>CM062649.1:62600204-63865204 GCA_031772095.1 Zeugodacus tau
AAAATAGTTTATGGAAGACTACAACATGCTCACACTCTCAGTTAACTAAGTAGCTTAGCTTTAGTTAATATTGATTTTTTTTATAAATTTTAAATTGTCTAAAGAAGTTATGAGCTTTCATAAGCCACTCTAAAACGAGCTTCCGTGCCTAAAAGCTCATAACTTTCACACTTTATGTTACTCATCTGCAACTAACAAGTTTCTTTTGTACTCAAAGCTGCGTCTTGATTGATAATCCGGTGACAATTTGTCTGCGGTAGAACAAAAACACTAACACTGTTAGAAAAAAAACACTAAATAATATGAAAATAAATGTGATTTGAGAAGTGTAATAATGAAACAAGAAATTAATGGACCGGAAAAAAAGCTAAAATATCAAAAGATAAAGCCGTCCAAATATCCATATAAATGGTTATATATAATTGTATGCATATGCTTCTTTGTATGTTCACTATCTAACAAAGAGCAACACGACACGGCAACAATGGTTGTTCGATTCGTTCATAAATCAACAATAAAAGAGGATGACACAAAAGCAATAAATTGATAGAAATTAAGCAAATCTGGCAAGAAGATGATTGGAAGAAATAAAAAAGAAAAAAATAACAAAACTATAATAATAACAAATAAAAATAAGCACTAAGCGTATATAAAAAATAATGGCAAAGAATAGTGAGTGAGACAAAATTATGACAACTTAAAAAATAAATAAAATAAATTAATAAAAAATACATGCAAGAAATATACAAATAAATGCAGAAATAAAAATAATTTGATAAATAATTATGTAAAGTAATAAAAATAAAAAATAATAAAAACAAAAAAAATATTTTAAACAATAAAAAATATAAAATTATATAAAGAAATAAAAATAATAAATAAAAAATAATAAATGAAAAAAACTATTTTAAACAATAAAATATATTAGTAATTTTTACAAATTTTTTATTTTAAAAAATTTTTCGTAACTTTTCATTCTTTCTCATTTGTAAAGAAAACAAATCTTTATAGAAAAATTGACAGTTTTATAGGATAGTTGAGCGAATGACTGATGTCTGCGCATAAAGCCAATTATTATTGCTTGAAGTTAATTTAACAAATGCAAATCGATATTTATTTTTATCTTTAATTTTTTTTTGCGATACGTTTGCGGTTTCGCTTACAAATTAGTTGAAGAGAAGCAGCAGCTTTCAAAATTAAAATAAATGTGAATAAATTAAAATTATTGTTATTCCGCTGGTATAGTAAAAGAACATAGAAAATGAGGTGTGTTTTCTAAATATTAAGGCGATCTATTTATTTCACTGCTATTATTTTGTTGCTTTTAGTTTCTATTTTTTTTTGTTTTTTGGTTCTTCATTGTTTTTTTCTATTTCTTTGCTTTTGTTATATTATTTTTGGTAATTTTTTTTCTGCCACCAACTTGCTTTGCTGGGTGAGTTGTGACAACACGTGCCTGTCAACATTTTATCTGATACCGATGATTCAAATATTAATTGTACTAGTTCGCGTTTACTGTTTCCATTCAAATGAGACAACTAAATTAATTTCATTGTCTATACGCTCTATTAAAATTTTTTAAAGAGTTATTGAGAGCGAGAAGCTACTAATATAAAATTTATTATTATTTTTATTTTATTATATATTTTATACATTTTGGTGGAAATCTTTCGATCTGTTCCTGAATATGTGGCTGATGCTGATGCCCTACGGGATATAAAATATTTAATTTTTATAAAGAATTTTTTAATATCATTTAAAAAAATCGTAATTTTGAAGAGTTTACAGTCTGTCTCGACTTATACTATGTTTATATATAACGAGATTATATCCATTTACGAGCTTAACTCGATAATCTGTAATTAAGAAACGAGATTTCCCATACAAAATTCCTCTCTAGATAATCCGAGATTATAAAATTATCTCGTTTTATACAACTAGATTTTCGGTGTTATTTCTAGGTTTATCGATAATTTTGCGAAGAAAAGGAGAAATGTCAAATGAAAATGTAAACAACAATGGCCGACAGCGAGAGAAATATGTGTAATACAACAACAAATGCAACACATTTGACAATTGATAATCTCATTTGGCTATATGTAAACGGTTAGATTATTGAACGAGCTTAGAACGAGATTATTTTCATATGTAAACATACTATTAGAAAGCAGATTTTAATTTTTTACATATAAATATTATAAACATCTTAATAGCGGCTTATTTGTATATCTGCTTTGACATTTCGATTGAATAGAAGTTGAAATAATTATTTTCATGAAATATTAATTGATATTTTTTTATAAAATTTATTTGTTAAAAAATTTATTATAAATATTTTTATTAAAAAAATATTTCATGACTGTTTGATACTACATAAAAAATCTTATGTTAATTTTTTTTTTTAATAAATAATGGAAATTCATAGAATTTTTTTAATTTTTTTAATACTTGCTTATAACTTAATATTAATACCTTCACTTCGCATTATTGCTATAATCAAGCAACCCCCTCTAAATCTATAAAAAATTGTGTTCATCAACAATTTTTGCATATAATAATAATAAAGCGGAACAAATTTATTAATATAAACATTTGACCCTGACTAAATTAACGGTACTTATAAAAATGTCATTGTCTGTATAAAAATAAAGTAGCTACAAAAAACTAACAGTAAATAAATAATCATAAATGATGTATGATAAGGAAATAAGCAAAGCATAATCACAGATAAGCACAAATTTACATGTTTATAAATATACATATGTATGTATGTATATGTATGTACATTAAGAAATACAATATTAAAAGTTAATAAAGTGTTTGATTACTAAAAATAAAATGTGTAAATAAAAATATTATGCCCAGACAAAAACTAAGACAAAGAAAATAAATCCCAAATATTTATTACAATAACAATAGTGAAAATTTATTAGTCAAAAGTGTTTCTTATTATTATGTTTTCTTTTAAACTTAAAAAAATATTTTTTTTTTAATATTTTGTTTTTCTAGGAATTTTTGTTTAGCCACTTTCATTCATAGATGATGGGGTGATCAGGAAATGTCAAAAAATAGAAAATTATAAAAATAAATTTTTTTAAATATTTATGAATATTTTTCTTTCAAATCATTTTAAATAATCCTTAAATAGATGCAGATAAAAATGCTTAGGCATTTCTACCGCTTCTGAGACAGTTATTTTTTTATATTTTTTAAGTAATATTAGATATAAATGTACATACATATATAGAAAGGGTTATTAGGTTATACAATTTGGTTCATTTTTTAATTTATTTATCTTTTAATTTTCGCAATAAAATTCCATTGTCAATGAAATAGTTTTTGCGAAATTTTTTATCTAAAAACAATTATTGATTTCAGAGAAATAAATTCAAAATACTATTTTACTGAAAAAGGAAATTTATTGAGAAAATTAAAAGATAAATCAAAGAAAAAAAAGTATATTTTGTATAAAGCATATGCTTATATACAAACAAAAGCTTCCCATCTTTAAAAAAATACAAAAATAAAAAATTTGGAAACACTTGAAACACAATCAATAATTGCAGCTACAAGTATAAAGAATGTGGCAGGCTCAACTGCAAATTACGCTCATTAAACGTGCCACAACAGCAGCTCGTATTTCAGAATTTGGCATTTTCGAAAGTGCCAGTCGCGACTCTTAAAATGCCTGCAGGCCACTGAAAAGGCAAATGAACAATGAAGGCGCAACGTTCTTGGTTGCTCGGGCGATAATTTCATTGAATATAGCCATTGCAGCCAAGTGCTTAGTAAACCTTACTCTTGTATATACAATATATGTGTATATAGCAAGCTTATAGTGAACGTTCCCACATATTTATATGTATGTGCGTGTGTTTGGGCATTTATTATCACCTTACACGCAGTCGCGGCAAATTAACGTAACTTACGAAATGATTTCCTTTACTTCTTCGCCTTATTCTTCTGACACAACATTTAAAATCAGAGCAATGAATGGTCGTCGGCAATTCGTTGTGCTTCTCAGGCATTGCCTTTCCATTCACCGATTCACTTGCCACCTTCAATGCTTTCGTATATATTATTTGTCGCCGCGTTGATTATAGTGCAGCGTACCTTAACTTCTACCTTCTACCTTCTGTCTTTTGCTTCATTCACTCGCTTGCGATATGTGTTAATGTGACTTGTATGACATACATAAAGACTTGAGTTTGTTTGTGTGACAGTGGCACTGGCGGTGCGCGAGTGTCGTGGCAACATGTTTGCGACGCTTTCGACCCTGATGTCCATGATCATTACATATCAAGTGGTTGTTTAAGCTGCCGCCGAATTGTAGCTACATATATATAAATATATATAACGGGTGATTTTTTTGAGGTTAGGATTTTCATGCATTAGTATTTGACAGATCACGTGGGATTTCAGACATGGTGTCAAAGAGAAAGATGCTCAGTATGCTTTGACATTTCATCATGAATAGACTTACTAACGAGCAACGCTTGCAAATCATTGAATTTTATTACCAAAATCAGTGTTCGGTTCGAAATGTGCTTTTCCGCTTTTTTATCGACAAATTTTGTTCAGCGATGAGGCTCATTTCTGGTTGAATGGCTACGTAAATAAGCAAAATTGCCGCATTTGGGGTGAAGAGCAACCAGAAGCCGTTCAAGAACTGCCCATGCATCCCGAAAAATGCACTGTTTGGTGTGGTTTGTACGCTGGTGGAATCATTGGACCGTATTTTTTCAAAGATGCTGTTGGACGCAACGTTACGGTGAATGGCGATCGCTATCGTTCGATGCTAACAAACTTTTTGTTGCCAAAAATGGAAGAACTGAACTTGGTTGACATGTGGTTTCAACAAGATGCGCTACATGCCACACAGCTCGCGATTCTATGGCCATTTTGAGGGAAAACTTCGGAGAACAATTCATCTCAAGAAATGGACCCGTAAGTTGGCCACCAAGATCATGCGATTTAACGCCTTTAGACTATTTTTTGTGGGGCTACGTCAAGTCTAAAGTCTACAGAAATAAGCCAGCAACTATTCCAGCTTTGGAAGACAACATTTCCGAAGAAATTCGGGCTATTCCGGCCGAAATGCTCGAAAAAGTTGCCCAAAATTGGACTTTCCGAATGGACCACCTAAGACGCAGCCGCGGTCAACATTTAAATGAAATTATCTTCAAAAAGTAAATGTCATGAACCAATCTAACGTTTCAAATAAAGAACCGATGAGATTTTGCAAATTTTATGCGTTTTTTTTTTAAAAAAAGTTATCAAGCTCTTAAAAAATCACCCATTATAAGGTATATAAATATGTATGTATATATACATGTATGTGCACATAGCGGCTTTTTAATTAAAGAAAAAAAATAATCGAAATACAGGAAGAGCAAAGCAATGAGTGAGAATGGTCGCTCACTTGTCGCTACTTTAGCGCCTATTACAATAAATACAAGCATTCTTAATACATATACATACATACAAGCACACCTTCTGCCACACACACACATACATGCAAATGCTCTGCTCACTCGCCTGCCCGTCACTTTCGTGTGCGTGCACTATTTATATTTCGAATTCGGTATTCCCAGGAATTCGTCTTCATTACGCGAAAATTAAAGTCGCCGCCAGCAAAATGCAGTCAAAAAATATACACACGAGCGAGCATATACACCTATAACCACAAGTTCAATTAAAACAACAACAACAATACATAACTGCCTGTTGCCTTAAGCCGTCACTGTTGCGACAACACCAATTCTTGCATTTTAATAACCACTTGAGCTGCTTTAGTGTCTTCACGCTTTAACCATTTTGTTACGCTTTAATTGCCTGGCAAAACAAGACAATAGCGAGCGCTAAGCATAACTTAACTAACTAGAACGACCGGTAAAAGGTGGGAGACAGTTTGGTGCTTATTGAGAGTCAAGAGTCAGAAAAAACATGACTTATATCAGAAAAATATTGAGATTTCATTTCAACGCGTGAGAGCAAGTGGGCAACGCTTGAGCGAGGGTTTATTGTTGATGTGAACCAGAAAATAGCGAGTCCTGTAAAGCTAACCAACTGCCAAGTGTTTTAAGGGAACTATTTGGAACTTAATATCAAACATCAGATGCCGCTTCTAAGTAATAGTTATAGTTTAGTGTTTTGAGCTCACCCAAAACAACTCTGCTTATAATAAGACTAATATGCCTTTATTCTAACTGTATTTTAATGGCTATTCTATGTAATGTCTTCAACTAGTTAGAGCGCTAGCGGGTTACAACAATTTTTTTTCATCAAATATAACTAACTAACTTGTTGTTGTTGCGCCCTAAAATAGCGCAGTGATGTCACTGCCAGACTTAAACTCAATTTATCAGCTCCCTTAAGCCTTAACAGCCTTTTAAAATCACTAAAAGCTGAGCTTTTATTTCATTATCTCGGTTTGTGAATCTATACATTAATCTCCAAACAGTTGACAAAGATTAACATTTTTTTTACAGCAATCAATAGCTTTCTTCATATGTAGCTAGCCATAGTCCGGCTAGTGGCTTTATAAATATTTGATTACATCTTTCACCCAAACTCAATTTACATGTGAATATATTCGCAATCGTTTTAATGGCCTTTGTAAGGAGACAAATGTGTATTTGATTGGCGCCAAGAATCGCTAAAGCAAACGGTTAAATGTTGTAATATGTTAAATAGCATGGAGCGCGCTGTTGCCAGGTGACTTCTTCTTTTTTTTTTCAAAAAAAAAAATATTTTATTTTATAATCGCCACTTGTCTCATAAATTGTGCACACGTATAGCAAATAAAAATAATCGATAACAACAAAAACGTACAAATTAAACGACCCGCTTAGTGGTGAAAAGTAATAAAATTTAAAAAGCACCAAATCAAAATATTTATATGAAAAAGAGTTCACGCGAAAAAAAGTGAATGCTCTACAAAAAAAAACAACATGCGACTAATGAAGTCGCATATTAAATTGAATTTAAATAGCACTAATCGCCGATATTCCCAATATTTAGCTGGCAAATGGTCTGGGATTAGCGCTTGTATCCCGAAAGAGCGCGCACGCGCAAATATTCTGCGACAGTTCAAGCGGCGATTAAGCGGCACAACGAACGGCAGCGGCTGTGGGATAAACCCAATGCGCGCGATTAGTTGCTTGTGTAACACAATGTGTGCACAAATTAAATATTTATAAATAATTTTTTTCTATTTTTTTATTTTAAATTTTTTGCTATTTTTTGGATTTGTTTTCAATTTTTTTCCTTTTTTTTTTTGAATTTCAAAATTTTTTTGAAATTTTTTTATTATTTTTTTATTTTTTTTTTTATTTTTTTCCAAGCATTTATCTGCAAATTAGGCTCTTTCAGCGGATTAGCTGGTGAAAGAAGTCAGTCGGCAAAAAAAAAAAAACTGCATAAAAGTGCCGTTTTATCTTTCGCCAACTGATTATACAAATGAAATTAACTAATTAGAAACAACAAAAAAGCGTCGCTGTTGCAACATTTAACCGCATATTATGCAAATTAAGCCACCAATTTTTTTTGTGATTTTTTTATTTGAGTTTTGCAACTCTTAACGGTCATTAAATTAAAATCAATATTTATTAAATTGTATTTTTGCATTTGCATTTTGCAGTTTCTGGCCTGTCCGCCGGCGAGCGTGAAATCATCATGCACGAGCACAACAAATTGCGCCAACTGGTGGCAACAGGGCGCTATCCAGGTCAACCGGGCGCTGAAAATATGCGTGAAATCGTTTGGGACGACGAGTTGGCGGCGCGTGCGCAACAATGGGCTAATAACTGTGAATTCCGTCATGACCCCTTGCGAACGATCAGTAAGTTATCAAATGTGCGCTTTGTATGTCACTAAAATGAACTAACCGACATTTGTTTCTTTAAACGTTTTCACTGTGTGTTAATACATTTATTAATCTCAATGTTTTGTCCAACTAATAACAACAACAACAACATTTACTTACTTATATACAGGGAATTGGATTTTTGCGTGAAAATAAAGGAAACACATAAATATTGTTTGGGTTTGGGACTTTAAAAAAAAAAAAATGTTTTGGGCCTAATTTTACTAACAAAAAATAATATTTGTTTTTGTAATCGCTATACATAAAGCTATAAATTCCATTTGGATTGTGGGCAGTTGTAAATTTTGGTCTTTGTATGTAATAAAATTGTTCAAAATTTATGTTTCGGAAATTGTTAATTTTATATTTAAGTGCGAAAGGGCTGCAAAATTAAGAGGAAAAAAAATTTCAAAATTTGGAAAAATTATTAAATTAATATTTGTTTTTTTTATTAAAAAAATGCTTTAAATTATAAAAAGTATATACAAACTGCTTTTAAAAATTTAAAATAAAAGTTATAATTTTTAAAATATTTAATATAAAAAATATTAAATATAAAATAACATTCCTAACTATTAATTTTTTTAAGTGATATTTCTTAAAAAAATATACTTATAAATCAATTTAAAATTAAAATTGATTAATTCTTTAATTTAATACAATTAATTAATTAACTTTGCATTTTTGCACCGTAAACTTTTTTATTCAAATACAAATAGATAAACAATTTGAATTCAAATTTAATTTTTATTTGTTTTTTTTTTTTTATAAAAATGCTTTTAAATAGAGAATTAATATATGTATGTACATATATCTCAATTTAAACATAATTTTTTTAAGTTTCTAGAGAAGAATTTATTAATGATTTCAACTAAATTGTGACACAATCGATTAAAAATTATTTTTATTAAAATTGTTTTACTTTAACTTAATCAAAAAAATTTAAAGAAATATTTTTTTTATTTTTGAGTTAATTTTTATCACGAAGAAAGTGAATATTAAAATTAAAAAAAAAATTAGAAACATTTTGAAACAAAGATTGCAAAAAATCTAGTCACAAATAACACAATAAGTTTTTCACAACAATATATAATATATTAATGTAAAATTTCCAAGCGGAACCATTAATTTCCTACAGGATACTTGTAATTAACAGCATGAAAAAAACTCACCCACAAAAAGACAAACAGTACTTAAAAGTAAGGAATTAAAATGATATCCACAAAATCAGGAAAAAAATCAAAAAAAAAATTATATAATTTATGCAAATCCTTGCGATTTTGGAATAAAAACTCACCATACAAAACAGAAAGTAACCGTAACCAAACCATATGCATATAAATCATAATGTTTAATTAATCTTATACTCTAGAAAATACTCCATACAAACAATCTAATATATCAAATTCCCAGCACGCAGCATGCATGCAAGCACCGTATGGGCGCAAAGCAATATGTGGGTAAACAGAACATCGCGAAAAAAACAAAAAAAAAAAACACAAAAAAAAAATCAAAAAAAAAACACCAAAAAATCAAAAAAGAAATTATAAAATATAAAAACCACAAAAAAAACACAATAAATACAAAAAACACCAACGCGAAACCGGACTAAAGTTCGTTCATTCCAAGGGTAACTAAGTGTACTACATTCACCACCGGCGTGTATCTAACCTATTCATGACATGACTTTTTTTTGTTAAATAACCACACAACTCTTGTTTTCTAAATTCTAAAACCTTAAAATAATATACAGCAATCAACACAAAAACACCAAATTGTAACTAAAAAAATTGCATGTCTATGTTCCTCGTTCCGAGAATGTTTTATATGTTTTAACCGTTATTTGTTGCACTGAGTTAAAAAAAAAGCTACTCGCATTATGAGTTTAACAATTATTAACTTGATTTTACTTTTCTTCTATTTTTCCAACATCAATTTTTTTAACACCCTGCTTATCTTCATTGCTGCCTCTCCTCCACTTTCGTTCCCGTTCGCTGTTTGCTGTTTTGTGCGCCACCGTTGGATTCATCACACTTCATCTTCAACTTCACAACAGATCGCTTCACTATGGGTCAGAATCTGGCAATTATCTGGAGCACAGCCCCGCTCGATCCCACCGACGGCGATTTTCCATCACGCATCCAAAGCTGGTTCAATGAAGTACAAAAGTACTCATTTGGCGATGCTTGGTCACCGAAAACTGGTCATTACTCTCAGGTGAGTGGAAAGTTTTTTAAGAACACTTAATTTATTAGTTAAGATATTTAATTTTTGAAGAACAGATGAATATAGATCAGCTTGTTAATAGCATAGAGAGCTAGAGTGCATATAATGCGTGATGTTCAGAGGGTATCCATAGTTAGTTACCTTAACTTCTGATAGGTTTTGAGGTAAGAAATGTCGAAACAAGAAATATGGGAAACAATTTTGTACTACTGGACAGTAGGGTATTGTCAATAATATCTTCTTTCTTAGTTTATGTAGTCTTAACGAAATTGTAGAAAACAGCAATGCACCTGGAGAAATATTTAAGAAATAGAATGTATGAAAAATTTGATTGAGATTCATTTTTGAAGCCACTTCAGATTCAGCTCTAAACTTAAAAGATCATTTTATTCAATATTCTCTTCGGTATAAAGCTTAAAACAACTCGTAAATATCTCGCTAAAGTCTTATAAAAACAATAGAAAGTCTCTCAAATGTTAACTAGATTCTGAGTTCATCTTGAAATCCACTTTAATCTGTCTTTTTTGTATTTGTTTTAGTTAATTTCCACATTTTTAACCCTTTCATGTCCAATGTGGCCTATAGGCAACACTTCATATACTTATGAGTTAAGACTAATATATATCTGTCCTAAAAATGATAGCTCCGCCCATTTTAATTCGGGCATGAGAGGGTTAAGTATATTTTCCTTTTTATTTGTGTTTCACAAGTTCAGTTGTTCGTTTTACTTAGCTTTGCAGAATTTTTATACAGCCCATATAAATAGTACTATCCAAATTGTATTATAATTATATCTTACTAATTATTTTCTATAATTGTATATTTTCAGCTCGTCTGGGGTGAAACAAGTTTAGTTGGTTGTGGTTTCTCTGAATATAAGGACTCAACCAAATATAACAAGTTGTACGTGTGTAATTATGGACCAGGGTAAGTACCAAAACTACTTTAGTTATTTTAATCTTAAGCATTTAGTAAGACTTTCAACAACTAAATTTCCGTAAAAATATTTTATACCAACTAGTTTGTTCGAAAAAACCGAAGCTTTGCCTTTAAACTATATTTTCAATTTCCAAAAAAATCAATAAAAATGTGTTTAAATGATTTAAAATTCGAATTCTCGAGCACTTTAATGCCTAAAGAATATTTTCGAGTTCAATTTTCTTTACGGCTTCATAAACTCCATATTCCTGTTATAAGAAATATATTCCTATTAAATACTTATGTTCACTAACAAGAATGGTAGTAATGGAGATAATGACAGTGTTGCGAAGTTATATTTGAAGTGCGTTTGATAGATATTTTTTTAGTTTCTGACGTCACAACTGAAAGAACGGGGAATGTCATTGTTTAGAGAGTTTGCGAATTTTATTGAATGCAAGAAATTTTATAGTTAAAAGCGCAATCCAACTTTTTGCTTCATAAAGCAAAAGCTGTCAAATATTTTACAACTGTCACCTATCATAAAAAACAAAAAATCAAAATTCAAATTTCAAAAATCAAATTTATCAAAATTTGGACGAATTTGTCATTCGTATCAACATAGAACAAATCTCAGTTTTCGTTCCCCAACTTTTAATCGATTAATATGATACATGACAAAAAATCATATTTCATCATCTCTAGTTAATCTTTAAATTTTTGATCAGACCACTCTCTATTTTATATATTTTATTCCATTGATTATGCCAACCCACATTAACACCATGACATGACATAACATTTTTCAACTTTCTCATTTTAGTGGAAACGTCGTCGGTTATAATCCGTATCAGGTAGGTAAGCCATCATGTGCGACATATGGCTTGAGACCGTCATCGCGTTATCAGGGTTTATGCGCACCATCGGTAGCGCCAGTTGTTAGCGCCAACGCAATTGACACGTATGAGTACAAACACACTAGCAACAACAAAAAAATCGCATATTCAACGCAACCAGCTACAACAACCACATCTTCTTCTTCTTCTTCTTCTTCTTCCTCCTCCTCCTCTTCTTCCTTTGTATATTCTTCCAAACAGGCGACGAACGCATTTGGTCAACGTAAGACCACAACAACAACAACAAATTCCGCGTTTAGTGCCACACTACACAAGGCAACAGCAACAGCAACCGCAACAACAACAACAACTGGCAATAAGGCGTACACAACTCAGACCGGTAGCAACAACAAATACAAGAACAAACTCGAGGCATATCGCCCGTCCACTAGCGAATTCCAGAGGGCCGTACAGAAACACACAATTCTGAGAACCTACTTGAGCAATCCCAATTTGAGTGAACAACAATTGCAGCAGGAAGCACAAAAGCAACAACAACAACAAAATGGCAATAAAGATGCGACAGTTGCCACCGAAGTATACGTTTTCGATGAAAGCAAACAACAACCACAACAAACAGCAAATGTAACACCGGAACCGGCTAAGCGCGGCTGGAGCCTACTGACGTGGCGTGGCTAAATCATTTGTGTGTGTGTGTGTGTCCAGTAGTGAGTGGGGGTGGTCGCTTGCCATTTACATATGTAATGAACATGCAGAGCGAGTAATGTAGAGCGTAATTGGAAGGGGGGCGTATTTCGAAAGTTGCATAGGCTTTTCGTTTCATTTTGATGGGTGTGGCTAGAGAAATCTTCCAAGCGATTACTACTGTGTAGTAACGTTTAATAAATGTGTGCCGCTAAAAAATATTGAGAAAATGAAACGAAATAAGCTTGATAAAATACTTGATTTATTGCTTGCCCTGCCATTGTTGTATTGCCATTCAAATTGTATTTGTAATAATCGAAAAAAAAAATTCCTAAAATTAGATAAAAAATGTAAGAATTTAAATTTCACACAGCTTTCATTAGTTAGTAAGTAGAGCGCTCGCAAGTTAGGTCTGAAATCAATCAAGCACAGCCATTGAAAAGAGAACACAACTGCCGACCACTGCCGACAGCCACGTCCCCTCAAATCAACAACAACAACAATAAGCTAATCTCTCCGAAACCCCTCTAAGAGAATTCTACAATAGACTTCATTGAAACAAAAAAATTGCACAGCCTCAATTCAGTGCGCCTCATCAATATAAACATAGATACATGAATATGTATCGATACATATGTATCTCAACATTCCGCATATGTCAGCTTGCGTTTGATATTTCGCGACTTTTTTTGCTGCGGAAAACTGCCAACAGCGTTCAGCATATACACACATACATTATATACATATATACGCAATTTAATCATAAACTATCATTTTAGTATTAGTAAAATAAGTAAAGAAATACATACATACGCATATGTACATAGTAAACAAAACGTTGTAATCGCCTATGATACGAATGTTTGTATCAAATGTTTGTACCCACATTTAATTAACAAATACGCATAGCATGTAGTATGCCAAAACAATAGCAACTAAAGCAAAAAAAAAAAAAATTAAATAATATTAAATTCTAACCAATACATATACATATGTACATATAACGGTATATATGTAGATATATTTGTATATTTGTATGCTAAATTTGCTCAATATTATATAGCTACTCTATAATTTAATCATATAAAATGAATGTGTAAAGAGTTTTGCATAAATATCGCATGCGAATTTATTTTCAAATGACACTTGTAGATTTGAATTTCCATTGTAATTTTTATGCAAAACACTTTTGAATGAATAATTTGTAAACACTAATGCAATAATGTTAATTATTTAAGCGAATATAGTTATTGTGTGAAGTATTCTTGCGGAAATTATTATAAAGCATTATGAATAAAATATATATATACATCTAAAAATGTTTTGATGCGATATTGTTTAACCCGATTAAATACCTATAAAAATATCAAATTTCCAAAGTCACAGATGCAGTAGAGTAAACATTTTTGATGCAGAAATGTAGCCCAAGCGACGAGGCAACTATGGCAATTTCAAAAATATATTATCTCGACTGATTCCCGAGATATTTCAACCGATATACTCAAAATACGCAGTTTTTGTTAAAAAATCAGTTCTCCCGATTAGGCTAATAGAGATAGGTCAAAATTTTCGATGTAGAAATGTGGCCCAAGCGATTACACTGGCTATGCAATTTACCAAAAGTCAAAACCTCTATTGGTTTTCGAGATATTTCGAAAAAACCATTCCGTGGTTGCTTACTTGTCACTTCTGGGCGCCTAGTAGAATTCCTGAAATTGGCCCATTTGGTTGAATTTTTTTTTGCTGCCGGAAGTATGTGGCTGGACATTTTTGATGCATAAATGTTGCATACGCTGAGGGGCATTCTAGTATCACACTTCCGGTGCACAATGGTGGGTGGAAATAGAGCCTATCGATTCAACACAAAAATCCACATTTCCAAGGCCACAGATGCAGTAGAGTCAAAATTTTTGATGCAGAATTGTTGCCCAAGCGATGAAGCAGGCTATGGAAATTTCAGAAATGTATTATCTCGGCTGATTCCCGAGATATTTCAACCGATATACCAAAAAACGCCGTTTTCGTTCAAAAATCGATTCTCCCGATCAGGCTAATAGAGCTAGATGAAAATTTTCGATGCAGAATTGTTGTCCAAGCGATGAGACAGGTTATAGAAATTTCAGAAATATATTATCTCAGCGGATTCCCGAGATATTACAACCGATATACACAAAATATGCAGATTTTGTTAAAAAATCAGTTCTCCCGAACAGGCTAATAGAGATAGGTCAAAATTTTCGATGCAGAAATGTGGCCCAAGCGATTACACTGGCTATGCAATTTACCAAAAGTCAAAACCTCTAATGGTTTTCGAGATATTTCGAAAAAACCATTCCGCAGTTGCTTACTTGTCACTTCTGGGCGCCTAGTAGAATTCGTGAAATTGGCCCATTTGGTTGAATTTTTTTTGCTGCCGGAAGTGTGTGGCTGGACATTTTTGGTGCAGAAATGTTGCATACGCTGAGGGGCATTCTAGTATCACACTTCCGTTGCAGCTTTCTGCACAATGGTGGGTGGAATTAGAGCCTATCGATTCAACACAAAAATCCACATTTCCAAGGCCACAGATGCAGTAGAGTCAAAATTTTTGATGCAGAATTGTTGCCCAAGCGATGAAGCAGGCTATGGAAATTTCAGAAATGTATTATCTCGGCTGATTCCCGAGATATTTCAACCGATATACCAAAAACCGCTGTTTTCGGTCAAAAATCACTTCTCTCGATCAGGATAATAGAGCAAGGTCAAAATTTTCGATGCAGAATTGTAGCCCAAATGATGACGCAGACTATGGAAATTTCAGAAATTCAGAAATCTCAGCTAATTCACGAGATATTACAACCGATATACACAAAATACGCAGTTTTTGTTAAAAAATCAGTTCTCCCGATCAGGCTAATAGAGCTAGGTCAAAATTTTCGATGCAGAAATGTGGCCCAAGCGATTACACTGGCTATGAAATTTATCAAAAGTCAATACCTCTAATGGTTTTTTTTTTTGCTGCCGGAAGTGTGTGGCGGGACATTTTTGATGCATAAATGTTGCATACGCTGAGGGGCATTCTAGTATCACACTTCCGGTGCAGCTTTCCGCACAAAGGTGAGTGGAATTAGAGCTTATCGATTCAACACAAAAATCCACATTTCCAAGGCCACAGATGCAGTAGAGTCAAAATTTTTAATGCAGAAATGTAGCCCAAGCGATGAGGCAGGCTATGGAAATTTCAGAAATGTATTATCTCGACTGATTCCCGAGATATTTCAACCAAAAAACGCCGTTTTCGTTCAAAAATCGATCCTCCCGATCAGTCTAATCGAGTCAGGTCAAAATTTTTGATGCAGAAATGTTGTCCAAGCGATGAGACAGACTATGGAAATTTCAGAAATTCAGAAATCTCGACTGATTCCCGAGATATTTCAACCGATATACCAAAAAACGCAATTTTCGTTCAAAAATCGATTCTCCCGATCAGGCTAATAGAGCTAGATCAAAATTTTTAATGCAGAAATGTAGCCCAAGCGATTACACTGGCTATGCAATTTACCAAAAGTCAATACCTATAATGGTTTTCGAGATATTTCGAAAAACCCATTCCGCAGTTGCTTACTTGTCACTTCTGGGCGCCTAGTAGAATTCGTGAAATTGGCCCATTTGGTTGAATTTTTTTTGCTGCCGGAAGTGTGTGGCTGGACATTTTTGGTGCAGAAATGTTGCATACGCTGAGGGGCATTCTGGTATCACATTTCCGCTGCACAATGGTGTGTGGAAATAGAGCCTAACGATTCAACACAAAAATCCAAGTTTCCAAGGCCACAGATGCCGTAGAGTCAAAAGTTTTGATGCAGAATTGTTGTCCAAGCGATGAGGCAGGCTATGAAAATTTCAGAAATGTATTATCTCGGCTGATTCCCGAGATATTTCAACCGATATACCAAAAACCGCCGTTTTCGGTCAAAAATCACTTCTCTCGATCAGGATAATAGAGCTAGGTCAAAATTTTCGATGCAGAAATGTAGCCCAAGCGATGAGGCAGACAATGGATATATCAAAAATATATTATCTCAGCCGATTCCCGAGATATTACAACCGATATACACAAAATACGCCGTTTTCGTTCAAAAGTCAAGTCTCCCGAGCAGGCTAATAGAGCTAGGTCAAAATTTTCGATGCAGAAATGTGGCCCAAGCGATTACACTGGCTATGCAATTTACCAAAAGTCAAAACCTCTAATGGTTTTCGAGATATTTCGAAAAAACCAATCCGCAGTTGCTTACTTGTCACTTCTGGGCGCCTAGTAGAATTCGTGAAATTGGCCCATTTGGTTGAATTTTTTTTTGCTGCCGGAAGTGTGTGGCTGGACATTTTTGATGCAGAAATGTTGCATACGCTGAGGGGCATTCTGGTATCACACTTCCGCTGCACAATGGTGTGTGGAAATAGAGCCTAACGATTCAACACAAAAATCCAAGTTTCCAAGGCCACAGATGCAGTAGAGTCAAAATTTTTTATGCAGAATTGTTGTCCAAGCGATGAGGCAGGCTATGAAAATTTCAGAAATGTATTATCTCGGCTGATTCCCGAGATATTTCAACCGATATACCAAAAACCGCTGTTTTCGGTCAAAAATCACTTCTCTCGATCAGGATAATAGAGCTAGGTCAAAATTTTCGATGCAGAAATTTAGCCCAAGCGATGAGGCAGACAATGGATATATCAAAAATATATTATCTCAGCCGATTCCCGAGATATTACAACCAATATACACAAAATATGCAGTTTTTGTTATAAAATCAGTTCTCCCGATCAGGCTAATAGAGCTAGGTCAAAATTTTCGATGCAGAAATGTGGCCCAAGCGATTACACTGGCTATGCAATTTACCAAAAGTCAAAACCTCTAATGGTTTTCGAGATATTTCGAAAAAACCATTCCGCAGTTGCTTACTTGTCACTTCTGGGCGCCTAGTAGAATTCGTGAAATTTGCCCATTTGGTTGAATTTTTTTTTGCTGCCGGAAGTGTGTGGCTGGAAATTTTTGATGCATAAATGTTGCATACGCTGAGGGGCATTCTAGTATCGCACTTCCGCTGCACTATGGTGGGTGGAAATAGAGCCTAACGATTCAACACAAAAATCCAAGTTTCCAAGGCCACAGATGCAGTCGAGTCAAAATTTTTGATGCAGAATTGTTGCCCAAGCGATGAAGCAGGCAATGAAAGTTTCAGAAATGTATTATCTCTGCTGATTCTCGAGATATTTCAACCGATATACCAAAAACCGCCGTTTTCGGTCAAAAATCACTTCTCTCGATCAGGATAATAGAGCTAGGTCAAAATTTTCGATGCAGAAATGTAGCCCAAGCGATGGGGCAGACAATGTATATATCAAAAATATATTATCTCAGCCGATTCCCGAGATATTACAACCGATATACACAAAATACGCCGTTTTCGTTCAAAAGTCAAGTTTCCCGAGCAGGCTAATAGAGCTAGGTCAAAATTTTCGATGCAGAAATGTGACCCAAGCGATTACACTGGCTATGCAATTTACCAAAAGTCAATACCTCTAATGGTTTTCGAGATATTTCGAAAAAACCATTCCGCAGTTGCTTACTTGTCACTTCTGGGCGCCTAGTAGAATTCGTGAAATTGGCCCATTTGGTTGAATTTTTTCTTCGCTGCCGGAAGTGTGTGGCTGGACATTTTTGATGCATAAATGTTGCATACGCTGAGGGGCATTCTGGTATCACACTTCCGGTGCAGCTTTCCGCACAAAGGTGGGGGAATTAGAGCTTATCGATTCAACACAAAAATCCACATTTCCAAGGCCACAGATGCAGTAGAGTCAGAATTTTTGATGCAGAATTGTTGTCCAAGCGATGAGGCAGACAATGGATATATCAAAAATATATTATCTCAGCCGATTCCCGAGATATTACAACCAATATACACAAAATATGCAGTTTTTGTTATAAAATCAGTTCTCCCGATCAGGCTAATAGAGCTAGGTCAAAATTTTCGATGCAGAAATGTGGCCCAAGCGATTACATTGGCTATGTAATTTACTAAAAGTCAAAACCTCTAATGGTTTTCGAGATATTTCGAAAAAACCAATCCGCAGTTGCTTACTTGTCACTTCTGGGCGCCTAGTAGAATTCGTGAAATTGGTCCATTTGGTTGAATTTTTTTTTCTGCCGGAAGTGTGTGGCTGGACATTTTTGATGCACAAATGTTGCCTGCTTTTAGGGGTATGTTGCGCTATACGAATAACTATAATTTCCTGGCTACCGGAAGTAGTAGTGCCAACTTTTTTGATGCAATGGCCTAATAAATGCAGTAGACTATAGCATTTCAAAAATATTTTATTCCAAGGAGTTACGAGCTTAATAAAAATGTTACCGATGCAGTAAAATTATAATTCCCTTAATATTATTTAATCTTTTATTCAATTTAAACGAAAATGAAAGTACAATTCAAGTAAAACAAATACAAATAAGTCATGGCATACAATGTAATGAGTTGTGTAGATAATGAACATAAATATGATAATTAAAAGAATATTGAAAACTAAATGCAAAATTAATTCAAAACTTCAAATTGTTGCGCCACGAGGTGTAGAGAAACGAGATGTGGCGTACAGTACACATTATTCCTTGGCGTTTGGGGCAGCACTCTTCTACTCATCATCATCGTCGTCGTCAATGATGGCAAGACGACGTCGTTTGGCAGGCTCCTCACCGCTGTCTAAACGCTGTTGTTCCTCTTTGGTTGGCTTCCGGCGCATGATGAATGTATCCTCTTCCTCATCGTCGTCATCGATCTCCTTGCCATTGCTGCCATTATTTTCCTCATCGCTATCGTCCAAAATATCTCGTTTACGTTTATTTGCTGTTGTGTGTGGTGCAATCTCATCAACAGGTTCTGTGCTGTCATCAGCGTGCGCTTGATTGCCTGCTGTGCCATCAATGCCAGCAACCGAACCGCTTGTGTCGCCATCAACTTCAGGGGTTACGGAAACGGCCGCAACCTCTTTGTCAACGACGCCATCATTATCGTCGACGCCTTTGTTGTCTTCGTTGATGTCCTTGTCTTTTTTGTCGCCACCAATCATTTCATCATTTACATTGCCGTTCTCCTCTTCGCTATCGGAGTCAATTACATTAGCGCGCCGCGTGCGAGTCTTATTGTTCATGTTGCTGGTTGTGGCATCCTCGTCGTCTTCATCGCTGTCGCCCAGCTCCGCCAGTCGCTTACGATAGTCTTCTGAATTGAAATTGAGCTCGTCCATTTCCTCAGTGTAAGTGGTCGTCTCACGTTTCTTCTTGGCAGTTTGAGATTTCAGCTGATCGAATAAATCGCTCACAACATCGGTTCTCTTCTCTGAAACGGCTACTTCTTTGGCATCGCTTTTATTCACATCCTCATGTTCATCATCATCCTCATCATCATCGCTACTGATTGCTGGTTGACGTCGCTTTTTCTCGAGTTTCTTTACGATTTCATCAACCTCGGCCGCATCATTGTCGGAGTTTTCGTCCGCTTTCTTACTTTTGCTCGCTTTGGGTTTACGGCCACGCTTCTTCTTTTGTCCGATACCGGCACGCTCAACGTCCTCCTCATCGCTTTTGTTAAACATAATGCTGCGCATTTTCTGCGCACGCTTCTCGACGAATTGGTCCATTGCCGCCATGCGCTTCTTATGTTTCTCAGCGAACTTATCGAAGAAATCTTCCTCGCTTTCACTGTCGTGCTTTGCGGCGCCACCAGCATCACCATCAGAATCGCTATCTGACTCATCATCATCATTATCCGATTCGTCATCGCTAGCGACCTCCACTTCTGGATCTGCATCAGCATCGCCCTCCTCCTCTACACCTTCCATATCGATGTCGACCTCTTCGCCGGCTACGATTTTCGCACGCAATTTCAAATCGGCCGAATTGAGGTATACTGGTATGCGCCAATAGCTTTCTGTGCCCAACAACGGTGGTTGTATGCCCAAAGCGACGAGTATCTTATGGAAATCAGCATTATCCATGGCTTCACGCGCGACTTCTTGCAGTGGCACCAATGGTACACCATCATCTTCTTCACTGGGCTCTTCAGTGTCTTCGGCTGCATCGTCCAGGCATTCTTTCAACCAATCAATGGCCTCCTGATACTTATCGGTGACTTGTGTGATCAGCGCACGCAAAGTACCCACATCGAGTGGCGTACGCACGATTTTACGTTTCACCGGTTTGGCGGGTTTGGCTGCTGCTGCCAACTTCTTCTTCTTCAATTTATCCTTCTTCTTCTTCGAAGACTTCGACGCTTTAAGACCACTGGGCGATTGTGGTTCGCCAAATTGCGGCTCTTCCATATATTCACCCTCGTTATCGCTGCCTTCCGAGTTGGTGCCCGCCTTCTTCGACTTGCGTTTGGCTTTCTTCTTTGGCATAATCTCCGATTTATCAGCGATTATATGCAATTGCAGCAGACGTTGTATAATTTGACGTTTCGTGCGACGATCCACGAACTCGTCGATGATGCGTTGCAAGCAATCTGTAAGCGAGAGACGTGTGTAGGTAAGTAAAGCTCAAATGTAGTTGGAAAATCTTTCCACAAGCTACTTACCATCTTCCAGACGATGTTCGTCATAGAGACTTTGCAGTTCTTCATCTTCCACTGTGGACCAGAGCTTCTTGTTGACCGCGCCGGCTGTCGTACGCTTTGTGGGCGCCTTGAAAACCAGTCCCATCTCCTTCATCTTCTTCAACACCATGCGTCGCGTGCGTGTCTGCTCATTCATATGCTCCAATATCCAATCAATCACATCTGCAAAGACAAATGAGTAAGAATTTGCCTAATGTATTAGGTTGCAACTAAAACTATTTCCTCAATCAACCAGTGCCGCCTACAAATCAATCAGCTCCACTCGTAGTTTCAGAACACTTTCCCCACAAAAAAAATATATGTATATGTATTCCTCTCTGTCACACTCCAAACCGCGCATTTAAGGATTTAAATTTAATTTGCCCAAATGCGCCCTTCGCCACGGACCTCAACTACGGTAAACCCTTTTCACCAACTAAATGGTTGCGAATTAGAAAAAAGTGACGAAGTGATGAAGTGCTTTTCGGCTTGTGGTCAAGTAGTTATTGTTGTTGGGCCTCCACTAACCGTATGCAAGTAAGTTAGTTGTTGTTTGTTGGTGTTGTTGGGGCTTGTTGGCGCATTTGTTGAAAGTGTCGTCTACTTTGCCATTCGCTAGTTGTTGAGGTTGCGGTTTCGGTTTCGGCTTCGGTTTTTTGCGCGTCACTGACGACGGCTGCCAACAAGCAAGATTGATAAGGAAGGTGTTTATGCGCTCAAATCTACGTACATATGTGTCTATGCCATTATTTCTGCGTGTGGAGGGTGATTTGCAGTTCGACAATTTGTGCGTGTGAGTTGGGCTGCTAATCGCTTGACTAAGTAGTGGTTGTGTGATTGAGTGCCATTAAATTTTAACAAGCTTTAAGGGGTTATATACAGTTAGAATTTTCAAAAAATCGATTTTTTTGTATTTCATTTTCTTAATGTACATATATTTAAGAATACACACAGAAAATTTCATATCGTTCCGGTGAATATTTTCAAAGTTAGAAGCAAATGAAAAATTTGAAAAGGCGTTTCAGAGTGCTTTTAAGTACAAGGTCCAAACTTTAAACGCGTTTTTCCAAAATGGTGTTTTCAAAGTCGGTGACCAACATTACTCGAAAACGGCTAGACCGATTAGTCTCAAATTTTAACACGACCTTCTTAAATATATTTTTTAGTAATTAATCGTAGATTTTTTCTCTCCGATAAATATTTTTTTTTTTATAAACAATTTAAGGCCGAAATTTCGGTGAAAAATCGATTTTTTTTTTTGAGAAACCGCCATTTTGTCAAAAAAATTTATTTTGCATATTCGTTCGGTTAATTACTAGATTTAACATTATTTTAACGAAATCTGTTTGGTTTTTCAATTTCGGATGATCCAGTTCCGAGATATAGTGGTCACCGCAAAACGTCTTTTTTGAGAGGAGCTCCTGGAGATCAGCTGTAGCTCTTTTTCAAATAAATATTTTTACTAAAACTAAGTCTTAAAATACAGTTAAAAGATACCATAATATGTGTATAAATTTTTGGATCAATAAATTAAAAAGTTTTCTCAGAAAAAATTCTGGAAAATTCACTTTTTTTCGGCCGTCTAACTGTATATAACCCCTTAAATTTAAGTGTATTGAATAACATTGCGGGAAATATAATCTATGTTTAATTAATAGATAGAGGTAAGTTACGGAAGTCGAATATTAGTAAGAATTTACCAGGAATGGTTCGACGACTTATGCTGTGAGATCCCCATAGAAAGGGTTTTTTTAAATGGACGCTACAAAAGTAGACCAATAGGGACAGCAAACGACGCCATATTTTTCTCGCTCTTTTGACATTTCTCTTCAGTAAGAGCCGAAATTTTTAAAATTTACTACCGAAAAATTTCGGTTTAGTGCGGTTTATGGGCCGGAGGCGTCATTGGGCCGTACTTCTCTCGTGATGATCAAGACCGGCACGTTACTGTGTTATCTCACGACATGGGCCGGTCAACCAGCCAGCGATTTGACTTCGTTAGACTATTTCATGTGGGGCAACGTGAAGTCTATGGTATATGCCAATAAGCCAGCGACGATTGATAAGCTTCGTACGACTATCGAAGGTGAAATTGTAGCAATATCTGCCGATTTATGCTTGAAAACTCGTCGAAAATTGGTTTCAGCGTGGCCATGCAAAAGAAATCGAGTTCCATACATAATGGCATCGAATCGTACTTTCGCAGGAATGAAGAATTTCATTGATATCCCCAACCGTTTTTGTTTAGCGGTCTAATTAAAAAACCCTTGCTAATGCACAGAAAGACTGCAGCAATGACATTATAACAGCCGGTTCTCGCAAGAACCAGTTTTAGGAGGAAAATTATTGAATACACTATATGGAAGAGTTATGCATATGAGACTAGCCAGTTAAATTGAATATAGTAGATTACAATAGTATTGCTTTGGAGCAAAATCTAGAACAAGCCAAGTCTAAACATAAGAAACCAACAGTGTAGAAAATAATCACCAATATGATGCTCGAACTAATTTTTATAAAGGGGGAGATAGATCTGTTAGATTAGTCACTTACAGAACTGTAACGAATGTGAGAGTCCGTAAAAAGTATTTTAAATGCGTTTGAAACTAATCCAACAGGCAGCATTAGAACACATCTGTCGTTTGACCGGCCAATCGGTGATCTGTAGTATAATACAATATTGAACGGGTCGTCGAAGTTATTGAGATGTTGTATAACGTTGTATGCAGCTAGTATTGCTACTTACTATAGAGAACGAACCAGTCTAGCCGTAAACCAGTATTTCCTGAATCGCTTTAGTATTCAAGAAGTGACGCGCTTAGGTTTTTCTTTTGAAGGAAGGAAATTTCGTGTGAGTACACTCTTCTTTAAAAATGTATGACCACTGAGAAATATGACACGTTCTCAAGACAGTCGGGTATGTGAAACTGGAGTTATAACCGACTTACCGTAACTACATCATCATGGACGATTTTAGTTATAAAAGTAAATAAAATTTTCTAGAGTAAATTGTATATCATCATTGCTGCTTTCTAGAGAACGAACCAATCTAGCCGTGAGGTAGTACTTCCCGAATCGCTTTAGTATTCAAGAAGTAACCCCCTTAGGTTTTTCTTTAGAAGGAAGGAAAATACGCGTGAGTACATTCTTCTTTAAAAATTTAGGAACACTAAGAAATGTGATCCATTCTCATGACAGTCCGGTCTTGCAAAAAATAAAGATAGAGATTATCGTATTGATCACCGAAAACAAATTTCTCATGCCTTTTGACCCGAATCCAACCGTATTGTAAACCATGCACCATGCACCGGTCCATTTATTGAACCGAATTTTTGAGACTGAATCATATCAAGAAATTAGCTTATTAATTTGTCATCTTAGTTGAGGCCGTTATACTATTTTAATGAGGGAACGCGTCAGTCGATAGTCTGAGCTGATAGGCAGATACTTTGGAAAACCCGTGCAATATTGCACTGATAGGGTGATTCTCGTAGAATGCAGTCGCCGTTCTCAGAACACCGAAAAAACTACACATACACTACAATGTAATATAATTTGCGTGCGGGTCCATATCAATTTGAGGTAATAGAACCTAAAAATATACAAATTTCCTCTAAATATATATCATATATAATAAATAATATCTGTATTAGGGTACCAAATATTTAAACTCCAATAAACTATATCTTATGAGTTAAAATAATAAAAATCTGAAGTCACTTTATCAACCTGCTAATTTACTACAATGAGAGCAACGACTGTTAAAACGAAATCGATTATGTTATCAAAAGGCACTTCTACACAATAGACACTTCTACAGCAAAAAAATTCATAGCAATGCCACTCCTCACTCACTGGCACTCGAAAGTCGGTGTAATCAATTTGAATAAACAATAAATCAACCGCCGCTTCCGCCTGCACAATTCACAAATATTTATTTCTCTAACATCAACCCCATTAATTTCGACAATTCTGACAGTTTAATAAAAACAAATATTAGTTTGTCATTTCAGCGGCGAATGGTGTCGTCACTTGTCAGCGCGGTGTCCACTAAAGGCATACCTATGCATAGAGAGACGCATACATACATATATACACATCTAAAATGCCGTCTCAATTTCAATGAATTGTTAAAACTGTCTCAATGTGACACAAATGATGTGCGCAATTATGCGCGACGGACACAAAAGGCACAGCGCCACCAACACCACCACACGAACACACGCGCAAAGTCACGGCCGAATGGTGAACGGTGAAATAAGTGAAGAAATAATGTTGACATTTGTGTGACAGTGGGTGTGGTGTGGTGTCGGTCGGTTGATGTTTGACGGCAATCAATTCAAAGCACTCTCTATGATGGATGCAATTACAAATTTGTGATTTTAAGTTGAGCGCATGAATGATTATAGGCTGGCTGGATTGAGGTTAGAAGCGCACACTGGAGATATGATATTCATAGCGATACAGTTAGGTATAACTGTATACAAGCGAATAAACATAGGTGGTGACAACTTACCCTTATCAGTTTCAGGATTACGCTGATTCTCCTCAAAGAGCATACGCAGTTGGTCCTCCTGCTCTTCGGTCCAAACACCCTTAGCGCTAGAAGAAGTAGGAGATAGAGTATAAGAGGTAAGTCAGCAAGTTAGTATAGCAGTACAAATGTCTATGGGTTTGCAATACAAAGGCGAAACAATCATTTATCATGCCATCAGCAGCAGACGGCAAGGCAAGGCAGGCAGGCAGCAGGTCGCCTGACGGATACATGAATAGCTCAACTGCCGCTGTCACATGAGCAGTTGAGTGGCGTCGGTTCACAAGTAGAAAGCAATAATGCTGTCTGTTTCTCTCCAAAAAAGGAATTAGAACAGAATTTATTAAATAATGAACGCGGTTAAATGAAAAATGCTCCAGGGAGCAAAACCGGCAGTCCTTTATAATCGAAGACCACCGCCGCCATCGCTGCTTTGGCTTTAATAATTGTCGGCGCTCATACTTACGGCTCATATGCATCCAAATAGCCGCCCTCCAGCTCGTTGGCCTCCTTGACGCTCTTCCAGAATAATAATTCAGCGTAGATTTTCGGATTTGTGGGCGCCGCTTCGACAAATTTACGCACCACATAGATGCCGAGACGGCGCAACTCCTCGTGATGGGCATCACGTTCGACGCTGAACACTTGCTGGAAGATGCGAAAGAGTTTCGCCTGCAAACAAACAAACAAACAAGCAAATAATATTAATAATGAATGAGCTTAAGGTTAGGCAGAAATTCGCTGAAAATGTGTGGAGTGAAATATGAAAATAACAAAGTGTTGAAGAGGATGTGATGATGATGACTTGTTTGAAAATGGCTTGAAAGTGCGGTTAACCGAAAGGCGGCGCAAGACAGTGCCGTCTTCCAGCATCATATTAGACAAAGTGCCAGCTGTTGGCTGTACGTGCAATTTATTTTATAATTGCACATATACGCGCGCAAGTACCGTTATATCGTACGAGTATAGAAATCTAAATACATGTAAATGTATCCCTGCGCACACACGCTTAGTTGGGTGTTTATGCGCGCACTACAAAAGGGGCGTGCATATACAAAATCATTAGCGGTTGCAATGCGCACAACTGCGTCCAAACCACGTCGTCGCCTGCCCGTCAGACGGACAGTCAGTCAGTTAGTCACCCAGACGACACAGTCAAAGCAATTCAATTATCCTGCTGCATTTGCTGGCGAGTGTTTGTTGTCTGGTGTCATTGCATGCTGTGGCGTTTAAGTCCGCCGCGGTGAGAGTCGATAGCTTGGCTGCACAGTGGGTTGAAATGATATATAACAGTGTTAGGGATGACAATGAATTATCGATTCGGCGTCGTTGGTAGCAATTAGGTCTCTGTTGAAATTTTTTTTGAAAGGTTTTAGGTGTCAAGCTTTTCAAAGTACAGCTGGTGCAAGAATTGAATACGAACGACCTACCACGTAGTGAAATCGTTCATCAGTGAATGGGATCTTGAAAAGTTGGCCGGAGATCCACTTTTTTTGAACGAACAGAACTGCCGTTTTTGGAGTGAAGAGCAACCAATCTTTGCAAGTTCTATCAACATATCCAGCAAAAGGCGCTGTTTGGTGTGGTTTAAAGCCTGACGGCGTCATTGGGCTGTATTTCAGAGGATTCATATCTCAACGTTATTGTGATTGATGAGCCTTACCGTGTGATGATAACGTTTTATTGAGTAAAAGACGATTTTCGTGAACAGGTTATTTCATGTTTGGAGTCTGTCAATTGGCCGTATAGATTGTGCGATTTAATTTAAATTACTCAGGTCTACAGATTGGACTTTCTCTTCTTTTTTCTGAGATCGTCACGATGGCAAGGTAACGTTCGTGCGGAAATCAACGACCACGTAAAAAATATACATAGTACAATAAATACGTCGGGTGATCCAAGTGTAGGTACTTTTTCCAATAGACTTTTTTTGACAGATCACGTGTGAGTGTTGTCAAGCTGTCTTGTTATTTTTGTTCAGTATTGTTTGGCATTTAATCATGGAACGGCTTACGTCTGAACCACATTTACAATTTGTTCAAATTTATTACGGAAATTCACGTTCTGTAAGGATCAACATAGTCAACTGTGGTCAACATAGTCAGCCTACTGAGCGTACTATTCGCAACACCATCGTCCATCTTGAGACCCAGCATTCATTATTGGATAATATTCTAGCGAATAGACCACGTCCAGCATGCAGTTTAGAAAATATAGTAGCCGTAGCTGATTCGGTGCCGTTCGCAGTAATTCGGACTGTTATTGCGCCATGACAACCGACTATTTGATGCCTGAAATTGACGTTTGTTTTCCCACACATAGCATCAATCAATAAATTTAATGAGAGACCACAGTAATTTCACGTTTTGAGCCGGTCGATTGACTTTGACCGTTAGACTTTCTTCTGTGGGGATATGCAGAGTCTATGCGAACAATGCCGCTTTGATTCAAACCTTGGAGCGAAACATAACGCGTGTCTTTCAACAGTTACTTCACGAAATGCTAGAACGAGTAATCGAAAATTGAACTCAACGGATGGACCATCTGAGACGAGAGCATTGAGAGAGATAATATTTTAAAAATAAATGTCAAAACATGTTCTGAAATGTCTGATAATAAACATTCCCCAATAAATTTGAATTTTCTGTGTTTTTTTTTTTCTTTAAACAGGTAGGGAACCTCCAAATGGATCACCTTTTATAAGTACAATTTTGTTTCCGAAATGTATAGATTTATTAAAATGAGTGATTTTTAATTAGCTGATAAACTCTAAATAAAAATATTTTAATGCATTTTTGATGACTCGAAAACACTGTATTCTAACGCAGAACAATACGAAACTTGGCGTGGCTGTAATGTGTATGCTTGACAGTTATACAAACTCCTTTGGGATGTAGACACAAGTGAAATCAAATCTATCCGAAATACAATGAGAGCGCTACAAAGCGGCGTAGTAGCATTTTAGGCGCACAAGAAGTATATTTTGCACACTAAAACGGAAAGCTAAAGTGGATGCAGATAATTAATATATAATTTTTTATGGTTTTATTGCAAAAAAAAAATATTTTATTTTTCAAAATTAATTTTAATTGCAACCAAAAATAAAGCTGCTTGCTGCAGAAATATTAAAATTATTTATATTTTATAAATAACGCTGCAGTTAATTTGAGAATACAGCTCAGTTTTTCTACTGCAATAAATCACATACCAAGCCACCGAAAAAACAAAAAAATACAGCATTAATTTGTAGCAAAAATAATTCCAACATTTCTTGGCAAATTTTTAATTCAATTCATAATATTTCAACAGCAAAAAGCCGCTTGAGCGCGCGCATATCTTGATTTATGAGCTTACTAAGGAGCAGGAATCCTTTGCGCGCGCTCGCTTTATTGCTCAGCTATTGTTACAAAGCAAATTACGCCAAAATAAATTATGATTACTCATATTTTTTTCAAATTTTACTGTTTTTTGTGCTTTCTTTCAGACAGCTTTAGGCAGTTGCAAATGAGAAGAATGAAAGAGGCGAGCGGACAAAAGTATATCAAATTACTATGAAAAAATTTGCGAAAGAAAAATTGGAAAATAAAATAAAATTTCGCTGCAGAAATTAACGCAAAAAAAACATTTTTAATTCCTCTGCTTATGGCACCTAAGAATTTATTTAGTCTGCATTACAGTTAAACTACCGCTGTCATTACTTGGCGCCCAACAAAAGCTTTGCAGCTGGATCAGCAGCCAGGCGAAGTTCAAGTTCATTTAATTTCTAAAAAAAGAAGAAGCGCACAAAAAAAGAAGACTGAGTAAGGCAAGCATTAAAGCGAAGAGCGGAAGAACGGCAAGGAGCAACAGGAAGTTGTAACTTTTGCAACACACAAACACAGAGCCGCACAGCTGCACCTCGGGCGAAGCCTCGAAAGTAGAAAAAAAAAACAGCAAGCAAACAGCCAGAGTCAAGCAACCACCGGAGGCACACAAACACATGCACAAGGCTGCTGCCTTTTAGGCAGCCTGCAGACGTTATCACGGCAGGCCAGACTGAACTAAGCCAGCCTAGGCGGCAGATGCGGCGCGCATACGTGCGTTGCTGCGCCTGTGGCTACCGCTGTGGCATGAATTGATGCTGGCAATGCCACAACGCACACAAGCAAACACAAATAGGTATGCACACACACACACACACACCGGCTCATTGCAGCGCGTATATTTTTAAGTAGCTATTTCTATTTACACTCATTGGCGGCTGTGGCTGCTGTGCACTTTGCCGGGAATATTTTGCCAGTGACTTTGATTTATGTTTGCTTTGCGTGCGAGAATACGGCGGAAATTCGCCAAGCGCAAAACAAATTTAACGGCAAACACGAGACCACGGCTGTAGAGGAGACCGCCATGTCGAGTCGGGCATGGACATGCTTGCATGTTTAACAGAGTGTGTATGAGCATATCTGCGTGTGTATGTTGGTGTATGGCGTGCAAATAGCGAAAATTTGAAATTGAAATTAAAATTTTACCTATGTACATGTCTAAATTACAGTGGAAATTAAAATAAGGCAGCAACTGTGGTCTAGGGTCTAGCATTTGGCGCTGTTGGCGCTCCGTCTACATATTTAATCCGAGAAATTCACAATTAAACACAAAGTTGCATTTTGTCTGCAAAGTTCTTAGCCTGGCGGATCACCTGCTGCTGGTCGGCCGTGGGTTTGTCTACATGCTTGCTGAGCTATAATTTCATGTTGGCGCGCTCCGAAAAGTAGGCAACACATTTATTTAACTACGACTTGTTTGGACAGAGAGTAAACAAAAAACTTTGGTTTTCTAAAATCCACAGGTTTACATTTTAATTTCCAGCGATTTGCGCACGAAATCCGGCAATGTAGGAGAATGTCCGAAAACAAAAACGAAAAATTAGACAAAACTGAGAAAAAGTTATTAAAAGTTGACAGCGCTTCAAGCAGCAGTACCCTAAATGATACAGGTCAGTTCTGGTTAAATTTTGTTATTTCAATTGTGTATAATTGAAATTTTTTCATACAAATATTATTAGTGAAAATAAAATTCTAAACATAAATAGAAAACAGAACCCAAAAGAAAAATAATAAGAACTTGATCAAGATAATTTAACTCAAGGCCCAATATTTCTCACAACTTCTTGATTTCCTACGTCAATACCCGTTATGTTTATTAAACGTGCTCTTTCCAATGAGGCAATACTTTTTTGGAAGTTGGTCGTTTTGACAACTCTCACTTAATTTTTTCTCAGTTAGATTTGCCTTTCCATTGTGACAGACTTACTCCGGAACAACTTTTATCGCTGACATACTGCCGCAATTGCTGCAAAAATTCGTCCAAAATTGGGCTTCTCGGCTGAATTTATTTGAGTCAACCTCGACGGTCACTTGCCGAAATCATTTTGAAAACATAATGTTAACACTTATCTTTCTATTAAATCAAAATTCTTGGTTATTATATTAAATTAGATGCGTATTATTTCTTCATTAAAACCACTCATCTAAAAAACACCCTTTATATGTTAGATGTGATCTAAGATGATGTGATATAATATTCCATCCGCTTTTTGCTCTTTATTCAATGCTTTATAAAAAGTGTTACGAGTGAGCGGATTTAGTTCAAATATGCGCCGTTTCGTTCGATATTCTGTCCCATCTAGACGGCAACTTCATAATACCCACCGCGTAGAACCCCTTTCCTTATTTGACAAGAACTCGGACAGCCACTTTTCACAAGCCTCTTTTGAGTTCAACCCCCCCATCAAGGGCTTTCGCCATGGACAGGAACAGGTGGTAATAACTTGGCGCTATGTCCGAGTTATATGGTGGATGCGATAAAACCTCCCATCCGAGCTCCCGTAGCTTCTGACGAGTCATAAACGAAGTGTGTGGTCTGGCGTTGTCCTGGTGGAATACTACAACAGCAAAACCTTCCTGGCCGTCAATCCCGGGTTGGCCACTGTTTGGGACGATTCACCGGCCTTCGACCACGACCGTTTTCGCTTGATATTGTCGTATGTGATCCATTTTTCGTCGCCAGTCACTAACCGCTTCAAAAATGGGTCGAGTTCGTTCCGTTTCAGCAACATATCGCAAGCGTTGATTCGGTCCAGAAGGTTTTTTTTTGCGTCAAATCATGCGACACCCAAACATTAAGCTTTTTTGTGTATTCAGCCTTCTACAATTGGTTTAAAATGGTTTCGTGATTAACTCCCATCTCCTGGGCGATGTCAGAAGATGCCAAATGCCGGTCTAAATCGATGTTTTCCATGATTTGATCAGCATTCGTCGTCACAGGTCTTCCGCCGGCTGGCTTATCCATGGTGTAATTTTCATCCGCTCTGAATTGTCGAAACCATTCCTCCGCAGTTCGAAGTGATAGAGCACCATCCCCGAATAACACCATTAATCTCATGGAACGTTTCTCTACCGGATTTGTCTTTAACGAAGGTAAACTTAAAAAAAAGCGCGAATTTCGGCGTTTGTGAACTCCATGTTTACACGTCTATAACTGTTGAACGCAATATCCAAACTAATCATGCATAGTGTCATGTAAGTTATGTCAGTCAATACCTTTCAAAGATCCGCGAAATACAAAAGACAAAAAAGGCGGAAGGGAGATATTTGCCAACATAATATATATACACATGTATATAATGATCGGTTCATAACTTTGACTGAGTACTGGGTCACATTCTTTTTTACAATTCAAAACCCGGAATCCTTAAAATATATGTATATGTATATTCTTACAGTATGGCTAAGAGTTCCCCAGTTTGGTTATACTCCAACTTAGGCCTTCCCTACTAGTACAGCTCTAAATTTAAAGAGACAGGTATTCAAAAAATTCTAATATGTTTTGGTGTTCTACGTGGACTTTTAAAAGAACATTGACTAGGCAAAATTTGCTTTGAGGCATATCTTCTAGAAGTATGTATATGTATTTTCTCTCCAATGCATGGAGAATTGCAAATATAAATAACTTAATTAAATCATAATTTATAAAGGATACCAAAAAGCAATATATAGTATACATTTCGGAGAAAAATAATCACATTTTTTCAACAAATATAATTTCAACTCTTCTATTATAATAATATAACAATACTTACATGATACAACATGGCCGGGCAGCAACAGGCAACGGCGACGCGATGCAATATGGTCACAGCTGCCTTCAATGATTTTGTTGGTATATGATTCCAATCGGTTAGGACCACAGTACACGCGCGTACGATTTTCGGATTTAGTAATCTGTGCAAAACCAAAAACAACAATAATAAAAACATAATGAAATCAGTAACAATGAAAAGGTTAGCGGTTTGGGCAGTAATTGGGAATATTGAATGGGACAAATGTTGATTGACCAACACAGTGGATACACATGAAAGCCGAGCGGAAAGAGAATTAAATATTAATTTCAAATTAATTAAATAAATACAAGCACAACAAAGTGCACATGTGTGAGTGAACAGGTATCTATATTTAATTGAAAACGCTTAGGTTTAATGTTTCATGCGCATCGAGTTGCCATGTTTTAATTTAGGCAATAAAGCTTTTGCTCTTAAAGCATTCGAGAGACTCTCTCGCTCACTCCACACAAACCGTTTGATGTTGATTCAATTAAAATTTTGCAACGGTAAAAGAAAACCGAGCAAAACATGAGCTGCCGAGCGGCATTAAATGCCAGAGAGCATCGAGGTATTCCAAATTAATTGTTTTGGGTTTTGCAAAATTCAACAGCACAAACACACACATACCTGTGATTTTGACTGTCGCACCGAACATTAGTTGATTGCATTTTTATTTAAAGTCCTTTGTAGGTGCAAACGCCATGCTTGATTGAGCAGAAATTAAGTGCCGAGCAAAATGTGTATTCGCCATACATTGATAATGAAATTCATTGATGTGTGCTAAACTGGACAGGCCAATAAATAGACTAGCAGTGCTGCTGTGATACTTCTACACTGTTGTAATTTAAGATTTTCGACAGAAAAACTTACTTTTGTCACAAGTAATATATAGTGGCACACATACATACATACACAGATAGATAGTGAGATAGATAGATAGATAGATAGTTAGATAGTGAGATAGCTAGTCAGACCTAAGGGAGCAAAGGCATGTAATCTCTTTTGGAATTACAAACAATCGAAATGAATTCAAACATGAGTGAGTCAAATCTCATGCAGAATTGATTAAAAATTTCAAAATTTCCATGCAACACAACACACTTTGCCAATGGCCACATGCCAACAACTACAGGCGATAGGCGCATACTGGGGTCCCAGCGCTGCCACTGCGGCTGCTGCTGCTGCTGGTTAACAAGAGTAGAGAAGTACAAAACCTTTTACTTACAATGTAAATTACCAAATGCTGTTAACTTGAGCTGCTACAAACTCTGCAAGGGCAGGCAATGAATTACGGACAGATACACACACACACAAACATATATATATCTGTATGTAAATAGACAAATATATTATATTTAGTTTTCATTTTGTTACAAAAGCGATTACAATTTGTTGCTGTCTGCTATGGAGCAGCAGTCTGCATGTAGAAGTGTGGCAAGGAATAGTAGCACAAATAATTGACAAAAGATTTGGCAGAGACCAAATACGACTAACTGAGCGCCTATAATGGATGCGTAGCTGATGGGGTGTGTAGTAAAAATAAATTAAATTTTACACAGAACACCGAATGATGCATATAAAACGAAGCGAAAGTGTGGAGGGAATTGAGGCGTGCAATGTTGATTGGAGAGAAAAGAGGTCGGTAGGCGAGATAGTGTATGAGTAGTTTTTGGAAATACGCAGACATTTATACAATGCTATAGATGTAGTAGGACCAACTGGAAAATTAACTAGACAACTTTTAAATATAATACTTTTAAACTCATGAGCGTCAGAATATCAGAACATGGCAACAACAAAATTTTGTAGGTTTAAGATGTCAGAAACTCAGAGCAACACGACTTAAAATTATTTGTAGTCTAGAATAAAACGACAAAAAAATGATATGAATAATAATTATTTCTTAAGCGATGGCAACTTCCTTTCTGAAAACGATATTTACTAATAATTCCAAAAAGTGATATCTTATTTTTAGTAATCGGGAGATAACATTGAAGACTTTTTGGACAACTTACTAAAAGTATTGAAGACAATAAAACATATTGTTGGCAACCCTATACTCAAATATGCCTGAAGTGAAAATTTTTCAGAAACTTTCAGCAACCTTTTCTTTTTTTTTGAAAATATTATGAGTTTAATTTTATTTAATTTTATGAGTTTAAATTTAAATTGAAAAACATGTACATAAAGTAAAGATTTTCAGAATTATATCGGGTTAACACTTGTAATATTTCAATAATTTTCTTGCTTTTTTCGAAAATGGTGGTTTTAGAGACTCAAGAACATTTGTATCTCGTAAATTGATAGAAATTGCAAAAAAAAATATTTTAAGTCGAAAACTACCGGCCGAGTAGTTCATTACATAACATTCATTACATAACTATATACAGTTTTGGAAATATTTGAGAAATTTATAGAATTTTTGAAAAAAAAACTCCAGGATCTTAAGAATGTATGTTCAATATTATTTATTTAAAACATATTAGAAGACTTAATTTCAATTTTTCTAATCTAGATAAAAACAAGGGCTAACTTCGGATGTAACCGAACATTTTATACTCTCGCAATTTATTTATTTGAGTTTATTTATATTATATAATACACGATTTGACCCACATATTCGTCATATATATTGTATAAAGTCCATTGAAAGTTGGAAACCATAATATTAGGTTAGAAGCACCGAGGTCCTCGTGTTCGATATATGGGGCCTTAAAAACCTATGGTCCGATTTCGGCGATTTTTAGAATGGGACTGCTACACTATAAACATAGTATTTGTGCAAAGTTCTGCATCGATATCTTCACCAATGCTTACTTTATATATTGTAAAGTAAACGATTCAGATTGTCTTCAAAGTTCTGGTATATAGGAAGTAGGCGTGGTTGTGAAGCGATTTGGCCTATTTTCACAACATATCATTGGGATGTAAGGAAACTATTACAAACCAAGTTTCATTGAAATCGGTCGAGTAGTTCCTGAGATATGGTTTTTGACCCATAAGTGGGCGACGCCACGCCTATTTTCCATTTTGTAAAAAAATCTGAGTGTAGCTTTCATCTGCCATTTCTTGTGAGAAATTTAGTGTTTCTGACGTTTTTCGTTAGTGAGTTAACCCACTTTTAGTAATTTTCAACCTAACTTTTGTATGGGAGGTGGGCGTGGTTATGATCCGATTTCTTTAATTTTTGGACTGTATTAGGAAGTGGCTAAAAAAACGACTGCAGAAAGTTTGGTTTATATAGCTCTATTGGTTTGCGAGATATGTACAAAAAACTTAGTAGGGGGCGGGGCCACACCCACTTCCCCAAAAAAATTGCATCCAAATATGCTCCTTCATAGTGCGATCCTTCATACCAAATTTTATTTCCATAGCTTTATTTATGGCTTAGTTATGGCACTTTATGTGTTTTCGGTTTTCGCCATTTTGTGGGCGTGGCAGTGGTCCGATTTTGCTCATTTTCGAAAGCAACCTTCCTATGGTGCCAAGAAATAAGTGTGCCAAGTTTCATCAAGATATCTTAATTTTTACTCAAGTTACAGCTTGCACAGACGGACGGACGGACAGACGGACGAACGGACACACAGACATTCGGATTTGAACTTCACTCTTCACCCTGATCACTTTGGTATATATAACCCTATATCTAACTCGTTTAGTTTTGGGTGTTACAAACAACCGTTATGTGAACAAAACTATAATACTCTCTTTAGCAACATTTGTTGCGAGAGTATAAAAATTACAAAATGGACTATAAATTTGCAAACCAAAAGAAATATTGCAAAATAAACAAGGCGCCTGCGTGGCAACCCTATAATTAAAGCATGCATACAATTGAAGGGCTTTAAGCTCCAACGTCTGTTTGTTGTAGGCTCACCTGCTGAAAAACTTGGTGCCGGTTGTAACGACTGACTACTAAAATGCTGCTATGGAAGCTCAAAATTTGCAATGATATTCAACGAAGTATATATATTTATGTATTGAAACGACTACAATTTAAAGCTGTCAATGCTAGTGAGCAATAAAACATGACAATACAACAAGTTCTACAATTGAAAATATTTTTAGGCCATGTTGCTGTCATGGGACACTCCAGGAAAAACATTTTCTAGTTTGCATGACCGATTAACGGGCTCAGCTGCTGGCTATGTGTTAGTTAAAAATAATTTAAGAGCTTTCCATAAGCTTGATTACATATATTTAGAAAGACATTTGTACGATATTTTATAAAATTTATTTGTATTGGAATATTTGGGGAACTATCAATAAATATGACAACTGGATTTTCTTGTTTTTAAGCATGCATTTGAATTTATTGTAGAAATGTTGAGATCTTAAATATTTGAAAACTATTTTTTTTATTTTTGAAAATTATTAGTAATTTCGATACTTTAACAGACAAATTCAAAGTAAGCAGGTTTCCTACTACAATTAGAAAGAAAATATATCATGTAATGCTCATTTAATTAATTTACATTTCTCTTATATACCTTTCCAACCATTTTTTAAGCCAAAATTCAAAATTCAAAAACAATAAAAAATCAATATTCCTATTGTTCAAAATGCACTCACGATTAACCTGTTAAATATAAAGCACAAAAGCTCTCTACTCTCTTCCAGTAAGTCAATAATAACTTTGAGGTGAACATTACAAAACCGCTTCGGAAAGCAAAATAATTGAGGTACGCCCTTTGCTTCAGCATAAATAAGCACGTTCTTAGTCTGAGTTTCACTACAGCTTTTGAAAATGTTTTGCTTCTTTGCATGTTGACCATTGTTTATTGAGTTCAAGTCCTGCAAAACTTGGCCTGTAAACTGTTCTAATCCGATTATAAATGATTGGGAATGCGAAATTCTCTCCTTTTGTTTTTTCTTTTTTTTTTCTCTCAATTCAAGTTTTATTTATTGCTAAGTAAGCAGAAGGAAAATGCCTTCGTAAGCATGCGGTCCGCTTGTCTGTTTCGGTTAGAGTTTTAAAGTACAAAAATAAATATTATATTCAAGCGAAATTTTAATTAATAGCACATTTTGGGCAAAACTTCACTAAGAAATGAAGTGTGTATTTTTTGTAAGGAGCGAAATGGTAATCTGAAGGGCAATTTGCGCAATACGCTGCAGCTTTATACGTTGTTTCTGCTGTGATTAGTAGGAATATAATTTCATTTGAAAAAGTTATTGTTTTGTAAGATAGTCTGACGAGTTACAAATCCCTAAGTTCAAAATCAATTTTTTTTAATATCAATTGCACCAAAAGATCAAAATTTCATTTTTAGGTTACGTATACGCCATGTCCAACGACTTTTTGCGATAAATCATTTCACCGACAACTTTAAAAGCGCAACGTCGTTATTATTTCAACAGCTGCCACATCGACTTTATTGCTGTTGATCTTCTAAAGCGCACTTTATTAGCTTTAATTATGGCTCAAGTGTCTATATGTATATCTAATATATATTTCGGACGGTGTTTATGCACTCTTGTAATTAAATATTAAGGTGCTGCTTAATTTACATGCATAAGCGATAAAAATGCAATTTCCGCCCAAAATTTTGACCAAATGGCCAAAACGCTTTAAAAACTTTTTTATTACGCGCTTAATAACTCAAAAGTGAAAGCGGGAAGAGCATCTTCAATCTTCAAGTGCAAACGCATTTACTAGGGTTGCTGTTTTTATGTCGCTAAGGTGTGTTCAGCAGCGTTAATTATCATTCAAATGTCTTTTTTATTTTATTTCTTGACTTTACCACAGAAGTTGGCGCATTAACGACCGCTGATTATCGCGTGTACTTTACAGTAATTTTTATACTACAAAATTATAAAAACAGTGATCAATGACCGCCCTTTCAATTCAATCAAATTATCAAGCTTTATTCTTAAGGGAATAAATACGAGTGCCTCAAGTAACAAATTATTATTCATTATTAAAAGCGTTAAACCACAGTGGACTTTGAAATTTTTCCGTTTATAATTCAGTGTATTGCTTGGGGCTAATCAACACTTTGTTCATTGCTCACCCACATATTCATTATACTCATAAAATATGTTAATAAATAATTTCAACGTTGAACATTATTTGTTCATTTATAAAAATGAAATTAAAGCAATAAAGGGAGTTTTAATTCAGCTAACCCGGTAGGAATATAGCATTATAATAATCGGTATCTGAGGATTTATATAATACTAAGACCCAAAAGTAATCGATATATGCAGTTGAACTTCCATAACTCGAACTTTTATCACTCGAAGATCTCCATAACTGGCACTCTTGAATTGGCACTAGAAGTCAAATTCATACAAATTTCATTCCATAAATCGAACTTTTCGAAAAAAAAATTTACTATCGAGGAAGAATCTCAAAACAGAACATCTATATCATGAACGAAGTAAAACAATTTAACAGTGTATATATTTTACAGCTTTATAAAAAATTTTATGTTTTAATAAAAAATTCTTATAACTCGAAGCGTCTCTAACTCGAAGATTTTTTGTGGATTATGGTGATTCGAGTTAGGGAAGTTCTACTATGTATAGAAATATTTATGATGACGATAGTTACTCGCCATTCCTCTCTTTCGCTCGCAATTCGGCGCCAGTTGGAAATCCCAAGTGTAACCAGATCGCTTTCCATCTGGTCTTTCCAACGGTGTGGAAGTCTTCCTCTACCTTTGGTTACACCGACGGTACTGCATCGAACACTTACAGAGCTGGAGTGTTTTCGACCATTCGGACAACATGACCTAGCAAACGTAGCCGCTGTCTTTTTATTCGCTGAACAATGTCAATGTCGTCGTATAAATCGTATAGCTCAGCGTTACCATAAAAACGATAGCTTGGGTAAAAATTGATATATTTTGTCATTTCTTGATTCTCTGAAGAGGTTAGTATTGCAGTTGGGTGAATCGAATGGTGAATCATATCTCTGCAAAAACTAGACGAACACAACTTTGGTACATTTCTTTGCCGTGGACATAGTTTGAAAATAAGCTAAATCGGAGTACAACCACGCCTAGTGCCCACTATTCTTTCACTATTTAGTATATAAATCAAACGCTAATGGAGTTATAATTTTAATATTTACCGTAAAAAGTGTTTTTATAAAATATTTTTTAGTCTCCAGTTATTGAATATGCTGTTCTTCGACTCATGGTTGATTTCTTAAGTTAAAAACTGTTAAAATTGGTTCAGTATTACTTTTACTTCCCTCATAATCTAATATAATGATTTTCGAAATTCCGGTGGATTTGATACAATTTTTAACGGTTATTTATGAGCTATCTTAAGGGGTTACTTTGGTTTCGCGGGTTCAAAAAATCTACAACATCTCAAGAATATTATCCTAAATTTTCAAGTCGATCCGAATAATAGTTTCGGAGATACAGCCTTTGGAAGGTGTGCTCAACCGACCTTGATGAAATTTTTCACAGGTGTTCGAGATATAATTTAGTCGTGCTTGAACGAAGGATTTTTTTTCGATTACAACTATTAAAAAAAAAAACAAAATGTCAAGCAAATTTGACCGACATTTTTTTTTAATGTTAGCCAAAATTCCAATTTTTTACTTTGTTTTGTCTTTCCTTCGTTCAAGCACTAGTTTATGATCTTAACGAAAGCACTTATTTTTGTTTTTATCATTTTGGATGATCCTGTCAGGAGTTATGCTGACAACGCGGACGCACCTTTTTTCCGAGGGGTTACCGGAAATGACGTCACAATGGAGGATTTTTATTTTTTATTTTTGAAAATTTCAGAAATTATTCTTTAAATATGTATCTATAAGACAGGAAAATGTTTGAATTAAATAAATAATTTTTACATAGAAAAAAATATATTGAAAATAAGGATTTTTTTACACGACAAAACCCAATGAACTTTGTTCAGTCAAATTGTTTTCTGACACATACATACATGCAGTTTGATGTCAGAAGTAAGTAAAATCGTTCCACGAACTACTCTGGTTTCTTCTTACTCGACTGTGGCCGAATTTAGCCCTTCATTTGTTGTTGACTATTGATCTATAAATTATAGAAAATAAATCAGCGAAAAGACGCATAAATCTCATGAACATTATAAGAATAACAGAGAAACACTTCACCAACGGACCAACCTCCCTTGAGTGGAAGTTTTTTCCTGTACCAAGTTAAATTTTTTGAACAAATTACCATCTCTTAGACGGACACTTCTCTTGGGCGAACACAAATCGCTGGCGGGTGAGTGTCCGCCCAAGAGAGATTTCACTGTATATAAGTATACTGAAGTGGTCCATTTACATATATTGAACGGTGTTTTCATTATTAGTAAATTCGCCTCTTTCTATATTGAAGTAGGCAAAATCAAGTCAGCCAATATTCAATAGCACTACTGCCTGCTCGATGAGTTGTTGTTGTTGCTTTTGTTTTTTTTTACTGGAATTGCAGACTTTGATTACATTTGTTGGTTATATTTGCTTTCTAATCCACAAATTGGTGTACTAGCGAAACATGGTGGGAAGAGCTGCTGGGCAATGCGAGTTGAACGAAAACTTTGCGGCACTCCCTTTCAACCATAATTGCCCACAATTATATGCGCTAAGTGGTTTTCATAGAAGTACCATTTGAGCTAAACAAATAGTAATCCTTTTCGAATGCAAGCTGCTGAAAATGGCAATAGAGATTATAGAGGCTGACTAGCTGTGTGAGTGTGTGTGTATTTGTTGGAAATTCAGTGATGAAAGCGCACAAACGACAATGACAATGAATGAATATGAATGCCAATGAAAGAATAGAAGAATGAGTGGGCGCCACTTGAGCGCCGCAAAATTAAATTAAAAAAATATGCTTCAATGCCACAAAACTCCAACAACTAGTTGAAGTTGGCTATTAAAATGCCGAAGCGCAACAGCAAAAGCAAACAGCAGCAGAGTATATATAGTATATATATATATATATATATGTATATATGTATGTGTGTATATAAATGAAAGCAACAGCAACAAAATGTGCAAGCAACAATTAAACAAACAATAACAACAAGCACAATTAGTGCAAAATCTATGTGAGTGCCGTGTCGACAATTGAGGTTGCATGCAACAAATGCCCAGCCAGCCAGTCAAGCGATTCGACACAAAAGCCCGAGCGCTAAGCAGCTTCAGCAGTGTGCGGAAGCAAAGGAAGCGAGCGCGATTTAACGAAGAACAAGCGAAATGTGACAAGAAAGCCGCGCAAATCTACAAACTTCGGACAGACGCAACAGTGGCAACGGCGGGAGGGGAAGGCGAACGTTTGAACCGACATTTAAAATTAAATCTTCGCCAACGAAAAGTTTCAAGTCATTTTTGACGTTAATCTCTAATTAGTTCCCTTGGGGGCAGAGCTTAGAGGACATACTGCGGCACTGGCACCCTCAGCATCGCCACTACCACCGCCATCACAGGCTTGTTGCGCAACAAAACTGTTTAAATACGGAATTATATCTGCCGCGCTGACAAAGACTTTGCGCGTTGATTGCCAGGACCAGCGCCAGGGCCGAGTGGCAGGCAGAGTCCGAATCGCCAATTTAATCATTTAAGGCAGTTGGTGTTTTCCGTTGATGGCGCGTGGGCTTCTTTTTTACTCTTTTATAGCAGCCCATGGCATGAATGAATGGAGCACAATACGAGTATATATATATGTATGTATATGTAGATATATATTTATATCTATTTATAGCAAAATTCCAGTATGGGTTGTTGGGAAAAATACAAAACAATTATAAATGGCTCTTTCGTGCGCATTAATAAGGAGCATTGACACTTAAATACAATAATTTCATCATCAACAGCTGACGCCGGCGCTGGAAACAATGGTTATGCGGTTCAACAAAGGCTTTCAAACTAAAGCAATATATACAGCTGGGTTCAAAAACGGAAAAAATTAATTCGAAATTAATGCAAGAAGTATTTAAAGGTTTCATAGAAATAAAAAATAAAATAGAATGAAACTTCTCTAACTCGAATCACCATAATCCACAAAAAAACTTCGAGTTAGAGAGACTTCGAGTTATAGAATTTTTATTAAAACATTAAAGTTTTCAAAAAGCTGTAAATTATAGATTTATACACAGTTTTATTTATTGACTTCGCATAAAGTTTTATTTAAATACGTTAAAAGATGTTTTCTATAATTTGGTTGTTGCAATTTGTTATTGTTTGCCTCTTGACTGAATCTGTATTACTGATTTATGCAATCCATAAGTGCAATATCATATTTTTTGGTCGCCTCCATACGATATAGATACCTTTTAAATTTCTGCCTCGATAGTAAAATTTTAAATTCTGTATTATGCCCTGGTCGAAAAGTTCGATTTATGTAAGGTAATTGATATGAAATTCGAGTTCTATGGCCAATTCAAGAGGTCGAGTTATGGAGAACTTCGAGTTATGGACGTGTGAGTTATGGAAGAAAATTACATTACAACCGTGAATACATAAATGAATAGTAAATTGGAAACAATTAACAGCAAAGAAACTCTGTTTGGACAAGTACGAAGTGTGTTAAAAAAATAACGGGAATTTAGGTTTTTGAAAAAAAAAAATATTCATTCGTCTACATTAATGTTGTCGCCTTTAAACTAGTCCCTATTCGATTTTATGTACTTATGCCAGCACTTCTTCCAGTCGAAACAATTCTCAAACTCAATTCTTACAGTGGTTTCTAGTATGCTTGTAAAACGGCAGCCCTATAAAGTTCTCTTTATTTTTTGAAATAGCATAAAGTCGCACAGAGTCATGACTGAGGAATATGGAGGCTTGCACATCTTTACAGTATTAATTTTGACAAAGAGTTCACGAAGAAGCAACGGAACCAGGTCTAAGCTTAGTGGCTGCCTCAGACAAAGTAAGGTATGAATACAACTGAAAATGTATCGTACTTCAGGGGTATTGACATATATCAATATAATAAAATAAAAAAGTTTCTATAATTGGACTCTTCAAATCGGTGAAATTTTAACCTTATAAGAAATCAGTAATAAGCTGTTAACAAATTTAAGCTAGGCTTGACTAAAAAGATAGGTTGTTGTAGTGAAGATATACATATATGTATGTATATAAAACAGAAAATATACACCCAGTAATTGTTAGGAACGATGCGAGTGTCTCCAAAGAAATCCGGGTTCGGTCCGTTCCGATGCTGTAATCCCCACCATCATGAGGGCGATTCAGCGATTGAGTCATTTATAGCCGTTGGAAAACGTTATCGTATATACTCTTTGGATGTATCACTTAAGTATATCTAAGGGTTTGCTAAGAACAAAATGCATAGCGAGTGTTTTTTAACGTCTCGAAAATAATTTTTGGAGCAGATGATTCAAAAATATATTGTTTTTAAGGGGTTGCGGGTAGTCAGGATTTTCAAAAAATCATTTTTTTTTTGCATTTCCGTTAAGTGTAATATCTTAAAAAATGTTTGAAAATTTGAAGTTGATCCGATAATAACTTTTCGAGTTATTCGACAAATAACAAAGATCGCTCAGGCGCTCCAAAACGCTCGTGTGAAACATTAATGCTTTTTTCTCAAAATTATGTTTTTTGAACTGGGTACAACTGTAACTCGAAAACCGCTTGGTAGATTTTAATGAAATTTATACAGCTTTTAGAATACATAATAAATTCAGGCATGATCGAAGGATTTTTTTTCAAAAAATTCGATTTTTTAAGACCAATTAACTGTTGATTTTTTCCCGAAAATCTAGAAAAAAATTTCCTGAAGCCGCCATTTTGTTAAGTTTTGAAAAAAAGCTCCGGATAAGGCCCAGGATTATCTATTTATAAAATTAATTTTTTTTATCCGATTGGTTTTAGATGAATCTCCAAGGACTTATGATTGTCACCGCAAGGATCTGGAACTGGGTGAACACAGACAGATACAACTTTGGAAATTATAAATTATTTTTTTCAAATTTTCGTGGCTTTAAGTCAAAACATTGCATAATAATGCCATATTATTACTTTTGTAAAATAATATGAATTAATAGCAAACAAAAATTACTGAAAATTCTAATTTTTTCGTGTCTCTGACTACCCCTAACCCCTTAATGCAAAGGTGTACAGATAATATAGAATTTTTTCTAACGTTTAATATTTTTAGGTTAGAAGAATAAAATATATATTTTGTTGGTTATATTAAATTATATATTGTGGTCAAAGTATGGTTTAAATTAAAGGTACATGACTTTGCAAATTGCTTTCATTTATCCAAGACATTTAGAACATCTAATTCATGCATTTGCGACTTTTCCTCTTATTAATCTTTAAGTTTAGAGATATACATATATGCATTTTTTAGTACAAGTCCACTGACCACCATCTTTGCTGCTTTGTCACAAGCATCACTACACACTGATTTGATGCTTTTGTGCAGTTAAAATCTATCAAAAATCACGAGAGGAGGGCAAAAGTACGACAAATGAAAAAAAAAGAATATATACATAAAGAGCGCTGTTGTGCCGCCGCCACATGCAATGCAATGCAAAGAACGAATTGACTAAGCGTAATGAAGGATATCCGCACCAATGCGCTATGGAGGATGAAGGATCCTTAATTAAAACGACGGCAAACTAGCTGGCAGTGCCATGCAGAGACAGAGACAGAGACAGAGCAGCAATTGTTTGCACAACTTTTCAAAATAGGAAAGCAGTTGGAAAGGCAGCAAAAGAAAAAAAGGAGAAGTAGAAAATGAATTTTAAAAGAAGATTAAAAAATAATGAAGCAAAAGTAAATATTGCTGAAAGTGGTGAGAGTGAATGGTGAGGCGGTTGGAAAATGAAGAAGAAATATATATTTGTATGTATGGTAGAATTGTACTGCCAAATGGAGAGTGAGAGCAGACCAGTGAGATGAATGTGCTTGCGCTGGAAATAAAGCAGAAAAAATTAAAAAATTTAAATAAAATAAAAGTGAATGACATTGAGGAATGCGGCTGCAGATTAGAAAGGCAGCCAGAAAGGGAAACTATTGTTTGATTGACTTTGAAAATGCAAGCCGCCAATGTTTGATTTGACTGTAAGCTTTTACTATGAGATTTTTTATTTTTTTATTTCTTGATTTTTTTTTAATTTTTTTTTCTGCTTTTTTAGTAAATAAATTGCAGCTATCGAGGCGTACGAGAGTGTTGGCATTATTTCACCAGAAATTAATTGTCCGTGCGCGCAAAAACAATACTGCGGCATGCCATTAAAGCGCGCAGAAGAGGAAGCACTACAACAACAAATGCAAATGAAGTCCAACGAGGCCTTAAAGTCAAGACAAACACACCAACAAACAGCCACAGAGCAACGCATGTGCGCTCGCCCAAATAATTGCCGTATTTTCTGGCATTTCACAACACAACGCAACGCCATTAAAACAGCCACACACACACACAGACAAAAACAAATAAATGTGGCAGCGTGTATGTGTGTGTGTGTGCGCCAGCGCGTTTGCCTACAAATCAAATTAAAACCCATTTTTCTTATGTAATTAACTCATTCATTTCGTGAATGCGCGCACGGCGCCTAAAAGCACACTAACGCTGTCACCTTATACCATACACATACATATATACACATATAGAGAGTGAAAGAGCTGGCGGCTGGAATGCACCGCCTTAAGCTCATTACGCCGTCGTCGGGCATAAAAGTAAGTCCAGCGGAATTTAATTTCGTTACAGTAATTTAATTTCGGTATTTTTATTTCCCTAACAAACCAACAGTAAAACATATATATGTAAGTATGTATGTATGTGTGCTGGTGTGGGGGTAAAGAAATTAAAAATACGCAGCAAATAAACTTTCACTTTTGATTTCACTGACTGTCGACGAAATGCGCCATTTTAAATCCTTTTTACGAGCGCACAACTTGACGCGCATGTAATTAGCCACGTTGGCGTTGGCGAGCAGCACAGTACCCGTACAACAACAATACAGCTAAATAAAAATAATACTTAGTGCGGCGCATAAAACTAAAGACGAGTGTCTTAAAACCCAAATTATTCGCGAGCACAAAGCGTCTTAAGGCGCGCACACGACCCTTCCGCTCTTTCACTTTCACATTTGCTTTCTCCTTCACTCACACACACACAGGCAGCGGCTAACTGTTAAATTTATTTTCCACTTATTTTGTTTTGTGCCCAAATATGACTCCCGGCCTGCAGACAAATACAATAAATTAGTTAAGTTGAGCCTGGCCGCGGGCTGCCGGCATTCCTAAACGGTTTTACTTTACTTCTTATTACATTTTTTTACTGCTACTTAGTAATGCTGCACGTTGTTGTTATTGTACTTAATGTTTTTTCGTTCTTTCTTTTTGTTTGCCGCAAAATTGCTTTTGTTGAAACTAACCCTTTTTATCTTTGTGTGTTTCGGCGGTCTTAAGCAGTGCACTAAATTAATTTGAAGTGTCGGTTTGCCATGCTAATATGGTGTAGTCTACATTTAGGCGCAGGAAAGCAAAGCTTTAAACTAAGTAGGAAAATTCCGCTTAAGGTATAATTTGGTGCGGATTTCAAAGAACACAATTTAGCTTCGAATGCAATATAGGGACTTTTCTTAGCTTTAGGCTGTGTTGTATAGTGGAGTGAAACTTGACTAAGATGGCAGTGGTTTAATTCAAATAAATTGCTTTATTTTTTAAAATTCTTGATAATAATATACAGGCAAGCAAGGTAAGGAGATAAAGCAATATAATAAGAAGCATTTATTTTTCATAACTGTAATTGCTACAAATACAAAATGGATTCCAATTCCATACACTCAGTGCAATCTGTCGTACTTTGTGCGCCTTCCCTGTAATTTACTCTTTAGGGGCTATACCAGTGTGACATTTTCGTAAAATCGATTTTTTTTATTTTTTGCTTATTCGATAGTTTATACTTTCAAAAATACTGTGATACCTGTGAAAGCGGCAAGGTCGTATCTTGAATAGTTTTTGAATGGCAGCGTTCTAAAGCGCGATTGACTACAAAGTTAAGCTGAGTATTCTTGAATATATTTACTATACAATGACCTACGATATTTTTGATGATTTTTGAAAATTGTCAATTTGGCATTCCAAAAAAACACCATTTTTTACATAAAAAACGAATTTTTTTTTCAAAACTACGCCATTTTGTCAATTTTTGATATTTTTTAAAAATCGTAGGTCATTGTAAAGGTAATATATTTAACTTTAATAACCTTTTTGAATTTTTTTGTTTCAGCAAATCATTCGACCGCAATCATGTCAGCAGTTAGGGAACTTTTTTTTTTAGCACCTCCGAAGACGGCATATAACTCCGTTATTTTTCAATATTTTTGTAAAAAAAATGAAATGTAGCTGATACCTTGTTATGTGCAACAAACTTCGAAGTACTTTCTTTAAAAAAAAATTCACGAAAATCGCCTAATTATTCATAGGTTACACTGGTATAGCCCCTTAATACGTTGTTGAATATTGCACCCGGCGAAGTTGTTCCACTATGTGTCCTGGCGGTAGTTTATTATGAGCTACAACCATAACTCATAGAGGGAAGCAAAGGAGTTGACTTGAATTAAAGAAAAATCATTGACGCATATCTGAATCAAAGAGGATTCAACTTGGTGCTGAATTATATAAACTCATTCTATGCCATATTATAAATTAGACGTTATAAATTAGAAATCTGTCACCCAAGTGCCAATCTGGGCTTTAAACTTGTTTCTAGTAAACTACATTAACTTCTAATATTCCTCACAATAGATCTTTAAGATCCCGATTTTAATATTATACTCTGCAGAATATCAGCACAACTTTTTAAAAAGCGATATTGTGTTTTATTTACAATATCTATGTAGTGAAATTTCTTTGTTTCGAGTATAAATTAGTGTATAATCTTCTTCGAATAAGAGTGTATAATTATCTTCGATCTTATTGTATCCAGGTATATCAAATCTGACTAAAGCGGACTCGGTATATCTTTTATATGCTACAAAAGGTTTCTTAATAAATATTTGCCTGTTGGAGAGCCTTTTAGTTCGTGAGGGGTAACTCTTTGAAAGATACCAGTTTTGGTAAGACAACACAATTTCTTATAAATGTAATGATACTTTTATAAAAATTTGCCTTGCTGTAATTGTCATGTGAGTACTGACTGCGGTGGACCCAATTATCGTCCGAAAGAGGCAGTTTTGGAAATAAAGAAATAAAAAAATAGTTGGAATGACCGTGAAATGAAACCGACCAAGATAGGTGATACTCTAAAGGAACATGTAGGAGACAACCTACAGGAAGCTTTTGGTATACGAAAGTTCTGTGCAAATTGAAAACTGCGAAGCTTCCATTCGACCTATTCACCATATCATAAATTTATTGAAATTATAACAAAATTACATAGATCGACTTCCACGTCCAGTTTTTTTCAGTGGCCTTTACTTGTTCTCAATTCAGAAGAAAATGCTTTTTGAAAATAAATTCGGCAACAAAGCAAGTCCCTTAGACTGAGGCCTATTTTGAAACAAGTACCAAAAGTATTTCAAAAATAGTATCCAACAGTTTAAACACATACGGTCGGTTCTCGATAACAACCAATAATGAAGTCGAATCCTAAAATATAAAATTTTCTTAAAAACTATATGAACTTTTCTTGTCTTCTATACAAGTATACCTATGTATAGTACTACTACACAATTTTGGCAAATTGTGAAGTCTAAACGGTGAATGTTCGATTTTGTCTATTCTAGTTATGTGTTTTTCAAACTTGATTAATCAATCTTTATCTGTTCATTGTATGTTCATTTAAATCTCGAATTTACAGATTATTTGCTACCCTTAAATTTCATGCAATAATTTAGTTTATCGATTTCGCTACGACTTCATCATACTTAAATGTTTTCCGTATAATCGTAATACTATCAATATGCACTCACCTTTTGGCGAAATCCTCAAATTTAAATGGCTTCTCGACGAGTCGCTCCTCTAAATGCACGAAAAGTAAAAAAAAGAGAGAAGAAACACACAAACACAAACAGTGAAATTAGAATTTTTGTCAGGTAGACGGCACTAGGAGTTTTCGAGAGAAAGGTTTTGCGGAAGATTTATGGTCCCTTAAGAATTGGCAACGGCGAATACCGCAGACGATGGAACGATGAGCTGTATGTGTTATTCGACGACATAGACATAGTCCAGCGAATAAAAAAACAGCGGCTACGCTGACTAGGTCATGTTGTCCGAATGGATGAAAGTGCTCCAGCTCTGAAAGTATTCGATGCAGTACCCGCTGGTGGAAGCAGAGGAAGAGGGAGACCTCCACTCCGATGGAAGGACCAGGTGGAGAGGGACCTGGCTTCGCTTGGAATAACCAATTGGCGCCAAACTGCCAGAAGGAGGGATGCGTGGCGCGCTGTTTTGGACTCGGCTATAACCGCGTAAGCGGTGTCTACGCCAGTCAAGAAGAAGAAGAAGAAGATGAATTTAAATGGCTGGTGAAGTTCACACCAACACCACTTAAGAGCCATAAAAGAGCGCGAAAAGACACTTACCTGGATATTCCTCATTCTCCTCATCATCATAGTCTTCCTCTTCACCTTCAATGAACTGCGCGTTCGCTGTATTATCGCCGTTTTCAATTTCCGCTGAAAAGGTGAGAAGCAGAAAAAAATCAAATAAGATGCCAATAGAGAAAAAATAAGAAAATATATTTTAAAGCAGTTGTATACCTTAAAAAGATTGCTACGCTTACCATTCAAGGCAAATGGGGGTTGATGAATGAGGAAATGTTAAAGAAATGGTTCTTTTGTAGAAATAATCAGGGATATCAATGCACTGCAACCCCAAACCGAATGCAAGCGAGTATACGCTCGGCATTAAGGACATTAGCAGCAAATTAAATTGCCACACCATGGACAGGAAGCTAAATTCCTCGACTGGTGTGTAGGTATTTGTTGAGTTGAGGGTAAATGTTTCAAGGCAGGGTGAAATACCTTCAGAGGCAACGATGCAGACACAAGAGGATTTCTCTAAGAAGTTTTCCATTAATAAAAAAGATAATGTGCAGCTATAATAACATATCATCATTAATAGGCGCAAATGAGATTTGAGCGCCAAGCAGAAGAGCACTCACTATGTATAAGGTGCTCTGCGCTTAAATTCGCACTTTCTATTATCAGCAGCAGAAAGTACAGTAAAGACATTTGCTTAATCACTTGTTGCTGCTTTCATGGCACTCATGACTTCATTCACAACTACAAAAACAAAAGCAACATACACATGTGTGTGCCTGTGTGTGGGCGTATGTGCTTTAGTGCTCTACTTACATAAGTTGCTAATTAATTAACAAACAAGAAAAAACACAAAAAAGCACGAAATCATTTTTCTTCTACTTCTGCCTCTGCTTCTGCTCTCTGTAAAGCAAAAGTTTGCGAAAATTTTAGTTTTTCGCTTTCCATTTGCTTTTTGTAACTTCGGTAGAGCATGGCAGAAGTTTAACGAGCATCCTTCGTGGCAGCAGCGCCAGCAGTTTCTTGCTGTATAGTCAGTGCAAATCATGTAATAGACACTGACCTTTCGGAAGTTTGTTTAACTTGAACAAAGCACCGGCAGCGCAGCAAACTCTACTCCCAAATGTGTAAGCTTAAGCTACATGTGTGTATATGTATGGATATACTGTTAGAATAGTTAGGTTTAACGGAGTTTTACTTAAAGTTTCAATATTCAAGAACTTGTGTAGCAACGGACAGTGAAATATTAGCTTAATTAGCAAAGTTAGTAGATAGAGAAATTTACGTAATCTAGTTCATATGCTTGGTCATTTGATATTGAAGTTAAATCCGATTGGATGATATGATGAGGTTAATGATATAGGGCTATCATATTCGAAAATATTAGTATTCTCGTCTTCACTTCTCACAAATTCAGAGAATATAAGGAAATTTATTGTCTAAATTCGAAGACAGAAGATAGTGCCCCTGTAAATCTCAAATTCGCTAGATGGCGCTGTAATAAAATTGTTCGATTGTAGGATACAACGTACATCAAGCTTTTCGTATGCGAAAATTATGTGCAAAATGAAAGCTGTGAAGTTTACATTCCAAAATATAGACAGTACTCCTGAAAAACTCAAATCCGCTAGATGGCACTGTAGTCAAATTGTTCGATTTTACTCAGCGGAATTAAGTATACAATGATTTTTTTTTGGTTTATTGAAGGTAACTATACTCTCAAAAAGTCTTCCACTAGATGGTCCAGTAGTCGAAGTGTTTGATTACCGAAAGTATTCTAGAACTCAACTTTTTTAGAAATCAAAATAGATCAAATCAGTTTGTATGATTAACCCCATTATATAACCTTTTAGGAGGGTACTTTATATGACTGTTATATGCTGACAAACTAGTTACGAATGACTAGTTGGTAATGGTAACCACTCCTCAGTGATCTGAAGGCATTCCGGAATTGTAACTGCCCATAATTGTGCTTTTGATTACTCATTAAATTCAAAAGTCATTGATTGACTGCTGATATGCAACCGAAGCAACTATCAACACTTGATGCCATATCCACATACAAATACCTTTGCAATTCATCTTCAACTCTTGAGTTGAAGCAATGTACTACGCTTCACTTGCTTTGCAATGCTGAGTACAGTCCAACAGTTTGCAATTCGATTGCCACTTTTCATACACGCCAAATATGGCCGATAATGGTAGGAAAATACGAGTAAACGAGTACAAACAACAAATATAAATAACCCAAATGGAGCTGAAAATACCGAATAGCCAGTCGTACCGTTAAGTAACGGTTTTTAGCAAATTGTTTGCACTCCAAATGACACTTTTATGTCGACTGCCAAATTGAATTAACTGTACTAATTGATTTAGGATAGGATAGTGAGGAAGTTGTCCCTTTTTCGGTATATGAATTGAGTAAGTATTTGGTTTGTATAAGTAACCGAAGTTTATGAGCGGCTAATCGAAATTTGATGTTTCGTGTATATGGGATAATTAGAAGCAGTGTGAAATTAAGTGCTCACAGATATTCTAGCACGCAGTAGGGAACAACTTATATAAAGAGTTTATGATATGAATAAATTGTGGTAAAAATCTTGGAATTTGGTTTGCGTTGTTTAAAGATTGTTTAATAGACTGCACCAGATACTGAGAAATCTCAAGAAATATCTTGCGGAAGCGATTTTCAGCAAATGTCTCAACTTGAGAATACTGCTCTATTTCATAAAGCCTCGGTCGATATTTCTCTTATAGATATAAATTGTTACTATATTCTGTATTTCTATAGATCTATAATAGAGTGGAGTTCAAATCCGAATGTCTGTCTGACCGTCCGTCCGTCCGTCTGTGCAAGCTGTAACTTGAGTAAAAATTAAGATATCTTGATGAAACTTGGCACATTTATTTCTTGACACCATAGGAAGGTTGCTTTCGAGCAAAATCGGACCACTGCCACGCCCACTCCACGAAAACCGAAAACACATAAAGTGCCATAACTAAGCCATAAATAAAGTTATGGAAATAAAATTTGGTATGAAGGATCGCACTATGAAGGGGCATATTTGGATGTAATTTTTTTGTGGAGGTGGGCGTGGACCCGCCCCCAAATAGGTTTTTTGTACATATCTCGGAAACCAATAGAGCTATATAAACCAAACTTTCTGCAGTCGTTTTTTTCAGCCACTTCTTAATACAGTACAAAAATTAAAGAAATCGGATCATAACCACGCCCACCTCCCATACAAAGGTTAGGTTGAAAATTACTAAAAGTGGGTTAACTCACTAATGAAAAACGGCAGAAACACTAAATTTCACATAAGAAATGGCTGGAAGCAAGAAAGAGATGGAAGCTGCACTCAGATTTTTTTTACAAAATGGAAAATGGGCGTGGCGTCGCCCACTTATGGGTCAAAAACCATATCTCAGGAACTACTCGACCGATTTCAATGAAACTTGGTTTGTAATAGTTTCCTTACATCCCAACGATATGTTGTGAAAATAGGCCAAATCGCTTCACAACCACGCCTACTTCCTATACACCAGAACTTTGAAGACGATCTGAATCGTTTACTTTACAATATATAAAGTAAGCACTAGTGAAGATATCGATGCAGAACTTTGCATAAATACTGCATTTATAGTGTGGCAGCCCCATTCTAAAAATCGCCAAAATCGGACCATAGGTTTTTAAGGGCCCATATATTGAACATGAGGACCTCGGTGCTTCTAACCTAAATTATGGTTTCCAACTTTCAATGGACTTTATACAATATATATGACGAATATGTGGGTCAAATTGTGTATTATATAATATAAATAAAGTTAAATAAATAAATTGCGAGAGTATAAAATGTTCGGTTACACCCGAACTTAGCCCTTCCTTACTTGTTTTAATTTTTTCTTTTATATATGAACAGTTTCTTGTTAAAAGAGCAAACCAAAAAAATGTCCCGTTATATAACTTTTTTCTATTACCTTTATTTTTACCCGAAAAGTGTGCTTTATTTTTGGTCATCAGGTTAGCACAGCCAGTTTGTTTTCTATTTTTCTTCGGAGTTCGGACAGTTATGGACACCCGATTTTTTGTACTGCTCAAATGCTCTATGTTACCTAATATGGGTAAAAGAAATTTGCTAGAAGTTGAATAGAAATTAATATCCGAAGCTTAGAAGAGTAAAAAAAGCAAATCGTCAGAAGTCAAAAAGTTAGATGAAATTTTATATGTGGTTTTTTCGAATTCGTTATGCTTATTACAATAGTCGGTGAGAGGCACCTTGGAATATGAGAGATGTCAATTTTTGATAAAGAAATAATTTCAAAATCTATAAATATTTCATCCGTTAGAACTTGCTCGAGTCATTTCAAGTTTTTATTATCAAAATGGAAGAGAATTTGCGCAGTTTAGTTGTCTAGAACATATATTTCTTATACCCACCCTTAAATACACATTGTATTAGTATCATTCAGATTTCGCAACATATTTATTAAAACCTAAGACACTAATTCTAGGATGTTCAAACAAATTTAGGCATAATCTCTTGACAGATCGGAGTTACAGCACATATTCATTGACATTATTTTACTGAAGGCTTCAGGTATTTTCTCATGCATTATTTTAAGCAATTTTAATTTCTTATTGGTATTAATACATTCCGTATGAACACATAACCCAAGCAATTTAGTTCAAATCAGTATATTCCTCAACTACAATATCTTGCTTGTTTAAGCTATTCCTATCATAATCTATTTTAACAAGCATCTTCAAGCATCCACAAAATCACTACACTTATGTTATGTAATTCGTAATCAAGTAAGTCTAAGTATTCTTAAGTTAAGTAAGCAAAGTGGTCGATGAATGAAACAACAATGCAGGCAATGGGTAGCTAGGATAAAGTGTGCCGGGCAGCATAACTGGTTCCGCAAACACTTGGCAGTGATTGGAGTCTATGGGTTTCGTTTTCAAAAAAAAAAAAACAAAAAGACGAGAGGCAAACTCGCAACGCCAGAACTTTTCGCATAACTTTCACTACTTTAACAGTTACTAAATAATGTTAAAATAAACAGTATACAAGACATACATACTGAACGGCAAGCAGGTGTATATAAATAGACGCACATACACTTATATAGTTGACCGCCTTGATTTAAGTGAAGCACAAGTATGTGGAATACACAACTAAACCAACACCACTACAATGGTGGAAGCGTTAAAGCCGAAATCTTGGCAGAACACAGACCAATTTGTGTGTATGCACGCATATGTGTTATGGAGTACGGTTATAAGTGTTGGTGGTAGTGGAAAGGTGCTGGTGCTACCCACTAATGTTGTTGGTGAAAACGTCATCACCATCAACGCAACCATAAATTCATTAATCAAGTGCAAATGTATGCGCTTGAATGATGTTGGCGCTCGGAGATGTGCCACGGAGCGAGGTGAGTGACGGAGGAAGCAGCGAGTAAGCTAAAATTGAGTGTTTGCTTAACAACAACATACGAACACACAACGCTATGTATGTATGTATAACGTACATACATAAACCGTATATTCAACGGCGTCACGTCAGCCTGTTTGTTTACTTGGCTAGCGACGAGTGCCTTAAGTGCTTCCGCCATCACTTTGGCATCAAGCATACGGGCACCTAAATTTCCTGTTACCGAACTCATTGGCATGCCTCACAATAACTGACTGACCGACAGTTCGGCCTTCGGCCGTCGTTCAAATCGTAAAATAAATTGAGCGGTTTCCGTTACGGATTACTACTATCTTTTGATTTTAGATCAGGCAATAAGATCTCGGCATGTTAAGAGCGCATCCGTTGCACAAGCGGATATGTTGTGACGATTGTTCGGCAAATTGAAATGTCGTTTTTTTAGAGTTTCGAAATTGAAATTGTTTTTTTTAGGCATTGGCGCGCCACTTATTCCACAGTGTTTTGTAATTTTATATGTTTTTGTTGTCATAATTAGTTAAAGGTGTTTAGAGATAGATATATATTTACACGTATATATCAAAATGATTAGGTTGACTAATTTTTAATTTGTCCTGGTTATAATGGTAAGTAGACGACCTTAAGTATTCCGATTGCTTTCTTTTCAATAGTTGACAGTAGAAGTCCGAATTAAGAGTTTGACCGTAGAGGAGCAGCTCATAGTAGATGATCTGTCCCACCTTCCTTCCTAATATTTGTTTAATATTATCATACATTATTAAGATATAAATTCGAAGGTATGTTCTAATTATAGAACGATCAATATCGCTGAATTTTGGGAAATTTCTCATCTCAGTCTAACGAATCATATAATAAGGAGTGTTTATTTCATTTGTTCTCAAGCTTTCGTTTATAGTGAGCTCCCGAACTTTGTAGATATTCTCCATATAGCCGTCGGTACACTCTCCATTGATATATGGGAAAATGTAATCAGCCTACATAGTTTATCAAATGTTTTTTTAAGGTGAATTTACTACCACGTACCCACATGAGAGTCGATAGACACTCGGATAGTCCTAACAGACAATTCAAAAGAAATATTTACTTTATTAAAATTAAGAAAAACACTTCACGATATGGAAAAGAAAAGGTCGAAGAGTTCCGTAAAAAAAAACGCTAACCCAGTGATTTGGGTTCTCAACAGAGTAATTTAAATACACCAAGGTCAATAATGCTTTCAGCAATGACTTTCAGAAACTAAGAAAAAAGGGTCAAGGCATTGAAATCCGTAGTTATTAGATTTATCTTAACCAACTTAAATACAGAAACAACAAAATATTTTTTGCGCCACTTGCTCTTGAGTACGCATAACTGAGAGAATATACATAGAAATTGCTAATGAATGCAGTGAGAATATGAGTGAGAAAGAGACGAAGAGTGAGATAGAGAGAGAAAGAGCGAGAGAGAGTGTGCCTGCACGTTGTTTGGCGTTGATTAATGAAACACAGTTTCAGCGTGGTTAAAGTCATTTCAAAGCGGAATAAAAACTTTGCGTTGAAAGGTAAGATCTGTTTCCTTTCAGTGTTCAGTTTTTTCGCACAGTTTGGGTTTCTTCTTTTGTATTTCACAAAGCTACACAGTGCGATTGCTAGTGAGTGAAATGCTGTTGTTTTCTCGCTTTCGACCTGCCTTCAGCTCGCTCCCTGGCATTTGATGCTGACCATTTGACGGAAGCACAATTTGTGTGCGTTGTTTTGATTTGTGCGAAGCTCAAATTATATTAAATAGCATGATGCAGCATTATCTATAAGAAAACTCGAAAAAAAATGTAGACAAGGTTGGGGAAAACTTGTAAATTTTGTAACAAAATTCAGCTCAGTTGCTCAGCCTGCATTTACGTTGCTTTAAAGTCAAAGTGAAGCGCTCATACATTTATAATGGTGTATGTATTGGTTTACCGCTGCGTGGTTTATAGCTTAGTCACAATAATTAATTGGTTTTCATGCGCTTAAGTATATGCAAATAGCAGCGCTTAACTTTTACAAAGTTATGATGAGCAAATAGTAATAATAATAAATTCAGAAATTATTTTATCCAACCATATTAATAAAATAACAGGCAAACACTCTATGAATATATATATATATTTATCAAGCGGAAATTATATATACACATATATATATCAGTGTTTATGTTCGGAATATTTCATGCATCGCTTAAATTAATTTCTACTTTATAAATAATTAGTTCAGTAATCTGTTTTATCAGCATTGTTTCAGCGTTTGCCAACTATGCAGTGTTGTTGTTGGCTGTTGTTGTTAGCCTTAAATAATATTTGCAGCAAATGCAGGCATATGTGTGTGTGTGTGTGCATAAACGTGTATATTCACGTATTCAAAATCACTATATTGCACATGATTTGATAAGCACCACTAATTCTCACTTGCATAGTGAAAATGGAAATCACTCATACGCAATGGCTGACCCAAACGCTGCCTGCGTTATTAGAATACAATATTAACATATACAATTACACACACACACACATATATACCGGCCAACAAATATTGAACTAATACACATTAATTTCGGCTTTGTCACTGGCCTATTGTCATGCTGTTCATTGGTATCATCGGAATACAGGCGCGCGCGCGTTGGAAATTTGAAGTTATTAACACCTGACATATGTGCGACGGCTGTAATAGCCTTTGTGTGGCTGAAGCCGTTAAGTCATAATTATCGCAAGTGTACGCCTTAGATACAGATACAGTAAGACAACGGCGTAGCAATCGCATTGGTGTGAGTAGCGAGTTGGAGTGGAGAGCGCCGTCGCATAAGACAATACTCCATAATGCCCACATTGGGCTTATATGCGCTTAAGGTGTGAACATCCGCATGCGTTTAATGTTAATTGCATTCGATTATCAGCAGAAATTTAGTGACACGCGGCAAGTGTATGCATGAGCTGCCAGCCGTTCAATTTATATGATAGGCTAGGCGTGACAGTTAAGTGTAATTAACTTACAGCGTGATCAGTTTATATGCTTATCTGGTGTGTTGCATGCGAGCATTGCATATATTTAGGCGCATAAACAAGCCGTTAAATGTAAGTTAGTCGGGATTTATACTATGCAAGTAGGCTTGAGTATAAGTAGGTGTTAAGGCAAAGCAGGAGAGTGTAAAGTCAATTATTGGTCTTAGTAAGTGTACTTAAATGATTTATTATGATATACAGACAGATGAAAGACTAATCATAATCGACCTAAGCGATTTAAAAGAAAATTTTGTCGACCTCAGTAGCAATGCTTTCAAATAAATCAAAGCCTTGTATTCCTTGATTCCATGCTTTCCAAATTAAACGCCGAAGGAAAATACTACAACTACAACTGTGCAGAGACCTTGATCTGACTTGAGAGTTGCTTTCAGAAAAGAGCTGCTGATATAATGCGAGACAAGAAGCCAGACTGCAGAGGCTTAGGTAGTGACAACAAATGTGGAGTATGAGACATTCCGTAGATAGGATAGAAAAGGCGATCCTCCGACAATCTTATCTGCGTAACCAGATTTGATACGGATTTCTATCCAGCCAAGAACTGTTCATTCGACAACATTCGTAAAAATTATTTGTGGAATGTTTTCTATCGCTTCAACAACAACAAATGTCTCATATCTACCCTAGAGCCTTGAATCCATACAAATTATTAATTTATGGTTAAATTCTTGATTCTGCGGTTTATGATGAAAGAATCCGATCCTGAGCTTTTCTGTAAATCTATACTACTATTATAAAGACGAAATATTTGTATTTATGTTTGAATAAACTCAAAAACGACTGCGCCGATTTCAAAAATTCTTTTACCATTGGAAAGCTACATTCACCCCGAGTAACATAGGTTATATTTATTGCTAGAATCTCAACTTTCTGGAAATAGTTCCCAGGTGAGGGTATCAAAAAGACTCCGTGATGGAGAATCTTAATCTGAAATTGAAAATCGACTTGCAAGTCATTTTCTTCGGAACGTAATCGCGTGCCAGAGAGTCGAGTAAAGAGCCCTCGCAGCTGCTTGCTGCACAAAATTTCAAAACATTCCAAGTACTCGCTTGAGAGTCGAGTACGGAGCGTATGCAGCGGCTTGAAGAACTAAATATGTATTAGAAAAATACAAGCTCGCACTAGGCCGTCGAAATCTGAGCGTTCCCAACGCCTTCATAATCAGAGAGAAAGACAACGGACACAAAAGACTAGAGGTCGTAATCAAGTTTTAGCTCATTGCAAATAAAATATAATTTCATGTTCGAATTAGTCTCATTTTACTTTTTTAAAACGAACCCACGCAAGAAACGGGAAAGTACATACAAATGTATGGGAGAGTGTAAAAACGTATAACTTTTGAAATGTTTGTTTAAGCCCGTGCGAAGCTCGAGTTGTCTGCTAGTATCATATATAAACAAATATCATCTGACCCTAGACCTCATGACGGACACTCACCGTCGAGTGATTTTTGTCCGCCTAACCCACACCGGATTAGTCAAAAACGTCTTTGACTAATAAGATACAAAAAATTATTTTGCTTTAACTCAAACCAAGCGAAAATGCGTTTTTGTCTCGTTTTGTTCGATTTGGGTTGCCACATATGAAGCTATGGGCTGTATCACTCGTTTTTTCAGACAAGAAAAGACGTCTTGCCTAATCCGGTGTGGGTTGAGTCTAAAAGAGGGTCATTGGTTCTTAAAATTTAACTTGGTGCTAGAAAAAATGTCCGCTCAGGTGTCCGTGTAATAGAGGAGTCCGTTAGGAGAGGTTCTTTGTATATAAATATTTTAAAGAGCAGCATTCTAAACAAAACTGAGGAAATACAAAAATCACAACAATTTAAAGGGTACTTTGAACTAATTATTGGGTAAGCAATTGGGTGTTATATAAAAATTAATAAATGTTCCAATCATAAATGCCATAGATTCCCGTCTAACGTCAGCTTATTAATTAAACAAAAAAGTTCATGATTTATAGCCAAATTAAACTATATTCTGCATTTAATCAGACAACTTTGGCAGCTCTTAACTAAAACCACCATTAAACCAAAAATAAAACCAAAAAAAAAAAAAATGAACAAAAAACTAAACAAAAGATAGAAAGACTAACTTAAATAATTAAATGTTAACCACAGCAGCAGCTGCATACTTTTAGACGCATAAACACACGTGCAATTATATAACGAGCGAGCAAGTTGCAACAACTTCCGGTTGCAAGCAATTTATAACACCGAAATAAACACACCCACCCACCTCGGTCACATAGCCTATTTGCGCCACCGCTGGCATACCACCACGATGAACGCTAGTTAATTTAACCAATATGAAAGTATCACCTGCCATTAGACAAATAAGGTAAAAATAGTTTCGCAATTTATGTGCAGCGTTGCGTTGGAGGCATGGCAGCTGGCGCGCTGTGGTCAGTGCCAGCACAAATGCTATTCGACGCTACATACTGTTTAGAGGCCAGTGACTCGAGAGAATTTCGTAATAATATTTTGTGAAATTTTCGTAATTTGAGCATTTTGAACATTTTGAGCTTTCACAAATTGCTGTAGTTACGAATTTGCACACCTGCGGTTCGGCGTTTAGCCGGTTAGTTAGTTAGTCGACTGACTGTTAATACAAGGGCTTATGAAAATATGGCATTTATGGAGTATGTATGGAGTATGTTTGTGGATAATTCGGGTATAAATATGGATGCTATTGTAAATTTGCGGAAGCGAATTTTTGGAGTATTAAGGGTTTTGGGTATTAAGGAAAGGATGATATTGTTAAGTAAATCCGGTAAATGAAAGGCGCATTTCGTGGTTTTGTGCTTAAGATTTATTTTTAGGTTATAATATTGGTAGAGTTTGAGTATAATAAAAATCGTTATATAGTATATGCAAAGTTTTGATTTTAAGCACTTCGTTTATATATACTTAAAGAAATAGTTATTATCTAGTTCACTTTGAGAGACCTATGAAGTCTGCGGTTAGGTGGGTTTCAAATTTTCAAAATTAAAAATTTTAAAATATAGCAAATCAATCCGAGTAAAATTCTAAGAGATTTACCACATAACATTATCAACCACTGCCACGCCCACGAAATTGCGAAAACCGAAAACCACGTAAAGTTTCATAACTTAGCCATAAATAAAGTTATAAAAGTCAAAAATTTGTAGAAAGAACCGTCTAGTAAAGGCCATATTTGGATGTAATTTGTTTGGATAAGTGGGCGTGGGACCGCCCCAAAATAGGGTTTTTGTATATATCTCGCAAACCAATAAAGCTATATAAACCAAACTTTCTACAGTCGGTTACCTTACGTACCCCACCACACACCATGAAAATAGTTGAAATTGGATAATAACCACGCCCACCTCCCATACATAGGTTAGGTTGAAAATTACTAAAAGCGCGTTAACTCACTAACGAAAAACGTCAGAAACACTAAATTTTATAGAAGAAATAGCAGAAACTAGGAACACAAAATGGAAAATGGACATGTCGTCACCCACTTATGGGTCAACAACCGTAGCTCAGGAACTCGATTTTCAATTTCAATAAAATTCGGATTATAATATTTTCTTGACACCCTGATGACACGTGTGGAAAATGGATGAAATCGGTTCACAACCACGACAACTTCCCATATAACTCAATTTTGAATTCCATCTGATTCCTTCACATTATAATATATACATAAGGTACCAAGGAAGATAGCAAAATAAAACTTTACACAAATACAGTATATGATCCGTGGCATCACTTGTAAAAAAAATTGTCCAAATCGGACTATAACTTTTCAATGCCCCTGATATCGACCGGAGCGTTCTTCATCGCAGTTCCTTATGGTAATTTTTCACCGAAAATATCGGTAAATCTCTTATATATCTTAATTTAATTCAGAGAGAATTTTTTTCTAGAAATTGTCAAAATATATAGAGTGGAACTTCCATAACTCGAATCTTCTATAAGTCGAAGATCTCCATAACTCGAACACTTGAATTGGCAATAGAAGTAAAATTTCATACAAATTTCCTTCCATAAATCGAATTTTTCGACCAGGACATTATAAAAAATATAAAATTTTACTATCAGAGAACAATTTTAAAAGAGTTCCTTTATATCGTATGGAAGAGAACAAAAAATATGATATTACTCTTATGGATTTCATAAATCATGAAACAAAATCATGGGATCTAGACGTCAAGAGCCAAACAATAGCAAACTGCAACAAACAAAATTACAGAATACATGCTTTAATCTATTTAAATACAACTTGTTTCGAAGTAAATAACTAAAACTGTGGGCAAATCTATATTTTACAGCTTTATGAAAAATGTATGTTTTAAAGAACATTTCTATAACCCGAAGTCTCTCTAACTCGTTTTTTTTTTGTGGATTATGGTGATTCGAGTTAGAGAAGTTCCACTGTAGCTTATAAATATTAACCGATTTATAAGATGTGTGAAATATCTTAGCCAAATTAAATGAGCATATAATCTTAGATATAATGTATGTTGGTAATGAAAATGAGTGAAATTGGTTCAGGAATTACCTCAGCCCTTATATACTATATTCTAGTGGACTTTATGCCGAATATATTGGTCAAATTGTGTATTATCTTAATAAAATTTCTTCAAGAAATTGCGAGAGAATAAAATGTTCGGTTGCACCCGAACTTAACATTTCCTTACTTGTTTCTTTTTTCCTTAGTTCAATACTAGGTTTATCCATTTACTATCGAAATATTGTTGGTTTATTGATTTTAGATCAACCAATAATGAGTTATGATGTCCACGGCAAGGCCTTTTTTGACACGTCATGGGAGATGAGTTACCAACGGCTGAGTCTTCGGAATTTTTGAATTAAAAATATCACAAAATAGTTTCGGAATAAGTATCTACGATATGCTGAATAGTTTAAATGAGATATATGATTATATATATTAAAAAATGTAAAAATTGCCTGGTTTTCAGCATCTGAAACCCTCATAAACTGAAGTCGAAAAGTAGTAGTGAGTAGGCGAAAAATTACCATAATTTTTACTCTTAGCTTTTATTTGAAGAATTACGAAAATATTCAAAAACAATTTGATATCGATTAATTTAAAAATGGCTGTCCTGTTACCTATCTAAAACTCTTCAACACATAAACCAACGCTCAAACCCTCTCATCTTCGTAATTGCTCCATTCACTTTTACTTACAACAAATTAGAAAAAAAATTAAAAAAAAAAAACGAAAGAAAGGTTATAATCCTGAGTCTTTCTCCAGCAGTACACGGGTCAAATAGTGCAACAACTAATTAATTTTAATGCTCAGTACAATCTAAACTGCTAGAGAGCCACAAGCACGCGCACATAGAAACACACGTACACATATAGAAGCAGGAAGAGAGAGGGAGGGAAGTGAGAGTTACGTGCCTCCATCCAAATCACTATGCCAACAAGCAACAATTATAAACACAAGTAAAGTAAAGTAAAACAACCAAAAAATATAAAATAAAAAAATGTGTTAAAGGTTGCGTACATGTGGCAAGGCTGCTTGGCGATTAGCTATATAAGAACATCGCTGAGATATATATAAGTCTGTATTCTAGTAGATGTGTTTGTATGTGAGCGAACTAATCAAAGTTGTTCACGCTTCAATGGCTACGCATGCTTCCTGCTTAACTTGTACTTTCTTGAGCTTCCTAGCTTGGTTTTAAGCTGCCAGCTAGCTAGCTGAAACATGTGCCCTTAATGCTCACCACTCTTACTTACACTTACTTACTCACCGGGAATGGGTTTTGCTCGTATTTTATTCTCTATTTTTTGTGCACTTTTCCTTTTTCCCAAAAACTTTATTTTGTTAAGTAGCTGCGCTTGGCTTCCCCCCTCCGCCGTCAACTATTACCCGACCCTCCTCGTGTCTGGCACACGTCGTTTCGCAAGTGCCATGCCAAAGTATTTTAATACCCCATTTTCGAGCGCATTTCAATGATTTCGTACGTTTTTCGAATAGGTACGACGATTTCGCAGCATTTATCCGTGATTTAGGACAGCAAAGTATCAGTGTGTATGTGTATGTGTGTGTGTGCAAATACAATGGTGTGTGTAGTGTTTTATAGTTTGCACGTCTCTCCCTCTCTCAAGTGTGCGTGTGTGTGGTTGTCGGCCTGGCCTTGGCCACATATGTTGGCTATTAACTTCAATTGAAAAAGTTTTTACCGTTCGCCGTTGTGGTACTTCAAAGGCATACCTTTCGTAGCTTTCGCCACCTTTCAGCTTCCACTTTGGCTCCACCCCCTCCCACAACTTCTCGCTTTGCTTTTGTCTTGTTTTCAATTTAAGCGATACTTTTGGTGTGTTTCCGCTTTACGAGTGCTTCCACATTTCAATTTCAATTTGGATTCTTTTTTGTTTTTTTTTAGAATTCTTTTTTCTTGGCTCCCACGCGGATGCTTCTAATTCATTTTAGTGCCGCCACATATTTCCGTCAACAATCAACTGGTATGTAGTATTTCAATTGTACGGCTAATATGATGGGATGGGTCGGTCACCTGTAGACATCTCCAGATTCACACATACATACATATATACAAAGAGATACCTATACACTTTGGCGCTTCGGCAATGAGTCGTTGAAATATTTTGTCTGCGTTGAAGTGGTCATTTGAGCAGCCACACATGCCTCGGCTACGGTCTACATAGACTTCAGAACATACATTAGACATACTCTAACATGCAGTAGTGTTTTTTTGCCATCTCGACAAATGCTTTGTCGCCGCTTTAGTTCGTATAGATATTTCTTGCGCTTTTACCTTTTGTTCACTTTCGTTTATTTATCTCTTTTCGTTTTTTGTTACTCCTCTCTCGCTTTATCTTTGACTATCCACGGCGCTACTTCAGTTTCGAGTGCTCCATTGCAGACGTGTTGCTGTGATTTATATCAATGACCACTTGAGATTTCCCTTCTTGAATATAAACACAGGCAGAGATAAGGAATTTCCTGCTCGAAATATATGCAAAAATAAACGATTGAACTACTTTTGACTAACGAAGGGCTATGGAAAGTTGGATATTTAATTTTCCTGCTATGCTTACTTAGTAGGTCTGCTAGGAAGTCATTTTCCATTTATAACTAATTATCGTAGATCGCTAAGCCAAACATTATTGTAGTCACCAAATGCTATAGTCTCATTGAAATAATCTCACCGATATATATGTAAAAGGGTTCTTCAAAAGGGACGCTACAAAAGTATACCAGCAGGTACAGTAAACGACGCCATATTTTTCCCGCTCTTTTGACATTTCTCTTCAGTAATGTTTGCCATTTCATCACGGAAACATGTACGATCCAACAACGAGTGAAGTTCTTCGGAGTCAGTAGCCTCAACCAGAGCACTACGTCCTACGTAGCGTTGAAGCTCATTTCTTGCTGAATGACTTCGTCAATAAGCAAATATGCGTTTTTGGTCAGGCTTCAATCCACACGTACTCCATAAGTCACCATTGCATCCCGAAAAAACTGCAGTTTGGTGCGGTTTATGGGCCGCTGGATTCATTGGGCCGTACTTCTACCGTGGTGATCAAGACCGACACGTTAATGTGATTGGGCCCGAATTTGATGATATGGACTTGGACAATATATGGTTCCAACAGGACGGCGCAACAAGCCACACAGCAGTCACAATCGATTTATTGAAAACCAAGTTTGGTGAACGTGTTATCTCACCAAATGGACCAGTCAATTGGCCTCGGTCGTACGATTTGACGCTGTTAGGCCATTTTCTGTGGGGCTACGTCAAGTCTATGGTCTATGCCAACAAGCCAACGACGATTGATGAGCTTCGTACGAATATCGAAAGTGAACTTGCAGCAGTATCGGCCCATTTATGCTTGAAAACCGTTGAAAATTGAGTTTAGAGTCCAAACTTCTGCACGCGTGCCCGTGGTGGCCATACAAAAGAAATCGAGTTTCATACATAATAACAGCGAATGTACTTTCACAGGATTACAAAATTATAGCTTGGTAGCGCTCTTATTGAAAACCCCCTTTAAAGCCCAACGGAAGTTTGAAAATCATTATATTAGATAAGGGGTCTTAGAGGCAGTTTTGCTCCCATTTTGTAGCAATTTTTGGCACTGCGGCACATTAAGAGAAGAAAAGGATACCCTCCGAATCTTTTGCGAATATCCGAGATACTGACGTTCTCAAGTTGGGTATCTGGAGCCTTGAAAAGTTTTGATGTGATTTCCATTTTTTAAGATGGCCGATGCCACATCTCCTAAGCAGTAGTTTTAGAAAGTTTTATTTCGATATCTTCATTGATGCTTGATTTATTTATATTTGGGTGATGGGGTCATGTGTTGATGTTCACGCAAGTGAGGAAAGTTTATGTTTGCTATTCAATTGGAAGTGTCCAGGAACGATTAATTTTTATATGGCTCAAGACGCTCACGACCCCGGTTGTAGACCAAGTAGCCTCTGGGTAGCCAACAGACATCCATTTGGAGGCGAGCTAAAGTGAGTAGGCGAAGGTCGCTTCTGCGGCTATGCATAGGGTTTGGGACCCCAACGAAAGATTTATTTATATACACTAAGAAATATATACATATATGTAGTATATAAATTGATATAAAGATGATATAAAAAGCGTGGGATAATATCCATAATACTCATGAACGGAATCAATACCCGGCTTTTATTTACATAATCTATCCGTATGTGTCTCTCTGTTTTTCTTCATTTCGAACTCCACAATTTAAAAGCTTAGTTCTTTCAGTTGATTTATTCCACTGCTTGCACAAATCATCTTGCAATATTTTACTGCATTTCCGCTTTAGTTACCGATATGGAGTGCACACCACACCGCAATGCTCACAAAAGCCTTATAAATCTCTGAACGAATTGGAGTTTTCACTCACACAAACACACCTTGACTTTATTTCAATCCAGCAGAGTGTATATGAGAAGATTTGGAAAACAAATTTGTTACCCCCACCTGCGGCAACTACTGGCAGGCAGCACCTTAAACTCGTAGAATCGTTGAGCAACCAATCTAATGCTAAATGCGCCAGTCTTCACTGCTCGGCGCAGCTTTGTTTCCATCAGCATTTGGCTTTTGCTTATCGCCAAGCAGCATACGTGCTTCCGAGCAAACCAATTTGAATGGAAAATCAAATGCAGCAACAGCCGGCGGGGCAAGCCAGCAATCGGGGGAAGATTTACCAGAAGCAGAGCTCGCATGAGTTGCGGCAGAAGAAGCGCATTTCCTTTCTTCTATGGCGAGCGGTTAGCTGCGGAGTTTGCCGGCGAAATCGTGTAATTCATCAATGAATTTCATTTGGTGCGCCGAAATGTGGCAAACAACGATTTGGCATGCAACAAAGTGGTTACAGCCGAAGTTTGGTGAGGGTGGGGTTGGAGATGGAGCAGTTGACTGTTGCTAGCAGGCAATTTAGATACTCATCTTGCCACGGATATCGACGAAATGCAGACAGCGCGACGTAAATTATTGATAGTTGCCTGACAGTCGGGGGGATGAGTGCCTTGCCACGCGACGGCCGCGTGACTGATGGGTAGATAGGCGGCGAAGCGGCAATTTCGTTGCAACGAAGCTCCAACAACTCGTCGCCTGAGATGCCCATGCCCTTCTTGGCGATTAGCATTGCCTGCTGTGCGCCAAATTGAGTAGGCTATTGCTGTTGTTGGTGTTGGTTGCTTGGTGCTTGAAATTGCCATAAATAATTTGCGGCAAACTCAAACGTCGTCAGTCTCAACAGTAACAACAAAAACAACAACAACACTGTTTGAGGTTTGTTGTTCCTTGGCCACTAGTCGGCGGCAGCGCTGTCTGTTTGGCGTCTAACGGTGCTACGCATGAATTACTCATGAGCCTCATTTATGCGGTCTTCGCATGCGACTATAGAGAGCTCTTTACTAGCATTCTTTTCTTCAATTTGTGCTTTTTGTGGCACAATAGTCAGCTCTAAACGGAATTAGCTTGAAAATTCACTGAACTGGTGCTCTGAGGAAATATCACTGTGTACTCTCCATAACGGCAGCGTTCAAATGCCAGTCTATGTTTAGCAGGCCTCTTGCAGCAGCCGCTTACCACGCTGCATATTTAGTTTAATAATAATTTTTCTCTCTCCTCTTCCTTTGCCTCCTTGCTATTACTAGTTGCCTGCCGCGCAGATATTACTTTTTCTCCAACCAAATTTGCAACATGTGGCAAGCACTGCTATGAGCGCCTTCAACTGTGCGGCTAGCTTCAGTGGCCTCAGCGGCAGCTTGACGTTACGCTCTACGGTGGTTTACTGGCGCGCTGTAATGCGAATTTAATGACCCAATATCATGTTGCAAATAACTCTGTGGCACTCGGCACGCTTGCCACAAATACACAAACAGCAGTCGGCAGTCAGTCAGTCAGTTGGGTCGGTGGTGGCGTGTGGCATGCAGCATGCTGTGTGGCATGGTAAATTTTATAGGCATATATTTTTATCGCATTTTGGTTGTTGTTGTTGTTATCGTGCTTGTTTTTTTTTTGTGCGTTGCCACTCATTTTTCAGCATTCAATTTTTATGTTGCACGCAATTTTTTTACCATTTGCGCAGCGGCAGCCGCTGTGTTTGCTGTTGTTGTTGCTCTTCCAGTGTATTTCCATCCACTCAGTTGGAGTAATGACAACAAATTGAAAATGTCATGTTCTACGATCGGCAGTCATTTTGTGTGCAGCCGCCACTCTTTGGTGGCAGCAAAAAAAGAAAATGCAAAAACAAAAACAAGAACAACAACAAATATTTATATGAAAATATTACAATCGCCTCGCAATGGGCGTGACCCAGTGCGCGCTCGCATGCAGACTTATAGGCTGGCTGGCTGGTTGGCTCGCTGGCATGCCAGCACAAGTGGCAGTCTATTATGTTGACAATCCTTTGGGATTTTCGCTCAACGCCTTTGCCTGTGTACGTGTGTGCGTGTGTTTGTGTTTGCTGTCTGTCTCCGCCTGCTTTTTGTAATTTATATTGACTACTTTACGACTTGGCGGCCGAGATTTACGGTTTTTTTTTTCACTTCTTCCTCTTTTATTGCCGTTCAATCATAGATTATCGCCAGCCTGCTGCAGTTCCCTCACATGCGTGAGTGTGTGTGTGTGTGTTTGCGTGCCTCACTCAGGTTTTATGGCGTAAAAGACGTGTATGCGCACACTTCATAAAGCATTTTTATGAAAATTTATGCCCTCGAAATCAGCATAAAGCACTTTTGCGTGCGTCGGCACAAGCATTTTTTTTTGTAAAATGCAAAGTGAAATTTATACTTTTTATATGCGAACATGTGTAAAGGGTTTCAAATTGGCGACAAATAATTTTTCATTGCGAAAAATTGCTTAGAAATGGCTTTTCGATTTATTTAGCGCAATTTTTCTAAGGCAAATATGTGAAGTGGGTGGCCATGATACTTGTTGCTAGACTTGCAGAAGTGAAAAATATTATTTTGTCTGTTGTGGCAAACATAATTCAATATAGGAGATTCTGATGAGATTGCCGTTTTATTGTCGTTGAGACAGTCTATGCAAGCATGTCATATGTCATACCTTGTTTTCAGTTTCCAGTAGACTCAATTTAGTATTTTCTACTAATAAATATATAGGACAGAAGCGTTATGGTTTGAGATTTAAGAAACTCTTCGAGATCGTGATAATTCATAACAAAGCTTGAATACGAGCTAATTTCATCATTTTTTTAAGAATTAGATTAATGTACTTACAAATAACGTCATCTAAGTAAATTTACCATTAAAAATGTCCTCGTATCTAAGCATTTAACTACGTTACTATTGGATCGAACATAGAAACTTTAGCTATAAGGTTGAGCTTTAGCTATAAGGTTGAGCTGATTCTTTATCTTGATTACATTGATCCAATCTGATCTTCGTTCTTCGTTCAATATATCTGCACTGAAATATCATTAAGTTCAGTGATTTTCAATCGTATATATCATATTTCAAATATTTGATTACTGTATTTATACAGGGTTGTAGTTTTGCTACAATATCCAGACAGAAAAACTACTGAAGTATCTAAGAACTGATAACTGCACTTTGGAACCCGACATGTTTCAATGTACGCGCAGAAGGTATTAGCTTAGCCACAAATATTAAGAGGAAGTTCAGTCTACACTGGAGAGGGAAAGCTAATACCATGTTCCGACCGACACTTAATCGCGAGATTTAGGGTTGAGTAGATTATCTCACTAATCCACTTGGTTTAACAAGATAACACTTACAAAAATGACACTTTTAAATATTTTCACCAATGAGGTTCGAAACTGATCTACTCAAAACCTGACTATGCGACTCTGATTTAGCGCCATCTGTTGATCACATTTGTTTAATCACAGTTGATTTTCACTGCAAACTGTCGAAAAAATATCACACAGATGGGCTCCAAAAATGACACAGCTAGCGAAAGTAAAGAAACGGAAAACGAGTATTATCAGATCGACATCTGATTGCTGTTTTTGGCAATTACGGCGTATTATAGTTTAAAAATTAATCAATACAATATTGAAAATATTGCTTGTGAAGATCTTATAAGCTAAAGCAAATGGATGACAATAAAAAATTAATAAATTTTTATAATAAAAAAGAGAGGAGTAGATTAGTGTAGAGAATAATGTAATATAATCACTTAAAATTTTTGATGAGAACATGGTATAAGGCAACGGATATTCTATGTGCATGAATTAATGGGTAAGACTATTTACTGTTATCTCCAAGAATTTAGCTTTATTATAAACGTAAGGATTTGCATTTATGTTTTAAAAATGATTTCGGGCTCAAATAAATTCCAGCAGAGAGGGCCAATTTTCAACCAATTTTTAAAGCGATGTATGTCAGCAACAAATATTGTTCCGGCGTAAGTCAGTTCATTATGAAATTGGAAACCAAACTGAGTATAAACCAAGTAACAGCTGCCAAAAAAACCACACGTCAAAGAACTCGCTTATGAACAAATACCCATCAAAATTTAGACTCAAGTATAATAATTAATATAAGTTACCCTACCATAAATATACATTTGGCTCAGATGGGCACTCATAAATGCCTTAATGCGCACATTGCCACAACTTAGCATACGCACGGAAACTAAGTGCAAAACATTTCGTAATTCCAAGATGACTTTTTTGAACTTTTATTGCAGTACGCATGACAGTGGCAAAATTGTTGCAAAAAGCTGGTAGCAAGCATATGCATACTTGAGCTGAGAAATTGCTGGGTAAACATGTGGCAGCTGTCAAATGCACTTTGAACAATTTATGTACAAATTAAAAGCAAATAAATAGCAAACTAGAGCGAAGTGAAGCTGAATCTGAAGCCAATGGTGCGAAAACTTAAGCCTTTTCAGAAACTTGGTTTTGAAGTTTTGATTTCAAGAAATAAATTAAAAACAAATAAATGCAATGGAGTAAAAATAATAGTTTCAAATACTTTTTAAGCATATTTTCACTGATAATATCGAAATCAGCGCACTTAAATACTTAAAATTGATTGTGAAATTGACGGGTGAAAATTGCATTTGCTGCAACTATTTCTAAGCACTCACACATTCACAAATTGTATTTATGCAACACTACGTAAGTACACATGTGTGTGTGTGTGCCTGCATGCAACACATGATCGAACGTCAGCAGCCACTCGAATAAATCTTCCGCTGCATCAGCCATCTCGTCATCGTCGAGAGAGTAATACCCTTTTAATGAGCTACCCGCTGCTCGCTTGACTGCCATTGTAAAATAGTTTTCGTTCTTCTAGCCTAACAACAACAACATGCACTCGCATGCCGTAATGATGAAGCCTCGCAGCAAATTCCAGCAGTTGCAGCCGCACCGCGCTCCTGCCGCCCTTGTTGTGTGAATCACATGAGCGCTGGGTTGTAATTAAATTTTGTGATTTTCAAAAGGCGACAAATTGCGCATGAAAATTCTATTTACGCTGCGGTGCCGACAACACAAGCCGCTCATCAGGCGATAACACTCACATGTTGCACAAGCCACAATAACAACGCACACGCAGAGCCGCCAAACAGTCAACCCAACAACGAATCAGGCAGTCAGCAAGCCTGACGTCAGCTAGTCAGTAGTAGAAGTGTATGGGGAAGGGGACAAAAGGGGCTATGATGGCGGCAAACGACAACGACCGCTTGTAAATAGTACATGCAATGTAATATGAGTGGAAAAATTATTTACACGCACACAGTCATACATATGAACATACGAGTGCATATATATACGTCATTGTTTACTGAGTGATTTGTCGCCATATATTATACATAGAAAGGGAACGAAGAGAAAATGAAACGGAAAAAGAATGAGTGACTACTAGTATTACAAACCTGGTCGAGAATAAATCATAGATCAAATATGTCAAGCACGTGGCTCATATCTTGTGACACAGACTTTCTTCATTAACACAAAGACACCAAAAGAAGATATCTTTGAAGAAAGATAGAAGCAAGTATATATTATATTATTATAAAGCGCTACAGAGCTCGTATCTGGGAATACTATACATCTTTGAAAGGTCTTCACAAAACCTACAAAACGACGCTATGCATGATTAGTTTGGATATTGAGTTCAACAGATATAAACGTGTAAACATGGAGTTCAATAACGCCGAAATTCGCGCCATTTTAACGTTTTCCTTCGTTAATGGCAAATCCTCTGGAGAAACGTTCCTTGAGAGTAATTGTGTTTTGGGGGATGGTACTCTATCACTTCGAACTGCGGAGGAATGGCTCGACGATTCAGAGCAGGTGAAAACGACACCATGGATAATCCAGCCGGTGGAAGACCTGTGACGACGAATACCGATCAAATCATGGAAAACATCGAGTTAGACCGGCATGTGGCATCTCGTAACATCGGCCTGGAGATTGGAATTAGTCACCAAACCATTTTAAACCATCTGCAGAAGGCTGGATACACAAAAAGCTTGATGTTTGGGTGCCGCATGATTTGACGCAACCTTTCCGGACCGAACTCTGCGCTATGCTGCTGCAACGGAACGAACTCGACCCATTTTTGAAGCGGATGGTGACAGGCGACGAAAAATGGATCACATACGACAATATCAAGCAAAAACGGTGATCGAAGGCCGGTGAAGGAAGGTTTTGCTGTGTGCTGTGTGCGATCGACTAGAAGCGTCCAGAATTGGCCAACAGAAATAGTGTAATGTTCCACCAAAATAACCGAGACCACACACTTCGTTGATGACTCTTCAGAAGCTACGGGAGCTCGGATGGGAGGTTTTATCGCATCCACCATGTCCATAGCGAAAACCCTTGGTGGTGTAAAGTTGAACTCAAAAGAGGCTTGTGAAAAGTGCCTATCCGAGTCCTTCGCAAATAAGGAGGGGGCCTCGACGAGGGGGGTATTATGAAATTGCCATCCAGATGGAAACAGATTATCGAACGAAACGGCACATATTTCAACTAAATCCGATCACTGTAACACTTTTGATAAAGCATTGAATTAAGAGCAAAAAAGCGGAAAAAGTCCTAATAAACAAGTAAGGAAAGGCTAAGTTCGGGTGCAACCGAACATTTTATACTCTCGCAATTTATTGAAGAAATTTAACCAATACATATATGCGGAATAAAGCTCACCGTATTTTTGAAAAACCTATAATTAGGTATATGGGAGCTAGGAGAAGATACTTTTGAAAAACCTACAATGAGGTATATGGAAATGTTATGACCCGATTTTAATAATTTTTGGAACAGTGACACACTATTAGAAGAAAACAATTTCCTCTGAATTAAATTGAGATATCTGAGAGATTTACCCATATTTTCGGTTAAAATTTATCCTTAGGCGCTGAGTTCAACATGTTCGATATCAGGGACCTTGAAAAGTTATGGTCCGTTTTCGACAATTTTTTCACAAGTGAAGCCAGAGATGATATGCACTAATTGTGTAAAGTTTTATTCCGTTATCTTCATTGGTTCCTTATGTTTACATTATAAAGTGAAGGAATAAGATGGATTTCAAAATTGAGTTATAAGGAAAGTAGTTGTGGTTGTGAACCGATTTCGCCCATTTTTTGTCCGTGTTATCAGGGTGTCAAGAAAATATTATATACCGAATTTCATTCGAATCGGTTGAGTAGTTCCTGAGATATGGTTTTTGACCCATAAGTGGGCGATGCCACGCCCATTTTCCATTTTGTAAAAAAATCTGAGTACAGCTCCCTTCTGCTATTTCTTCTGCAAAATTTAGTGTTTCTGACGTTTTTCGTTAGTTAGTTAACCCACTTTTAGTAATTTTCAACCTAACCTTTGTATGGGAGGTGGGCGTGGTTATTATCCGATTTCAACTATTTTCATGGTGTGTGGTGGGGTACGTAAGAGAACCGACTGCAGAAAGTTTGGTTTATATAGCTTTATTAGTTTGCGAGTTAAATACAAAAAAACGATTTGTGGGCGGGGCCACGCCCACTTCCCCAAAAAAATTACATCCAAATATGCGCCCTCCTAGTGCGATCCTTTATTCCAAATTTTTTTTAAATTTTTATCTTCATTTATGGCTTAGTTATGACACTTTATGTGTTTTTGGTTTTCGCCATTTTGTGGGCGTGGGAATGGTCCGATTCCGCCCATTTTCGAACTTGATCTTCTTATGGTGCCAAGGAATATTTGTGCCAAGTTTCGTCAAGATATCTTAATTTTTACTCAAGTTACAGCTTGCACAGACGGACAGACGGACGGACGGACAGACGGACAGACGGACAGACGGACGGACGGACAGACATCCGGATTTCAAATCTACTCGTCACCCTGATCACTTTGGTATATATGACTCTATATCTAACTCTTTTAGTTTTAGGTGTTACAAACAACCGTTATGTGAACAAAACTATAATACTCTCGTAGCAACTTTGTTGCTAGCAACTTTGTTGCGAGAGTATAAAAATATTGGGTCATTCAATATTGATTTAATGACTATTACTTGCACTCAGTTCAAAAAAAAGGAATTTAACCTGGGGATATCATAACCAAACAAAGATCTCTGCAAACCAGGGAGCTACTAAGAGAGACTTCGATACCACTTTATACTGGGAAGGTAACTTTATAATCTCCCAGCCTCAGGCTACTAATGTAAAGATCCGGAATGCTATGGTATATGGAAAAAGAAATCAGATATGAGGTCTCGACTGAGATATCAAGGCGAGAAGACAATGTTGGAAATGTAATCTAAAGTGGAGAGACTCACAATGTATAGCAGTAATAAAGATATGTTTGTCAACACCTTAGTCCATGGTATATCCTACATTACAATTTGCGCCCTTTTCGTTAAAATTTACTTTTTTAAAATACCTCAAATATTATTGTTCACTGGGTATTTCCGTACGCAAACTTGCACTTGCGTTCAAATATCTGTGCTACAACTCATTTACGCAGAGCTTTTCCTAGTATTTAAAATTAAATATGAGCTACTTTAGGAAGTGGCAATTAATGGCATGAATCATTGGCAAGCAAATTAAATGCAATATGCCAATAAAACCCTCGGCAATGCTCAGGGGGTGTAATTTGTTGTGCTTCTTTTTGAAATTCATTAACTGCTGCATGCATATACATATGTATATTACTGATATCTCTACTTATTTGCTAAAGGCTGTTGCACCGGGGCGTATACGTAATTTATTTGAGTGTAATTTTAAGCGCTTAATTGAAAGCGTTCACGCATTGCTGCTGATACTGCTGTTGCTGCAGCTATTATTGTCGATTGTTATTGAAATAACATTATTATTAGCGCGATTGATGTGGAGAGTAGTAGTCCATGAGAGATGTGGTGGAAAAATATTGCGGTTTCTAATGTTGTAATTTAAGCACTTGTAATGTAATTTAATATAATTTCTAAGCTTAATTCACTTATTTATAGCCTTTTTACACAGGAGCTAATTGATTAATTAAACGGTCTCTGCTCGATTAAGATCGATTTGCCACACAAAACAAAAAAATCTAAATTAATTTTTATTTGAATTTTAATTGACTTGAAATTCAAAGACGTACGATATATGAACGTTCTTTGTATGCGATTTTTTATTAACCCTCTCATGCCCGAATTAAAATGGGCGGAGCTAACAGCTTTTTTAGGACAGATATATATTAGTCTTAACTCAAATATGAAGTGATAAAAATTTCAAAGTCCTATGTTACCTGGTTCATTAGCTATGTGATGTTGCTTATAGGCACAAATTAAATTATTATAAATAAACTAAACACTTTTCTCATGAAATTTTTTTAGTAAATAACTCTCTTATCCTTACTTATTTATATAGTTCACTTTGTTTTAAAATAAAACAATTATTTTTATGTTTTTGAACCATTTTTGTATAACAACTTTTGTATAACTTTTTTCGCGAAACGATTTTTGCCAGTTTCTCTCTGCTAAGAACTCTTACTGAGTGAACACGTGCACAGCTCAAATCAGAAAAAGTAACTGTAAGCTTGCATAACACATAATTCTACATAATTGAAAAAACCGCTGGTTAAAAAAATTTAAATAACGAGAATTAGGAGCCGATAAGTACAATGTTGAATATACGCAACATTGGGCATGAAAGGGTTAAAAAAAGCTACGGTAGATGTCGCTGCTAAAAATATTAATCAGCTGATGAAACTTATCAACATCTTATGAAAAGCAAAAACAAAAAAGTATAACAGCTGATCGATTATCGAGTATATTTATCTCCTGCGATTTCTGTGTACTAGACCGTATCAGTAGTCATACGCAATAGCAAATTTTGTTACAATAGTCACAGCAACTAGACCGCTAACTAAACCCCAATTATCTATAACAATAGAAGTGTTGAGTTATTGTTTAGGCTAAGCTCCCTGGGCCTATCGGTGCAAGAGTTCCATAAATTTATTGGACAATAGTGGAAGCTGTTAGTTTGGTACTATATCAAATTTTTATACTCTCGCAACAAAGTTGCTAAGTTGCTTTGTTAACATAACGATTGTATGTAACACCTAAAGTGAACAAGGTGACGAGTAGATTTGAAATCCGGTTGTCTGTCCGTCTGTGCAAGCTGATACTTCCTTAAGATAGATAAATTAAGATATCTTGATGAAACTTGATACATGTGTTTCTTGACACCATAGAAAGGTTCGGCGAGGGGCAAAATCGGACCACTGCCACGCCCATAAAATGGCGAAAACACCGAAACACATAAAGTACCATAACTAAGCTGTAAATAAAGCTATGAAAGTAAAATCTGGTATAAAGCATTGGTATACAAAATTTTAGATAGGAGTGGCTCGGCCCACTATTGGGTCAAAAATCATATCTCTGAAACCACTCGTCCAATTTCAATGAAATTCGGTTTTTAATATTTTCCATGCATCCCAATGATATGGCCAAATCGGTTCACGACCACGCCTACTCCCTATATACCAGAACTTTGAAGTCAATCTGAATCGTTTACTTTACAAAATATAAAGTAAGCACCAGTGAAGATATCGGTACAGAACTTTGCACAAATACGATGCCACATTTGTATTCGCCGAAATCGAACCTTAAGTTTTCAAGGCCACATATATCGAATATGAGGACCTTTGTGCTTGTAAAATATATGTAAATCTCTTTGAAGAAATTCAGAGGGAATATTTTTCTTCTAATAATATGTATCCGTGCCAAAAATGAGTGAAATCGGGACATAACTTCCCCTAACTGTATCTGGAAGCTAGCTAATATTAGGGTTTTCAATGGACTTTATACCATATATATATATGACGAATATGTAGGCCAAAATGTGTGTTATCTTAATAAAATTAAATACATAAATTGCGAGAGTATGAAATGTTAAGTTACACCCGAACTTAGCGCTTCCTTGCTCGTTTGTTTTTAATTTCTTCATTTTTTTTGATTGCCTCAGCAGAGCTGTAGCATTGCTTCATTAAAGTTGTTTTTAAAATTATGTATTATATCAGTTCTTTGGAAGCCAAAATTTCTCTATAGACCATCTTAAATTATTTTTAATGAAATTGCGTATAAAATCATATTTATTTCACACACTACATGTCAGCAGAGCCATACTTATGAAATAATTTAAAGTTTTCTACCCAACAGCATTTTCCCATTGTCGCTGCCATTTTAATAACAATTAATTAATTAATAAAGAAATGATGGTAAAAAGTGCAAATGTTTATGCACACCCACACACTGGCGCATACACATACATATGCACAACTACTTAAGTACATATGTATTATGACACGTCAACGCCATGTAAGCAGGTGGTAATGCATAGTGACAATAAATGCCTCAACACATACACACAAACCAACACACAATTACATGCAAATGCCTGCGTTGAAAATATTTGCATACTCACATGCAATTGCACTCTCCTCAGTGTGTGTGTGCGTATGTGTGGCGCACTCGACACCGAATGCAATTAAAAAGCGCATAAAAATGCTGCAATTGCTGGCATTCAGAGCGGAAAATGAAGTCGCAAAGTTCGCAAACGGCAACAACAACACAACGACGCGTTTGCCAACTCAATGCTTTCCTCATTGGGGACACATTAACATTTCGCAATCAGCACTTGGATATGCTAAGGTTTGCTCGTGGCAAGTATGTACTCTGTACTTATGCGCTTTCGCATATGCTGCGGTTTTCCCTGCGTGTGTGTGTGTGTGTGTATGCATGTTTAATTTTACACTCTTGCTCTTTTGCTGCTTGCAACACGCTTAATATGATTTTTCCTTTTGCTGCAATGTGTGTGTGACCATGTGTTGGTGGTAATTTCCCAGTTGCTTGCATAATCAGGCAAGTATTATTAGAATGAGCATAAGAAATAAGATGATGAAGATGAGGCGAAACTAAATTTCTTATTATTTGTCTGGTATTTTTGGGGTAGATTTTAAGAGAGATTCATTCATGTATCTGGTTATTTTTTTTTACAGTCTAATAACAATTATTGAAATTTGAATAAATTAGAAAAATTTAAATTTAGGTTAGAAAATTTCTTCCCACTCTTGAGAACATAAGTATCATATTATAATGTTAAAATAGGTGTCATGGGTTTCGTGGGCTAAAATAATCGATTTTTTGTTTTTTGGCTCATTAAGCCATCTTTACCCATCGTTACGCAAGCGCAACATTTCAAATTTGTTTTTTTTTTTTATTTCTAAAATAAGGAAATAAATTTATGAAATCTAAGCCAGCCTCAAAAAGAAGAACTAATAGATAGACAAAAACTTTTTTTATGGTTTTTCAAATACAAATGCATTTTATTTGTATCATTCAAAAACTGCTAATTGAGTCATCTCGGGATCGATATATTTATCCAATCATAAAAAACACTGTACAAAGCTTAAATAATATCTTATTTGTGATATAAACCCTTTTTGGTGGACAAAGCTACCAACACGTGTTGTTTATCTTACATTTCTAGGAAACTTTGCGTATACGCAACGTTGGGAGTAACAATAGTCAGTTATTATTGTTATGCCATTCGTGTTAGAAATGTATTGTCAATAATGGGTTTTCGCTATTCAAGGAGTAGTTCTGTTTTGTTTTTATTATTCAGTTGGTTCTAGAACGTTGAGCTAATAGCATAGATAACTTGATACGAGAAAATTTTACCACTGGTACTATTCGAGAAAATAGAACAATGAATAAAACCCTGATAAATACGAAAACTCTTCAGAAAAAAGAGAGAGGGTCATTTGATTTCAGCTTTGACCAAAAACATGAAGTACTATTAGTTCGATGGAATGTCATCACAGAATTGTGAATGTGGCTACTAACAACGCAAAAATCGAACCATTGGTTACAGCAAAACGTTACGATAGAAAACTAAAAAAAAATGGTGAATGTGCCTCAGCCCCAGGTTATAGCAGATTATAATAAAAATATGGGAGGCGTCGATCTGCATGATAATGGAATTGCCAATTATAGGATTCGAGTAAGAGGGAAAAAGTGGTGGTGGCCACTGTTCATCAATTTGATAGATGGTGTTTTAGTAAAATTGTGGAAGATTTACAATCTGGCAAATGAGCGATCAATTCATTAGAATTAACTCAATTAGAATTTAAATCTTACGTTGCTGTTAGTTTGAAGAAAAATTCTCACTTTTTGGGTAATTCAAATAGAAATTTAGGAAGACCATCCAAAAACGCATTATCTTCCAATATTCGCTTCGATCATCATCGATCAGGAGCACGAAAATAAACGTCGAAGAAGATGTAGAAGTAGAAGAAGGTGTAGAAGTACAACAATTTATATGAGTAAAAAATGTCAAATACATCTTCATGCTGATTGTTTTAAAATATTTCACTCACGCTAATCGCTATAGTATTAGCGTAAGTGAAATATTTTAAATGTAGTTTTATGACTTGCTTGTATAATATAAGTTCAGTAATCCCAACGTGCGTAGGCGCAACATTTCACGGAATGAAAAATAATTAATCAATATTTTTTTTAATGATTTTCTCTTTTTTTATGTATTTTTAAACGTAATAAACAATAAAACCATAAAATATGCATTTATTTTTACCCTTGGGAGTTGATGGGTTAATTTCTACAACATCTCAAGAATATTGTCCTAAATTTTCAGTCGAACCGAATAATAGTTTCGAAGATACAGTCTTTGGAAGTTGTGCGCTCCACGTCCGGTATTATTGTTACTCAAAACTTTAAACGCGTTTTTCTCGGAACCGTGTTTTCAATGCCGGTTGTCAAATGTTCTCGAAAACTACTCAACCGATCTGGCTGAAAATTTGCACAGGTGTTCCAGATACAATTTGCTTTGACGAAGGATTTTTTTCGATGACAACCATTAAAAAAAATGTCAACCATTTTTTTTTCTTTGGAAAAATGTTTGCCAAAATTCCTAATTTTCATTTTGGATGATCCTGTTAGGAGTTATACTGACAACGCGGCTGCACCTTTATTCCGACCGAAAATGATTATTATTTTTTTTTTTAATTTCAGAAATTATTCTTTAAATATGTATCTATAAGACAGAAAAAAGTTTGATTTAAATAAATAATTTTTTACGTAGAAAAAAAATATTGAAAATAGGTCTTATTCCCGACAAAAACCAAGTAGATTATTTCCTTTGTATATGAAGACATGAAACTAATATTCTTGGAACACATCATTTGTTCGACTTAAAACATAAGGACCCTACATTTTTCGAATAATATTAAGGCTCATGCCGTATATATGGAAATAGAAAAATATAAATTTACATTAATTATTTATTAGTCTTTGGAAATCCCTGAAATTATACAGAGCAGTAAATCGTCTCGAGGGTTCTAGGAATGCACAACGAGCAAAAGATAAATAAATAAACTCCTATGAATGCAGCTAAATGAGCAAATGAACGAACAATGAATGAAAGCGAGCATCCGCTATGAAGTTAGCATACCTTTGCTCATTCCCTCAATGATCTCGGCGCCCTCAATAATTCTATTTTACAACTTTTCAGTTTTCTTGTTAAGAAAAAGTTAATCTGCCACTTAAGCAGCTACATGCGAATACCGCGAAAGAAATGGGAGGCAACAACAACACCAAGAACTTAAAATACCCAAACACACGTGTGCATTCACCGACGCACTTGAATATCACCAGCGATGCAAGTAACGAAAAGCATGACGCTTAATACCTGCTGCCAATAGCACTACATGCAACTTCCGTCGAAGTTTGGCTTGTTCAACGCTACCTGTTGGCGTCGCTTTGAAGTTGTTGCTCGCAACAACAAGGTTAATCTGACGAAAGTAAGTGTGGTGGGGGAAGTCAACTTACAGCTGAAATGAAGTTTGTTGTAGAGCAGCCGATGACGCAGCAATGGAACGCTGTAAAGTTGGCAACTTGAATGGGATTTTATGTCGTCATTTTCTCTTCTTTTTACACTGAACTTCTTCAGCGCTTCTTCACTACTCTTTTCTGGCTTTACTGTTTTTGTTTTGTTTAGCATTTTGCATCTCGCTGACGCAGAAAAATAGTTTCAGATTCTATCAGAAGTCGACGAGCGATGGTATTTATTCCAACCAGACGACATGCTGCATGTATGACTTCGGCATCTTCCTGTACATCGCATCTGCAGTACGGTTGTAAAGAGGGCAAACTAAGTTTAATTCTAAAACATACTACTTGGAAGTTCAATGAAATGGAAAAATGTTCAAAGTTAAAATATATTTAGTAAATTAGACAAGATCTTTGAACACTACTACCGGTCGAATATTTCCTTTTTTGATCTGATTTGAAGGAGCTTGGGGGATATAATTAAGCTGAAGGCATTTTTCATTTAAATGAGATTCCGAAATAAGCACAAGATAGTTATTTTTGAAAAATTTGTTATCCAAGAAAAGTTTTTTGAGAGAATATATTTCAGTAACATATTTTCCGATGTTGCCAACTGACTTTAAATTATATGTTTAACAAATATTTTATAGAATGATCGACAATTTTCATTCCTAATTCAATTTCAAAAATTTCCTATAGCTTCATTTTAAATTAAAAGTTAAAAATGGTTGCCACCCCTATTAAATATATTATAAACTATTTTTTGACGTCGCCAACAAATTTGAAAATATTTTTTTTTAATCTCTTTACGAAATTCTAGATTCGTAATTAAGAAAAATAAAGGAATAATAAAAGATTATTTAACAAGTAAGGAAGGCTAAGTTCGGGTGTAACCGAAAAATTTATACTCTCGGAATTTATTTTTTTAATTTGATTAATATAACACACAATTTGAGCCAAATATTCGTCACACATATGGTATAAAGTCCATTGAAAGTTGGAAACCCTAGTATTAAATATATGGGAGCTAGGAGAAGTTATGATTCGATTTCACTAATTTTTGGCACAGATACATATTATTAAAAGAAAAATATTCCCTCTGAATTTCTTCAAACTATCTGAGAGACTGATTTATATTTTCGTTAAAAAATGTATTAGAAGTACTGACCACACCACAAAAATAAATTAAATATAAAAACAAAAGAAAAAGACGAAAATATGAAATATTTGAGAATTCTCAAGATAAATTTATTAAATAATTGAAAACAATAACTTGATAAGTTTTTGTTATATCAAGGACAATAAATATAAAATGATTAAAGCACCAAACACTTGAAAGCATAAATATTTATTTAAAATTTTATTGAAAACAAAAAGGATATATTTATCCTTTAAGGATGAATATCAATCAGTTCAAAAATGCAGTTTTAACTAAGAAAATATTTCCATCAATAAACTCAAGTATTTTCTCTTTATAATTTTTGCTGCTCAGGCATACCTATCACTCCATCCATTAGTTAAAATTCATTACTAATTTATAAATAAATAATTTGTTTTACAAAAGAAAATCTTGCATATTTCAATACAATACAACAACAATGTGCAATATATGCTCATATGTATACACATTTGATACACATATGTTGGCCACACATGTCTGGCAGCACTCAAGTTTTGCGGAAGTATTTGATGGTATGTGTGTATGTAAGTATGCTTGTATGTATTCGTTTGTATATATGTGCATTTATTTACTGTAATGCATATTTAATAGACTCTATTTGTTATAAATATGCAAATAGCAGACTTGTATGAGTATGTGTGTGCGTGTGTAGAAATTCTTGTTGCTGTCAATAGTGCTGGCAGACAGACAACAAGCTTCCGCTAACAGTCAACAGCTTTCAATGTGATTGCCATTTTTGCCATTCCACCATTCCACTATTTCAACATTTTACACCAGTGATGTTGGTCAACAACTTTACTTACTTAAATGTCAAAGTCTGCATTAAGTGCCATTGCTGACAGGACACTCGTACGCATGCATACCATACATATATGGATTTTTGTAGTTATATATACATATATGCATATTTGTAGTACATGGAAACAATATTTAAGACTGCAAAAAGTATGTGGAGAGTGTAAAGGACGAACCATGTATAATAAAAAATATAAAAATATAAGAAAAATCGTAGAAACTGAAAAATCGAATTTTAAATTGAAGGAGCGAAGAAAAATTTCTAAAACAGTTGAATGCAAATAACTGTATTATATATTTGGTTATGAAGTAGAATATATTTAGATATTAAAGGGTGATTTTTTAAGAGCTTGATAAAATTTGCAAAATCTCATCGGTTCTTTATTTGAAACGTTAGATTGGTTCATGACATTTACTTTTTGAAGATAATTTCATTTAAATGTTGACCGCGGCTGCGTCTTAGGTGGTCCATTCGGAAAGTCCAATTTTGGGCAACTTTTTCGAGCATTTCGGCCGGAATAGCCCGAATTTCTTCGGAAATGTTGTCTTCCAAAGCTGGAATAGTTGCTGGCTTATTTCTGTAGACTTTAGACTTGACGTAGCCCCACAAAAAATAGTCTAAAGGCGTTAAATCGCATGATCTTGGTGGCCAACTTACGGGTCCATTTCTTGAGATGAATTGTTCTCCGAAGTTTTCCCTCAAAATGGCCATAGAATCGCGAGCTGTGTGGCATGTAGCGCCATCTTGTTGAAACCACATGTCAACCAAGTTCAGTTCTTCCATTTTTGGCAACAAAAAGTTTGTTAGCCTCGAACGATAGCGATCGCCATTCACCGTAACGTTGCGTCCAACAGCATCTTTGAAAAAATACGGTCCAATGATTCCACCAGCGTACAAACCACACCAAACAGTGCATTTTCGGGATGCATGGGCAGTTCTTGAACGGCTTCTGGTTGCTCTTCACCCCAAATGCGGCAATTTTGCTTATTTACGTAGCCATTCAACCAGAAATGAGCCTCATCGCTGAACAAAATTTGTCGATAAAAAAATTTCGAATCGAACACTGATTTTGGTAATAAAATTCAATGATTTGCAAGCGTTGCTCGTTAGTAAGTCTATTCATGATGAAATGTCAAAGCATACTGAGCATCTTTCTCTTTGACACCATGTCTGAAATCCCACGTGATCTGTCAAATACTAATGCATGAAAATCCTAACCTCAAAAAAATCACCCGTTACAATGAGTCATAAATAATTACTAAGATCTTGAGTCTATCCGCAAGAAATCAACTAATTGAAATATAGGAAATTCTCCAATCAGGTGTATGCCAATATATCTAAAAAAAAAATCTACCCAACAAATAAATAGGTGTATTCCGTAAATTTGTTCGAGTGACTGATGCACAAAAGAGAGATCTGTGTAATAATATTGGGGAATTATAGTGGTCTCAACTTTTCGAAGGTTGACGAAGTGGGCACGGCCCCAAATAAGTTTTTTGTATATATTTCTAAACGGACCTGGGCCATATCTGAGACACTACTCGACTGATTAAGTAAAATTCGGTTCATACTATTTTTTTGACACCCTGAAGACACGGATGGAAAATGGGCGAAATCGCTTAACAACCTCGTCTACTTCCCATGCAACATAATTTTGAATTCCATCTGATTCCTTCATTTTATAATATATACATTAGGAACAAATGAAGAAAGCGGAATAAAACTTTACACAAATACTGTATTTGAGTTGTGGCACCACTTGTGGTAACATTTACTAAATCGGAGTATATCTTTTCAAGGCCCCAGATATCGAACATGAAGAACTCAGTGCCCAAGGGTAATTTTTTACCGATAAAGTCGGTAAATCTCCCAGATATTTTAATGAAATTCAGAGGGAATCTTTTTATTCTAATAGTGCGTCTCTGTACCAAAAATGATCAAAATCGGATAATAATTTTACTAAGGCACCATATACCAAAATAAAGGGCTTTCAAATCGGTTAATATGTTAGCCAAATTAAGTGAGAGTGTAATCTTGTATATAGTGTAGCTTGGTGGTGCAAATGAGTGAAATCGGTTCAGGAATTACTCCAGATCTCATATACAATATATGATGATTTTCGTTATTCTAGTGGACTTTGTGCCGAATATATGGGTCAAATTGTGTGTTATCTTAATAAAATTATATCAATAAATTGCGAGAGTATAAAATGTTCAGTTGCACTCGAACTTAGCTCTTCCTAGCATGTTCTAGTTTGGGATCCATTGTAATTCCTCGAAGCTTTATGCAATTCTAAAAAATAATCTAGTTAGAATTGAGTTATGCCTTCCGTAAATCTTAGTATCTAAAAACTCGTGCTTTAGTTCTGACCTCAATTCGAGTGCTTATTTCATGAAGAATTACCATAGCATGCAGACCGGGAGCTGAAATTCTTAGAATGAACAACTATAAGGTCTAAAGATTTCTAGTCAGAAGAGTTAACTATGTTATAGCTGACACCATTAAGCGATTTTTATGAAATTTATCTTAAGCACCTTGTTATTGTACATAAGATTTTAAAGCGTTCGCTAGGTGGCGCTGAAGCTGAAAACACCTAATTTAAAGCAACTATATACATCTATACTACTATTAAAAGATTTGTATGTATGTATGTTTGTAATGAATAAACTCAAAAACTACTGTGCCGATTTCATTCTTTCACCATTGGAAAGCTACAGTCACCCCTAGTAACATAGGCTATATTTATTGCTAGCATCTCAACTTTCTGGAAATAGTTCCCTGGTGAGGGTATAAAAAAGAATCCGTGATGGAGAAACGTAATCTGAAACTGAAAATCGTCTTGCAAGTCATTCCTTCCGTTCTCTTCGCATCGCAATAGCATGCCAGACAGTCGAGGAACGAGCGCTTGCTGAACAAAAATTCAAAACCTATAACTTATAACTTTTGAAATGTTTGTTTAAACCCGTGCGAATTCGAAGCGCTCTGCTAGTATATAAATATATTTTTTTATACAAATGTTGCAGCAAAATCATAAAACTTGCATAAATAGTGGTATTTTCTATATTTTGCGCGAATTTCCAACCAAGCGAAATCGTTTTCGTACTAAAATAGCTCGTCAACAGTAATGAGCTTTTGCAGCAGAGTGAAGAATGAATGAAATACCGTGGTAACTGTGTCAGGGTAAACACCAACTAAATATATTTATTTAGTATGTTTGTAGTTGTTTTTGCCGCTATACAAACATTTAAATGTGAACCGTGCTTGTATTAGTTGACGAAACGGCAAGGCAAACCAAATGTCGCATCGTTAAGTTAAAAGCTTTATGCAAATTCCTGTATATTCAGCCATGTCGAATGAAAATTGAATCGAAAATTGAAATCAACAGAAATGAGAACGCGCTCGAACACACACACAATCAAATTGTCATACACAAAAGCAAATACTCACGCTCAAACACACACACACAATCACATTCAATAATTCATTTATGACAGAGTGTGTGCTGTCGAGTGATGATTGAGTCAATGCTTGAATGCCTGAATGCTCGAATGATTGAATTGTTGAATTGTTGTCCACTGCGCTGAATGCATGAATGGCTGTGTGAACGAATTGCATTTAATAATAAAACATATGAAAGGCAAAAGGAGGAAAGCAAAACATAGAAATGATGAGACAATGTCATTGTCATCGGCACTTTCATTTGGTTGGGTTTTATAGGCAGGCAGCAGCAATTCCAATGACACTCACACACGCATACACTTACACAAGTACAGTGATGACTGTGTGTGTTAACGACGACAGCTGCGTCAGCAATGATAGCAACTGTGCTGCAGGCAGGCTGCCGAATGACAGCAATAAATTGGTATTGCTGACGACAGTGTCGATGGTCTGTGACACACACTCATCGTCGCCGCTCGTTGGTGGTAAGTGCAATTGTCAGTAATTGGCAGAGTTGTTAAAAAATTTTAATGACCGCAATTTAAGCTGATCTTTCAGAGAAATTGAGTTCAACCAGTTGGTGTTGGAAAGAATATTAAATATTTTTTTTTTGTAATTTAAATGGAACATATGGTATGATTTTGTATAATTGAGGACCTTTATAAATTGAGTGTATATGTATTTATTAACAATTAAGAAAGTTCGGTGTGAAACCGCACATTTGATACTCTCGCAATTTATTTGTGTAATTTTAAGATAACCCACAATTTGACCCACATATTTGGCATAAGTCCCACTAGAATAACATAAATCATTAAATGTGGTGTAGTATATGGGGGCTTGGGTATATATCTATATATCCAAGACTAGAACTAGTTGCACTGATGCCCCGATTTTACTCAATTTTGGCTCAAAGGCACATTATTGACAAAAAAATTTCCTCTGAGTTTCTATTATATACCTGATACCATATTTCCGGCATATGAGGCATATAGTCCGATTTGGACAACTTTTAGACGTGTACTTGTGCAAATAATATTGTGATATCTCCATTGGTTTTTGATTTATGCATATCTTAAGGGGTTGCATCTACTTAGAATTTTCAAAAAATCGCTTTTTATTTAATTTTCGAAAGTCGGTGACCAAGATTTCTCAGAAATGGCTGAACCGATAAGTCTCAAAGTTTTACACAGGCTTATGAACTATATTTTCTAGAAGTAATCAATCGAAGCTTTTTTATTACCGATACATTTTTTTTAGGACAAAATTATGGCAAAAAATCGATTTTTTTAGGCCGCCATTTTGTCAAAAATATTCCTTTGATTAATTATAAGATTATACATTTCAGGTGATCCCCTACAGAGATATAGTGGTCACCGCAAAACGCCTTTTTGTGAGGGTCCCCTGGCGATCTGCTGTAACAGTTTCAAAAACTGTTATTTTTACGAATAAAAAATGATTCAATACTGTTCAAAGTTACCATAATACATATATGTACAAATTCTTACAATAATAAATTTAGAAGTTTTCTCAGGAAAAATGTTTGCAAAACCTAATTTTTTAGGGTTCCTAAGTAGAAGTAACGCCTCAAATTGAACGAATCAGATGAAATTTAAAATTGCGTCATACGAGAAGTATTGTGAACCTATTTTACATATATGGCATTCCTTAAACTCAAGAAAATCTTATGTACCAAATTGATCGAGTAGTTTCTGAGATATGGTTTTTAACCCAAAAGTGGGTGGCACCGCCACACCGATTTGTCAATTTCTCATACCAATCTGAGTGCAGCTTTACTACTTCTTCTTGGTACTTTCTATAAAATTTAGTGCTTCTCGCGTTTGTTTTAGTTTTCAACATAACCTTGGTAGGTGGTTATAACAACTTTCTTGTTAACTATTTTTTCCAATTTTTTGACATAATGTTAGTGTTTTATCTATTTTTACGTATGGAAAGAATCTCGCAGTATGAATTGCCTGTAACTTAAGAGGCTATACCAGAGTAACCCATGGAAAATTAGGCGATTTTCGTGATTTTTTTTAAGTGCTCGAACGATTGTTTCGAAGTTATATTTTCAGATATATTAAAAAATTGTATTGAAAAAAAGGAGTTATATGCTGTATTCGAAGGTGCCAAAAAACTGCTGACATGATTCCGGCCGAATGAGTAGCTGAAACAAAAAAAACTATTAAAATTGAAGTTGACCTACGGTTTTTGAAAAATATCAAAAAGTAGCATACCGCTCCGGCTTCGCACGGGTTTAAACAAACATTTCAAAAGTTATAAGTTAAAAGTTAAGATTTGAAATTTTGTTCAGCAAGCAGCTGCGAGCGCTCGTTCCTCGACTTTCTTTAACGCGTTTGCGATGCGAAGAGAATGACTTGCAAGACGATTTTAAATTTCAGATTAAGATTCTCCATCACGGAGTCTTTTTGATACCCTCACCTGGGAACTATTTTCAGAATGTTGAGATTCTAGCAATATATAATATTGCCAAAAATACGAAAAACGCGTTTAAAGTTTCGACTATAGCGGCTTATACCTCGAGCGGTCGCTCTTTAGAACACTGCAATTCAAAAACTATTCAAGATACGACTTACCGCTTTCAAAGGATATTTTTGAAAGTATAAACTATCGAATAAGCAAAAAATAAAAAAAAAAAAACAATTTTTTAAAATATCACACTGGTATAGCCCCTTTAGCTCAAACGCTGATCGCAACATTTTCCCAAATAAAAAAAAAAAATTTCAAATCAACACTGAATAATCAATTACTTTATCTTTGAAGGGAAAAAAATTAAGTAATAGGCAGTACAACAATTAATGAAGCAAATTGTGATTTTGTTTAATATTGAAAACTTTTGAAGAATAATTAAAGGATAAAACTATCGATTATTACATTTACACCTTGAGTCACTGGAGAAATAATTGTTCTCCAAATTCTTAAAACCCTTAGGAAAGATATGATGGTTGCTATAAACTTTTTCAGAAGAAAGCATTTACAGAAAGAAATTCAATACTTTGCCCTTACTCCCTAAACATGTTATCATCTTATGTTAGGTGAGAGCTAAGATCAGTGTCACTGTTAAGGCGGCCTATTATTTTGATATAAATATTTCATCAGTTTTTTTTTACAATTCTTAACCAATTTTCCTACAATTCCCTATGCAATTTATTACCACTACAACAACAATAACAATAATATATGCAATCAAAACTAATTCTCATTCTTACTTATTCATCTTCTTCTTTAACGCAAGCAAAGCGATTAAAACGATGACAGTTATTATTACGGATTGAGTTAACCCTTTTTACTGTCAACTGTCAACACTCATGCAATCTTCGACTGTCACATGAACCCAAAAACTATGCCACTTTCTTATCAGCATAATTTGCATTTGGGTGCCATAACAGCTATTATGAATAAAACTGCTGTCAATGGAGTCGTTCGAACGACTAACGGTATACATGTGGCACAGCATATGTATGTATGCGTGCGTGTGTGTGTGTGTTTGGGCAATCACATAAATAAATACATAATAATAAAGTTTCATATCAGATATGCTGGAAATGCGAGTGTGTCGTCAGCAAAATATTGCACTGTACTATTGTACGAGAGAAGAGCTCAAAGGCAATGGGCAACGGCAGCGGCAAGAAGTGTATGTTATGACATTATTTTGAATGCCATGTGCAGCGGCACAAATGAACAAAACACAAATTGCCCATAAGTGACATGGATGATTTTAATATTATTTACTACAGCAATATGAAGTGTGCTTGGAATGTATGTGTGTGTGCGAGTGTGTGTGTGGAAAGGCTAAAATGGCAGTAATAATACAGTTTGAGACCGCAAAAGTAATATACATATACATATGTAATACATACAGTTACTTTTTACTGCTGATCTGTGCTTATATGTTTTGTGGCTCAGTTGAGGAGACCTTGCTCCAAGCCTTCCTCTGAGTCTTCTTACAGGAAGCACTTACACCCTGCTGTAACGCTTATGAACCCACACTCACACACACACTTTCACCAGACCGTCGGCAGACCTTTACCACTAACCTCCATACCAGCTCCCGCCTTGCCTTCACGCTCAATTTCAAGCAATTTTTTATGTGTGTCTACTTTGCATTTACAATATGTTGCGCGTTGCCATTGTTGCCAGCCGGCGCACATATAGGAGTTGCAGCATCAGCAACATTTCAGTGCATCCGTTGACAACTTTGTTAACCCTTGTTGTTGTTGTTGTTGTAGTACTTTTACGCTTTTCCTTTGACACCCAGACTCTCAATAACGCGGTGCGTTCGTATGGACGACTTTCTTGTGGCGTCTTAATGCTTGCCGCACCAATAGCCAGTGTGTGTCCGGTGTTGCGTTCCGTTATTATTATTTTTTATTTTATTTCTTTCTTTTTTCTCTCTTTTGCCTGCATTAAGCGCCAGTTAAGGAAGTCATAAATATCGTTCATGGGTGGACATGCGAGAGACGGACGACATCAGCAGAAATTGCAATAATAAAAATAATAAAAGTTGGTTACTCGCACGCTGCGCTGCCATTGCGGCGGCTGGCGCGTGGCATTAAAGTCAAATCGCATGCATGCAATGTGAAGTGTGTTGCCATTTGGGGCGAAAAAGATGTGCAGAAAATGATTGGCTTGTCCATGCAGCGGCCAATTCCGTTGGGAGAGACAGGAAACTTTTCATGCGTTGCATGAAATTGGAAAGTTAAAGCGATTGTATGAAGAAGCATTGAAGAAAGTTTTAATGAAGACAAAGGTACACAAATCTGCACAAGAACAAAGGGACTCAAGAAATTTTAAATTTTATTTACATTTATATGACACGGGATATATAAAGTACAGTACTCCAACCCCCAAGATTTGCCGAAGTGAGGTAGCTCATGAAGTAATAATCAATGGATCTCATATTTTTCGTGCAGTGAAAAAGTGTTCAACCTATGTCAGGTATGTCTACTAATGTAATGGGTAATGGTTGACGTCTTCTCTTAAGCTAAGGGAAGAGAGAGCAGTTTAACTCTCCGAAGAAGAGATTTTCTTTCATAATATGCTAAGTACTTTAAGATGGCTTGTATGTTGACGAAAGTCAGGATTGTCGTTCTTCTAGTTCGTGGTGTTCAATCTTCTAGTGATAACATCTTTGATCCGAAATAAAAGATATTATTTGATCGTATCCCATGTGTAAAATCAAAGAAATCCTGCTACTCGATTTCTGAACTTCTTCTTTTGCTGAACAGATCTGCCAAAACCTTTGCTCTTGCTGCAAGATATTTGGACATCAAATCGAAACAAGCAAGAAAATTCCAAGTTTGGGTGTAACAGAACATTTTATACTCTCTCATTTTGTTGATATAGTTTTATTAAAATAACACATAATTTGACTCATATATTCGGCATAAAGAATAACGAAACTCATCATATATAAATATGTACTCTATGAGGGCTGAGATAATTCCTGAACCGATTTCACTCATTTTTACCACCAAGGTATACTATATCCAATACAATATGATCACTAAATTTGACTAAGATATCTCAAATATTAACTGGTTTAAAAGGTATTTTCGAAAATCCTATAAATAGGTATATGGGAACTAGGGGAATTTTTGATCCGATTTTAAATATTTTTGGTACAGAAACACACTATTAAAAGAAAAAGATTCTCTCTGAATTACATGAAAATATCGGAGAGATTTACCGATACTTTCGGTAAAAAATTACCCTTCAGCACTGAGTTCTTCATGTTAAGATATCCGGGCCTTGAAAAGTTATTGTCCAATTTCGAAATTTTTTCATAAGAGATGGCACAGCTCAAATAAAGTATTTGTGTAAAATTTTATTCCGCTATCTTCATTGGATCCTAGTGTATGTATTATAAAGTGAAGGAATCAGATGGAATTCAAATGTAAGTTATATGGTGTGAACCGATTTCATCCATTTTCCATCCGTATCATCAGGGTGTCAAGAAAATATTACGCATCGAATTTCACTGAAATCAGTCGAGTAGTTATTGAGATATGGCTTTTTACCCATAAGTGGGCCATTTTCCATTAAAAAAAATTTAGTGCAGAAAATTTATTCAACAAAAATTACTATTTGGTCAGCAGACTAAATTATGACCACATACTTTGTCTTGTTACTTTGAGCCACCCTTGTAGCACCACCTTCACATATTGGATACTTGACTTTCGAACTGATTTAGATTATATATTGAGGATTGCACAGCGACCTAGGGTCTATTGTGCCCTCTCCAGTTATCACAGCACTCCCTCCAGCCACGCAAAGATCCGACGAGTAGATTTCCGGTTTGTGCAGATGACACGTAGTCTGCAGTTACCGGTGTAGAGTGCCACTAGTTGTCTCAGTTTGTTCCTGGGGAGCGCCATTAACTGTTTGAATCTTTTCAGATTGTATCCTCGGAGGAACAGTTTGGAGTGGCGAAATCAGTGCATGTACAGTCAGCAGCGATTCCTGCTTGCCAATTCCTCTTCTTGTAAACGGCTGCCAAGACCGTGCCGACCAACTGCGATGAAGGGATCCGGCCCTATCGGCCGATTTGTTTGCTTAGTCTAGATGGCCAAATATGTGATCTGGCACCAGTCAATGTCGAAAGCTCAGAGAGCTACTAGAGGAAATCTCTCTTAGTTGTTGTTTCCCAAAACAGGCTTTTAGCCTGAAGGCGTAAGTCTTACAGCAAAAGATGAGGAACCTTCTTTAGAGAAACAACCAAATATGAACCCTTTTAGACTTTGGATTTTATCGTACAGAGTTCAACCGGTCCACTATATATTCATTCCGACTCGCGTGCCTTCTAATCATAAGAGCATAATTTTAAGCTTTGCAGTACATCATTTCACAATATTAAGAATCTAACACTTTAGAGCCAAATCTCTCTCTCCGCTCAATCACTTCTGCTGACTCGCGCAAAACTCAAAACTAACAACAAATAAAGCTATCAAAACAATTATATAGTTTTCAAGTAGTAAAAAAGTTGCAGTCGCGCACAAGTGCAATGACTTCATCGACTCGCTGCCAACGAATAGGCGGACGCAGACAATACGAGCACATGGCTGCACTATGCCGTTATTTTGCTATTTCCGGCAGCTATAAAATCCGCCTCTCAGCGAAAAGAAGAGGAAAGAATTTTTGAAATCATAAAAACATACTTAAAAATTAATAGCGAGCAAAAATGGCTAATAATATTGCAGAGCAAACGCCCATGCGGCGAAGATGACAAGACAGACAATGCGTTGGCGGCGACAGCGCGGAGGCAAGCGACGGCGGCTACTTGCAATCCATTTGGCGTTTATTGTCATTGATGCCAAAAATCCCATCCGCCTGCCTCAAAATGGACGCCATGACTGGGGCTAGGCTGCGGCTGAGGACTAATATTCATTGAGCACAAATTGACTTGAAACTTGGCGTATGCCGCATATGTCTACACAGCAGGCTGCCGCTTGGACACACATGTGTTCGCCCGCCTTCTTTCACTGCCGTATTGACTTTCTGCGCTAAAATTTGCTTTTCTTTTCCCTACAGCTTGCCACTTTTCGACATTTTTCCTACTCTTTTTACGCTCTCATTCATTATTTCTAACCGCCTTCGCTTTGTGCTGCACATTGATTTATGAATTTAATGGACTTTGATGAAAGTTTACTGCCCCTTTGCGTACGAGCGCACAACAATTCGCCGACCCAGCGAAGCAAAGCACCAAAAGAATACAAAAAAAATGGCGGAGGAGTGAAAAATTCGACTCGGCCGATGCTGGCTACTAACTGGCTGTCGAAATTAGCTGCCTTTTAAGTCGGCAGACAGACAACAATGAGTTTGACAGTCTGAAATTTGTGTGCCGAAGTTATATGGCATCTCATCTCATCTTTGTTGTTGTTGTCATACACATATTTGTTGTTGTTGTATTTTCAGTCCTTATGCTTCGGCAGTAGATAACTGCTGATTGCGTTCCAATGTGACAATTCATGCTTTATTGGCGATTATTGATGTCTTACTTTGCAAGCAGGCAGCACAAGGGTCCACCAAAGCCCGTTGCAGCTGATGCTAGAGTTTCTTAAAAAGACGGGAGAAAAAAACTTATGAAAGTCGGGCAACAAATTAAGCATAGCATATGTCGCGCTCGTTGGAGTAATGCACTGGATTATTTATGGTTATTCAATAGGGGTTTCGAAACGGAAAGGCGGAGAACGGAAAGTTGATATTATAGCTCCAGTGGATATGACTTCTTGAGAACGAAAAATTCTAAAGTGTAGAGAAAATGTAAATGTGGACGAGCTTAATTAGAGAGTTTTTTGAATGATTTTAGTTTTTTTCTGGTCTCATTACAAATCATATCCAACTTCGACGGGGAATCTTACGGTTGCATAACCATAACTCTAAAAAAACTCAAACTTTTCTCTGAGCTCTCTCATAATGCGTTTTTAGATGAGTGGATATGATGTGACGTCAAATTAGCACAACTGTAAGCGTTAAACGAATGACAGCACTACCAACATAGGGACGAAAAAACCAACGCAACTCTGGTGTACAACTCTCAAATGGGATAAACAAAAATACCGTTAAAAGTGAGTGACATTTCATGACAGAGAGCCAACGCTGAAACGATATTTGCTTATGTTGAAATTTTTTGCACTTTTTCGCAGAAATTCTTTTTCAAACCGATTAATGCCAACCACAATTCAGCAACCGTTGCAACACTTGTTGCAGTTGGCGTAAAAACCATTGGGAATCGTTTCACACATTCGTCACTAGTCGAAAATGACAGCAAGTGTTGGACAGTCGTTGTGTTTTTGCATTACACTCTTCATCCTGCTTTCGTTAACTTTCCGTTGACAGCCACTGCCTTGTTGCACATTTGCCTGCAACGGTATGTTGTGGGCGGTATGCGTTTTATGTTTTTTATGTATTTTTTTCATCAAATGAGTTTGAAATATTGGTGTTGACAGTGTTGGCAACAAAAAATTTTGTATGTGGAATACACACCTTTTTCAGCAATTACTTAATTATATAGGAATGGGAGTTGACAAGTGATTTTAATTTTTGGCGATAAGCTTAAAGTGTTTTATTATTGTTGTGATAAATAGTAGTGGCATATAAATATATGTAAGTAATGTGGTTTGAAAATGTAATGTTTCCAATTGTGGCTAAAGGGTATTAAAAAGTATGTTTGAGGGTTATAATTTGAAGACAGTCAATGAAAAACAACTAAGGAAAAGCTAAGTTCGAGTGTAACTGAACATTTTCTTGTTTCATGCCAATATCGGATATATTGGTACTAGGGTTAGATCTAACTTGATTAACCTGTGTCTATGAAATTATATTAATACTAGCTGACCCAGCGGAGAAGTTTCTTCCGCCTTAGAGACAATAAATGAGGAAATTTTATTGAGTTCATTTTTGTATTAGAATAACATAATAAATAAAGTATTTCAATTATTCTTAGTTTGTTATTAATTTTTCAGCATTGGTTTGCACTCTCCAGCCAAGCACCTTGTGATAGACTGCATTTTTCGTTTTATAATCGACTTTCAAGGATTGACCTGTCATTTGTTAATATTTATAGCGAATGCAAGACGAATTGGAAATTGAAGTCGTTTAAACTCAAACGTCATATCGGTAGGGATTATCGAGATCCTCGAAATGAGAACTTCTTCCTTTTTACCATCAAATGTGTTTTGGTGCACAGTTTATGTTTCCCAATATGATCACTACGGAGCCAATCTTTAGTCGTAAATTGTACGGCGGCAAGCCAAGCACATCCAAGGAGTTTAAAAATTCAATTGAATAGTTGGTGGCTTCATCTTCATTTATTACGTAGTCAATAGATTTGAATGAATGAAGTGGACCAATGATCCCATTCTGAATTTTGTAGTTTAAGTCATCTATGTCTTTATTCTTAGAAATCCGTTCCGAAATTCAGCAATTGCTCAGAGTTATCTTCAACAGACATATATTTTAGTAACACAACTCTCATGTCTGTTGTCATTGTGTAGATCTTTTACTGTTCGGTTAAGTGCTTCTAATGCAGTTTTATGCATTATTATGCATTCGTCCTATATGAGAACTTTTGATGTCTTTCAAACTTGGGCCATTACGGACTGTTTTGCAATATTACATGTTGATTCTTCAATAGTTTTAAGATTTAACTATAATTATAGTCTTGAATGAGCCGTACGTCATCTTTCGAACAATGTGGCTGCTATTCACGCGCAAACAATGGCTAAAACTATTGGCATGAGGAATGTCTTTTCAGAACTGTCCCTGGTATATGCAGGATATATCAACTACCATTTCCTTTATAAATTAGTGTATCATAAACTTCTTTTTGTTGGGTATTCAGCAGGGGTCATTTGAACTATTAAATCTAATTTCTGGAGATTACATTCCCGTTCCCGTTTATGTTATATCCTATCTCATGTTAATAAATGTTACGTTGCCCGAAGAGCGAAGAGAATAACAGTAAGAAAAATTTGACTCAATAAAACGATTTGTAACATAACTATCACACGGTTAGATAAAGGGTTAAATTCAAAATTTCAAATCTTCAAATGTTCAACCATAGGCAACATTATTTTTTTTTGTCAGTTGAATGTTGTTTTTTTTTCAATTTTATCATATGAAATGAAAATGTTTTGACTGAATTTTTTTCGTTTGGCTATCATTTTTTTTTGTTTTCATTTTTATGAAAAGAAAGCCTACTAAGATGTTTTGAAAAATAAATTTGTGTTTTATATGGAATGTCAGTTGCGTTTTTTATACCACAGTTTATTCACACTATTGTCACGAAAAATGTATAAAATGTATCCTATGTCCGTCTCCTGGCTCTAAGCTACCTCCCTACCAATTTTCAGCCAAATCTGTTCTGCCGTTCTTGAGTTATAAGTGGTGTAACTAACACGACTTTCTTTTATATATATAGATTATAATATTATATAGTGTGATCCAATTAGAGGAACTTTTTTCAAAAGCCTTTTTTTTACAGATCATGCGTGAGTCGTGTCATGCTGTCATGTTATTTTTGTTCGGTACTGTGTGGCACTTTATCAATGAAAGACTTACGATTCAGGCATTAACAAATTGTTCAAATTTATTACGAAAATTCAGGTTCTGTAAAGAGTGTGTTTCGCGCGGTTCGCTCAACTTATGGTCAACGTAATCGGCCAACTTAGCGTACTATTCACAACACCATCACCCATCTTGAGACCCAGCATTCATTATTGGATAATATTCAACTGAAAAACCTACGTCCAGCACGCAGTGAAGAAAATATAGCAACCATAGCTGAGAGTGTACACCAAACCGTGGAGAGTCGATTCGGCGCCGTTCGCAGCAACTCGGACTGATGTACGGAACGATTTGGCGCATTTTACGTCGAGTTCTTAAATTGAAAGCGTACCAAATACAGCTTTTGCAAGAACTAAAGCCGCTCGCCCTGCCCAAACGAAATCTCTTCGCTCTATGGGATTTTGAAAAGTTCCAAGAAGTTCCGACGTTTTCGAGCCAAATTCTGTTCAACGATGAGGCCTATTTCTGCAGCAATTGGGACGAAGAGCAACCCGAAGAGTTTCAAGACCTGCCATTTCATCCAGAAACAAAAAAAACGGTGGTGAAAACGTAATCGTTAATGGCGATCGTTATCGCGCCATAATAACCGACTATTTGAAGCCTGAAAAAAAACTCCTGATATCATCGACATTTGGTTTCAACAAGACGACGCCACTTCCCACTATGTGTGTGCATCTATCAATGAATTTATTGAGAGAACACTTCGGCGAGCAGATAAGTTCACATTTTGGGCCGGTCGTTTGACCACCAAGATCGTGTGATAACACACCGTTTGAAACAAGTGACAACTCTTCAGAAAAATCTCTACAATTTTAACTAGGTTTTAAAAAATATTGTTCATATATGCTCACCAAAGCTTTCAAACTAACCTACCAAAACTGAAGACTGCATGACTTCTTTGGAAAACTTCGAACAGAATTACGATTAGTTTGAGCCGGTCATGAAGTTGGTCAGTTTTCATTTGGGCTAAACTAAGAAATTAAATCTTTATATCTTAAAACATATAGAATATAGAACTTAAAATATTTATTGTTGAAATTGGTAAGAACAGCACGCTCCTTGTGTGGAAAGGACTAAACGTTAGTGCTGAGGAGACTTATTATTTTGGCTACTCATATATGAAAGCTAAACTAAAAGATTAATTTTTTTAAGCTTTTTATGATTGAATTCTCAGCTTCAATCCTTTTTAAAATTTTAAATAGGCCGATTTTTAAATATTTTTTGGTTTCGGCTTTTTTTGGACCATATTGTTTTTTTAACTCACACACAATAAGCCGTTACACAGCACGACGTTAAATCATTTTTGATGTTCACTGTTGTGGACTGTTACGGCATTGCTATCGCTCACCATAACCGATACCCACCTCAAACTCCACTCCGCATCCGCACGCATTAACTCTAACGGGAGCTGTGATTTATTGGATTTTACGTTAGCAGCGGCAAAACATCACTCGTTCTCCGAATTGTTTTGTCACTTGTTGGTTGGGAAAATCACAAATAACAAAAAACGCAAATTCAAATGGAAAATAAATAAATAAAACAACAACAAAGTGAGCTTGACAAATCAGTAAGTGACAGTCGGCAAACGGACATTGTTTGCACAAAGCGCTGCCGCATTGTATTCAAATGCGAGAGAGAACGTTGCGTGTTTGTGTGAATTTTCAGTTTTTATGAAGCCTACTTTTTGGCGGAAATATGAAAAATTTTGATGTGCTTTGACAGATTTAGCGCCACATTCAGGCACATTTCGATTTATATGCCGATTTTTTCGGTTAATATTTTTCTGTTGTTGCGCTGGACAAAGGCAAATTGGCTTTGATAAATGTGTATTGAAACTGGCAGCAATCGCTGGGCACGACAAAAAGTGCGCTAACAAATCTAAACAAACGAGTTTAATACTTCGTGCAAATGCTTTTTGCATGTGACGTAACTGCCGGCCGTTGCGAAAGAGTGAATTCCATTCAACATATTTCACAGATTTATGGACTTTTTATTTATTCGCCTCCGAGAACTGAACTCAACTAAATTGCAGGTGTTTTTATTTCATTTCATTTCGTTGCTCTTGCATTTTAATTTAGTTTTTGTTTTGGTTTTTAGTTTATTTATTTTTTTGGTTTATTTGCTATTTTTTTCATATAGTTTCCTTTTGTGTGCCGCCGTTGACGCCATTCGACTATACTAAGCAAATTTTATTGCATTCAACTATCGAGAATTTATGCTGTTTGCTTGCATAAATGGGCCTGCAACAGTGTTGCCATTGACAACCGAACGACTGATATTCGGTGAATGCTTGCAATAAATACGTCAAATCGAATTGCTTGGAAAATATTGCAGTTTTATAACCCACAAGAATATCTTTAGCTATAAATTGTTTACGGCACAGTGGTGCAGTTGTATTAAATGGACTAGGAAAAATTACAAAAAACATTTTTGAATTTTATGTTTAAAACAAAAATGTTTATAACTAGATCTAGCTTGGTCACAATTTTCTAAAAACTTTCTATAAATGAGCTCATATAGGTTAGAGGAGTTACATACTATCTCACAAATACTATATATACTATTCAATCTGATGATTTCATATTTATCTATGAGAGACCTATTCTATTATACTATTTTGTAAACAATTTATTATTTTACTTATTGCAATCGTTACTTCCAGAATAAACACTTCATTCACTTATTTATAATACAAGTGCTGTCGATATTATGCGAGAAGCAACGATTCTTGCTGACGTTTACAGCGTTAAAATTGCAATTACAAAATTTTCCAATTTTATAGCCAAGCAATAAATCTCATGCAACATTGCATTGTTGAAGCAATCGAACAAAATACGTAGTCGCTACTATTTGCTGATATAATGTATCCACTCTAGATTACATATATAACACTTTATACATATGTATGTGTATATATTACATAAATATTTATCTGTATATCAACAGTATAAAGCTTAAATAACCTAGCGAACCATTTTGTTGCAAAAATCAAAAATAATTTGATTAAAAGATACTATAATTTCTAATTACTGCTAATTCAGAATAAAATAGAAAGAATACTTAGAGAAAAGCATTTGAAATAACCAGTATTCCAAATACTTTTTTGTCTAAAAATCTTTGGAAAATTTCTAAGATTTAAAAAAACTTTTTAAATTCGAAATTTGGTTTCGAAACTTCGAACTCGAATTTCTTTCAATTTATGCAATAACCCATTTTTTTGCTTACTGGGTGTCGCAACACGACACACTCGCACTAACTCACATTTGCAACTTTATTAAAACTTTATGCGTTCTTTACGCATTCTTCTGTGTTCGTATTTATTTACGAGGAAAATATTTTACTGTAACTTTTTCAAAGAATTTATTATGCAATAATTTCTCAATCAACAAAAGAGCGAAAGGCATAAATGAGTATGAATATAGGGCGGCAGTTTTGTAGCCAGTAGGAAATAATTACAAAAATTTCAGCGTGTCAAAAATACATGTTTAAACAGTATTTTGTGAAATTTTTATTTTAAAATTCCGAAAACTCAGCCGTTGGCAACTCATTTCTCTTGAAGTGTCCAAAAATAGGATCTTGCGGTGGACATCATAACTCATAATTGGTTCATCTAAAAACAATAAATCAAAAATATTTCGATGATACATATATGGGTAAATCTAGCAAATGAACGAAGGAAAAGAGAAAATATTGAAATTTGAATTTTTGACAGGGCTCACCTTTTTAGTTAAATTCTTGGCATATATTGGCTCGAAAAAAATAGTTGTTATAAAAATATGATAAAATCCTTCATTAACTACATAATGTTATTCCAAAGATGTGTGCAAAATTTTAAAAAAATCGTTTATAACTTTTCGAGAAATCGTGTCCACCGTCTTAAAAAATTGAGTTTTGTGTTTAAAGTTTTGCATTCGTACTGCCGTGACCTGATGGGCGGAACTTCCAAAGGGTCAATCTCTTAGAATATTACTCAGATTGATTTGATATTTCTGGATAATATTTTAAACATATTGTACTATTTAATACGACAAACATATTTTTTTATATTTTGAAATTTTGAAACCCACCACCCTCCACCCTTTAAGTATGTACTAAAACAAATTTAATGGTCAACAAATGCTATTTATTTTGAATTTAGTCTCAACTCTAGCGACTTCTTTCAATTCTCATAACATACTCTGTAATTTTTTTTCATTGGTACTTTTTTTTATGTGGTGGGTCCCAAACCCTACACACTACCGCAGAACCGGGTTCGCCTACTCACTTTAGCTCGCCTCCAAACCATTATTTCTTGGCTAATCAGAGGATAGTTGGTCAAAAATCGGAAGTCGTGAGCTGCTTGAACCATGTGGAGACTTCCAACTGAATGACAATCAAAAACTTTCCTCATTTACCTGAACTTCTACACATGATCCCACCCTCCCTATAACCGGGTAAACGATTTCTACGCCAATCACATACATACTCTTTAATTTGTTTATTTTTTCAAGGAGTTCTCTCAATTGGAAATGTTTAGTTTTTAAAACGATACTGACAGTTGTGTGTTTTCATTGCTTATAAGCCCGGTTGTATTCGAGATCTTGAAGTTTGCAATGTGACTGGTTACACGAACAGTTATTATTAGTATGTCATTGGACTTTAAGAACACTCTTTTCAATTATGCCAGTATATTCTGTTCTCTGTTCGATTCGCAACTCTTCAAGGTTCGACAAATGAAAGATATCTTAAATCAACTTCACAACACAACATAGACAAAGTGTAGATTACAGATTTAAAAGGGTTTTCCAATCAATCCATCTCAATTTGCCTAGTTTTGAAACACTTGAATCAAAATTTCGAAAAGTAACTTGGGGCTTTAATTAAACAGTGGGTTCTCATCAAGTAAATTTAAAGCTTATTTTTTTAACAATATTTTCTCTTTCGTGAGTGTGGTAGCTTTGAATCCCTAAAAATATCTACATTCCCTCTTTCTTCACCACATCCACTTTGATACGCATTTCCTACGGCACACGAACGCCTTCACAGCAGCCAGCCACTGAGTTGACAACATTTAAAAGCAAAATATGGCAATCAGCCGAAAGTATCTGAGAAAACCTTAAAACAATTTATGACATAACTTTAAATGCGACACTTTTACACACGATATTTGGCGCTGCAATAAATAAACGGTAAAACAAATAGCAAGCGATGGTATGCAAAGAAAAATGGCAAAATAATATTTCTATTTACTCAATATCAAAAATATCTTTTTTTCCAACATTTTTTCGACGCTTGAATTCGCCGCTTCGCTGCGGTTGCACAGACCAATTGAGGAATGTCTGTGCAAATAGCGATGGCTTCATTGGCAAATATGTGGTCGTCGAGCGACGAAGCTGCTTGTGTACTCACGCGTGATTGTATGTGTCTGTGTGCTAAACATCGGTGTGGTACCTTGGCGCACCTTTTTGAACCACAAAACATTTATAATGCACACGTTCCGCTTCGATTGCGTGTGATTTATTGCCTTTTTATTTACGCAAACCTGCGACAGCAGACATTTGATTTGTCTATTTGCGACGCCCAACATGGCGGTATGGCTGTGCTGTCTCGCACCAGTGTGATTGGCTAACGTCAGAGCCTTCGAGGCATATTTGTATTTTCGTATTTGTTGTTTGGTATCATTTAATGCTATGGAGTATCCAGCAGATAAGCTATCAGTTGCACGTTAAAACAGAAAAAGTGAACATACATACATACATATATATTGGTATATCTCCATAGATATATATTCCTGCTTAAAAAAAATAATCAAAAAATAATAATTTCTTACAACAAACTGCTTTCTATGCGCTTTTCTTGGTTATACCCTCCCCTCCACTTCTCATCAACTGCATGAGCTTACCCCCACTCTAAATATGGACCTCGCCTCACACAGCTGGTGAGGCACACCAATTGCTTTGCCTTATACAAATCTGTATTAAATGTGGCAAGTCGCAGGCATAAATTCAACGCCTGGCAACACTTTGTTTCTTCTAAGCTGCAGCCACACAATCAGCAGGTAGTAGTTGTGGACCGGCCAAGTTCACCCAAAAAGCAGAAACAAAAAAATAAACAATGTAGCCCGCGCCACAGGGTGCTGCTGAAGACGTCGCCTCATGCGCTTGGGTATTTAAGAAATTTTTTGCCGGCTGCCAGCACCTTCTATGTCTTTATACAGTTGTTGTATTGTTGTTGCTGTTGTTGGGCATTCATTTGTGCAAATAACCATTAATCATCGCATAATAATTTTCTGGTGTCAGCCATATTTAAGCAACGTATTCATAATCCTCACACACACGCACACGCACACGCACACACACTTTCATGCAAGCATAGATACTATATAATATAATAATTTTCTGGTGTCAGCCATATTTAAGCAACGTATTCATAATCCTCACACACACGCACACGCACACGCACACACACTTTCATGCAAGCATAGATACTATATAATATGAAGTAGTAAAAAACTGTGTGCCACAAAAGCACCGTTGACTGTGAAATCCACACTTTGACAAATAGTCTTTACGAATGCCACAAACGTTAAATAAACTTTGTTTCCTTTGCTTGCTCTACTTCTACTCTGGTATGCGCGCGTGTATGTGTTCTTTCGCGGCACACAGTAGGAGTCCTAAACCACTGTGGACACTGACTGCCGCTTGGCGGGAGCGGTCAGCTTTGGTACATACTTTCTACTTTTATGCTAGCGCGTGCATTCCTTTTCTTTTTTTGGGATTGTCTAAATTGTTGACACTTTGTGAAGTAGGTTATGTAAAATGGGGTTAACGGTTGCTCAGGAGTAGAGTATGCAATGGGATGCATGAAAGTATATATATTTTAATATTTCTAACTGTATATATACTAGAATATGATTATTTACTGAGTACTAAGTCCAATTTAAAACCAAATTAAAACAAAATGGCTTAAATGATTAGGAAGTGCTTAAACTTGAAACTATTCTTTGTTCTACATTATTATAACTATTTATATTAATTTCCGCCTCTTATGGATTATGGCAAATTTTTATTTTATTTACAATGCTCTTTGATGACAGATGTTACCAAGGTTTTATTCATGGTTCATGTTGGTACTTGGGCAATAGGCAAAGTAAAAGAGAGGAGTTGAGACCCGATTTTATCACTACGAAACTTCGATTACTCTAGAGCAAAGCCATAATTTTCTTATGCAGTTTTCTTGGCATCGTTTTCAGAAGTGTGTAAAAATGCCTTAATGTAAGTAAAGACTCTGGAAAGAAATCCCAATAACAAAGAGAGTATCGTAAACAGTATTTACTAGCAATGTTATGCCTCCCGCAGCCATTCGACTGAGCAGAGGAAATATTAACACCTAGTATTAGAAGTGATACTGTGATCGTTGAGTCAATCACGTATGAGTCAAAGAACTGATCTCAAATTAATCTTTTTCTTGTATGGTTTCATCAAAAAACACCTAAACACTTCAAACTTCATTGACTGTTACTAGTGTTCGTTAAAGAATAGTAACCACAGCTGGTCTTAAAGCTAGAAAATCAAGAAGCCTACTTTGGACCAGTGTGCTGGATTTTTAATCAAATTAAACTGAAATAAAATTGTATTTTAATCAGAGATCATGGAAATTACGAATTTTTCATCGAAAGGGTAACAAAAGGATAGACTAAAGTGTTAATTAATTGATAATGGATTAACCCTTCTGCACAAATTGGGTCAAAATGACCCAAATTTAAGAAACAAACGCGTATTACCATGCCTTAGGATGGCTAATTGCTTATAAAACCATTTTGATATCCTCAGTCTGAGTCTTATGATGAGTTGTACGTACACATTTTTTTCCAGGACGAGCCAGTTTTTTTAAATAATTTTTTAAAAACTTTTCGTACGCGTATACAATTTGTGGGTCATTTTGACCACCAAGAAAATGTATGCTCAAATGTAACTAAACAGAAAAAGCGTGCTAGTGCTTCATCATTCGGCAGAGACTAGGGATGATTAGAAAAAGAAACCAGAAATAATACATCACTATAATGCGACTAAAGCAGGTGTTGATGCGGTGGACCAATTAGTAGCAACGTACACATGTAAACGCCAAACGAAACGATGGCCAGTTACATTCTTTTCCAATATGGTCGATATTTCGGGATATAACGCATATGTTATATGGACCGAACTTAATCCCGAATGGAACAGAACTAAAAACTTTAAGCGGCGATTATTTTTAGTAGACTTGGCCACATCTTTGGTAACCCCGCACATTGCACGCCGAAAGCGAATGCCCTATGGTCCTTCTGCAAAAAAAGTTGTGGAAAACATCCAGGAAGCAGTCGCAGCAGACACTCCCAGTTTATCCACGGTCGTGCAGCCTGAAGATTCTCCTTTATGCTTCTTGGGTAAGAGACAAAGGTGTTTTTATTGTCCACATACTAAAAACTCCAACAAGCATTTAGTTCGTTGCGATAAATGCTTGAAATTTATATGCAAACAACATAGTGTAAAGGCAGTTATGTGTATAAATTGTCAGAATTGATGTATTTTTTACTGACTCCTACTGAAAACAATTTTGAATTTGTTAATTTTATGTTTGAATAATAAAAAAATGAGTTTGCCTTTATAATTTTACCACACTGACGTGTTTTTGCTATTGGGTCATATTGACCCACAAATTGTTTATGAGGGGTACAATCTACAATTTGTGCAGAAGGGTTAAGGGACTAGGTGGGTTTCAGAGGTTAAAAACAAGGATATTTTCACAATTTCAGCTGTTGGCACGTCATCTGCCATGAGGTGTCCAAAAGAAAGGTCTTTCGGTTGACATCATAACTCATGATTTGTTCATCTAAAAACAATAAACCAAAAATATTTCGATAGTACATGGATAAATCTTGTTAATATACGAAGAAAAAAAGAAAATATTGAAATTTGATTTTTTGAAATTTTGGTCGAATTTTTGGCATATATGGGATTGAAAAAAAAAAATTATAATAAAAATATAAAAAAGATCATTCGTTCATTAGCTAGATAATGTTATTCTAAAGATATTTGTAAAACTTGAACAAATTACTTCATAATTTTTTGAAAAATCGTGTCTACCGTCTTAAAAAATTAAATTTTTTAATTAAATTTGAAATTTGAATAAATGCGTTTAAAGTTTTGCATTCGTACTCACGTGGCCTTATCGACGGAACTTCCAAAGGGTCTTTCTCTTAGAATATTACTCAGATTGACTTGATATTTTTGGATAATATTTTAATTTGAGGGTACTTTTGCTGGTGGACAGATCAAAAAACTCTTACAACAGAAAATTTACTGTAAAGTAATTATTATTATTATTATTATTATAAATACTATATGGAAGCTGGGGTAATTGCTGGTCCGTTTTCAACTATTTTTTTCACCAATTATAAACAACACATCTCCTTTGAATTAATTTAAATATATGAGAGATTTACCGATATTTTCGACCAAAAATTAGCCTAAAGTACTTAGGTCCACTTGTTCGATATACGAGGACTTGAAAAGTTACTGTCCGATTTCGGGCGATGTTACATTAGGGAACATCCATAAATTACGGACTTTTAACCCCTCCCCCCCTCCTTGTTACAAGTTGTCACATTTTGAACTCACCCCCCCTGATGTGACGTCACCCATTTTCCATTTTTATGGATTTATCATAAAATAAAAAAAACAGGATATTCTATTTATTCTTATATTTATTGAATAATCTTTAATTAAATCAACATTTAGTTAAATATTAAAGTACTTAACCAACGACGTAATTTATGGATGGCCCCTTAGAAACGCAGTACTTGTGCAAAGTTTTGTTCCGATATCTTCACTGGTGCTTAATTTATATACTGTAAAGTGAATGAAGCAGATAGACTTCAAAATTTTTTTATAAAGAAGCGCCTATTTTACTAGGTTGTTAACCGATTTCGCCCATTTTCAAATTATTGGGATGTCTAGAAAGTGTCATGAATCGAATTTCGTCGAGTACGATCTGAGATATGGATTTTGACCTTTAAGTGGGCGGAGCCGCGCCCATTCAAAATTTTGTATACCAATTTGAGCGTAGCCTTTCTGTGCAATGTTTACTAACAAATTTATTCTAATGGTTTTCCTTACTGAATTAAAACATTTTTAGTAGTTTTCAACATAACCTTTGTATGGGAGGTATGGGTGTTATAAACCGATTTCATCCATTTTCATACAAAATAATGAAGTGCCTAAAGTAATTGCCTCTAGCAAGTTTAGTTGATATGGCGTTAGTACTTTATGAGATATATACAAAAAACCTATTAGGGGGCGGAGCTGTGTAACATGTTGCGAGCCAGAAAAGCAACGAGCATTGGACGAATAAGTGTATATTGAAATAGTAAATATGTCACATATTTTAAAACTTATGGTGGCAAGCGCGGAAGGGACCTTATATTAGGTTTATCAATTTCAATAAAAAATAGTCAAAAGCTTTCGAAAAACCCTTAAGCAACTGAATTGTTGTAAGGGTACGTTAAATTTCCTTTTCACTATAAAACTAGCAATAATCCTTTACTAAGTACCATTTTGTTGACATGCCCCTTACACTGAAATCCTCAAATTGTCAAATCTCGCAAAACTTTTAATAAGTATTAATGTATGCGCGAACGAAAATAAGCACTTAAAACTTTACTATTAACTGTATAGTACTTAAAATACATTATTTGCGCTGAATACTTTTAAAATTTTTTTTTAATGTAACCATAAGGTATTAACTGCACAATGCTTATGGAAATAAGCGAAATCAAAACACACTCAAGCTCATATGTGTCGGTGTGTTTGAGCACACAAAGTTTCAAATACGCAAAGCGCAGTCAATATTTACATTTCAACTCAATCTGCATATTTGCATATGTAAACTAAATAGAAGAAGAAGCAGTGAGATGAAAAAAAATCAACGATATTAATATTTCAAGTGCACGAAGGACATGATGTAAACATCAGCGCAGGGCAAATACATACATGCAAGCAAAGCAATGAAAGAAAATATGAATGAATTACGCAAAATATGGCAACACCACACACACATATAAACACATATGTGTGTAGCAAATGATTGTTTGTAGGGAATGTGTGAGTGTGTCTGTTCGTCTCGATATGAAAATACGATAAAAAAACTTTTGCGACAACATTTGCGTGCAACAACAACAGCAACTTCACGGTATTTACAGGTTCAGAGATTAAGTGAGTGTGCGTCAAAGTCAACTGGCCAGAAGAAAGAGTGGTCGACGGTGAATAAAAAAAAACAAATAAAAAAACAACAAATAAAGACAAAAACGACAAAAACATGTAAGGAAAGGCTAAGTTCGGTTGCAACCGAACATTTTATACTCTCGCAATTTATTGCTATAATTTTATTAAGATAACACAAAATTTGACCCATATTCGGCATAAAGTCCAATAGGAAAACGAAAATCCTCAAAAAAATCCGATTTCACTCCTTTTCACCACCAACATACATTATATCTAAGTTTATATGCACATTTAATTTGGCTAAGATTTTTCTCATAATAACCGATATATAAGTTATTAAGACAATCGTATTTTTGAAAATCCTATATATATGGGTATATGAGAGCTAGGGGAAGTTATGACCCGATTTTAAGCATTTCTGGTACAGAGATACACTATTAGAAGAAAAAAACGTCCACTGAATTAAATTAAGATACCTGAGAGTTTTACCGAAATTTTCGGTGAAAATTTACCCTAAGGCAGGGCCTTGAAAAGTTATAGTCCGAACTCGACAGTTTTTTCACAAGCCAGAGCTCAAATATAGTGTTTGTGTGAAGTTTTATTCCGCTATCTTCATTGGTTCCTTATTTAAATATTATAAAGTGAAGGAATAAAATGGAATTCAAAATTGAGTTATATGGGAAGTTGTCGTGGCTGTGAATCGATTTTATCCATTTCATCATCAGGGTGGCAAGAAAATATTATATACCGAATTCATTGAAATCTGTCGAGTAGTTCATGAGATATGGTTTTTGACCCATAAGTGGGCGATGCCACGTCCTTTTTTCATTTTGTTAATTTTTCATTTTGTAAAATCTAAGTGGATCTTTCTTCTGGCATTTCTTCTGTAAAATTTAGTATTTCTGATAATTTTCAACCTAAGCTTTGTATGGGAGGTGGGCGTGATTATTATCCGATTTCTTTCATTTTTGGACTGTAATAAGAAGTGGGTAAAAGAACCGACTGCAGAAAGTTTGGTTTATATATAAAAAACCCTATTTGGGGGCGGGGCCACGACCACTTTCCCAAAAATATTATATCTAAATATGCCCCTTGCTAGGGCGATCCTTTGTACCAAATTGAATAACTTTATTTATGGCTTAGTTATGATGTGTTTTCGGTTTTCGCCATTTTTGTCCATTTTCGAAAGCAACCCTCAGGCCCTCAGTCCCAAGGAACATGTGTTGCAAGTTTCATTAAGATATCTCAATTTTTACTCAAGTTATCTGTTGCACGGACTGATGGACGGACAGACATACATTCGGATCTTGACTCGACTCGTCGCCCTGATCATTTTGATATATATAACCTCGTTTAGTTTTATGACTTACAAACAACCGTTATGTGAACAAAACTATAATCCTCTCTTAGCAACTTTTGTTGCGAGAGTATAAAAATTGAAATTGAATAAAAAAGCAGACGCATGCTGCTTATAAAAAGCACATATATGCGAGCATATTATAAAATATCAAAAAGAAAATATTCAATGTTAGTGTGGAAAACTGTGAGTGAGCAAGTGTTTGTGTGCGTATTGAGCACCAGAGTCGATTGTCTGCAACTTAAGTGGGTATATATGTATATATATATATATATGTATTTATATAAATAGTTGAATAAAACTCTGGGCCGCTGCAAGTTGATTGACTTTAAGGGCAGCAGCGCCTATATGTATGCTTGCATGCGTTTCTTTGCATTGCACTCTCTCTCCCCCTCTCTCTTTCTAAATATATATGTACATAACTGTAACTACATGTAACTGCTCAATAGCAAATAAAGCATAACGCGCTTAGCACTTCAAACATCCGGCAAGCAAGTGAACGTCTCGTAAATAATGTTTGTGCGCACAAAAGTATGCAATATTATTTTGCTAACATGTTTTTTTTTATTTCTAGTTGACATTTTTTTTTCGCTTTTTTTACATTTGTTATTGTGCACAATGGCGAAATAATATTTGATGTTTCCCTTATTACAGTCAAACAAGCACTTAAGCGCATAAGCGGCAGCTGGGACAGCCGTGCCCCAAGCGACGCACTGGCGGACTTGTGGACGCACAGTGTGTGTGTGTAAAAATGGCGTCGCACACAAATTTGTCGCTACGCCAAACCATAAGCAGACGTGCAGTCATTACAGCTGCCTCAAGTGCATGTAAATGACAGGGAAATGCATGGCAAGGCTGGAAGCAGGCAAATGACGACGGGGCGTATGATGAACTTCTGAGTTAGAGAGTGACTGCGAGCGTGTGCCTTGCGTTATGTGCATAAGAAGGAGGAAAATCAGAAGTATACAATGAATTTGACATGCAAGTTCAATGCGTTGCATGCTGTGTGGCAGCGGAGAGGATGGAGTTTTGACGGAAACTGCTGGCAAACAGTGGAAAAATCAGCAAAAGTGTGGTAGTTGTGGTTGCTGGCAGGCCTTAAAAGCTGCTGTTACTCGTGGTTATGCCTTCGTGCTTCAACGACTTCATCATCTATGTGTTGCAGCTGCAGCAAGCATTCAATTATGAGCAGCCAGCACATATGTGGCGGCACGAAAACCAAAATCAGCGTAGAAAGTTGAAATGCGGTTGCAGTGGCAGTCGACAATTTACTGCTGCGACTACTAGTTGAGCTGCGGAAGGGCACAACTTTTATGGCAAAATAATTTTTTTCACATCATCCATTGTTAAAATCATACTCCAGGCACATATAAACATGCTCACATATGACAGAACTCAAGAAAAAGCCTGCGAAGGAGTATTGAAAAAAAAATATTAAAAAAGAATAGAAGAAAGGAATGGCATTGTGAAGAAGAGTAAGGTAGGCAGCACCATTTTACTTTTCATTTTCAATAAAACTTTTACGCCAAGCAAATGTCGAATCACGCACGCACTGACTGACATGACTTGTGTGTGTGTCTAACGGCAGAAAATAATATGAAAATTTAAGTCTCAAATGCGAAAAGAAATTGGCAAAAAGCCGAGCTGCATACGCAGACAGCGTTGACAAGCTGAAAATGCCGGCGCGCTTTTAGGAAATTTGAGCAGCAGACGGAAATGCAGAGCACACACAAATACCAATACGCAAGTTGGTACTTCAAGCACACACAATGCACTTCCGTTGTTGTTGTCGCGTTGCTGCTGCTGCTGCTTAAGCATGTGTCACCACCACCAAAGGGTTCGAGGAATTTAATAACGAATTTTGAAATTTCGACTTAGGCGCCCCCAGCTGCGCGTGATAGAGAGACACACACATACACACATACATTTTTTCAGGAAGCTATGAATCGGATAAGCTGCTAAGCATTCGCTACACGTCTGCCCGACTACAGGCAAAGCGTCTTAGCTAGTCAACAGCGCTTGCACAGCAGCTGCGAGCGTGTTACAAGCAAACAAACACACAAATACACACAAAAAGTATCTCAGCACCTCGCTACCTTAGCGAGAATGTCAGCATTTTTGTGCTGTAATGTTGCAAATAATTTTGTTGTTGTTATTGTTGTTGTTTGTTAGCGTCAGTCACGTTATTTCACGATTATTTTTTTTTTTTTGGTCTGCGTTCTTCGTCGAGTATATTGACTGTCAAATGGCATTGACTTCGATTTGTTATGTTATGCCATTGTTGCAATGTTGACAAAAGCCGGCGAGCAATGGCAAATTTAGAAGAAGCAAGATAAAAATAGAGAAAAAATAACAACAACAACAAAGTTAATAAGAAATGCCAAAAGTATGAAGATAAATATAATAGCTGGCGCACGAAGCTACGAAAATCCAACGCAAAACAGATTAAACTGCGTTCATCTTTGAGAGCGTTGCCTGCGGCCCCTGTCCAACACATTTCTGGTATAAATACATATTTTCCAGCTATTCATTGTGACTTTTACAATTTATCAGTTTACTGCGCTCATTTGAATTCGAATGCTATTAACGTTAAAAGCTTTTTAATCTTATTTTTTTCGGTGACTTCATTTTGTGTGGGAGAATGCAAGCAGAAACAAGTAAGGAAGGGCTAAGTTCGGGTGTAACCGAACATTTTATACTCTCGCAATTTATTTATTTAACTTTATTTATATTATATAATACACAATTTGACCCACATATTCGTCATATATATTGTATAAAGTCCATTGAAAGTTGGAAACCATAATATTAGGTTAGAAGCACCGAGGTCCTTGTGTTCGATGTATGGGGCCTTTAAAACCTATGGTCCGATTTCGGCGATTTTTAGAATGGGGCTGTCACACTATTAACAAAGTTCTGAATCGATATCTTCACTAGTGCTTACTTTGTATATTGTAAAGTAAACGATTCAGATTGTCTTCAAAGTTCTGGTATATTGGAAGTAGGCGTGGTTGTGAAGCGATTTGGCCTATTTTCACAACATATCATTGGGATGTAAGGAAACTATTACAAACCAAGTTTCATTGAAATCGGTCGAGTAGTTCCTGAGATATGGTTTTTGACCCATAAGTGGGCGACGCCACGCCCATTTTCCATTTTGTAAAAAAATCTGAGTGCAGCTTTCATCTGCCAAGTCTTATGTGAAATTTAGTGTTTCCGACGTTTTCCGTTAGTGAGTTAACCCACTTTTAGTAATTTTTAACCTAACTTTTGTATGGGAGGTGGGCGTGGTTATGATCCGATTTCTTTCATTTTTAGACTGTATTAGGAAGTGGCTGAAAAAAATGGCCGCAGAAAGTTTGGTTTATATAGCTCTATTGGTCTGCGAGATATGTGCAAAAAACTTAGTAGGGGGCGGGGCCACGCCCACTTCCCCAAAAAAATTACATCCAGATATGCCCCTTCATAGTGCGATCCTTCATACCAAATTTTATTTTTATAGCTTTATTTATGGCTTAGTTATGGCGCTTTATGTGTTTTCGGTTTACGCCATTTTGTGGGCGTGGCAGTGGACCGATTTTGCTCATTTTCGAAAGCTACCTTCCTATGGTGCCAAGAAATAAGTGTGCCAAGTTTCATCAAGATATCTTAATTTTTACTCAAGTTACAGCTTGCACAGACGGACGGACGGACGGACGGACAGACAGACATTCGGATTTGAACTCCACTCTTCACCCTGATCACTTTGGTATATATAACCCTATATCTTACTCGTTTAGTTTTGGGTGTTACAAACAACCGTTATGTGAACAAAACTATAATACTCTCTTTAGCAACATTTGTTGCGAGAGTATAAAAAAGTATCCAAATAATATGAAGTGGAACATTGCTATGCCAGTTGGGGGCTTAAGAGGTTTTGTCAAATAGGCATGAACAAAATTGAGGTTTGATAAATAATATATTTTATAAAGAGAAAAAATGTTAAAAGTTTGGGTGAGGTTGAATTGTTGAAAGTTAAATAAATTTGGTGATAGCAGTAAACTCGAAATTAATGTTAAATTTAAGTTCAGAAATACGGCTATGGTTTTATTTTAATTAGTTTTATTTTAAGTTTATGTTTATGTTTAAGTTTTAGTACTAATTTCAGTAGATCAGATTAAGTTTAATGATTAAGTTTACATAAAGATTTAAGTTAAGATTTAAGATTTAGGATTTAAGATTAAATATTAAATATTAAAGATTAAAAGATTTAAGATACTTAAATTAAGATTTAAGATTTAAGATTTAAGATTTAAGATTTAAGATTGAAGATTTAAGATTTAAGATTTAAGATTTAAGATTTAAGATTTAAGATTTAAGATTTAAGATTTAAGATTTAAGATTTAAGATTTAAGATTTAAGATTTAAGTTTTGTTTATGGTTAAGTTTTAGTATTAATTTCAGTATATCATATTAAGTTAAAGTTTAAGTTTCTGTTTCTGTTACTATTTCTGTTTCTGTTACTGCTTCAGTTTAAGTTTCAGTTTCAGTTTCAGTTTAAGTTAAGTTAATGTCTAAATTAATTTAGAAACACACATTTTTGAAGAGTCAGTGTGTAAGTGTATCGAAAAGTCTATACTATGAACTGCCTTAGATTAAACTGTAAAGCATTAATCAAAAGGAGGCAAATTATCAGGGAAATAAAGGGTTAAAGTACGAAGATCAAAATTTAAATAAAAGTAATGTAATTCTATGTAAAATCGGGCAGAGAAAATCCGCTTTATACAGCCTTAAGCTATTACAAGTCAATACTGTCAGGAACAAATATTGTATTATCTTCAGTTGATGATTTTTGAACACATCCCTTTCATCAGCACCTTTAACCAGTTTCCTACTTTATTTTAACACAAAATGCTGACATTTTAATATCAAAATTTTATAACTCAACTTCCACTGACATAACTTTCTGCTATCAACCGACATAAAGTCAAAAAGTACTACCACACACACACACACCCAAGAACTCGCAGTAACACTTTGTGTGTTAGAAGCAAATACAAAATATGAGATAACATTGCTGTAGCAGCAGGTTTTGCTCGTAATTGTGCCACTTATCAACTACGGTAAGTTTTCACATTTTTCTACGCACACACACACGCAGAGAGAAGTGATTGCCAGCAATGGTAGTGTGCTGCGGCAGGAAATGAAACACGAGGCAAGCATATTGTGTGCCACAACGTTATGGCTTCGGTGTGTGTTGTCTGCGCTTGAGCTGTGGAAGTGCTAAAGTTTTAATGCAACCGGAAGTGGTTACACCCACACCCACACACACTTACACACACGAGATGGCAGCGATTTTCAACGAAGGACTTTTGCATACTTTCGCACGCTTTTATCTGCAATCTGAAGTTTCGTGTGCGTTGCTGCACACACACACACACTCTTTCGACATTTACACCTCGGCGTGCCATTGAGATAAGCGAAATTTAATTGTGTTGTTGCTTGTCGAAATTCTTCACATACGCCAGATAACAACAATAAGAATAACAATAAAGTTACTGCAATAAAGTAAGCTGCCAACATTGTTTTGCTTAATGACTCATGTGAGTTCAGAAGTGAATGTGTGTGTGGGAGTGTGGGTGTTTCAGGAAGTATATTAAAGTACTGTACGGTTGAGTTCCACAAAAGAGATAGAGATAACTAGGCGAAATAAAGGGAAATCTGCGCTTCAAATTATTGTTATGCACTGCTATCAACATTTCGTTGCACACTTGACTTGAAGAGCGCATAAATTTCAACGCTTGGAAACATATTTTCACTGAAAATGAGTAATGAGATTGTGGTTGGCGCTCATTTGAGAGGAATTTGAATTTTAGTTTCAAAATTATATTTCTGGTTTTCAGATAGACTTCTATAGAAATATTCGGAAAATATTATTTCTGACTCTTAAGGTTAATTCAGGTCAGAACTTTTACTATAGAAGAAGTGCTATGAATATAAGCATGGAAGATGTCTAAGAGAGTCGTACTGTTAATGATTTTGAAGCTCACAATAGATCATAAATATTAGGAGAGTTTGGGCCTGTTAAATCTGAATAAACCAGAATTTTTGTCTAAATATTGGGGTGGCCAATATCTCCTTTCCGCTTTTTGTTCTTTATTCAATGCTCTTTTAAAAAGTGTAACAGTGATCGGATTTAGTTCAAATATGCTCCGTTTCGTTCGATAATCTGTTTCCATCTAGACGGCAACTTCATAAGCACCCTTCTTATTTGCGAAGAACTCGGAGAGCCACTTTTCACAAGCTTCTTTTGAGTTTAACTTTACACTACCAAGGGCATTCGCCATAGACAGGAACAGGTGGTAATCACTTGACGCTATGTCCAGGCTATATGGTGGATGCGATAAATCCTCCCATCCGAGCTCCCGTAGCTTCTGACGCGTCATCAACGAAGTGTGTGGTCTGGCATTGTCCTGATGAAACACTACACTCTTCATGTTGGCCAATTCTGTACGCTTTTGGTCGATCGCCTGCTTCAAGCGGTTCAGTTCTTCGCAGTAGATTGTAGAATTAAGCATCTGGCCAGCTCATAATGGATGATTCCCTTCCAATCCCACCAAACACACAGCAAAATCTTCCCGGCCGTCAATCCCTGCTTGGCCACTGTTTGGGACGATTCACCGGCCTGCAACCACGACCGTTTTCGCTTGATATTGTCGTATGTGATCCATTTTTCGTTGCACCATCCGCTTCAAAAATGGGTCGAGTTCGTTCCGTTTGAGCAGCATATCGCAGGCGTTGATTCGGTCCAGAAGGTGTTTTTGCGTCAAATCGTGCGGCACCCAAACATCAAGCTTTTTTGTGTATCCAGCCTTCTGCAGATGGTTTAAAATGGTTTGGTGATTAACTCATATCCTGGGCGATGTCACGACATGAGATGATCGGTATTCGTCGTCACAGGCCTTCTGCCGGCTGGCTTATCCATGGTGTCGTATTCACCCACTCTGAATCGCCGAAACCATTGATCCGTAACTCGAAGTGATGTTTACACGTCTATAACTGTTGAACTTAATATTCTAACTTATCATGCCATAGCGTCGTTTGTAGGTTATGTCAAGATAGCCGCAAAATTCAAAAGACAAAAATGGTAGGGATATATATCCAACCTAAATGAGATCTGATGAAAAACTGCTTCACAATTTCAAGTATAAATAAATATATTCGTCGCTCAAAGATCATCAGTATCGTAAACTTTCTTAAATACTCCTCAAATCTGGTTCTCTTTGACTAAATAAAATCTTTAAATTTGCAGCTCTTCATTTCCCGCACTGATTGCAATTTTTTTACCAACATCAATAGTTACAAAATCTGAAACATTTTTCACCATATTTCCTTGCACTTTTTCGGTTAAACCACACACAAGTACATACATATAAGTTTCCAATGCGCTTTTGGGAAAATTGTCTCAAGTGGCATTTTAAATAATATTAAAAATTCCATACATCTTCAACAACACACACACACAGCAATAAACTGCGTTAAACACTGAGCTAAAACTGTTTTATGCAACAAATTGCAAGCATGTGAAAATGGGACGAAACTTGAGCTGGAAATGAACATACGAGATGCATAGACATATTGAATATGTATATACATGTGAGAGTGTGTAGTTGTGTGCGTGTAGTCAGCATTTCATAGTAAAATTAATGAGTATCATTTATAGTGGATGGAAAGTGTTAGCAACACAGCAAAATAAAACGTCTGCTATGGAGTATCTAGAGCGTTGAAGATGCACTGCTGAGAAGCTAGTAAGCATATATGTATGCTAGTCAATATTGATGTGTGTGTGTGCAAAATATGCAACTCAAGTGCATTTGTAGCGTTCTTGAGCTGAGAAGAAAAGTTTTTCTCTTGCAATTTCATGCCACAAAGCAAAACTGCGGTGTAGCAGTCTGCTGAGGGAGGAAGAGGTGTGCTGTTTTGTGAGCGCTGATTGTAGATCTATTTATTTCTTCTAACAGTATCTGCTTTCTGCATATCTGAAGAAAGCGATACGAGCATATATTTTAAGACACCCACACAACATGTATAGATAAATATATTTATATGCATTGTATATATTATTGAGTTACGCCATTCTTGTGTGCGCACTATATTTTATTGCGGGCGTGTACCGCTATAATGCATTGTAGGCAATAATTCTGGTAAGGCTTGAAGGCACTAAATTTTGCTGATTTGTTAGAAAATATAGGAGAAGGCTCTATAAAGTGTTGGATAATTCTATTTCATGTTTTTTTTATTAATAAAATTTTAAGAATTTTAAGAACCCTTTTGTGTTTAAAGAAAAGGAGAAAGTAATGTAGAGAAGTATAATGAAGATTGAATTTCATAAACTCGAGTTTATTAATCAATTAGGTGTTTAAGATTAAAGACTTTTGTGGTTAAAGAAAATGATAAATTAATGTAGAGATGTGAAATAAATACTGAATAGCAGTACGAAAATATGTATATGACATAAACTCGAGTTTACTGAAAACTTTGGTGTTCAAAATTAAACTAAACACTATCCCTAAAAACGGAGTTTATTGAAATCGTAATAAAAGGAAATGACTAAATATTGAGATTTAAACTCGAGTTTGTTGTTCACTTTGTATTTCAACATTAAACACTACTCCTAAAAACGGAGTTTATCGAAATCGTAATAAAAGGAAATTACTTAATATAGTCACTTAAACTCGAGTTTACTGAAAACGTTGGTGTTTAACATTAAACACTACTCCTAAACACGGAGTTTATCGCAATTGTAATAAAAGGAAATTACTTAACATAGTCACTTAAACTCGAGTTTACTGAAAACGTTTGTGTTTAACATTAAACACTACTCCTAAACACGGAGTTTATCGCAATTGTAATAAAAAGAAAAATGCCAATGTTGTGACATAAACTCGAGTTTATAGGTCATTGGAGAGTTTGCCATTTAGCACTTCTTTATAACTATAAACTTTAAACAAAATTGTTGGTAGCTTGATGGATATGTTTGGCCGCACTGTTGCCTTAAGTCAGAGTTTATTAAACATAAAACTTTAAACTCGAGTTTAATTAGGAATTATCATTCTTTAACGAATTTTTAAGAAGAACTTATACATTTTGAAATATTGATAAACTATCACTGTAATATTTTGATTATTTTCGAATATTTCAAAAACATTTTACACCAACAAAAATATGAAAAAGTACCTGTTATACATATGTCTGGGCTATAAAATAGTAATGGTGTCACATACCTGTAATTAAAAAAAAAAAAACATTTCAAATTAGTAAACAACTGTGATTTTTTTATAATATTTATGTTAAAAATATAAAAATAAAATTGCAATATATTATAGGAATACAGGGACAATTTCAATTTCTAATATTTCATAAAAAACTTAATTCGAGTCATTTAGTGCTACAGTTATGTATCTCTTATCCATTTAAGGTGTGAATTTTCCGATTATGTAGAGAGTCGCTAGTTATGCTTGCACTCGTCTTTCATGCTTTGAGTGTTTTTGAAATAATATAATCGAAGAGAAAAATTAAATAAATGAAGATAATTACTAAATAATTTCATCGAACACTGAGAACTGAAGTAAAGTCTACTGATGATGTACAAGCTCTTCTTCCTCTCACTAACTTCACTACTATCAAAAAAAAAAATTAAAAAATATTCGAAAAACTTCCAAAATAGTCAAATTGAGACAGCAAACAGCAAAAATGACGACCAGTCCACTAAGTTGTCAACCAACAGCTTGTAAAGCAAGATATGCCAGTTACAAGCTTAAGTCTAGACTGGAGCGGAAGCAGCATAAAACAGAGAACACATGACTGGACATAGAAGCAAAATCAGCGACAACAGCATTACTACAGCTATACAGGCATCGCAGTGACGTCAACACTCTGGCATTCCAGCCGGAAATGCATATGTGTCCAAAAAACGACAACCATGGCGTATACGTAACATCACAATAAGCGACTAAGTGCTTGCGTCAGAGCGCAAAAACCACAGCACCGCAACAACAACAAGCAGCAGTAGCGACAGAAAAGTGATATGTTGCACTCATTTTCATGTTTTGCTGCAACACAAATCCGCACACACACCCATACACCCACACACATGCACAGCGATAAAGCATCGCTGCCTTAGTCAACAGTGAAGTGTTAATAATAAATGTCGTAATTTTGTTGTTGTTGTTTTTGCTCTGAAATTTTGACTATGTAACAGACACTTTCACTTCACACTGATTAATCTCTCGCAGCTCCACAATTCGCTCTCCCTCTCTCACCATCTCGCTTAGCCAAAAGTGCAATTTCTTGCAAGCCATACTAGCTTTGTGTGCAGCTAAATTGTTTATTAAATGAACTCATAATTAATTCAAAACGTCCGACCAGACATGCCTCTCGTACACCCGCCATGCTGGGGTTATGTGGATTGCCATAATTTGTTGTTTTTGTTGTTTATAGCAGAGCAAATGATGGGAAATGGCAAGCTTTTGTTGCGACAAGAGGAAGTTGGCGACATTGAAAATTGTGCATTTCCGTTAGGGAAATTAGAAGGGGAAAAGCAGCTGTGAACTTGAGTCGAGAGTTGACGTTTTATTGGTGAAATTGTTATCAGCATGAAAGGCGAATTTGTGTAGCAACGTCACTTTAATGATTTATATGAACAAATGCATATTTGCTTTCATTTCTTAATTGTTTAAAATAAAATAAAATCAATGCTTATAGCAAAAAGTTAAAGTGCAATATGTAGTTATTAATTACTAATTTAATTTATTTAAAATATTATTTTTTTGAATTTATCAAGACTATTTCGTTTTAAATATGTTTTTTGGAAACCATAATACTAAAACAAAATTTTTTGAACGTCCAGGTATCACCTTAAATGAATTTATTAGTTATTTCAGTTAATAATATTAATTGTATGTGACAACACTAGGGAGCTCAATATACATATGTCAAGACATCTTACGAATAAGTCTAGATGCTCTTTCTATTTGAATTTCGGTCATTATACTACAGAAAGCACCTCTGATGAAATATTTTTTTCGTCATAGTGACAAATTTATTTCGGTATGAATACAAAATCAATATTTTTAGAAAAAAATTATGCCAAAATAAAAGAATTTGATGATTGGGCTCAAAAATCAGTATCAAAAAATCATAATCACTGTGGAGCATTTTCCTACTTTTTTTGAATTGACCGACGAACAGAAGCCCTGACATAAACCTCCGATTTAGTAATAATTAAAATAGTTTATGTCTATAGGCATTATGAAACATATTGTTATACATTTTTTGACTGAATAAAGATTTTTTTCTCACACGATGTAATCGATCGCTAGTTTTTTTCTTCTGAATTGGCATTACTACATGAATTTCGACTCTGTACTGTATTTTTAATTACGCCTAAATGTATGCAATATTTTGAATTTTATAAACCAGAACTTATTATGATCTAACTTAAGGGGTTAGGTGGGTTTCAGAGGCTGAAAACAAGGGTATTTTTAAAATTTTTTATATCTACAATAATGTACTTAATTTAATCAATTAAACATATCACATCACAATTTGTATTTTTGACATAATTTTAACAAAAACACTCACTTTTTTGAATACATTTTCGGCATATATTGACTCTAAAATATAATTGTAATAAATTTATAAAAAATCCCTAGTTCATTAACTATGTACATAACATTATTTCCAAGATGTATACAAAATTTGAATAAAATCGGTTTATAACTTTCTGTGAAATCGTGTCCACCGATTTGAAAATAGTTTTGAGATAAACGCGTTTAAAATTTTACATTCGGACTGACGTGGCCTGATGGGCGGAACTTCCAAGGGGTATATTTCTTAGAATATTACTTAGATTGATTTCATATTTTTACATAATTTTTTTACATTTTTTTTTTTTAAATTTTGATAATTTGAAACCTTTCAAGTTTCATTAAATTATGGTTAAGTAACCCCTTAACAATAACTTAATGAAACTTTTTCTGACCTTGGTATAAACACCACGGGTAAGACCCTGAAGAACGCATGTAAAATAGAAAATGTGAAAATAAAACTTAAAATGCATCAGTGCAATCTAATTAAAGCAGGATATACAATTTTTTTGGATTCGAGAAAGACCCTCTTGAACGAAGTGTTTTACAAAAAATGCAAATACGGTTAATAACTAATTAATGAGACAGACAATTTGGGTGTTAGATTTTTCAACTAATATTGTAAGCCTTTTGCCTCGGTAGAATGACCAAAAAATTATTTTCAGGTGTTAACTTCAATTTATGATTATGTATTTATTTTGTTTTTATTTTAGCTGAACATTTATTTATTAAAAGTAAGAGGGGTCACCACCAAAATGACTCGACTACTTATGTGAGTTTTTAAGCAGGACTTTGAATTTCAAGTGAGTTTAAATACAAGTAAGTGTCTAAGTTATTAAAGAATTTTGATTTCTTAAAAAAAAAACATATAAGCGCTTAGAAACTGCAAAAAACATTTTAACTTTTATTTTTTTTCGCGACATATACCGATCCTCTAACTAATCTCTAGCAAGCATGTATGCTCCGTCGCTTAATGTCCAAGCAAATTTGTATGACTTGCAATTTTACGCCTTAAATCTGACAGCCTTTTGCTTTTATCTTAGCATATCGAAGCTTAGACAGCAGCGCAAACAAATCAAGCACCGCCACACGCTGCACTTCACTCCACCCCTTACACACTCACTCAGAAGCTGCTTAGCATTCAACTCCTCGTGGCCAACACCACAAACGCCGGACATTCATCTATCTATCGACCAGACCGTGTCGGATTAGGTCGACCACTTTTTAATTGGACAGCTTGGTACAATGCGTACAAATTTGATGCCAACCTACACCAACAACAACAACAACACCAACACTATGAATACCAAAAAAAAACAGAAAAACAATAACAACAACTTCTGTAGAAGGAGTAGCAACAGCAAAATGCTGGACAAAGTCATTTCGAATAGAGTCGAGAGAATGACACTTGGTACATGCTAAGCACAAACTAGCAGATAAATATAGATGTGGGTGTGGGTGTACAATGCTTGCTAGTGCTGGCATATAATGCGGCAAATTTGCTGTACATGCTTGTTGCTGTCACAAGGTCTAAGCCACTACAATGCCGGAGCATGGCATGGCATAGCAAAGAAAGCACTGAATTTGGCCGAAAATAACATGCAACACACGAAACGGCAGCAGCAGCGCCAACGACTGATTTACTAATACCACAATGCCAGTAGACACTTGTATGTATGTATGTGTGTGTTCAACACCAAGCAACACCAAGCAGCAGCAACAGCAACATTTTGGTCATTTGTAAGCGACCAAAAGCATTTGACACTTTATTCATGTTCTTCCAAGCACAGGCACAGACAGACACACATACATATATAAACAAACGACAATTGTCAGGGCACATGCAACAGCAACAACAACAACAACAACAAGAGTAGCAGCAGCAAATATAACGCCCGCAGCAACAGCACTTGCCACAGCTGGCAATTGTTTTTTTTTTTGTTATTTCATGTTGTTGTTGTTGTTGTAATTTTTGAGTTGCCATTACACACTTGTATGTAAATACGTAAGTATGTGTGTATGTATTGGTGTGCGCCGCACAATTTGTGGGTTGAGCGTGAAATAAAAAAGGTCTGGCAACCACAGAAATAATCTACTGCAGCAATGCGGATGGTCAAGTTATTTATTCGGCATGTACTTGTATGGTTGTTGTTGCTGCCAATATGAGTATGTTTGTTGTTATTGTTGCTTTATTGTATGCGGTTGTCTGGTTATAATCGCCCAAAGGCTTAGTCGTCTGTCGTTTAAATATATACATATGTGAATGTGTATATATATATTATTGTTGTTAGTCTATGATGCATAACGGTCATACGCAATGACATTGGACAAGGCAACAAAAGGATTATCGTTGGCCTCCTTGCACCATGTAACACTATACTTTACAGCAACAACAACAGCAACGGCAACTCCATAAAGATGTGCTCATATTTTGCTGCTCCGTGTTTGTGGGCGTAGCACGGACGCAAATTGTTAGTCAAGCACTCACTTCTCTCCAACGACTGCTGGTTGATAGTCAAAAATTTCTTTAAAAAAATGTGTAAATCGATAAAATTTCTCAAGCGTTTAGTAAACTGATGAATTTGTTCGGCATTTGAATAAAATTTTATCTTTTTTATTTTATTTTATATTATATTCCTTTAAAATGTGGTTATGTAAAATAAAAGCATTTTTTGTTGTTGTTGTAGTTAGTAAAAGGATATTTTACTTGAATTATTTCAAATAAACTCAAATCGTCGATTGGGGTTGTCACAAAATGTTGTGTGGTTTTTGGACGATTTTTGAAAAAATAAAATTGGTTTATATACAGATATACATATCGCTCATTTACTTGAATAGTGTCACAACTCAAAAAAGTCGATTTTTCAGGAGAGCGATTTAAAGTTTTCAATCGTCTCTTATTTAGCAAATATAGAATAATTCCATAAGTTTATTAACAAATCTAGTAGCGTGTAATATATTAAATACAATGTTGAGCATAAATGGACCAAATAGAGTGTACTAATGCTTTTTCTTGGGCATAAACGTGACCTATTTTCAATTGTGTCGTTATTTGTGAAAAAAATAATTCAATTTCGCCGTCATAAGTCAATTGAGTCGTTTTTCCTGAAAAAAATCAATACGAAAAATTTAATTACTTTTCACCAATATCGTTGTAATACAAAATATGTCGTTCTTTCTGAAAAGAAAACCAAATTCACTCTATAACAATATGTGTTGTAACACAAAATCTGTTTCTCTTTCAGAAAAAAATCCATGCCTAATTCTGGCACAACTGAGAAGTGTCGTTATTGTGGTTAAAAAATAATGCAACATAACAAGTTTAATAACGGCACATTCTTATATCACGGTTTATTTTTCTACGCATCGGAATGAAATTTTTATAAAATATGGATGCTGAAATTGCGCACATTTCTGCACACTCAACTCAAAAATCGTGTTTTTTGAGTTGTGACACTATTCAAGTAAATGAGCGATATGTACATATAAAAAAAAATAAGCAAATAAAAAAAAAATATTTAAAATATCTAAAAATGTTTATTTCACAACAAGTCTATCAAATTTATCTTATATGAATGTCTATGGTCACATGGAAGAGGAGCTTAAATCGATTTAGTGGAGTAATAAGTATTGTTAATAGAATCTAACATAGTTAAAAAAATTTCCTATCAGAGTTTTTACTAGCTTTATATTTTTACCAAAATGACTCTAATCTAAAACTTTCAACTCTCGATATACTATATATCGTTTTTTCATACTAACGCTGCTTAATGGTTGTTTGAATACGAACTTCTTATTTCCAATGGAAGTAAAAACAACAGCCTTCATATAATAATTCGCCAGTTAGTAAATTTGTTGAAAATATTACTGAAAATTTTTAAACTCAATACCATGCTATTCGTCATTCGTAGCTTCGAACTACTTTATAATCCGACTTGTGTGGGTACCCGGTCACTCTCTGGCCCAAAGTGCATCGAAAACGGTCTTGGCAGCTACTGTCGCTCAGTAAGGCTCATCTCTCCGCTATCAGTGGAGTGCTTACTGGCCATTGCCCAATAGGCACACCACCCGCGGTGAGGCTAGGGATCAAGTCAGACACTAGTTTCCAAAACTGTTTGGAGGAAGCACTTTCGCCTTTTATGTCCAGCATTCGCCAGACTTAGGTTAAAGCATCTTATCTTCGGTGAACCCAGTCGACCTAAGAAGAAGAGTTTTCCAGGTATCACAATCGACAGTCGAATTTGTCTAAGTGAGATTCTCTGCATCTGCGGAGATCTACCCCTTAACCTAACATAACCATGTCATCACATTTGAACCTAAATGTTGAAAATATGTTTCACAGCCTTTAATAGGAAAACAACATTATGAATTAGTATAACAGTTTTATCGTTGTATAACTTAATAATATTCAAAATATATATTTATAAATATCGCAATATTTAATACGTCGAGTATTGAGGGGTTATTCAAAATTAAAAAAAAACAAATACTTTTATTAAATAGTGCAATGTTGTTGTTTCAAATATTACCCAAAAATATTTTTGTCAAAAAATCAAATTTTTATATATTTTGATACGTTTATTAAGTAAATTTATCCATGCACTATCGGAACATTTTTGGTTCATTGATTTTAGATGAAACAATAGAGAGTTATACTGTTCAAGACAAGCACTGTTTTTGTTTTGGACACATCATGGAAGATGAGGTAGCAATGGCTACTTTGTTTTCGGTATTTGTAAATAAAAATTTCACAAAATATGTAAAGTTTAAATATTTATCTTTGATATGCTGATTTGTTTAAATTATATGATTGCTTATATTTCAAAAAAAATTTAAAAATACCATTGTTTTTAGCCTCTGAAACCCACCTAACCCCTTTAACAAATTGCAAAATTAATTTCACTTTGTCTTTGATGCTTATCAATTGCGAAAATTTTAAATTTTCGACGGCTTTCGGAGATAGCCCTTCCTCATTAGTTAACACACAACTTAATAATCGCCTAAAATAGTTTCCGTTATCGTGGATACTTCAGTTTCGGATGAAGAACATATCTGAAGATGTTTTCTTTGCGTTTCAGTTGCAAGCACCTCTTTTATTGGTTCTAATTCGCATCGGTACTCTTTTGAAGATTTATGAGAGATTCTCATACCCTTCGATATTAGTTATTGATTATACAAAACCTTTTTATAAATGATCGAAATGGAACTACGTTAAGAACATATCTGAAGATGTTTTCTTTGCGTTTCAGTTGCAAGCACCTCTTTTATTGGTTCTAATTCGCATCGGTACTCTTTTGAAGATTTATGAGAGATTCTCATACCCTTCGATATTAGTTATTGATTATACAAAACCTTTTTATAAATGATCGAAATGGAACTACGTTAAGTGAAAGACAACGAAATGCTATAACTAATCCACAAATTAAGCTATAAAAGTGAAAGCTGGTATGGAACCGTCCTCCAATAGGTCTTTACTATATAACTCTCAAACTGCTAACGCTGTATGAACAAGACTTACTTAGGACTTTTGCCGTCGATATGTATTGAAATCTGATAATAATCACTCCCACCCCAAATACAAAGGTTATGGAAAGAATAACTAAAGAAAAACGTCAGAGGCACTAAATTTTACAGAGAGAATGGTATAAAAAATGGATTCGCCCACTGTTGGGTCAAAACACATATCTCAAGAACCAATCGAACAATTTCCACGAAATGGTACATACTATTTTCTAGCACATATTTACTAAGGGAGTAGGCGTGGTTGTCAACTGAATTTTTCTACTTTCAAAACGTTCCAATCTTATACATATGTATACCATTCGTTTTCAAAGTGGACGAAATCAATTGAGAACCACGGGATGTATGGCATTGCTCATCTAAAAATTTTCAGAATCGGACTATAATATAAAATATAAAAATGCCTCGGAATTTCCCTAGGAAGCGGATCTCAGATCCTGTGGCTAATTGGCACAGAAAAGATAGCAGATATTTTATAAAAATTCATTAAATAATGTGGCTCTGTGAAAAAAATGGGAAAATTCGGGTCAAAGATTCCCCTAGATCCAATATTACTAAAATAATAATTTTCAAACTTCCGGTAGACTTTATACCATATATATATGTATATATCGGTTAATATGTGAGATATCTTTTTTAACAACAGAGGTCTTACCGCTGAATATTTGAGTTCAAAAGGTTGAAATGAACTCTTACACATTTTTTATGAGTCATTCCGAATACTCAGGCGCAACGCTTTAATGTTAACAACACATATGCAGCGCTTCGCTTCAAACAGTTGAAATTTATTAGCCGTTGACAGTTACACGATAAGCGCAAAATGCATTGAAACGTAAATGCGAACAAATAACGAACGCACAAAGGACCTGTGCAACATGCACAACCTGTAATTACCGGTATTTGAACATTAACAACAAAACAACAACAACAACAATAACACTAATGTGAATAACAGCATAAAAAAATAAACTAAAAATGGTGAGTAAGTGTGTGTTTTGGCGTTGTTGTTGTTGTTGTGCGGCATTGTCTGCCATTGCGCCATATTAAAATGCCGACTCATAAATGGCAATCAGCAGGCATTAAATTGAGTCAAAGCGAACAACACAAAAGCATTTATCACTGTCGTCACGACAGCGACGAAGCGCAGGCAATAACAACAACAACAATACACACCCGCACGCAGACAGCTACAATAAACAATGGTGGAAGAAGGAGTAGGGGGAAGGAGAAGGAGAAGGCGGAGGAGAACTGGAAGATTCTCGAGCAGTTGTGGCAAGTGTGTTGCCTGTGGCATGAAAGGTTGTTGCATTAGTGACATTATGTGCAACAGACTGGCAATCGCTGGAATTATGTATGTACAAGCCATTGTTGCATGCATGTCGGCGGCAGTGGGGAGCAGTAACGACTGCTGAGTGAAGGCCCAGCGGGTAAGCGACAATCCTGTTATCGATTACAATGTGCCATTTAACACTTGCGTGGCAGCGAGCGTGCGTGCTAGCATACTTTTAGGCGTAAGGCGTGCGACGGCCCGTCGTTGATGGCCGAAGTGGAAAAGCATGTATGCAACATCAAGTGATTGACCAAAACGACAGAAACGACAGGCGTGTGTGGCAAGGTGTGAAGAAGATCACATTAGCAGAGATACGATAGCGATTGAGTCAGAAGGGGGAAGATTGGAAGACATGAAAGGTTAACGAAATCGTGTGGCAAGCAGCGAGAGTTGTGGGCGGGTGGAAAATGTAGGCGAAAAGTAATCAAAAAACATAGGTGTGTGCGAACATGCAACATGTAGCTCGAAGGGTGGCACACTTGAGCCCAAAGCAGCGCAACTGACAATAATCCCGATGAAGTTGCGTGCAGCAACAAGCGGTAACACGCTGTGGAAATTAAAATGCAAGATTTTGTTGTACGCTTGTGTTGAAGGCAAGCAAACACAGAAAAAGGTCAACAGCTGACAGTTGGCGGCGAAACAAGGTGTGTGCGAACAGCGAATGGGCAGTGAGAAAGAGCATAAATTAATTTCATTGTCAGAGCGATTTGAAGAAAAGTGGATGAGAATCAGGCAACATTAAACTACTTGAAGTATTCGTATTTTCTTGAAGTAAATAATATTTTAATGACTTTCAGACTCTTTAAAATTGCAGCACTCTTCTGAGACAGAAACGCATTTGGACCAAGAATAGAAAACTTCTATAATAAAACTTTAACAAGTAAGGAAGTGCTAAGTTCGTCATATATATGGTATAAAGTCCATTGAAAATTGGAAACCATAATATTAGGTATATGGGAGTTAGGTGAAGTTATGACCCGATTTCACGTATTTTAGGCACGGAGACATTATATTAGAAGAAAAATATTCCCTCAAATATTCAAAATATCTGAGAGATTCACCTATATTTTCTTTAAAAAATTTATTCAAAGCTCTAAGGTCCTCATATTCGATGTATGAGGCCTTGAATACTTTTGGTTCGATTTTGGCGATTTTTAGAAGAGCGATGCCACACTATAAATGCAGTATTTGTGCAAAGTTCTATTCCGATATCTTCACTAGTACTTACTTTATATATTGTAAAGTAAACGATTCAGACCGACTTCAAAGTTCTGGTATATGGAACATAGGCGTGGTTGTGAACCGATTTGCTCTATTTTCACAAAATATCATTGAGATGCATGAAAAATATTACAAACCGAATTTCACTGAAATTGGTCGAGTAGTTTCGGAGATATTTTGAGGATTATGACCCATAAGTGGGCGGAGCCATACCCTTCTAAAATTTGGTATACCAATTTGAGTGCAGTCCTCCCGTATCATTTTTATATTGAAATTTAACGTTTCTGGTGTTTTTCTGACTGAATTAAAGCATTTTTTGTAAGCTTTTAGCTTTGAACATAACCTTTGTATGGGAGGTAGGCGTGGTTGTAATCCGATTTCCTGCATTTTTTTAGACTGTATAACGTAGTACCAAAGAGAAATGACTCTAGAAAGATTGGTTGATATAGATTTAGTAGTTTACGAGATATATACAAAAAAACTTATTTAGGGGCGGGTCACGCCCACTTTTCCAAAAAATCACATCCAAATATACAACTTCCTAGTGCGATTCATTGTGTCAAATTTTACTTTTATAGCATTAAATGTGGCTTACGTTATTCCTCTAAATAAACAGTCAGCGCACTCGCGTCTTGGCTCCCACGTCACTCTTGACAGTAACTTTGAAATCGTAGATAATTTCGTATACCTGGGAACCAGCATCAACAACACGAACAATGTCAGCCTCGAAATCCAACGCAGAATCACTCTTGCCAACAGGTGCTACTTTGGACTGAGTAGGCAATTGAAAAGTAAAGTCCTCTCTCGACGAACCAAAATCAAACTCAACAAGTCGCTCATCATTCCTCATTTTACGACGACATTGACATAGTTCAGAGAATAAAAAGACAGCGGCCACGCTGGCTAGGTTGTTAGAATGGATGAAAACACTCCAGCTCTGAGAGTGTTCGATCCAGTACCCGCTGGAGGAAGCCGAGAAAGAGGAAGAGCTCCACTCCGTTGCAAAGACCAGGTGGAAAGTGACCTGGCTTCACTTGGTGTTTCCAGTTGTATATCTTAATATATAAAAATCACGTGTCACATTGTTTGTTTTCGATGGACTCCTAAACTACTGAACCGATTTTAATGAAATTTTTAACACTGTGTGCAGTTTGGTCCAACTTGAAAGATAGGATAGTTTATAACTCTCCTTATAGTCGCATTATTTATTTATTGCAAATTATTTGTTTATTATTAGCAAAGAGCTATCCACCAGTTGGTGGCGCTAAGTACGCTATGTAACAGTAGATGGCGCTATATTTCTTTTTAAATGTTCATGGATTTAGGCTGTCATAACAAAAGCTGCCACTTGCTAAAAACATTAAATGAAAATGCGTTGTTTGAAGTTTATATTATTTGTGGTAAAGTTATACGAATCTATGACTTCCAATATTCTAAATTTAAGAAAAAATCACATACAATCCGTGAAATAAATAAAGTTATGTACATATGTATGGTCAGACAAATAAGCAATGAACAGAGTTCAAAAAGCGTTTTAACTATTTCAAATAAAAATTGGGCGGGGCGAAGTTCGCCGGGTCAGCTAGTATAAATATGTATATACATTCTTCTATCCATCGATCATATTGCACTTAAACTAGCCAGTTTTTGTGATATTCAATAGCATTTTGGTACAGAAATGCTTGAAAGCGAGTCTTCATTAAAGTCATAAGCAACATTCATTGTTAACTTTTTTTCTAATTCTAATACATGCCGCTTCAGCAACAGTTTGCGTATAAAAAAATAGCGGCCACCAACAGCTCCTGCTGATGGGGAAATATAACTCGACACGCGGCTGTCGGTGTAATAAATTGCATGTTAGCGTTTAATGTGTGAACGCAGCCAACAGAAACAACAACAATCGAGGAGAATATCAGGTGTGTTGTGCCAAACGAATATAATAATAGCGGGACAACAATGAGGTAGCTGATGGTGGCATGCAACACACAACGTAATAAAATGCGTGGCACTGCAACGTCGCCGAGCCGAGCAAAATGATTGCAAGCCAAGTAGCAAGAGCCGCTGGCAAAATGATGGAATAAAAAAGGGAGCAACCGTCCCTTATGCGGTGACAGGGATGTTACAAGTTGATGAAATGACATTTCGCAGGCAACAACTAAGGTATGTATATACAACAACAACAATAACAACAATGGAGTTACGCACTGTAAAGCAATGAAATGAACACCGCCACACCAGCTTTTGAACATCGTTGAGTGTAGTAGGGTGAGCGGCAGTGTCGTATGCGGTTAGCAGCCGGGAAGGAGGAGGAGCGCTGGCAGGTAAATATTATAAATGAATGCTGTCAGCACACAGGCATTGTGCTCACGTATGAGTGTGAGTGTGGGTGTGTATGTCTATTGAAGTGTTTGCGTGCCGCTTGACGCGCCTTGCCTTGCGTTGCTCTTGCTTGCCTTGGCTTGGCTTGGCCTCTATTGCTTAACGCGCCTATCGCCTGGCAGCGTGTCGGTGTTGTGCCGCTGCTGTAATCGGATGCGGAAATGTGCAATGAAATATGCACCGTTATGTGCGACGTTGAGGGGAGTGCAAAATGTGCGGCGGCGGCAGAGTTGTATAAATAATTGAACAGCTTCGGAGCGTGTCGGCGGCGTTGGGTTATTTGCAAATACAGTGCAAAAAAAAATTGGATTGTAATTTAGAAATTATAATAAAAAGTGAGCGGTGAGCGGACACAAACGGATGCCAAGCAAGAATAACGGTCGGTTGCGGGGAATTACCTACTATGAGCTGCTAACCTACGAGCAAACACTTAACTGGGACCTTCACTGTCTACAATTAGACCATCTGAAAGAAGCAATTACACAGAAGAGGCCAAACTTGGCTAAAAAGAGAGAAATTGTACTCCATTAGGACAGACGTAGGACACAGATCTCGACAGCGGCTCGCAAGAAGTACCGGGAGCGTGTTAGGAAGGTTCTCAAACATCCGCTTCTAGGTCGGACCTTACAATTAATTATTTTTTACTAAGTTTCAGGTCTCTTCATTTGTCGGATTATATCAAATCACTTATTTAAAATATAAAGATAAGATTGGCAATATAAATGTTTCTAAATATCAATCGGTAGTATCAGAGAAGTTTATTAAAATAAGAAGAATTTTTTTGACATATTAGTTTAAATTGTTAACATCAATTTCACGATAGGTTAGGTTAGGTTTGTAGGCAGATCTCTGCAAATACAGAAGATCTCACTTAGACAGTTTAGAGCGGTATCCATTGTGATACAAATAAACTCCCGATGGATCAAAGACCCTTAAGATTCAGTAAAACGTTTGGAATCTGTTACGAATTTCTTTAGTCGGCTAATGTCGATTCTAATGTCAATTCGGTAGGATCACCGATGTTCCAACATAAGTCTGGCAAAAGTTGGACAGTGGAAAGGAAATGCTTAGATGATTCCACCTAGCCTTCCTCCATACAGATTTGGCTACATGCGTCTGCCACGATCCCAAGTCTCAACGCGTGGGTACCCATTGGACAATGTCCAGTAATCACACCAATGATCGCGCTAAGATGGACCTTGCAAGGAGAAAGCTGTTCAAAGGATCCTTTACGCTCCATAGCTGGCCAAAGAACCTCGCCACTGCACAGATGCTTGTTGACCAGCGCTTGTCGACCGCATGCAAAGTCTGCATGTCCAGCGCTCTTGCGCAGGTGGGCCATGGTTCATAGCCCGCTCCCATTCTGACATCAATGTTGCTAGGGTACCCTCTCTTGCAAACTTGTCCGCTTTATAGTTACCAACGATTCCGCGGTGACCGGGTACCCACACGAGGCTGATAGCAATATAGCTTGGAGTTATTATAGATTATAGAGCATACTGTCATCGATTTCAATGCTAGTATTGCCGCTATACTGTCGGAGTGAATACATACTTCTCTAAAAGAGGCTACTGTACGAAGCAGTGTACTTTAATCCCAGCGACCTTTGCTTGGAAGACACTGCAGTGGTCTGGTCTGGTAGGTAGCCTAAAGCTGGTGTTGATAGAGAGCTTCCGGCAGAAAAAATTTCATGATAAAGATAATAGAGAACAAGTAAGGAAGGGCTAAGTTCGGGTGTAACCGAACATTTTATACTCTCGCAATTTATTTATTTAACTTAATTAATATTATATAATACACAATTTGACCTATATATTCGTCATATATATTGTATAAAGTCCATTGAAAGTTGGAAACCCTAATATTAGGTTAGAAGCACCGAGGTCCTCATGTTCAATATATGGGGCCTTGAAAACCTATGGTCCGATTTCGGTGATTTTTAGAAATGGGCTGCCACACTATAAATACAGTATTTGTGCAAAGTTTTGCACCGATATCTTCACTAGTGCTTACTTTATATATTCTAAAGTAAACGATTCAGATCATCTTCTAAGTTCTGGTATATAGGAAGTAGGCGTGGTTGTGAAGCGATTTGGCCAATTTTCACAACATATTATTGGGAGGTAAGGAAACTATTACAAACCAAGTTTCATTGAAATCAGTCGAGTAGTTCCTGAGATATGGTTTTTGACCCATAAGTGGGCGACGCCACGCCCATTTTCCATTTTGTAAAAAAATCTGAGTGCAGCTTTCATCTGCCATTTCTTATGTGAAATTTAGTGTTTCTGACGTTTTTCGTTAGTGAGTTAACCCACTTTTAGTAATTTTCAACCTAACTTTTGTATGGGAGGTGGGCGTGGTTATGATCCGATTTCTTTCATTTTTGGACTGTATTGGGAAGTGGCTAAAAAAAACGACTGCAGTTTGGTTTGGTTTATATAGCCCTATTAGTTTGCGAGATATGTACAAAAAACTTAGTAGGGGCCGGGCCACGCCCACTTCCCCAAAAAAATTACATCCACATATGCCCCTTCATAGTGCGATCCTTCATACCAAATTTCATTTCCATAGCTTTATTTATGGCTTAGTTATGGCACTTTATGTGTTTTCGGTTTTCGCCATTTTGTGGGCGTGGCAGTGGTCCGATTTTGCTCATTTTCGAAAGCAACCTTCCTATGGTGCCAAGAAATAAGTGTGCCAAGTTTCATCAAGATATCTTAATTTTTACTCAAGTTACAGCTTGCACAGACGGACGGACGGACGGACGGACGGACAGACAGACATTCGGATTTGAACTCCACTCTTCACCCTGATCACTTTGGTATATATAACCCTATATCTAACTCGTTTAGTTTTGGGTGTTACAAACAACCGTTATGTGAACAAAACTATAATACTCTCTTTAGCAACATTTGTTGCGAGAGTATAAAAAGGAATTATTAGAATATTTGTAGATTTTTTGTTTTTGATATTTTAAAAGTCTAATTTTTACACCGTGTAATAGTTAGCGGTTAGTCAGCGCCCACGAATATCTCAATGACCACGCACCGGCCACGTTCACGTCGAGTGAACACCTTCGCTCTCGCGTGTATTTGTATAATAAATGTATAGTTCAACATCTATATATATGTATATATTTACCTAACTGCCCATATTAACTCATGCATGTGCGCATTCATGTTGAACACACGCCCACGCAGACGAAGACACACACACACCCAAACTTAGATATTCATTGTCACTGGGAAATTTGCACTTTTATTCGATTAAGTTTGCTCACGCCAACGCTTCATCAGCGCGCGCGCCAAGGGGAGTTGCATGATGACATTTCGCGGGGGAAACGAAAATTGCCGAGTGCCTGCCATAGCTTAGTAACACTTTATCGTTACTGCAACAACTATAGACGACAACTATTGCTAAACATAAACATAATCATGTTTAGAGATAGATAAGTGCGAGGCAGGCGACGCACAAGCGACACAGTCTCTATGATATGGCATGTGGCATGTGGCAAGTAGATAGAGTTGGTTGAGGCATAGGCTAAATTTGCCTGAACTAGCAATTTGTGTATTTTCTAAAGCCTTTCCTGCACACACACACTCGTACATTGTGCAAACATTTTTGTTCGCCTGCAAGTACAATATTAATTTCATTTCCCCCTGCGTTCGCTCAGCTCGCCCCTTCGCTGTTCCACGGCAAATAATGGTCACTGAGCATGCACCACGCACTCGCGGCAATAATGCCATGCCCCTGCTAGTGGTTTTCGAAATAGAAAATTCTGTGGCCTATAGTCAAATCGCCTGCGTCAACGTGTGAGGCGGTGTGTGTGTGTGCAGAATGTATACACTTAATTATAGGTGACAATGATTTTTTTCCGGTGCAAAGCATGCATGGGTGCACACATGACATAAAGTGTAGAAGGAAGTGAAGTTAGAGTGTGGTTTGGTGGGTGAGGTTGAGGTTGGCGATGATGACAGTGCGATGTACAAATTTAAATATTCAAGGAAATTTTAAATTATGGTGTCTGAAAATAAAATTATGGTCTTCATATTTAACCTTGTATAGTTCAAGAGTTCGTAAAAAACAATGACTTTTAAGACTATATGGTCTGCAAATTGAGTCATATAACAGCTCTTCTGTTAAAATATTTTGCTCAAACTTCAATGTTTAGTAAAAAATTATATAAAACAAGTAAGGAAGTGCTACGTTCGGGTGTAACTGAACATTTTATCTTCTCGCTATATATTTATATAATTTTATGTAGAGAACAAACAATTTGACCCTTATATTAGCTAGAATAACGAAAATCATTATATATGGTAGTGGTATATATGTGGGCTGGAATAATTTTTCGACCGATTTCAGCTATTTTTGCCACCAAACTAAATTAAATCGATATCATCGGAAACAACACCCGCGCCGTTAGTTCTGCTTTTTCCAGACTGGATAAGGATAAGGAAGCGAAGCGTATGGGTCTGGTGGTGAACGAAGACAAGACGAAATATCTCCTGTCATCAAACAAACAGTCAGCGCATTCGCGCCTTGGTCACTGTCACTGTCACGTCACTGTTGACAGTCATAACTTTGAAGTTGTAGATAATTTCGTATACCTAGGCATCAGCATCAACACCGATAATAATGTCAGCCTTGAAATCCAATGCAGAATCACCTTTGCCAACAGGTGCTACTATGGACTGAGTAGGCAATTGAAAAGTTAAGTCCTCTCTCGGCGAACAAAGCTAATCTCTACAAGTCCCTCATCATTCCCGTCCTACCTTATGGTGCAGAAGCGTGCATGTCATTCATAGTCCAGCGAATAAAAAGACTGCGGCTACGATGGCTAGGTCATGTTGTTCGAATGGACGAAAACACTCCAGCTCTGAAAGTGTTCGATGCTGTACCCGCTGCTGGAAGCCGAGGAAGAGGGAGGCCTCCACTCCCATGGAAGGACCAGGTGCAAAATACTTGTCTTCACTTGGAATTACCAATTGGAGGATGGGATCATGTGTCGATCTCAAAAATTCTTTCTCCATTTGAAAGCTACATTCACCCCGAGTAACATAGGCTCCCAGGTGAGGGTATCAAAAAGACTCCGTGATGGAGAATCTTAATTTGAAACTGAAAATAGTCTTGCAAGTCATTCTCTTCGCAACGCAATCGCGTGCCAGAGAGTCGAGTAAAGACCGCTCGTAGCTGCTTGGTGAAACAAAATTTCAAAACATTCCATGTGCAGTGGCTTGAAAAACAAAATATTAGAAAAATACAAGCTCGCACTAGGGCGTCGAACTCTGAGCGTTCCCAACGCCTTCATAATCAGAGAGAAAGACAACGGACACAAATGACTAGAGGTCGTAATCAAGTTTTAGCTCATTGCAAATATAATATAATTTCATGTTTGAATTTTCCTCATTTCACTTTTTTAAAATGAACCCACACAAGAAACGGCAAAGTTCATACATATGTATGGGAGAGTGTGTAAAAGAGCGTAAACTCGTGCGAAGCCGCAGTGGTCTGCCAATACAGTATAAAGTCCACCGGAAGTTTGAAATTCCGAAATTGAGGTATATGTCGGCTGGAGGAAATCTTGGCCTAATTGTGCAGATTGTTTGGAAGAAAATATCTCCTTTGAATTTCTTTAGAATCTCTGAGAGATACACCGATCAATAAAAAATTAGCCCCAAACTTCGAAGTCTTCATGTTCGATATCTGGAGCCTTGAGGTCACACTTGAAATAAAGTATTTGTGCAAAGTTTTGTCCCGATATCTTCACTGGTGCTTAACTTATATATCGTAAAGTGGACAGTTGGACTTCAAAGTTGTGGTATATGAGAATAGGCGTGGTTGTGAATCGATTTCATTTTTTCAAACTATAGAATTGGTGTGCCAAAGTAAATTTCAGAAAGATGGTGTTACATATTTTAAGGTTAGGTAATAAATCAAATATAAGCTCTTAGACGGGATCCGTTTAGTACCTCACATAGGTTCACATGTAGTGAGTGTACGGTACATTAAAGGTCATTGACACCATTAGATAATTATACCGAACTAACTGTTATGTGAACGAAACTATTTTCATTTGCTCGACTTTATTTTAAAGCAAAAAATTTCTCCAAAGAAAACTGAGACTTCATAACGTACAGTTGACTTTCCCTTCCTTCCATGCTTTGTTAATCACCCGAAGCACACTTAAGCTCGTAACCAATGGACACCACCTACGCGGAGTATTCCTTACATATTCGCTTAACGAAATTTAATGCAACTAATTTAAACTATATTTCCTCTCATTTTAACCTATTAGTACTGTTACAGCAGCTTAATATCAAATAGCAACAACAAAAAGAACGTCGAACAAATTGAAAGAAATTAAATTAGTGACTCACTTACGCCACATCAAAGCACACACCACTTGCACCCCGCACACGAGGCTAGCAATAATTTTCGAAATACCGTTATAATAATCGCGGTTCATAATTAAATTTTTTATACTCTAATAACCAAAGTGTGCCGCGCCGCCATACATAATACAGCGGTGCTGTGCTTTAAGGAAAAGGAAATCAAGGTTAAATTGCTTGCGCGCCGCAAAGTATACTTTCAGGCGTATCAAGCACAGCTTTAAAGGCACTTAAACGCTTACTAACGCATCAGCAACAGCGGCAACAACAACAGCGTCATTAAGGTTGTTGGGTTTTCACTTTTCAAGCAAAACTGTCGAAGTACCTTTCGGCGTGCTCATTTCATATTTCACAACTCACTGGCGAATGCCAGCCGCAAGTCCAATTAAGCGCTGTAGTACTCAGGTCGCCAACAGCAACAACAACTCAGCAAATTAAACGCCAGTCTAAGGCTCAGTTCAAGTGACGGCGTCAAAGTGCGTACATTAAGGTCGTTAGACAGTCATAATGTGCTGTTGTTGTTGCATAGGTAACTGACATAGCAACAATAACGCACATTTTAACAACACAACAGCAACAACAACAACAATGGCATGAAGGTAAAACCGAATTCGCAGACAAGTGCAGCAATTCAGGCGATTGAAGTTGCTAAAGCGTTGTTGTTGTTCTTGTTGTTGTTGTGTACTTTGCTGCGGTTTCGCACTTGGCGTTCAACCGCATGCTTACATAATCATTACGGATTTACTTGGTGTAGCAGCAACAAGCCAACTCTCATGTAGACCTCATTTCCTTCGCCAATCTTCACCAACACTTGTACCTTATTGTTGTTGTTGTTGTTGTTCTTATACTGCAATTACAAGTTGTACCGTTGTTGTGCGCATAAGTGTAAATCATTTTAATTACAGCAATAATTGTATACTTATGCGCCATTTAGATTTTCAATTTATTTTATTTTTCGTCATTTGCAGTAAATTAGATGGAAGTGTGTGTGTGCTTGGAGATGTATGTTTGTATGTGTTGATGGTTATTTGTACAGAAAATTCATTGTTTCTAGAAATTAAGCTCACTGTCATTATTTTGTTATTTGAATGAGGATTACTGGTGAAAATTGTTTTAAGAATTGAATTTGTACCATTAGATTATGCTGACTGACATCTCGATCCATTGAGTTATTTATACTACATTAAGCTCTAGCCCTAGGTCTTGAAACACATTTCGACCCAATTAAGAAGAAAACTTATTTTCAAAATTCGATTCCGATTTTAGGTTACCCAGCAGCTCTGTTGGAATACCTTATATTTCTTAGTAAACTAATAGCTTTTTACACAGGAGCTAATTGATCAATTAACCGGTCTCTGCTCTATTAAAACGCTTATTAAGATCGATTTATCATACAAAATAAAAATCTACATTAATTTTTAATTGAATTTTAATCGACTTGAAAATGAAATGTAACTCTGCGACAAAGACGTACGATATACGTTCTTTGAGTGCGATTGGCTGAATTTTTGATAAAAAAAGCTACGGTAGATGTCGCTGCTAAAAATATGAATCAGCTGACGATATTTACCAACTTCTTATGAAAATCAAAAACTGAAATGCATAACAGCTGATCGGTTATCGAGTAGCCGGCAGTATAAAAGACAAAAAGAGGGTTTCTTAAAAAAAAATTGTGATTGATGAATTAATTTGGCTGTCTAAAAACGCTATAACAATATATGTACATATTTTCGGTCGATATATACTTTGGGATCACACTACAAGAAATTTGACATACTTCCCACCTACACTCATTTTGGCCGCCCCTTACATTAAATGTTTTGGAACTGATGTCTCAGCACTGAATTGAATATTTGTCACCACATCAGAATACCAACAAAAAAAAATAAGGACGAGCTAATATTTTATATTCCCGCTAGAATAAGGTTTAGCCCGACTTCATCACTATATTAGGCTAGGGGAAAGTACATATCCAAGTATTCATTAAGATAACTTTGACTTACACTCGGCATTAAATCCATTACAATAGTCAAAATCATTATATATAGTATTAGGAAGCTGGTACAATTTCTAGATCGATTTCAATTATTTTTGCAACGAAGCTATGATATGTCCAAGGTCATACGTTCCCTTAGTTTGCAAACCCTAATATTAATGTTAAAGAAAGTTTTGACTTTCTCTATCTTGAAAAGTTATTTTCCGATATTGACCATTTTTGGCACAGAGGCACAACATTCCCTCAAAATATTTCAGAGATTTGCCGATACTTTCCCTAAAAAATTATCCATACATTCTCATGTCTAATCCAACAATGTTTCCAAAAATGGACTTATCCAATCATCTCAATCTTTTAGAGGTATTATCAAAAGTTGCTTTGAAGACGTGAGCCACGTTTTAGGAATAGGTTTCAATCGTCCGATTTTTCGGATTTATCAGGTATTATTCAATAATCAGTAATCAATGATACCTTCAGCCGATGCCTCAGGGTTACATACAACTACATACGAAAATATATTATAAACTTCGAAGAAATATCATTGATTCAGAAGACATATTTGAGATTTAAAGAGGTTTAAAAAATTTTGAAGAATGTTGTGTATTATCTGAAAACTCTGTACGAAAACTATTTTCGAACATCTTCTGTTTGAACTAATTAGAAATACTATGGAATTTTATATTTTTTTAAACGATGGCAACTCTGGTGAAAATAATTTTAATCCAACTATCACATCATTAGCCATACAAGGTGTGTTCAAAAAATAACGGGAATTTTCGTTTTTGAAAAAAAAATTGTTAATTCGTCTAGATTAATGTTGCCGCCTTCAAAATAGTCCCCATTCAATATTATGCACTTATGCCAGAGCTTATTCCCAGCGTCGAAATCGTCTTCTCAAACCCGATTTTTAGGATATCCTTTGGCTATTTCAGCGATTTTTCGTACGTTTGAAACCCGACGGACGTTTGAGGTTGTATTTACTTTTGGAAATAGAAAAAAGCACACAGAGCCATATCTGGCGAAATTGCAGATCGCTAGAAATCGCCACCCACAAACTTTTGGTTTAAAATCGGTGAGAAATCTTTTGATGACATAAAAATCTGAGTAATAAACTGAAAACTAGCACACGACTATATAAAAAGTTTACTCTACATATCAAAAAACGCTCGTAAACCGAAAAGCAATTATAAAACCGTGAATTCTACTAAAAACTGCGAAACTGAAGCGAATGGAAATTCCGCTGGAACTCTCGCAGTTATTTTATCGCTTTTCGCACACCAATAAACTTCGACGAAAGACAAATTCTTTGCGCAAAGCAAAAGCCAAATTGACAAATAGAACACACACACACTCCCACACAAACAGTTAGTTTAGCGATAAATAAAGCGAAAAAATAAAAAAAAAATTAAATGATTGCTGCTCATGGCAGAAACTAGGTGAAAAAAGAAATTGTCTTATCACGCGCTGCATGGCATGGCAGCCAGGCATTCAGGCATTTGGCGGTGTCACGCGGAAACGAGCTAATAAGATTTTTATTAGCATACTAAAGCGCATTTTATGCTTAGTCGTCTGCACTTTGGCATAAGCAAGTAGACGGCACGCTGCATGCGTTGGCGGCGGCTGCCTGCGAGAAGCGATAAAATAATGTGAACGCTGCAATCAAAGCCGCTTAAAGGTGCAGCAACACACTGGCGTAGGCCAAGAGATCAGCGTTTTTCAATTTATGGTGCCATCAAATGTTGGTGCTTGCGATAGTGGTTTTATAATCGATGTCGCCACGATTCGTCTCAGCGAATGATGCAAATTTAATGTTACGACCGGAGTTGTGCCATTAACAATTAGCAGCAATAAGTGATTGGGTATCCCAGTGATGATGTGGCAAAATTAATTTCATGACGCGGTTTGGACATTCAAAGGCGGTGTTTTAATTGGACTGAATGGTAGAGCTACAAATTTGCATAATTCTATTTATTTTTCTTTCTAGTTTAATTCTTCCCACAGCCCAACAATAAAAAGAGTATAGTGACACTTGCTTCTGGATATGGAGGCTGGGGTAGATCTGCATACTTGCAATCTTAATGAGGGATAATTCAATGATTCAAGAAACTGTCCGATATATTCGACATTAAGTCAACGAATATCATTACATTTTGTAATATGGAGCTGGGGTAATTCAGTGCTGGATGTCATTCTTTTTCAGCAACAAACTATAGGTTATCCAATATTATACGTTCCCTTAATTTTGTTAAGATATAGACCGATTTATTCAGTATAAAGTCAAAAGGTAGTCCTAAACCTATTATACATATATGGTATAACTATAATATTAGGGGAAGTGCTGAACCGATTCTAGTCAATAATCATTATAAAAAATAAGCTCATCTCATTTCGTCAATCTATCATACAGATTGTCTGATAGTTTCAGTTTAAAGTAAGCCATTAGTACAGAGTTGTTCATAACCGGTATCTGGAGGCCTGAAAAGTTGTAGGCAGAATTTGAACATTTTTAGATGAGATGGAACGTAGATGGTACACCACCCATTATTCAATTAAAAATCCTTCAATTAAGATACAATATTTCTGGGTAGAACGTCAGAATGTTCGTCTGGGATAATTAACATATAAAGGGTGAACCATTTCGAGGTTTCCTACTTTTTTAAAGATAAAAAACACAGACAATTCAAATTTATTGAATTTTAAAGATTATCTCTCGCCTATGCCTCAAATGGTCCATCCGTGGAGTCTAATTTTCGATGACTCGTTCGAGCATTTTGACTGGTAACTAAGGAATGACACGGGTGGTGTTTTGCTGAATCAAAACGGGATTATCCGCATAGACTTTAGACTTTATAGATCCCCACAGGAAAAACTCAAAGGGTGTGATATCAAACGATCTTGATGGCCAATCGACCGGCCCAAAACGTGAAATTATCTGCTCACCCAAGTGTTCTACAAGCTCATGTGTGGGAAGTGGCGCCGTCTTGTCGCCGAGATCACGAGCTTTAATTTCAGGTTCTCACCGACCGATGGACCGATGATTCTGGCTCTTGAATCTCTTCAGGCTGCTTTTTGTCTCAAATATGGCCATTTATACACCCATTGACCCAGAAGTGGTCCTCATTGTTAAACAGAATTTGGCTCGAAAACGTCGGATCTTCTTGGAACTTTACAAGAGCTTATAGAGCGAAGCGATGCCGCTTGAGAAGGTCGAGCGGCTTCAGTTCTTGCACAAGCTGTATTTTGTACGCTTTCAATTTAAGATTTCGACGTAAAATGCGCAAGTCGTCCCATACGTCAGTCCGAGTTGCTGCTAACGTCGCTAATTGGTCTTCGTGTACACTCTAAACTACGGCAGCTATATTTTCTTCACTGCGAGCTGGACGTGTCTATTATAATCCAATAATGAATGCTGGGTCTGAAGATGGGTGATGGTATTACGAATAGTACTCTCAGTAGATCGTTTATATTGACCATAAGTTGAGCGAAGCGCGCGAACACATTCTTTATAGAACGTGAGTTTTCGTAATAAAATTTAACAATTTGTAAACGTTGTTCAGTCGTAAGTCTTTCCATGATGAAATGCCAAACAATACTGAACACAAGTAACATGATAGCTTGCACGACTCACGCTGAATCTATCAAAAAGAGGCTATTGAAAAAAGTACCTTGACTTAGATCACCCATTAAATAATAGTAAATAATTGATTACTGAAGAATTAAGCGATTTTTAGAGAATTTCGAAATAATTGTGAAAAATCAAAGCAACACAATTGGAGTTTATATATTCTTTAAATTAAACCGAAAGTAAATATCTAACTTTGGTTCCACGTTTCTTTGTTTACTATGACAAGCGGTGGATTCCACAAGTAGGAGATCTCCGAAAAACGGAAATCTGGAAGACATTATATAAGTTCGTTCAGAATATAAAACCTTCAAAGAAGTACCCACGGACGAGATATTCGAATAGAATAGCGATTTTCCGCTTTACAAAAACCGGTATTGAGGCTAATATGGTAAAATATAGTAATAATTTTAACAATACCGTTATATAAGCTTTTAATGCATTAAATTAAGTTGCAAGATTTTTTTTTTGATTTATAAGAAAAACAATATTTCCAACTCACTTAAATTAAAAATAAAACGTGAAACCAGAATATTGTGCGCTGCAAGCGCTTGAAAAAACAAATGCCTTATTTTTCAAGCAAACAAACGCGCCGCGGATGTGGAATAACAATAAAGCTGCCTACGTTGAGCCGTGATTGCCACAACAAATGAAAACAGGCCGCAGGGCTACATATTGCATTTATACATACTCGCACATACATATGTATATATATGAAATTTGCAGGCGCAGAAGTGTGATGCTATTTTCGCTTTCCACTTTATGTGTGTTTAGCATACGTTAAGGCGCTTAGCCATACTCCATTTGCGCGCGCGCTCAACACAGCAGCGTCTAATGCATATAAATTTCAATATTTATGCACTGATTCGCGCAAAGGTTTATGATGCAGTGCAAAATAAGTGGTTAAGCTATAACAAACGGTACCTTGTTGCAGGCAATTTAAATATGACACAAATGTTGCAAGTTATTGGCGCACATAAAATAACATACAGTGTCTGTCTGCTTGATGGAGGAATTATTTGGAAAAATATTGAGGGCTTTAAGCACTAATTTAGCTGTCTTATAGAGTTCTGAGGTATATATTTCATGCACCTGAACTGTCTGCAAGCATATGTAATCTAAGAAATGTCAAACATATTATTTTAATAATTCAACCACAACACCTGACCGCAGTCACTAATACGTGTTTCATGCATTCTCCCACTAGTAAAACACTCAACAGCCGGGTAGAGAATTTAATTTCGTCAAATTAACTTACGGTTGACCACAAAGGCACCCACACACACACATAAAAATACACTCGGATAATCTGGCATTCATTTGCAATTCAACTGTCCGACCGTGGATATTATTAAAAAATTCTCCCAAGACCCACAAAAAAAAGGCAGTGACATAATAAACATTTTCTAACCTCGCACACGTGAACTTGTTGACACAAACAAATTGAATAGTTAATGCGAAAAATATCAACTTACATACACAGAGCACACATGCCACACAGATTAGTGTTGATCACACATGTATGTTTGTATGTGTGCTTTTAGGCGTTTAACCAATTTAACACTAAAAAACACAGACTCACACATGTATGGGCACTCACGCACTTGACCCTAACACTTTAGTGGCGCTGCATATCTGTTTTTTAATCTTTTTCGGTGCTACGGCGTACAACAAATATTTGCGGGTTTTACATTTCATTGTGTTAACTCTATTGTCAAACCCTACTCAAATGAGCCTTGAAGTATGCTATGCGGTAGTTTTCGAGTTTTTTTATTTTTGATTTTCATTTGAGGATGATATGTGTTGGAGATTAAAGTACATATATGGAAGTGTAGGATGTAAAGGAGAGTTGTGGTATTAAGTTTATAGCAGAGACCAGCAAACAGAAAATTTCATATAAGATTTGAATGAACAATGAACATTCATTACTTGATTCAATAAGAAAAATAAAGTTACAATTAAAGATTATAGATTCAAAATTAAAGATTAAAGATTTAAGAACAAAGATTAGAAAGTAAAAAATAAAGATTAAAGATTATAGATTAAAATTAAATTAAAGACTAAAGATTAAACATTAAAAATTAAATATGAAATAAAAGATTAAAGACTAACGATTAAATATTAAAGATTAGATATAAGAGATTATTAGTTATAGCTAATAGATTAAATACTGAAGATTAAAAATTATATAGTAAAGATTAAATACTAAATATTTAATATTAAAGATTAAAAGCTAAAGATTCAAGACTAACGATTAAATAATTGAGATTAAATATTAGAGATTAATGATTATAGATAAAAAGGAAAATATTGAATATCAAAAATTATTAATTAAAGGTTAAATACTAACGATTAAATATTAAAGACTAAAAATTAAAGTTAAATATAAAAAATAAAACAAGATTAGAAATTAAAGACTAACGATTAACTTTTGATCTAAAATCTAAATGATTATGGTGAAGTTAAATCTTAAAGATGAGACTTAGAGATTAATGATTATAGATTAAAGATTATATATTGAAGATTAAATATTAAAGATTAAAAATTCAAAATTCAAAGTTCAAAATTAAAGATAGTTATTAAAAATAAAATATTAAATATTGAAGACTAATGATTAAATATTAAAGATTATTGAATAATGATTAAAGATAAAGGTGAGATTAAATATTAAAGAACAGGCATTAGAGATTATAGATAAAATACTAAAAATTTTAGTTTAAAAATCATAAATTAAAGATTAAAGAGAACAATTTACGATTAAAGATTACAAAGATTAGATAAATAAATAATAAAAAGAATTAAAAATAAAAAATTAAGTAAAGTTTGAAGACTGAAAAGTATAAATTAAAGAACAAAGATTAAAGATTAAATATTAAAGATTAAAATATTAAAAAAAGAATGCGCTAATGACTAAAAGAACTTAAATTGAGAAGAATTTATAAACATTGATTTTTTTTATTATAACTTTGCTTTGGTAGTTTGGCAGCCATTCAGAGCCACTTATACAATTCAACTAATTTATATGATTACCTCCACTTAATCGATATATTATCCGATTTGTTATTGTAAAACAGTCTCATTTCATATCAACAGCCACAAAATGGCTTACTTGGCCTAATAGTTTATTAGGGCGGTATCAACAAAATACAAATAAGCAAATTTCGGAAATATTTTCATTCAAAAAGAAGAAGAGGAAGATTTCATAGCAAAAAAAGAGTCAACGTCAGTTCAAACGAAAAAGAACAAACAAAAAGTACCGTTGAAAGCAAAAGTAAAATACCGTTGGACATAGCACTCATAACACAAGCAAATACAACAAACATAGGCAGACTACTTATGCAAATATGGAATGTATGCCATGAAGGTAAGTAATCCCTCAGAGAATTGACAATATCCGGCGCAACAACTCTGGCGTAAGTACCGCCAACAACAACAAACAAAATTCTACTTAGGTAAGTTGTCAACACACCTTAAATTTCAAATCGCTCCCTCTGCACACATGGAATTTACGTAAATTGCAACAACAACAGCAATGCGTACGCACTTACGAAATTGTTCATGCGATGGTGGGTGTGTGAGTTTGTGTGTGCGTTCGGGTGCGTTGTGCCTTAAGCTCCAGTCTGAGGCCGGTTCACTCCCATTGAAATGCAAACAATTTAGTTACGTGCATGAAATGCCCAAATGTTCAATTGCATATGCAACAACAACAATAACAACTGGTGATATGTAATAAAAATTTCAAAAAAACAAAAAAAAAACAAGAGAAAATGCCGAGCGCTAGCAAACAACTTCACACGCACATACATATTTAAATGTGACCCATGTGTTTCAAATAGAGTTGACCTTTTTTTGAAATGCTACCATAAACCTAGACGCGTTTTTGAACATGTGTGCATTAGTTGGTCAAAACTCCCCTCCTCACAAGCACATGGCAAATGGTCAATGAGGTAAGTATTTTTATGAATTCGAAATACTTCAGTGCTGCCATAGTGGTAGTTGTTGCTGTGGTAGTGGGTCAGCAAATCCCCAAAGACTTATTAAAAAAGCGTTTAGTATGCGTCATGGGTATTGAGGCGGGCGTGTCATCGGAGAAGTGTGACATATAGTCTGCTGCTTGGAATGCTTAATGTAGAATGTAGAAGTGCGGGTGAGGCGTTGCGTTCTATTTTGACCTAACGGCATGACACCTGAGCCACAAAAGGTATTTTTTCATACAGTACTGTCACATATTCGAGCATAGTTTTAGAAATTACATATTTAAATAGCTGGTGGGTAAGAAGTTCAGCAGTTTTTCGCTTTGAAGCATGATAGTGGTTTCTAACGGGTCGGGCTAGAAATTAATCATTTTGCATACGCACAAACATACATCAGTATATCAATATGGCGTACAAATATACAAAGTTTAATTTACTTCGACATATTATCGAAGGAATGGGACCATGCGGTTTTCTGCACAAATATTTAGACAACTATTCAAACAGAAAAAAACAACAATAAAGAATTTAGCCTTAAAATATGCAACAGTTTTTTATGTTTTCTTTCCTTTTGGAAATATTTTTTTTTTGCATTTATTTTGTTAATAATATGTATAAATATAGCTAAAATAATGTTTTTTTTCCAAATTAGAGCTCTCTTTCCAGAATTTAGACACATCAGTTGTGCAAGCATAGTTTTAGGCGCAGTATATTCTAAGTACAGATTTGTAGAAACTACTATGAGAAGTTCGAGAAGCAATTTATGCATTGATAGTTTCAAAATGTTTATAATTATTTATTTGCCCATCAACTCTTGAGTTGGAAACCAAATTTGTCCGAAAAAATCGAAATCTTAAAATAACTTTAAAGCAGCATTCGTTCAGCACGCAAACTTCAAGTCAATGTGGAGTAATATTTTTTAATGTTTTTTAACTTCAAACTCCTTTATTTTTTCGAAAATAAAAGTCAAAATATTCGAAAATTCGAAGCGATTCAAAAATTTGTAAACGAAAATAGGACCACTTGGTACTTGGAATAAACAAATTTCGAAAAAGAATTTTAAATTTTTGATCGCATTTAGTTATGCGCCGTATCGTTTGATAATCTGTTTCCATTAGACGGCAACTTCATAATACCCCCTCGTAGAAACCCCCTACTTATTTGCGAAGAACTCGGACGGCCAATTTTCACAAGCCTTTTTGAGTTCAACTTTACACCACCAAGGGAATTCGCCATGGACAGGAACAGGTGGTAATCACTTGGCGCTATGTCCGGGCTATATGGTGGATGCGATAAAACCTCCCATCCGAGCTCCCGTAGCTTCTGACGAATCATCAATGAAGTGTGTGGTCTGGCGTTGTCCTGTTGAAACACTACACCCTTCATGTTGGTCTGGACGCTTCTGGTCGATAGCCTCCTTCAAGCGGTCCAGTTGTTAGCAGTAGATGGTAGAATTAAGCGTCTGGCCATATGGGGGCAGCTCATAGTGGATGATTCCCTTCCAGTCTATCCACACAGCAAAATCTTCGTGGCCGTCAATTCCGGCTTGGCCACTGTGTGGGACGATTCACCGGTCTTCGACCTCGACCGTTTTCGCTTGATATTGTCGTATGTGATCCATTTTTCGTCGCCAGTCACCATCCGCTCCAAAAATAGGTCGAGTTCGTTCCGTTTCAGCAGCATATCGCAGGCGTTGATTCGGTCCAGAAGGATTTTTGCGTCAAATAGGTTATGTCAAGACTTTTCAAAGATGTATATTATTGTGAGATACGAGCTTTATACATAGTCACGAAATTCAAATTACAAAAAGGCAGAAGGGAGATATTTGCCAACCTAATATACATATATAGATTGGTTGTATGGATGCGTTATTAGATTTGCATAGCAGATGATCACTAAAGGCAATATACATTGCGATTTCATAGACTACGTTATTGTTGTTGTTCGAAGAATATATCCAAATCACCTTATTGATATTGATTTTAATAATGCTAAGTTTTCAATATTCCCAAATATAGTAATGAGAATAATCTAATTAAATGACATTAACCAGTAGTACTCTTCTTAGAAAACAAAACCTTTAACTTTAAATTAAAATTTAGTAACGCATAACCCCACCAATGCCTTCCAACACAGCTCCATTGAAAATGCGATTGACACCCTTGCATTTAATTAACGCTACGCAATATGCTCGGGGTCAACCACGCATTGTCGAAAATATGCTTGCCATTTCGAGCAACAATTTAATGCGGCACTTGAATGCGGAAACAGAAAAGGACTTGGAAAGCACTTTTAAGTAAGCGAACTGAATACAAAGAGGGGAAAAGTAGACATTACCACCAAAAGATATTATCATACACACACTCATATAAACAGTTACATTTAAGTATCCCATCACAAGCACACTTTTTTTGCACCGTTAGCAACTAAATAACTAAACTCAAATAATTAATTCAAATGCTCCATTTCGTTGGCAAACACACACACAACCAGAAATAAATAAGCAACTAATTACACACACAAACACACACTCCCTCGTAGGCCAACACCTCCCTTCCTCTCCACGTTGAGTGGCCATTTTATAGTCGCCACAAAACGCCGGCAGCCATTTCATGCTCGCCTGTGTAGAATGGATAATTATAGGCATGAATTCGGCAGCCGGAAGCATTTCAAAAATAATTAACCGAAATTATTCATTTTTAATGTGCACACTTTAACATCCTTTATTAGTTGTTGTTGCTGCCATTGCTGTTGTTGTTTTCTGTTGCTATTTTGGTTTTGTTTTTGGTTTTATGTACATCTGTATGTGCGGTGGCATAAAGCATAATTATAAAGACGGCAAGTTCTAATTATTTGTTGTCATTTTGTTGTGCCTTCCACCATTGCCATTTACAGTTAAATGGATTTTGTGTAGCCGGAGGCGTTTGCATGTTGAAGGGAAGATGGATTCATTCTATTTATAGTGTGTTTTAGTAGAAGCCGTAATTAATTTTTTTCCCGGTTACTATCAAGGGAAGTTTGTGGTACTAAAGCAATGGAGACGAATTGGGGATTAATCACGCCCAGTTTTACATACATCCGGTCAATCTACTACTAGGCTCGTTGTAAACGCAGGCGTCGGGTGGTTGAGCTTACATACACACCTCTTTAAATTAGTAAGATCACAACACAAATACTCGATTACTTTCCGAGAATTATCGGATTATATCGAATCGAAAAATATACTTCAACGTATACTAACAAATTAATTTTGAATACCAGGAATTTTTTCACTACTTTATTCCACCACTATGCTAATAGGAATCTACTTATTGTTTATATTGTCATCTAAATTAACTCTCTAATGTACTGTCCACCTACATACATTGCTTCCCACGTACTGCGTTTCGCATAAATTCTAATTTTAAAATCAATTAATTCACATTCCGCGCGCGCACAGCGGCAAGGTCCAAGATTTTAACGAAACGTTGGCTAGAGAAATCTATTTTGGTTGTAAATGAGGTATGTACATTATATTTACAAGTGGCGAAAAATTCCGTTGAATGGCGCAATACAGTGCCAATAAAATGCGTAATACAGTTAATTAAATTGAATTAAATTGAATTTTGGTCAGGTAATTACAAATACAACATGCTTTACAATGGACATACAAAAACACAGGGAATCAAAAATAACAAGAGGCCACCGGCGTTTTCCATACTCAGAGTAATGTGAGAGTTGCTGTCACAAGCGGTGAATATATGAAAATATATATTCATATCTTTACGAACTCTATTTGATATAACGGTTGTTTTTTTAAGGATGTAAATACCTCTGCCGTCAGCCTGGTGGAAAGAGGATATCTGACATAACGTCAACAGGATTGCAGTATGCTTTGGAAAACCTATATTTTTGCATTATGGGGAAAACTTGGATATTTGGAACCAATGTCCCGTCAAGCGATTGCAGGGCATACGTTCTTGATATAGAGGATACTCTCAAGCCTTTTTCTACAGCAAAAATCACCGATGTTCACCGATCTACGAAGCTATGAACTTTTAACCCAAGTTACAACCTTCTAAAATAGTCGAGAAGAAGAAAATAGATGGTAGAAGCAGTCCCGGTAGTGAAACCTTAAAGTCAAGTGCGATCTCTACTTTTAAATTCCTCTCAGATCATGTTCTGCAACTGGAGGATCTATATTCAATATATCCATATTTCATATCCAATATTCAAGAGCTTGAAAAATCATTCACCGGCAAAGCAAGAGGCAGGCCAATGTCAAGATGGATGGACGAATTAAACGAAGATCTGAAGAAACTTGGACTGGAAAACTGGAGAAAGACAGAGTAACATGGAGGCGTATTATTCAACAGACCATAACTCACAAAGAGCTGTAAAACCTAATGATGATGACGATCCAATATTCTTCAATAGGAGTGTTAGTAAGACTTACATTTAGCAAAAACGAAGGTTTCTCGACTTCAAAGAGACATAAAGAGAATATGTATTTACCTGCTACTCATATATAGAGGCTGGAGATAACTAAAATCTGTTTCATTAATTTTGACGGTCGGAATGGACTTTATTGGTATTCGACATTTCATGAAAGATATGAAATAATATTCAACCTTATATAAACTGGTGACAGCAAAGCTTAGGTCGGACATGTTCTTATATTAGAACTAACAAACAAAGAAATCTAATCAACTCCGAGTTGAGACAACATCTTTGAAAAATTGCTCAACGAGAAAGTTGCATAGCTCATGTGACTTTTTAAGAGAACTTATCTAAATACGAAATTAAATTTAGTCTTTTATGAAGAGTTTAGTAACATATTTGAATTGTGCAGGGTGTTCGGCAATCACCGTTTAATGAGTCAATTCAGTACATATTTTTTCGGAAATCATACCGTAAAGCTCTTGCGGGTTTATGCTGCCCTCAATCATTCAGTTGAGAAGTCTAAGATTCCAGCAAGTTGCAAAATCGAGAGTCTTATAAAATGGACTTCGAACTTGAGAAGCATATGCGAGCTAATGATGGCATGAGCGCCTCCGAACAATGACTACTAAACGCGCATAGTTCATTGTCCACATTGAGATCACAGAGAATTCAATTGAATTTATTAGCACTAAAGACGCATAGAATTTTTGATGAAAAGAAATCGTCCAGCAGCGCTTGCGGTGCTTCGCATATTTCCACTTGTGCATTCATTATGAAAGGACTTTCTTCAGCTTCTTTTTCTAATTTCAATTGAATTGCACAATTTTAAGTACTCAAATACACTCAAGCCACAGTATTTATTAGCAGTCACAAAATTGTTGATTTTAATTTCGAAAAACGGATGTCGTTGACTCCCAGTGCCCGCCGACGACGAAGCACACACACACACGCGAGAGAGATGGGCAATATATGCGCGGCGCAATTTCAGCTTGGCGCCACTTTTGATTGCCAATATCACAGCGGCTAACACACACAACAGTTACACATTTACATGCGCTTGTCGCCAATGTTCGCTTGGGCGTAGCAATTACTGCCCACCAACACCATCTTGGCTGTCCAATCAACTCTGAAAACAGCTGACCACACCACACTAGCCGAGCGGCGCGCACTTGGTGGGCGTCTGCCGGTTTGTTGTTGTGCTCAGCGTCGCTCCGGTGGGTGGGTCGGTTTGCCAATCAGTCTATAATGCGGAATAAATGAAAATTGTAGTCAATGAAAGTCCACTTAAATGTTTTAGCCGCGCCGAGAATGCGGAGGCGTCGACTGGTCTTTTTTTGTGCAAGCTTGTGTGTGGCACTTGAGGGCGGCGTGTAGCGGAATCGATTTTTGATGGGCAGTTGGCGTATTTCCTGTGTACAATACAATTCAGCATTTGGTGCTTACCTAAAATGAAAATAAAAATAGAAAAAAGAAGAAAATAAGTGAATAAATTCATATATGAAATAAGAGCGCATAATAAAGAATCTGTGTGGACAACATAATAAAACAAAATAGGAAGCCAATAAAGTGGCGTTTAGGAGGCGGACAGCAACATTTTTGTATAAATTATGTCGGAGTTTGTTTTGTGTAATATAGCAAAAAAATAGATATGTATATAAAAATATACATAAATGAAGAAATACTCGTATACCAGTGTGATTTCCTTCATAGCTATATCTATACTTTATACTTTATTACTCATGTTTATACAGGTTTTTGTATTCGAAATTTCGATTTCATTATTTAAAGTAATGGTTTCGATCCCTCAACTATTAATTTTTTGCCTAAAAATATACTTATGTTTTTTTCATGGTTGCAAAATTTCTTCTAGCAACCACTCTGTTGTAATCTGAGTAGTTAGAAAAATCTCAGTGAGGAGCAGATCTGGAAAACACAATTCGCAAACTTCAAAAACTTTGGTTATCTTTGGTTTTTCATCGATTTGAGATGCGAATATGATATCAAGCTGAACCAACTTTGCTTGTGTTACGGAGATTTTACTTAACAACATGTTCCTAGAATATTTTTAGTGACAGCTATCTGGATTAAGTTAGTTTTGTGGTCATTAAGATGTATTTGGGGCAATCGAATTATCATAAAATCTTAAATTAATTATCGTTCAATATGTGATTATTCCCACTATATAACTTAATTAACTTATTTGAGTTATTCCATTTAGAAAAAAAAAAGTTTGTCCAACCCAACGCCAATGTCGCCAATGTCAAAGTTATTTCCAGAATCGGTGAAACTTCGAATTGGGTATAAAATTCTGTATAACTGACTAATAAAAAAAATACCAAAAATATTTTCCCCATTCGAATTATGTAGGGCGATTAGAATTGATGCAAATATTTATAAAAAGACTGAGATAGAAAAGTGACTCATTTGTAACCCTAGGATGTTCATACGGGATTCGCATACACTTTTCACAATTCTTACGAACTTCAGCAAACACAATCTAGATGCTTTCTCAAGATGCTTGTATACTCGGAAAGAAAAGAAATCAGTTGTAAATTTTTATACTCTCGCAACAAAGCTGTATTACAGTTTTGTTAACAGAACAGTTGTTTGTAAGTCATAAAACTAAAAAAGGTCAGATATAGGGTTCCATATAATATAATAAAGTGGTCAGGGTGACGATTTGAAATCCGGATGTCTGTCGGTGCAACGCATAACTTGAGTAAAAATCTTGACATATGTTCCTTGGGACCGTGGGAGGGTTGCTATTGAAAATGGGCGTAATTGGAATATTGCCACGCCCACAAAATTGCGAAAACCGAAAGCCTATAAAGTGTCATAACTAAGCCATTAAGTTATAAAAGTAAAATTTGGTATAAAGGATCGCAGTAGAAAGGGGCATATTTGGATGTAATTTTTTGAGAAAATGGGCGTGGCCCCTCTAATACGTTTTTAGTGCATATCTCGTAAACTACGAAAGCTATATCAATCAAGCTTTCTGCAGTCACTTCCATTACATTTCCCATTAGACACTATAGAAATAGGTGAAAGTGGATAATAACCACTTCCACCTCCCATACAAAGGTTATGTTGAAAATTACTAAAAGTGCGTTAACTCACTAACAAAAAACATACTAAACACTAAATTTTATAGAAAGAATTTCGGAAGAAAGTCGCACTCATATTCACCCATATTAATATATGGAAAATGGGCGTGGCGTCGCCCTTTACGTGTCTAAAACCATATCTCAGAAACACCTCAACCGATTTCAATAAAATTAAGTACACAATATTGTTTTGATATCCTGACATTACAGGTAAAAAATGTGCCAAATCGTGTAACTCAATTTTGAATTCCATCTGATTCGCTCACTTTATAATGTATACATAGCGGGATAAAACTTTACACAGATACTGTATATGATCTGTGACTTCACTTGTGGAAAAATGGTCGAAATCGGATTATAACTTTTCAAGGCCCCGAATATCGAACATGAAGAACTCAGTGCCTAAGGATAATTTTTCACTGAAAATATCGGTAAACCTCTCAGATATGTTAATGTAATTCAGAGAGAATCTTTTTCTTCTAATAGTTTGTCTCTGTTACAAAAATTGTTAAAATCTGGTCATAACTTCCCCTAGCTCCCATATACCTAATTATAAGTTATTCAAAAATACGGGCTTTTACGGACTTATTTGATAGCATTTTTTTCAGAACCTTTCGAACTTTCTAACCCGTAATTTAAAAAAAAAAGACGTGTTAATTCAAAATGGTTGGTCTGAGCACCAGTAGCAGTAGTACCTCTCAAGCGCAAATAATGTCTCATATGAAATATGTGTAACCACAATAACCCTTCGCAGCGTTTCGTATGTGCTTTCTTTTCCGAGCACGTTTCAACGCTTACTTCTAGCAACCATTCGTAATGCGCTGTTTGTATTTACAGTTAAATGCCGCCAAAAAGCTTGCCTATAAATTTACGATAATCCGGTGCTCGCGCGTAAGGCAAATGCCTTGCCATTTCGATTTGCTTTCGCTTAGCGTTCGCGTATTTTGTAAACACGGCGTTTCCGCTTCCGCGACGCGCTGAGCGCCAAAAGGGCATGTGTAGACGCTGGCACATGTGAGGGGGTAAGGTAAGTAAGCAATCTTATGTGTTGGCTTGTGATTTACATTTTCTGTTTTTGTTGGTGTTTTTTTTTAATTTTTGTTTACTCTTTTTGCCGAATCGTGAGGATTTTCGAATAGATTTCAAATTACGCTAACGGCTCTACGCACGTTTTGACTTACCTTTTGTAATGGAAGAATTTCGAAATTTCACTGTTTGTTTATGTTAAAATCTTGCTTCGGGAAACTCATATATATATATATGAGCTGTCATTTATATATATATATATTACTTAATTCCACACTCACGTGCGCTTCAAAGTCACATACATGTATTAAACTAAGCAAGGCTTACAGTTCCCACAGGTGCTTAGACTTTCTTCTATATGCACGCCGAGCACACCAACTTACTTTATAATGTTATTATTGCTGTTGTTGTTGTAACTGCCTTCGGGTATTTACTTAGCGGCAAAGTATTTTGCTCATTTCTTGCACAAACATTCATTGTTGCTTTGAGTTTTTAACAAAACTTGTCTATCACTTTGCTGTGGTGGCTCCCCTCAAACACCAGGCATATTCTCCTGTTGTTGTTGTTAGTTTTAGCCTGCGGTATGTATACCGTTAGTTGCTCTAACCAAATTTAATAAGTTGTGTGTAGCGAGTAGTTCTGCTTAGCGCCGAAAACGTGTCACAATTTTATATTATATATGAGATTTGTGTGTCGTAGCATACATTTAGGCGCGTTTTTCCTCGTTTGAAGCATTCGCTTTCACTTCAGTTGCCATTTCAACTCAACACTCGCTCACAAAAGCAAACCGAACGACGCTTCCAGCTCACGCATTCACGCACTCACGCACATTTGAACGTCAATACCATTTTAAGCGCCTAAAAATATGTCATGCGCACATTTGCGCCGCTGCTGGTTGTTTTTCTTGCTTTTGCACTCACCTGCACGCACTTTGCTGTGCTCATTCGCTTCGCATATTTTCGACGCTGATTATTTCGCAAACGAGCACGCGTTTATTTTGCATATGACGAAAAGCCGCCTAAATGCATGCAACGCTTTATGTGAACTCTTTTTTTTTAATGCTCCATGCTTTGCTTTGCTTTGCCCGGGTAACTGCGTTGCGGCGGGGGAGTTTTTTAAGTTGGTTTGCATTTTCTTTTTGACATATTTCCCAAATCACTTTCCACTTGCGGGTGCTATTACGACGCAGGTAAATGTATGCATACATTAAGGCGCTTGAGTCGGTTAAGTTGCGGTTAAGCTCAACCAGTAATGATAGCTTTGCTGCGCCGCTAAAGGTATGTGGTGATTTCGGTCGCCCATTATTTGTACGTGTGTGTGCCCGCACAATTGCTTGCCTCAGTTCAGCCCCCGGCAGTTTGGCGGCTGCTAAATGGAAGAGTTAAAGTAAATATTTCGCTTCGTTTTTTTCTTTTGTGTGGTGACGCTCTTTTGTTCTGCTTAACTTAATGTAATACGTGCTTAAGGTTGCCACATATTGCGTGGAAGCGTGGGTGAGTGCTTTCAGCTTTCATATGCTTTCGACTGTTAGCACTTTCACCCTTTAGGGGCTTGAATGTTGTTCTTTTTGTTTGTTCGAGTTCTTTTATATGCTGCCAAGTTAATCTTGCGGAGTACTAGTACCGTTAACAAATTGTCAAAATGCGTGTAAGCACTCAAAATATAGCGTGGCTGTCTTCATTTTTTTTCTTCAAGCAAATCTTAAGTTGATTGAGTGTTGCATAATATTTGAGGCATGAGGCTCAAGGTAAGCTGCGTAATTTATATTCTATATATGTAATGTTAAAGTAGATTTATGTTAAAACCTAAAGCCTCATTTTAAACCGTTATTTTATAATAATAACAAAATTTAGCTTGAAACACTAAGACGTGTTGTACGTGTCGGATAGGCCACAATGTCCTATGCTCCTAAAGGTATACCTTGGTTTATGCATGGCTGTTGAATCTATGAAAAACCTTTAATTTTCTCTCGAATTGATATTCGTATTTCAAAGAAGGGAGCCAAATTAGAATTTTTATAGAAGAAATGGCTTACGAAACTCAAGTAGATACCGAAATTATTAAAATTTACTACCGATATTCGGAGTTAGTGGCCTCAAATTTAAGAGCGCTACGTCCGAAGAGGCTCATTCCTGGCTGAATGGCTTCGTCAATAAGCAAGATATGCGTTAGCAATCAGCATTCCACACGTAGTCCACGAGTCATCATTGCATCCCGAATTACGGATTGGTGTGGTTTATGGGCCGGCGGTGTCATTGGCTCGTACTACCTCCGTGATGATCAAGACCAGCTCGTTACTGTGAATGGGAATCGCTACCGCTCAATGATAACCGATTATTTTTGGCCCGAATTGGATGATATGGACTTGGACAATGTGTAGTTCCAACGGGCGGCGACACAAGCCACACGGCGAATGTCACAAACAATTTATTGAAAACCAAGATTAGGGAACGTATTATCTCACGAAATGGCCTAGTCAATTGGCCGCCTCGGCCTTGAGATTTGACGCCGTTAGAAAGTCTATGCTCTATGCCAACAAGCCAGCGAAGATTGATGACTTATCGGCCGATTTATGCTCGAAAACCGTCGAAAATTGGGTTCAGAGTCCGGACTTCTGCAAGTGTACACGTGGTGGTCATGCAAAAGTAATTGAGTTCCATAAATAATGGCATTGAATGTATTCTGACAGGAATATAGAATTCTATTTATTTTCATTTTTAGCGAACTTATTGAAAACCCCTTTGTGAATAAAGGCCTATATAGGACTCCATATAAAATACATGTCTACGGAGTAATAAAGGCTTAGTAATTGAAGCTCAGTGATGTTAAGTGAGTTGCCGACAGAAAATTTGAGAATTTTCAAGAATAAGAACCGATTAAATGAAGTTTTTCCTAATATTCCTTAAATACTTAAACTAAAATCATCAGACAACTACGATGATCCACACTATCTTATCATACCGGATATAATTTATTTAATTCTTCATTAAGACGACTACATGGCACACCACACTCATACTCTTTTAGCGAAATTATGCAATTAAAACTGCTGTGTTCTCAGTGCTTTCAACGAGAAATTAAAACTTTTGCATACGAAAAGTCGAACTATAAGACAAGAGCGGTAGACAAAGGCTTGAGACAACCGCCGAACTGCAGCACCGTATACAGGCTACGACAAGCATATGAATATAAACGTCGCTAAATATGTAAGAATCTACGTATAAGGATTAATGCCATCCAGAGCTGCGCGCTTCTTTGTCTACACCATTTTCCATACAAATACATACGACAAACATATGTGTGTCTTAGACTACGGCATTCTCAACCCAGCTGCTGGTATCATTTACACTGGTCTTACACTCATACAGAAAGGCACATATACATACATGGCTGTCTTTCGCTCGACATTTTAAGCCAATTAGACATTAGACACTCGTAACACGACGCGTCGAACATCGGAAATGTGATGACAGGCCATTGTCAGTTTTGGCAATTAAACTTTGTCAGGCTGATCATGACAGCCGGCAGCGGCAATGCGGCAATCAACAGCTAGCAGCGAGTAAAATGCAACTTGGCAGCCAATAGAAGACGTCAATACACGGCTGGGGAGTGAAGCACCGGTATTGTTGGAGCATCATTTCAACACTTCGCTTGCGACAATCAGGCGTTTAGCATTCGGATCCGTTGTTTGAATGCGAAGCAGCGCGCAGTGCGAAAGCAAAAGATCAGACAGACGACGAATGACAGTTGGTATTTAGTTGAGAAGTTCTTTCGATGTCTAGCCATAGAGAGATGGCGGCTTAGCAATTGTGTGGAAACTTATTGTCTATTTTAATTGAAAATTTCTTTTATGCGTTTTTTGTGGTGCTAATTTCATTAGTTTTGAACTTTTGTTAGTTTTGGGCAGAGAAAATAAAGGCCGCAATATTCCTTATTATTATGAAGGAGTGAATGATTAGTATTTCTATAGATAGCCTGGATGAATTTTGATAAAGAAGGGAACTAATTCCACTATATCGTCTTAACGTTCTTTTTACTTAATTTTTTGATGATTTTCGTCCAAATTTATAGAAAACTTTTGTATTTCGAAAATAGTATCTACAGGTAAATAACAGAAACATTTTGAATCTCGAAAATGGTTTTTATAGCGCTTTTCGTTTGGTGGCAACCTTCGTCGTTCCAATTGTCCTTTCAAACCCAATAACTGTATTCCTGTGAAAGTACATACGATGCCATTACATATGGAATTCGATTTCTTTTGCATAGCAATCAAGGGCACGCTTGCAGAACTCCTCACGTTGAACCAAATTTTCGACGGGTTTCGAGCATAGTTCGGCCAATAAGTCATCAACCGTCGCTGGCTTGTTGGCATAGACCATAGACTTGCCGTAGCCGAGACGGGAAATAGCCTAACGACATCAAATCGCACGGGGCCAATTGACTTGACCATTTCGTGAGATAACACGTTCACCAAACTTGGTTTTCAATAAATCGATTGTGACATTCGCTGTTTGGCTTGTGGCGCCGTCCTGTTGGTATCACATATTGTCCAAGTCCTTATCATCAAATTCCGGCCAAAAATAATCGGTTATCATTGAGCGGTAACGATTCCCATTCACAGTAACGTGCCGGTCTTGATCATCACGGAAGATGATCGGCCCAATGACGCCGTCGGCCCATAAACCGCACCAAACCGTAATTTTTTCGGGATGCAAAGTGACTTAGTGACTCAGAAATGAGCCTCATCGCTACGTAGGACGTAGAGCTCTTATAGTTAAGGCCACTGACTTCGAATTTCGGTGGTAAATATTAATAATTTCGACACGTTGTTAGATCATATATCTTTCCATGATGAAATGGCGAACATTACTGAAGAGAAATGTCAAAAGGACGGGAAATAAAATGGATTTTGAATTATCACATTCCGCCGCCAAGAATATCGAAATACCAGTAGCATAACCTTTCCCGCTGAGACTTTAATGCGAAGTTGGCTCGAGAGCCCCCAATCTTTTGACCATTTATCATCTGTACAATTTCCCAACAAGCAGTCAAATAAAAATAAACGGTCCAACATTTTGGAAACAAATTAAAATGTATATACACGTTGAAAAGAAATCAAATTCTCATTGCAGCACTTGACCAGCTGCAAATCCGTACAATTTTACACTCCACTCATTTTCGCTTTCATTTGTGTATGTTGCACCAGCAAATAACGAGTGGCAAGATTAAAACGAAATGTGCGCGAAATCCCAGCAAAAAGCAAACTCCCACACAAACACTTGCCGCAACTCCTGAAAGTGGGTACTTGCACTTGAAATTGCGCGCGGCCAGAAAAAATGGGTTCTTTGCTCTATGTTGGCCATTATTTTTATACAATTTTCGGTTAGAAATCACTTAATACCCGTTATGTAGTGGCACAGCCGCACCAAACACCATCCCATTCAACTGGCGAGAGCGGGAAGTGCGCACAAATGCGGTGCAGTGGTTATGATGGTTATGGCGTTTTGCATGTGTGGCAAAACGTACATGGGAATTCACTTAAAAGCGTTTGCAACTGTGTGTTGCATGCCACAAGCTGCATGCGAACGAGCACATACGAATTACGCTAAAACAGTTGTGGGAGCCGGAGCCAAATGTACAACCACAGGCCACAGTGCAGTGCTGACCAGAATGCAGCGCTGGCACTGTTGAATTGTCTAAAAACCCAAATTATTGCAAGCGATAAAAGCGTGCAACGGAGCTCGATCCCCACAAGTGCCAATACCGCTGCAATTTGACCATTTCGCATGGAGCTAACGAGCGTAGCGTCACGGGGAAACTGGATGCTTGAAAGAGTGAAAAAAATAAGACTATATTCGAGAGAATACAATGGACGTACCCCACAAAACGTACCCCCCTAACTTCCTCTCCAGCAAAAATTTACTTCCTCTTTCATGCTTTTGTTTTGCGGCGCAGATATGAGGCATATGTGGCATGTCTCTCATTCCCGCTCTCACATCCTACCCAGCCACCCGCTAGAGGCCATCAATAACAGCACAATTTCGCCTCTTAGTGCCGCGCTTTCCTATCGGCCTTCGGCACAAGTGTCTGAAGCTCGGCGTCTACTGCCGTTCATCTGTAGGAAATTGCACTTGAATTTTAACGCTCAGTTTGGCATTACGACCACCACCCGAAAACGTTTACTCGTAAAAATTCCATAAATTGAAATTAAATACTTACTTTTGCATTTGAATTATTTACCAGCAATGAATTTTCGCTCCAACAAACTTCGCACACACACCGAACCCTCTTACTCGTACGCACTGTTATGCGGGTAGGGGTCTACAACCCCGGCAATTGCGTGCCTTAAGTGTTTGAATTGCATACGCTATGCGCCGCCAACTGGCTTGAGCCATTCAAAATTTGTGGCTGACAGTTTAAATGTGGCGCCGCGTTTGCTACTGTCTGCCTTACCGGAAGCGGTAAGCTCCCCTCCTATGCATGGCGCGGGCAAACGGAGCAGTAAAACGATTTGTTATAATAAATTGCGCTAATTTCAAGATTTTTTCAAATTGAAAATAAATTTTAAGTCTTTAATTAATTATTAGCAGTGTTTCGAACAATAAAGTATTCGGAAGTGAGACGAGAAGACATCTGTGAGCAGAAGCACCCTGATGCTTGCAGATTATCCACCAAAGAGCCTATGGATTATGCCACTAAAAATCAACATCTTGATTAATATATGTAAATTATCCAGTAGTATCCAAAGCAAACGAGGGATTATTCCAAAAGAGTTGACATAGAGCTCTACGGAAATTCATAGCGCTTTTCATCGAGATTAAAAATAAGAAAAAATAAACAATAATATAAAATGGCCTTAGAAATCTTCAAGAATCATCCATCGAAAAACATATCAATAAGCATCCCCGAATCAGGAACGATTTTAGACATTGGTAATATAGGGATCGAACTCGTTAGTACACCCAATAGGTCGCCATCTACTTCCTTAGCTGAATATTATCAGGAACTCTGTCGGAGTTTTTTCGGCAAAAAAAGATATGACTTAACGTCCACCAAACAAATCCTAATTCAGTAGACCAAGTAGTGAAGGAGGAATGAGAGTTTTTGGCAATAAGAAGTCTGAAGATGCTACCCAGCTTGGTAAGATGAAGACTAGATCTGAATCACGGAATTTCAGTGTTCGAACACCCTTTTCTTTCGAACACTTTTCATTTCCACTAATTGTGGTCAACTTCTCCACTTAAAAATTTATTCGTGATAAAGCTGATGTCATTACTTTCATTTAGGTTTGCAAAAAAATAAAGAAAATTTCAACAATTGGTGTGTCTCATAGTCTACAGTATTTAGTAAACGTCTCAGAGTTGTTAGATCTATTGTGAGTGAGATCAGTTCTGTGAAATTCATAACATAGAATTATGAGGATATTACGACTGTATGCATTATCTCTAATCCTCAATAAACTCGAATACAAAGAGTTCTACAAGAGAGTACTACAGATATGATAGTAGTAATAATAATGCCAACACCACGACCAACGACAACATAAACGTTCACTTGAGCCAAATAACAAATCTTTATCAAAATCACACAAAACTTGCACAACAAATAAACTATTACCCAAATGACACAGAACGTCAAAGTTTCATTAATACACCCGCACGCATAGCAAATTCAAACTTAAACCCTACCCCTCAAGCGAGTTCTAGGCAGCGCAGCAGTAAAGGCGAACAAATGCGCCTCATTCATATATTTAGTATACGCATACGAGTATATCCACAATTAGGCGCGTTTATGCCTCACCTAGAGATCATCCTTATTGTAGATTCGTCACAAAAGCTAGTGCTTTTGATATGCTTCAACGCACTTATGAGCTTTGCATTGTTTGTCATTTGGGTCCAATGAACTACAGTGGCACCTTGAAATGTGTGGATTGGTACAAGAGTATATTAGTGGTGTGTCGAAATTAGCATTTGACTATGGTATAAGCGAAAGAATGATAACACTACATTATTTCACAACGCCAAAGGAACAATCAAGAGATGGCAGAGCTTTCAAAATGGTTTAAATATAAAATCAGAAAATAACGCTAGCTCAGATATGACAGCCTAGCTCAGTTATGAAGGCTCAGATATGACAGCTCGCATGAGACTACCACCAGAAGAAAAATTACCTTGACTATTTTTGCTATGAGTTTTGATTAAAAAATCAAAAAAATGTGATGAGAAGGATTGTCAGATCAATTGAAGTAATAAGAGTTCGAAATACAGTACTCTCATAAGGTAGACCCTACCAAAAGAATTGATCAATAGTTCAGGTTTATTCGAAATATACAATTGGACGATTCTCATATCGACTCTATGAGGGCTTTGATGAACGAACAATCGATAATACAGAAGATAATTGAGAATCCTTCTGAATTTATGAGAAGTATCTTAGTAAGGACATAGGAAAAGAACATAAAACACAGATCCGATGCATGTATAAGTATCCAAACTAACTGTATAGACTTTGGCGACGAAGATTATCATATATAATAATGTCAATAACATGATCTCTCATCGATCTCTAAGAATAATCCAATTGCGCATACAATATTAATTGAAATGAAGTTCATACCTTTAACTTTAAGAGACTTCCAACCTTTACTAAATAGAACATTAGCATATACTACAGCTTTTGGTATTGTCGTAAGCTTCAATTCAAAACACATAACCGCTTAAAGAGGAAGCTTTTACTAATGTGTTAGTACAACAATAAAATTGCCACTAGTATTGTCTAAATAGGCAAAGAGGGGCGCACACACACACTACCGACGCATACGAGCCAACAATTATTGCACCACTTAGTTAGGGAAGGCATTTGACTAGTGAATGTTATTATGTAACTTGTTGTAGCTTTTATGGGGCGTGTCAATTACCCACACAGCATCTGCGTACAACAACACAACACAACAAGCAAACTAAGCGAAGAAACAGCGCGTGTACTGTGTTGAAACGCCCAGTGAAATAAACAGATTTCGGGATTGTCCAACGGACGGTGCAGGGGAAAGGCCACTAACCTAAAACTGCTAACATGCACACGAATGACAATTGTAGGAGAACAGATATATATATATATTTATGTAGAGTATATATGTATATGCATATATGTATTTATATGTATGTTAGTATGTAAGGAAGTATATAAATCCAAGCGCACATACTTCAAGTCATTAAGTGTTGTCGAGATTTCGGCTTTTAGTGAATACTTGCGTAAGACAATAGCAATAAAGGTCCATAAAAATACTTACCAACTACTATAACACACACACACTCATACACCAACAACTCACTAAAAGGCCACAACGCTCTACCAGCAAGTCGACGAGTCGAGTCATCAAAAAGGGTTTCAACTGCTCTCAGCTGAGCCAACTACTAACTATCAGTTGTGTTACGTAATTTGCGTACTCTAGCTAAATATTTGCGCACATATCAGCATGTGTGTGAGTAGTTGTTGTTATTGTTATTGTTTGCAAAGGTTCACAACTGTTTATATGTTAATTTCGTAAATGCGAAAAACATTTTACGTTAAGGATTTTGCCATACAGCCGGGCCTAATGTGTGTGGGGAGGCCATGAACTTAGTTGGCTGCTAACACAGCATCTAACGTAGTTGTGTTTGTATGTGCCTTCACATATGTGTAGTGCAATTAGAATGCTAGATACCCCATCGTAGACAAAAGCTCTCTAATCCGGATATCGTCTGTCACACACATGCGATAGCCGACCACGACCCAACTCAATGCACAGCCACCAGACTGACTTGCTGTCCGTCCCCACAACCCTTGCGTTAACGCTGGAGCCGCCAAGAAATCTGCGTAAGTTAGAAGGTACATAGTTGGCTAACAATACGCTTGAAATGGTAACAATTAGCCTAATGGAACTGACAAACTTTGTCATTTCCTGCAAATGTCCCTGAGACAAACACTGTCGCTGTCGCTGCTGCTGCTCCCCTCACCTATTTTCTTTTGACTCACTTCGTATATGATTTGACTTCAACTTCGCTTGTGGTTGGGAACTTTTCGTGTCGCGAATGCTCCGCTTCCGGTCTGTCAAATGCGTACTCTAGCGGTCGGTTGCTTTAACTCGTTATTTGAGTTTTTATTGTTGTTGTATAACTGCTGCCAAATCTACGCGCTGCGGTGACATTAGTTGGCCTTGTAGATGGCTTGGTAGTAGTTGATTTTATTGCCACTCACGAATTAATTCGTTTAGTGGTGCCTCATCGTCGTGTCGTGAGTCTAAGAGTGAAATTAACAATGCACAATGGTGCCAAGGTGAGCAATAAGTGGTCATAAGTTAAATTAAAAGTGTTTTAAAAATGTGAAGAATCCATTTGGTAAAAATTCGAAGAAGAATTTTGTTAAAGGATGAACATTTCTTAGAGTGCTCGGACTTTCAGTACTTTTATAGAATTTTTCAGACCAAAGATATGATTATAAATATACACTACTTGTTGAAAATACGCACGGAGTCCCTCACTGAGAGTCGCTAGGTAGATAGGTAGATATAGTGGCTGTCTGATGACGTACCTAGGCCTTTGGGGGCCTCATTGTGAAACCACCGGGACTGGAATCCCTTCACGCTACCATGTCTTCTTAAAACCACTACGATAAAGTAAATCAATTCAAACACTCAAAAAATCCAAAAACTTCCGAGACAAAGCGTGATCGATAGTTGACCTTCTATTTGAGAGTCCCTAAAATACTTCAAAATTATTAACATAATTATTGGCTAATGTGTCATGGCAAACCTAGAGCTGTCAAGATACTTTGAACTCACAGTTTTTGCGACCCAGTTCAATACCAAAATACCCTTTTCATATTGCCACAATTTTGTCACAGCCAGTGCGAAGTTTGACAGTTGTTGAGTTGTCATAATGTTTTTTGTCTCTTTCTACACTGATAATAACATATTGGAACAAGAAGAAATATTTAAAGTAGTTTTCTATACTTGAAACCACTGTGCGGAGATAGTAACTCTGTCCGTCAGCGCAAACTTCAAAAGGGACACCTAAAACTTAGCGAGTAAATATGTGGAATTTATGTATGTTTGACAGATTTAATTGTCAACATAAAATTTGAATTGAATTGCCTAGAACAATTTTATTACCACCATAATAAGCAATATAGATACAATGTATTATTATAATACAGAAAATTTAAGTTTAAGGTTGGGTCTAGATTGGTTTTTATAAAGTTCAAATAATGTGAAGCTTTTGAAAACACAATTTACAATTTCTTACTTACTAAAACCTTGCAGTTCTTTACTACAAACTCATTTCTAAAAAGAAGAAGAAGGGTCAACTAAAGTTTGGAAAAAAGTTGAATAGTTCTGTAAAGTATGGATGTGTAGCAATATTATACTAAAGTCCAAAGAGGGAACTCGGCAAGTGTTCGAATGAAAGGGTCAAAAGAGGATCTACAATGGTTAAGATTCAAGAGTCTCAAACACAGATATTTAACATTAGCCCACTTTGGTCAACTTCCGTATCAAAATCTGGAGATCCGTTGAGGTAATAAGATATATCAGTTTGATTAAAGAACTCATTATATACTCTTCCATATACAAGATTTCGAAATTAAAAAAAATATTCGCCTAGAATTTATTATTTATAAAACTTGAACTTCCCTCGTATATATGTAGGTGAGACTTTATTGTTTGCTTTGAGAAAATTCGCCTGCCTTGCCTGTTTATGTTTAAGCGTGTGAAATAATGGCGAAACTAATGTAGCGCAAAAAGTAATGGCAATGAATAAATCACACTAGATTAACTTGGAAATACACGTAATAATATATACTGGTATGAATGAATGTAGGGAACACTGGCAGTTGACAAAGTAAAACCCATAGCAAGTGCAATGTGAAGGAAGAAATACAATTTTCGTTTAAATAGCAATATAAATAAACAATGAACTCTTTGTTAAAATAATTAGAATGAAGCAGAGAAACTACTAGGTCCAGTAAAACACTTCTAGAGAACGCTAAAGACCGATGGAAATTTTAAGCTATGTGCGAGAGCGGGTATATATAACTATATGAATGAAAACAGACGACAAAATCGGGCATTGCAAGAGTGCAATCTCTTTTTATATTTACTATGAATGTCTCTCACCGAGAGCTGTAGGGTACTGAAAAAAGACATTCAAATTATTAGGTATACAATTTATCTATATAAAGGGTGATTTTTTAAGAGCTTGATAACTTTTTTAAAAAAAAAAACGCATAAAATTTGCAAAATCTCATCGGTTCTTTATTTGAAACGTTAGATTGGTTCATGACATTTACTTTTTGAAGATAACTTCATTTAAATGTTGACCGCGGCTGCGTCTTAGGTGGTCCATTCGGAAAGTCCAATTTTGGGCAACTTTTTCGAGCATTTCGGCCGGAATAGCCCGAATTTCTTCGGAAATGTTGTCTTCCAAAGCTGGAATAGTTGCTGGCTTATTTCTGTAGACTTTAGACTTGACGTAGCCCCACAAAAAATAGTCTAAAGGCGTTAAATCGCATGATCTTGGTGGCCAACTTACGGGTCCATTTCTTGAGATGAATTGTTCTCCGAAGTTTTCCCTCAAAATGGCCATAGAATCGCGAGCTGTGTGGCATGTAGCGCCATCTTGTTGAAACCACATGTCAATCAAGTTCAGTTCTTCCATTTTTGGCAACAAAAAGTTTGTTAGCATCGAACGATAGCGATCGCCATTCACCGTAACGTTGCGTCCAACAGCATCTTTGAAAAAATACGGTCCAATGATTCCACCAGCGTACAAACCACACCAAACAGTGCATTTTTCGGGATGCATGGGCAGTTCTTGAACGGCTTCTGGTTGCTCTTCACCCCAAATGCGGCAATTTTGCTTATTTACGTAGCCATTCAACCAGAAATGAGCCTCATCGCTGAACAAAATTTGTCGATAAAAAAATTTCGAACCGAACACTGATTTTGGTAATAAAATTCAATGATTTGCAAGCGTTGCTCGTTAGTAAGTCTATTCATGATGAAATGTCAAAGCATACTGAGCATCTTTCTCTTTGACACCATGTCTGAAATCCCACGTGATCTGTCAAATACTAATGCATGAAAATCCTAACCTCAAAAAAATCACCCGTTATATGTATATCTGGGGGCATCTTAAAAGCAAATGTCGTTATTGAAGACCTAAGAATAAACTCTATTATAATTTGCTTGTTTTGAACTACAATAACTATCTACTAAAAATAGCTGTATTTGAGTAAAAAATTATGACTGCAGATAGCACCATCTATGATTTCAGTACATAAACATTGAGTAAACTCCATAAGCATGAAAAGTAAAAACAATATTTAAAGGTAAAAGCAGAATTTTTACACATTTAAATTGGATTTTCATTAATCAGTGCCCGCACACAACAACATAGTCACACATATAAGCCTTAATATTATCAACCGATAGTTACTGATCCGCTGCGCATACACAATCCACCAACGAAAACAACAAAAAAGCAACAACTTGCCACAATACAAAAGCATTTTGTGGTTAATAATAATTTTAGTTAAATCATTATGGCGTTCATTATTTGTAAATCCATTTAAGCTCTGTGTCAGATCCCACACAATCCCACAGGATATGCACAAATGCCATGTGTACATGTGTGTAAATAAAAAAAAAACATTGAATTTCAATGCACAACGCCACCGAACTAAGGCAATCGCGCGCATCATTTCGTATATAAATATATAATTTACCAAATAAAACATGCAGAAGGCTTTTAAATTTTATGTAGGCAATTAATTTAAATTATTCACAATCAATTTGCGCGCGTTGGCTGTTGTTAAATTAAATTTACAGCCACAGCGATTTTTTTTCTGGAAATATTTGTTTTTAAAGAGTTTTAAAGTATTTCGACAACTTTGTAGACTCAAATTATTATTTTTAAAGCATATTTTCTATTCTCTCTATGCACACTTTTAGAAACAGATAGTATGCGCTCACTGGCCTTGGTAACATTACAAAATAGATATATTTAGCAGACGGTTTGCAGCGTGTATTCAGCGGTGGTTTTGTCAACCACATCATTATCGGCAACAGTTGAAATGCTGGTTGCCTTGCGCGCCCACACAACTTGTAACTGTATTACACTGTGAGTGCGAAAGCAATTCTACACAGCTTAATAGTGGTAACTGGCGTATTATATATGTAAGTATAGTACCTACAAAGTGACTTTACGATGCCAAATACCCTGCGCTCAAAAATGTTAAAGTTGTTGTAATGAATCCCTGATTATTCATTTAAACGAGGGAAAATAAAATATTTCTGAAACTTTACACGAAAAATTTTATTCGGGATCGTCAGCATAATCTGAGTCGCTATCCTCTTTAAAGTTGAAAACTGCCTTCATAATGGACTCTATTTGTCTATTTTGTCAGTACTATGAACAATTTCACTTTTGGGCAAACAATAAAGAGGCCAATTTCCTCCAGTTTTCTAACAATATATAGAAAATATAATTGACGCTTGGGGGTGGGATTACGATATTTAGATCAGAAAAATATTTATTTACAGATATTGACGACTTGATGCTATAGGAGAGAAAGATGACTTAAAGATGAAATTTATGCCGAATAACAGGTTGTTTTCATCTAAACAAGGAAAATTTTTCAAATGTTCTCTCTGTGTTACCTACAGATGTTAGGGGAAAATGAACTTAATTGAATACATTAAGGAGATGAGATTAGATTAAAAAAAAAAGAAAACATGTGAGCATTTTCAATTATTTTATCCAATCTGTTAAGTTAAAGATCGAGTTTTAGCTCAACTAATGAGTAATACTTTTCCGAACTGAAGCAATAATACATCATTTGATCATTATACAGATGTTAAGTGTCCAAATTTATACTTTTAATAAAAAAGAAGTATTTAGACCTAGAGTTCCAAACCTATTTGCTAAAAGGACCAAAAATATTCTCGATATGGAATTATATTTTTAAAGTATTGTGAGATCTGATTTTAATATGTCCTGTAGAAAATAGAAGACAACATATATCATCGAGAGCAATTTTCAAAAGAGAGAGAGAAAGAGTTCTGAACATCTAATCGCTTAATTCAAATTCAAGAGAAAAACTATTAAGAGGGGCATGCCATGTGACCGCCTGTTTATTAGGAATTTTTTCAAATCTTTTTTACGACCAGTAAATATATTGAACTTTAAGTTTATTCTCAGTTATTAATTCATATTTCGATAGTATAAATATACATTTTAAGCTATATTGTGTTGAACATGAGTTACAGCGTTCTGACCACTCCCGCCTCGAAAAAATTGGCTCGCATTTCCTCCACGATTCCGGCTAATTGGCTTATCGAAAACAAAAAAGCACTACGACCAAATGAATGAATATACCAAAAATTGGACTTTTGGTAGACATTTGAAAAAAAAATTATGAATTTTGCGTTTTTTTTCAGTTATTTGCTATTAATAATTCGAAAGAAAACATAAGAAGTTTTGGACATTTTTGATTGATAATAGAGCGTTCCATGCGTTCCAACAAATTTCAAGTCATTTGGTCAAGTCATTTTTGAGATGCGTTGGCGGAAAGTTTGAAAAACACAGTATTGAGAAACGCGTTCAAAGTTTCCCGCTGCCAACCCCCCTCTTTGAACAGCTCCTTCTTCTAACTGTTTTGAAACGATTTCGAATTTTTATAAATCACTTTACTACTTTATTCAAGACATGTTAAGGAAGCAATTTATGATAAAAACAAAAAAAAATCAGTGTTTTGAGCTCATCACATGGGATGACCCCCTTAACCATGGTGCTATTTCCTGATTATTGACATCTGAATTCCACATTTAAAAGTGAATGAAGTCCACAAGGAGCTTAACCGAGCATCCCTCATACGAGATTTATCTTACAGGGCACACTTGAATTTATGTACATATTATAAATGTATATGCATTTAAATATTTGATATCCTTCAAGCCGAAATGTGATGACATTACACTAACAATTTTCACATTTAATATTACACTTATATAAATATAGACAAACAATATTTTATGTTTGCTTTTTCATATGGAAAATCTACATAGTTTCTATGCTTTGAAGTTCGTTATAAAAGTATATTATATACTATATGCACGTATCTAGCTTTTATAAAAACTAATAAAACATGATACGCAGATTGTAGCAATACTCTGCCTCACTCAACTCCCGTATTCGATATGCCTTCAAAGCAAAAATATCATATACAATTTAATCCACAGTTATGAGGAATGCATAATTCCTAAAATACACATTTCTTGCTAAATAAAAATTATACAGCTTTTCGGAGATATCATTTACACCCTCTGAATTTTGCACTGCTGAGGGATATGAGTTTCAGCAAGTGTGGAATGAAAGTTTGTATATGTTGGTATAAATAATTATTTTCATGGAACTATGTATAAATTTTTGGTTTCAATATCATACATATTTAATAAAAAATATACTCCTACCGTCAAACAACGAGTAAAACAACAAATGTGACATTCTGATTGAAGCGCTCAATGAAAAGTAGACACAAATCCACTGGTGATAACGCAAAACCAGAACTCATTCGCAATATTAAAAGTCAGCAAAATGAGGCAGCAGCAATGACTATAATCTAAAGCAATACTGGTAGGCACTGCAAATGACACATACACACACACAACGAAACGCATAGATTGACAGGCAAATATGCAAAAATCAAAGAGTTTCCGACGGCTGGCGATCGTAATCGTAAATTTGTGAAAATTCGCTAAAATTGTTTGAATACCTTTTTGACACCGAAACTGTAGTGAGCGCCAATATTGCGTTAGTAAATAAGTTAGCACACATGTGTAGCAACAAACTTGCAACGACCAAAATACGCGGCACTCGTGTGTGCCGCTGGTTGTGGTCAAAAGGCGAAATGCGATTTTGTCATAATGACCAAATGAACGAAAAGCGGTGTAGCCGAAAGCGAATGTCACCAAAAGTTGAGCAAAAAGCAAAGCGTTGCCGGTGCCTGTGGGTGAAGTGACAATTGCGGACTTCTGTGTGTGGAATGGATATAATGGCAGCCAACAGCGTTAAGCAAACTATGGCGGGGTGTATGGAGTAGCGAGACAACATTCATGAAATGAGTGCTGATTGCGACAATTGCAATGAAGAGTGCAGTCAGAAATCAATAGTCATGCAATCGCGCGTTTCACCACCAAACGCAAAACGAATAAAATTTTACGAATTTCAGAATTTTAGTGGAAGCAGGCAGAATAGAATAGAATGGAAATCTGTGGACGTGAAGGTTAGCAAATGCATGCTGTGGAGTTGAAAATTGAAATGAGAGCATTAACTGTTATGTGCAGTGAAACTATGCTGATGAAAAATATATAGAAAATTAGTGCAAATACATATAAATCTTAATAGACCACAAAAACTAAATAAAGCAAACGCTAATTGCTTTTAGAGCTTCCTTTGCTATTTTTTGTCGTTGTGATATGTCTTTAGATTAATTTCAATTAGCAAAAGTTAAAAATTTTATTATCAATAAGAAATGTGGTTCCTTGACAAATCTTAGACAATAACACGATCTTAAACGATCTTAAAAGTTATTTAAATTTTACTTGAGAGAGAGGTTTACCTGGTCCCAATAGCTTCCAGATAGTACTAGAGACCATAACAGGATTACCTATGCACTAAAGACAACTGAAGACAAACTTCGGAACTTTTATTACAGTGTAAATGTGATGATAAAATTCAATTTTCTACATAAAATACAAAACAGGAAATTTTCAAGAAAAATAAACGTATGTTGTTTTTTTTAAGTTTCGGAGTTGGCTTTTGTGGCAGTTGTTACTTGATTTACACACAGTTTGGTTTGCCATTTCATATTGAACAGACTTACTGCGGAACAACGTTTATTGCTGTCCAAAAAAATACCCTTTATTAAGTTGCGAACCTATGTGAAATTCTTAAAAGAAGTCTACATCATAAAAATATAGAATTCCTAATCAGAGAATTATCTGGAAAATTGACTGGGGACTGGGAATATGCTCACAGGTCCGCAAGAAAAATTAAAAAATAAATATAGAAGGTTGTCAAATACAGAATACTCTCGAAAAGTAAATCGATTGGTATTTTGGGTAATTTACTTTTTCGAATAATTTACTTTTCCAAATATATACATAAATTATCTGTTTTTATAATATTAAATGCATTTTTAAACTTAAAAAATTCATTCATTTATTTGCTTCAATAAAACATATGGATTTACATGAAAAACATATTTATATTTACATATATACATATGTATTTACTATGAAGAGAAAAAATCTTGAATATTCTTTTGTTTTTTTTCTTTTGCAATATATTTTCTGACCATTTTTGTACGACAATTCAAAAAGTCTGACACCTGATTTGCATCGTTTTCATTTTTAAACCAGTGGATCAAGTAGAAGAGTTTATTTACTAAAAAGGCTCGATAAACAAGAGAGTAAGTGTTTTTGCAACATCGTAAAAAACGCTGCTTGCTTCGTTTCGAATTTTTTATCACACTCTCTGAAAAGTAAATTAAAAAATTTGCTTTTTCGAGGTGCATGTGTAATCTTAAAGGTGATTAACTTTTCCGCGATTATTTACTTTCTGAGAAATTACTTTTCGAGAGTATACTGTATTTCCCTTCCGCTGTTTTTGCTAGTTCAAATCTGCGCCGTTTCGTTCGATAATCCGTTTCCATTTAGACGGCAACTTCATAATACCCCCTCGTAGAAACCCCCACTTCTTATTTGCGTAGAACTCGGACAGCCACTTTTCACAAGCCCTTTTTGAGTTCAACTTTATACCACCAATGGCGTTCGCCATGGACAGGAACAGGTGGTAATCACTTGGCGCTATGTCCGGGCTATATGGTGGATGCGATAAAACTTCCCATCCGAGCTACCGTAACTTCTGACGAGTCATCCACGAACTGTGTGGTCTCGCGTAGTCATGGTGGAACACAACACCTTTTCTGTTTGCCAATTCTGGACGCTTCTGGTCGATCGCCTGCTTGAAGCGGTATGGTAGAATTAAGCGTCTGGCCATTTGGGAGCAGCTCAGAGTGGATGCTTCCCTTCAAATCCCATCAAACACACAGCAAAACCTTCCTGGCCGTCAATCCCGACTTGGCCAGTGTTTGGTACGATTGAGCGGCCCTCGCCCATGACCGTTTTCGCTTGATATTGTCGTATGTGTTCCATTTCTTGTCGCCAGTCACCATCCGCTTCAAAAATGGGTCGAGTTCGTACCGTTTCAGCAGCATATCGCAGACGTTGATTCGGTCCAGAAGGTTTTTTGCGTCAAATCATGCGGCACCCAAACATCAAGCTTTTTTGGGTATCCAGCCTTCTCCAGATGGTTTAAAATGGTTTGGTGACTAACTCCCATCTCCTGGGCGATGTCACGATATGCCACATGCCGGTTTAACTCGATGTTTTCCATGATTTGATCGGTATTCGTCGTCACAGGTCTTCCGCCGGCCGTTTTCACCCGCTCTGAATCGTCGAAACCATTCCTCTTCAGTTCGAAGTGATAGAGTACCATCCCCCAAAACACCATTAATCTCACGGAACGTTTCTCTAGCGGATTTGCCTTTAACGAGGGAAAACTTTAAAATAGCGCGAATTTCGGCGTTAGTGAACTCCATGTTTACATGTCTATAACTGTTGAACGCAATATCCAAACTAATCATGCATAGCGTCGTTTTGTAGTTTATGTCAAGACCTTTCAAAGATGTATAGTATTGCCAGATACGAGCTCTGTAGTGACAAAAAGACGAAAGGGAGACAACCTAATATATTTCAAGTAGTTCCTGTAAATTCAGCATTTTCTAGTTAAAGAAATGTGCTTTTGCTACTAAAAGCATTTTCAGTTCTAGCATAAATAATAAGCATGTACATCCTTTTAAAGCTTAGAAATATAACTTATCTAGCTTAAAGTATTTAAAGCACACACATATCAGTGAGATAAGCTGACGTCAAGTGTGCATAGAAACCGCACAGAGGAGATACTTAAAAATCTATGCCAGCCGAGTGTTGGCTGAGCGGCGTTGAGCTGCTGCTTAAGCTCGAGTACTCCTACCTTGATTTGCGCACTTCAAGCGCGCGTCACTTCAGCGTTTGTTTGCCGCGAAGCGTTTTTTCTAGTTCAAATGCACTAGGCTCGCGGCGACTTATGACATTGCAAGCGGCTAATTGCTAGCATTTCATGAACAGCAGTCATACGAGTGAATGAGAGGGTGAGAGAGAGAAGAGGGAGTGAGTGTAAAAAATGTATAATAAATTAGACACGAGAAAGGTGCGGGAGAGCTGGCGTATTTGCATATTTAATTAATGAAAAGCCGGTTGGAAAGAGAAGTTAGAAGAAACGCGCCGACAATGCATTATGTGGCTTAAGCCTTTCGCGAGTTTGCGTCTTAGTCTGCTAAGCGACATTTGTTGACATTGAAGCACCCTTACGCACTTTAATGAGCTCACAAACGCATGCGATGGCAGTTGTGTGGCGAAGAAAGCCATTAAAATCAACAAAAGCTGTTGCAGTCATAAAAATGCAGTTGTATGCCATGGCGTATGAGTAATCAGTGTTCGCTTGCGCTTTTTATGTTATGAACGCGTGTGAGAGTGACTTTTATGACCGACAAAGCGAAGTGTTTGCTATTTTTTTATAAAAAAAACTGTATTTTACTATCTTGCTGCATAGTTTTTGTTAAACTTTTTGCGCGAAATTTTTTATTTCATTTAAGTTTCTCAACTTCAATTTGTTAAAGCAAACGCATAAAAGCTGCATGATGATGATGATGATGAAAGTCATTAAAAAATATTTTATTTAAAGACACACAAAGCACATAAAAATCAACAACAAAGCCAGCGGTTTTTGAAGTTTTTTTTATAAAAATTTATTTTATTTACTTTTTTATTTAAAAGAAAAACAAACTCAAAACCAACTCAAACAAGCAATGAATGCATGCGAACCACCAACATCAACAGCAACAACAAACGCACTCTTTTATGAGGCTTTATAGTCATTCTGCCAGCAGAAAGCGGCAAGAAACGCTGAAAGGATGAAAGGAAGTAAAACATTCCTCAACGTAGTTTATGAAAAACATTTTATGTCAATGTCGTTTGCATACAAAAAGACAAATAAATGTAAGAGCAGACATTTGTTAACGTACAAACACACACATATACACATTTGCCACATAAATACATATATACATAAGCACTCGCATAAGACCAACTGCGCACGGCTTGATGTGTTAAACGCGTCTTGAATTTTAAATTAAATCACATGTCTGTGTGTGTGTGCGAATGCCATTTTTACACACACATATGTTAATAATGATATGTATTTGTGTGTGTGTGTTTGCATATTTATGGCACTTCAGTGTACGCATAGCACACATTTATATGCTCACTGTTACATATGTTTGTTTGTGTATTTCATGTCCATACATCTGCTTAATGGAAATATCCTTTGTATGTATGTATGCCTTGGCAGCAATAAGCACTTGTTTGTTTGTCTGTGTTTGCTCTTTAACCCTCACTGCTTAAATATACATGCATGCATGCTGCTGTTTAATATGTGCTTGTAAGTGGCAGCTCCACGTGATAAATTGCATGGCGTTGCGAATCTATCAAGAAATCACAAACAGCTTCGCTACGTGGCGGTGGTAAAGAAAGCAAAGAAGAAGGTATGTGTGTACATAGTGGCACATAAATACAAGTAATTAAATGTAAAATATGTTGAAATTTAAGTTTGAAGATTTCCTGGCGCAGATTTTTTGCTAAATTCAAATGACAGCTTAACTGAAAAAACAAATCTCGGAAGATATTTCTTGGGTCTGTTGTAAAGGACTACTGGCTTGTAGAGTTTTAATTCGTGTTAAATTTCGTGACTTTCATGCATCAACTGCCGCTTTAGATACAAATAAATATGAATGAAGAGAGGTTGAACTCCAATGACAATAGAACACAAATTTTCTTTATTTCAAGGGTCTTTGAAGAAGTGCTCAAAAACAATTCCAAAGTACTTTCCAAAACTTTTTTAGCGTTTGATTGAAAAGACTTCACTTGCTTAAAAGCTGGTGAGTGTGCAACGGACGGCTCTCATTGGTATGTGTGGTGCGCTATGGACCACACCGACCTTGGCACTGAATTCCCTTCTGCGTATAGCACCCGTGGACATAGCCGGTAGGTGCATGGCCGCAAAAACAGCTGGTGTGCGTACCTGGGCACTCTTCTGGTACTCTCTCTCTTCTTCTGCGTTCTGGGCGCTTCGACTTTATTTCGAGGTGGCTAGTTTACCACCATGTTGCCCTGATGGTCTTTTCTCTGCCTTTATACGTTCAAGTGGCGGTTGGGTGGGTAGGAGTCGCTGGTGGAGGTAGAGCTGGCGCGGTAAGCTTCTTTACCGATAGGTCGAAGTTACCGGAGAAGGTTGGGGGAGGAGATTATTGTCGGAAACTACTCATCAACCTCAGTTTCAGGCTTCCATAAAGGTTGCTGCGGATTCACATCTGCAAAGCGCAGCAGCCTTCAGAGAGGTGACGATTCACTCTGTTAGTAGAGCGGCGATATTAGCCTTAAGCTCGATGACTGTGCGCTCCAGGCTGGCAAGGATGAGCAGTCCTCGCTATCAATTGCATCGGATCACTACGCAATCATACTAGTTTGGATGCCTGATCACAGCGGAATCGCAGGAAACTGCAAGGCAAGCTCATCGCACATCGGTCTCACTTTCAGTGGAATGCGAACAAGTGGCAGCACTATTATACTCTTGCAAATTGCTTCTGGATGAATGGGTCTCAGCTGAATTGAACAGGCATTGGACTGTCATTAGCGCCTATTCTGTCGGTACATTCTTCTGGTCCAAAGTAAACTGCAAGTGGTCAAGGCAACTTTTTGCCCTCAGCAAGTTCAATCTTTCCCCAAATCATAGAGTTTTAACTGGGCATTGTCCCATAGGGAAAATTTTACCGGATGCTTATTGCAGAAGCTGCTTGGAAGAGGATGAGGAGGAATCTTCCCAACATTTCCTTTATGAATGTCCCGCTTCTGCGAGATAAAGGCAAAAGTACCTTTGGATCTCACTTTTTTGGGCACCTCCGCGATTTAGTGGATATAGAAGAAAAAGACGTCTGCAGATTTGTGGCATGCTTCAGGCGCTTTGTGGAGTCTTAAATTTAAGTGAGGGGGTTGAATTTTATGGCAACCCAAAGGAATGTTCTTATGTGTGTTTCCTTTTTAAGGGTGGGGTAAGGTTTGACAATTTTTTTTGAAATTTTTTTTTTATTTTTTTTCTGAACAATCAACATCTCAAGAAAATTGTATTAAAGTTTTAGGTCATTCGGAGAAAAGCTAACGAAGTTACAGCAGGTTAAATAACGGTACCTCCAGCTACCTGCGCTGTGTGTACAAAACTTTGAATCGTTTTTCCCAAATTTAAAGTCGGTGACCAGCCAACAGAAAAAACTACTGCATCGATCGTTTTGAAATTTTGAACAAATATTCTACATATATATAGCTCTCGAATGATGTCGACTTTTTCCAAAAATTTATTTTTTTATTACTAACAATTTTACAATAGATCGATTTTTTTCGTCTAAAATCGTCATTTTGGCTTGAAAATGGTAGCAAAAATTGAAAAATGTAAAAATAAAAAAAAAAACTCGACGTCAGTTGAAAGATAAACTAATAAACTAAAGAAAGTATTTTGATTTTTTGGTTTCGGATGATCCAGTGATGCTGTAAGGCTGGTCACCGCACAACAACTTTTTTTCGAGGTGCCTGCAGAGATTGACGATAAATCCGTTATTCCTCGCTATTTTTTGATAAAACTTTTTTTTAAGTATCCTTCAAATGTTGTACTTTCATATAATAATAAGTAAAATAAACCTATAGCAATAATTTTTTCTAAAAAAATTCATGAAAAAAGGTCTTTTTTCTACGAAACAAACCTTACCCAACACCGCCCCCCCCCCCTTAAGGGAAGAGCCTTCGTATGGTATGTATTTCTAGTTCGAAACATTTTATTTTCGAAAAATAGAACTAGTCCGAAATAACTAGAATTCGAATTTTTGGACCAAAACTGATCTATTCCGAAGGTAATCAAAATTGTATGAATTGTAAATACATTTTTCATGAATTATTTTCGATATTCCATTCGATTCCGTATAATTTAGTAGTAACTCATTTACTAATGAGAATAAATTTAAATCACTTAAAGGGATAATTCGATTTCAATTTTATATTTCCAACTTGAAAGTGATTGACCGAAAACTGGGATACCTGAATATGACAACAGACTATTGGAAGGATACCGCTCTGTAAAGACTAACAAACGCTTGTACAGAAAACAAGAAGTCGTAAACCAATTGTCTGAAGACTAGATACAAAGGTAGAGTACAATTAGTTCATCACACTGCACGGTGTATTATAAGGTTACTCCAATAACCACATTTAACTTGAGGAAAGATTTTACTATAAAAGCGAGTCGAATTCACGATCCAAGCGGGGTTATAGTCACGTACTGAACCCAACCACAAATCAAACCAATATAGCAACGACATATTAAACAAATACCACACACGACTAATATATACCCAATATATAGTCACCAATATATTTCCCCAACACCTTCATCAAATGCAAAAGTGAATGAGTTCAAGTGAGAGTCTACACATACACTTCAACGTAATAACAGTAATAACTACAAAAATTATTGTAGTCGTAAGCATCAATGCTGTCATTAGGCGGTGACGCGAACAACACACACTCAACGACACAACAGCAGCAATAACAACAACAATACGAAAACAACATTAATGATGCCAATGGCATCGCCAAGCAAAAGCAAAAGCAAAAACAAGAAAGACAGAAAGAAAAAAATACCAAAGCGAATGAGGTGAATGGTGAATAAGGGGAAAAGTGTATTTGTATTGGCGACATGTTGTGACTGCAATTACTTTGATGCAAGTCAATGTCGTTCGGTGATAGGTGGTACGTGGCAGAGGTGAATTTGTGGTTGTGTGAGTGGCAGTTAATGTATTTTGCACACTTTCACAACCAAATATATGTGTGTTGGTGTGTGTGCGTGCCACATTGCCATCAAATTAATAAACTCCGCTCGTTACTTTCTGCACATGTTTGCTTATGCTTATTAGAAATGTTGTTGCCGTTGTTGTTATTGTATTTGTTATTGCTGCTTGCGCGCAATTGTGTGAATATAAGAATTAATGAAAAGTTAATTAAAAGCAAAGTAAAAATAATTAAATGCATTTTATGTGCGGTTATGTTGCAATAATATTTAAGCAGGAAATTTAGCAAGATTTTAATAGCAGCATTTTGTGGTACAACAACAATAGCACCAGTACAGAGTGCGAAGGTGGGGAGGAATGTTGGAAGTACGCGTGGAAATTTAATGATAATTTCGGTAAATGCGTGGAGGGTCTGATAATTTTTATTGCTATGAAGCGTTGGTTCTTCATAATTTTGTTAATACAATTTTCTAATTGAAGGAAAATATGATATGAACGAATTTCTTAAGAATTTTATATGAGAAAAGTTAACGAAGTTTAGCAGAAAGCGCTCGACAAGAATAAATGTTTTCGAAAAGAGTAATTAATGAAAATAGGCAAGTACCGACTACTTGACCCTACTTATGAACTGGGAAAGAAGATTCCGAGTGAACCTGGAAAAAACGGCTGGCGTAAGGGAATGATAACTTCACGCAGCACATTGAATATCTACACGGATGGTTCGAAGGACTGGGTAGGTGCGGGAATATACTGTCCGGAGTTAGGTTTAAGGCAGCCTTTAAACTTCCGAATCACTGCAGTATTTTTCAAGCGGACGTGTTTGCTATTGGGAAAGCCACGGAGGTAGCCCTCAATACAGCAGCCGGCTACTCCAAAGTCAATATCTACGTAGACAGTCAAGCAGCAATCAAGGCAACAATCTCGGTTTGCATTTCGGCCAAAAGTGTTTTGGATACCTGGGTGGTAGTGGAGAGAGTTGCTAGGAACACGTGTCTTCACTTCTACTGGGTGCCAGGACATAAAGGCATTGAAGGCAACGAGATTGTGGACGAAATTGCCAAGAACGATGTAAAACTGTCTTCCGGAAACGCGACCGACATTGGCAAACCCATGCACTGTTTATACGATGATCTGGACAGAGGCATGACAAGAAAAATCCTAACATTGGAAAAATATACCGGGGTGAAAAACCGCTAAAGCCATGTGTAGACCAGAAGTACACGAAACTCTTATTGTCACTCGATAGAAGGAACTGTAGGATTTCGGTGGGAATACTCACAGGCCACTGTCTGGTGGCGGCACATGCCTAAAAATTGGGACGGATCGGGATGACTGCAGGAAATGTCAGGAACAAGGTGCAATAAAAACAATGAAGCATCTCCTGTATTGTCAAGGCGACTGAACGAGAATCTGGAAGAGGTATCGAAAGTGAAGCCACAAAAACTTTTAAAATTTGCGTTAAGCACAGGCATCCTAAATGATTACTACTCCTCGTGGACAATGTGACGGCACTCCATCTAGTATCGCGTAAAGTGGTCTATGTGTGGCGTATTGGCCTACCAGTATAACCTCACCTAATCTAGTAATTAATGAGAATATTGAACCTGTCAACAAACTGATTGGCAATTGGACTGAATAGGCAATTGCAAAGTAGAGTCCTTTCTCGACGAACCAAAATCAAACTCTACAAGTCGCTTATGGCATTCCTGCTTTATGGTACAGAAGCGTGGACGATGTCAACATCCGATGAGATGACTCTTGGGGTTTTCGAGAGAAAGGTGTTGCGTAAGATTTATGGTCCTCAGAACATTGGCAACGACGAATAACGCAGACGATGGAACGATGAGCTGTACGAATAATAGCGAATAAAAAGACAGCGGCTACGCTGGCTAGGTCATGCTGTCCGCATGGACGAAAACACTCCAGATTTGAAAGTGTTCGATGCCGTACCCGCTGGTGGAAGTCGCGGGAGAGGAAGGCCTCCACTCCGTTGGAAAAACCAGGCGCCGAATTGCGAAGAAAAGAGAGGAATGGCGCGCTGTTGTCGATTCGGCAATTATCGGCTAAACGGTTTCTACACCAATTACTCATACATTAAGTAGAAGGTATATATATTTAGTTCTATTGGCGCACACTTATGGAACTACTTGTAAATGCCAACGACAAACATCTGAGTTACTCTCTAGGAAGTGGTAGCTAGAGAGCAATAATTTTCCTTGCCAAATACTAACGGCCTTTAGTTGGTTTGCCAGTAATTTAAATCGTTAGTATTTTGACTATGAGCTCAATATATTTATGTTATAAGTCACAAGGGCTGGAGGCTGATACAAAAAGAATGAAATTTCCACCGAACCAAGCCTTGTAATAGAGAAAAATGATAGTGGTAATTGTGGATGAAATGGGTCTATTGGCGAGAGATTTTATTGGATTTATTTTAATTATGAACATGGAATTTCTCAATTCAAGCATCAAAAATGTTGTCTATAATCCAACATTCGTCTTCGAAACCAAAATACAATCGTACCAATGGAAGAGTCCGGGAGAGCCAACGCCAAAAAAAATATTTGAACAAATTTAAGACTTTAATCTGCCATTTCAACTATTCCGGCGACCATTTAGCTCAATCCCCCATCACTCCAACTGGGAAACTGTTGATGAAACACTCTTATGTCCAAATAAATAAAACAGAATAGAAAACAATTATTTGCAAATAAACCTATGTATATATGGATATGCGATGACAAGCAACAGACAAATAAACTTGAGCGCATATGTCATTTGGGACAGTGAAAACCACAGCGGCCTCTATGCCATAAGCCACCTCTGATGGCTTTCCGGGCGCACCACATTGCAATTTCCGTTTAAATGCAGCTCATTTCGAGTTGCTTAATGCAATTCACACGCGCTTAGCACACAATTCACGCGCGCGCCCGTACAACTGCAGCGCCGAGTAAATAAATGCGCTGCCAAATGAGTGCTAATACTGTTGATTATGTGGCGGCGCAACTACAACTAATACCGAATGTGTGCGATACTAATATTTTGCATACAAATGACATCTGCCTGATGAATACTGCTAACTGCAGGTGTGTTTGTTTGTTCGTCTCTCTATATAAATATATGTAGATATGAGTGTGTGTGTATTTCTGTTGGTAGTGTGCTCACACAGCAACGCTAACGAATCATAAATAAACACATTGCAACTAAATAAACAACACCAATAAAATGTCATTTATACAAATGGTTATCGCAATGGAGCGCGCAAATACGGCAAAATCTAAAAAGCACAGCAAGTGATTTTAATTGCGCGCTTTTAGGCGTTTAAACACTGCCAGCCGGCGATTTGTAATCGCTTAAGCACGCAATAGTCAGCATGTGTGATGACTAACTGCCACAAAATATGCGCATGGTATGTGTTAAATGCCTGCCTGGCACACTTGATTGGCAGGCCGCGCTAAATAACACTTTTCAACTCTTCATATGTGCATGTGTGTGTGTGTGTCGGTGTGTGCTCGGCGGCAGCATTTGTCGATTATAATAATACTGTTGGCAAAAAATAGAGAATTTTTGGTGTAAAAGTGTGCGCTCGAAATGAATTCGTTAATTAAATTGGCTGGCTGCTGCGTTGCTTGGTTGGCGCGCATTGTTTTCGGCAGCGCCTAGTTGTATGCAATGCGAAAAATGCAGTCGGCCTATTAGTGGCTTGAATAGCGACAAATGCGCGTCGCTTACAATGCATTGCATGTGAATAACACACAAGCAGATGGAATATACATATATGTATAATATACATGTGAGTGTATGAGCCTTAACGCAGGTTGTTGAGTGTGCGCTTGTTGTGAGGCCCACCTTACGTGCATTGCATACATTTTATTTATGGCCATTTTTACTTTTGCATACAAATTTATGTTATTTGCACACAACAACAGCGCTGATAAAATCCGCATATAGCGACATACAAATAAATAAATTTACAGTTTTATTTATATATGAATATACACACACACTTACATACATTCAAATAAATGTATATCTGCAATTTTATTTGTATTCGCGCGCGCGGAATTTTGATTTTTCAACGCAATTTCTGCCAACAATTATTTATCACGCCACTCCTCAACCCACACAACGGCTACCACGCAGTGCGCCGCACCATAATAAATATGCGCCTTTTCAACCGCTCTGACAGTTGAGCGTCAGCGTTTATTCAAGTGTTGCATTAACAAAAAAAAAAAATTGCGAAATAAAAGATTTTTTCTCAACGTTCCATCACTGCAGCTGCCTTTGCATGTCATTTGAATGCGAGTTTATATGTATATTGTGTACCTATGCGATGATTTTTATTTGGTCTGTTTCGCTTTTGTTTGCTTTGGCGCTTTAAAGTGATTTATATAATTGTCGATAATAAAGTCGATGATTCATAACGGTTTACAGTTATATTTATATTTATTTAAACACAATTGTGCGAATTTGAAATGAAGTAGACGTAGAATCAGTAGTTGTTAGTTTCGAGTAAGCCAATTAATGTTTTAATACTGCAGTGGTGACTGTTGCATGGTGAGAAATGAAAGTCTAATAGTAGAGTATGAAAGTCTTTGCAGGTACTTTAAATTCGCTTAAATCTTGAATCATATTTATTACAATATGAACGATATATAACTGGATGTTTCCAAGAATGTTCATGTGGCTCTTTATGTTGGAATTTGTTGGTAAAAAATAAGCAGACAACTGGGTATTGGAACAATCGAAGAGCCCATCTAGTGGTGTAGGAGAGCAGAAAATCACTAATGTTGAAATTGGAACTCAGAAAGCAAAACTATATACAACGGCAAAAGGTATACGAAGGAAACCGACTATTTATCATATCAAACTTGACTCAAACCCTCCTGCCTAGTTTATTGCTTTGTCGCATGATGCTAGAGTTCAATAATTGTAACTTTTAGTACTTTTCAATGACCTGTAACAAATTAAATGGATACGATATGATAGTAGGAGACGATACAAAGAAGAAGAGAATCAGAAAAACAACGTCACCTATACCAACAAGAAGGGTGCTTTAGTAATTATCCCAGCATAATCATAAATCTGATCTCAAATACCTGATATTAAAGGATTGTTAAAACATAAGTAGCTGAACTATAGATTATGCTGAACAAACCTCGATAAGATCATAAAAAGTCCAAACAACATCATAAAATATGAAAGCGATGGAGTCAGGTGCTGTGGTTCCAGCAACAGTTAAAGAAACAAAGTATCAACTATACAATACACATCCACAAACTACAAGCACCGATATGATTTACACGTCACGAGATTGGCATCAGAATTGTAAGAGTGGTTGTTGAAGGGTGAATACCTCAAAACCCGATCGATTGATATCCTGATTTTTGAGATCTTTATAGACCATGTAGTGATCTAATGCAATCGGCCGTATTTGGATTTATGTCCTTCCTATGCTGGGGAACTTACTACTGCTTTGGAAGTGATTTTATACTCTCCCAATACAAGTTGCTAAAGAGAGTATAATAGTTTTGTTCACATAACGGTTGTTTGTAACACCCAAAACTAAATGAGTTAGATTTAGGGTTATATATATCAAAAGGATCAGGGTGACGAGTAAAGTTCAAATCCGGATGTCCGTCTGTCCGTCCGTCTATGCAAGCTGTAACTTGAGTGAAAATTGAGATATCTTGATGAAACTTGGAAGACGTATTTCTTGGCACCATAAGAAGGTTAGGTTCGAAGATGAGCGTAATCGGACCACTGCCACGCCCACAAAATGGCAATAACCGAAAACATATAAAGAGCTATAACTCAGCCATAAATTAAGCTATTGAAGTAAATTTGGTATGAAGGATCGCACTATGAAGTGGCATATGTGGATGGCATTTTGTTGAGCGCGGCCCGCCCTCTAATAAGTTTTTTGTACATATCTCGTAAACTACTAAAGCTATATCAAGGAAACTTTCTGGTACTACCTTATACAGTCCAAAAATGGAGGAAATCGGATTATAACCACGCCCATCTCCCATACAAAGGTTATGTTGAAAACTACTAAAAATGGTTTAAATCAGTAAGGAAAACCACCAGAAACCTTAAATTTCATTATAAAGATGGTACAGATGGGCTCCACCCAAATTGGTATACAAATGGGTCAAAAACAATATCTCCGAAACTACTCGACCAATTTCAATGAAATTGGGTTCATAATATCTTCCTATCTTCCCAATGATATGCTGAGAAAATAATCCAAATCGGTTCACAACCAATCCTACTTTCAATATACCAGAACTTTTAAGTCAATCTGAATCATTTACTTAACAATATATAAAGTAAGCACTAGTGATGATATCGGAACATAACTTTGTAAAAATACTGCATTTAAAAAATGGCATCGCCGAAAATTTAAAAATTGGACCATCGAAATCGGTCGATAAGTTTTCAAGACCTTATATATCGAATTTGAGGACCTCAGTACTTCTAATACATTTTTTAACGAAAATATAAATAAGTCTCTCAGATAGTTTGAAGAAATTTAGTGGGAATAATTTTCTATTAATAATATGTATCTGTACCAAAAATACGTGAAATCGGGTCACAACTTCACCTAACATCCATATACTTAATATTAGGGTTTTCAAACCTTCAATGGACTTTGAACCATATATATGCCGAATATGTGGGTCAAATTGTTTGTTATATAAATGAAATTAAATAAATAAATTGCAAGAGTATAAAATGTTCGGTGACAACCGAACTTACGTCTTCCTTACTTGTTTTATATACTCTACGAAGACAATATTCAGAAGCTCGGAACAATTCCAACGCAGATTTCAGATTGTTTGAAAACAATATATAGAATAGTGCTCAGTTCAGGGAGCTATGAAGAAAAATTATGTACAATCGAGGAAATAAAATATGAAAAAAAGAGTACACAAGGTTTCACTAGCTTAAATAAAGGTTATGAATCATATGATACGATTTTTTGATCATCGGAAGATTGGACTTTAACACACTAGCCTTATGAGATCACCGAACTGATTTAACTTTTACAACGATTATTTGCAGAAAATTTATACAGTTTAACAAAAGCTTAGTTGTGATGAGTGCTTATCTTGTTCTAATCTAATCTAAAGAACTAAAAGATTTAAGGTCTAAAAATAAAGTAAATGAATGAATGTAACCTAAAGACTAGATGGTAGGCTTAGCTTTGTTTAAACCAAATGTGGGAAAGTATTTAGCTTCGTTTTGTATTTTAAATTGCCTACGGTATGTAAATACTGTTATATACATAAACTTACGTTTCCACATAAAATAAATTTGTAATCGAAAAAATGATATTTTCTTTCATATTTCGTTTCGCCTTCCCCACTTCCTGCATTTCTTTTCTCTTGGCATTTGTACTTCAAAAGTGTATTTCGACTAAACGCTAACTGCAATTTGCTATTTAAATAACAGATTTAAAATTGTAATAAATGCTTATCATTTTGCCACAAACACATACATACATACGCTGATTTCTTTTCACGAAATGATGGCAGAGAAGCCAACGAACAGGCAACGCGAGTCATGACAGCCAGGAAGTGGAGTCAAACAAATGACAGTAAAGCAGATAGACAGGAAGAAGGAACAAAGATGGACAATGAAAATTGCAGCAGACATACATACATACATATGTACATATTTAAATACAGTAATGTAGTAAGAATATATATAGATATGTGTGCTTGCCGGTAATGAAAGCGAGAATCTGCGCAAAAATGTAAACTCATCAGCATATTTCATATTTTGCACAATTTAAAGGTAAAGCAGTGCCACTCGGCGAGAGCATATGAATGGAAGAATGTAAAATGAGGCGGACGGTGTGTAATAAAATGGCGTGCGACAGTGTGTGTTGAGTGCTTAAAAATTTGCATAAAAATTTAATAAATTACAAAAAATGAGTGAATTGCATATGTTGCTTGGTAAGGACACACACACAGTGGTACATGTGTACACCGTCAGCAATGACAAAAGCATTAAAAGCGCACAGCGAAAGCAACTACCATAATCACCCAGCCAATGATGTTGCATACACACAGGCGCAATACACGTGCGCCTGCACAAGAGGCAGGCAGGCAGGCAGACAGACGCTTAATGTAGCAATAAAGACAACAATATGAGTGCATGCATATGAAATGATTTTGACGGCAAGCTGCTGTGCTGAGCTAATTTGTGGCGCCACCAGGAGCAGCTACTTAGTTGGCATATACATATAGTATATGCATATATTCTTGTGTGTTTTTGTATTTATAAATTATGATTTTTGCCTGCTTTTGTTACATACTCGGTGTCTGTATGCTTAATTTTGGAAAATCATGCACAAGAACAACAACAAAACACATATTTTTAAAGCGCTCCGAGCGCATACTTTCTGCAGAAAAACTTATTTAAATATTATTACACATATACACACACACATGTCAAGTACAGCATGTAAATGTCCGTTATAAATTTTACTTGTAATATTTTCGCTTTTTAATTTTTTGTATGTTTGCATGAGTGTGCGTGTGCAATAAAATATTTTACGCGCGAATTTGTAGCGGCTGCTAAACGCGCTAGTGGGGAAATAGACGCTCGGCCGAGTATTTAACGCCGCTACAGCCTACCATCTACCAACCACGACTGCCTGCCAACCCGCACTCCGCGCAGCATGCAATAATTGAGCACTAAGCGTCATGAAAAATTGTGATGAATGGCGAAGTTTTACATATTTTTATTGTTGTTGTTGTTTTTATATTTATTTTTTTGTTTTTGTTGTTGTTTTTTTATTTTATTATTGTTTTTGCTTTTGTATTTGTTGTTGCTTCTCGTTTTTTGTTCACCCGCTTTGCTTTCTGTTTGTTTCCTCAAGCAATTCAAAGCACCAGCCAGCCAGCCAGCCACCCAACCAGCATGTTTACGCATTCATAGTGCATACTTTGCGGCGCTGAAACTTTCACGTGTTTGTGTTGGCGTTGAAGTAGGCTTTGTGTGTGATTTGAATTTGTCCGCATGTTGTTTTGTCACTTTTTCCTTCTTTTTTCCTTCTTTTTTTTCTCTCGTTTTTTTTTGGTGTATTCATATTCCACTTGCGTTTGTTATTATTGCGTGTTGCCATAATAAACTTTTTTCGCCAGCAACAACAACAACTAGTAGAAGTGCAATTATGGCAAACAAGTCGTGACATGAGTTTTTGGCAGTAAATTCGTGAATAATACAACATACAATACAATAACAACAGGAAAGCACGAATTGCGGCGCATAAAAATTAAAATAAAAGTGAAATTAAAAGTTGTAAAATCATGTTTTTGTGGAAGAGAATAAAACATTTAAGCGGAAATAAAAATCAAATTTGGAAATGTTTTAAAATATTTTTTTTTCTAACTGCTGGTTTTAGTGTTGCCCACCTTAATTGGTTTGTTATGCATTTTTAAATAAAATTCATTCTTTAGTGTTATGAGGGAGCTTAAGGAAAATTGAATTAAATGGTCTTCACTATTATTACTCAGCTAAATATAACCTATCAAAAATTATCATTTTGTATTTTTTTATAAGCGGAAAGGTGTTTAGTATTGATTTTCTATTTTCAGTATTCAAAAGGCCACAGGATCTGCTAAATGATGTATAGTTTTAATTACCCAGCCAATATATACATATATATATATATATGGATAAGGAGGCGAAGCGAATGGGTCTGGAGGTGAATGAGGACAAGACGAAATATCTCCTGTCATCAAGCAAACAGTCGGCGCATTCGCGTCTTGGCTCCCACGTCACTGTTGACAGTCATAACTTCGAGGTCGTAGATAATTTCGTCTACCTGGGAACCAGCATCAACAACACGAACAATGTCAGCCTCGAAATCCAGCGCAGAATAACTCTTGCCAACAGGTGCTACTTTGGACTGAGTAGGCAATTGAACAGTAAAGTCCTCTCTCGACGAACCAAAATCAAGCTCTACAAGTCGCTTATCATTCCCGTCCTGCTTTACGGTGCAGAAGCTTGGACGATGTCAACATCCGATGAGGCGACACTAGGAGTTTTCGAGAGAAAGAGTTTGCGAGAGATTTATGGTCCTTTGAACATTGACAACGGCGAATACCGCAGACGATGGAACGATGAGTTGTATGTTTTATTCGACGACATTGACATAGTTCAGCGAATAAAAAGACAGCGGCTACGCTGGCTAGGTCATGTTGTCCGAATGGACGAAAACACTCCAGCCCTGAAAGTGTTCGATGCAGTACCCGCCGGAGGAAGCCGAGGAAGGGGAAGGCCTCCACTCCGTTGGAGGGACCAGGTGGAGAGCGACCTGATTAAACTTGGGATCTCCAACTGGCGCCGAACTGCGAAGGAGAGAGAGAGGTGGCGCACTATCGTCGATTCGGCTATAACCGGCTAAACGGTTGCAACGCCAATCACATATATTAAGGGATTTGTGATTGTTTTGACACTAGCGCCACCTAACGATTTCTTTATACAGCTGGTGATGAATCCTACAGTAACTCATGTTATAAAATGGACTAGGCAACCGGTAAAACCAAGAAAACGCTTTTGACAACATAGTAAGTAAGGGGGTTATCCAGACCTGTTTATTAGGGATTTTTTGGATTTTTTTCCTACGACCAGGAAATAGATAGATCCTTAATTTTATTATCATTTATAAACATATATTTTAAGCTAAAAATATTGAGTAGAAAACGAGTTACAGCCTTACTGAACACTTCTTCTTCTTCTTGACTGGCGTAGACACCGTTTACGCGGTTATAGCCGAGTCCACAACAGCGCGCCATTGGCAGTTTGACGCCAATTAGTTATACCAACCGAAGCTAGGTCCCTCTCTACCTGGTCCTTCCATCGGATTAGAGGTCTCTCTCTTCCTCGGCTTCCACCAGCGGGTACAGCATCGAACACTTTCAGAGCTGGAGCACTTTCGTCCATTCGAACAACATGACCTAGCCAGCGTAGCCGCTGTCTTTTTATTCGCTGGACTATGTCTATGTCGTCGAATAACACATACAGCTCATCATTCCATCTTCTGCGGTATTCGCCGTTGCCAATGTTTAAGGGACCATAAATCTTCGGCAAAACCTTTCTCTCGAAAGCTCCTTGTGCCGTCTCATCGGATGTTGACATCGTCCACGCTTCTGCACCGTAAAGTAGGACGGGAATGATGAGAAACTTGAGAGACTGAACACCACCGGGCTTGCACTTCCTCCACGAATGCTTTTCGTAAACAAAAAAAAATAGGAGCCCAATAAACTTCAAGTCATTCGGTCAATCCACTTTTGAGATGGAAGAAAGTTTGAAAAACACAGTTTTGAGAAAAACGCGTTCAAAGTTTCCAGCTGCCAAATCAGCGATTAGAATAGCTCATTCTTCTAACTGCTGTATCTTTAAAACGACTTCGAATTTTTACCATAATCACTTTACTACCGTATTCTAGACATGTTAGGAAAGCAATTTATGATTAAAAAAAAAAATTGAACCCCTCACATGGGATGACATTAAGCTCCCCATAATGGAACACATTGAAATTCTCTTTAAATTGACGTCGATACAACGAGAACTGATTGAAGAAAAATTCATTCTCAGGAACATCAAAAAGGCTTACTAACATATGCCGAAGACAATCTGAAGCAAATAGAACACAATTCAGACTTAGTAGACTCTAGTGGGCGGGACACTAAGTTGAAGGAACTACTCAATACCTCAATATCGAATTTGAAGAAGTTATAGATGAAAGGAGGAAATAGAATTTAACCAGAAAGTAAAATAATATCTAATATTCTAGAAGGAAATATGCCAAGATATATTATGAAAGTACTCATATTCTCTCTTACAAAACAATAGTTTAGCGATTCGAGACACTTAAGACAAAGAGTTACTGAAAATGTTGAACGAATTTGTGGTCTAAAATTTATGGTGAGGAGTTTTCTGCTTTGAGAAATATGTCCAACAAATCGTCAAGCTTAGATAATATGTTATATTGAATATACTAGAGTAGATAAAAACAATTTTGCCGACAACAAGCCTGATAAGAAGGTATAAGGGTTGGGAAAGACAGCGTTTTTAGACAGGAGCTAATTGATCAATTAACCGGCTTCTGCTCATTACCATACAAAATAAAAATTTACATGGATTTTTAATTGAATTTTAATCGACTTGAAAATCAAATGCAACTCTGTGACAAAAACGTACGATATATGTTCTTTGTCTGCGATAGGCTAAAATTTTTGATAAAAAAGCTACGGTAGATGTCGCTTCTAAAAAATATTAATCAGCTGATGAAACTTAACAACTTCTTATGAAAACCAAAAACAAAAATGCATAACAACTGATCGGTTATCGAGTAGTTGTCGGCAGTGTGAAGGGCAAAAACTGGTTTCTCAATACAAAATTTAATTGAACAATTAATTAGGCTATCTAAACACGATATTAACTTGATCGATTAAAAAACACATTATCAAACACATTTACTTAATTTCTGCGGTATCCTTATCTGACAAGAACTAAGTAAAACAGGACTACCCAATCATAAAATGTTGAAAAAAGCCGGCTGTTTGGAATAGTTATTTATTCGGATTTTCAACGTTAATGGTTCTTCCTAGTGATTTTTGGTGATATCTTGGGAGTTTTAATGCGGCTTTGCGGTAATTCGCTACTGCCGCCAACCAATCAATGATGTTCGAATTTTTCAAAATAGTTAAACATTTAAACTCACAAACCAAATTTCATACAATTTTTTCTGGAAGACAAGAACAATTTCCAACTCAACTAAAAATTCAGAAAAAATGTATTTCTTCTTGCTTTGCTAAATGTATGACCAACACTGTACATATGTACATACTTGTTCCAAGTGAATTACGTGTAATATGCTGCGTGCAGGAAAAAAAATAACAGCATAAGGCGCGCACTACACGCACGTATGCCTGCACGCGCAATGCCAAGGCACAGAATTTTTTTATTTTTTCACATTTGTGTTTTTTGGGCTTTCGTAAAAAATAAGTGACTCAAAAAAATGCTGTTTTTGTCATATACATAGCTATGCATCGCTAAGGCATACAAAAAAAAAAAAAAACAAAAAAGCGTAGGAACAGTTAACGCTGGCACGGGAAATTAAGTAGAAAGGAGTGGTGCGCCACGCACAGACGGAGAGAGACACACACGCTGGCGCAAAACATGTTGTTAGCGTGCTTTTGGGCGCTCAAGTACCCGCCATCAAGCATATTTTCGGTTTTACAAGCGCATCAAATGCCACCAAAAAAAAAGGTAAGCATTCACTTTGTTACCTTTTCACTACAATTCCGCTTTTCACTCCGCTTTGTTTTTGTTTTTTTCGTACCTTCACTACACTTTAATTTATGTTTTTTTGTTTTTTTGCTTTCGGTTGCATTAAAAATGAATGTGTAACTGCACCCAGGGCGAGTTTTATTTACGAAAAGCTATTTGCTAGACACTGGCCTTGCGCTTGAGCTGCAAGTGAGAGCGGTGGATGTGTGTGTGTGCATATACATTTTTTACATTTTATTTCGCTCTCCTTAAACACTTGCACAGTGTTTTTTTCTTAGTCAGAGGCCATTTTTTAAATGTCTTTTCCTCGTATAACTCGCTTTTATGCCTTTCTCTGTAGCTTATATGTAGTAGGTATGTGTGTACACACATAGTATTTTTAACGTTAATTCCTCACTCGCATTTAACTGCATATTGCTTTTATTTATTCTACCCTTTCGCTTTTATTTGATTGCTATTTTTCCGCGTACGCATTCCGCTCACATAATGAAATTTACCGCAAATACTTTCGTTGGCAAATAAATAAATAATACAGATTGCTGCTGAGACACACACACACACACAGATTTTGTACCTCTTCCGGCTATTTTTATGCGCTCTTCCCAGCAAACCGAGTGAGTAGAAAGCTCGATCCTCGCCGCGGGTTGTCATTTTAGCGGAAATATTTAGAAAAAGTCACTTAAAAATTCCACCGCTGACATTGTGACATTTAACCACATCTATTTTTGAGGGTCAAATGCGCATTATAAAATGGCAATAAAACCCGAAGAGGTAATTGAAGTAACTCGTTTTCCTTTACGCTTTGCGGCAAGCGCGAGGTGGGTGTGTAGGAAAATGGGTATAGGTGATTGAAAAAGGTGTAACCACTTCAGGCTTAAGTTCTCAGTTCGAAGCCCAACAGTTGTTTAGCTTACAAAAAAAATTTAATGTGGGAAAAATTTTGATTTTCTGAAAATACAGAGGTAGTCAAAATTATTTACACATCGGACGTTTTTTTACATGTTTCACAGAAAGAGCTTTCGCTTGTTGTTGTTGTTGTCGCAGCGAATGAAGTCGGTTTGGCAAGAATAGCTAGAAATATGGCGGAGAAATAAGCAAATGAACTGAATACTGCAGTAGTCAAAAGTATTTACACACATTTTTTTTGCGTCAAAAGTATTTACACACAACATAAACTCTATTATCCTGTTCTTATTTAATGATAACTTTAAAATTTTAATGTTCAGTATAAATTCCTATTCTAAAGCGCTAAATTCATAATTGGTTACATTACCATTGGCAATGCTTACCAGCCTGCTTTATGGTCCGAATTGATTCAACCCAATTGTGCGCTAAGTTAACTGTTAATTTTGACCAAATGTCGGTAATTTCGGCGTTTTCGGTTATTATATCAATTGTCCTCTGATATTTAACGAAAGACCAAACATTTTGACTAAAGTTTTAGTCAGGGATGTGCGGAGGTCAACTTGATTTGCTTCATTTAAAACTTTTGTAGGTAAAGATCCTTTATGAAATGGAGCATTATCCTGTTGTAAAATGTAGTCAATAGTTGGAAAAGGCCGACAGACCACTATAATGGCATGGTCATGTGTATTCTAATATATCCGGATGATTTAGCGTCTCTTAATTAGTACCAAATCTCCAAAACAGAAGTAAAGAAAATTTCCCCAAAAAATCATAAGGTCACTCCCGACTCTATTTAGCGTCTAAACCTCTTCTTCTAGCGTCTTATTCCTCTTCTCACGTGGTAAAGGCATAAAGCGTATACTAAAGAAGCCCTGGAACTAAAATTCAGTCTTATCTGTCCACGACAGGCTTTAGCATGCATTTTAAGGCAAATGAGAGGCATATCGCTTTTTTGGTTTCGGAAATAAAACTTTTTTGTTTTCGGAAGTGGTCAACTTTATGCACAACGTATGTATTTATGTTACTATTTTTAAATGTCCTTAGCAGTGTAGCATCATTGGCTGTTCATGCAATATGCTGATTCGATGATGCTGCAACATTAAGAGGACTAATTGTGGGATTTTGTATGACAGTTCCTACCAATCTTCTGCATTCTCTTTGAGTTATCACAGGTTTCCGCCCAATTATCTTTAAATTGCCCTTGCAGTACTTCGTTTCCTTCTTTTTAATAACATTATAAACAGTATTCCATCAAATTCTATAAATTTTAACTAACTCCGAAGCCTAAACCCGAGTCTTAAACTTAGTAACAGTCTCCAATTTAGTTATAATCTATAATTCCTTTGTTTTCGATATTTTATTTACCAATTTTTATATTTTAAGGCTGAGTTAGGTTGTTAAGAATGCAATAGAATCAAATTACTACTTTTGCCCAAACCAAATCCAAGGATAAAGGCTAAATCGCCGTGTGTAAATACTTTTGACTACTGCGAGTCTTCAGTTCATTTGCTTATTTCTCCGCCATATTTCTAGCTATTCTTGCCAAACCGACTTCATTCGCTCGGGAATAGATCAAGGTTTACAACAACATAGCATTTTGTTACCCTGCGACAACAACAACAACAAGCGAAAGCTTTTTCTGTGAAACATCTAAAAAAACGTCCGATGTGTAAATAATTTTGACTTCTTCTTCTTAACTGGCGTAGAAACCGCTTACGCGGTTATAGCCGAGTCCACAACAGTGCGCCACGCATCTCTCCTTTTGGCGTTTTGGCGCCAATTGGTAATACCAAGTGAAGACAGGTCCTTCTCCACCTGGTCCTTCCACCGGAGTGGAGGTCTCCCTCTTCCTCGGCTTCCACCAGCGGGTACTGCATCGAAAACTTTCAGAGCTGGGGCACTTTCATCCATTCGAACAACATGACCCAGCCAGCGTAGCCGCTGTCTTTTTATTCGCTGGACTATGTCTATGTCGTCGAACAACACATACAGCTCATCATTCCATCTTCTGCGGTATTCGCCGTTGCCAATGTTTAAGGACCGTAAATCTTCCGCAAAACCTTTCTCTCGAAAACTCCTAGTGCCGTCTCATCGGATGTTGACATCGTCCACGCTTCTGCACCATAAAGTAGGACGGGAATGATGAGGGACTTGTAGAGTTTAGTTTTTGTTCGTCGAGAGAGGACTTTACTTTTCAATTGCCTACTCAGTCCATAGTAGCACCTGTTGGCAAGAGATTCTGCGTTGGATTTCAAGGCTGACATTATTATCGGTGTTAATGTTGGTTCCTAAGTATACGAAATTATCTACAACTTCAAAGTTATGACTGTCAACAGTGACGTGGGAGCCAAGACGCGAATGCGCTGACTGTTTGTTTGATGACAGGAGATATTTCGTCTTGTGGGAAAAAGCAGAACTAACGGCGCGGGTGTTGTTTCCAATGATATCGATATCATCGGCGTACGCCAGGAGCTGTACACTCTTGTAAAAGATGGTACCCTCTCTGTTTAGCTCTGCAGCTCTTATAATTTTTTCCAGCATCAGGTTAAAGAAGTCGCACGATAGTGAGTCACCTTGTCTGAAACCTCGTTTGGTATCGAACGGCTCGGAGAGGTCCTTCCCGATCCTGACGGAGCTTTTGGTGTTGCTCAACGTCAACTTACACAGCCGTATTAGTTTTGCGGGGATACCAAATTCAGACATCGCGGCATAAAGGCAGCTCCTTTTCGTGTTGTCGAAAGCAGCTTTAAAGTCGACAAATAGATGGTGTGTGTCGATCCTTTTTTCACGGGTCTTCTCCAAGATTTGGCGCATGGTGAATATCTGGTCAGTTGTTGATTTTCCAGGTCTAAAACCACACTGATAAGGTCCAATCAGTTTGTTGACGGTGGGCTTTAGTCTTTCACACAGTACGCTCGATAGAACCTTATAAGCGATGTTAAGGAGGCTTATCCCACGATAGTTGGCGCAGATTGTGGGGTCTCCCTTTTTGTGGATTGGGCAGAGTACACTGAGATTCCAATCGTCGGGCATTTTGACTACCTCTGTATAATCTTGGGCCAATACACTTGGCCTAGTGATACCCGAACTTCTTTAACACGTCTGAAAAAATACTTTTTCTGGAGGTTCTCAAAAAAGGTCTCTATGACGACAATAGCCTCGACTAACCATGTCGAAATCGAAAGCACAAATATGTCAAATTCGGGGCCAAATCTGAAGAGTACTGTAAATGGGTAAGCAGGGGTGTAACTGTAGGCCACTATTTCTTCTTCGCCACATGATACGGGGTTTCAACAATTCGGTATCAAACCGATACAATAATTCGGCATAGTAGAAACCTGTGACCGTCTTGGCCTGCGGTAGTTAGACGGTGTAGATCATACTTTGAGAATCCCAGAAAGAGGTACCCATCACATTTCCGGTTGATAGTAAAGTCATTGCCTCCTTGGAACATGACCTCACATTGAAGTCCATTGTTTCCAATATTCCTTGGTCTCTGGTGGGTACCAGTGGTTTCATGTTTGGAGGAGCATCGCAAAATGACTCAGTAATTCTATCTGAGTAAACTAGTTTTACGGTTGCGCTTGTCGTAGTGGACACAGAGCGTTCTCAAAACCAATGTCTTAAATCTGTCACTTATAAGAAGAACAAACGAAAAAGAGAATCACCGGAGACGGAGCAAGATCTAGTTCTATTTTAAATATGAAGAACTGCTAACAGGTCTGCAATGGAATCTAGTCTAAACTCGGAATCACTCTGTCAAATGGTCTTTTCTCGAAACAGAAGTGTTGGAACGAAATCTCTCGAGTACCACAAGTTCTACAGTGTTGTGTTAAATGTTCTTCATTTTGGTTGGATTAAACTACTTTCGTCTTTAGTACCGAAGTTTTAGATATGTTAACCGAATCTTTTAATGAAATTTAAAATTGAATTCAACTAAGATTTTCAATATGGTTATAGGTATAGCATGAGAAAGATCTTCTGAAAACGCTCTCGGATTAACATTTAAATACCTGTTTCAAGATGGTGATAGAATTACTTAATTCTAATATAGTCAAGTCCTATCATCAAAGCAACTCAGTATCTTACCTGTAAAAGAAAAGAAAGAGAATAATTAAACATTAAACATTAAATTAAACATTTGTAAATTTAAAACTAATTCAAGCAAGAGACTATAAAAGCTTTAGAAATAAGATCCATTTCCATATACAGAACCATATAAATGTACTACAAATAATTATAACATTCTCGCCAAACCACACCAAATGTGAAACACAAAAATAGTTATTTCCAAACAAATTCAGCAAAAAGCGCTATTGGCTTTAGACATGGATAAAGTGGCAACAATAGACATTCACTACAACAGATCCACAAATGTGCAAAGCAAAGTGCAATACCTAGAAACTCGGGTGTGCCAAGAACGTAAAAAAATCTGCGGTGTAATTGTGGCTCTACAATCGAAAGAATACAAAAGATGCAACACCCGGCAAATGCGCGCAAAACCTAAACTAGTGTTAGTGCGCTGACTACAAAATCTAGCAAGCGATTACTAAAGAAGCAACACAAAGCGCGCGCATAAAGGAAGAAACAATCACCGCGGCGCGTTCCTAAATACCCTATGCGCCAAAAGGTAGACTATAAATATTTGCTGCCGGCACATCAGCGTAACGGCAGCTCAGACAGACAGGCTTAAGTCGCATACACAAGCAAATGCGGCAAGTGCATTCAGTTCGGCTTGATAGTGGCAATAATGTTGCATATACAATAGAATAGAAACTTTAGATTGTTGCCATAAAAGTCAAGTGAAAATGTTTGAATGCATGCATATTCTAAGGAGCTAATGTTCATATATGTTGTCTACCTTCCAGCTTGCTGAAGTGGAGTTAATGGCTGCGCTTTGTGGCAGCTCTCCAACTAAACGCCCTCACCATTTCAGCCACGGGCAATCAGCCGTGTAAGCTGACAGCCACGCCTCTAAGTGAGTGCGCAATAGTTTCGCTGTTGTGTGCTTTTAGGATGCCAAACTGGGTATGTCTTTAAATGTAAGATATATATGGATATAGTGGAGATAGAAGTAAGAGAAGATGCAGATAAAAAAGCAAAATCAAGATAATGGCAAATAAAAAAGAAAAAACCGACAAAGATGAAGATAACTAAAAAGATAATACTGTAGATATAGATAAAGATAGCCACAAAGATGAATATTTGGGTGAATATGAAGATAAAGAAGATGACAAAGATAATGCTGAAGATAAAGATGAAGATAAAGATTTGGTTGAAGATTAAGATAAGGGTGAGATTAAAGATACAGATTGAGATAAACATCTGCCAAAAGATAAATATGAAAATGAAGTCAATGACATGGTGAAGATAGGTCTGAAGAAAACGATAAAGATAAAGATAGAGATAAAGATAAAAAAAAGAGGAAGGTAAATTTAAAAATAAAGATGAGGTAAAGATAACGCGTTTAATAACTTTATTTTCGCGATTAAAGTCGCATTTTTAAGCTCACTAAAAATAATTTAATTATAATGAGTGAAAAAGAAAGTGAAAAAAGCAATTGCATACTTTTAAGCGCCAGTATATGTATGAGCGCTTGGATAAACGTTCATTATTCATATTTTTATTTCAATTATGAGCTGGTTTAACCAAACAATAGCGCGGATTTTACACAGAATATGCGCGTACTTTTACGTGTAATCAGCGCAGGATGGAGGTTGTGTAGCATAACTGTAGGCGCATGTATAATATATGAAAATACATATATACTCGGCATCACTGCTGCCATAAACAGTCGAAAATGTTGCAGAGGATTAAAAGCATATACAGTAATTTCCACAATGTTTATGTGTGTCTGAAAACTTCCAGAATTGCTGCTTCTATAAACAGTTGCATACACACACATTTACAGGCAAAAAAGATACAAAGAAGCGAGAATGTGACACTCCGCGCGCGCCAAGCGCTTTCGAGTACTTTGAGGCAAGCACATGGATTAAACAAGAGCGTATGTGGAGGCGCTACATTATCAACATTATCTGCATAACACAATATGCTCATATGCGCCTAAAAATATGTTAATCCTTTTGTACTCTTGCCATAATGAATGGGGCACAAAACAATAAAGGTGGTACTTTTTATTTTTCTTTTTTATTCTTTCTCGCAAATGCTTAATAATGAAAATACGCCAAACAATGTGGCACTTTTGAGCACTTGACGATGATACATAATATTGTGTTGTGCGCGCGCCTAAAAAACGACAACACGTAGGCATAACTTTGCCACTGTCGCTTATCACAGCGCGCTGGAAATTATGATTGCGGTTGCAGGAAGTGTTGAATTGACAGTCAAATAAGTGCGCAAAGTTTCGTTGAAGACAGTTAAGCTTGGCGCGCTGGTATTTGTGTGTTGCTAAACAATAGGCGCGCTACTGAGCGACGGTTTCGAGTATAAATTGGTGATGGAAGAGTACCGCGTAAGTGTATGTGTTCGAGTGACAAGTATAAAGTTGAAGAGGCGCGTGTAGGGAATTTAAATAATAAGAGAATTTGTTATTAGTTGGCAGCCTAAAAGTATGCAATATGTTTTTGAAAAATGTTTCAATGAAATGAATTTGTATATCACATGACGGTTAGTTTTTTAGTGTAGAGCTTTGAAGGTTTTTTCGAGTATAAAAAAGAAAAAATTTTCGAGAAATTTTAAAATAATATTTTTTTTAATTATAGTAAAATTTAAATTGTGATAAACATATTTTTTTTTAATTTTAAATAATTTTTTAAATAAATCTGTGTATCACTATATTAACATTTCCTCATACCTGATGAATATAAACCTCATTAACAGCACACAAAGCGTCTCTTGCAACATAAAGACGTAAAGTCGAGAAACACTTTCACAGAAGAGGATTCCAATATGCTCTCACCTATATACATACATATGTGTCTGGTAAAAAAATCCTTAATGAATATGTTAATGCGCCTGTGAGTGTGTGTCAATGTACGCAGCCTCAGCATTGAAGTCTGGCTAAGTGCTTATGGGGGAGCCTAATTTTATACATCATAATTCATTTTATTATTTTAATCAGACGCATGTCATCTACAAGGCCAAACAAACAAAACAGAGTCAATGCACACACATTTCCATACACACACACACAGAGAGTGAAATATCAATGGCAAGAACTCACATTTGCATTCATGATTCCGCTCAGCATCTACACTCTAAAGCACATATATACATCTCCACCACATCACGCTTAATGTAGCTTTCAACAGCAAATGCGCACTCGACGTCTCTGACTTCTCTGCCTGCCATGTCAGAAATTAAGCACTAAGCAACGCAGAACAAGAGCGAAAAAGCATAAAAACACAACACAATTCAAAAACTCAGCACTCTTGACGTTTTGTTTATGAAATCTCTTTTTTATGTATTTTACATTTCTCATTTGTTGTTGTGTTTTTGCTTGTAATTTCGCCTGTTTTTTTATTTGTTGTAATCCTGCAGCTGTGTTGCTCGTAAATCATTTCAGTGTTTTGCTTTTTTACTTTGCTTTTCGCTTTTTTTAATTTCCACAAAATTAACCTTTAATAAGCTAAAGCTGGGGCGGGGCGCAGGTCTTGAGTGGGAGCAGTTTGGCAATTGGCTCAAGAGCGGGAGTAAAGCATTTGCAACAACTGGCAAACAATCGTTTCGAGTTTGTTTCTACTTGGTAAGCAAATTAGCCGCGTTGTTTGTTAAAAGTGAAGAATAAGTAGTGTAAGGAATAATAAAAGGTAACAAAACAAAGCAAAACGATGATAAATAACACAATTTATATTGTGAGCTATTTTTGTTATCGGGAGAAAAATAGTATATTTTTAAATGAAATATGGAAAGTAAAATATTTGGTAGTAAATTTTTGTTTTGGAATACTGAAATATACAGAAGTCATTTATTTTACTACATGAATCAAATATATTGACATTAGCAGTGAACATTCAAAGAGAACGAATATATGACATCCTCAATGACATTTGCTCTGAAAAGAAAACTATCCATTTGAGTTATGAAATCCGAAGCATCTTATTACACTAACTATTCACCTTGAACATTCATTCGAGGCTTTAACCCATTTTACCCATTAAACTCACTTGGTTAAAAAAACAGGATTATTTTCTGTACCCAAGCGAGTACAATGGGATAGAATGAGTTAAGCTAAAATGTGCCCAGATCGTGACGTATTTCTTAGAACTACGTAACTTATATAAATCTCCAACTTATTTCCTAAATAAGGTATAAATATATACATTCTGTACTCAAACAAATATAATTAGAAAATGGAATGGAATGAAAAATATAATCATGAAAATAGATAAAGCGAAATCTGGGATAAATTATAAAATGCTTGGAGAGAAGTTTAAAATAATATTTTCTTATTAGAAGATGGATTTAATATGCATATATACAAACTAAGAAGCTAAATCAAAACAAGGAAGAAATTGTTACAATTGAGTACGAAAGAAAAACTGTTGTAAATATTTGGCTTAAATATAGTCTGGAATAGAGTTATATATATTTGGCGTAGGTTCCGTTTTAAGCGATTATAGCCGAATAGGGTTACCACTGTTAAAAAAAAATATAAAAATATGAAAAATATACATATGAGTCGAATTTAGTAAATTTAGGGCTTGTCTAAATCAGTAATTCGGACATACATAGTAAGTATAAGAGTTGCCACATAGATTTTTTTCTTCAATATTTCTTTATTTATTGGATCTGCTTTGTCGAAAGCCTAACAGTAAGTATTAGACAAAATATTAAATCTATTTACTACTAAAAAAAGCTCAAGAATGTAGTTGAACTGTTTTGGTAGAGCATTGCTCTCTAATAGGCAAGTAGATCTCTTCTTTTAAAACGTGTTTCATTGCAGGAATGTACCAAGGCATAAGGGTTTGGATGTTCACGAAGTTTAGAAATATATTTCTTTCTGCTGTCCTCTATCTTCTTCATTACCATAAGAATATCAAGATCCTAAATGGATATTATCGTTACGCATCTACCATGATGAACACGTGATTGTTCTAAGCATTTTAGGTTGGAATCTCTGAATTATATCGATGTTGTTTGCACAGGTCGTACCCCACAGTTGAATGCCATACATCCAAATCGGCTTAATGACCGCATTGTATATTAGGACTATGTTCTCTAGGCTAAGTTTAGATTTTTTTTTTATTAAAAGCCAATTTAATTTACTGCTCTTAACTATATGCAAGTTATTTGACTGGCTACATGCTTTCGCCACATGACCCTTCGATCCAAGTGAATTCCAAAATATTGTATTTCTTCATTCTCTTGATGCTCTGATGTGGCATCTGTTACGGCTTTCCAGAGCTGTGTCATCCGCAAAAGTGGATATCGTTATTAGCTGTTGGAAAGTCTGCTCTATATATTATGTACAGAGCCGGATACACTACCCTGAGGTACATCAGCACGTATTGCTCGTTCTTCTGATATGAAATCTGCTACTTTAACTGTAAATTTTCTGTCTCTTAAATATGCAATTCGTAAGGTAAAACGTTTGTCATTTTCCATAAAAATACTTCATGCCAAACCTTATCGAACGCCTGAGTTACATCTAGAAAACTAGCTGAGCATATAATGTGGTGAAAATTAAACAAGTCTAACTCTAAATGATTTTGGGCGCAAAAATTGTCTCTTTTAATGTACTAGATTCGGCTAAATAAAATTAAGTTAAGTTGTCATTCCTGGCAACACAGAAATGTTTCAAGTGGTTCTGATAATGATATTTTCAATATTTATAAATAAAACTGGAACTGATATTTCGACTATTAAATACAATACTCCTAAATGTAGGCTACATTGGATATAGTAGACATGCTGTTTATAGATATGGGAGGCTTTATTGATTTAGGGTGAGGACACTACTGGAAGAAAGACAATTCAGTAAAAAAATAAACAACTATAACTGTGATATGGCATGTCTGGAATATATTTGAAGCTATATTGAATGAGTGTAAAGACCGCAATTGAGGAATCAAGAAGAAAAAAATTCCCAATAAATTCACAATATTAGCTATTATTCCCTTATTTTCTATATTAAATGTTTGGTGGCAAAGGCATGAAATTATCAACTTGCCACCAGACTCTCTTAACTTAATATCACAACGAGAGTACTGAGTTCACAACAAATATCAATGTAATTTTAAACACCGTAAACAACCAAATAAAATACATTCTACACTTCAAGACTAGCTTGTGCCACCCTTTATTTATCTGCTCTACGCACTGCTACGCATAAATTTATAAGCCGCGGTTGAGTGGTGATGGCATTTCATGAAGCGCATCATAATAAATAATAAACGCCATATTGTAATGATTGCCATTTCACACAATCCGCAGCAACAACAATAAGAACAACAACAATAATAACAACAACAGTAATAATAACGTTATAACACTGGCAACTACACCAGCGCCGCTGAAGAGTTTTCAAGGTAACTGTACTTCGCGTTCAACTTAAAAGTAAAGCGGCAACATTTCCACACACACACCGAGAGCATGCCACAAATAACGGCAGTATAATATAATGTGTTTATGTGTGTATTGTTGTATGTTGTTGGTATTTTATACCCCCCGTCATGCGCCGTTATTTGCGACAAGCAAGTAAAAGCAAGATTTGAAGTCACGTACGATATTCAGTTGCGTCGCTGCAACAGCTGTTGCTTGTTGCAATTGCAATGCATGCTGGTATGTTAGTGCTGTTGTTGTTGTTGTTCTTGTTGTTGCTGTTGTAATTCCATTTCCGTTTCCGTTGCATTTGACGCGCTGCGCCTGATGACGCCCGTTGTTACGACGGCTGTGACACGTCCCAGCCATTGCCACAACTCCTTGCCACAAACACACACACACACACACACATACATATGTTTCTGTTCCTCCGCACTTTTCATAATTCATATTTCCATGCAAATGGTTTGGTGTATTGTTGTTGTTATTGCATGCAATTGTATTTATTTAGCTGCGTTTATTGGTGTTGTGTTTATCTGTGTGCTGCACCACTCGTCGCCTGTACTCGTCCATCACAGACGCTTTACTCTACTGAGGGAGGGGTGTATATGTGGGTGCGGGGGCGGTTGGGTGTGCGTGTGCCACCGCTTGTTGCATGCATATTTGCCAACCGTTACAAATGTCACTTATTGCTATTTGCTTTTGTGTGGAGCGGAAGGAGTTGCATGAGGCCCCTTATATATGTGTGTGTATATGTATGGCATCAGTTGCAGCTGCCACATAACCGATTGGCGCATAAGCATAGTATAATGTTAGTAATTTTGCGTGGCATTCTAGACGCATACAAGTGCGTGTATGTGTGTGTGTGCTTAAGTAACAGTATCGACGTGCGCGGATGTGCGTGCAGCGCATATGAACTCACACACACTCACATATGTATCTATATGTGGCATGTTGCTTGCGGCGCTGTACGTGCAAGTATTTTTCATATTTAATTATAACGGTTATTTATTTATCAGTTGCAGTTGACAGTATGACCCTCAAGCGGTACTTTTTTATTATTATTGCGTGTGTGTGTGCGTGTGTGCTTATTTATGTAATGGCTTGCATTTAGTGCGTTATCATCATGTTCATTATGTCATTATGTGTTATCTATGCATCTATGATTGCGGTGGCGGCAGAGTAGGGGTGCGTGTTTATTAGTGTGCTTTTTTAATTACTAAAATAAATAAGAATATATGGAAAAAGGACATGCCTTCGATATACGTTTTTCTTTACATAAATGGAACTAGGAAGAGCTTAATTTAATAATTAGAAAAACTAAAGAATAGAGTCGATTTTTATGTTAATTGCTTCGTTTTCTTCTTCTTGACTGGCGTAGACACCGCTTACGCGGTTATAGTCGAATCCACAACAGCGCGCCACGCATCTCTCCTTTTGGAAGTTTGGCGCCAATTGATAATACCAAGTGAAGACATGTCCTTCTCCACCTGGTCCTTCCATCGGAGTGGAGGTCTCCCTCTTCCAACACTTTCAGAGCTTTCGTCCATTCGAACTGCGTGACCTAGCCAACGTAGCCGCTGTCTCTTTATTCGCTGAACAATGTCTGTGTCGTCGAATAACACATACAGCTCATCATTCCATCTTCTGCGGTATTCGCCGTTACCAATGTTTAAGGGACCATTAATCTTCCTCAAAACCTTTCTCTCGAAAACTCCTAGTGCCGTCTCATCGGATGTTGACACCGTCCACGCTTCTGCACCATAAAGTAGGATGGAAATGATGAGGGACTTGCCGAGTTTACTTTTTGTTCGTCGAGAGAGGTGTTGTTTCCAATGATATCGATATCATCGGCGTAAGCCCACAGCTGTACACTCTTATAGAAAATTGTATATTTTTTTAGCTCTATGGCTCGTATTATTTTCTCCAGCATCAGGCTAAAGAAGTCGCACGATAGTGAGGCACCTTGTCTGTAACCTCGTTTGGTATCGAACGGCTCGGAGAGGTCCTTCCCGATCCTGACGGAGCTTTTGGTGTTGCTCAACGTCAGCTCACACAGCCGTATTTGCAGGCATACCAAATACAGACATATCGGCATAGAAGCAACTTCTTGGGGGATGGAGTCATACGTAGAAGTTCACATAAGTGAGGAAAGTTTCTGACTGCCATTCACTTGGGAGTGGCCAGGAACGATTCTTTTGCATGTGCTTCAAGCAGCTCACTACTTCCGATCTTAGACCAAGTATCCTCTGGTTAGCCAACAGACACCCGTTTGGAGGCGAGCTAAAGTGAGAAGGCGAATCCCGCTTATAGGGTTCTGCGTAGGGTTTGGGACCCACCACTTAAAAACGAATCACCAATGAACAGGAAGCAACAACCTCGGATAAGGAACCCTAATTTTGATTGATGAAACTTGCTGGTTCGAATAACAAGTAATTAAACACGAGTGATCATGCTTACATTTGAAACTTTTTTAAAAATGAATAGTGAATGCTTTCAATTAAAATTATTTAAATATGCAGCCTTTCGGTTTTGAATTAACAAATCTCCAAGAAATTTAATATTATCGCACCTAAACTACCTCAAGGACGTACCATTGTGCTCCGAAATAAAATATATAAAAATGTTGTGGTCGGACCATTGTAGTATAACTAACCTAATAACATTCCTAATGAGCCATGTAGTCAACACTGACTACTAATAGCTATTAATATGAAGTTATAAAAGAGAGCAAATATAATATCAAGGTGACTTCACCACAAGACAACAGTCGCAAAAACAACAACTCAAACACCTACTACACTATTGAGGACAACATGGCATAAAACCACAAATGTAAGTCATAACTGAAAGTCAACTTCAAATTGGTACACACACACATACACACATGCAAACATATAACGATCGTCTGGCAACCACGTGTGAGAGCATATACTATTTGCAGCCACAACTCAAAGCAGCACATACACCATGGCACAACGAAAGCAACAGGATTATCGGGCGATTGTAATTGATGTTGCTGCTTTTGTGATGATGACTGTCAAAGGCCTACAGAATTGGACAATGCCAGCAACTAAGTAGACCGTATAATAGTAGCGGAGTACCAGTGGCAGCACTGCTCTGCGCACAGCTCAGCAATGGGACTAAACAAACATTTAACGAAGCCTATCCAACAGGCGCACAAACATAAACATACAATTGCCCGGCAAAGTCATTGTATGCATGTGAGCGTGTGTGTGTGTGACACATAAATTTACGCCTCTACAGGCACTTGCCACATGATGCACCCATTCAGTCGTTGCACGCATTAAAATGTCCTTAGTTGCATGCTACATATGTATATGAGCCACTCGCTGTTGTTGACGAGTGGCGAGTGACTGTTGACAGCAACTGGTCGTTGATTTAACTGCTGCACTGCGCCGAGCGGACAATTTGCAACTGGCTACCAACAACAACACTTTACAAAGGCAATAACAACAACAAGTGCCAGCGCTGAGACTAAAGTCAATACAAAGCGGTGTGTTCATATGGCAACGAGCACAACTCCGACTTCATTAGCCAATTGTCTTGGCTGTCAGTGCGTTTTGGAACACACACAAACAACACACACATATATACAAAGATTGCAACACATTTTTAATTTATGCGCAAGCATACAAGCACACCGCATTCACCAACATCAAAATTTGACTGTGTTGCACCAAGATATGAAAATTATTTTGTCTCTGACATGTGATACATCACCTTTGGCTTGTCTGTCTAACTGCCTGTCTGTCGGTCTTTGCTTACCGCTCTTTAGTTGGTCTAGTCTGTTTGTGTCAGCATTTTGCCATTTCATTAGTTGCTTCGTCTTCTTCCATCTGTCAATGGCTTTGTGTGCCGTTATATTGCCACTTTGATGTGGCATTTCAATAGTGTTGCATTAATATTATTATAGTCATATCTTCGCTTCGGCTATTTACAGTTAGTTGTCTTGTCTCTTGTCTCTAATTTCGGGTTTTTATTGCTGTTGCGGTTTTGAGCTTTTGTGGTCTTGACGCATCAAATAATTACACTTTATTGGTGTCTTTGATATGCATGCATGTGTATTAGTGCTGGACTGACAAAAGCGGTTTGTGGCCTACAAAATATGCATACAATTTACTCGTTTTTGTTCATAGTCATAATTGTTGTTTTTGTTGTATATTATTTTTGAGAAATTCATAGCTGAAGGATGTGTTAAAAGTTGTTATGTATATATATGAACTAAAGATATGCAGACTTGAGTTTAATTATACAAAGAATATTCTGACAAAAATTCATCAAATGCTTGTTGACAACTTGAAAAGTGCAAAAAAGTTAGCAAAGTTGCAAACCACAAACAGAATTTCACTTATCTCTGAAAGTATTTATTGTAAAAGATATGGAATGGGATTGATTACTATCAAGATTTATTTTACTGAGAAAGAAGCGATTTATATGAACGGTATAGAAAAAGTAATTGTTGAAAGTCATTATAGTCGTTATCGATTCGCCAACACTCTGCTCGTTGTCTTTGAGTGCTACTCGCTTGTCAAAAATTTCCACGTAAAAATAACAACAAATTTAAAAATTTGAGTTCAATAAAATAGAGTTATGTTAATTAGGTATAAAATGGCATAACAGCTTGCTTCAGTGCTACCAAATTTAGACCAATTATACCACAATACAAAGCTTACATGACATTTACTGTCAAAAATTGAAATTTTAATATATTTCTATTTATTTTTAGATAGCGAGAGACTTGAAATAAAATATATTATATATTATAGAAAATATAAGGCATGCTACTCGAAATCAAGGGGTTTCTAAAGAAATAGGAACATCGCCGCCACAGAAAAAAGTGATAGACGGCTTGCAAGTGCTACTAGTCCTGCGAGGTTAAAGGAGCTGATGAGTTTATAAAGGGTTATCCAAGTTGAGGTGCTATTTTCTATAACCTTTTTTGGACAGATCACGCGTGAGTCGTGTCAAGCTGTCTTGTTATTTTTGTTCAGTATTGGTTGGTATTTCATCATTGAAAGACTTACGCCTGAGCAGCGTTTACAATTTATTGAACTTTGTTAGGCAAATTTACGTTTCGTAAAGAATGTGTTTCCAGCGAAGCGCTCAACTTATGGTCAACATATTCTGGCAACTAAGCGTACTATTCGCAACACCATAACACATCTCGAGGTATAACATTCATTACTGAAGAATATTCTAACGAATAGACCACCTCCAGTAAAGAAAATATAGCAGCCGTAACTGGTAGTGTACATGAAGACCGTGGAGAGTCGATTCGTCGCCGTACGCAGCAACTCGGACTGACGTATGGAACGATTTGGCGCATTTTACGTAAAGATCTTAAATTGAAAGCGTACGCAATACAGCTTGTGCAAGAACTGAAGCCACTCGACCTTCCCAAGCGACATCGCTTTGATCTATGGGCTCTTGGAAACTTCCCAGAAAATCCGACATTTTCGAGCCAAATTCTCTTCAGCAATGAGGCTCATTTCTGGCTCAATGGGTATGTAAAGAGTAAAATTACTGCATTTGGTATGAGGAGCAATCTGAAGAGATTCAAGAGCTGTCATTTCATCCAGAAAAAATAACGGTTTGGTATTTCTTCAAAAATGATGCCGGTGAGAACGTAACCGACCGTCGCACCACGTAACCGACTATTTGAAGCCTGAAATTTAAGCTCGTGATCTCGACGACATTTGATTTCAACAAGACGGCGCCACTGTGATATCACACCGTTAGACTTTTTCCTGTGGGGACATGTAAAGTCTAAAGTCTATGCGGACAATCCCGCTTCGATTCAGGCCTTAGAGCAAAATATCACGCATATCTTTCGCCAGTTACCATTCGAAATGCTGGACGAATCATAGAAAATTGGACTCAACGGATGGACCATCTGAGACGTGGTATTGAAATACAATGAAAATCAAGCTTTGCTGCGCTAACTCTAATAGTTATTGAGATAGGTACATTAAACCGTCTGAAACGTAAGATGATGCCAACTTTTAATTTTATAAAAAAATTAATATACAAAACCGTCTACCATCAAGTCTATAATTCAAACAACTTTGTTAGAAAATTAACAATTATGTCAAGCTACATATTAGAAGTAGTACTGGACTGTAATGATTTTCAAATTGAGGAATTAGGGATCAATCATACTTCAACACAATGAAGCAAGCTCTCACACTTCGACTATTGCACAGTTATCTAAAGCCGATACTTCGACCGGGGATGAGGCTTTTCAAAGTCTTAAGATGAACTTAAAAACATGTTTTAAAGGTACCTTAAAGGAAGTGAGATAAATTCTGTCGAAGTTTGTTTCAAAAAGAATGCAAAGATTAACTGAACTTAACTTCAAGAAGCTTTTAACACTTGAATACAAAAATCTCAAACTAAATAAACTATCACTCATTTACTATTTTATTTATTTTATTTCGAATTTCAATAAGCAATGTTATACAAGAGTTACAACTAAGCAACTTTCTTAATTAGCAAACTCCTTGGATCGACAACCTTGGCTTAATACACACAACAAATTGCAAGTAATCGTTTTTAAGAGCAAAGCGTCTTCAACGGATAAGAATATGGAAAGTTTATAGAATTGCAGCACTTTGAGCAGATAGTAGAAGGAGTAAAATCGGAAACCACGCACTAAGATTGATTAACTGCATGCGGGGGCAGGACGATAAGTGAGCGAACTGAACAACGGAATGCCAATGCAGGGAGAGCTCAAAGCAAATTGCGAACTAAGTAAATCCGCAAGGACTATTTAATAACTTTCAATTGGTAAAAGGAGATGATATGTAGATTTGTATGTATGCCTGTGTGTGTGTTTGTCTAAAAGGTAAGCTGTGTAAGCGCCATGGCAAAAGGGTTCAATTGAAACTTTGTATAAGTTAAGCTAAAAAGCGGCAAAGACTTCAATCACGGCAAGCTGCGGCAAAAAGCGGTAGCAAAGAACTGATTTTAAAGAGGAAGGAAGGGAATGAAAGAAGCATGAAATAAACAGCTGAATGAAAGGAAATGAAGATGGAGCGAGGCAGGAAGTAGGGAAATTGAAAAGCAGAGCAGAAAAGTGAAGTGAAGTGAAGCGAAGAAAACTGACCGGATTGTGGGAATATGTGTGTATGTGTGTGTGTGTGAGTGGCGTAAGCAAGCTTTAAAGCAAAGTAGACAAAAAAACATTAAAACAAAATTTGATAACAAAAATAAAACCAAGAATTGTGTAATAGAGAAATTGCACTAAGCTTAAAGTGAGTGAAATAAGAGCGCTGAAAACAACAACAACAACAAGAAATAACACAACAAAATGCAACAGCAGCGAGTGTAATCAATATGTGGCAACAAGGGCAACTGCAAGAAAACAGTAAACAATAGCAACAACAAAAACAACAACAACATTGAAAACACCAAAATACTGCACACACACACACAAAGATATGCATTTGCATAGCGGTCCGTCCACGAGCGCACACAATGCAAGCGCTGCCAGGCATTCTCAAAGCACGGGAGTCACGACTAAATACAATTTGGCACGACCAACACACAAACAAGTGCGCGCTCCGTAGGATAAGCATGCGATCACATGCGAAAACAAGGCACAAGCACCAACACAGACGCATACACACACACAGGCACTTGCGTAAACATTTTTCAAGGACTTCATGCTAACAGGTGAATGTGACGGCGAAAATGAAACGAGCTGCCGACAGTGCTGCCACTGCTGGTAGCAGCAACAACAACAACAACAGCAACAACTACCAAAACAGCCACCGGGTTAGCAGCAGTAAGAAGGACGACAGCACGGCTGCCGACGACGACACGACTGTGGTGTCGAGTGGTGGCAACGTCAGCGACATTGATTTTGATTGCCAGCCAAAAAATAAGCAGCGAGCTCATAAACAGAAAGCAGGATGTGACCAGCAAAATATGATAAAACGATAAAACGCAGCTACTAAAGCGCCAGCATGAAAATAAAGTGAAAATATGTGCGAAGTTGTAGCATACCGACAGGCGTTCAACTCCGAAAGAGCATGAGAGCGCGCTTATCCGGAGCCTAATTGAAATTATCCGTAAAGCAGAGAGAAGAGAGTAAGCGTAAGCAAGAGAGCGCGCTAATAAATATGTACGTGTGTGCGTGTTGGCTCATGGTCAGCGCGGAATGTAAACAAAAAATTCCTATACAACACCCAGCAGCCAAAACGTAGCACAGCTAACGGCGCACACAGTGACACATACTCCGAAAACGAGAGAAAGTGAGATACAAGAGAGCAAGCGACAAGCTGAGAGCGCATTGCGAGCACGCACTCCGAACTGAGCGCAAGGACACACACAGAGCACAGCGCTTGAGATTGCCCGGCGAGGAGCCCGGCACAGCACGGCAGCAATGGCAACGGCTGGCCTTTGCCTGGCACTGATGGGTGACTTCGTGACTGTGAAATTTTTCGGAGCGCACGCAATACGAGCGGTGAGAGCAACCGCAGCTGTTTATTTTCTACAGTTTCTTGCTTGTTTTGTTTGACAGTAGCCGCAGTGGCAGCAGCAGCGACAGCAGTAGATAGGCATTGGTGGTACTGTGGCATTTAAAAGCATGTCCTAGACGCATCTCCAACTCAGTATAGTGTTGAGTTTACGCCCGTCAAGACGGTGAAGCAAGACTTTCGGAAAGCGCACAAAAAAACCAAAATATAGATAGTTATCACACACAAATATCCGGGTAGAAAATATAATTACACAGCGTAAGCACAAAAACAAAACGGTGTTTCGTGCTAGAGCACAACCAAAAGTGACGATAAACAACAACAACAACACATGGAAAATTGCAATGAAAAACGTAAATTGTTGTGAAGTTGGTGTAACGAAAATCTAGCGTATTAAAGCGTTTAAGTGCCAACAAGTATGCAGTGAAAATATGCAATACAAAAACAAGTGAGCTGACAAAAAAGTTTGTTGTTCATGCCTCGTCTAATGGGTGTCATGAACCTACGCAACTGATGTAATTTAGCCGGTGAAACTTTACGCTGTTTCTGTCAATGTGACTGACACAATATCAAGTGTTGCATACTTTAAGGCTATTGTAGCAAAAGTGCTTAGCTAAGCGTATTACTTGCTTTGAGTATCACATTGCACGCGTTGTGTTGGAAGTTTTGAAGTTCTTAGTGGAATAATTGAATTTCGAAATGCTTGGCTCGTTTTAATACCCACGTAAGACAGATGTATGTTTGTATGTGTAAATGAAAGCCAAAAGTAACTAAGTTATTTCTTGCGCTTTGTTAAAAAAATACTTACAAGTACATGTACATGAATATATAAATATATAAATATGAAATCAGTGCAATCGTACAATAAATAACAGTGATTTTGAAAATATTTCCACTCATATGCGCCTAGAGGTATACTAGTAAAACTATAGTCGTCTTATTTTGAGCAAAAGTGCATTCATAGTGTTTTAATGGTTGTTACTTTTCTGCATGGATCAAAATCTGCGTTCTTTGTGGTGTTTAAGTGAAGGTGAGTGGAAAAATATTTACTTTTAGCGAATAAAACCAATTTTAAAGAAAATGGGTAGGATCATTTAATAGAATTATATATTATAGCACTATATTAATATTTATGAACTTGAAAATTTAATATAGTCCTAGTAATATATCATGGATTTAAGTTTACTTGAACAAATGACATAACTCTGGCTAAAAATCTCGACGTTGTTTCGGATCTCAAACAATACTAAACATTTGGATATATACAGGATAGGTATTTACAGGAATGCAGTTGAACTCCTATAACTCGAAGTTCGCCATAACTCCAAGTTCTTCATAACTCGAAGTTCGCCATAACTCAAACTCTTGAATTGGCAATAGACGTCAAATTTCATACAAATTACCTTTCGTAACTCAGAAGTCTCTCTAACTCGAAGTTGTTTTGTGGATTGTGGTGATTCGAGTAAGGGAAGTTTGACTGTATTTATAAAAATATCACATTGCCATAGATAAGTTATGAAAAAATAATCCAGTTTAATAATTTTTCCACAAATTAGTATTGTCATTATCGCTTTGAACGATTACATTTGTTTAAAAAATTTACAAAGTGACTAAATTACTAACAAGCAAAATTGTTGCCTACATTTCAGCGCAATAATAATGGGAGGTAATCTCACGTAGATTTAAGTTGACCTTTCAAACAAAAAATATAATAGAATATATATATAAATTGAATATCAAGAGGATATATTTATGAAAGTAAAGATTTGTTATACATATTTAACAATGATAACCGAAATTGTTGCCTACATTTCGGAGCAATCAACAAAAATTGCAATTAACAAATATACGTCCATATTTTAGTATTATTCCTACAGTGTATCTATCAAAAGAAATATTTTAATGATGGTTATGTATTACTTTACATTTCAAAAAACTAGTATGACAACGATACCTGTGCTGGTGGAGTTTCTCATTGTACTCTATCTATGTAGGTAACCCTAAACAAAGAATATATTCAAGTGATTTTAAATATTATTTTACTGTAACGCCTACCAAGCTCACCAGTTCTCCTTCCAGATATTTCATTATCTCCAAAAACATGAAAATTTCCTGATGATCATGAAATATAATTTTCTACTACTTTTAAGGCAATCGAATTTCCGCTACTACCACAAGCTTAGCATACCCTTAGGCTACTTCCCGGTAGCACACTAAATCAACCAAATGTGACTGGAAGATATATTTCTACGTTCGACTACACACTCGAGCTGACCCCTTGCCAATTTCCGGTTGTCGAGCGGCACATAACATATAACCAAAACACATATTTACATTTTCACACAGCCATTTCGCACTCAATGAAAAATACGTTTTGGTGGCACGAAAAGTGGCTAAAAGCAGCAAAATACGAACGAAAATAAGAAAATTATATAACAACCAAGGCAATCACTAAATCCTAGTTGATAGCGCTAAAAAGACGTAGTAAAACACACACACACGAAGACAAAACTAACAACAAATATGTATATGTATGTATGTGGAGAGATATACATATCCACAATTTTAGGCAGCCGAACAGCTACAAACCGCAATCACTTAAACGCCCCACCACAGCATAGTTTTAGGCTGCTGCAAACTACTCGACTGCTGTCGCACAGCATGCTCAAGGCAACGGCGCACAAATGTATGCTACAAAGATGCTCTGCACAAACAAATATGTCCATACATATGTGGAGAAATATTTGTCTGAAAAGTGAACACGTAGCTTTTGAAGGCTTCGCAAGCAGACCGCCGCCAGTTTTCGCCAATGGTGTATGACAGAAACGTGACGTATGTGCTTGTGGCGCTGCGTTTGCCGTTGTTGACTGTCGACACACTCACATACGGCGTTCGCCGAAAATCATGCGCGCCTACGAGCGCCTATTTATGAGCCACACAACACATATTCTTAGACTCTTTTCGACCTTCTACTACATTTGTTGTTGCTGTTGTTGTTCAGTAAGTTTTCCGGCAAGTAGGCGAGTTAGGCTGCCAGTTTTTTGAAGATGTGTGTTCTCAATTTTTTTTTATTTAGCGCACATGGCATACATTTAGGCGTCTTCAAAAGTTCAACCGCCTATAAACAGCTATGAATAACAGTTTATGCTGGCGTAAATGATTTTTTATATGTCGGACATTAGCAAGTATAGCAGCGAGTGCCGATTGAAGGCATATTTTTAGGCGCAAATTTCGAGGTAAGTTTGTGGTAATGTTGGTAACAAGAATGAGTTATGTGTATGGAATAGTAATTTTCAGACTGCCCAGATACTTCTTTCTGTATTAACTTAAAAAAAATATAAAATTTAAATTATTTACGGCTAGAATCACTAGATTTAAGGTAATTTTTTAATGAGAAAGAGTTGAGCTATTCATTCTTAGACAGAAATTAAAGCTAATACTTTAAGGAGTCAAACAATGTAAAAAAACTAGATAATTTCCTACAAATATTTATTTTAACGTTGGTGTTCCACAAGTTCAGTTTAAATTTTCTAAATAAAAATTTCAAAAAATATTTAATAAATTACACAATATTCTCCATTTAATTTAATAAACGAGTGGGAAAGCTCTCTGTGCTGGCACGTGCAGCAAAGCTCATTTTCGTGACACAAAAAATATAATGTGGCTTTAAGTATATACAACGAGACGAACTCGTAAACAAATAAGCAGTGCACAAATTACAAGCTGATATAAGACGAAGCGTCTTAAAAGCAAAGTAAAACAAGAAGTTGGGGCAAAATAAACGAAAATCAGAATTAAGACAAACGTAAAGCAAGCGCCGTCAAGTTTGCTTAATCAACAGCGAAAGTTGATGCCCAGACGAAAGTGGCTCAGAGCAGAGTATGAAGCAAAAAAAAAAAACAAAAAATAAATAAAAAAAGAAAAATAAAATAAAGAAGACACAAAAAAAGTAACCAAAAATGAGTACAACAAAAACAAAAAAAAAACACACAAAATGAATGCGACGCCGCGACAGCGACAAGTGCGCTTGCAACAATACGGCGTTGTGTAGCAGTCGTTGGCTGGCTGGCGCCTCTTCATTTGCGCTTGTGGATTATGTTAATTAGGTAATTTTTGCTTTGATTATTTTCAGAGCATTTTTTTCGCACCGACTACATGCTACATACAAGCTGCAAGACTTGTAGCTTTCATTATTTCTTTCTTTTGGCTTAATTTGGGAACAACATCACGTTTTGTCACTAAAAACTCAAAAACAACAAAAAGCGCGCGCTTTAATTGCATGCAAATTTGTGTCTTGTTCTAGCGCTTATTTATTCATTCCCGCTTCTTTTTTCTCCTGCTTTTCTCAGCTGCAAACATTTTCACTTTTTAATTGGAAAGCAATTTTTCCATGTCTGTGTGTAGTTGTACCACCAACAACACGAAAAAATTAGAAATGTATTTAAAATGCAAAGCAATTATGCTTATCGTGTTGTCGCTTTGTTTAGTTGGCTTATTCTACTTTTGGCATTTCTGCGCTGTACTTCAGTGCGCAGCTCTCGTGCATTGCGATGTTGCGCCTTTTTTAATTACTGCTCAGTGTTGGTTTTGCAATTAAAAATTGATTACTTTTTTATTTTTAGGGCGAATATTTTTAAGTACTGTTAAATTGGAAATATGGTGAGAAGAATCAAATTAAGGATGAAATAGGTGTTGAAAGAAAGCAGATAAATTAAAAAAAAAATTTTTTTGATTTGATTTTTACACTATCAAAATTTTATTAAAATCATATATACAAATTTCCACAAACTCTAATTTTATTTATACGTAAATACGAATTTAACTTAAAAATTTTCTCATAGTCGATATAAACACTACTCTTTTTGGTTTTCAGTAAAGTACGAACATATTTTTAACCAAATTTGGGTTAGCTCTGAAAGCATTTGATATTATGGTTAAACCTCTCTCTTTGATCAATGCGTAATAGCGTTTTTACACAGCCAAATTAATTGATCAATCAAAATTTTGATTGGAAAACCATCTTTTGCCTTTTACACTGCTGCCTACTCGATAACCGATCAGCTGTTATAAATTTTTGGTTTTGCTTTTTATAAAAAGTTGGTAAGTTTCATCAGCTGATTAATATTTTTAGCAGCGACATCTATCGCAGCTTTTTTTATCAAAAAATCGCAGACAAAGAACGTATATCGTACGTCTTTGTCGCAGAGTTGCATTTCATTTTCAAGTCGATTAAAATTAAATTCAATCGAGCAAAGGCCGGTTAATTGACCAATGACTTCTTGTGTAAAAAGGCTATAAAGCAAAATATGTCAATTTAAACCCGGAGTTATTTAAATAACTCAATGAGAGATCAAAAGTGGTATTCCCAAACACTTATCCTCAAACTCGAGTTTTAGGCCTACTAGAGAACCATATTATAGAGACGGCAAAGTTCCTTTCTTACCATATATTATAATCTATATTTGTTTTATGGATTTTCATAAATAATTAATGATTCAGGTTTCGTTCGGATATTCTAATGAAATAATCTATGCTGAGTCATCTATGGAACGTTCTATGATATATGATTGGGGATAAAAACATTTGATTTTCCGAATAATAAACCTTTCATGGACCATATTATTGATATATTGATATATAATTCCTCTGTTCTGAAGAGTAGTACTGATATTATAGCCAAGACCCCATAAAATAGAGTTGCTTGTATATAATTGCTCGTCAGATAATCTCACTCTATAGGGTTGAAAAGATATACAATCTCAGATAGAAAGTCAAAAATAAGGCGTTAAGGAGACGAATTATGTTGAGAAAATAGATAACTTCTTACAAGCAATGGCTTTAATGTAAGTGTTCCACAAGTTCAGCATACATTTTCACAAATATTAAGGGAAATATAACAAATATTCGAAAGGGCTCGCCATATGTTAGAAATGATACAGTTTCTAGTTTACCATTAACGTTTTTTTAATGATCAATGTTATATACTTTACTTTCAAACTGAAAAAAAGGTAGCCTACAATCAGGCGAAAGGTGAAATTGTAGCAAACACAAGCACCAAGTAGAGTAGCAATCGTATGGGTAAGCCAACTATATAGAATTTAAGGCATAGCAATCTTAAATAAATATATAAAAATAAATAAATATAAATAGTAAAATAAATAAAAAATATTCATTATTTTTTGTATTTTAAATATTTGATATTTTTATTTTCATTTCTCAAAAGAGTACGAAACATAATTTTAAAATTTTTTCCACACATTGCTTTCAAAAACTCAATAAGAAACTTTGCCAATCAAACAAATCAAGTAAAAGGGAACAAACAAAAATTGCATCCAAAAACTATGCTACGAAAAATTAAAAAAAAAAATATTTTTCCAATAACTTCAATATTCGAAGGTTACTACGAAACACTAACTAATACTAACAAAACTTTACTTAACTTGTACGTTTTCTTTGCTCAAATATACATTCACTTTCTCGGAACTCGCACAGCTGATAGATAGCCGAACTGTTAAATGCGAGCAGGAAAAACATGACATGAAATTGATTAAAAACTAACATTTTGCATGCAAGTGCAATAATACTTGCATCTTTAAATTTGAGCAGCAGCAGCAGAACTCACTCACACACACATACATACGGACACATGCAAATAGCACAGCACTTCAAGAGAGTCATACGGCTTATGTAAACTAATTTCGTTTATTAAAATAACTGCCGGCTAATCGGCAACTGCAAATCGAATGAATTTTTCAGGCAGATTGTAGAGCACAGAACAAAAAACAACAAAGCACACAGTTGTGTAAGAAAATGCATAGAATTCAAGAAGCAGGCAAATGAAAGCAAAATTTGTAGTATGCATTTAGGAGTTGAAAGTTCAACTACAGTGCGAAAGGTTGAGCGCCTATAAATGTGCAATTAAAGTTATTTGCATGCAATCAAATTTTATATAAAATGAAAAGTGATTGAAATTGATATACTTCGGTGCATAAACAGACAAATATACACACATGCATATATTTAGTTCCACATGCCACTTAATTAATATATGAGCATATAGATTGTATTGCATGAAGAAGCCATAACACTTAAAACACACAATTGTTACAAGACTTTTTGATTGTGCTGAATGATAAATATGTTTAATTTACGCAATTTTCACGTAGAAATTGAGCTGCTTGCACAACTAAAATGCATACATATCCATCCAGCATACAATTGAGGCGATTATGTGTTAAAGTCAAAGGTTATTAAAATCAGAAAATCTTTCGCAATTTATTTAAATTTATTCAGCGATAATGGCAACAACAATAATATTTTATTTACAAGCAAACAAATGCAGATATATGATTGTATGTATGTATTTATATTGTTGCATGCAACATTTTGAGTCGACTTATGTACGTTTGCTCACGTAAGCCCGACAAAAGCTTGCGGCCTCACTAACATCGGTTGTATTGCTGAAAGCTGTCTGCTAAAATATGCAAAATACAATCCATTCGGTCTGTTATAAAATGCAAGGAAAATCAATGCATTTTCCAAATTATTATGCGCTCCCAGTAGGAAAGTCTCTGCGTTCTAATGTATAGAGTGTGCATTTAGAGATTGATGCTGGGTTCATTTTAACAGCAGCTTTGGAAGAAAATACTACGATTTACTACAAGATATATGCCAAAAATAATGTCAGATATATGTCAAATAAAGATTACAAATTTAACACTGCAGAACGAAAGCTTTCCTTGGTGTATATGCGTCAAACCTGCTTTCGGCAGAAATGTAAAACAAAAATTAAATAATAAAGATGAAATAACTTTGGAGATTTCATATACGTGTCTTCAAATCTGTTTCATGACAAATAAATTTAAGACACAAGCTCCAACTTACTTTCGGAATCTAACTCAGAAAAAAAATGTTATTTCCTCAAAAACAAGAATTACTTTTGCTTTTCTTTTCATTAATAGCTAAAAATAGAAACTTTTATAAAAAAAATTTTTTTGTGGTTCAATTTTTGTTGGATTCATATATAAGTTATATATAAACCTAATTATACAAATGTATATACTCTTATAGGTATTTAAAGCACATATAGTGTACCCACTTCGGCGAGATATTGGTCTTATTTAGTAAGGAGTAAGTAAAGTCATCTGTTCGGAGATAAATATCAATCGTATTATATTCTAACAGATATTAAACGAGTCCACACCTTCGCGGATCGAAATTACACACCTTGTCTTTATCATTTGCCACATATATCTCTTAGGAATAAGAAAGTAGTATACTTTAAGGAGCGTAGCTCAAAAAAATTATATAAGTAATATATCTAGGCATTACTAAGAGTATTTTGCATTTAAATTTATTTCTCTTAATGATCCTTATTGCAATTTTTTTTAAAGCAAATAGCTCTTATCGAATATTTTAATATGTGAATTCCCTCGTTGATGCGTTTTTTCTTTGGTCCACTGTTTAAGGCAGTAGAATTTCCAAAATTATCACTATTTAATGAGAGAAAACGTTTGAGTTATTTAACAAATAGAAGCCTTTTCCTTACGTCAGAAGAAAATTATAAATACCGTGTCTCAAATATTACCTTAACAGAAAGTAAGTCAAAATTCATTAAAGTCTCATGGAAAAATATAAAAATTAGCACTTTATGGATATGTATCGAAAAGTTTTATTTTCCATATCCGATAAATCTGTTTCCAAAAGCCACTTGACAAAAACAGAGCAACTGCCAAACAGTTATATACACCCGGACGCACAGCGTTGTATTTAAAATATGTTCCCGAAATTCCCGAAATCATCTATCATCTTCATACTGGCTCTGATACCTGTTTTCAAGACAAATTAATTTTATATTATGTGTTTGCAAGAGTATATATCTCGAACAGAACTTTCGATGGCACTGGTTTAGAAGCTTCTAAAACTATTTCGAGCTCTTCAGTTATTTATGTATTTTTTCTACGAAATAGCATAAAGCTAAAGACTTTGACTTTCATCTAAGATTATCTATCAACCAACGTATCATGATAATAACCAAATGATTTAAAATAAAATCCGTCCTTTGCACTCATACTTAAAGCTCTCAGATCTTAAGTCAGTGTAGCAACACTCTACCGAAAATAACAAAAAGTCAAACAAAAGTATACATATTGAGAGATCACTGAAATTGATAATGCGGCTGAATTCGTCTATATATACTATATTCCCATTTATTTCTTTGCTAACTGTATTGGAAAGGCATCAGCAATTATCACAAACAGCTGCTTACAAAATTAATACAAATGTAAAAATAATACAAATATCATTAAATAAGTATTTTACATTTAAATTTATTTCTCTTAATGATCCTTATGGCATCTTTTTTAAAGCAAATAGCTTTTATCGAATATTTAAATATGTGAATTCCGTATTAGATTAATTTTTTTCTATTCCTTACCTCAGAAGATCTCAAATATAAACTTAGCAGAAAGTGACTCATGGACAAATATAAAAAAATGATTTCAAATACAATATAGAAGTAATAAGATTATAAACTTTTTATTGGCCATGAAATTATTGAAAGGTCGTTGAAAGGACTCTACCAAAGTAGATTTATTAGATTTGTTTTTATAATTTTTTTATAAATCATGCAATCCATATAAGAGAATAGTCAGAAATGGAAGAGCCAAATATAACAGAAAATTACGTACTATTCCAGCATATAATACTAAAAATATCCTGATAAACAGTTAAATGTTTCATATAGAGAGGAAGTTAGTTCCTTGAATAAGGTAGGCACTGTGTATCGACGACTAGATTCGTATCTAAACTATTAGACAAACTGTATTAAATTGATACATGAGAGATATTGGGAACATAACAATTCTCTTTATCCACAGTTGACGTGCTGCTCTCTAAGATAATTTTTCTCTTTTTCGATATTTTCGTCATCAACAGAGGGGTTTAAATGACTCCAGAAGAGAAAAACTCAGCTACAAAACTGAAAATGATTGCACAGAGATATTGGAATCGAGCTAGACCTAGCCTTACTACTGTTGTACTAGCAGTTAATGGGAAAATAAAGTATTTATCACATCTGCCTAAAAGACACCACAATTCTTTCGTTTGTTAATTTTTGCAATAATAAAGAAAACCAAATTGCTAGCGTTGGATTTTCCTGTCGGTCTGTCGGTCATTCACATTTTGCATTACATCTTGCAAGTTAACTCATGCGCCCAGCATTTTGACCAGAAATTCCTCAATCAAAGTTTCAATGCAAATCAAGCAGCAAATTGAAGACAACAAACCGCAACACACACATTAACATATGCTTACATAACTACGAATATACATACATATATATAAACTGCATGCATACAAAAACAGTTCAACTCGCCTCAGCTGAGTAGAGTTGTGGCGAAATGCGCAATGCTCATTTGAGGCAATACACTTCAATCGTTTCCTAAGCTGGTGTTGGCGAATTGTTTGATGTGGTTGCGCTTAGCATACTTTTGGGGAGCACAATACTGTCAATATATATGTATGGATGTATGTGCGTGTGTAAGAGGGGTTTCAGTTGCTTGCCACAAATTGCATGCTTTGCTTTGGAATTGATTGCCACAGAGAGACACACACACACACATACTTAATAGCAAATACACCCTTCGGACCGCCGTGGCGCGCGCTATTGCCAATGCAGTTACCAAACAACCACAACACTAACATAATATGCATAAACACACCAAGCCAGATTCATACACCCGCATAATAATAGCAAACAATGCTAACAAAAGCAATTCGCTGGCAAAGTTGTAAAGTTGTACTAGTTAGCCAATTGCTTGCTGACTTGCTTGTGTTTAGATAGCGCCATGTTATTGTTGTTGTTGTTGTAGCTGCTGCTGCTGTTAATAATGTTGGTAATGTTGCTATTGCTGGTTACATTTTCAACATTTTGCTGCGTTTATTATGCTCATTGGCATTGCCTCAAACTCGGCATTGTTGGTGTTAGTGCTACCGCTGTTGTTGTAGCTATTACTGTTGTTTTTGTTACTATCGTATTTGTTGTTGCCTGCTCTTCATCGAGTTTAACGAGTCAAATTACAATTTCAGTTTAAATATTCATGGTGAATGCGCACACCAACACACTAACGCATGCAACCTTAAATATACACACACACCAGAGCGGCGAAGGTAACACACAAACACACAGACACAATGACACATACATATGCACGCTTGTACTTAGTTACATTGGTTACATGTTTTGCGCACTCTCTCAGCCTCAGTCCCAGGCCCAGTCGCAGCCATCGAGAGTTATGTAAATTTTGTACAACACCTGAAAGCGCCCACAAAAGTATGCTATGTTTTTATGCACATTTTGTTAATGGAAAATTCCTTTGTCGGTTTGTCGGTGTGTCTCGGTAATGCAAATTTGCTGGGGAATGACTTTTTGAAAGCCTTATGCACTTAGGCAAAAACAGTGATTGCTATAATCATATAAATGTAAAGTGAATGAAATGGCCTAAAGTGGAATGTATGGTGGGAATTGGTTTGGTGAAGCTATTATTTTGCTTTAGAAATATGTGGGAAATAATTTAAATGATTTTAATTAAACTAAAATTAGTAATTTTCGTTTCAACTCTCTACAAACTATACATAGTATTCGAAAGAGAAATGAACTATTAATAAAATAGAAAAATATTTCGGAGCTTGATTAGCCATTAAACCATATGTGTAGCTGTATTATTATATTTATAGCTGTTGATATACAAGTCGTACTTGTAGAATACAATAGACAGCTCTAAAGGCAAAATAACAATGTACAATATTAATTTAAGCATGTTTATTATCAAAAAAATATTTACTTTCCGATAGATGGCGCTGCATAATCTTGAAGTATATCGTAACGCCAAAGAAAAGTTATCGACATTTTTATACAAATTTTCCATAGTATACTCTAAGGCGCACTCTTTCCAATAAAAACTTCTTTCTTATGTAACGAGACACATCTTTAAAGCAGTCCTTAATGGATTTTATGCTATTCTCTATTGACTCTAAACAACAGTAGCACTGTACTTGCTGCACTTACGTTTATCTGCCCAACAATTTTAGTCTTCCATATTTATTTGATATTTTTTTTAATTGGAGATATATTGAAAAGTTGGGTATATGAGTGCTGGCGTGCATACCAAAAGAAGTTGTGGTGAAATCTGCGTCATCCAAACTTTATTCTAAAATATGTAATACTTCCAGTGCCTCATGCTTCTCGCTTCCGGCTAATCCGACTACTCTACCTGATGGTCCAGCTAATTACCGAACTGCATCAAATTCGTAACAGCTTCTTTCTTCTTCCAAAGAAGATAGTGGTATTTGTTTATTAACTCCTCCTCTTGTTTCTTGTTCTTCGTTTTGAATTTTAAGACCTTTCATATATTAAATATAGTCTTAGATATAAAAGTGCGAACTTTACTAACTTTAAGCCAGCCATTTCCGATGCGAGATGGCGATGCAAATGGAATTAGTTTTAGGAAATATACCTCCAAAAAAATGGAAATTTAAAGGTGTTATGCCTTTTCCAAATCTTTGGAATATACCATTTGCCATTTCAGAAATTAAAATTTCAAACAGTTTTCCGATTTGGAATTTTCATCTTCACTTCAAATATTCCTTCAAACAACCGCGTCGTTTTTATCTAATAGGACCGATTAATTAAGAATTCAATAAATGTAAATTGAGTATAAAAAATTCTATATACAATAAGAGTCTAGTAGCTCATATAATGCCATCAGTAGTGTTAATAATTCTAATTCAGAATAACGACTCTCAGAACCAAATTTTTAGTTTCTTTCTTCCGAACATTTTTAAATTCGATAACCTCATTTGCAAAAAAAGAATCGATAAATCTGTTTCCAAAAATTACTTGACAGGAAAAAAGCAAATAACGGATTTTTCAAAAGCACTATTTTACTGCTCTAATACCATTTCCGTTTTTTTAAGTCTTTGTTTTACGAAATAATATGAAGCTTAGTGGATTGTTTCCTACAGATGGGCAATATAACTGTTGTTATACCAAATTTCCATAGGTCTAGTTTTCAGCGAAAGAAGCTGAATTTTAACTAATATGAGTCAGAGCCAAATGATTTATAACACAATCCATCTTTTGCACTCACACTAAAATCTCTTAGACCTTAAGGAATTGTAGTAAGGCCCCCGAAAATAAATAACAAAAAGTCGGACAGAAAGATCGTTATTGGAAGATTACTGAAATTGAGAATGTTGCTGAATGTGACTATATATGTTATATTCCCATTTATTTCTGCGCCAACAGTATCGAAAAGCCATCAGCAGTCTCTGCTGGCAGCTGCTTACAAAATTGAAATACAAATGTAGAATTAATACAAATATCATTAAATACAAACGAATTAAAGCAATAAGTATGTAATGTAAGACAGACAATAGCATTTCAATGCGCATTTTACGACTTGGGCATCTGCATTTAATTGCATTAAATAAAATGGAAATTGATGTGTCATTAAGTGTCAAATAAAAATCAAATATCAAGCAGACATAGACATTAATAAACTGGCAACACCACCACCACCTATGTAAGTGGCACGTATTGCCTGTGAGCGCAATGAACTTTACGCAAGCAATGACACTGGACAGCCAACCACCTTTGGCGACATCAAAAAGCAAGCAACACACCACCACACCAATAAAGCGACGGGCAACCAGCCGTGATGCCATGACGCAGCACTTTTGGGGCAAAAGCACTTACTTTACTTGAGAGTAGGTAAGGTAGTATGTGGCTGCTGTTGCTTACTTGGCTGCTCAAAAAAGCATAGCATCGCAATAACAACAACAACAACTGACAATTAGTTGTAATTTTAGTACTAATTAACACGGGAATGCAATAATGAAATCACAACACACACAATGCGAGACAACAACCGAATGAATAAGGGCGTTGCCGGCAAGTTGAAGAAAGAGGGAGGGTGTGTGACAGGACACAATGCATTGTAAGTTGCCAAGGAGAGGGGTTGAAGTGATGATGTTGTTATCAGGGTAGTTGTTTGTGGGTAAGTGGCATATGTTGCAAGTGAAGTTAAGCCGGAATAGAAGTGCCTAATAGACAACACAATGCAGCTCTTTCAGTACAGACTTACATACTAACATATGTACAATATTTAAATCAAGATCCAATTAAATGAAAGTAGAAAATGATAGCCACTTCTTGAAGTGACTCAGAGATTACGTAGTACATGCTAGAGCATGGCTTAGCAACGCTCCAGCGTATAGACAGCACGTAAATAAATGCAAAACACAATGCAATCTCTGTGCCAATAAAATCTGCTGTAAACTCAAGCACTGGTGCTACACTGCGTATGAGCAACCTGAAAAGCGCAAGCACTCCGTAGCGTAGGTGGGGAGCTGGGCAATAAATTTGTGCAAAAAATTGTTTTTGTGCAAATATTATATGCATGCTTGTATGGGTGTGTGTGTGTGTGCACTTTTCGACAGCCAATATATGACCCGGCATGCAGAAGTACATATGTAGCTGTCTGTATGTATGAGTGTTTGCCTGTTCGCTGCAGCGCCTTGCAGAACGATAAATTTGAGAAGCCATAACCATCAAGTAAACTCTAATAGACATTTACATCAGCCGGCGAGGCGAACAACAAAGCAAATTGTAAGATTGTGCTGGGTTGCATGCGCTCTAACTATCTAACCTACCCCCCGCTCGTTCACGGCACATCTTCATATAGATTAGTGGCTAGAAATCAGCAATGTACATTACTGACGAAAAATTCACATAAATTCTGCTGATTGTTGTAGTTTTTTTTATTGTTGTTTTTGTATTTTTAGTGTTTTGTTGTTTTTGTATTTTTAGTGTTTTTGTTGTTGTTGTAGTTTTTCCATTTCTGTTATCGCGTTGTTTCTGTATTTTGAGTGCTGTTGTTGTTGTAATTTTTAGTTGTGTTGTTGTTGTAAGTGGCATAATGCATTTCAACCCCCAAATAAATAGAGGAAACTCTAACACGCAAACATGCAAGTAGTTGGTTGGTATGTGGCATGCAACATATTTGCACGAACTAGAAATACATATATTTGACTTCGCTCATATGTTTGTTGGTGTGTGTATGTGTCTGCCTTGTCGGGCTGCTCGCCTCTTCGTCAATATGCATGCCATCAGAAATGTGCACACGTACGAATTTAATCCTTAAATGTGATGGTATTTTGCTTTTTTCATTTTTGCTATGCTGTGTTGTTGTTGTTGTTGTTTTATTTAACTACAGCTGAGGCAACCCCCAAACTTTTATTTTTTTTTGTTTGGCTATCACTAATAGCTACTACAAAACGCTCGTCTTGCATACATAATTGAAGATTTTAGCAGCAGTTTAAGTGTGGCGGGGCCGGGGAGCAGGGTGTTATAGACAACAATAACAACAACAACAACAACAATAAGGCTATAGAAGTGAGCAAACAACAGCAATCAAAAGTGTGCGAGCAGTGGATGGGGTCCATGCTAAGCGATTTAGTTTTGTTGTAATACAAATAGTATTGTTGTTGTTATATAGTATTGTTGTTGTAATATAGTATTGTTGTTGTTGTATATAGCATTTTTTGTTGTTAGAACAGTAGAGTATGCCATTGTGCTGCCCTGTTGCTCGGTCGGTTTTCCCTGACTGGAAGTGGTTTCGTGGAGTTTGGGCAGTTCACTCACCCCTCCACCCAACCGATGCAGTCAAGCAATTCAACCAGCCGTTTGCCATGGATTTTTGGTTAAATTAAATTTACGAGCTCATGCAATTTAGTTGGCTTACGAAGCGTAAGTGAGTGATGAACGATTTGGGGTAGGGGAAAGTGCGGAGCACATGAACAAGTCGAAAGTTTAGAGCGCAATATAACCCAGGGTGTATAATGGTGGGGTGGGTCAACAAGTGTGGCAGCTGCGGCAAGTGTAAGTGAGCGTTAAAATGCAGAAATTCGTTTAGTTTCGTATGTTATACATAAACACATGTGTTAAGCGAAGCATATTTGAAGCCTTCTTTATAAGATTATTATACGTACACTCAACCCCTTTTTATATTCTTTAAATTAACTTTATTACTTTAGCTCAAAAATTGAATTAAGTTGATAAGCAGTTTTAGGATGTAAAATGAAATGAGAATAGAGCCTCTTATGGTAGCGCCTCTTCTGAGCGGGATAATTTTATTAGTACTAATTGAGAGGTACAGTCTAGCAAAGTGTATGTATGAACTTTGACTTACTCAGTAGAGATTTAACTCATGTGAAGTGAGTTCGTCAGAGAGCGGTGGTGGTATAGTCAAGTACGCTACCTGCTCTCTAGTAAAGAATTTCAAAAGAGGTCTTTTAACTCACTCTTAAAAGTAGAAGATATTCAGATACAGTGGAACTTCCATAACTCAAGCTTCTATAAGTCGAAGATCTCTATAACTCGAACTTTTGAATTGGCAATAGAAGGCAACTTCCAAACAAATTTCGTTCCATAAATCGAACGTTTCGACCAGGGTATAATACAAAATTTAAAATTTTACTATGGAGGCAGAATTTTAAAAGAGTACTTCTATATCGTATGGAGGCGAACAAAATAAATGATATTACACTTATGGATTTCATAAATCGTGTAACAAAGGCATGAGATACAGACGTCAAGAGCCAAACATAGTGCAACAAACAAAATTACAGAAAACATCTTTAAACGTATTTCCATCAAAATTTTTGCGAAGTTAATAAATAAAACAGTGTATAAATGTATATTTTACAGCTTTTTGAAAATTTAAATGTTTTAATAAAAATTCTATAACTCGAAGTTTCTCTAACTCGGAGTTTTTGTTTGTGGATTATGGTGATTCGAGTTAGAGAAGTTCCACTGTATAGTTTCAGTTGAAATGCCCGAATTAAGTATGAAGATAGACCAGCCTTAGTAGCTGGTGATCTTATATCGGTTTCGAACACCTCAATTTGTTCAAGCGTATAAACGGAAGCGACGCTTTGCTTTTCTGGAGTCAGAGGTCTACATATAGCTCTTAAGCCAACTAAGAATTTTCACTCGATTACTTAAACATACTTCAATAGCAATAACCAGCTCTCCATCGAAATATTAGTCGAAAACCCGAGTCGAAACTTCTGATATAAGAAAAACCTGTTACCTCGGCCGGAATCATGTCGCCTAATTTTTCATGGGTTTCACTGGTATAACCCTTATAGAAAATTACTAAAGTGAAAAAATGCTAAAGAATAACCTGAAAGTTCGTTACTAATAATAGAAATTTATCGGAGACCTAGCATGTCGGTTCGTAAAGTCAGTTAGTGACGAAATTCAATAGGAATAGATCTAGTTGTTTTCAAAAATCAATGGTCCTAAATACGCAACACTTTGGTCAAATCTTTTGTTCCTCTAAAGTTACGACTGGCAAATCTCATCCAAATTTAATATTACAAAGTCGAATAGCGGTTCTTACCAGAATTGGATGAAGATATGGTGGATATACCACAACTTGTCTTTTGAAAAAACAAAAACCCATGAATTGACAGTAATATTCCCGACTATATAGAACTTGAGTTTATGATTATTTGGAAGGATTATTAAAAAAAAACTAAAACAAATTTAGTAGTTAAAATAGTTTTTATGAGAAAAAAATTCACTACCGAGGTTTCTGAACTCTCTCCATAACAACATTGTTTGCCATTTCCAAGCCACCATATGAAAATCGAATATTTTCCTTTTAATTTTCATTCATTGCCATGCAACATTTGTTGCAACATTTGATAATAATAACTTCAATTTCGCATGATAAACAGATCAAAGCGGTAACGAAAGGAGCAGTCAAAGCATACGAAACCTAAGAGAACCTTCCACTACCCATGCACAACTACTTATATGATACATATAGAAATATAACTAAACGAATTTGTATTTGTCTCATAGTGGTATCACTTCCATATGTATATTGCCTTCATTTCCGCAAAGCTCGAGTGGTGTGAGCAGTTCAAGGACTTCTATGTACCGAGTTGGTTATGATTTTTGCCAACACACACGACGACACAAGAACTCCCACGAGGCGTACTCTACGTAAAGTCAAGCATACGTGGATATATGAATTGGTGTATAGGGTGGTCCATATGGTGGATTATTATTGAGGGGTTTAGATTTTTAGCTTTCTATCAAGAACGATTTTCTCCCTGATTACTAATTTTAAGGTTGGGCTATGTCAACATATCAACGGTACTTTACAACAACCAACAAATAATTATTTACTTTATTTAATTAATAGACTGCTTACAAGCACTTTAAGATCTTGTCTTCAAGTTCCAACTACAAAAAATCATTAATACTATCTTCGTTGTGCTCATAGGAAATTACTATTCCAGAAATAATATGTTCAAATAATAATGTCTCCAAGACCATACATTAGTTTCTAGACCGACTAGGACTTTTGCAGTCACATTACAAGGAAGTTTTGAACTTCGTCATGATTTTTGAGAAACTAGCAAATGGACCACCCTATACCACAAAGTTGTAAAAAATATATATAGTACATCTTGAAGTACGCAGCAGCAACTGGAAGGAACGTTTGCAGTTGAAAAAATTTGCATATTTATGAAGAACAATTGGCTTTCCTGTTGCCGGCAAAATCGTGGCAGGGAGGAGTCGAAGAGTAAGGCAGTCAGTCAGCAAGGGCTTTGTTGCTTGGCTTTGAAATAATTTGCCTAGCATAGCCTAGTTATAGAGAATTTAGAGCGTTTCAAAGGGCAGCAGAGCAATAGAAAGGTAGAGCATGAGATAGAGAGAACAGAAGAAGAAGCGAAACTAGTTGTTATACAATAATAATAACGGAATAGAGATGAAATAAGTAAATGGTGGGGGAGGGGGGGAAGTATATAACAAATAGCGGCTGTAGGATAATGTAAAGCAACAAAATTGTCTTCAACAGTACAGCATGTGGCAGTGTGTGTGTAAGGGGGGAAGTGAAGTGCAGATGGAGCTGGGGCACAATAAATACAAAGGATATTCAGATTTCAGCATAAAATGCGTAATCTCTGCAGGCTGATTTGCAAAATGTAAGCAGCAGCAGCAGCAGTGGCAGTGGCAGTGGCAGCAACTGTGGAAGCCTTACTAGTCATGCCTAGAAAAGGCAGCAACAAATGCCATAAAATTGACAGTCATGGCTGAAGAGCAGAGCAAATTTTGTAGAAAACTGCAATTTCTCGGCGCTTAAAGTGGCAGCTGTGGAGATTTGTATTATTTAAATTTGGACGCATTTACAGTTACGCACGCACCAACCACATTTACTCGCTCGCCAATCACTAGTCTGTCACCCAGTACGGCTGCAACGTTGTGGCTGTTTAGACACTTAGTTACACGCTGTTACTAGCTGTTAGCTGCTAGCTACTAAATTGCTAGTAAAATGCAGTGAAATGAAATTGTGCAAATAAAATGTTGTGTTGCCTATTGCTAACCGAAGAAATTCAGGCCAAGTGCCACCAAGTCAAGTGGTGTTCGCCCAACCCTCCTCTACACACAAGTGCTCGTTGCATTGTGGACTGCAAACGTTGCCGGATTTCTTGCTTTTCTTTGTATTTTTTATTTGATTTGATTTTATTTTTATTGTATTTTTCATTGTATTGTGTAGCATTCATTGTTGTTGTACTGTACCAAATTAGTATGCATACGTCTGTATTAGTGTAAGTAGCTGCAGGCTTTCGGAACGGAAATGAAATTAAATTAAATGCAAATTCCTACATTGTAGTCTAATAAATGTAAAGACGTTGCAATAACATGTCTATGGGATGAAGAAAGCGAAATGATTGAAAGAAGGCAACAGTGCTGAAGGCTAAGCAATTTAGAAATAAGCAGTTGTTAAAGTAGCTGTAGAAAGCGCGTGGAGGATTTGTATCGTTAAAAAAAAGCAGTAATAGATCGTTCGGGTCACTTATATAAGAAAAAAACTAGATACTTTGAAAAACTTCGGTCTGTAACTTCATTAAAAAAATTAATATAAAATTAGAGTTTTTTCAGCATTTAAAAAACACTTAAAACTAGTCTATAAACACACAGAATTAGTTATAAAGTAGTATTGAAGAAAAATTAGAAAATTGCCGAAGGTGTTACTAGGTTCGTATTTTTATTAAATTAATACGAAGCCAAGATTATCATCGTTGGTGAACAAATGATTAAAAATTATTGCTTCCCTATGTCAATATAATCTCCGAAGGCCAGTGGTCTCAGGAAGATGAGTTTTTCAATAAGGGCTTTAAAAAGGTTTTTTCCTCATTCCTGTAAAAGTACGATGCCATTATGTATGGTACTTGATTTCTTTTGCATGACCACCACGGGCACGCTTGCAGAAGTTCAGACGCTGAACTCAATTTTCGACTAGTTTTCAAGCATAAATCGGCCGATACTGCTGCTATTTCACGTTCGAATTTCACGGCGTCAAATCGTACGACCGAGGCGGCCAATTGGCCATTTCGTGACATAACCAGGTTTACCAAACTTGGTTTTCAATAAATCGATTGTAACATTCGCTGTGTGGCTTGTGGCACGGTCCTGTTCGAACCACAGATTGTACAAGTTCATATCATCCAAGTCGAGTCAAAAATATTCGGTTATCAATGAGTGGTAGCGATTCCCATTCACAGTAACGTACCGGTCTTGATCATCACGGCTGAGGTACGGCCAAATGACGCCGCCGGCCCATAAACTGCACCAAACCGAAATTTTTTCGGGATGGAAAGTTGAGGCCATTCACTCCGGATTTTGGTAGTAAATTTTAATAATTTCGACTGGTTATTGGATCGTATATCTTTCCATGACGAAATGACAAACCTTACTGAAGAGAAATGTCAAAAGAGCAAAAAAATATGGCGTCGTTTGCTGTCCCTATCTTATCTCCTATACTTTTGTAGCGTCGCTTTTGAAAAATCCTTTACATTAAGAAATGGACCTGCCGATTTTGCTCCCAGATTACGCTATTTAGTTCTATTGTTTATTTTTTTCTATTTTAAATATAATTAATTAATATTTTTAATATAAATATATGCCTTGAGATTTCTAATGCCAAGCTTAAAGTCTAATTTCAATCAGTGCGGAATAAACTCGATCAGAAACTGTCTGTCAATGGATTTTTCCTTTTTTTCATTCAATTCAGGTTTTGTTATTGTTGATTAAAAAAAAATTAATTCGGCAGTGATTTGCTAAGTTCAGAACATATCATATGAGCATTGAAGACAAGGTACACAGTGAGCTTCCACAAAATACAGACAATAAAGTTGACCGACATACCTGCTATGTTAGCTATATTCCTGGGTTGATTAATAAATTTTTTGTGAATAAAAAATCTTCAAAATACAACTGAGTGGAATACAGAGAGCTGATACAGCCAGCATCTTCCAAGCAGAAGTACTAGGCATAGAAAAGGCCTGTGGAGCCTTAATGAACATCTATGGGGGGATACAGAAAGCAAATATATACACAGATAGCCAGATGGTTGGCTTCATCAAATCCAGAGATTACATCGTATGAAGTCAGCAACTGCAAGAAGGTTTTGAGCTCACTAGCAGAAAAACTCTACCTATACATAATCAGTGCCTCCGGACACAGGAACATTATTGGTAACGAAAAGGCAGACGTGTTGGCAAAAACAGGAGCTTCACTAGATGAATCCGAGGCAGCGCAAATACCAAGTCCATTAGGAGTTATCAAGAGAGAGCTTTACAAATATTTTGAACAAATTGCTAAAAAAAGATGAAAGCTATAAACAAATGTAAAATAACAAAGCAGATTTGGCCAAGATATAATAGGATAAAAACTAAGAACTTATTAAACATATTCAGAAAAAGTATATACAGACTTACAGCCACAATAAGATGTTCGGCCATTTGGAAAACATTCGTTGGCAATGGATCTGTCCTTTAACGACATATGACGCTCCTGCAAACCAGAAGGGAACAAGGAAACGGGTTTTCACTTCTTTTGCGTATGTCCAGCCCTATCACAAACCAGACATAGAACGCTTGGTATTTATCAGGCACCAAATATTGAATGGGTGGCCACAAAAAGTTTAAAAGAAATCAACAGTTTCAATTGAGAGTTCCAAATGGTGCGAACGCAGAATTGAAACGTGATGGCAGTATTACTAAGGTCTCTCACAATAGTGTAACAAAATGGCGCATCTAACGCTAATTGAGCTCCTACCTACCTTGATACTTTATAAAAAAGTGCTTCATATAATTTTACAGTATTTTTATAAAAAGTATATATTTTTCTTTCCAGACTCTTTCGGCATCATCATCTATTCTGTGAGACTAATAATACAGGTAAGGGTCTCGAAAAACTTTAATTGAATATAACGCTAAATGCTTTAAGACACTCGAAAAGGGATATTATTTCAGTTAAATGAGGAATATGTTTTTTGACCCTGAAGAACTCAGCAATTCAAGCAATAAATATTTTAAATGAAACTAAAAGCTGCCTACAATATTTCAGTACCGTTCGCAAAAGAAAAATTGGCAAATATGTCACACATAAAAAAACACAAACTAACTGCCCCTGGATTACCTAAAATATAACTTCAAATCAAATTTCTGTTAGTATTACCCAGAAACTAATACTCTATTCAATAAATGGGCGCATTTTATATGAGAAATCCCTCCGATTTAACCGCTTATTTCACTGCACTAACCAAAGTCAACTGACAACTACTTTAACGCTGAGCTGATGTCATGTGGTGCAAAATGCTACGGAAACACACACGAAAAGCAATTTCAAGCGCACTCTAACGCACCTTTTCCTCAAACACTTTTCTAAGTTTCGAAGTATGCGCCATTATTCTCAGCTATTTATATACACACACATACACTCTTAAAAGTGAGGTGAGTGTGTGTAATCATCACACTCGCACACATACACACTCACGCGAGCGCGTTGTAATCCGTAATAATTAATTTAGCATCACATTTAATCCCATGCTCACTCACACTCACTCACACTGTCAACAAGTTTAATGCGCTTTTTACTCAACACTTGAGCATGAAATTGCGCTTAGCGCGGCGGTGTGAAATTATTACAGCGCGAAATGCCATTCCATTTTGAACTCACGCAAAATTACGCGCATAAATCTTAAGTTTTTAATCCTTGCTGACTTGATTGTTTAGAGAAGAGCTCACATGTCTCTGTGTTTGTGTGTGTGCGCGTATGCGTATTATACTCCGCATTATTATGTAGAAGTACACACCTGCACAACGCGCTCATTGTTTCATTGTGCTTAAAGCATTTAAGTCTGTGTATACAGCGGTGTTGCTAGGAAGTTTCTAAGAAAAAAAATTTACCATCACTTTTGTAACAAGCTAGCTGTGTGCAATTAAATATCCTTGATTTCGCTCAGGCTCTAACGCGTGTGTGCGTATGTACGTATGTGTGTGTGGCAACGCAACGAGTTCACTCAAATCCAGATAGCGGCTTTGAACAGTATTATATGGCATTTCCTATAATGTGGCACTCCCATATCACACACGCCCACAGCCACATATCGCTGAAATTCACTGTCAATCATCTCAAATTCCTTTTTATAAAAAATTATTCAAGAGTATTTGATTACTCTGAGAGTTGTTATTCAAATATATTTAGCAATTGGGAAATTTTCACAAAACTAAATTTTAGAATGTAACAATTTGTATGTGGAGAACTTCACTTCCATATAAAAAATAACGAAAATACGAGTAATAAGGAAAATTATATATTTGATAATTCCCGGAAATTTGCAACTAACACATATTGGCACCATTCACTAGTTGTGCTGTCAAATTTCACAGAAAATAAAATAAACAATCAAAAGCAGCAAGAATTTCTATTTTTGGACAATATAAAACATCAAACAAATTTATAAATTAAAAATTAATTAATATCAATATTAAAATTTGGACCGAATACTGACCACAAACCATACTCAAATCCACCTGAATACATACACAATATTTCATAAAAATTGATCCAGGCGTTTTGAGGGGGTTCAGTTTATTATAAAATGGACTAATCATTACTAGGGCATGGCTGAGTAAGTATTCGCTCGTTATTGCCCCTCTTTCCATCTATCAGAAGCAGGCAGCATTCTACTATCAGGATACGATACTGTTTTCTCTTGCACTTCGTCTAGAATGAAAGTATGTTCTCTCCATCTCTAAATGTCTTAATATATTATATCGCTCATTTACTTGAACAGTGTCACAACTCAAAAAACACGATTTTTGAGTCGAGTATGTAGAAATGTGCGCAATTTCATGGTCCATATTGTGTAAAAATTTCATTCCGATGCGTAGAAAAATAAACCGTGAGATAAGAATGTGCCGTTATTAACCCTTTCGCGGACACACGAAATTTAGTAAATGTTATCAGAATGACACATGCATTTATTTGGCTTATAAAACCGATAATTGAATTCCGATTTCAGTTTTGGGTTTATGGTTTATTGAATATTTAATTTTTACTCAAAACAAAAAAATTATAGTATGTCGACATACCGACGTGTCCTAGTTAGGGATTTTGATTTGTTATAGAACACGTCAGATATGCTCGACGTCGGACAGAGCCAACATGATCTATTTCATTTTTTCTATGTCGGCATATGCCGACGTGTCCAATTTAAACCATTCGTTGTGTCGGATTATGCCGACGTGTTCGCGAAAGGGTTAAACTTGTTATGTTGCAATATTTTTTAACCACAATAACTACACTTCTCAGTTTAGCCAGATTAGTCATATTTGTTGTTACGAAATAACGACATATTTTGTGTTCCAACACATATTGAGAAAAGGTGAATTTAATTTTCTTTTCAGAAAAAACGACATATTTTGTATTACAACGATATTGGTGAAAAATTAATTAAATTTTTCATTTTGCTTTTTTCAGCAAAAACGACACATTTGACTAATGACGGCGAAATTGATTTATATTTTTCACAAATAACGACATAATTCAAAGTGGGTCACATTTATGCCCAAGAAAAACCATTATTGGACTCTATTTGGTCCATTTATGCTCAACATTACATTTAATATATTACAGGCCACTAGATTTGTCAATAAACTGATGGCATTTTTCTATGTTTGCTAAATAAGAGATAATTGAAAACTTTAAATCACTCTCCTGAAAAATCGACTTTTTTGAGTTGTGACACTATTCAAGTAAATGAGCGATATGTTCAACTCTGATATGATATTACAGCTAGCACTACCATGAAAGTCTGTTCTCTCCAATATCTATTTCTCTTTGCATCTTCAAAAAGCACCTACCTAGTGTTAGCAATTGCTAGAAAGCTACAACGAACGAAAAAAGACTTTCAGAGAATACCAAATTGTATAGAAGTTAGAATACTTCTGTGGACTGAATTATTGGTTATGTGAACAGAGTTTGGAAAGAAAGAGATGAGGTATATATAATATAGGAAAGTTCTTGAGGAAACATTTTAGACTACACACCAGCTGTATCCAGTAATCCAGAGTATAACAGAATATATAATACTTTAATTAATCGAATCGGATTTTATAGTCTCGCAACAAAGTTGCTAAAGAGAGTATTATAGTTACAGTTAGATATGAGCTTATATATATATAAATGATGACGATGACGAGGGGATCCGTCTGTTAATGCAAGCGATAACTTGAGTAAAAATTTTGATATTTTAATGAAACTTGGTACACATATTCCTTACCACCCTGAGGAGTTTGGTATTGGGCGAAATCGGACCATAGCCACGCCCACAAAATGGCGAAAACCGAAATCATATATATGTCATAATTAGGATAATTTTTTTTTTTTTGGAAAAGCGGGCATGGCCCTGCCGCCCACTAAGTTTTTTGTACATATCTCGTATACTACTAGAGCTATATCAACCAAACTCTATTAAGTCGTTTCCTTTAGCCACTTCCTTAAATAATCCAAAAATGAAAGAAATCGGATTATAACCACGCCCACCTTCAACAACAAAGGTTATGTTGAAAACTACCAAAAAATGCTTTAATTGAGTAAGGAAAAAACATCAGAAACCTTAAATTTCATGGTAAAAATGGTACAAAAGAGCTGCACTCAGATTACAAAAATTAAAATAGGCGTGGCGCTACCTCAATAAAATTATCTCCGAAACTACTCGCCCAATTTCAATGAAATTCGGATTGCCTTGCATCCCAATGATTTGTTTTGAATTGACCCATTTTCCGTGTACCAGAACTTTGTAGTCAATCTGAATCGTTTACTCTACAATATATAAAGTTAGCAATAGTGAAAATATTGGAGCAGAACTTTTCACAAATACTGAATTTATAGTGTAGCATCGCCCTTCTTAAAATCGCCTAAATCGAACCATAAGTATTCAAGGCCCCATATATCGAATATGAGGACCTCAGAGCTTCTAATAAAATTTTTAACGAAAATATAGGTCTCTAAGATATTTTGAAGAAATTCAGAGGGAATATTTTTCTTCAAATAATATGTCTCCGAGCCAAAAATGTGTGAAGTCGGGTCATAACTTCCTCTACATAGCTCCCATAGACCTAACATTTGGGGTTTCAAACTTTCATTGGACTTTAATACCATATATGTACATCGGTTAATATGTGTGGGACATATCAGGTAAATTTAGTGAGCATATAATCTTGAATAGAATGTAGCTACGAGGCAAAATAGTTGAAATTGGTCCATAAATTACCCAGACCTCATATAGTATATATACTGATTTTTGTTTTCTAATGGACTTTATGCCGAATATGTGGGTTAAATTGTGTGTTATTTCAATAAAATAAAATTAATTTATTGCGAGAGTATAAAATGTTTGGTTACAACCGAACTAACCTTACATGTTATATAACTAAGGAATGACTTGCAGTGTGCCCTAACTATAACAAAGAACTACTTATAAAGGGTATTTTTTTAGACATGTGGTTTTCAAGATCACTTTACGCATATAATTTAATGTTATGACCAAGAATTTGGCTTTATTATAAAGATAACGGTTTGCCATAATGTTTCAAAAATGATTTCAGGCAAGTAACAGCCGATATGCTCAATTTTCGACCACTTTTTCGAGCAATTGGGGCCATATGTCAGCAAAAAATGTTGTTCCGTAGTAATTCTGTTCATTACACTGTACAACACCCGGCTGGGTCAATACGGCTGGGTCCAATGACCGAACTAATTTTTTCCGGAAGATTGAGTCATAAGTAAAAACAGTGTATTCTCCGATTTTCGATGTTAGCTTCCAAAATCGAAATAAGTGGATTCGGAATTCAAACAACAATGGACTTTTAAAAAAGATAGATATGATCTAAATAATCTAAATTTTCGTCTTAATTCAATGGTATATGAAAATTTTTCGTCAAGTTTATGTGATAGATGATGTAAGGGGTCCAGTATTTTTCGATTTTTTTTCGAAGATTAAACTTTGATTAGAGCATTATATATTTTATATTAAGAATACGAATTGTATACAAGATTTCGCATTGTGATTGACAAATAAAATTCACCACAAATGCCACCTCTAATGTTAGGTGAAACTTCCATAGTAAGCATTTAAGGGCCACTGGCATAAAGGTGATAACTAACATAAAACTAGCTTAAAAGTCTTTAAAATAGCAGCATACACCGGCGATAAAACAAGCAAGAAACAGTTTCTGTAACCACACCTGTAAGAGTATGAGTGCTCAAATACACATACACACACAGGGTTACACCAATAACAGTGTTGCAGCGCTTGAGTTTGTGTGCAGTTTTGGGGAAAATTTCATGTGGCTAACCAAAAACGCCGCACAATATGTGGCAGCTAAAAACTTTTCATCACTATTGTCATACATTGCACTAGATTGTGGCAAACTGAGTGAGAGAGTGTGTGAGTGTTTGAGAGAATCTGTGGCTGTGTGTGTTGGTGTAATGTATGCGATGCAGCAACGCACTAAATGCTCCACTTGCTAACTTCTTTTTAATGACATTTTCAATGAATACAAATGTTTAATTAAATAACGTTGAGCGGCGGCAAGAGGGTGTGGGGGGTTTAAACACACACACACGCATACAAAGAGAATTGGTGTTGGTGCCAGCGAGATGAGTTGGTTGGCCATAAAGCACATATGCCGCCACATTGCGAGGCTGCGTCGGAGCATGTGTAATTGTCTACATGTGTTGAAGACACACACAAATACAGTTACACTTGCACCCACAATCACACTCACAGACAAGCGCATGACTATAATTTATACAATTTTCATGCGGCGCCGGATTTATTTTATTTTGCGCTCGTAAAACATTTAACTATGTAAACACGCACACATCTACATATAAAGACACATGTATGTATGTGTGTGGCAAGTAGGTAGGGCACTTACGCTAGTGCCTCGCTTGAGTGATGCGCCACAGCTCGGGGCTTGTAGGAGCATTGCTCATATCATAAATCGTGCGAAAGAGTATTAGTCAAGGAGGCTGTGGCAGCAACTACGCATATTTTTCAAGCCAACTCAGGACTACAAACACACACGTTGACTTAGTGCAACACACACACATACATACACACATTAAATGTAATTCAAAAGCACTTAAATGGGCTCATACATGTTTAAGTGTATCTGGAAGAAATATTTCCCGCTCTCTCTCTCAACTTGTTTTTCTCCATTCATTGTTATTCTGCTTCAACTACGGCCGCTATTTTTAGCACAAATGATGATCCCAGACGAATTAAGGATTTTCGCTATTATTTGTAGCTAAACGCTGGCTGAGCTGAGCAGCAGCTTCCAAACACACGTAAGCGCAACTAAGCCAAGGTGGGTGCGGAGGTGTCGTCAAATGAGAATAAATGTGTGGCACACGAGCTCCCACTGCCGTAGTCTTCGTGTACTTTATTGGCCAGATTATGTTGGGATTTCGAGTGTCGCATAATCGCGCGCAAATGAATGTCTTCAATGATTTTATTGACAACGCACTTCTTGCGGGGGTGTTTTGTTTTTGCTCTTGTGATTTGTTATAAATGAGTGAGATTGTAGCTTTTTGTGGTGGTAGGTGAAACAAAAGACAATGAAATCGAGGTGAAACTTGTATTTTTAGGAAATGTGGGAGTTGAGGTAACTTAAAGCATGTTCGAAGTTTTAAGAAAGTTAGACAAATCTATAAATTTTCTAAATATATTTAACAAGTTAGCAACATTATTGTACTCATCTATACTTCTATTATAAAGAGAAAAGATTTGTATGTATGTTTGTATTGAATAAACTCAAAAACTACTGTGCAGATTTCAAAAATCCTTTCACCATTGGAAAGCTACATTCACCCCGAGTAACATAGGCTATATTTATTGCTAGAATCCCAACTTTCTGGAAATAGTTCCCAAGTGACGGTATCAAAAAGACTCCGTGATGGATAATCTTAATCTGAAACTGAAAATCGTCTTACAAGTCATACTCTTCGTATCGCAATCGCGTGCTAGAGAGTCGAGTAAAGAGCGCTCGCAGCTGCTTACTGAACAAAATTTCGAAACCTCCCAAATACGCGCTTGAGGGTCGAGTATGGAGCGTGTGCAGCGTCTTGAAGAACAAAATATTGGTAATATACAAGCTCACACTAGGGCGCCGAACTCTGAGCGTAATCAGAGAGAAAGACAACGGACACCAAAGGCTAGAGGTCGTAATCAAGTTTTATCTCATTGCAAATAAAATATAATTTAATGTTTTTTCTTCATTTTACTTTTTTAAAATGAACCCATGCTTGAAACGACAAAGTACATACATATGTATAGGAGAGTGTGTATAAATGTGTAAAAACTTATAACTTTTGAAATGTTTGTTTAAGCCCGTGCGAAGCCGGAGTGGTCTGCTAGTATGTAATAATTTGGAATTTGTAAATAATTAATTATTAAATAAAAAAGTTAATCAGGTGGCAACGTCAGAAAATTATATTTTGTAAAATTTAACCTCAAAAAAGCTAATGTTTAATACCAATATTGCATTCTTAAAGTTTTTAGATTTTTAACTATTTTGAAATATAATAAGGTGGCAACTCTGTTAACCTAAATGCCGAAATAAAGCCTCTAGATATTTATTTTTTTTACTTAATATTTTGTAATAAAGATGGCTTATGTATGGTAAACCGGTTGTTAGTTTCCAAGTATTTTTAATTAAAATCAGTTGGCAACTCTGTCATATACATTCTTAGAACAAAGTATATTTTGTAATTCGAATAAAATTTTATATGTTCAGGAATAACTCTAGTTTTCAAAGCAGTAAAATGTGGTAATAGGTTCCACTTGGATCCAAATACATTTGAATAAATTCAAAACCATATCGCTTTCCAGCGTTTGTCAAACTTTTTCTCAACCTTTCATAAAAAATAATTTTTAATAACCTGAAATGGATGCTTTTATACTCTCGCAACAAAAGTCGCTAAGAGAGTAATATAGTTTTGTTCACATAACGGTTTTTTATAAGTCATAAAACTAAAAGAGTTAAATATAGGGTTATATATATCAAAATGATCAGGATGACGAGACGAGTTGAAATACGGGTGTCTGTCTACCCGTCCGTCCGTCCGGAAAACTTGTGTGAAAACTAAGATAACTTAACAAAACTTGGTACACATGTTCCTTGGGACCGTAGGAGGACGAAATCGGACAATTGCCACGCCCACAAAATGGCGAAAACCGAAAGCCTATAAAGTGTAATAACTGCATCTGCAGTCGTTTCCCTTACATATCCCATTATACAAAATAAAAATTTATATAATCGGATGATAACCACGCCCACCTCCTATACAAAGGTTAGGTTGATAATTACTAAAAGTACGTTAACTCATTAACGGAAAACGTCAGAAACACTGAATTTTACAGAAAAAAATGACAGAATTAAAAAAAATAGAAAATGGGCGTGGCGTCGCCCACTTATGGGTCAGAAACCATATCTCAGAAACTACTCGACCGATTTCAATGAAATTCGATACATAATATTTTATTGACATCCTAATGACACGAATTATCGGAAATCGATTCACAAGCACGCCTACTTTCCATATAACTCAATTTTGAATTCCATCTGTTCCGTTCACTTTATTTAGATATATACAGATAGCGGAATAAAACTTTACACAAATAATATATTTGAGCTCTGGCATCACTTGTGAAAAAAAAATTGTCGACATCGGACTATAACTTTTCAAGGCCCCGGCTATCGAACATGAAGAACTCAGTGCCAAAGGGTAATTTTTCATCGAAAATATCTGTAAATCTCTCTGATATTTTAATGTAATTCAGAGGAAATTTGTTTCTTCTAATAGTGTGTCTCTGTGGCAAAAATTGTTAAAATCGGGTCATAACTTCCCCTGGCTCCCATATACCTTATTTTTCGATTATCAAATTTTCGTTGGGCTTTATACCTTATAAATTGGTTAATATGTGAGATATCTTAGCAAAATTAAGTGAGAATATAGTTTTGGATATAGTGTAACTTGGTGGGGAAAATGAGAGAAATCGGTTCGGAATTACCTCAGCCCTCATATACCACATATGATAATTTTCGTTATTCTAGTGGACTTTATGCCGAATATATGGGTCAAATTTTGGTGTTACCTTAATATACTATAACGATATCGATAAATTGCGAGAATATAAAATGTTCGGTTGCACCCGGACTTGCACCTTTCCTTACTTGCTTCATTTATGCTGTTTAATATTAAGAAAAAAAAAATAATTTAAATATGTCAGTACTCGTAAATCAATGACAAATTCAGTTCAATTATTTCCAAACAAACATGTTCCTTCTAAGCACTAAATTTAGTTAACTTTACATTCACTCTATTAGTGCATTTGCCAAATATTTAAATTTACTTTATGCATTGCACTAAATAACCATTTGAGCATTTCTCTTAAATCTGTCTTACTTAACGGCATTTGGCTAGCAAAAGATATGCCATCACTCACTCTCCGATTCCGACCAGTTTCACTGAATGCTGCCGCCTTTTTCTTGGCATCGATCGCCATTGCGCTTCCACTCCATTACTTTGCATTTTCTCAGTTTTCCCCATTTTTTTCGCCCCACTTGTTGTTGTTGCCTTTTAGGAACTCACTTGCTTACGCAACGCACGTTTTCGGCGCATAGTTTCTAAACGTCTCCGCTACGGCAGCAAACGAATTCGATTCGATTTTCCTGCAACGTCAGGCTAACAAGCAAATAACATTGCCAACACTACTTTAACACGAGCACACACACACACACACACGGACACACGGGGACACTATGCTACATGGGAAAAATCTTTATTGCTGGTGTCACGTTGTAATTCCACTTTTGTGTGACAACAGCAGAGCACACACACACACCTACAGAGATATTTGGCGAAACTGCATATGTTCGTGTGTGGTAGTTGTGTGCGTTGGAATGTCTGGTTCTCGCCACTCGTCCCGCACGTGCGCCAACACCTTTCTGTTGGTGTTTGTGCTTTTTGTTGTTGTTATATTTTTTTTGCTCTAGCCTATATAGCGAAAAGGTATGTGGCTGTTTGTGTGTGTATATACATATGTGTGTGTAATTTTGTTAGCCTATCCGTGTGCGTTTGCTCATTGGATTATTGTATATCAAATCCAAGGGAATAAAGCAAAAGTAGAACACCCAGTGAACTACATATGCACACATATATAAACAACTACAAACACATACACTCATACATATTTACTTGCGTAAGCAACACACCCGCGCATAATACTTTTGCGAGCGTTATTTCGAACCCACACATATACACCCACACACACTCACATACAAATTGTAGTTGTATGTCTGTGTCAGTGTGTGCGGTTGCCATGTCATGTTGTTGCAAATTGACAGCGAAAGTTGGGCAACTGAATTAAAGTCGATTTAAGTTTCACTGTCACTGACATCTACAACGAAATAACAACACAAACAAACAACTACAACAATAAATACTATGTAAAACAATGTAGACGAGTTAAACTATCAGAAACAATGCCGCAATGCTGATATTTTAATGAAATATAAATAGTATGTTCAAAGATTTGGTTATTAAGTATTGTGGTTGTGCTTATCTATCTTTAACATTCTGGTTGTCTACTATATATTATTCTTTAATTTAATATGTAATGAAACTTTAACCTTATAATTTCTATAAAACATCTACCTATCTACTTCATGTTCGAAACAGTTGCGAAAACATTTTCTTATTTTTTTAGGTTCAATATCTTAACCCCTACGTCCATTAAAAAGGCATGGAATATCGTGAATATCGAAAAAGTCAGAAACTGTTTCCGATTATATGATTTATTCCAAATCTGATTGGATCTGCAGGAACACACTAGGTCATACAAAGTTTTCTATTACCTTTTGAAAATATCTAGCGAATCGCCTAGAATACTGAATCAGGATATTTTAGAAGTTCCTTTTAATTTAATTTCGAACTCTGGGATTTAATAAAATTTACTTAAAATACAATCGGACCGAATTTAGGTTATATTCTACGGAACTTTGGGTTATACTCGCTAAGAAGTTGGTCCGAGTGCAAAGAGCGACTTTAATGAACATTCATGGACCAAGTAGGCTGTGTGGAGAAGTGTTGGGAACTAAGGTAGCAACATATAGTCTTCTATGAAGAGGTGCCCCTTTCTGGGAGCTGACTATGTGCTCGTGGCGCCTGACCTCATATATCATCTCAGTCCATTAGTACCAAAATAGTTTGAGTTCCAGGTTTGGCTAGAATCAATGGGAACTGCAGAGGGAATGAACTGGAGCTCCATGGTCTTCCTGCGTTCTGTCACTAGCTCTGTAGACCACGCATTAGTTCGGTAGACGGTGGCTTTTGACAATTTTTCCTTCACTATCGAGTTTTATCTAGACTTTAGACCATTACTTTTAAAATCTTCGAGAACAAATTTTGAGTTAAACGAACCATTCCGCCAAATATGGTATGATTTTAGTTCTCATTCCAGCACATTTGAACTGTCTGATTCGGTCTTTAGCATTAAAAAACTATTTTGTCTTCGCTTAATAAGTAACATTAAACATTTTTTAACCTTTTGTTTTTGTAAATTTTAAATCTTAGCTGTTGAAATTTTTCTTTCTGTAGCTGAGCAGTTTGAGATCTCGACGCTTAAAAACTCTTGCCTTTCATGACTCGGCAAATTCCGCTCGTTTGTGGATTGCGCCCCACGCGTCGGTTGGGCGGGAGGTGGGTAATCTTTTGGGTTTATCTAGTTTTATCTAGACTTGGGCTGAAACATTTTAGTAGCTTTACTTTCGTCAAGACATATGAACTGGCTCTAATAAATAATGAAATGTAACAGGATCAAAGTGGTTTGTCGACTCTTAAGATAGTCCCTAAGATAGCTGTTTCTATTTAGGAGTTTTCGGAATCACAAAGAACATGCGATCTCAATTAAAATCACAACTATTTATTTCTCCATACAGTTTTAAAACTCAAAACTATCATCTGTACAAGAAAAAGTAATGAATAACATTAATGTGTGTTTCTCAAGACTACGCAACTGAACGGTACAGCATTGCCTTCAGAGACCGATATAGAATAGTAGAAGCTATTGATGGCAACTATTAAAAAATTGAGCATATAATCCGAATGGTGGACGAGAAATATAGATCGTTTCAAATACATTAGAAAGTCTTACAGAGAATCTTTATTTTAGTCAGGCCAAACTGTTTTAATGGAAATCAAATTCATATTTTTCAGAGACTATAATTCCGAAGATCACGCATTCTTCAGAATCTTCGAAAACTATCTATGATTTTTTTATTAATCCAGAAGAAAATACCTCTTGAATTGGGTTCTCACTAAATTTTAATGATCAAACAATTAATGCAATGATGATTTGCTACTTGAATTACCTATTAATTCCTCGTGCTAGAAATGTGTACTACCTGAAAAGACTATATTTACTAGAGACTTTTGGGATATTTTTACTACAAAGGCAGCTGAAGTTCAGTTCTATATAAACGTATTTCTATTCAGTTAAAAACTAGAAAACAAATATAATAAATATAAATGAAAATAAATATATAGAATCTTCCTTTTCCTAATTGAATTGAAACTAAGAATTAATTAATTTAATTTAATTTAAATTGAGACTGCATTAACTGTGTTGAACTGTAAATGAGACTGAATTAATTGAATTGAAACTGATTAATTGAAGTTGAGACTGCATTAACTGTGTTGAACTGCAACTGAGACCGAATTATTTGAATTGAAACTAATGCTAAATTATTAAGCTGACGCCAAATTAATTTAATTGAATTGAAAATGAGATAATGAATTGAATTGGAAGTGAGACTAAATTAATTAAATTGAATTAAAATTGATGCTAAATTAATTTAATTGAATTGAAATTGAGATTGCATTACTTTGTTGAACTGAAACTGAGACTGAATTATTTTAAAATGATGTTAAATTAATTTAATTAAATTGAAACTGAATTAATGAATTGAATTGCAGAATTGCATTGAAGGTGAGACCGAATAATTGAATTGAATTAAATTTAAGTTAATTGAATTTAAACGAACACTGAATTAATTGAATTGAATTGAAACTGAGACCGAATTAATGAAACTGAATCGAATTGAATTACAATTGAAATGGAAATATATTTGAATTCAACTAAATTAATTTTAATTAACTTAAATCTATATTAACGTATTTATGTTCAGTTAAAAACTATAGTATATAATAAATATAAATGAAAATTAATATATAGAATCTTCCTTTTCATATGACATCGCTCCTATAGATTGATAATGATGTGCGAAAATATTGACATTCATATTTCGTAGATGAACAACAATCCAATATTCCAGGCAACAGCTTGCAAAACACAATACATGCCCATTCATTGCCATTCACACTCCCCACTCCCACCCCGCTGGTGTATAAATCTTTAATTGACATTCATACCGTCAATCGGTTTTAAATTGTTTTGCCCACACATATCTATAATATGCAGCTTGTTCTCCCCCTAATTTCATCAATAATGCCATATTTTCATTCCTTGTGGCAAACAACAATGGCGCTTCGTTAGCGCGCAGCAGCAACAACAACAGTGGAGTAGCCTAGCCATCAAACACGCGCTTATTAGTCAACAAAATCACGTACCAGTCAGGCAGGCAGGACCCTCCCACTGCAATGTCCTTAAGGTTCAGCCTACATTTATTGCTGCGACAAGCGGTTGGTCTCCACTTCCAGCCTCTCGCTCTTGTATTTGTCAATACACACCACAAATACATAATTTTTTATGCATAAACTTTTTTCAGTTGTTTTTTTTTCGATTTTTCGCATATCTTTGAATGCTGATACTGATTAATGCTGGCGCTTTTATTTGTGGTTATGTATGTACAAGTTGCACACACACACATATATATATATATATATTTATATTTATATGCAGATATGTATATGTTGTTGTTGTTGTTATTTTTTGCCATTTCATTATTGCCATCAGGTTTTATTTGTGTTCTGCGCTCGGAAATTTAATCACCAATTATAACGGTTGTGGAGGTGCAACAGCATTTTTTTGTTGTTTTCAAGTGGCAATGACATCGTGGCACATGTGTGTGCGTGAGCTTATTGATTTTGCGGGCGTTGTACTTCATTAAATGCGAGCATGTGTGAGTGCATGTATGCGGTCGGAATTAATTGAGTGGGCGTTGTTTTTGGTTTAATTCTAATTTTTGTTGTAAATATTTATTGTACAACAAATACAAAACACAACAACAAACAACAGCAGAGAACACTATTTCGTGGCGTGTGTACTGTGGTGGTGCGTGTAATTTCCGATTTTAACTGTTTTATCATAATTAGAGGGCATGGTTACCGTTAGCCGCAATGCAGTTATTTCGAAGGACTATTATTAAGTTTAAAGCGAATTGAAAGCGCACAAACTGTAATGAGTATTTACGTGTATTTAAATGCTTCAATAATTATTTTTGGATATTCGAGGAAATTGAATTGGAATGAGTGAATTTATTGTTCAAAGATTTCATATTACATAAAAAGAAGTTTAGTTGGAGCAATATATTAAGCGCAGCCCAGAAGAGTCGATTGACATTTTAGACTTGGCACTAAATTTAGTTGAATTGAATTGAAATTGATGCTAATTAATTGAATTAAAACTGAATTAATCAATTGAATTGAATTGAACTGAAACTGAGACTGAATTAACTGAACTGAATTAAATTGAGTTGAATTGGATTGAAACTGATGCTAAATTAATTTAATTTAATTTAAATTGAGACTTCATCAACTGTGTTGAACTGAAACTGAGACTGAATTAATTGAATTGAAACTAAAGCTTAATTAATTTAATTTAATTGAAATTGAAACTACATTAACTGTGTTGAACTGTAAATGAGATTGAATTAATTAAATTCAATTCAATTCAACAATTCAGTCTCAGTTGAAACTAATGCTAAATTAATTCAATTTAATTGAAACTAATGCTAAATTAAATCAATTTAATTGAAACTGAATTGATGAATAGAATTGAAACTGAGACTGAATTAATTTAACTGAATTAAATTGAAATGCAATTGAATTAATGAATAGAATTGAAACTGAGACTGAATTAATTTAACTGAATTAAATTGAAATGCAATTGAAACGGTCACTAAATTTATGGAATTGAGTTGGAACTAAGGCTTAATTAATTTAAATTAAGACTGCATTAATTGTGTTGAATTGAAATTAATGCTAAATTAAATTAATTTAATTGAATTGGAACTGAGACTGAATTAATGAAACTGAATCGAATTGAATTAAAATTGAAATGGAAATATTATTGAATGGAACTAGAATTATGTTCCCACAGACGCTAATCCTCGAGGTTTAGGCTGTTGAGACGTTTAACTCACTAAACCGCAGGATTTAACAAGATTTCGCCATACAAAAATGACACTTCATTACCACTTCACCGAAGTGATTTGAAGCTGAACTACTCTAAATCCCACTGTGCGACTCTGATTTTGCGCCATCTGTTGGTCACATTTGTTTAATCAGAGCTTATTTTCACTACAAAAACTGTCAAAAAATGTCACAGCTTCAGGAAACAGCTGCACAGAATTTTGTTTACAGCTAGTAAGTGCTGGCTGCTGCTGGCTTTCAGATGAAGAAGAGTACCAACCGTAACGTATTATATTTTTAAAATTTATCAATATAATATTGAATAAATTACTTGCGAAGATATTTTAAACTAAATCCACATTAACAAATTAATTACTTTTAATAATAACTCATAATTTGTGTTTTCATAATTTCACAGCAGAAACTTTGCTAGCTAACAGTACAGAAACACTCAAAAACAGCTGATTTATAAATCTCCAACGGCAGTGAGAACGGGATAGTTTTGTGAAGCGTTTAAATGTAATCTAATCACTTCAAATTTTCTATCGGAACATGATATAAACTAAAGTGAATTAAGCTTAGTTCAATTGGGTTGAATTGAATTGAATATTTATATTAAAAAATATAAATTTGAATGAGTTTCTCTCGAAAAAATTTAAATTAAATTTAATTGAAATTAAAAAAATATTAAATCCAAGTGATTTTATTAACTTCTAAGTGATAAATATTCTCACAATCAATCAATTTAAATGGGACTAAGAAAATTTAAATTAAGTTAAATCGAGCTGACCTAAATTGAGTGAATATAAACCGCTTATATCGTTGTCAGACATGAGTTAATTGATCAATTAATAGGCCTCTGCTTGATTTGAACGCCGATTAAGATCGATTTACCATACAAAATAAAAATCTATCTTCTTATTTAATTGAATTTTAATCGACTTGACAATCAAATGCAACTATTGCGACAAAGAAATACGATATGTGTTTTTTGTCTGCGATTGCCTGAATTTTTTGATAAAAAAGCTACGGTAGATGTCGCTGCTAAAATATAACAATCAGCTGATGAAACTTAATAACTTCTTATGAAATGCAAAAACTAAAATGTATAATAGCAGATCGGTTATTGAGTAACCGGCAATGTGAAATGCAAAAAAGGGTTTCTCAATAAAAATGTTGATTGTTCAATTAATTTGGCTGTGTGAAAAGGCTATACGAAAAATTAATTTAAATTGAATGAAATTAAATCAAGCTGCCCTAAATTGAGTGAATATAAACCTCATAGTGTTGAAAAGTTGCCTAAATTAATCGACATAAAAAATCAATGGAAACAAATTGCTTTAGACTTTTCCGAAAATTGGACTTAAAAAGTTTTAGTAACGGGAGAATTGCAAAAATAAAACAATGTAAAGAAGCTCAGAAGCATATTATATAGTAAACTATAAGCTGACAGGTTAAAGTGCATTAATTAAACAGCTTTTCGTAAACAACTTTGCAACTAAAAGCAGTCTGTCTGCATTTTAGAGGTAGCAATGCAGAACTCTGGAATTTTGTTATTGAGTTATTCATACTTTTGCTTTTCGGTCTTTCAGTATTTTCATAAAAACTGCGACATTTCTATAAATAAATAAAAAGCAAATAGCAGAAGACAATATAGCAATCGCAGAGAACTAATGATGGAATGGCGAATGAGCAAGAAAGCAGAAAATCAATAAGTCAACAAAAGTAGTTATGCAAAAACAGAGCACAGACGTTTAAGACGCTGAAAAAAGAATTCCAAATATTACTTCCTATTGTTGTAAACGCAAAATCTTTCAAATAACCAGCGACTGTGCTTGTTCAATAAGGACAACGTTTCTCAAAAAGAAAAAAATAAAAGTAAAATTCACGCATATTGACCGGTAAAAAGTTTGAGAGAAGTAAACTTTTAGCAGATCACGCAGCGAAGTCTTGCCTGAGAATAAAAAATAAATAACTTCCACAAAGTTCGACAATTTGTTTTGACGAAAAAAAAGCAAAACAAAACAACTTTTCTTTATGAGACACGGAGAAACACAGCAAAGCCTCATATCTCCCTGTAGCACGTCTGTTGCTTGTTATTTATTTGCTTGTAAAATCGTCAACAAATGGCAACATAATCATCAGTCGCATCAATATTAGCAAAGAAATATTATGCAGCTGTCAGTTAATATACATAATAGGTGTTTGCTTGTTAGCCTACTTCAAGGCGTTAGGAGTACGCCGTGGGCGCATAAATAGCATGTCAATAAACTTGTACGCGAAATATACATATCTATAAAGGCATAACGAACCGCAGCAGATTGTTGCGCAAGAATTTAAGGCAAATCGTTGTCATGCGCCTAGAAGTAGGCAATGCAAAATTGCTTCAGCTATTAAGTAGTTAAAAGTTTTCTTTACGGTAATTTCATTTTTATTTTTATGATGAAATAAAAGCACTTGCGCGCAAATGTTGGTCTGCTGCGCTCAAAATTATGTTGCTGTAAAATTTAAAATGCCGTTTGACGTTGGGTCATTTGCGTTAATACGCAGAGTTGAAATATACTGTATATATGTATAATACAAAAGTAAGGATATAACAGAAATATAGGTGCTCATGGTTATACATATATCCAACAGCAGAGCGGATAACCAAAAAAAAATTATGAAAAATAAAAATGTGTGCTACATTGCAATGACAGTAAATATCGATTTTCATTGCCTACATTTGTGCGCGCACAACTCACGTTACGCCGTAGTAGTATTTTGCTTTAATTTCCGCCGCATTAATTTCGCCATTGAGTTTTCGTTTTTTAGTTGCTTTGCTTGAATTTTTACCACAAATTTTTGTGGGTATTCGCCGACCCACATTTATGGCGTTGAAAAGCAGGACAAAAGACCTCTCGGTCATATCATCGTATGACAATGAGCTCCGCTGTGTCTGCATGCACACTCGGCTGCAGCTTCTCACTTACGCCCGGAGGACGGCAGCACTCAGTGGACTTGGTTCGCATGCCAGCTTGAATTCCGCAAGGATTCGAGCAGAGTTCAGCGCCGAACCACTTTCGCTGCCCACCAAAATGTGCGAGAATTTCAATGAAAAGAAAAATATAAAATATTAAAGCAAAATGAAACGAAGTTAAAGGGGTACGCACGAGCGCCATAGTGAAACAGGCACAAAACATAGCACAAGCACCACTCATTCGTCATTTCGCATTTGCCCGGCCTGCTTTCACCAAAAACTGCCTGGATTATGTCGTAAAATTTTAATATCTGCCGCTGCGCTTCGCTGACTCAAAAGAAAAATGAACGCAAAGAAGAATGGTAGGCCGGTCGGAAAGCACAAAAAACTGCCATTCTCATCGTTCAACGCGCCAACGCGCTCAATTGTGAAATTGTATAGTCGGTTGGCGTGCATGCTGTGCGCCTAAATGTATGCACCCGTCCAAAGCAGCCAGTCCAACGGAGGACTGAGTGTATGGCAAAGTGGTAAATGTGCGTAAATGTAAATGAGGCTTATTAGTGACAAGTGGCCCGAATGTGTTGCTGGCGAAAAAGGCCACGCAGCAGCGCTGAGCTAAATTATGACAGCGCGCGCAAAGCATACTTTTATGCGTATGCATAGTATACTTGTAGGCGTAGCGTACTTTTTAATTTCACACAATGTAGAAAGTGGCACCACTACCGCATGCCACAGCTGTTGAAAATTTTATGATTTTATTAAATTTAATAAAGCGAAATTCGCATATAAAATACAAAAGTTTGCAAAAATTTATGACGCAACAACAACAGCAACAAGTGATAAATTTTTAAATTTTTAGCGTAATAAAAATTTGTAATATAACACTGTGGGGGCTGGAGAATATGGTACATATGGTATATGTACTTAGAATTTAAAGTGGCCGTAGAAAGAATGGCAAAAGAAACGAAAGTTTTTTAATGAAAATATTATTCAATCAAAATAAATGTGGTTCTCTAATAAAGCGATTAAAATTAAAAGAGAAAGACTGAGAGTGAGAGAACGTGGCTGTAATTTTTCACACAAACAGATCGAGGATTCTTTTCTGTAAGTCAGTTTCTTGACGACTAAATTTAAGGAGGATAAAGAATTCTGCAGCCAGAGTCAAGTATCTGATCGTAAATAACCTATAAATACCTTCTTGCCATTGACAATTACAGGGACGCTTTCAAAACAACTAAAGCTTACTCTGCCACAAAAGCTCAAAAGCTAACCATACAAATCAGACTAGTACAGAAGCAAGTTTCTGATCGTATATAACCCAGTCTTTCCGACATTGCCAATTACAGGGACGCTTTCAAAATAATGAAAGCTTACTCTACCCAAAAAGCTTAAAAGCTTACCATTAAAATCAGACTAGTTAAGTCTTAGTTTGAAGCAACATTTCGGACAAACTGCACTACATTTTATTATTATTTTTTAAATCCAAACTTAGTGTTGCCATAGTTTCCAATACCTCCGCGCTACCATTCATTATTCTACAAATACCGCTATCATTTTCGTCTAAGCGTCTACGCTGTGCCATTGACTAGACTATTTGTTTTCTCAACTTCACTGCGGCACTCGAAAACAAACGCGCTTGAGACACTTGAAATACGCTTGTCTTCCGCAGCTGCTAAGCGCCTTTGCTTTGTTTTTTTATTTTCTTTCGTTACTTAAGCTACTCGCTTTTTGACCAAGCATGCCATGTGATGCCACTTGATGTACTTATTTATTTCGCACTCGAGTCGCCGCCTGCCGAGCGCGTCGTTTTAGCTGTCAACGCTTTGTTCAAGTATCGTGTACACGATATCAAAATCGCTTCAAGTTTTTGTTGTTCTTGCTTTTGAATTGCATAATTCCATGCTCGCATTTGGCTTTCGCTTAAACTTTTGCAGCGAAACTGAAATCTATTCAACTGGTTACTTCGCTGGACTTTAGTTAATGCTCACTCGTAGTCAGGTCTTAAGCATTTAAGCGCTTTTGTTGTCCTGACATTTAAGTTCGGCTTAGTGAAGTCAGTTTGAGTGTAGAGAAGTGCTATTAAGTGTCTTATAGTAATTAAATTGATGTGGAATTCGGTAAATAAATATTGCAAGACTTGCGTTTTTTTATAAATTTAAGTGGTTAAAAAACAACTAAAGTAGGCGCCGTAGTCTTGAAGCGCGCGAAAAAAAACTTTACCAAACAGTACATTTTATAATACCTTAAAAATTAAGATTGGTTATGAGAGACCAATATATGAATAGGAATAAAGAAAAAATAAATATAATCCTAAAGTACTAATGATCTATTTCTACCATTCGAACCACTTCCGATATTCTAAATATCGGTGAATCGGATAACTTTTTTCCAGAATATATATTTTTGATCGAAAGAGAAAGAGACTTGTCTATGTCTACCTTAAAGAGACTTCAGAAGAATTACGTTCAACAACCGCTATCACTATTATACATCCAAATTTTATTAAAGAAGAATATTTAATAATATCTCCTGTCATCAAACAAACACTCGGCGCATTCGCGTCTTGGCTCCCACGTCACGACATTGACATAGTTCAGCGTATAAAAAAACAGCGGCTACGTTAGTTAGGTCATGTTGTTCGAATGGACGAAAGTGCTCCAGCTTTGAAAGTGTTCGATGCAGTACCCGCTGGTGATAGCCGAGGAAGGAAGACTTTTTACAAACAACCAAGCAAAGAAGAATTAAACAAGGGGTACCCCAGGGTGGTGTCCTATCCCCCTTACTATTTAATTTATACATTTCTCAACCACCAGAAGGAGTCTCAGTTACCTCTTACGCTGATGAATGTCGGACGATGGACATGTGTTCGAAAATAAACGGCTACCTCCTCGACCTTTCTTGCTTCTTCACTGCTAGGACGATGGAGTACAGTCTAGATCTGAACATTTCAGTCAATGGTAATAAAATTCCGACGGTTAATGACCCCAAAATTATGGGTGTTACATTGGATAGCCTGTACTCCTTCACTCTCCACACGACTGCGATTGTAACCAAGTTACAGAGCCGCTACAAAATCCTCAAATCGCCAGCCGGCAGCTGGGGTAAAGACAAATAATTGTTGTTGGCAACTTACCAGGCAATCGGCCGACCGGTCCTAAACTATGCAGTCCTAATATGGTCGCCTGGATGCAGTAGGACGCAGATGGGGAAGCTTTAGACCTGTCAAAATACCCATGTTGCCTCTTGATGTCTCCGGGCGAGCCCCTTCACAATGAGGCCCGTATGCTACATGTCAAGGAGCATAACGCAAGGTTTACCAAACAATTTCTGTTGGGATGCTTTCGCAGAAATCATCCCTGCAGTTACCTACTGGAAGCCGAGCCGCCTCCCTGAGCCATCAAGAGTACCTTCCTGAAATACGTCGACGACCTAAAAGACTATACCGACAGGACTTCGGATGCGACTAACTATAGACAAGCACTGAACGCCATTCACAGAGGAGCTATTAACACATTCATTTACTCCCTCCCATTGAATGGCGTACTTAGAGAAACAACACCCCCCGTTGCAGACACAGAGCTCGTGTTTGCTCGCGAAACTAGAGTGACTCTTGTGTAACTTCGTTCGGGATACTGTAGCAGACTAAACTCCTACCTATCCAGACTAGACCCTAACATACTCAACATATGTGCTGCATGCAAAGAGTCCCCGCATGACACTAATCACCTCTTTACATGCCCCTTAACTCTACTCATCTAATAACCCTTTCCCTGTCGTCCGACCCCATCGAAACAGCTCCTTTTCTGAGCCTCTCGTTAGATGATTTCGATGACAATTAGGCTAGGCTTGTCGTTGTCGGGCAGGCCTGAGTAACCGCTACAACAACAACACTCACTCACTCCGTTGGAAAACCCAGGTGGTGAAGAACCTGGCTGCACTTGGGATTTCCAATTGGCGGCAGACAGCTAAAAGAAGGGGTGAATGACGACTAAAACCGCGTTAGCGCTGTCTACGCCAATAAAGAAGAAGAAATGCTTAAATGTAATCTGTAATACTTCCATCGCTTAAAGTAAATAGTAAGGCTTTATGGAATGGTATCAAATAGAAAGAGCAACATGACTTTACTGAGTAGCTCACAGACTCTCTTATATTGAATTCAAATGGACAATTGTTGTTGTTGTATTCCGAAATTATTAATTTTCTTATCGAGACAGTAGAGTTCAAAGAAATAAATGATGAGTCAAAGATGACTTATCTCGTCTTCTTTTCATATAATCTTAAGTAATTCGAATCGAACAACCAACTGGCATAAATCAATTGAACAAGTTGAGAGAGAAAAGAAAAGACCTAAAGCACTTTAAAGAGATGTCTCAAACTCTCCTTTACTGAATGCAATACTAAGAATTAGTTCGAATTATTTATAAAATATTTTAGAGCCTTAATTAAGCAGCAAATGCCTCTAAGTACAGTATTGTGGTGAGGCTTGAAGATAGACTGCGGCGTATTTAATTTGAGATTTCACAATTTTGTTGCTTTTAAACAGAAAATTTGCAACATTTTCCAATATAATCACCTCCAAAGGCAAATATTTGCTTTGCTAACCGCAAACTTGATTTGATTCGATTAAGTAAAGATACACTTAATTCGACTAATCAATTGATTATGCAGACAACACAACAATAGCAACAAAAATATGTTTATTTAAACGGGATGCCATGCAAATATTTAACTAAATAAATTCTGCAATTTCCTTAAGCATTTTGATTGTGATGGCGAAAGCAAAGCGGCAATCAAAAATATTCACACATTAATTTAATGCACTAATTGACCGGATTAGGAAATAACAAATACAACAGGCAAGAACAAATTGAGGCAAACTACTTTACAATTGCAATTAAACAAAGTGCAAAGCAAAATATTTGTCTCGGCAAGTGCGACTGCATGTGATTAGGCAACCGAATGCAAAATGCGGTTTGACAGCACAAGCGAGCGATAAGTGGAGAGGGAGAGCGGAGGAGGGCGATGTGGAAAAGCTGCTAAAACTATGCAAACAAAACGTGCAAATCTAATTTTATAACACTTGCATTTGTTGACAGCAAATCAACAACGGCGGCAGTAAAACTTTGCAGCCGATAGCCGGCTGAGCAAAACGACAGGACATCAGGACGAAGAAGGACAAAGAGACACGGGGAGGGAAGTACGAAATTTTAGTGAATAGGGAACGAAAATGATGGGATTGTGGGAGGAGAGTGTGAAAGAGAGGGATGGTGTTAGAGAGAGGGAGGATGTAAGGGAGGGAGTAAAAGAGAGAGGAAGGGTGTAAAAGAGAGAGGGAGGGTGTAAAAGAGATAGGGAGGGTGTAAAAGTGAGAGGAAGGGTGTAAGAGATAGAAGGAGTGTATATGAATGAGAGAAAGACTTAGTGTGTGTGTTCAAGCGTAGCTCAGCAAACAGAAAGATAGCGTGTGAAAGTTTGCGAAATTTCGGCAAAACTTAATTTAAATGTGAATTCTATGAGCGTAGGCGACGCCAGCCAAACGCCAGTGGTGTGGTGTGGTGTGCTCTTGGCGAGGCGACAATTGACAGATGATCACAAAAGCAAACACAAACAAATGTTAACAATTTTCCATTATCTGCAGCTGCATAGTTTGAGTGTCAGAGTGTGCGAGAGAGTGTGGGTGTGTGTGTGTGTGTGAGTGCGAAAGTTTGTCAACTTTGCATTGTTGACAATTTTCATAAATTTTTAGAAAAACAAATTTTAATGGTCACTTCTCCACATAGAAAAACCAACATACACACACACACACAGTGTAGTGACGCAAAATTGCTGAACAAATATTTAAATTTGCACAAATTTTGTGGCAATTGAGAAATAAATTGAAAGCGAGGCCGTAAGCGTACTTTTTTGAAGTGTCAACACATTTACACTAGCAAATTTAGTTATATAAATATTGCGCTATGCAGACATAACATACTCGTATCCATATATAAATTGTTGTATGAAACACGTGCCACATGCGCTGAATGTCATAAAAATCATATTTCGGAAAATGCAGCGCACAAAAATTATATATATAATATACATATATATACATATTATATACATATAACATATACTGAAAAAAAAAAATCTACAAATAGTTGTAAAAAAAATTGAAAAAAAATCATATTGACACACAAAAGTGAACCCTATAAATAGTACAGCAGCTAAATTTTTTCCAAAAAAAAATCATTTTTTTTTTTGCACAGCCAATTTTCGGACCAGCCAACAGAATTGCCGTTGATGAGACCCAAAGATCAATGGCTGTTTGTGCCAACGAATGGGAATGGATTGTGTACGAAATTGAGGTCATAAGTCACTTATGCTTATGATGAGCTAACCTGCTGTGCTGAATTTTTGGCGGGGCGGAGAGTGAGGCTGAAAGAGGGTTGTGAGTGAATTTTTTGGCAACTAGAAACACACATACATACATATTTCCATGCATAAATAGCTTTATATGCGAGTATACACAGCCCACACACATACACTCGAGGTCTACTTCAAGTGGCGGCGCACAAAAAAACGGTTGATTTGGGGTAGAACCGAAAAGTTTAGGCAATCACCCACATACTCACATAGAATAGAGCTAACGGTCAGGCAGCAGGCAATTTGGCAAATTATTAGAAAATCATAGTGGCACTTGTGGATATGTTGCATGCCACACAGGCATGCCACAAATGACAAAGTGGTTGCTGGAAGTACAAAAAGAAGCCAAAAATGTAATAAAAAAATGTACGAGCTGTTATGCAGTGCTGACCCTATCAGACATGCCACTTATATTGATTATTAATGCTGTCACTAATGCTGACCACATACTCACTCATATGGATATCTATGTATAATCATATATATTACCCCATCCAATACAGCTGTTGTGGTCTTTATTTTATACACTCGATTGGTAATTTTTTTATGAGTTTGCATAAGATATGCCAAAGTCTGTCTGAGATATTAAAAAATAAAAATATATATATAATCTAAAACTACAGAAATCCAAATGTGCGAACGATCTTTAAATGACATCCTAACCTACAATACAGCCACAGACGAACCATAGTATACCCACTCCCTTTGGTAAGCTTCCGAGTAGGTTCGTGAAATCTCATACAACAGCAGATTTGAATTCGTGACATAAGGTCTATGCCGATCCGCAATACCGCCATTAAATAAAATTATAAAAATTGTATTGATTGTAAAACTAAGTGTTCAAAAAATAACGGGAATTGTAAAATTTGAGGTTTTAAGGGAGGATGTAAAACAAAATTATATATGATACATACATGTAGACGAATAAATAATTTTTTTTTCAAAAACGAAAATTCCCATTATTTTTTGAACACCCCTCGTATGTGATATAACTGCTTCTGGCCCAGTAAAGCAATTAGTCAATGACTTTTCGACGCTGTCAGAGCATATAATGGCGAAGAACTGCGAAAAGAAAAAGAAAATTCAAAGCCATAGCAGAAATCAGTGTCTATTATATACATAAATGCTCGTATATAGAATCCCTTATGTCTAACAACTATCAATATGTAATTTTATGTGAATATACAGGAGTTCCACCAGACCGTGAATACTACTATATATAGTAAGTGGTAATTGCACAACAATATATGTATGTGATATATTTACAAATGAATCTGCGAATGCCGAAAAAAATTCATGTGACGCAGATAAGCGCATAAGCATATCCAGCAAATAATTTGCTTCGAGTGAGGGGAGCTGAGTGTGCGACAAATGTATGGCATGCTTAAGCCTGGGTGACAGTGAGCGAGGCGTTACGATCGCCCAGCACAAAGAAATATGAAGAGGGAAAGAAGAATATGCCATTTGTATAATCATATTTTATAAATTTGATTTGATTATTATGCAATAAGAATTTTCGCTCTTTATGAAACTACTTTTTATGAGGTGTCTATGGCGGGCAAAGAGTGGGGTCCAGACTACTACTACTAATATGTTCTAAATACATACTAGGTATAACAAACACTAGAAATATAACATGCTATAAATTGTATAATAAAATTCATTTCGAATTGCTTTAGCAGTGAAATGTACTTCATATTTGTGTTTAATAAAAGTTATGAATTGCCAGTGGGAGAAAAAAAATCAGCAAATCAATAATTTCTATAATAAATATTTGTACATATAAAAAAATCGATAACAAATCGATATTTGTTATCGATAACAAATGTCCATATTTTATTATTATTGAAATACAGGATTATTTTAAATTCTACTTTCTAAATAGTTTTGTGGCAGTGACTCTCGACATATTGATATTTTCATTTGTCTATTTTGTTTAAAAAAATAATCGATTGATGAATAACGGTACATATTTTTGATTTCATCCCTATTTTAGGTATTATATTAGGTTGGCAAATATCTCCTTTCTGCTTTTTTTATCTTTATTCAAAGCTTTATAAAAAGTGTTACAATGATCGGATTTAGTTCAAATATGCGCCGTTTCGTTCGATAATCTGTTTCCATCTAGACGGCAACTTCCTAATACCCCCTCGTAGAAGAACCGCTCCTTATTTGCGTAGAACTCGGACAGCCACTTTTCACAAGCCTCTTTTGAGTTCAACTTTACACTACCAAGGGCGTTCGCCATGGACAAGAACGTGTGGTAATCACTTGGCGCTATGTCCGGCCATATGGGAGCAGCTCATAATGGATGATTACCTTCCAATTCCACCAAACACATAGCAAAACCTATCCTGGCAGTCAATCCCGGCTTGACCACTGTTTGGGGCGACCAGTCTTCGACCACGACCGTTTTCACTTGACATTGTCGTATTGATAGATTTTTCGTCGACAGTCACCATCCGCTTCAAAAATGGGTCGAGTTCGTTCCGTCTCAGCAGCATATCGCAGGCGTTGATTCGGTGCAGAAGAGTTTTTTTTGCGTCAAATCATGCGGCACCCAAACATCTAACTTTTTTGTGTATCCAGCCTTCTCGGCTTCCACCAGCGAGTACTGCATCGAAAACTTTCAGAGCTTGGGCACTTTCGTCAACATGACCCAGCCAGCGTAGCCGCTGTCTTTTTATTCGCTGGACTATGTCTATGTCGTCGAACAACATATACAGCTCATCATTCCATCTTCTGCGTTATTCGCCGTTGCCAATGTTCTGAGGACCATAAATCTTCTGCAAAACCTTTCTCTCGAAAACTCCTAGTGCCGTCTCATCGGATGTTGACACCGTCCACGCTTCTGCACCATAAAGTAGGACGGGAATGATGAGGGACTTGTCGCCATCGTCGTCGATTGGGGAATCGGGTTCGCCATCTCCTCGTGTTGAACTTTCACTGCCATTCAGCAGGCTGGAGAAGTGTTCCCCACAAACACAGTATACTCTGCTCATCAACAACTAGATCACCTCTGGGGGTCCTACAGGAGTGTGCTCCGGTCTTAATACCTTCAGTTAGTCGCCGGATCTTTTCGTAAAATTTTCGAGCATTACTCCTGTCGGTATCGTTTTCTCCCGTTTTAAATCGACGTAACCATTCCTCCGCAGTTCGAAATGATAAAGTACCACCACCCAAAACACGGTTAATCACACGGAACGTTTCTCTAGCGGATTTGTGTTTAACAGAGGAAAGCTTTGCCAACCTAATACCATATGCCTTCTTGATTATACTTAGAAAACTCAGAACTAGCATGAAATCGATTATCAAAAATTTTCAAAGAAATTGAATGGAGTCTGAAACGTTTCCACTGGTTTATACTTCTTGTGTAGAGAGAATGTAAGATTAGAGATAAGTTTTCGAACGATGGAGAATTTTGCTAGTTCAGAAGACGGTAAAACGAAGAAATCCTCATTTAGAAGAAATTTTCGAGAAGAGCTCTTAAATAAATATATGTATGTATATGAATATCAACTTTAATAAAAATAAAATATACCAAATCAGATCGCAAAAAATACAACAAAAAACGTACGAAAAAGGATAAAGAAAGAATCAAAAATAAAATGCGGTTTTTAATCTCCCACATTGTTGTGCATGTTACCCAGTTTTAAGCAAGGAGAAAAATAATTGAAATAACTTCGACATATGTATGTCCTCGTATGTATTAGTAAGCACATATATGAACTGTGCTCACAAACAGCATATTCGCTTCATCAACCTTTGACCCTAAATTTTCCACAAACAATGCAAAATGTATTTGGCTTTTGGCTATAATTTTATTTAAAGCTGTCGAAGAGGTCATATATTGGCCACTGTGTGTGTGTGTGTATATATTATTTTTAGTTGCGTTTGAGCATGTGTTCATGCGTAGCTTTATTATTATTTGCTTTTGGCGGATTGTGTCACGTATTTATATATATGAGTACATTTATACATATGTATGAGTATGAGTATGAGTATATGACTCGTAAGACTAGCCGCAAGCGAGGTTGGAATTGAAGCGTAGCAGCAACTACGTTATAGCATGAAATAAAAATCAAAATTGAAAGGGGCACAAAGCAAGCAGTTAACCTTTCAACTAAGCAAGAATATTTAAATAAAAGCAATGCAAGAATTCTAATAAACTAAAACAAATCGGAGGACACAGACGCAGGGCATAAAGGCCAACAAATTTTCAAATGTATGTGTGTATGTATGTGCGGAGGGAGACACAGTTATTTGAAAAGATATTTCCTTGTTTTTGTGCTTCCCCATCACGCACTACTTTACTATTCATTTTCATTTGCCACAATTTTGAGGCAGTACATTAAGCGCGCATTTGTTTGCTTAGCATTTTTCTAATGCTCACACGCACACACACACACCAAAACACACATACGCGCGAGCGGAGTGAAAGCCAACGCGTCACTAGTTTTGTGGGTGAATTTTGTTTATTTGTTTATGGCTTTTGTACGCAATCTGGCTTAGTTTTAGCGTGTAGGAGCACTTAGAAATTTACGATTGCTTTCTCTATTCTCTAGCGTTCGTTTGTGCGCTTTGTCTTTCACTACTAGATTGCTATTTATGGCGTGTATTTGCTTAGGCTTTTATATTTGCACAAAGGAGATTTACAATGCGAGGCACACACACACACACACCCACACACATACGCAAATATGAGTTTCTTAGTGAACTATAAACCCGGCAATATTTCTGCGTAAACAAATAGAAAGATAGGTATAAATGTTATTAAAGTGTTGCCTACATTTAGGCGCTTAAAACTACTAGCTGCACATATGTACATATGCTGGCGTTGTGGGCTTTTCACAAAATTGAAAAACTTTTTCAATAATATATTTGTTTGCATTTTTTTTTTGCTTCGCACATTTTTTTATTACTGTACATTTGAACGGGCTCTCTCTCTCACACACACTCACATGCACACTACAGTGTGTTGGTAGTATTTGAAAGCAAGCGTTGGTTTTATAATCTTTGCGTGAAAGCTAACGCATATGTAGTGCTATAGTGTAACTGATGTCAATATATATATGCATATATATGCATATTAGGGTTGTCCTTAAAAATATATTCTCAGTGTCAACCCCCAGAACTTTAAATTTTTTGTTTTGTTGTTGTTGTTGTTCTAGAGAATGTCTTAGGTAACTAAACATGTTTTTCTGCATTTAACAACCACCCTAAGGCACATATTTCAGAGAAAATTTGAGAACCACCCTAATGTAATATACAAATCATCAAAATTTAAGTTCAAACACAAACCAATTTTATTGAGATTGCAAATAAAAAATTATTTTGGTTTTCAAAGGAACACCCTAATGCACAAAAAAATTCAAAAAAAGATTGACGAAGAATACAATTTTTTTTTAAACTTATTAAACCAACCGCATACATATGTAGTGCTATAGAGTAACTGATGTCAATATATACATGCATATTAGGGTTGTCCTTAAAAAAATATACTCTCAGTGTCAACCCCCATAACTTTTAATTTTTTGTTTTGTTGTTGTTGTTCTAGATAATGTATTAAGTAACGAAACATGCTTTTATACATTTAAGAACTACCCTAATGCACCAATTTCAGAGAAATTTTCAAAATTTGAGAACCACCCTAAAGTTATATACAAATCATCAAAATTTAAGTTAAAACACCAACCAATTTTATTGAGATTGCAAATGAAAATTTTTTGATTTTCAAAGGAACACCCTAATGCACAAAAAAATGCAAAAAAAGATTGACGAAGAAATCAAATTTTTTAAAAACATTTTAAACCAATTTTATCGAGATTTAAGAGCCACCCTCATGTAAAATAAAATAATAAAAGTTAGAAGTGAAACCCTTCGTAATATACCGTGTACACTACAATCCCTTTACTTTAACGCTACCAAGGGAATCAAAGTGAAATCAAAAGTTTACATAACTTGACAGAGAAAAGCATTTATGATTTTCGCCCCCTTTCTTTATTTACGCACACATTTTATGACATTTCTATTTTATTTTCACTTTTCGTGCTTTGACGCCAAGACATTCGTGTTATTGTGCATTCATTACTGTCAATTGTTGTTGTTTTTTTATGTTTAGGTCAACCTTTAAGATGTTCTCGAGGGTCTGGTCTGTGTAGCACAACCACCTAACGAGAACCCTCATTGCAAAAGCACCTTAACGCGAAAAGGATTGCGCGCACACACACATACATACACCATCATTGACATATCACCGTTAACAAAAAGGAAGTGAGAATTTTTTATTTCCGAATTTCACCGACAGACCGCTAGCATGAGTTGTGTCACTTTCACGGCATAATGCCAGTTGTGAGTGACAACAATCAACGCAACAACTTCAACCACAACAACAACAAGATGTTGATTTGAAACCACAAAACACGGTATAACGTTTAGTCGTACGTGGAAAAGAGTGAAATTGCAAAGGTGCGGGAATTTCGTCAGTTACGGCCAAGGCGTATAAACTTTTGATTGCAAAACTTTGAAAAGCGATAAAAATCGAATCGGAAAGTTAAACGAGGAAATATAAAATTTAAAATAAACAAAAAAATTTATTAAATTAAACTTTGCTATTTGATTTGTGTGGAGGCGGATTGTTGTTGTGTGGTGCGTCGATTTTAGCTGCCAATGTTGTAGATCAATATTTTATATGATAGTTACCAGATGTCTGTATAGAGCTTTCTCTCAGCTCTTGGGCGGGTATTCCGGGTAATCGTGAGGTGTCTTCGAATTCGATGAATTCGTAATTGAAATTCGATCACGGGTGGAACATTATTAATACTCATACTCATAGTCATACCCAAACTCGCACTCATACTCAAAAAAGTATTCATACTCATTTTTAATTTACTTTAAATTTAAACCGAAACTACTTTTTAATGCAATATAAACAAACTAAAACTAAAATACTCATATTCATACTTATACTTATACTCATACTCATACTCATATTTGAAAATATATCTATTATCGTATTTGTATATCTAAATTTGTTTTTCTACTAAATTCATAAACATTAGATCATTAGATAAATAGTAGATTATTACAGCCCAAACTCATACTCAAAACCATAATTATATACTTATATTAATAATCTGTTTATCCTAATCGTACTCATAGTCTTAATCGTACTCATATTTCAATAACTATTCATATTAGCAATCATACTTATAGAATTAATCATACTCCTAATCATAGTCATGCTCGCATATATACTTAACTACTACTCATACTCTAAACACACTCATATTTTTAAACACACTCATAATTAATTTAGTAAATCACTAATACTCCTACTTATATTCATACTCAAATTCGCACTCATACTCAAACGAGTAGATATACTGGTACTCATACAAAATTTTTGAATTTCCATTTAAATACAAATCAAAGTAAGTAAGTGAAGTAAAGCATACTTGCAATTTAAATGCTAAATACTCACATTCAATAAAATCCATTACACTTTGAATTTAAGACCCTGAAATGCATAAAGTGTGAGCTACTGAAATTGCATCATCACCTTGAACGTACGGTAAATATTTTATAACCTCGCTTTAGGCGCACGCTCAATGCATCTCTGCATCTCTGCTTGTATGCAAAACAAGTTGTTTAATATTTAATGACAAACACACGGCATGGCTCAGCACGGCACTGCACTTCCACTTCATTACGAAATTTTCAATTTAGTTGAAAGTGCAATCGCATACAGACAAGCATAAATAATCACACATACATATGTGCTCGAAAGTGCTGCAGCAACACTCAATAACCCAGTAGATGGCGCTACTTGGTTCAAAGGGGGGTTTGACTAGTGGGTTTGGGATATTACACTTACTTAGTTTGGGAATTTCTTCATATAAATACATACAATTAAGCGAAGTTCACTTTTATGACTAGTTTCACTTATAAATATCTTTGGCATACATTTCAGGTATAGCTTAAATGAGTTAGTGTAAAGTTTTGCATACATCAAGGCGCAAATAATTCACTAGCTTTACGTGTATATGAAATCGAAACAATTTGCATAAAATCCTTTCAAATATACTTGTATGTTAATGTGGCACAGGTGATTTACGATTTTATGGAGAGGAGGAATCATGCAATCACTTGCAACACTTTTCCTCAGCTAGTAATGTGGGGTTGTGACTTAACTGGTGGCGCTAAATGGTATGCTACATATTTAGAAAAATAATTTATAAGCGTTAGAAGCTTGTTGGGAAGTCGATAAAATAAAGATTCTAGATCAGAGAGCATTTTCCGGTCGTTTTGAGATCATTAACCAATCACCAGTTTAAAATTAAAAGAAATTTTCTGGAGGATTTTCATATTATATCCCCAGCGAGGATGAAAAACAGTTTTCACCTGCGCATTTTTTAAATCAATGAAGAAGAAAGATTTGGAGGGAAGTTAAAAAGCCTAAACTTTAAATCGATTAGAGCTTGTAGAGCCAAGACATTCTGTATAAATAACATGCTTCATCCAAAAGCAGTATATTGCTTCTAAAATTTTAATGACTCTAACTCACTATAGAACACTCTAGGTGGCGCTGAGGTCACATGCCTGTGCCCAAAAAATAAGATGACATTTGAATTTAAACTGCGCGCGTCGAAGGATTTGGAGAATTATTTTTTTTTAGGTTGGTAGTACTGTATGTTACATTTATATCAAATTTCATGTCAAAATATTCATTAAAGTTTGAGATACGTGTCGTTTTGTGAGCTGCTAAAAGTGAGTTTTTCGTTTTTTGTGATGTCGAAATTTGTTGAGCAAAGAATTTGCATTAAATTTTGTTTGCGGATACGTTGAGGATGGTGCAGAAAGCCTTTGGTGATGAGGTTATGTCTAAAAAAATTTTTACAAGTGGTATAGTGAGTTCCAAGTCGGCCGTGAACGTGAAGTTGGCATATCGATAGGCTCAGCCAATACCATTTTGAAGGATGTTTTGGGCCTCAAGCGGGTCAAAACTCGACTGGTACCGAAAACATTGAACTTTTTGGAAAAAATTTCGCCAAAAACTCAACCCATATCGTTCCGCAACCACCGTATTCACCTGATCTGGCGCCGTGCGACTTCTGGCTGTTCACCAAGCTCAAAAGACCGCTCCGGGTCCACCGTTTTTATACGATAGAGGAGATTCAATCCGCAGCGAAGACGGAACTGAAGGCCATATGGGAAAGTGACTACAACCAGTGTTTCGAAGATTGGAAAATCCGTTGGCATAAGTGAATTGCATCGGGAAGGGATTACTTTGAAGGGATTTGGAAGAATAAATAAAGAATTTTCAAAATAAATACAATGTCACCTTATTTTTTTAGCACAGAGTATATCTACAAATCATGTTTCGAAGGGTCGACACCATATGTTTCGTATTAAATATTCTCATCTATGTGATAAGAATACATTCGTAAGCTAAGCGTGATATGTATAGTGGCTGAGAGAGCAAGGTAAATCGCATAGTATTCATAACGCACTGCAACATGTACCTAGCCTTAATATTACTACTTCGAAAACTTTCGTTAATAATTTTTTGAAAAAAATCGAACAAATTAAGCACAGGTGCAACGAAAACAATAAAGTAAACCTTTCTAAACTTAAAATCTACTCAGCTTAGCTGAGAATTTTACATTTAAGTTAGAAATAACGGCGCTTTAAGCTAGCTTCTACAACAAACTGCATTTACAGCAATAAATTACGAAAGAAAGCGGCACTATTGAGCTGAACTTTTAAGTATTTATTGTTAGAGCTTACAGATTAGAGTTACACACTGGTATATGTGGCAACAAAGTGGGTGTGCTGTAATTGCATGTGGGTCATGAATGAGTTAAAGTGCCACTGACGCAGCTGCACAGCATGCGAAGCGAAGAATTGAAAAAAAAAAGAATCGAAAAGAAGAAAACTAATTTCTAGAGACGTTGCTTGCAGTTGTTTACTTGCCACACTCTGGTTTTTAAAGAACTTATCGAACTGCTGCACACAAATAAGTCAGCTGTTGGTTGCCACTTCAACATGTTGCATGCATGCATGCCGCCGACGTGCGAACGGTGCGTAAGGTGAAAGGAAAAATAATTTCCAGCATTAATTACGACACTTCAAGTGCTTTAAGGCCACTCAAATGCACGTTTCACCGAGGAATTCTTACAATGTGCGGTAGTGGAGAATGTAGGTGTGTGATGGAGAATGTGCTGTAAGGATATATAGCGGTATATACTATATATCATTACATGTGGTATATGGTGTGCCTGTGCCATGTGAAAGATTGAGTACGCAACTGCTGGCACTGAGAAAGCGTTGTATTTGTGTGTGTTTAAGCCTAAGTTTTTAAAAGCAATATTAAAGAATTATACTTAAACCAGCTGCAGAAGTGCTGAATAAGAGTGCTACAATATGACAAATATGTATGATTTCAAAGAATTGGAGATAATTTAATAGAAGAAATAGCCTAAAAGTATGCTTTAACGCAATTGAAGCTTATGAAATGTTTGCAAATTGTTTTATTTGGTATAAAAATGAAGAAAATGCCGTCAGCATTTGCGAATTCTCAAGTAAAAATGGAAAATAAGTATATTTGTCTTGCACTGAAACCCCAGTAGATGTCTAATTTAGGCCTAAAATTATGTTAAAATTTTCTAAACATTTATTTAAAATAAATTGGTAAAGAAAATTTTAGAACAAAGGAATGAAATTTTAATTTAATTTATTCAATTCAATTCAATTCAATTCAATTCAATCATAATCAATAATTTAATTTAATTTAACTTAATTCAATTCATTCCATTCAATGTTATTTTATTTCATTTAATTTAATTTAATTTAATTTAATTTAATTTAATTTAATTTAATTTAATTTAATTTAATTTAATTTAATTTAATTTCATTTCATTTCATTTCATTTCATTTCATTTTATTTTATTTTATTTTATTTTATTTTATTTTATTTTATTTTATTTTATTTTATTTTATTTTATTTTATTTTATTTTTATTTTATTTTATTTTATTTTATTTTATTATGTTTTTCATGAAACCTTTCAGCTTTGTACGGATTAAAGATCGCATTTATAAAATTCCCGTTATGACATTTTAAAGAAACCGCTGATGCAGCTGAATTACATAACCAGTGCCACTGTTGTTGAGTAAATAAAACTGACATTGACGTAAAGGCGAGTGACAGCAGAGACGGCCCCCACAGACAGTGAGGTAGTGAGTGAGTGAGCGAGCCTGTAAGTGAAACGCATGGCTGGTTAAGAAACGGTATTGCAAGTGGCTGCCAGCGGGCAAAACAGCAAACGAAGCACTCGACAGAGTACACAGCACCGCGGCGGCAATAGAAGTGTGCACACATGCAAAGTGGGTTTCATGAGCTCAAAGGATGGGGTGCAGGAGAAAGCGCTACGAATGCAATGCTATCCGCATGGACAATAGCTGAACGCGCAGCTTATGCAACCAGCCGCACAAGTGTGCACAACGACGACCAAGCCTACGAAGGCAACTACATAGTGAATATGTATGAAGAGCAGGGAGTAAGAGGGGCGGGTGATTCTATCATTGCAATTGTTGTTGCTACCCACGAGGCGGCCACACTGAAGATGACGACGCTATCAAATGCTATGATGGCTGGTGGCTTTGCAATGCAATACTCTGCCAGGCGCATGCAATGAAATGCAATGCTGAGCGAAGTGAAGTAGTACAGGGCGTATGAGCAACATCGCATTGCTGTGGCTGCACTCTTTGTGAACTTCTGCAATTTTTCTACATTTTTCCCCACACTTGCATGGATGCTGCAGCCCTCGTTGTGAATGTGGAAGCTTAGTCATGCAAGAAATTACTGCTGGCAACGATGGTGCGCATTCATATCCGCGCTTCCATTTAAATTTAAATATACGGGACAGCAAAAGTAAATGCAATGGTTTAAATACTACAATGCAATAAGCGGAAGATAAAGAAGGAAGTGGGCGGAAGTCAAATTCAAATAGGCACTGTGGCTGGCTGACAGAGCGAAGTGGGAGAAAGGGTGAATGGTTGAAATGGAATTAATATATTTTTATAGATATGTACATATGTATATATTATTGCGTAAAGGAATCTTGTAAGCTAGCATATGCTCTTAAATAAAATTAAAAGAGACACAGCTATTGTATACATATTTTTGTTTTAAAATGAAAATGGTTACACATCGTTGCTGAGTTTGTTTTGGTGACAGTGGCTCCAAGGGAGTGAAAAATAGCAGACAAACATTACATATCTAATTGAAGAATCTGTTTAAGAAAGGGTTTTTTAAGAATTCAATTAGCAACTTTTCGTTTTCGCCATTAACTCTTTGTAGCAAATAAAGCAGGCTCTCATTAAAACTGAAAGATATAATAATAACAAAAACAGGGAATGAATAAAACGAAAATTATTTCAAATAACCTTACATTAAATAAAATTTACGAATAAACAAAAAAAAAAAAATAACAAAATAAAATTGCATAGATATTAAAAAAATATTAACAATATATAATAATCAAGATGCTAGTATTAAATTAAATAATGAAAAAAAAAATACAAAAATCATTTTCGAAGTAAAAAATTATACGAAAATTGAAGTTTATGAAAACATTAAGGTGTTAGGTCAGTCTGGAGCCCTTAAGATAGGACAAAGTTTGACAAATTATTCTGAGGGAACGGAAAAAGTGTTAAATTTTTATTGATATACAAACTGGCGCCTATTTGGTCAAACTTCGGAATCACCTTTTTCAAGAAACAGTTCTTTACAGAAGGTAGTTATGCTAAAAGTCCGTGTTATCTGAAACATAATATGAAATATGATCTTCATCTACATAAGACCGACTAGTATATTAAGCCTTTAGCTAAATAAATTTTGGATAAAATGTCTGGAAAAATTATAAAGAAAATCTCAATTTTTTTTACAAAAATTGGGCAGCAAATCATAACAACAATGCTAATTTAAAGCTAGAGTTAAAATATCAAGTGGATGTGTGCGAAAGTCTCCGAGTACCATTGCTCGCTCGATTTTATAATTACATTTATGAGAAAAAAAACGTTTAAAGTTTTATCTGTCGTTTTTTCGTTTTTTATTTTATAGCGGATTAGACGGGGAACATTTTTATACTCTCGCAACAAATGTTGCTAAAGAGAGTATTATAGTTTTGTTCACATAACGGTTGTTTGTAACACCCAAAACTAAACGAGTTAGATATAGGGTTATATCTACCAAAGTGATCAGGGTGAAGAGTGGAGTTCAAATCCGAATGTCTGTCTGTCCGTCCGTCTGTCCGTCTGTGCAAGCTGTAACTTGAGTAAAAATTAAGATATCTTGATGAAACTTGGCACACTTATTTCTTGGCACCATAGGAAGGTTGCTTTCGAAAATGAGCAAAATCGGACCACTGCCACGCCCACAAAATGGCGAAAACCGAAAACACATAAAGTGCCATAACTAAGCCATAAATAAAGCTATGGAAATAAAATTTGGTATGAAGGATCGCACTATGAAGGGGCATATCTGGATGTAATTTTTTTGGGGAAGTGGGCGTGGTCCTGCCCTCTACTAAGTTTTTTGCACATATCTCGCAAACCAATAGAGCTATATAAACTAAACTTTCTGCAGTCTTTTTTTAAGCCACTTCCTTATACAGTCCAAAAATGAAAGAAATTGGATCATAACCACGCCCACCTCCCATACAAAAGTTAGGTTGAAAAATACTAAAAGTGGGTTAACTCACTAACGAAAAACGTCAGAAACACTAAATTTCACATAAGAAATGGCAGAAGGAAGCTGCACTCAGATTTTTTTACAAAATGGAAAATGGGCGTGGCGTCGCCCACTTATGGGTCAAAAACCATATCTCAGGAACTACTCGACCGATTTCAATGAAACTTGGTTTGTAATAGTTTCCTTACATCCCAATGATATGTTTTGAAAATATGTCAAATCGGTTCACACCCACACCTACTTCCTATATACCAGAACTTTGAAGTCGATCTAAATAGTTTACATTACAATATGTAAAGCAAGCACTAGTGAAGATATCGGAACAGAACTTTGCATAAATCCTGCATTCATAGTGTGGCAGCCCCTTTCTAAAAATCGCCGAAATCGGATCATAGGTTTTCAAGGCCCCATATATCGAACATGGGGACCTCAGTGGTTCTAAGCTTTCTTTTTTACCGAAAACATAGGTAATTATCGCAGATATTTAGAAGAAATTCACATATTTCATACTTTGGTGTTAAACTTGGTGATCAGGATAAAACCAGAATACCACACCACTGAATACTTACGATAGTGCCTAGTAAATCTCAATCGATTTATTCGAAACAACCATTGCAAATGGAATTATTCGGATTTAGAGTCTGGAAGTCGCCCAGTCGTTCAGTCAGATGAAGTACAAATCCCCACAGGAACCAACATTACTTTTTACCGCACTAGATAAAATTATTGTCAATATTTTTTTCAATAAAACAATTTTATACATATATTGCCAGATTGGTGAAGGCCTTCTTGACTGCGCCTTTGTGACTGTTCTCCAAATTAATGGCGCTTATTTATTGATAGCTCAAACCGAAGTTTAAAAAAATGTTTGATACCAATTGATCAATGAAAATGAAAGAAGCATACGGCACCATTGCTTAGGTACTGAAAAAAATTAAGTATACATGCACCAATGGCTCATTTGTGTGGACTTAAAAATGAAAAGCTTCCTTCTGGGTCAGTGGAGTGGTTTCAACAAATATCAGGACGCATGGTTTTCAGGGAACCATTAGATTAATAAAGAGTAGAACCTAGACCCCTTAGTTGAACTAGAAAAAATCATTTGGACACTTCATGTTAAACTGTGTCAGTTTGTGAACGCTCTTGTGTTATCAAGAGTGCTTTGCATATATAGGTAGAAAAATGGCTCAGTTAGGTCAGGAAAATTTTTTTTAGAGTTATAGAACACATCTATTATCTATTGAAATTTATAGCAACTCAAATGCATCGATTTTTGTCGAACAAAAATAAATTTTAATGTAGCATACAATATAAACCACTATTCATCATCAAAAAGGAACAAAAAGTACCAAACACACTTAAAACTCAACAACGCGACCACCTGTATTGTTCAACAATGCAGCTTCTATATACCTAAAATCCACCACACAGCACTTCAAAAGCTATGCAAATCGGTTTGCAATAAGAAGCATAAACCATTAGCGAGCATTAACCGAATCTAGAGCGACCATTAGGCAATAAGCTAAGCACAACAACTAAACATACACACACGTGAGCGCACATCAATCACTACCGACGCTGCTACCAAAGCAAATACCCAAAGTACCCATTGCGCCTACAAGCATGCTACAATATTTGTTTGGCAAGGCTATAAATGTAAAGCGCAAGTAGCACGCCACATGAGCAAATATATCATACTACTTGATTGCTACCTTTTCTGGTAGAACTTATGCAATATTTATTTACAATACTTGGACGCAACAACAACAACAAACAGTACATTTCATATGTGTGTTTGCATAGATTTGCTGTGTATATTTTTGGGTCAATGCAGTGGCACTCACACAACAATAAATTTCCGGCAAGATATTTCAGCACGAAGCGAAGTAAGCCACACTTTGAAGTCAACTCAGTGAGTAGTAGCTCAATTTTATTGAGTCATAAGAGCCATTATATTTTTCATATGTTTGTTTTTGGGTGTGTTTGTGTATGTGTCGCATATATCATGTTTATGTAAACCAGGTTAAAATGTCATTTTATAGCCAAAACAACATTTACCCACACAACTACTTGTTGTTGTTGTAGTTGTTGTTGCTACTGCCTCTGCCACCTTTTGCCGCAAAGACAAGTATGTCAAGCAGCAGTGCTTTGTTGTTGTGCCGCCTTTGACTAGTGATTACAGCGAATTGCTGCCTTGGCTCGCTGCCTCGTTGGCTTGTGTTGGTGATTTGTGATTTGCCTCTCTCTCGCTTGACTGTTCATTTCTATGTCGCATTGCTTTTCCATAGACAAATGTGTACGAGTGTGTGTGTGTTTGTGCTTTATAATGTCCTGAATTTATTGTCATTTTGTGCAAAATTTGTGATGCTGCCGTGGCAAATAGCAAACGTATATGAAGCTATCAAGTAAGAGAGCTTCTAAGTATGCATAAATAAAAATGTGTGTGTATGTGTGCATACTATCTGCCATCTGTAAGGAAGTGAGACCACACACACGTGATTTTTTTTTGCTTTTTTGCTTATCGCACAACCCATTAAGCGACCTACATATGTAAATACATATATATGAAATGCTAACGAAAAGTTTATAAAAAAAATGCTGCATATCAAAGCAGTTTCGCTTACCCCAACGCCGCCCAAAAGTTGCCACCACCACCAACCTGCAGCGCAGCACCTTTGTACAGCGCGCCACTTCATTCTCGCTGTGGCATCCTTTTTACCTTTTGATGCCATTTTTATTATTTATTTACGAGATTCATGCATTTTTTATAGTCGTGAACATATGTAAAATGGGTGTTTCGAATAACAACAACAATAAGTACGTACCTGTAATAAAAGAGAGAAAGAGAGAAAATAATAGATTATTTTTCATGTATATAAAAATGAATATGTATATATATGTCTGTGTATATATATGTAAAACTGAAAAATCTGTGAAAGCAAAAATAATTGAAATTAAGAAAAAAAAGTGAAAATATCGAAGTGAGCTGAATTAGCTTGCCACAACACAAACAAACATCCACAGAGAGAAAGAGAGCTCCACAACTTGATATATTTATATTTTTTCCATAATTTATCTTCCTTCTCCTCCCCTACACATCCTTCCTGCAACAAAAAAAAAAAAAGAAAATAAAAGGGTTTCCATCAAATACACTATGACTCATATAAAAGTGACCCGAAAGTGTGCCAACACAGCGAACGGCCTTTATCTCATTTGTTATAGCTGCTTTGGCTGTTGGCTGGCATATCCTGCCATCCATCCTTCGCATTTCGCCCTTTTATGCTTTCAAATTTTTGGCAAGCAGTTGGCTGCTTGAAAAGATTTAGATAAATTATGTATTGCGCATAATTGAAAGTGGTAGCGCAGCACTTTCTCCCCTCTCCAGCCGCCATTGGTAGCGCAGCTTTCTAATACAGCGAAACATTGCTTAGCCTACTTTAAGGCGTCTACACTCAATTAAGATAATTTTGTGTGCATTTTAGAGTGGTTGGGCAGATCTAATTTGAGGCGGTTAATTTGCAATTTGCATTTATTTATAATTTAGACTGGCCTCACTGCTGTACGTTAGAAGATTTACGGCATAAATAATACCTTTTTTGGCTGTGTATTGAGGCGTTAAGCGGTTAAATCGATTTTGTGAAAATTGTTTGAAATTAGTAGTAAATTATTAATCCGCTAAATTTTATTTTAAGATTTTGAATGTATGGATTCTTAAGCTTAATATAGATTAGTTAAAATGTGACGAAATATATCAAAAATGCTTTTTTTTATTCAGTTAGATGAACTAATGGCAGCATTTTTTCATTAAAATTGCTCAAACGCTTATGAATATATATTTTTAAGGCTTCAAAGGTATTAAGTATATTATATTTATGAGTTAAAAATGAAATATCAAAAGACGAGATTTCATAGGAACCAATTCGGTACTAGTTAAGGACTAGTTTGGGTCTAGTACAATATTTTTTATTTAATACATTTTCTTAATTTCTTTTTTGATATAGAGAAAATATGAGAATGCCCACTTTGAAATGTTATTTCTATTGAAAAGAAAATATATCCTAAAAATTACCGTTTTGAAAAATGTCTTCAGGATGTCCCTGTACCCACAAGCGGCACAAAGGTTATATGAAGCTAGTGGTCGAGTTTCTATCAGCATAAATACCAATGAGAGTTTTCTACTAAATTCTCTTCAATTCCACGACAGATTGGCTATTCTAAATAGCGTCTTGAGATATATGTAGTCAGTTCAATGGTACTTCAAACGAAATAGGTCTTCTTGGTTATGAAATTATAGTTTTTGATAGTACTTTGAGGTCTACAACTTTGCTTCCGTCGTTTTCCAATAGATGTCTCTAGGGTCAATCACTCATCGATTAAATCGATTAAATCGTTTTATATCGATCTTGGACATTTGTGTCAACATTAACCCAACAAAATATTTGTAGAGATCTGTTTGCATCCCAAACTTATTCTCAACTGAAAATGTCACTTTTTGAGCTGAATTCTCGACATTTGCGGGAAATTTTGCTTTTCTTATTTAATTCCAAGAAAAGTGCGGCGGAGGTTCATCGACATTTGTAACCTTTTTTATACAAAATAAAAACTTAAATTTATAAAAAAAAAACGATGTAAGCAAAGTTGTAGACCTAATATATTGAAAGCAATAAATCCTATAGGATCTTTAAGGGTACTACCTATTTTTTAGTGAAACGAACAAGTTAGCAAACCCTGCCTTGTCTGATTCGCTGGGGCATCGTGAGATTTGATCTACGGTCTATGTATAAATAATATGTTATACTCTTTTTTTTAATCTTGTCCCCACCCTCGTGTCTAAAAAAGTTTTTATGGGTTAGGTTACGTTAATCTTGTAGACCAGAAAGCCACACATAGACCAGTTTTGGTTCTTTGGCGTGCACTGCCAACCATGTTCCGAGCGTCATCGAGCGTCAGTAGAAACTTCGTGCACTTCTGATCTACCGCTTTACAGATAACTTTTGCGGTTTTGCATTACAGTAGAACTTCCCAGCGCGCTTTGAACTTTCTTACCAAGTTCCTATCTAGATCATCATATAGGCAGTGTATAGGTTTACCTTCCTCGATCACGGTCAGTTTATGGGTTAAGTAGTACAGGAATCAGTGAGCTATTGCTGGAGAGCGAGTTTGTAATAGAATTTAATTAAATTCAATTACTAAAAGCACAAACGAAATGGATTCAGAGATAAATATTGTGAATGTAGCACCACTCCATTATATAATCTACTGTATTATACACAGAAAAAGTGAAAACAAACTTTAGCGAGCAATAAATAAGCGAGCACTAAATTCTGTAAAGCACCCGCTAACTACACGAAAACAACAACAGCAAAAACATTTGAAAGTTTTAAATTTGCGAACGAACAGCTGAAAAAGGTGGGGGGGTGCAATAAAGTGAAGTAGAGAAAAAAACGGTAATTTTAATTTAACTTTTAATTTCAACAACTCCACGCCAGGTGTGCGCTTAGCGAACGAACTTTCATGCTATCACTCGACTGACTCGACTAATTACAACAATTTATTTCACATTTCATTGCAGAGTACCGAGAGGGCGAGTTGGAAGCAGTAGCAAAAACCACCGGAAAAATACAAACAACAACAATAAGAACACAACCATAAAAATAGCTATGTGATGTTATTTCCACAACAACAACAACAAAAAGAAGCAAATAAATATAGAGCAACACGTCGTAATGATGTTGCTTTATGTGAAAACAAGCGCAAGTAACCACAAAAACAACAACAGTAGCAATAACAGCGGCAGCTGGAGTAAACACTACTAGATAACAAGCAACATTAAAAACCAGTAACAGGCACTTGACATTTTTAAAATGTAATCAAGCGTCAACAAGCACAAAGCGCACCGACTGCCACCCCACACATTTGCCTGACGCATACATTTAGACGCACATACAAGTCTTTGCGCTTTCACACTTTTTGCCGCTCGTCATTTGCGCATTTTACGAGCGTTTGACATAAGCAAATTAACAGTGAAACGAAAGTAGGTGTGGAGGAAGACGAAAAAGCAGCAGCAGAAAGCGCTGAAGAATTCGAAGAAACAGCAAAAAAAAAAATAACCTACAACAACAACTAAGAAATTAGAGCGCACAGCTGCCGCTTAACAAGCAAGCAAACAAGCATGAAAACGACGCGAGGAAATAAAATTTAAATAGACAACAGCCGAAGTGGACGTGAGTGCGCGCGCCTAAAAGCAGACTACAAAACTGGCGTGAAGTCAACTTCCCTAGGCGACCTAATTCAATTGCTGGCGGCGCAACTGGCGCGCTGAATAACTGGACGTGAAGGTGACAAAAGAAAAAACAGAAAAAAAAAACAATAAGTGAAAGAAGAAGAAGAAAGCATAAGCAGAATACCGGAAAAGTGAACTTAAATACAAATGTACACAAGTTGACGCGCGACTGGGCTGTTAGCAGGAATTCTTGCAAATAAATAGTGACGTTAAATAAGAATATCGCCCGCTACAACAACAACAACAAAAACGGCATTTATAATTTGAAAGCACAAATTTATTTACTTTCTGGTGAAAGTGAGCAGAACGTGACACAAATTCACAACGGACAATGCGCTGAGCATTTCAAGAAGCTACACGCCGGAATTTCCTGTGCATACCTGCCAAATACGAAAAGTATTTTAACAAATAACGGGTGAATAGAATAATATAAAAGAATTTACAAAAAGAAATATGTGCCAAAAGTAAAAGCCAGTGAAAAAAGTTGTTTGTGTATTTTAATGATTGTGTCAATAAAGTGGCGAAGATTTTTTGCATAATTTTAGGAGCGCGCAAAAAATAAACATGACACGATAAGAAGAAATGGGGTAAATGAGCGTTTTTTCTATAGGTTTACGCTCAAACAATAACAAAAGAATAAAAAAATATAAATATATAAAATACATGTTTACTACAATAAAGTGCAAAACAAGTGAAACAGTTAAAAAGTGAAGCATACCTTTAAGCGCAAACGAATAAATTAAATATATAAAATACTTAAAAGTTAAGCGCAATGCTGAAAACCCATTTAGTGTAACACAAAATTTGAATCTAAAAAATTAATGAAGTAGAAATCTGTGAATAGATAACACAAAGCGGTACTTGATAAAATTTTAGCATACCTTTAGGCGTGACATAATTTCAAATATCAAAACTTCATAATAAAATTTAATTGTCTGAGTATCGAAACTCAAATCAGCATAGCTTAAACTCAAACTGCGTAAACGAAGCATACAAAATGGCAGCGAATTGTAGAACGCGTAGAAAAAACGCTAGCCTGCCGAGCCGCGGTAGAGCGCGAGCAGCGCAAATGTGGTCAATACTACTGAGCATCATGTTAATCGCCTACAATGTTGACAACGCAGCGGCGAAGATGGACACAGAACTCTTGCAAGACGATGAACTGCTAATGCAAGCGCCAAAATCCGGGCAAACCGAAGCGTTAGAAACTCAACTCAGTCAAGCAGCGACAGATGAATCCGATGAACATTTCAATCTGTATCGCAGTGAGTTGAAACGACTCTCTTACGAAACCATACATCGGATATTACGCGATGAAAATGAACCGATCTATAGGCGTACGGATGCGGCGTATCGCTCTTATAAGAAGCGCGCGTACCAACCAGCGCACGAGGTGGTGCGACGAGCGGTAGCTACAAATGACGTACCAAATGTAACGTATGTAACGCAGCAACCACAAGCACAACACGCACTCAGGCTCACAAATGCCGAACTGCGTCACTACAATGCGGCACGTGACTATCATGGCAATCATAGCGCCATCTATGCGCTCGATTTGAGTAACAATCAGCTGCAAGATGTTAACTTGAGCGCATTCACGGCGTTGCAGCTAGTGGAACTCGCCAACAACTCACTGACGGTTATACCACTCAATCAGCATGCGTCAAGCGCCATTGTGTCACTCAATCTGAATGACAATCAAATTGCACAAGCAACGGCAGTAAGTAGCGCCAGCTTGCGTGAGCTACACTTGAGCGGCAATCAAATCTCTGAATTAGCGCAACTCAATCTCTCTATGCTAAGCGCGCTGGAAACACTCGATCTCTCGTGCAATCACATCGCCGAGCTGGAGACCGCGTTCTTCCCGCAACGCATGCATTTCTTGAAACATCTTAATTTGGCTTACAATCGCATTGGCACCATCTACCGTGAGACTTTCTACAATCTGCTCAGCTTGAATACGCTACTACTGAGTCACAATAACATTAGTGATATTGATTACGAGACATTTTTGGCATTACCAAATCTACAATATTTGGATCTATCGCACAATCAGTTACATGGTGAAGCAATACGCGCGCTCCAGGGCATACCAGACTTGGTGCGCCTCTCGATCGCTTACAATCCCGAGGTGGGCGCCTCTATGCAAGAATTTGTCGCATCATGGAGCTTGAAGGAACTGGATGCTAGCGGCACGGGTTTGTGTCAGATACCGGCGGCGTTGGCTCAGTCGGTGAGAACGCTTAAATTGACCGACAACTGGCTGAAGGTGAGTGTGATCTATTTTTTTGTTTCAAAAAATTTTGAATATCTATTTCTGTGGTCAAAACATAAAGATTTTTCTTAGGTTATTATTGATTTTAGTAGATAAGCTTCAAGGTATAGCTCCAAAAAAAATTATACAAGAGTATATTTCTGCTTCCTTCGATTGGGACCCAATCTGTCAATTTCACTTTACTCTTCAACACATCTGACTGTTAATTATTAGGAAGGATTTATCGTTGGTACTTAAGAGTACATCTATGTACCGTTCTATATAAATATATATGCACAGTTCCATATAAATATCCTTACTCTAATTCCCCGAGTCTTGGTAGACCATTAAACACCAAAAGGGTTGTTTCTGCCCCGTTAGATTCTTAAAAGGAAACCTGTTAAAAGGAAATCGGTTAACGATGTTTAGAGTACTGACTGACAAGGCAGCGAAATTTAAAACCAATCCGAGCCACAAAGTGATAAATATTGGATCAAAATGGATAGAGTCGAAATGTCGATTCTGCCAGAGAAAACTCTTTCCATACTCTCAATTCATAGGTATAACCCCAAGTTGTTAACTATAGCCTAGGCCTACCTAAGACCTATACGTAAAATTTTCGGTATTCTCCCTTACTATTTTAACCACCATAATCTGGTCCAATGGATTTGTGTAAATTTTTCGGTATCCCTGCTTTTCTATAACCTAGCACGACCTAAATGATATTCACCATATTTCCGATTGAAAACAGGTAGATTGTCTTCTTGCATCTGATATTTTGGTACTTACTTTAGCACAAATGGTCGGATCTCTTGTTAATATACCTAATAATCTACGAGGGAATAGAAAATACTTAGAACCGTCCATTTCTGTATTGTGTTGCAATAGAAGTGTGCTAGTCCTGCTCCTACTTAACGCTGGGTTCTATCAGTAATAAGGATAAATTCTAAACATCTTTTATTGGGTTGAAAACGGTCTCCACCGTGTGAAATATGAGTTCTTCAATTAATTTTAGAGAGGAACATGACAAAATTGACCAAGCAAATCGAGGATTTCCTTTTTTAGTATTTCGATCAGCTGATAATTGTTAAGATGTTAGGAACGATTTCTAGGACTTAGGAACCAAGACAAGTAGTGCCAAGGAGCGCAGCAGCAATTGCTATATAAATCAAGTCTTCAAACAAAACATTCCTACTGAGATGAACTCTACTGTACTCCATTAGTACCCCGCCAAAGTAAATTTAAAGCGCACAAATAAAATATATAAATGTATGATATATATTAATAATAATATATAGGACATCTTCCTGATTCATATTGCCATTGAAAATTCATTTCACAAACGATTTACAATTTAAACGGCATTTCATTGGTTTTTTTTTCTTTGTTCATGAAAGCTTGAAAACGCATATAGCACGCCTTCGATATTACGCTTCGATTATCACATCCACGACCGATTTCAGTGCTGCGGCATATTTCTCGCATGCGATAATTAAATGCCAAAGGAAAAAAAGAAACGAACTTAAAGCCGAGGCATATTGCTTGTACCACCACAAGGTGGCGTTGGTACCCACATCACCGACAGACACGTACACACACACACACAAACGAGCCTTTTTCGCAGAAAAAAAAGATTTCTGAATGGCGTTGCGTGCGTCTGTTGGTGGCAGCACATTTGGCGGCACAGCTGAAATTCAAACAGCAACTATGAGTGGCATTCGAATGACAAGCTGCGTTTTTTTTCCCACATTTCCACTGGAAAATTACATTTTTTTGTATTCCACAAAATCAGCAAGGAAAAAAATTTATAATTTTTTTTATGCTAACATATTTTCCATCATTACTGTGTGAGCAGAAAGAAAGCAAAAAAGCGACGGCGGCTTTACGCACAAAAATCGATAAATGAATGAATAAATGACTGAATGAGCGAGCGCGCATCCATCAAAAGCGTCTTTATGGCGCTGATAAAAAGTTATGTCTGTATATGTGCATTTATATCCGCGTGTGTGTGTGTGTGTTTGTGTTTGTGGCCAGTGGAGCGCGCACAATTTCGGCGCTTTTACAGCAATTAACAGCATGTTAACACACAAACACCGACGCACAATCACACAAACGCAGAGAGAGAAATAAAGAAAAGTGAAAAAAAGCTGCAATCGAGTATAACGGTGCAAATGTTCGCAAATATCAAATCAACGCATGAAAATGATGAAGTAGAACGCACACAAGTGGATGCCAACGAACGGAGTTACAAAGTTTTCCAACAAACACGCACACACGTTTACAGATGCATGTTTCACGCATGAATTGAGGCAGATGTATGTATATATATACATATCTGATAAAAGTGTACATATGTCGATAAGCCTAATAAAGCGTAACACATTTGCTAAAAAAAAAAATTTACAAATATACAGACATGCCACATATGGTATTCAAAACACTCGTTCGAATGCCCCAGCTTAAAAAAATTTTATAATGCGAATATAAACAAAAGAGGAACTCAAAAATTGGATAACTGCAACTTATATACACTTCCATACATATGTACATATATATTTTTGGCTATTGGATAGAACTTATGCCCAGTTTAGACTCATTAAATTTACTTTTACTTGTTCCAAACTCATACAAAACCTTAACAGAAGTCGTAATAATTGATGAAACTACTTAAAAACTATTATTTTGAAATATACGAAGAGAAGTTGTTCGAAAATTGTCCAATGATTCAAAGGTTCCCACAAATTACCTGCCAATCTGTACTCATCAAGAAACAATCATCAGAAGATGACCGATTTTTATTCGAACCAGTTAGATTAAAATTATTTCTGTGAATCTTCTTATCTTGGAGCCTTATTAATTTTTTGATAAATATTTATACGAGTATATACATATATAACTAGAAGAACAAGCACCGGTCTACCAGATAAGATTTTTTATAGCTAAATCTGTTTTAAGAACATCAACAGAGAGAATAACAAGAGAGTTGTAGGAGAGAATTTTAAATAAATGGCAAAATGTTGCTTCGCTCTTTCCTTCGTTCAACAGTTCGGAACAGTACGTACTGATACAGCTCGAGTAATTGTACCTATCTCCTATAAATATGATATATAACACCCACATCTTTAATATAATTTTAAAGGTATTAAATATAGATATTACATTAACTCACTTAAAAAGCTTCCCATACAGTCAGAACGGGCAAAAGGTGTACGTCAGGGTAGTGTATTATACAGCAAACACTTCAACAGCAAATAACTTATTGCCATACACCTTTGCGGATGACACAACTCTGGTAAGCCGTAACAAATGCCCCATCAGAACATCAAGAGTATTAGAGGAGCACTTAACTTTTGTCGAAGAATGAAGAAGAACAATATCTTGGGATTCAGCTGGATCGAAGGCTCACGTAGCGGAAACATATAGCCAGTCAAATAACTTCCATGAAGTTAAGAGCACCAAATTTAAATTTAAACAAAAATTTTAAACTTAGCTAGACAACAAAGTCCTGCTAAACAATGCAATCATAAAACTGATTTGGATGTATGGCATTCAACAACCCGTGCAAACAACATTGATATAATTCAGAGATTCTAATCTAAAATGCTGAGAACAATCACGGGATCACTATATATAAAATATCCATAAAAATCTTGATATTCCTATGGTAAAGAAGGATTTAGAGGACACCAGAAAGAAATATATTTCTAAACTTCTTGAACAACCAAACCCATTGGCTAATGCCTTGGTATATTCCTGCAATCAAACACGTTTAAAAGAAGAGATATACCAGCCTATTAGAGAGCAACGTTCTACCAAAACAGCTCAACCACATCCTTGAGCCTTTTTAGTTGTAATATTTTTTCTCATACTAATTGTTAGGCTTTAAGCAAAACATATCCAATAAATAAAGTAATATTGAAGAAAAAAGTCTTAGACAAAGAAGTGTATTTTTCTATTAAAAAAATAGAACTAACGCATTTGGTTGTTTCAAAATGGAAGTGAAGAGCACCTGAAGGCAAGCGGACGCTCCTAGTCATCATTAGGCCCATTCTGCATTTATTCACTAAAATATTTTTTATAACATTTATGAAATTCATTTTTCAAAACCAACATCACAATATTCACCTGGATTACTCAGTCTTTAAAAATGGTAAAAGCACCATTAATCGATGAAAAATCATAAAAAATATCAAAAATTTTACGACAGCACCACCTAGCGAAAGCTTTAGGTAAAACCTATAGAATACCAATAACCAATATCTAGAAACTCACGTTTACGTATAAAATATTCAGAATAAATCTACTATATTGTCCCTTAAAACAAGGTTACAAACAGCGAAAATCGACAATATTATCATTGCGCCACCCAGTGTAAGCTTTAGGTATAAACAAACAGCAATAAAGCATTACTCGACATATTAAAATCAAATCTGGTCACAAAATTTGCAGAACAAATTCTCACTTTGGTCGAATTTTACTATATTTTTCTTTGATACATGATTAGAAACTTATAATATGAAAATACGGAGGCACAGAAACATCAACCACAATTTCGTCTCACAGTGCTATACATTCAACCATTGCCGAGAAAAAAAGAACCTTCATAAACATAACCTTGAAATAACTCGCCACCATTTGTATAAAACTATAAAGCGATTTGTGCGCTCAAGCTGTTTAATTTTATTTTATAGGCCTTTCGCCATGCCCCACCTCTAACCCTGCAGTGTCACGTAGTTGGGAAAATTACACAATTCAACCCTGGGCGGCCACTTTCGATTTACTGTTATATGCGCTGGCATAAAAAATTCTCAGCAATTATCGCGCTTCAATCACTCTAAAATAGCCACGATTTCTTTCTTACTCTTGAGCGCACTAAGCCGCAGACAAAAGTGAAATGCGCTGAAGCATCATTATTTAATATTTAATGGCTATCGAGTTAAATGCGAAATAATTGCTTGTATATCTTTTATGGCTTACAAGCTAAACAAAACATTATGCTGCTCATTACTTTTGTGAGCGCGCATATTTTTTTCTTTTATGCTTACGGTATATTTGTGTATGTCTGTGTGTGTGTGGTGAGCAGGCGCTGTTGATGAGCGCAAAAAAAAAGTGAGGCATTCTTTCGTCATTCGAACGCAGAAATGGCGCCGTTGACGGCTGGGTCTGTTTACTCAATGTCAATACGAACAAGGCACGGCAAAAGAAGAGAGGACACGGCGCGGTAGGTGGCCAGACACAAGCTGCTTTAAGTCAAGTTGAGACGCATTAAATGAGTAGTAAAAAAAGAACAGAAACAAATAACAGTAAAAAATTAATGTTGAAAATTAGTTAAATGGTGAAGCTCGAGCTCAGAAACGAGGAAAGCAAGCGAAAGAGGTAGATTGCCTGAGATCTCAAAGAAATTTGAAAATAAAAAGCTGGAGAAGGTTGTGAAGAGCGTAGAGGCATTGCACAATTTGTCATAACGTTGAATGGTGTGCGAGACCTGTTCGATGATTTTCAGATTTAACAAAATTTTAAGGGTATTTATCGCACTTTTTTCTTGCTAGCTAATTGTTAAAAAAACGCTCATTAATAATATTCCTAATAGAAATATTATTTATATATTTTGTAATAATATATCAAAAATTGCTTACAGGCCAGTGAAGATTGGATTCTCTATAGACTCATATTAGGGTGTGACAATTATTTTCGAATTAAGTTTATTTGAAAAAATTTTTAGTTGAAAGTTTTCTTTTATGAATTTACTCAAATTCTTTATTAAACATGTATTTAATATCTCTGAAATGTTTCGTGAAGTTTATTAAACTTAGATATACATACACTTATGGACAAAATAATAGGTGTGCGTTCAGCTTGTACTGTTTTTTGCCAAATTTTGTTGTAACTGTTAATTTTTTATATTAGGTCTACATCTTTGCTTCCGCCGTTTTTTTGTAAATTAAAGTTTTTTTGTATAAAAACGGTTACAAATGTCGATGAGCCTCAGCCGCAAAAAGTGACATTTTCAGTTGAGAATAAGTTTGGGATGCAAACAGATCTCTACAAATATTTTGTTGGGTTAATGTTGACACAAATGTCCAAGAACGATATAAAACGATTTAATCGATTTCATCGACCAGTGCTTGACCCTAGAGACATCTATTGGAAAACGGCGAAAACAAAGTTGTAAATGTATATTTTTATGATGAATGCGAAATAATAGAGTAGAATAATAGAGTTGGACTAAATATTACTTCGATTGATTCTTCTACAGAAACTCAATATATAGTAAAGGAAAATTTTTGTCGCTGGACACAAAAATTGGTGCGGTACCACTGGAGGTGAAATTTTTTATTCATGTATGAAGTTAATATTAATATTTATAGAAATTATTGTAAAAGTACTGTTAGTCGGTCGAAAGACAAAGGATTTGATACACCACAAAGGAAATTAAGCCTGGGGGAGGAAACATGATGGTGTGGGGATGTAGCTGCTGGCAAAGCGTTGGTCCGTTATTTTGGATAAAGGACGCAACAAGCTCCATTGAGTACAGGGATATCATGCAGAATGTGCCGTAAAAGATATGATCCTGGGATGGTGTCATAAACAAATTAACGACCTGAAACACGCATCAAGACTGGTTATTGAGTGGTTTATGGATGCAAATGTGATCTGTTTGTAATGACCAACTGACTCATCTGAGCTCAGTCCTATTGAGAACTTGTGGAGTGACCTTAAGAGGAGATTAGAAGACTTTTCTTTTCTAAATTAGAAGCAATTGTGTCAGAATGCAAAGGGACTATGGGCAGATAAACCATTGGAAATCTGCCAAAAATAAATACAATCCATGCCTTAAAATTATGCCTAAAACAGAGTAAAATTATTTCATTAAACCATTAACAAAGTATTCCTTCAAAAACTAGTATCTTTATAGATTTCCAAACAAGTCAACAGGCGGTGCTGGGGTAATTTGATTAAGAAATTTGGTCTCATTTTACTTATTTAGAGAAAGTAATAAGTAATTATTTATTTTATAAAAATTCTATTATTTTAAAAAAATATTAAGTGGTTAGGTTCTGTTGGATTTGAGAGTTTTCAATAAAATAATTTGGGTGCACCCATTTAAAGCCCAAAATACTGAAATTTGAAAAAATACTGAACTAAATTTCGACTTTAGAGCAAAGTTGCATAAAGAATGGCTTAGTACATTTTCGTTATAGAAACAATAATGCCTCATTTTTTTACTTAAAAGCTAGTCAGAGGCTTAGTTTTTTTTAAGTTTACAGTTCAAAGAATGCGAATGTATTTACGAAAAAACATTACCCACCCTAATGATGCATATAGGATTATCTTCTTCTTCTTAACTGGCGTAGAAACCGCTTACGCGGTTATAGCCGAGTCCACAACAGTGCGCCACGCATCTCTCCTTTTGGCGTTTTGGCGCCAATTGGTAATACCAAGTGAAGACAGGTCCTTCTCCACCTGGTCCTTCCACCGGAGTGGAGGTCTCCCTCTTCCTCGGCTTCCACCAGCGGGTACTGCATCGAAAACTTTCAGAGCTGGGGCACTTTCATCCATTCGAACAACATGACCCAGCCAGCGTAGCCGCTGTCTTTTTATTCGCTGGACTATGTCTATGTCGTCGAACAACACATACAGCTCATCATTCCATCTTCTGCGGTATTCGCCGTTGCCAATGTTTAAGGGACCGTAAATCTTCCGCAAAACCTTTCTCTCGAAAACTCCTAGTGCCGTCTCATCGGATGTTGACATCGTCCACGCTTCTGCACCATAAAGTAGGACAGGAATGATGAGGGACTTGTAGAGTTTAGTTTTTGTTCGTCGAGAGAGGACTTTACTTTTCAATTGCCTACTCAGTCCATAGTAGCATCTGTTGGCAAGAGTGATTCTGCGTTGGATTTCAAGGCTGACATTATTATCGGTGTTAATGTTGGTTCCTAGGTATACGAAATTATCTACAACTTCAAAGTTATGACTGTCAACAGTGACGTGGGAGCCAAGACGCGAATGCGCTGACTGTTTGTTTGATGACAGGAGATATTTCGTCTTGTCCTCGTTCACCACCAGACCCATTCGCTTCGCTTCCTTATCCAGGCGGGAAAAAGCAGAACTAACGGCGCGGGTGTTGTTTCCAATGATATCGATATCATCGGCGTACGCCAGGAGCTGTACACTCTTGTAAAAGATGGTACCCTCTCTGTTTAGCTCTCTCTTATAATTTTTTCCAGCATCAGGTTAAAGAAGTCGCACGATAGTGAGTCACCTTGTCTGAAACCTCGTTTGGTATCGAACGGCTCGGAGAGGTCCTTCCCGATCCTGACAGAGCTTTTGGTGTTGCTCAACGTCAACTTACACAGCCGTATTAGTTTTGCGGGGATACCAAATTCAGACATCGCGGCATAAAGGCAGCTCCTTTTCGTGCTGTCGAAAGCAGCTTTAAAGTCGACAAATAGATGGTGTGTGTCGATCCTTTTTTCACGGGTCTTCTCCAAGATTTGGCGCATGGTGAATATCTGGTCAGTTGTTGATTTTCCAGGTCTAAAACCACACTGATAAGGTCCAATCAGTTTGTTGACGGTGGGCTTTAGTCTTTCACACAGTACGCTCGATAGAACCTTATAAGCGATGTTAAGGAGGCTTATCCCACGATAGTTGGCGCAGATTGTGGGGTCTCCCTTTTTGTGGATTGGGCAGAGTACACTGAGATTCCAATCGTCGGGCATGCTTTCTTCCGACCATATTTCGCAAAGAAGCTGATGCATGCACCTTATCAGCTCTTCGCCGCCGTATTTGAATAGCTCGGCCGGCAATCCATCGGCCCCCGCCGCCTTGTTGTTCTTCAAGCGGGTAATTGCTATTCTAATTTCTTCACGGTCGGGCAATGGAACATCTGTTCCATCGTCGTCGATTGGGGAATCGGGTTCGCCATCTCCTGGTGTTGTACTTTCACTGCCATTCAGCAGGCTGGAGAAGTGTTCCCTCCACAAACACAGTATACTCTGGTCATCAACCACTAGATCACCGCTGGGGGTCCTACAGGAGTGTGCTCCGGTCTTGAAACCTTCAGTTAGTCGCCGGATCTTTTCGTAAAATTTTCGAGCATTACCCCTGTCGGCCAGCTTGTCAAGCTCGTCATACTCACGCATTTCGGCCTCTTTCTTTCTTTTTCTGCAAATGCGTCTCGCTTCCCTCTTCAGCTCTCGGTATCTTTCCCATCCCGCTCGTGTTGCGGTCGATCGCAACATTGCGAGGTAGGCAGTCTGTTTTCTCTCCACTGCGAGACGACAATCCTCATCATACCAGCTTTTCCGAAAGCCAATGGTTTCGGTTGCAGCTGTACGTAAGGAGTTTGATATGCCGTCCCACAGCTCCCTTATACCAAGATGCTGATGAGTGCTCTCAGAGAGCAGGAGTGCAAGTCGAGTAGAAAATCGTTCGGCTGTCGGTTGTGATTGCAGCTTCTCGATGTCGAACCTTCCTTGTGTTTGTTGATGTGTGCGCTTTTCTACACAGAGGCGGGTGCGTATCTTAGCTGCTACAAGATAGTGGTCCGAGTCGATGTTGGGACCACGAAGCGTACGCACATCAAAAACACTGGAGACATGTCGTCCATCTATCACAACATGATCGATCTGGTTGCGAGTGATTCGATCCGGGGACAGCCATGTAGCTTGATGGATTTTCTTATGCTGGAATCTAGTACTACATATGACCATATTTCGGGCCCCGGCGAAGTCGATCAGCCTCAGACCGTTTGGTGATGTTTCGTCATGAAGGCTGAATTTTCCGACTGTTGTGCCAAAGACACCTTCTTTACCCACCCTAGCGTTGAAATCGCCAAGCACGATTTTGACATCGTGGCGGGGGCAGCGCTCATAGGTACGTTCTAGGCGCTCATAGAAGGTATCTTTGATCACTTCGTCCTTCTCTTCCGTCGGGGCGTGGGCGCAAATCAGCGATATGTTGAAGAACCTCGCTTTGATGCGGATTGTGGCTAGACGTTCATCCACCGGAGTGAATGCCAGGACTCGACGACGGAGTCTCTCTCCCACCACGAATCCCACACCGAATTTGCGCTCCTTTATATGGCCGCTGTAGTAGATGTCACAAGGACCCACCTTCTTCCGTCCTTGTCCCGTCCATCGCATTTCTTGGATTGCGGTGATGTCAGCCTTTACTCTTACGAGGACATCAACCAGCTGGGCAGAGGCACCTTCCCAATTAAGGGTCCGGACATTCCAGGTGCATGCCCTTAAATCATAGTCCTTTATACGTTTGCCGTGGTCGTCATCAAAAGGGGGGTTTCTCATCCGAGGCCTGTGTTTCTTATTCACTGGTTATTCGTTTTTATGTGGTGGGTCCCAAGCCCTCACTTTCCTCACTTACGTGAACTTCTACATATGGCTCCATCCGCCTCCATAGGATTATCAGTGTTCATAAATACCTATACATATGAATCACTTAGGGTTAAGTTTTATTATAATTTTTTTTAAGTTACAATATTTACGCATAAAAAATGAACCACCCTAATGTGACATATCAGATAACTAGTATTAATAAATATACTTATATGTATGTAAGCACGTTAGCATATGAATTGCATACGTCAATACTAATAATCAGAAAATATAACAAAAAGCGAGCAAAAAAAAATCTCAGCACCACAGTCACATCAGACGATTAGCAAAGTGAAAGGAAAACAACACCAAAGGCAACAAGCTCAAACTGCTTGCAGGCATGACTGACTGACTATGCTAGGCTGTCTGTCTACATCCCACTCAGTCACACACACACAACCGACGCAGGCTAGAAGTCTGCTTGCTGAGCGCTCAACAGCAGCGCCTACATACACACAACGCCTAAAAGTAGGCTTATGTTTTTATAACACTACTCTTTCTCGGCCGTCGTCGTCGCAGGCAGTCAGCAGTATGCCGGCAGCGGCAGCAGCAGCAGATTTCCATTGTTATTATTGTTAGGGTTTTGACGATTATCCTTGATTGCGTTGTTTTTGTTTTCATTACGCTGCTTTTTGTGTTTGCTTTACTCTTTACATTCTATGTATGTGTGTGTGAATGTGTGCGGTTGTGTGTATGTGTTTGTGCAAATCCATCTCTCTGTCTATTTGTTGGCTTGCATTTGTATGTTTGCCATTCCGTGCTTAGCTTGTTTGCATACGCTTTAGCTTTATCGTTATTATCCTTATTCCAATTATACGGAATTATAAATGCCTGCCAGCACCGTCGGCACCTCTCCCGCTCACCATCGCCTCATTCATTCATGCATTCATTCGTTCGTTCATTTGTTTAGACGCCGGGTAGGCAGTTAAGTGCCAACGGGTGAGAAGATTTTCTCATTTACACCCGCTTGCCTGCACACCAACTCACCGGCCGTAGTTTTACCAGCTTTTGTCTCGTTAGCCGCGCCGCCGTTACTGTTATTTCAGCCGCCTGGCAAGCAGCTTTTGCTGTAGTGGCAACTTTTGCACTTTATGTCTTGCTGTGGCAGTTGTGCGTTGAGTTGGTTGTTTTAAAAATGCTCGCCTCTTGCTTGGGTTGTTCGGTTAATGCGCGCTCTGCTTAGTTGAAGTGACTATGATTAGTGTGAAATCACTTTAATTTTATGTAGCTGGTTGCTGTTTTTGTTTTAGCTGGCGGGCAAATTGTGCGTAAATTAAAAATTTGTTACTTCACATTAGCAGGAAATCTGCTGAAACTGAGCTGGTTGTATTTTTATAGTCTTACTATGACAACAAAACCAAAAGCATATGCAGTATGCTTCAGTAGTATTCATTCTACTAACTAGATTTCATTAAAAGCGTTAAAAAATCTGAAAATATTTTTTTTGGAAATCGCGATAAGAACATGCGATCTTGTGGAGGGTATTACCTCACTAAATCCAATAGTAATCGATTTTTTATACACATTTCACCTTGAGATTTTCTTAAACACCCCTATATACACACACATTGACGAAGATCCCTATAAAACCGGTTAAAATAACAAAGAAGTGTTAAGGGAGTTATTTAGCTCAGTAACGGTATCTTCCGAAAACTCTTCAGCTATGTATATACATACATATAGAGAATGGATATAAACTGATCGTGCTTCGTGACATCACCGAGATAGTTTTGGTTATGTTCAAATGAAGATTATGAAGAACTGCATTTAATTGAATAGTGAAGTGAAAGATTATTTCATATTTCTTTCGCAATCTGAAGAATTCAATTGATGAATTTCTTTTAAAGGTTAATTTTAATTTTGGGATCACCTTTTGAAATTCACGTCAAGAGTAAAGGTCACTACGTGACGACACTCCATCGGGTATCACAAAGGACCAAAACTGGTTTAATGTATGTGTGGCTTTATGGCCAAACAGACTACCCTTAACTAATTTTGTGATCAAATACGCGATCCAAGCATTATTGGAGGTATTAATCAAATCTGGGGACCTTTTTGGTATAATAAGCACTTTCACAATGTGCAATTCAATGCTGAGTCCCTTAAGTCACATCTATAACATATCGTACTACTAAGATCATAAGGAGTAGTAGCGCGTGAAATACTTGCCTCTGTGTCTCTCTCTCTCTCTCTCTGTCTTTTTACTGTGGGTGAAAGAAGCATTCTCATAAATGCAAAACTTGATTCGGTCACAAAACTAATCTGAAAGCGGATATATATATATGAAGGTTAGGTTAGATTGTAAGGCTGTTTCCCAAAGGGAAACACACGTAGACTTTAAATTATAGTTCTTTGTGAAGCCTGGATCCCCCCTAGATTAACAATTAGGACTCGACAAAGCGTCCTGGACCTACTACAAATCTGCAGAGATTTTTAACTTCTATATTCGCTATTTCGTGAGATCCAAGAAATCTCTTTCTTGATCTCGCAAAGGCGGGACATTCCAGAAGAAAGTGATGAGACGATTCCACCTCATACTCCTCCATGCAGCTTCTACAGCTGGCATCCGGTAAGATTTTTAGCCTTACAGCGTGGATCCCAATGGGGCAATGGCCAGTAAGGACCCCTACGACTAAGGAGAGGTAAGGTTTACTGAGGGCGAAAAGTTCGGTAGACCTAACGCGGTTTTCATTAGGCCAGAAGGAACTTGCGATCTATAAGAAACTCTTCACATTCTTTTATTCCAAACTTTATTTTTACATCTTGAGATCCCTATTGCAACTGCCGGGCACATTCCTTCTATACGAAGTGTACTCTACTTCTTCCTAAATAGCCGCTCGTCCTTTTAAGCTCACCGAACAGTTGGAGCTAAATGACCCGGTACAAGTTTTAGATGAAATAAAATATTTGTTCGATCGATCTATTCTATCCTTTTATTGCTAAAATCTCCAAATAAATTAATACTGGGTGGTCTTTAACTGAACTAATTTGCTCAGTTGGCATCGAATTTCTGGTTTCGGCACGAACTTCATTCTCTTGACTGGCGTAGAAACCGCTTACGCGGTTATAGCGGAGTCCACAACAGCGCGCCAGGCATCTCTCCTTTTTGGCAGTTTGGTTATACCAAGTGAAACCAGTTCCTTCTCCACCTAGTCCTTCCATCGGAGTGGAGGTCTCCCTCTTCCTTGGCTTCCACCAGCGGGTACTGCATCGAAATCAAAGCTGGAGCACTTTCGTCCATTCGAACAACATGGCCTAGCCAGCGGCACGAAGTTCGGTTGCTCATAATACCAATGATCTGTAAATGTGGACTAAGAAATAATAGAAGGCGTTCGCACTGCTACTGCTTTCTATTGTAGAGAGTAATACCTTTAACGAGTTTCTATTAAGTCTATCCATCAATACTTGTGATTCAGATTTTAACGTACATACATAGTTTATACAGTTATACTGGTTTACCACAGCACTTTGAACTACATACATTAAGCTTACAACCACTTACTTGAATTGCATTCCCCTCAACGCATATCGAATTCAATTAATTCGCACTTTGCTCCCCACAATACTAAATCTCCAATGTGCAATATAATAATTTCTGCTTTTCTATGCACTTCTCTTTGCAGATTATCAATTGCGGCGACTTGGATAGCTATCCGTTGCTGCAGTATCTCGACCTCTCGCACAGCCGCATCGAAGATATCGAAGACGATGCACTTGGCCGCCTGGAGATACTCGAAACACTCTTTCTCGACCACAATCGCTTACGCAAAGTGCCCGTCAGCCTACCCACCTCGCTGGAGCATCTCTTCTTGCAGCACAATGAAATCATGGATTTGCAAGCGCCCATCTTCCAAGGACTCAATAATCTGCAAACGCTCGATCTCTCGGGCAATAAACTGCTCTATTTGCCAGCGCTGCCGTTGCCCAAATTGCTGACACTCAATTTGCGCGCGGCCGGTTTGCGGGGCGTCAGTCAGGCCATGGTGCACACGTTGCCGCGTTTGCGTGACCTGCTGCTCGATGAGAATCCAATTAAGTGCAGCGATTTGTTGAGCATTGCCGAGTGGGCGAGTCCGTGTAGGATTGTGGAGCGCAGCAGTGTTGCTGACACCAGCAACAGTACGGAATTGGAGAGTTTTAATATTGAACGCAATAGTATTATGGGCGATTTGGGAGAGGAGCCACAACAACAACAACTGGTCGGTGATAATCGCATTGGCAGCGTTGAACAAGTAATTGCCCTGGGTGCAAGTGCAGCTAAATTAGGTCAGCACAAAGTGGATGAGTCTGCGGTGGCGGTGGTGAGTGAGGAGGTGGCTGATGCAGCGGATACAACCACAAATAACGAATTGAAGCCGAACTTTGTGCGGATGCACAATTTTTTCGAAAAGTTTAAGAGTAATTGTGCTGCGAGAAGACAAACGGCCGCATTCGCGCCGGTGACGACACCCACACCCACTTGTGCCGTTGAGTGGGAGGGTAGCGGTGAGCATGAGGGACTAGTAACAGCAGCCCACAGCCTGGTGAGCAGTGAGTCCACATTCTATTTGCAAAACGAAAAATTAAATGTGAAAGCAACTACAACAACAACAAGCATGCCAACACAGAGTACGCTTGTTGGAAAGTTGAGCAGCAGCGTTGAGGCGAAGCCGAAAGTAAGTCCGCCGCGACAGAAGAAGTCTAAGAAGGAGGTGAAGACTGTTAAAGCTGAAATGAAACTTTTCAAGTTTAATCAAAAGAATTTTCCGTCTGAAATGGCAGAAAGTTCAGAGGCAACAGCAACAAAATATATGAAAACAACAACAGCAGGTAGCACAACAACAACGCTGCCAACTAACGGCATGGAAGTAACATTGGATTATAAGACACAAGTCACTAAAACTACAGCAACAACAACAACAACAACAGCGAGATTTCCAATAACAAACCCAACAACAACAGACAAATTCCCAACAAAAACTACAACAACAAATGAAAACATAAAGGGTACGATTACGTCTGCAGAGCGCAAAAGCGTCGCTACTACAGCTACAACAATTATGCCTGAAGCACAAAACCAAGCAAGAACTGTAACAACAGCAACACCGGCAGTGGCAAAAACTTTACGGCAACTTGCAACAACAACTGTTGCAACAGGAAGTGGTGTGGCAAACATTGGCAATTTATTGGGGCAACAAATTAGTGCAACAATAGTGACTTCGACGCCGGTAAACAGTAGCACAGCAACAACTGTGGTGGTAAAACCTTTCACAACGACAACAACAACAGCACTTAAAATACTTGAGGCCCAAAGTGACGCAGCTGAAACTAAGCTTGATGTAGCGTTGCAAGGGCCAGATAATGGCGCAACGCTGGCTACACAAACAACTGCAACAACAGCAACAACAACAACAAATGCTAAACTGACAGCGACGTCATCATTAAATAATACCAAAGAGATTTCCGTTAACGAAAAACAGCAGCGAGTAGATAATGCAGCTGCAACAGCTGAAACTACAACAAATGCTGATGTTGCAACTTCATTGGAAATGGCAAAAACTGCGAGCACAGCAAGAATAGCACAACAGCTGTCGGAGCGCATTTTAGCAACGCAAACAACTGACAACAACAAGCACTACATGACAACAGCCACAGCAACAAGAGCAGCGCCAACAACAACAAAAACTTTACAAGCAACTAGAAACACTAAAGTTGTACCAACAGCAGCACGTTACTTGCAAATGAAACGCGCACAAGCAATGCCAAGCGCACGTACAACGCAAGCAACATTACGTGTTGCAGCAACAAAGTTCAGAAACACCGACGAGGCAACATTTCGACCAATGAGGGTTGGCGCGGCGCTACAAATAGGTCAGAGTGACGTTGCAAAAAGTGAATTGACAACACAAAAGGCAGCAGTGTCAGTGGAAAAAACAACAACAACAACAGCAATAAAGACTATGGCAACAACACAACAGCCAGAGGCAACAATAGAGTCAAAGTCACTGGCCAAACAGAAAGTAGATAACAATTTAACTCGAAATGACAGCGACAATGATGGTCATAAAGTGCAGGCAAACAAACAAGAAGCGGCGGAGGAGAAGGACAAGCAACAAAGCATGATAGTGGCAGCAGCAACAACAGCAAAAGCCATAAACGAATTGGCAAAGCCAAAGACAACAAAATTTTGGCAGCAACATAATTTTAAACGAGCAAATCCGTATCCAAACGACATTTCCGGTCAACGGCAGCAGTTGGCGGAGGCGGAGGAGGAGCAGCAGCTGACAGCTGAAAGCACTACAGAGCACATAGAAAATGTGGACACCACAAACCAACCAACAACAACCAGCAGCACACATGCACCAGCACACCGACACGAGCCGCTACAACTGCACATACGAGATCGACATTTAATTGGAACACCGCTGCTCATGCATCGCGGCCAAAATATGCTGGTGGAGGCGGCAGAGGTGCTTAAGCAAACGACTGTGGCGGTGACGGTGAAAACAACAACACCAACATCAGCAACACCAACACTACAGCACAACAAAGCAAGCACTTTGAAGATAACAAATGAGGAAGCTTTGGCCAAAAGCCAGCCAACGGAAGCCGAACATCAAGAGTACAGTCACCCCAGCGTGGAGCAAGCAGCGGCAAACGAGCAGCAAGAGAGTGTGGAGAAGGCACATCAGCAGTCAAATAACTTCAGTCATTCAGTGAGCTCACAAGCGGAAGCAATAAACGTGCAGACAAATGTGACGCCAGGGCATAGAATTGGCAACGCGGAGCAAGAGGGCACGCGGCAGCACTACGATAGTCATGCAGATAAGCAAATGTTGGCAGGAAAAGTAGTGGATACAACCAAAGCAACAACAGCAAAATGGTTAGAGACCACTGCAACCACAACAGACAACATAAACAGCGGCGAGCATAAACTAAAAGCCAGTGGCGCGAGCAATGGCAAACGGCATGAGTTGGAGCGCAAAGTGTTGCCAAAGAAACATGACGATATTGGCGGCGGCGGTGGTGGTGTCAGTGGCAGACGTAAACCCACTTTGATCATGAAGAAAATGACCATACAGACGCAGCACACAAAACATACACAGACACCGCATCAGCAGACGCACTACATGCTCAATACGCCGCGCGAAAATGAAGCAGTGTTGCGCGAACGCGGTGATGCGGCCGCCGCGTCAGGTGTACCACACGCACTAGCGGGCAAACTTTTGAAAGCGCATAACGAAGCAGCAGATAATGGCATTACACACGACTGGTTTGAGCGTGATGGTGAGCTAGCGGAACTTGCGGCTACGCATAACATAGCGCCACATAAGCATAGCACAGTTAACACGCCCATTATTAGAGATAACCACGCGCGCTTGTTAGCCGCTATGGATGAGTTTGCCACGTTGCAAAGTTTGGATGCGCCCACAGCACAGCATTCGATTAGCAGCCAGCGGCGCGACCACGAGCCACTGCAAGTGCAAGAGCGCGCCGCTTTGCATTCACAAACGCAGCAGTGGTTGGATGTGCGGAAGGTCGGCGGCAGCACAACGCATCCAGGCATTGTACTTTTGCTCTCCTTTTCACTGCTAGCTGTGTTGTTAGTTGGACTGATGCATGTATATCGCTGTGATGTGCTGCCATGGCGGCGACATCTGTTGTCACATCAACAGCGCCCACATTTGCAGCGACAATTCAATGCAGGCGCCGATGATGACGCGCACAGCTTCTTGCATTATCACAACAATGGTGAGGGTCAACAGCAGCCGCGCGCACAGCCACCGCCGCGCTGGCATCATGGCGAGCGCACACGCGCCAACTACAGCTCACCGCTGCACAATCTGCATGTGCGCGAACTGCAAAAGACATCCGCCGTGGAGGTGGAGGCGGCAACACGCATCACGCGCAGCTACTATGATGTACGGCCATTCGAGAAGACCACAGCGGCCGCGCGCCGTCACGGCAGTACCGGCAGCAATGCGAGCGGTGCCAGTGGTGAGGCCTCACGCAATAGCAGCACCAGCCTGAGTAGCACACGCTCATCCTCCACAGCGGGCATGTTGGACGCTGACGATGCTTTCTATGTGGAAATGACAGCTGAGTGTGGTCAGCTCGGTGGTTGTGTTAGCGCGAATGATGCGCTGCACTGTGACATGTTGCCAATGGAGTTGTTGACAGTCACGTCGTCGGCGAGCAAGCGCAGTGATGAATGTGATGCGGACACCGCTCTGTATGAAGCTGTGAGTCAGGCAAATGTAGATGTTGAGGCCAATTCAGTGATAGGCGCTCAAGGCGGTAAGCCAGGAAAGAAGGCGCAACAGAAATGTGCTGGCACAAGCGCGTCGTTAAACAATCACAGCCGAAGAAAATCGAGTGCCAAAACAGTAACAGCGTCGTCATCAACACGTAAATTCGATCTGTGGTGACAGGCGATGTTTCAGCGACAATATGCGCCATTCCAATAAATGTCAGCGACAAGGCGCGCGAGAGCGAAAGAGTGAGCGGGAGAGAGAGAGCGCGGGATACTGTGAATAGTAGAAAAGGCCTAAAAGCGAACCAGCAAATAATATGTGGTAAGCCAGTCATGCACTGACAGCTGTCAAATAACAGCTGACAACTGAAAATGTACCGAAATAATTGGTGAAAAATGGAACTTAAAGGCGTTACATAAAAGCAGTTATAATGTAAGTTCGTAATTTAGACAAAGTGTTAGTGATAGCATGTTGTATAGTAATTAGTATAGGAAACAATTTAGGATATGTCAGTTTAAAAGTTGGTGCGTTAATTAAACTCTGAAGAATGTCTGTAGAAATAAATACAAAAATATTAATCAAACCTTGAAAATAAGAAATAAAAATAGACGCAACTAAACTTCCAATTGCAACAAATTAGTTCACAAAAAAATCTTGAACACGGTATATAAAAATAATGTAAATAAAATATGTGAAAATAAGTGACTTCTAAATTCAAATCAGAAAAAGTTTGCTGGCGCTTGGTTTGTTTTTGAGACATAATTTTAACAATTTATTTTTACAATATTTTCATTATTTTATAACGAAACGTTTAAACCTGAAATGAAACAAAAAAACATGAATAAGAGCTGTCCGAATAACGGCATAGACAGATTTATCAGCAAAACATCTAAAGGAAAAAGTAAAACCTTCCTCAAATTCCACAAAATATATTCAAAACTGACAAATTGTTTCCAAAAATTTTCCCAAAAATTCGTCTTAAGATCAAAAAAAAAGGAAGATAAAGATTTTTTCAAAAAAAGGAAGATAAAGATTTTTTCAATAAGAGCGCTGCAAAAGTTCCTTTTCAATAGATCTTTATTCCTGTGAAAGTACATTCGATGCCATTATGTATTGAACTCGAATGGTCACCACGGGACGGTTTTCAAGCTGCTGCAATTTCACGATCGCTATTCGTACGAAGTTCATCAATCGTCGCTGGCTTGTTGGCATAGACCATATACTTGATGTAGCCCCACAGCACCGAAGCGGCCGATTAACTGGGCCATTTCGTGAGATAACACGTTCATTAAACTTGGTTTGTGGCGCCGTCCTGTTGAAACCACTTATTGTCCAAGTCCATATCATCCAATTCGGTGATAATGGAGCGGTAGCGATTTCCATACACAGTAACGGCCGGTCTTGATCATCGCGGAAGAAGTACAATGTCAATGTCGATGCCGGTCCTTAAACCGCACCAATCCTTAATTTTTTTCGGGATGCAATAATGACTCATGGATTGCTGCCTGACCAATAACGGGTATTTTGCTTACTGACGAAGCCATTCAGCCAGAAATGAGCCTATTCGCTACGTAGGACCTAGCGCTCTTTAAGTAGAGGCCACTGACTCCGAATTTCGGGAGTAAATTTTAATAATTTCGACTCGTTTTTGGATCGTATAAATTTCCATGATGAACTGACAAACCTTTCTTAAGAGAAATGAGCGAGCAAAAATATGACGTCGTTTGTTGTTCCTATCGGTCTACTTTTGTAACGTTCCTTTTGAAAACCCCTTTATATGTGTAAGGTTCCGAAGCTCCTATCCAATCTTGAGACTTTTTCATTATCTACCTTCTTCGATAAGATCTTACAACATTAGTACTAGTTGTTTTGAACCCCCAAATGATCTTTCTGGAACAACTCAATACGGTTATTTCGTTTATATAGTTCTAATATAAAGACAACCGTCTGGAGAAATCTTAGTCCAATTCTGGTTCAGTTTAACTTCTTTAATAGAAAGTGAGCTCTATATCGTATGTAACAAAACATAACCACATTCCCCTGCAAACTGTGAACACCTAAGCCTAGATCAATAGTATAATTCAGCCACTTAGATATTTCTCCCAAAAGTAATAAAATGATTTCAAACAATCACTGATTAATGAAGCTTCGCCATAACCTATAAAGTGAAGAGCACACTTCAGACACTGCTTAGAAAGAAGCATACAACCAAAAGTAATAAAAAACACAAATCTGCCATGAAACGACCATGAAACGACCATCAAAAAGGCTAATCAAATAAATCAAAGCCACGGCTATTCCACGAAACGACCAAACACCAAGGCATACATATATGCGAGTGCGACAAAATAGTTTACTGCACATAAACAAAATCACAAAGTGATGAGAGAGAACGCGTGAAAAAAACACAACTGGAAAGAGTCTACATTGTCAGCTGGAAAAAAAGTTGCGCTTGAAAGGAGAAATGGTCAGTCGCCCTCTTCGCGACACCCTAAACACCTACAAATCGGTGGACCATCATATGAAAGAGTCAACAAACGTTTGGCACATAAAATTGTCTCCGAAGTGCGCTGCTGAGTTGGTCAACTGATTTATAGTTTTTGTATGCGTTTCACGTACAGCAACAATTTGTCATAAAGTTTCATATTTTCTACGTCTCTTTCCAGCTGACCTACTTGTTTTTTTTTTGTTTTTGTTGGTGTTGCACTTTGACTTGTTTTATCACACACTTTCTCTATTTGAATCTTCTAGCTGCCATGAGCTATATAAATTTGTCTGCGCATCAATAAGTGCTTTATGTGTATGTTTGTGTGTGTGGGTGTGTTCCGCTGCAGAATTTATGGTTTGTTCTTATGACTTTATGTGATTCCCGGCGTATTATTGTAGTGCCGGATTTGCCATTTATGGGTCATTTTGGCGAGCTTAGTCTAAGCGTTTCACTCGCTCTTTAAATCATTTGGTATATTATGATGGGATTTTTGTAGATTTTGTGGTAGGAAGCAGTTTTGTAAGTGTGTTGTAACGTAAGTAACGACAATTGTTTTATGAGTATCACAGGATAGTGATTTTTTGAGTAATAGCTGTAATCTTCGATGAAAGAAATATTATTTCTACCTTTACTCACAATCTTCAAAAGTATCTTATACAATCGGTTAAAACTTATGGCAAAAGGATTAAAATTCTTGAAAAATATACAAGGTGCGTCTTCGACGATAATTTGCGCGAATACACACGACTACTTTCATCGTGTAGTCTCACGATTTCGACGTGATGTGAAGCGATTTCTGGTTAGAATTTCATTACAATTTTGTGGTTCCCAAACTTCATCTATCAAACTCATTGACATTGATGACAACGAACTTCATTCTGCTTCATTAATATCAGCCTTATCAAACATTTACTGAATCAATCCAGAGATCACAGAATAGTTCCATTGGCAGATAAAGCCAATACATACCCTGTTCATGACAAATGCTGCAGTTAAAGTAAGCAGTAAAGCCAACTAAACACTTCTCAACACGATTATCTGGTTAATTGTTCTGTGACCGGGTCTACAACTTTGCTTCCGCCGTTGTTTTTGTAAATTTAAGGCTTTATTGTATAAAAACGGTTACAAAAATGTTATTCAAAATATTGGCCGTCGTCTAGCTACTACTTTTGACCATCTTTCTGGCAGCATGCATATTCCGTGACGAACGAACTCTCCTCATCTTTATCAATCCAATTTTTGACTTCTTCATAAGAACTGAAGTGCTCGTTAGCTAGACCGTGTGCCATCGATCGGAACAAGTGGTAGTGGTAGATGGAACAACGTCTGGAGAATACGGCGGGTGGGGTAAGATCTCCCATTTCAGCGTCTCCAAATATTTTTTGACCACCTTTGCGACGTGAGGCCGAGCATTGTCATGCTGGAGAATGACTTTATCGTGTCTTTCCTCGTATTGTGGCCGTTTTTCTTTTAGTGCTCGGCTCAAACGCATCAATTGCGTTCGGTATCGATCTCCTGTGATGGTTTCACTTCAGCTCATAATATATCACCCCCAGCTGATCCCTTCCTTGGCTTCATAATCACCATTCTTAAAACGTTGAAACCATTCGCGACATGTTTTTTTTCACTTAGAACAGCCTCACCGTACGTATCCGAAAGCATTCGATAAGCCTCAGCGGCACTTTTCTTGGAATTAAAAAAGAAAAGCAAAATTTCCCACAAATATCGAGAATTCGGCTCAAAAAGTGACATTTACAGTTGAGAAAAAGTTTGGGATGCAAACAGATCTCTACAAATATTTTGTTGGGTTAATGTTGACAGAAATGTCCAAGATCGATATAAAACGATTTAATCGACTAGTGCTTGACCCTAGAGACATCTATTGGAAAACGGCGGAAGCAAAGTTGTATACCTAATAATGGATCCCAGGAATCGCGTAGGACTGCAGAACTGATGAACTCGCAAGAAAGAGCGGTCGTGGTCATATTACTCCTGGCTAACTTTTTAGCGCTGGACCGATGGACCTCTAGTTCTATTAACGCTGGTTAACAACCTGTATCGAGAGATCCTTTTGGATCCTTTTGGAGTGGAACGCAAGAGATCGGCTGAACTATTTGGTGAGCATACATGCGATGAGCTTAGGAATCCTGCGGACATTCATAACTATATTGTATAACCATCCGCACTGTCCAACGTTCGCAAGACTGAGATTGGAACATCTTAGTAGCTATTCCATTGGCGAATCAAGCGAACTGGTTAGAATGGACAATAGCCGTTTAATAAAATTTGTGATAGGCTCAAAACGCTTCGGCGATATACATATAAGGGTCATCATTCCGATCCATACTTCGAAGTCTTTTGGCATCGCAATGGACGGGCGCCTTTAGCTATCTAGTAGGATCCTTCGTGATACTTGTCGGGGGGCCAGGCCAGTCTATGAAACTAACCTAACCCAACTGCTTTATTATTCTTATAATGATATCACTATTCATCGGCAAGTAATTTAAACAATTTGAGCATAATTTAGCACCTGGAAAGCAGGAATTTCAATATCCTTTTTGTATTATTCCGAAATCGCCACTTTTCACATTTCTGCGCTTGTTAAAAGTAACTTAGATCTTCAGCGACAATCGGGAAAATTAATAAAACTTTATTCAGCGAAGTGCTAACTGAGAGCAAGCGAAAGAGCGAAATGTCATATGAGTTTAACCTCTTCCTAAGCTTCAGTACCAATTTAACACACTTCCAAGGATAATTACAACCAAACGTTACACATTAAATAGTACTTAACTCCTTCGGCAGTCAATAGACGCATGTTCGTATTTTATTAAGCACACAAACAACAAAAGCAAGAACAGCAAAAAGCAAAGGCAATAAATTAAATTGCATTTACTGCAATATCAAATGCCTTTCTAGCACATTATTACTCGTTCAACAATTATCAAACCATTTTAGCACTTAGTGTCTAAGAGCTGGCATTCGCTCTAAGCTGTAAGAAATGGACACAACCAAGTATATAGTGATATGTGTGAGCTTAGAAGCAAATATATTTTTAATAGCATTGCTGGACAAGAGAATTAAGGCACAAAAAGAATACTATGAAGAGGAGAAATACATAAGAGCAAATGAAAGGAGGAATGAAACACAAGAAGAATTAACACACATACAATAAGAGAAGCCCCAGTGGTGTGAGAGAATGCTTATGTTGGGAAGAAAGGCGAGTAGCAATTACAATTACATTAGTGGGACTGATAAAAAGTTTAACCAGCAACCACTCGGCAATGATAAGGCGCACGAAGTAATGGCAGCAGGCAGAGGGGAGAAAGCAACCACCAAGTAGACGCAAACGGTTTGTAGGCGAACTAATAAATTCTTAACTCGACTGCGGCTAAGTAAGGAATTTCCTGCCGTTAACTTTATTTGCTCCGATTACACTGGCTTGCTTGTGGCTTTGTAATAAAAATTCACCCCGAAAAGCAGCTATCGAGCAATTTAGATTTAGCAACAACTACAACAAGCGCCAACAAGGTAGTTGGTGGGCTAAAGCCACAAGCGAACAGCCGGAGCAGCAATTGAAAGGAAATACGAGCGCGTTGGAGCATTGTATCCCTAATTTTCGTAAAACCTTTACTTTAAGCACGAACACACACACACATACATACATACAAATAGATACTGTAAAAGCTAAACTTGCGCTGTGAGTGTGAGTGTAAATGTGTGCTTAAGACAGACAATAATACTTTTGCTTGCTGCTGGAAATCTCACTCATTACAAAGAATTAAAGCAACAACAGCAAAAAAGCTATGGAGTAGAAGAAGAAGAAAGCGTTGTCGACTTTCAGGCGCCTACGCCAAGCAACAAGATAACAACAACAACAACACAACAGTCAAGTCAGCAACATTAATGGCTGCTCGCGCCGACAAATACAAATCTTAATTAAGCAGTCTCAGTTGCAGCTTGCAAACTTTGCGCCGAGCAGCAAGCGCATGCCAGGCCTGACCGTCCGTCCGCTTGTCTGTCCGCTTGTCCATCTAACTGTCCGTCAGTTTATGTATTTATTTTCTGACTTTGCGTTAACTTTGCTCTTGCCATTTCACGGCGGCCCCCGTCTGCAACAACTTGTGAGTGAAAAGAGTTTTCGCTGAGCTTTCAAGTTGCCACACAAAAGGCGCTAAGCCCTGCTCAACTTGATGGCCGGCCTCACCCTACACAATGCCACAGCACACAAGTTGTTGTACGCGAGTGTAGTGCTCGACGTTGAATGGTTTGTTGTGCGGCTTGGCATTGCGCTGTTGTCAAATTTAATGAGGGTTTACGCAGTAACATCTTCATATGAAGTCTAGAAAAAATACAGCAATTGGGCAGCGGCTATAACTAAATGAAATGTGTTTGATGGTATTTCGGTTGCAGTTAACAATTATATTTTGCAAGAAATTAAGCATTTCTAATATACCACATGTGGCTTAAGGTGTGAGAAGACTCATATGGAGTTGCCATATTGTTCTAAGGCTTATTTTGTAATGTGTGGAAAATCATTTTGGTAAAATTTTAAATTGTCTACTGTTATTTATCGCTCTCCCAGCAGATAATTTACTGCACATTTGAGTTATAACACTGGAAGTTAGTTGTTCAGATTACAGGAAAAACATAGAATGGAAAGTGACAGTATGCACAACAGTGAGAGAAAAATTAAAACTAATATCAAAGAATATAATATGCACAGAGCACAAAAACATAGAAAACATTGAACATAGAAAACATAGAAAAACATAGAATGTGTTAAAAATTGATATTATTGTTGGAAAATGATTTTGCTGTTATTTAACAACTATTTTGGTGTAAGAACAGTAGTCGATGTTTTCGACAATACTTCATACAACTCAAAATGACGCTAACCTTGTAGATCCATTCATCCACTGCCTCGTTCACTTCATAGAAAACAAAAAATTTGCTTAAACACGAAAGATTGCAGAACATAGAAAAACATAGAATTTTTTTTTTAGTGGAAAATCATGGAAATTAATACTTTTGTTGCAAGAAAAGTAGTCAAACCAAAATTTCGACCTGAGAGATGGCAAATCATTAACAACAATAGAAATTTTGTTTTGATTGAATCAGACTGTTAGATTGTATCTAGTATGATTATTAAAACTGTTTGTTAATTTCAATATTATGGGATTAGAATTTTTTTTTCGTCTTCCTAAAGCCATTCAAAAATCCATTTCCAAGCATTTATAAAAGAAAAATATCATAGAATTTTAGTATTGGATTCGGATTAATTATTTCCATTTTGAATAAATTTCTAATTACACACTTGGCAACACTAGTGACATATTTACATACAAACAACACATAGACAGCGATTAAAATGCCTACCAACAACGCTTAGGCACATTGACTTTGGCCACCTTACACACGCATAACATTTTATCTTGCCACTATTAACTTCGCCTTACGCACCATGCATACTTTAAGGCGTTAAAGAGCGCACATAAACACAAGTACCCAACAGTTACGAGACTACTTGGGGTCAACAACGTCAGTCAAAGTCCGCAATAAACTTGTGTATGGGTAGTAATTATTTTTGCAGCTAAATTGCGTACACTTCGATAGGACACACAGACATCTGTATGTATATACATTAGAGAGATAGGCATGAGGCATGAGTGCGGTTGCCACGCATATATAATATATGTATGTCTGTGTAACAAGTTAAACCCTGACTCTCTCTACGCAGTATAATTATTGCTCTGTTGTTGTTGTTGGCAGTAAAATTAACAATTTACGTGGAAAATAAAGTGATTACGCTGACCCGAAAGTGACCCGCCAACAAACTAAGACAAAACAACTTGCACGAGTTGGGGCACATAATAAAGGATAAAGGATAAAGGAGAGAGAGAGAGAGGATAAATTACAAGTTCTGCTGATTATGAAGCGATTAAGTTGTTTTTGTTGTATAATGGTGATGGTGATGGTTGAGCATGCTCGGAATTTCATGGAACATGTATGTATTTGTGTGACTGTGTGTTCTTAAAGGCAGACCAAAAAAAATGCAGGAGAAAGAAGGAGTAATGGCTGACCAAGATAATGCAAAATAACAGCAAATAAAGCAACAAAACATTTTAATTTAACGTCAGACAATTTTAAGTTGACAAAACCGCAAGTGAATTAGGTGTGTGTGCGTGTGTTTGTTGAGCTTATGTATTATTAAAAATTAATTTCGCACAACTCAAGCTACTGCTTAATAATTAAAGTATGCAACGGAGTGTGAAGAGTTTGTATTATTCATTATATTCTCATTTGAACTTTATTGTGTGGCTATTTTGATAGCAAACTTAATTAAGAAAATACACTTCAACACACAGGGCATATGAAGGGCATATGGGAGCGCATTATTTATATTTAATTTGAAATAACTTGACTTTTAAAGCATAACAAAACCGTTATACGAAAGTAGAGCAAGTGAAAAATCATTATAACTACACACAAACATACATATTTCTGCACTTAAATATGTGTATAAACATACATGTATATGCAATATGTTGCCAATTAGCTTAGTTGAGCATATGCATTATTCATTTATTAAAAACGGCAGTTTACAAATAATTTCTATTGTAAGTGGTCGATTTTCTAAGCATGCATATTGCAAACAAATCAAAATGTCAGTAAATATATAGAAATATACAATTGTGGTCGGAAATAATTGAATATTGTGGAAAAACATACAAGCAATACAGATACACACACACACACATGAATTTAGGTGAACTTGTGTCAATATTTGTACAAAATAGACACGAAAAGTAACACAAATGGACAGCAACAAGCAAAAATACACAGACACACACAAATAAATATGCTTCTGTTAATTTAATTAAACTTGTATGCATTTATTATTTGTTGTTTATTTTAGTGGCAGCAAAGAATTTACAAAAGTAATTAAGCAAATAGTAGAGCCAAAATAAGTGAAAAGACAACATATGTACAGACTAAATAAATAGGTTGATATATACATATATGTAATGTAAAAAATATAAATAAAAAATGCAAAACCTGCATAACAAAACACAACAATAACAACAGCAACAAAACAAGCAAGCATATATACACATATGTTTGAAGCAGAAAAGCAAAGTGCATGGCAGCAGGTAAAGTAATGGAATTACATAGTGATTACAAAGCAGAAAAAAACATAAATGAAGAACAAAAATAACAATAAAAATAAAACAAACAACAAAAACAAAATTTAAATAATACAAAATACACAACAGTTGTGGAGCAAATGCCAAACGAACGAGTTAAAGGCATACTGGGTAATTAATAAAAGAAACCAAAAAAAAAATACACAAATAAACAATAAAACAATAAAACAAAAGGTAAATGGAACAATAAGTTGCTAGAGAAACATTAGAAATATAGATGTGCAGAAAAATACAAAAATATAAAAAACAAAAGCAGAAACAGAAGCAGAAACAGAAACAGAAAAACAATAATACAAAAACAGAAATTTATAAAATTCTTAGAAAAAATTCCATTAAAAATGTGGAGAATTTGTTTTTTATAAGCACATAACAATTATTTAACAGTAAATATTCACATTATAAAAATAACGTGCGCCTAAAGGTATGCAACAACAGTTTACAAACATTTCTGATTATCACTTAAAGATCAAATTCTGTAGCGGCAATCATTTATTAACTCATTTAGATGCTGATTTCATTAAGAATGATTTAAGTAGGTTTTTTTTCATATAAAGATTTAGAAGTTCGAAAGCTCATCCAAATGATACTTAAAATTTTAACAAATTTTCGGCAAAGGGACTGATACAGTTGAATTTCATAAGGTTTTTCATTATTCGACAGTTAAGTACGAAGCATAGAACTATAAAGTGGTAGTGTTTCAAGTTTGAGCTGTCAAATTAAACGGCAAGTGACAAAGCCAAGACGCACATCATAGATTCCCGAAAAGCATTAAGCGATCGAAATAAATGATGAGAGGTATATTATCTTCGAAAATATAACCGAAAAATATAATTAAAGAACTCAAGCACGATCTATTGAAGATTATAACTTTCAATACCGTCAAAGTTTGATTTGAGAATATGAATATGGAGAAATAGCATATGAGCGCAACCTTCATGATTACAGAATACTTGGCCAGTTGAAAGTTTGTACTTAACAAAATTTAAATTCGTTCTAATAAAGTTATATGAAAGTTTAGCTGAAGAAAAACGTTTTTACATGAATATTTTTAATCTAATACAATTTTTATTGCTTAAAAAAATTATTTTTTGTTTTTGATGAAAAACATTCTAATATTCGTACAAACTTTAAAAAATCTCAAAATTTTTACGCCCGAAACTTTTTTTCATGTCCAAAAAAAAACTAACTCATGTCCAACCAATTAGCTGCCCTAAATTTACGCGAGCGAGAAATTTTCAATCACCGCCAAATATCCAGCGGCCAAATACAAACAAAAATGCATTTCATTTCAAACATATACAAAGGTAGTATTTAACCCCGCCAAAAACAGAAAAATTACAAAATTTTACTGTAAATAAATTTGTAAAAAAAATGCAATAGGAACATAAGCCTTTAAATTACATTAACATTGCAACAAAAAATAATGGATAGAGAAACAAAAAAAAAATTTATGAGATATAAAAATAAAATTTAATAATAATAAAAAACAATAATAAATAATAAAATAAAAAATAATAAAAAGTAATAAAATATAAAATAATATCTAATAATAATTAAAATTAATTATTATTAAAATTAAAATTAATAAATAAATTACAAAAATTCTGTGAATACAAGAAATATTTAGGTATAAACGATTTGATTTGAAAATAGATATTTAATATGTATTTCATATATTTAGGTATGTATGTATGTATTTGTGTCAATGTAGCATACCGTTGTGTCAGGAAATAATCAATAAATATTATGAATCAAATTAACACTAAAAGCAATATTTTCAAAACTAGAAAGGCTCATGTGAAGCTGGCATGAATTACTGGCACAAATATGTACACACATATGTATATATAGATTAGACATTTAAATTGTAAAAAAAAAAAACAAAAAATTAAATAAGTAGGAATTTAATAATAATAAATTATATATATTAAATGTAGTTTTAAAATTATAATGACAATTAGTTATGAAGTTAAGATTTGAAAGAGAAAAAAGCACAGAGAACAAAAAAAAAATAAGAAATATAAATTTACAAAAGTGAAAAAATAAATTTAAAAATTTAAAAATATAAATTTACAAAAGTAAAAAATATAAAAATACAAAAAAAATATTAAAAATATTTATAAGCCGAAGTAAAATATATTTAAAATTAAAATTAATAAAAACAAAAATACATGTATAGATAAACAAATAAAAAAGTGAATATAACAAACCTACACAAATGTAAAATATACATGTACATAAGTATTTACTTATTTAATAATTTCACTTTAAAAATTCAAAAATAAATATTTAAAACAATCAAATTATTAGCGAGTAAAACCAATAATTTTAATATGAAAAATTATAAATTATATAAAAAATTAAGTGAAAATTTTAGCAAACAGTTATGTGTGTATACTGTTACGTCAACGTTACGTAAAATACATAAAAAAAAATTGACAAAATAAGCACATAGTTATATTATATGTAAATATATAGAAATTCTCTGAGAGCCAAGTTCAGCAGCGTTGCGCCAAAATGATATGTGAATTAAGAAATCTGAGCAGATAATAAAGCGAAAACCAGAAAATAAAGTAGTAATTACAAATGAAAGAGCAAAAAAATATAAATAGACATAAATACTTACATAATTACATTATTAATAAATATATAAATATATATACATATATATATATTATATAGAAATAAAGACGATAATTATTTACATAAATTAGAAAATAATTCAAAGAAAAACTTATTGGACTTTTTATTGGAAAAATTAAGAAAAAAAATATAGTGGTAAGTAAAGTATTTTTTTTTAAACTTCACATACACAGATATTATTACACACAAATATTTTTATAACATTTAATTAGACGCTCAAAAATCATTCCACCATAAAAAAAATATAAAAAATATTCATTTTAATCGCTCAACATTTCTGGTGTTTTAACATGCCAACTATAAAAAAATGCACAGTTTCCACAGAAAAAAAATTCTTCCTCTCCTAAAATATTTACTTCAAAAATGCTATCAAAATAATCATCACTATACACAGTCAGCAGGCAGCAATTCGGCATAAACTCAATGCATTTCACCTAAAAATATGTGTATTTTGCACTTTATCGAAATACACTTTTCAGCAAGTGAAAAAGCATTTTATCGAGTAAACATGATCAGAATTTGCAATAAATGCGTCAGTTGACGTTAAATTCACAGTTATTATTTTTTTGCAATATATTTTTTATGCAATTGCATAGATGAATGTGTGCAACTCGAGTGAAAAGCTGAAAGACACACATATGCAAAAGCTTACCTTCACACAATTTACACAAAAAGTGTTTAAATAACGAAACCAATTTCCTCTTCATAAACAATTCATATAAACACTATACATATTTGACTAACTGTATACTGTACATATTTATTGGAATATGAGAACATACCCAGTTGGAAAATTTATTCGTTTCTCTTTGTTTTTCTTTGTAACTCAACTCAACCTCAAAGTTATGTGGAAACATCCCAGCTGTGATTAGACTGGAGCTAGATATTGAAACAAAACATTATTTTCTTTACTTTTTCATAAGTAAAAAAAGAAATATTTGACTTCGAATTTCAAAAATGAGCTGCAAACATGAGTAGTACTTCTGATATTCAAGTTACTTCCTCTTATTTGTAGGTCCAATTTTGAGTTGGATTTTCGAAAAAACATTAAATTCTAATACTATGTCGGATATTGTCATTATATTAGGTTGACAAATATCTCCCATTCTCCTTTTATCTTTTGAATTTCGCGCCTATGTATAACTGAGTATCTGCAATACTATACATATTTGAAAGATCTTGACATAACTTACAAAACGACGCTATGCATGATTAGTTCGGATATTGCATTCAACAGTTATAGACGTGCAAACATGGAGTTCACTAACGCCGACATCCGCGCTATTTTGAAGTTTTCCTTCTTTAAAGCCAAATCTTCTAGATAAACGTTCCGCGCGAATAATGGTGTTTTGGGGGATGGTACTCTATAACTTCGAACTGCGGAGGAATGGTTTCGACGATTCAGAGCGGATGAAAACTACACCATGGATAAGCCACCTGGCGAAAGACCTGTGACCACGAATACCGACGAATACCGACGTTAAACCGGTTTGTGGCATATCGTGACATTGCCCAGGAGATGGGAGTTAGTCACCAAACCATTTTAAACCAACTGTAAAAGGCTGGATACACAAAAAAGCTTGATGTTGGGGTGCCGCATGATTTGAGGCAAAAAAAACCTTCTGGACCGAATCTACGTCTGCGATATGCTGCTGAAACGGAACGAACTCGACCCATTTTTGAAGCGAATGGTTACTGCCGACGAAAAATGGATCAGATACGATATTATCAAGCGAAAACCGTCGTGGTCGAAGGCCGGTGAATCGTCCCAAACAGCGGCCAAGCCGAAATTGACGGCTAGGAAGGTTTTGCTATGTGTTTGTTGAGATTGGAAGGGAATCATTTACCATGCGCTGCTCCCATATGGCCAAACGCTTAATTCTACCATTCTTCCATAGGAGAAGGACGAGCATTATGAGAAATGTAAAAATTTTATTCCAGAGATACGTTTCTTCTTACTCAGTTTAACCTAGCATTTGTTGTTATAGATGGCTATTTGAAGTTAGAATAAACAGTATACCATTTCAGAGGTATAACAATTCGAAATTCTCATTTAACAGTTTAAAAACCGAAACAAATGACATGACATAAAAGACTTTGACGAGTCTTTGTTTCCACCAAAATATGTTCTTATAAAATTATTGATCATATACTGTGATCAAAAAACCGAAGGAACATCGGTTAAACTCAAAGAAAGTTGTTTTTTTTTTCTAGAGTTTCGAATTGGCATAAGATCTAACATATAGAATACAAGTTAAAAACCAAGCATCTGGAACATAATCAAACATATTAAGAGGAGCCCTGATAACCATTCTATTCTGTAGACATGAATGTTCCATGAATTGTACAGAAAATTATCTGAGTTGTTTGTAAGAATTATATGAGATGTTTGAGAGAATCATCTGTGATCTCAAACACAAAACTAAAGATTTACAGTCTCATATCCATAGTCCTGTTTGTAGGCATTGGAAAATACCGAGTCCAGTTCTATTTACTCTGTGGGCATAACTATTAGATCGTCTAACTTTAGATAGCTTTGATACACAATCACAAATTTTCGAACCTCAAATGCTGGAGTTGCCGACAGAACATAGTAATCGAAGTACATACAAGTTTCTTAATATGCGCAGTATAAAAATTAGGCATTATAAACAAATAAAGATCATTAAAAGGTTTGAGATCGTTTTTCAAGAAAATGAACCTTAAAGTAAAAAATTAAGCATAAATATTTCTACGCAGTTTCTATAAGTGAAATATTTCCTGGTCTACGAAGTGTTTGCTTTATTTACACATACTAAACACAATATCTGAAGCCTGTCTGCAGAAACAGGGATCAAGAAGAATCGATAAAAAGCAGGGAGCACTTACATGTTTTAAGAGACAAGTTGTTCTTTGTGACCGAGGATTATTTATCCCTTTATTCTCGCAGAGTACTGAGGAATTTACCATTAAAGTAATCAAGGGTTTTGCAAATGGTATTTCAAAGTAGATAGGGAGGGATAGTAAACGACATCATATTTCTTTCCGCTCTTTTGACATTCCTTTTCAGTAAGGTTTGTCATTTCATCATTGAAAGATATACGATCCAACAACGAGTCGGAATTATTAAAATTTACTACGGTCAGTGGCCTTAACTATAAGAGCGCTACATCCAATTTATGGTCAGCTCACTTCTGGCTTAATGGCTTCGTCAATAAGAAAAATATGCGTTATTGGTCAGGCAGCAATCCTCTTGTACTCCATGAGTCACCATTGCATCCCGAAAAAATTACGATTTTTTCCGTGATGATCAAGACCGGCACATTACTGTGAAAGGGAATCGCTCAATGATAACCGAAAATTTTTGGCCCAGATTGGATGAAATGGACTTGGACAATATGTGGTTCCAACAGGACGGCGCCACAAGCCACACAGCGTATGTCATCGATATATTGAAAACCAAGCATTGTATCGCTCTCATTGCAAACCCTTTTATAACATGACTTCGAATGATATTTTAAAAGGTTTTCTAGAGGTATAGATCTTTCGACAGACTCTCTCGAAACACTATTGTCTCAAAAATCACAACAAGCCAAGCCTTGTAATTTTATTCCAAAATCTTTATATAATTTTGAGGCCACATATACATATAGGTACCATAAAGTTTTTGGATGTACAGCTGCCTATAAAATGCTTATTTACTTGAGGACAATTGGCGCTGAAATGTATTCCCTGGTGGTGGTAGGACATTTTCATTTAAATGTGGTTGCGCTTAATTGATCGTTACACTTTGTGAAAATGTGCACTGGCGGCAAACTTTTGGCAAGAGGTAATTACAACAACAGCAAATAGAAATTATATATATAGGAATATACAGCAAATATGGCAGTATTTTTATAGAGCAATGGGAAATTGGTAGAGGATAATTGGGAGTAAATACTGGGTAAACACAGATGTAAAAGAATAAAGAAAGCATACAAGCATACAACAGAGAAAAAAGCTTTTAAGCGCAACAAACGCACAATTATGAAAGCTTCATAAAAAATGGAAATAAGTTAAAACAAGATCGAAACACTCAATGGTCACAAATATACTTTTTATCGGCCACGAAAGACATATTTGATGGTAGTCACAGTGAAATAAGGGTAAAAGAAGGAAGAAATAGGAAAACTATATGTCAAAATTCAAACTACTCTTGTAGGATTGCGTGTGTTCAAGTGAATATGGATATACAAATAAAAAAAAAAAAATAATATTAAATAATATTTTTAATAAAAAAAAACAGCAAAACAACAAGCAAAAACAACGCTGAACCGGCATATTGTCGGAAAAACGCCACTGTGCAGAAATATGCTACCGAATGCGCCGGCATTTTTATTCAAAATTCAATTATTTTTCATTGAATTGCAATCAAAATGGACAATGCACGAAAAAGCAGAATGCGCGAAGAGACAGCAACAAACGAATGCTAAATGCTGCAGAATGCAAAGAGGAAACAAAATGACAGTTATGTTGGAATAAAAGCATACGGAAATGTCAAATGAATACGGCCGCCAGTGCGGAAATGCACCACCAAACCAGGAACAATCGCCCGCAGCTGCCGTGCGCACGGATGCCAAAGTGGTACCACAACAACAACAACAACATAGAGAATGCGCTGCCACCATGGCCACAGGCAAGCAGCACAGAAACTATACGAAGCTAATGGATTCAATCGAAATCAATTTATTGATTGACTGAACGGCAAAAATGCTGACTTGGCGGTTAAATTTGGTGGGAATGTGTACAGCAGCGGCAGGCAGTGAATGCACAAATGTTTTTGGGCGATATGTGTCCGGATTTTTTATGGAATCAGCAAATTATGACAAGCGCTGGAACAGTAGCACCTACTGCCAACTAAAGCATTAGATGATCAACAGACCTTTTATAATTGCTGAAAAGTCAGACAAAAGCTGATTCTTTGAATTATGATTACGATCAAGACAATATTTAGCATGAGGTTCAATGTTGAGATCAAAATCAGATCAAGTTTATGCTCTAGATTAACAAGAATGTATCACTAAAATCCGATCTACATAAAACTGGGAGCTTATATCCGGATCTTGATCTTACTAAGGTTTTATGATAAAAGTGAAAATCCATACATGGATCATGTTTAACTCCGAAAGATCAAAAAGAACACTAAACCAAAATAATATACATTTAAATATTGCTTAAAACCAAGAAACTGAGAAAGAAATGAGAAATAAGGTAAGGAAAGCGTGATTTTAAACGAAATTAAGATGAATACAGAGAAGTCAAAAGTGAAAATGAAAGTAGAGATCAATATTAAATCTAAATTAAATATAGGTGGTCACTCTCAAGATCATTATGTCAGTAGTAAGATACACATCGAAAAACATTGAAAATAAATGAAGAACAATAAAAACTGAACATCAAGATTAATCGGTCGGAACGTATAAACATGTTCACGATCGATACAATAACTAGAAACTAACTCGACAAAAATTTAAGATGAAAACCACAAGATCAAGATTATCGCCATTCAAGAGAATAATGAGATTATAACCAAGATCAGGATGAACGTAAAAGGATCCAAGACGTTCATCCTGATCTTGATCAGAATCTGGGCAAATAACTAGATTATAAAGAAGATCACAATATCAAAAAATATATTTTTGAATCAAGACTAAAGGACAATATTAAGTTCAGAGCGAGATCATAACGGCGATAACCATCACAAGTCGTAAGAAATATAAGATAAAACATTGATCAATAAGATGATCACGATTAAAACCCAGATAAGAATTCTTATTTAAAAAAGGCACAATATTAAGATTACCAGCTAGAAAGGAATGACTAATGTGATAAAAATGGTAACCAAGAACCAGATTGAAGTGAATATCAAGATGAAAAACATACAGATGAATGAGAACCGGGTAAAATTCAAAATTAGAAACAGACTATAAAGGGACTATAAAGGCCGCTTGTCGCATTTGGAACGAAAAGCAACCTATATAGATTCAAAAGCTGCCATATCATCCAGAAAAAAAAACAACGGTTGGATGTGGTTTGTGGGCCGGTGTAATCACCGTTCCACATTTCTTCAAAAATGATGGCGGTGAAAACGTAATCGTCAATGGCGGCCGTTATCGCGCCATGATAACCGACTATTTGATACCTGAAATTGAAGGTCGTGATCTCGGCGACATTTGGTTTCAACAAAACGACGTCCCTTCCCACACATCGTATCAATCAATGGCTTTATTGAGAGATCACTTCGGTGAGCAGCTAGTTACACGAGTTGGGCCGGTCGATTGGTCATCAAGATCGTGATAGACTTTTTTATCTATCTTTTTTATAATCTGAGAAACCAGACACTTAAAGGTGCTGTCTGTTCTTATATACGAGTTATAAAGGTGAAGGAAAGAAGAGAAAGAAAGTATTTAATGTGGTTCCTGCTTGTTTTAACAAGGAAAAAATCGAGTCCTCCTCTATAACGAAGAAGTTGAAAGAATAATGGCTTATATGAATCTTCAATAGTCGCACATTGTTATTATTAACAATTGTTTTTATAAAATTAATTAAAATAACCTCAATAAACGCAAATGATTTATGACTTACGCTGATAATTTTTACCACAAGTCGCTTTGAAAACAAGTCGCTTTCGCAACTTTGCGTAATAAATCATATTCCACAATGAATAACTATTTAGAAGGCCAACGAAAGTGTTTTAATTGCATAAAATATATTATTGCTTACGCAACTGCGGCTGACTTGTTCAAGAACATTTCCCAACACGGCCAACAAAAAGCCATGCAAACTTTCACTATCACAACTAAACCGTTATTATCTGCGACTGATTTGCGCACGCAGCACGTTCAAGGTCCACCAGCAGCACTAGCAACACTAACACCAACAATGCAGTGGTAATAATTTATGCAATCATTTATTCATACAATCGATTATTCGTTTATTTGGCTTAGCGCACTGCTGCTGCCTAACCTCCACTCTGCAGCACCTACACACACTAACCAGCGGAGACACACCGTTCGCATCCATTGCCGAGAGTTGCCTTCGCTCGCTGGAAATGCAATAAATATTCGATCAACTATTTTTATCTTCAGCGAAGTTTTTGTTCGATGCTTGTGCCATTAGCGCTACTAATCGGTTTGCCGTGCAATGGTGGGGGTGTGTTGGTGGCATCATCAGCAACAATAATGACGACAACGACATCATCATTTACGCAATCAATATTAATTAAAAATTTAATGCAATGATGCGGGCCAACAACAATGGAAATGCTGTGAGTAGGAAGTCATGTTGAAATAGCAACCGTTTATAGTTGTTATTGTTGTTGGCCACCCTGGCTGCTGTTACACTGTTGCATCATTTTGCAACGGCAGTTGGCATTACTCCGTTATGCCGGCTGACTTCTGCTTTAATTTCATCAGACATTTTTGCTTTTGTTGTAACTTTCTATTGACAGCGCTCGATCGATTAAAAATCATTTTCCATTCACCAGCACTATTGTTGTTGTTATTGTTACGCGCGTTGCCATGGCAGTTTCTGTCGCCGTCGCCTCGAGGAATTTGCGCTTAATTTGCACAGCGTTTGCCATTAAAGTAGGTCATTAGTATGACTCCATCCGTACACCGTTGTATTAGTGACAGCCGTTAACTGGAGAGTAGGGAGCAGCAGGTCGGTGGGAGGGGAAATCTAAATTCTAACTGTCTCAGCGCCGCTTGTTGGTGTTGGAATTAATAAATGTCAATGCGTTTATTGCCAAGTCAAATGGCTTATCGCCCGGACCGGTTTATCGTTAGTCTGATTGCGTTCGCCCCCAAAGCGGGGAATTGGCAAATGCCGCACAAATTGCGATTGCTAACCAATAAGTGTCGTCTAAGTGGTGAGAGTTTATTAGAAAATTGCAGCAAGCTATAGCATCCGCTTAAAGCTAATAAGCTGTAAGTCGTCTAAGTCAGTCAGTATTGATCGATCGTTTTGGGGGTTAGAGGGTTAAGATTACGTTTTATAAATAATATGATATAAAATTAATTGAGTGCACTCAAAAAATGTCAATCGAATGCAGTTTTCGGAGCCTTAATTTTGTTTCTGTTAAAACTTCTAAACGGAAAAATGTGAAGCATACCTTTAGGAGCAATTTTCATTTGATTTTTAGTCAAAAAACTATTATATAAATTGTTAGAAATTATTAGGAATAGTCTGTAAATTCATAAATTGTAAATTATTTAGAAAACTTTTTAATTTTTTTTAATCTGGTACAAAGTACAAAATTTGATAATGCAAATAAAATGTTGCCTACATTTAGGGTGTTTCTCACATTTTACGGATGAATAATGATATTGAATGACAGCTAACCAATATTATTTTCAAAAAGTGAAGAAGTCGTGGTGGGAGAGCCATAAAAACATAGCAAATTTTTCAAACCTTCCGAAAAAAATTATCATGAAATCGTTACTTGGATAAGATAATTTTCTTTGAATGAGAGATATTTATTCAAATCAGACAGGAAGATATTATATTTGTAATTTATAACAAAGAAGACATGTACCGATTTCAATAGCTTTCAGAACCAAAGCCACAAATACATATAACTGTAATGTCCTCACCTTATTTCATCTATAATATATTAGCCCTTATACCGTAATATTTTTATATGATTCGTAAACACTAAAATTTTGATATTCCATTTCTGGAAGCTGGTATAAGGTATGAACGAATTTTTGTTATTTGTTTTATGAGAGATCAAGGAAATATGACCTAATTTCGTTCTCTCTAGAAGACGTTTGCTACATGTTAGGGGTACAAAAGTGCAAAGTTCATATCCTAAATCACAGCAGAAAAGATTTTCGAAAGAAAATTTATTTAGAAAATAGTTAAACTATTTTTCAAATATTTGGACAAGTCAGAATTTCAAATTTCTAAAGAACACATAAACCCCAATGACCGATATCAATACAATTTATGATGAACGAAATGACTAAGGCTAAGAAAATATAATTTATTATTGTGCAAAATATATAATAATATGTATTAGAAAAACACAGCAATCAACTGGTAAACTGAGGTAGTTAACTGTAACTTTAGCTGTACATGTACATAAGTATGTATGTTTCTGTAGTTGAGCATCCGTGTATAGTACATTCTCAACATTGTCAGTTACTCCAATTCACATTCATTTTTAATGCAACAATTTTTTTGTCTGTCAACTTGACATTTGCATTTATACTCGCTGTTTGCTGCTTGTTGTTGTTAACTTCAAGGACACTCTGGAGACATTTTTTGAACATTCAAAATTTGCAAATATAAATGAAACGCTACAAAACGTACACATGAGAAAATGTAAAACAAACAATAAATTGAAGACGGTAGGAAATTCCTGAAGCTTAAAGTAAAAATTAGAAGGTGAACTCAAGAGATGTTAAGTATAGAGATGAGATGAAGTTTATAGCGTTTTTAAGCAGGCAAATAAATTGATCACTCAAAATTTTATTTTTGTATTGAGAAACTTTTTTTTGCCTTTAATACTGCCGGCTACTCGATAACCGACAGCTGTTATACATTTTTGTTTTTGCTTTTCATAAGAAGTTGGGAAGTTGCAACAGCTGATTAATATTTTACCAGCGACATCTACCGTAGCTTTTTTTTTTTAACAAAAAATACAGCCAATCGCAGATGAAGAACGTATATCGTACTATTTGTCGCAGAGTTGCATTTCGTTTTCAAGTCGTTTAAAATTCAATTAAATATTAATATAGACTTTTATTTTGTGTGGTAAATCGATCTTAACCCTTTCATGTCAGAATTAAAATGGGCGGAGCTAACATTTTTTTTAGGACAGATATATATTAGTCTTAACTCAAATATGAAGTGATAAAAATTTCAAAGTCCTATGTATCCTGGTTCATTAGTTACAGGATCTTTCTTATAGGCACAAATTAGATTATTATAAAAAAACTAAACACTTTTTTCGTGAAAATTTTGTTTTTAATAACTCTCTTATCTTTACTTATTTATATAGTTCATTTTGTTTTAAAATAAAACAATTTGTTTTATGTTTTTGAGCACTTTTTGTATAAACACTTCAGTATAACTTTTTCGCGAAACCGATTTTGACAATTCCACTCTGCGGAGAAGGCCTACTGAATGAATACGTGCACAGCTCATTACAAAAAAAGTAACTGTAAGCTTGCACAACACATAAGTCTACATAATTGAAAAAACCGCTGGTCAAAAATATTTAAATGACGAGAGTTAGAATCCGGTAAGTACAATGTTGCCTATAGGCAACATTTGCCATGAAAGGGTTAATCAGCGTTTTAATCGAGCAGAGGCCTGGTAATTGATCAATTAGCTCCTGTTTAAAAAACCTATTACGCATTTTGGGGAATGTTGTTAAATTTCATCAATCAGTAGGGTGTGAGTTATAACTGCTTATGAAAAACGCATATGTGAGACATATTTTCTTGAAAATGACTGCCAGTGTTGCAAGAAACATGTGAAATATTACCAATTTGCAATAACAATAATGAAAAAATATATATTTTTTTATTTACGAAGGCAATCTTTAAAAGGCAAAAATTGTGCGCAACTCGGTGGTATTAATTCAACTAAGGTACTTTCTGTAGTCTTTTCCATATATTCAGTTTGCCGATCCATTATTGTTTTGTGGGTAAGTAGAAAGTGACATTTAACGAGAAGCGACTATGAAATGTATTAATGATACAAAACCGCGATTCTAATAAAATTTTATAGGCAAATTTTTACTTATAAAGATCTTTAACCCTTTGTTGGCCAATGCCAGAAAGAAATCGTTTTTTTAATCTATTTTCACAATAGAAAAAAAAAAACAAAGTTCAATGATCCTCTAAGGCAAAAATATAAAATATTTGACAATGAGTGACATTTCTGATGCTTTTTATATTGTACTTTGCAGTACCGTTACAGCATGTTATCAAAAATTAAACCGTTCCGTTTAAAAGTGCAAAATGTAATATGGTACTTGAGAGTACCGTCGGACGACAAAAAAAAATATTTTCATCTGAGTTAAAAGTATATTATTGGCAAAACTAATGATGCCTCTAAAGAAGTCACTGAATGTATCATTATAAGTCTTCAACTCTGTCAAAAATTAGAAATTTATTTTTGAACAACTAAATTTTGAAAATTTTTGAGCTTTAGTTCACGGCTCTTTCTAAACAGATCCAAAATCAGCTGCCATCCTTTTATATAGTTCTACCTAAAACTACGGTCTTTAGTTTTAAGTTCTTCGGTCAACTCAATGTTGTAAGCCAAATCTCTGGAAAGAATGTTGCTAAATCGCAAAATAAATATCTTTCGGCCTCCAACAATGCCATAAAAAGTCATAGGCTGCCACCACAATTAATATACAAAAATATCAAAAAAAAGCAATAAATTTGGCAAACCCTATAAAACCCCGCACCAATATACCAATTAATTATATTCCACAGCTTCGAGCCGCTGATCATTCAATAAATTAACAAAAGCGCTTCAAATGCCGCAACAATTTCGCACTGGCCAGCGGTTGGATGGAGTAAATTGTAAAATTCAAACACTTACATACATAATATTTTGCTTACAGCTACTAAGCGCTCAAAAACATATATTTTATCTGTATATAAGTACAAAAATATTTAGAGTATACACATTTGCCAGTATAAATATATAAATATATTTAACCGAAATTATTTCTAGTGAAATTTCATTTCATTTTATGGTTTTGCACTTGTTGTTATTTGTACATTTAAATTTTTTATAACTAGTCATTTGGGGGCTTTGCTGACTGACTACAAATATGTGGCAACGCTGTGCGCGCATAAAATTGGTGGTAAGCTATATACCGCAACAACAACACTTGACAATACGCTTGAGAGTATATGAGCTAAATGAACAAGTTGATGTTTCTTTTTTGTTTTTGTATAAATTTACATATATATTTTTAGAAATATATTTATTTTTGTGTTTGTTTGAATGCACATTTTGAGTACATAAATTTTATTTTAAATTTTTATACTCTCGCAACCTGTTCCACAGAGTATCATAGTTTTGTTCACATAACGGTTGTTTGTGTCACCAAGAAATAAAAGAGTTAGATATGGGGTTATATATATATAAATGATCAGGATGACGAGTGGAGTTGAAATCCGGATGTCTGTCCGTCCGTCTGTCCGTCTGTCCGTCCGTGCAAGCTGTAACTTGAGTAAAAATTGAGATATCTTAATGAAACTTGGAACACATGTTCCTTGGGACCGTGAGAGGGTTGCTTTCGAAAATGGGCAAAATCGGTCCACTGCCACGCCCACAAAATGGCGAAAACCAAAAACACATAAAGTGTCATAACTAAGCCATAAATAAAGTTATAACAGTAAAATTTGGAATAAAGGATCGCACTAGGAAGGGACATATTTGGATGTAATTTTTTTGGGGAAGTGGGCGTGGCCCCGCCCCCAAATCGGTTATTTGTATATATCTCGCAAACCAATAAAGCTATATAAACCAAACTTTCTGCAGTCAGTTCTCTTACGTACCCCACCACACACCATGAAATTAGTTGAAATCGGATAATAACCACGCCCACCTCCCATACAAAGGTTAGGTTGAAAATTACTAAAAGTGGGTTAACTCACTAACGAAAAACGTCAGAAACACTAAATTTCACATAAGAAATGGCAGATGGAAGCTGCACTGAGATTTTTTTACAAAATTGAAAATGGGCGTGGCGTCGCCCACTTATGGGTCAAAAACCATATCTCAGGAACTACTCGACCGATTTCAATGAAACTTGGTTTGTAATAGTTTCCTTACCTCCCAATAATATGTTGTGAAAATTGGCCAAATCGCTTCACAACCACGCCTACTTCCTATATACCAGAACTTAGAAGATGATCTGAATCGTTTACTTTACAATATATAAAGTAAGCACTAGTGAAGATATCGGTGCAAAACTTTGTACAAATACTGTATTTATAGTGTGGCAGCCCATTTCTAAAAATCGCCGAAATCGGACCATAGGTTTTCAAGGCCCCATATATCGAACATGAGGACCTCGGTGCTTCTAACCTAATATTAGGGTTTCCAACTTTCAATGGACTTTATACAATATAAATGACGAATGTGTGGGTCAAATTGTGTATTATATAATATTAATTAAGTTAAATAAATAAATTGCGAGAGTATAAAATGTTCGGTTACACCCGAACTTAGCCCTTCCTTACTTGTTTACATTATTTTTTTGAAATTTGTATATTAGAATATCTAAGCATATATATTTGCTTTTTCACAACAGCCCGCCGACTCTAATAGTCAAACGTTGATAAAGTTGTCGCACATGTGCATCATTGATGCATGTTATAGCGCAACAACAACTAGCAAATGAATTTTCCCAAAATTCACCACAGTCATGTCACTACACAGAATGCAAATAATTTTTTTTTGCCGAAATGGCACACACATGTGAAATATGCAAATAATTTGTGCCCTCACATGGAGCGCATAGAGTGTGTGGCATGCAACAACAGTTTTTGGGTCAACACAAAATGTTGCAGTAAATGCTGGGAACAGGTCCATGTATATGTAAATGTGAGTGGAAGTGGCAGCAAAGTGCATATGAATGCCAACAAGTGTAATTACACACACACAACCACCTTTATATATGTATATATGTGACCGTTAGTGAGGCTAAAGCAAACTAAGCACTTCCGTCAAGACAAATACACCAACAAGAAACACTTAACCGCTTAGCAGGAAAATTTGCAAACAACAAAGCAGCCACATAAGGAGAAATAATAAACAACAACAATAAACGACAACAATAAACTTGTGTGTCTGTGTGCACATACAAGACACTACAGTTCAAGTCAAGTCAAGTCGAGTTGAGACAAGACAAGAGTTGAGTTCACTCACATTAAGCCTACGAAGAAGTGTAGAAGACATGTGTGAGTGTGGGAAGTCTAGTTGGAAATGTAAGACAGTAAAGTCTCATCATTTTGTAGAGTCTGCGTCTCAAAGCGACAGTTGTAAGACTACAAAAACAAAAAATACATGTAGCTACATACTTAATGTACTCCTTAGAAGTGTTAAACAGCCACATACATATATACATATATACATTTATAAATATGTACGTTTGTATATATGCCAGGACTGCCTATATGTTATTGCCGCCCACAAGTGCATCGTTAAGTTCCATCTTTATGACTTTCGTCTACATAAAGAGGGCATTCATTTGTCCTAATGTTGCACGCCATTTGAGTGGAGAGCAAAATTGCGCATAAACAACGGTACAAATACAAATGGACAATGTAAGTGGGTACAGTGTGGAAGTTGTGACACGAATATGTGGAAGTAATAACAACAATAATATGAGCACATGATTAGAATTTATTTTTTCCTCAACAAGTGACAGACAGTGGCGCTTAAGGACATCAGAGATTGATATGATATGGAAATAAAATAATAAATACAAAATAAAATCAAACAAAATGAAAGAATAAACTAAAAAAATAGTTAAACATAGAATTTCTTGACACTCTAGTTTTGATTAAAGGCTCAAACTCCATTTGGCATACTAAAATTATTCCAGATACTTCTGCAATGTCATTAATGATATTATTTCAAAGAAATTCTGTTCCCCAACTCACTGTATTCTGCTATATTTTACCAGAGAACAAAAATGGGATAGTATATCATATTTTGTCTCAGTTAGAAGGTGTAATAGCCTTTTCACACACGAGCTAATTAATCAATTAACCGGCCTCTGATCGATTAAAAAGCTTATTAAAACGCTTACCATACAAAATAAAAATCTACTTTAATTTTTAATTGAATTTTAATCGACTTGAAAATCAAATGCAACTCTGTGACAAAGACGTACGATATATGTTCTTTGTCTGCGATTGGCTGTATTCTTTTATAAAGAAAGCTACGGTAGATGTCGCTGCAAAAAATATTAATCAGCTGATGAAACTTACCAACTTGTTATGAAAAGCAAAAACAAAAATGTATAACAGCTGATCGGTTATCGAGTAGCCGGCTGTATAAAAGGCAAAATATGGTTTCTCAATAAACATTTTAATTGATCAATTATTATTTGGCTGTCTAAAAACACTATAAGATTTTAACAATAAATATCTCCGTACAAGATTCTCTGACAGATCAACGGGGAAATGAGTAAAGAACGTTTTCTCCGAAACTCTGGTAAAACTGTCAAACTATACTTTTATAAAATTAGTATGGATATTATCGAATTTTAGCATTGAATTAATATTAAAGTTCTTTAGTTTTCAAATTAGCGAGTTTCTGTTGCTCTCTCGCTCTGGACGCTTATTAATACCTTTTTTTCAGATTAAAAAAAAAATAGTTCAGAGTCGCAATAAGTACGCGTTCGATTTCAATAGTTGACAGTTGTCACAAATGACACTTGTTGTTGATTATTGTACAATTTGTAGCCCTTTGGTACTACCTCTTTTTTCACTGATTTAAAAGTATTTCAGTTAACAGTTATACATTGTATACAATCTGATAATTTTCATGCGATAATTGATAAAAAAAAATATAGAAAAATACAATGAAAACAGGGAGAACAGTCGAATTAGTAGGTGATACATATTTACAAATGAAAACATGAGAATTTCTCAGTTTCGCAGCAGAGAAACATATTCGAGAAAAAACGATAGAGATAATCGATAAACTAAAGCCAGTAAGTATAAATTAGGCTAACTCCGCTGTCATATATATAATTAAAATTGTCTATGAGTATTAGCTTGACAACAAGATAGAGGGGTTCTAAGTGAATATAGTAGGTTCTACATAGGATGGGCCCACAGCCTTTCAAAGACTATTTAATTAGTTAATTAATCCTTATCAAATATTTTAATTAAAAAAAAATTTTGAAATTTTTGTTATTTTAAAATGTTTCATTATCTAACAACTTTCAGAACACTTTCCACACACTGTACCTAAGTGCAAATAAATGTTTAATGTCATACAATTGGATTGGGTGGCAGGGGCAGAAAGAAGTTTCTGTTATGTCGGAAACGCTTTTCATTTGGCGCATTGCCAAAAACCGCAAAACAAATGAACTGGAACGTATTGAAGAACAGGCGCACAGCAGCGACAACAAGGCAGAGTTAGAGTTAGCAAGGCAAGAAGCATTTTTCCGCGGAATAGCAGCAACAACAAAGCAAATTAAAGCTTTGCGTGACAAATGGAAAAACAACAAGAGAACAAATAAAGAAAGCAAGCGAAGTAGAAGCAAAAACAACGGGAACACCGAATTCGGACCGGCATTAATGAAAGTGCGCTGGCCCGTTTATAGCTATACAATAAACTAGGAACACTCGAGGGTTTCCGAAACAAACAACTTTTGGCGAGGAGGCCAACGGCTACAGTACATATGGACAAAAGCACAGTGTGTTAACGGTTCTTTGTTATTGTTGTTGGTGTTGTTGTTACGCACTACGCATACATTAGCACACTAAGCACGCTCTTCCGCTAAGGAGTACATGCTTGTATATACATATGTTTCTTGAATAGCTATACCCAATAAACATTCGATTCTTACGACAAAGATTTCTCGTATTATATATTAAAGAATTTTTCAAAAATTTAAAAACAGTTCTGGAGTTAAACTCTAAAACGGAGAGTAAGCAATTACTTGCTTCACATATGATAACATAAACTTGAGTTTATCAGTAATTTATGAGTTTAGCACTACTCATAAACTCTAAACAATTATTCTTGCTTACACATATGATGACATAAACTCAGAATTTGTATTAAACTATAATAATACCAGATTTCGGTCATTATAACATAAACTCGAGTTTATTAAAAATTTTACAATTTAATATTGAACACTTTTCATAAACTCGGTGTTTATAATAAATATATTTTTTTCTTAGAAACACTTCAGCTTGATATTTATAGAAAAGTAACAAGTTTTCTGCAGAAAAGTTGAGTCATAACCTCGAGTTTATGAGTAATTTTGGTGTTTAACCATAAAACTTACTTATAACTCGCAGTTTATCATGCAATTTATATTAAACTCTAATAACACCAGTTTTCGGTCATTATAACATAAACTCGAGTTTATTAAAAATTTTATAGTTTAATATTAAACACTTTTCATAAACTCGGTGTTTATAATAAATATATTTTTTTCTTAGAAGCACTTCAGCTTGATATTTATAGAAAAGTAACAAGTTTTCTGCAGAAAAGTTGAATCATAAACTCGAGTTTGTGAGTAATTTTGGTATTTAACCTTAAAACTTACTTATAACTCGGAGTTTATCATCCAATTTATATTAAACTCTAATAACACCAAATTTCAGTCATTATAACATAAAATCGAGTTTATTAAAAATCTTACAGTTTAATATTAAACACTTTTCATAAACTCCATAAACTCGGTGTTTATAATAAATATATTTTTTTCTTAGAAACACTTCAGCTTGATATTTATAGAAAAGTAACAAGTTTTCTGCAGAAAAGTTGAGTCATAAACTCGAGTTTGTGAGTAATATTGGTGTTTTACCTTAAAACTTACTTATAACTCGGAGTTTATCATCCAATTTATATTAAACTCTAATAACAACAATCTTCGGTCATTATAACATAAAATCGAATTTATTAAAAATCTTACAGTTTAATATTAAACACTTCATAAACTCTGTGTTTATAATAAATATGTATAATTTTTTCTTAGCAACTTCAGCTTGATATTTATAAAAAAGTAACAAGTTTTCTGCAGAAAAGTTGAGTCATAAACTCGAGTTTATCAGTAATTTTGGTGTTTAACCATAAAACTTACTTATAAAATTCGAGTTTATCATACATATCGCTTTACATTCGCTTTGAACACCGATTTTATTTCAAAGTTTCATAAAACATTGTGTTCAGAAACATAGAAGCTTAAACTCGAGTTTAAAGCAAGCACATATTATATCAGTGCATACAAAAAACAGTGCCTATTTTATTCAGTTCTGTTTAAACAACACAAAGTATACCTTTTATGGCCTCTCATAAACACTCAATCTTTAACACGAGTTTAAGGAACCATATAAAAGTACAGAAATCATCGAAAAATCTATTTTTGGTTCGTTGGTTAAACGCGACTCAAATTTGTACGTATACACAGTGTTGTCCTACTGTTTGAGTTTTACTTGACCCATTTAAAGACGCCGACCAGCAAGGGAGTAATTCATGCAATACCCACCCACTGTTGGCTGCCACTATTGTCATATTAGTTTGTGTCCGCTTCGAGTGCAACTGCAACTTGCGCGCCCCAGTAACCAGCTGCGGCAGGGAGCTGCAAAGAATTTTATGACCGCTGAGGCTAAACTTTGACGTTTCTTTCTTTATGCATAAGTTTTGACTTTTATGTTTATCTTGGTGTTGTCTGTTGTACTACTCTTGATGTTGTTCTTTGCATTCTTATGCTGTGATACATACGTTCTTATTGTTTGTTGCAAGTACTGTGTGTTTGTGTCGGTGCAAATAAAGTTGCCACAAACGTTTACTTAACGCCAAAAGGCACAATGCATATCCTTGTCACTTATAAACGTATGTGTGTTGTTGTTGTTTTATTATGATTTTTATTTCGTTTTATGACGTCAGTTGTGCCACAAATGCACTAACAACAGCAACAACAAATTGTTTTTGGACGTTTGCTTTGTTCCTTTGTATCCAACTTTTGTTTTGTAGCCACATTGGTCGCCTTTTACTTTTGCTTTTGTATTCATTCTAATTTTATTTGTTGTTGTTGTTGTACTCAACTGTTCTTTTCTTGCTCCGTTCCATTCGCTGCTGCTACTGCTTAGACACTTTATTTGTAGTGCACATCCCCAAAGACGCGTGAATACAAATTCATTTACATGACAAATGTAATATTTGACTTCGGAGACTGCTCTAACGGCGTTGAATGTGCATATGAGTAGTATGTGTGTAGCCTTATGCAAATGGCATGGCTAACCAGGTCAACATGTCAGTTGCAATTTGCATTCGTGCAGCGGTGCAATAAACAGCGTTGCGTTGTTGTTGTTATTTTTCACGCATAACAAATGACCCTTGTGGAATGCAGCATGTAGCATGATATGTACAACCGAGGGGTACGTTAGCATTTGCACGGGTTTACCAACTGCTGTGATAACTAGCTGTTCAAGGGTGTAACCATTTTACTGGGGAAAATGAAAAATTACTATCGACTGTCGAATGATTTGAGCATGAAATTATTATCTCTAGTGGCTAATATTGGCTTCTCACAGATTCACTGTAACTAACTGAGAGGGAAAAATTGTCACTATCTTCATATGGGACCATATGAATGAATTCCAGTCGGTTTTAGTAGAAAGAAATAAAATAGTTGCAAGTTACAGATTTGAATCCAAACTCAATACAAATCTAATTAAATTTTATTCAGTCCGCTAAAAGTCTTCTTCTAGAACTTCTTAGAGCACTCCTTTTATAATATTGTCATAAGCGTCAGATTCCATATAGTTCTTTAAGTCAATTACTAGTTATATATCAACTGAAGAGTATACTGGTTTATCAGCAACTGGAAACTGTCTAACTGTCGAACAAAATATGCTTCAATGAAAAACGTCTCTCTTACGACTCTTACATGAAAACTTAACGCATTTTGTTCCATCTATGAACTGAAATCCCTAACCTATCTACATGATACCAAAAGAACCACTTTCAAGTTTAACGCTTCTGATGATATTATGTTGTTGTTGTGGTGGCATAAAACATTCCCCAAACTGTTTTCACTTTCTAGTTTTTGACCTATTGGAAAATGCAGCCCGTTTTGTTTACGTATGTAGATCGATCCATACCGGAATAGGTCCAGGTATGATACCGTTGTTAACAAACCCCGTTCCATAATATGTTTCCATCTGTAATCACTTGGCGCTATGTCCGGGCTATATGGTGGATGCGATAAAATTTCTCATCCGAGCTCCAGTTGCTTCTGAAGAGTCATCAACGTAGTGTGGGCTGGCGTTGTCCTGGTGGAATACTACACCCTTCCTGTTGTCCAATTATGGACGCTTCTGGTCGATCGCCTGCTTCAAGCGGTCCAGTTGTTCGCAGTAGATGGTTGAATTAAGCGTCTGGCCTTATGGGATTCCCTTCCAATCCCACTAAACACACAGCAAAACCTTCCTGGCCGTCAATCCCGGCTTGGCCATTGTTTGGAATGATTTACCGTCCTTCGACCTCGACCTTTTTCGCTTGATATTGTCGTATGTGATCCATTTTTCGTCGTCAGTCACCATCCGCTTCACAAATAGGTCGAGTTCGTTACGTTTCAGCAGCATTTCGCAGACGTTGATTCGGCCCAGAAGGTTTTTTTGCGACAAATCATGCGTCACCCAAACATCAACCTTTTTTGTGTATCCAGCTTTTTGTAGATTTGTAGGTTTAAAATGATTTGGTGACTAACTCCCATCTTCGCCCAGGAGTCACGAGCCGGTCTAACTCGATGCTTTCCATGATTTGATCGGTATTCGTAGTCACAGGTCTTCCGCCGGCTGGCTTATGCATGCTGTCGTTTTCACCCGCTCTGAATCGTCGAAACCATTCCTCTTCAGTTCGAAGTGATAGAGTACCATCCCCCAAAACACCATTAATCTCCCGGAACGTTTCTCTACCGGATTTGCCTTGAACGAAGGTAGACTTTAAAATAGCGCGAATTTCGCCGTTAGTGAACTCTATGTTTACACGTCTATAACGGTTGAACGCAATATCCAAACTAATCATGCATAGCGTCGTTTTGTAGGTTATGTCAAGACCTTTATTGACCTAACTTTCTACAGAATATATGAAAGATTTAAAGATATTTCAGTACAAAGTAGTCTTTGGCCCCGAAAGGCTATTTGTTCAGCCTCAGATATGGCTATAAAAAGTTCTTATCTGATTACCAATATTTTTATGTGACCGACGTCACACCTCCATTGCGGTAATTATGTACAGTTTTATTCCGATATCTTCACTGGTGTTTGGTTTATATATTGTCAAGTGAAAGAATTAGTTGGAATACAAAATTATGTTAAATGGGATGTAGGCGTGGCTATGAACCGATTGCACCCTTTTTCATGATATAAAATCAGGATGTCAAGGATATTTTTTATGTAACAAATTTGGTTGAAAATTGTCGAGAATTTCTTAAATTTAAATTGAAAGTTGGCGGATTTCCTGCAATCGGTGTATCGTTCTCAATGACAAACAAGTTGTTAAAAAAAAAATCGAATTTTCATAAAAATATAAGTAATGAAATATTTCTCCTACCAAAATCTTGCAAGATTACTCTAGGTAATTGAAAGAATATCCGCATTAATCAATTAACTCTGTTTTCTCCGTGTCTACTTGTACACCTGCTTGTTAGCTTCCGGTTGACCACAACTCCTTTGATCAATGCAATTGCAAGCAATTCATTATAAATCTGAGGAGAGTAAGAGCAGTGCAGCGAGTAACTTTCATGTTAACTGCAATAAAGTGGCAACACTACAGACTTTAACTCAAATAAAATTCAATATTTTACTACTTTTCCCACAACAGCGGACAGGCTGTGTGGGTCTCAATGGCACTTTTTCATGCTTCAAACAGCCGCTTGCCACACCGGCAACTGTAGCAACAACGACAGCAGTGCAGTGCAGCAACTAAATGACCGTGTGGGCGGAAATGCTTTCAATTATGCGAACATTTGCACTCATTGCACTCAGAGTGAGTGAGCGAGTGAGAGTTTGTGAACGCGACCGTAATTTAATTTGTACGGAAGTGAGTTTAAAAAAATGTAGCAGCAACAACAACAGCAGCAGCGTTGGCAAACAAAGAGCAACCGCAAAACCACACAACAGCAGGCAACAACAACAACAACAAAGAAAGAACGCCCACTACACTTATTTTATTTGCGTTCGATTTTTGTTTTTGCTTTTTGCTTAATTTCGCTTGTAAAATGTACAACACTTACTTGCCACATATACACGTGTATATGTAGACTTTCGTTCGGTCAACCGGTTCGGTTGGGGTGATGGATCGATGGCACCGCAAATGAAAATGAATTAATCCGCAACATAGACATTTAATTACAGACTGCATACAAAGGAGATATGCATGTAAAAACAACAAAAAAACACAAAAAATCTGGAACCACAAACATGCACACAGCAAGCCAGTCCGTATGTACGCATGTGTATGCATGTGTGTGAGCGTTCAAAAAGAGCGTCTACCTTTAGAGTTCGGCTGTGTGAAAAAATATTGAATTAACAGTGAAGAAAAAAATAAACAAAAATCTGTTAGGAAACCCGAGCGCGTGTGTGCAGCTGTTTTAAGCCAGGCCTTTGGCGCAAAAACGCCGCAGACAAACACGCTGCCAGCCAGACACGGCGAGAAAAAATGCAGTGAGTTTTCGAGCTTATCGCAAAATTGTTTTTGTTGTTTATTTAACGCAAGCGAGTCTACACAAAGTAGATTATCGATATGAATTTATATTTAAATTTGTCAAAAATTATTTGCCTAATTCACTAGTGATAATGACATCGGTACCTGACTTCTTCATGAACTTTTGAACATAAATATGATACTCGTGTGATAGAAACGCTTGAAAAGGCCTCACTAGCTAAAAAGCTAGTAAACGTTCAACGAGCGGCTATTGGAAGTATGAGTGGCGAGCTCCGGACGACATCAACCTTGGCACTTAACGTCTTACTGCATATAGCACCCGTGGACATAGCTTTAAAGTGCTTGGCCACGAAAGATCCTATCAGACTTAGGGAATCCGGGTTTATAGACGAGTGAGTGTCAGAGGAGCAATCGAGACTCTTCACTCACTCTTCACACACTTCGACTTCATCTTGAGGTTATTGGATCATCTCCATGCCGCTCAGTCTAGCCCTAACAACAACTTCTCTGCTCTTATTCCTTCAAGGGAAGTTTGGGCGGGAATGAGTTGCTGGAAGAGGACCGGTGAGCTTCTTCACGGTTAAGTCGAAGTTGGCGGGAAAGGTGGGTAGGGGAGTTTACTGTCGGGAACTCGGCATCAATATTAGTTTCAGGCTTCCCAACTATTGCAGCGTTTCTCAAGCGGAAGTGTCAAGTGGCTGCTATTAAGGCAGCGACAGATATATTGCTTCGAAAGCGGCAGCAACCTTTAGGGAAGTGACGATCCACTCGGATAGTAGATCGGCGATACTAGCCTTGAGTTCACTGACTAAGCGCTCCTTGGTTAGTTCAAAAATGTCTATCTCCATTATCAGTAGCATTATTAAACTTTTCGATTAGATTAGTCTGGGTTCCTGACCACAGCGGAATCGAGGGTAATTATAAGGCTGTTGAACTTGCAAAGTCAGGAACGTCAGTCTCGCTATTAGTAGCATGAAAACAAGTAGGAGCATCGTTGTCCTATTGCGATTTGTTAATGGACAGATGATCCTCGGCTGAGCTGGGCAGGCGCCTTCCTTCTGGCCCAAGGTAAACCGCGGGAGGTCTACCGAGCTTTTCGCCTTAGTATAGGTTAACTCTCCTTAGTCGTAGGGGTTCTTACTGGCTATTGTCCCATCGGTATCCACGTTGTAAGATTAAAAATCTTACGGGACGCTAGCTCCAGAAACTGCATGGAGGACGATGAGGTGGAATCATCTCATCACATTCTTCTGGATTCTTTGAATATTTTCGGAAATACGTGAATGTTACTTTGATATTAAGAAGAGTAATCTTCAATTCTCCAAGACAATTAATTTATATCACCTTCTATTTCAGGCAAGGAATTTACTAGGGTTGATGTGGTACTGTAGCTAGTCTAACAAGTCTGAATTATGAAATCTAGTGCTGTTATACCTAACTTAATAATAATTCCACATAATTACCAGTAAAATCAACGAAAATGCACTACTGAGGATTAAGCAATAAAAGAAAAAGCAAAAAACTAAAAAACAACAATAACAAATTAATAACCAAACCGTAATTAAAAGGTTGACCAATATAAAGCAAACGAGTGCAGATTAAGCGAAATGTAGATGAGAGGCACACGAAAAGACAGCGCTTGTTACATACTCATACTGAGATTACTCATACGCCATGGCGCACAGATTAAATTCGTTTCACAGTGTGACACAGTTGAATTGTGAAAGTGAAAAGTAAAAGCGTCACTTACTTTCATTTCATATTTGCTCGTAATTAAAATTGTGTTTATGCTTGCTTTACACACACACAAAGCTGAGCAATTTGTCGGAATTTCGAACTACAGCAACTAGCACTGCAGTTAAAGTTTGTAGCATACGCTCGCTGACAAATGCCTGACTAAAAGTTTGAAAAATTATTCCAAAAAAATAAAAAAAAACAACAACAAAAAGCAAGCAACTCTTCTAATGAATAGTGCGTGCATGCAGAGGCCTTCCGGCAAGTGTATTCAAAAGGCTTACACTGCGCCAAAGGAGATTTGAGCAAAAAACTTAGGCAAACGCTCAAAGAGATAAATGTAGTCAGAGGCGCTGAATGTTCTATTTTTTTTTTGGTATTTATTGAAGGAAAAACTCCGATTTGTTTGCAAAGCGCTGACATAAAGGTCGCTTTCTAGCGGCTGTGTTTGCACTGACCTTTTCTGGTCAACATCAACAAAGCCGAGCAAGCTTTTAGCTGCATTCGCTGTTTGAGCTATTGCAAACGAGTTCGAGTTGTATACAAATATACTCGTACATACAATACATTACTGTTAAGCTTTTATGTGAGTAAGTTGAATCCAATACAGTTTCAAGCTACTCTCTCTAAAGGGTTGCTATATTTCTCCTACATCGTGAGCTAAAATAAACTTGATAAAATTAGCACAAAATTGAAAAATTACCCGAAACGGCATAAAAATATGAAATTATCTAATAATAATTTCATAACAAGCATTCAAGTTCATTATAGCCGCAAATTTAAATTTATAACGCGTATATTTTTAGCATCACTCCAAATAGAATCCTTTGAGTTGTAGCTAAAAATTTATTTGCAGCTCTTTTCATCTGAATAAGCTCTAAATCACAAGCACTCATGCATAATCATAGTAGATTTGTATATAAATACTCATGGCTTTACAGCATACGCATGCCAGCTGGCATTCATAAGTTTGCAGATAATCCGCTATGTAGAGTAACTGTAAGGCTTCCGTTATTCGCCTACATTTTATGCGTGAAAAGTTACGAGATGTGTGTATCTGTATGTATTACATGGAAGTATGAATAGAGCATGTAGGCGCACGGCAGCTACTCAACCGACAAATGCAGCCCTGTAGGAAATTTAAAAATTTGAAGAACATATTAAACTTATTTTTCGATTATTTTGAACTATTTTTAACGATGGGAAAAGGAATAATTACAATATTTCATACTTCAAATATACTTACATTTCCTACAGGGCAGCTTTCTATGAAGTTTGTATAATTTTTTTCTCTCAAATTTGTCGAGCACGATAATATGCGGCTATGCTTAAAGCGCTACAGAGCTAGTATCTGGCAATACTATGCGTCTTTGAAAGGTATTGACATAACCTACAAAACGACGCTATGCACGATTAATTTGAAAATTGCGTTCAACAGTTATAGACGTCTAAACATGGAGTTCACTAACGCCGAAATTCGCGCTATTTTAAAGTCTACCTTCGTTCAAGGCAAATCCACTAGAAAAACGTTCCGTGAGATTAACGGTGTTTTGGGAGATGGTACTCTATCACTTCGAACTACGGAGAAATGGTTTCGACGATTCAGAGCGGGTGAAAACGACACCATGGATAAGACAGCCGGCGGAAGACCTGTGACGACGAATACCGATCAAATCATGGAAAGCATCGAGTTAAACCGGTTTGTGGCATAACGTGACATCGCCCAGGAGATGGGTGTTAGTCACCAAACCATTTTAAACCATCTGCAGAAGGCTGAATATACAAAAAAGTCTGATGCTTGGGTGCCGCATGATTTCACGCAAAAAAACCTTCCGGACCGAATCAACGCCTGCGATATGCGGCTGAAACGGAACGAACTTGACCCATTTTTTGAAGCGGATGGTGACTGGCGACGAATAATGGACCACATACGACAATACCAAACGAAAACGGTCGTGGTCGAAGGCCGATGAATCGTCCCAAACAGTCACGGATTGACCGGGACCGGAAGGTTTTGCTGTATGTTTGATGGGATTGGAAGGGAATCATCCACTATGAGCTGTTCTCATATGTCCAGACGATAAATTCTACCATCTACTGCGAACAAATGGACCGCTTAAAGCAGGCGATCGACCAGAAGCGTTTTGAATTGGCCAACACGAAGGGTGTAGTGTTTCACCAGGACAACGCCAGACCACACACTTCGTAGAAGCTACGGGAACTCGGTTTTATCGCATCCGCCATATAGCCCGGACATAGCGCCAAGTGATAGTGGTGGGATAAAGCTGAACTCAATAGAGGCTAGTGAAAAGTGGCTGTCCGAGTTCTGCGCAAATAAGGAAGGGGGCTTCTATGAGGTGAGTATTATGAAGTTGACGCCTTGATGGAAACAGATTATCGAACGAAACGGCGCATGTTTGAACCAAATCCGATCACTGTAACACTTTTTATAAAGCATTGAATAAAGAGCAGAAAAGCGAAAGAGAAATATATCTTTGCAAAAGAACGTGAAAACCACATAAAAATAATGTTGAAGCTAACCTGCATCGAACACATTTCAATTTCCTACAGCGCACTTATATATATAGAAAAATAGTCTCACACGCATCACTCGTCGCGTTCTTCGCTTCCATGAGTATTTTTGGCAAGTTGTCGCCCATTGAAAACGCGAAGGACTTTGCACAAAGTTGTGCGCACAAAAGCCTTTTGAAAATGCGTATAAAAGTGAAAAGTTTGTTGAAATTTAAACTTCCTAGGCTTAATCCGGCACATAACGGCATTGCCTACGCATATGTGTAGCCTTGAGATAAAGTTTCGCGTGTGTTGTGGAATTGATTTATAAATTTTTTCACTGCTCAAAGATAGTTTGCGATTTTATTTTTTAGAGAACATAATTCTACTATCAACTGCTAGTAAAAAATTTCTTTTTCAAAGAATTGAGGTTATCTAAGTTATACAGGAATGTCAAAGTAATAGAAATCCAAGGAGGAATACCGAAAGAGCGCGCATGAGTTGTAGAGAAGATTGTAGTTTTCTTGGTAAAATGTGCAAAAACTAACCAAGAATAAAATTTCATAACACTTATTTTTGTTTTTATATAATTCTGTAGTAAATAAATAAAATCGCAAATGTGTATAATAAACCAAAATAACCAACAAATCGCACATTGAAGATAATTGCCATGGCTGCACTGATTTATTTATAAACAGCTTCTTTGTAAGTACTCAAGTACACACTTATGCTCCCCACGCAAATCTTAATTTACTGACAGCCCCAGCAATGAGATAACAAACACAGAAGTTATGTTCAAACAAGGAAAAACACTTACGAAAACCAAATTAGCGCATGCAAATTACAAGGAAAAGTCGAAATGAAAATGTGCAAAGACACAACACGTGTAATGCCTCATTTGGATATCCCAGTCATAAGTAGATTTGGTGGCATTAAAATAATATAGTCATACAAGAAAACACAAATTGTAAATGTGAGGTTAAGTAATAATGCAAACAGGGTTGATTTTCTTTACAAAAAAATAATATTTTAACAGAAGAAGTGTTTAAGGAGACTCGGACTCGGAACCGACGACAGTACTTTTTTTGTTTACTACAGTTGTCAAAAAAGAACTGATAATATTTGGCCCCGATGTTCTGATTTATTTTAGATAGTCGTTGAACACAGTTCATTGCCAAACTATTGGTCTACAACTTTGCTTTCGCCGTTTTTTTTGTAAATTTAAGTTTTTTTGTATAAAAACGGTTACAAATGTCGATGAGCCTCAGCAGCACTTTTCTTGGAATTAAAAAAGAAAAGCTTTCCAGCAATTGTCGAGAATTCGGCTCAAAAAGTGGCATTAATAAGTTTGGGACGCAAACAGATCTCTACAAATATTTTGTTGGGTTAATGTTGACACAAATGTCCAAAATCGATATAAAAAAATCGATTTAATCGACCAGTGGGTCTAGGGTCAACCCTAGAGACATATATTGGAAAACGGCGGAAGCAAAGTTGTAGACCTAATATAATTGGATCTCTTGTTAGAAAGAAGCTACTGAAGGGAGTATTATTTTTGCAATTATTCAGCTCCCCTTACATTGTGATGTCGAGAACGAGCTGGTATCTTTGGTTCTCTATTTTATATTCCAGACCAGCGGCTCTCCACAAACTTCCGACTTTTATAAAAAAATTTAAGAAATGGTTTTCAGAATTCTTTGCTTTTGTTCACCTCAATGCTCAACTCATATAAAATTCCCTTCAATAGACTTCACAAGCCTGGTAAAATCTCAAATATCAAATATGTGGTCTAGGTCAAAAACAATAACTGCGGAACTACTCGGCCAATTACAACGAAATTTGGTATATAACATTTTCTTGGAAATTGGGTGAAATCGGTTTACAACCACGCCTACTTCCCATATAACACAATTTTATCATCTATCTGATCTTAAATGAAGAACTAAAGAAGATATCGGATAAAACAACATGTGTACAAGTACTATATTGAGGATGTGGCATCATTTACTTAAAAATTGGCGAAATCGGACTATAACTTTTCTAGGTAAATTTTTTATCGAATCGATATATATTTTTAGGAAATATTTTTGTTCGAAAATCAATCAAATTCTACTGTACATGTGCATGTTACTGAACTCCTCCCAAACGGGTGGACCGCTTTGTATGAAATTTTTTGTGTGTCTTTAGGTGGATTCGAGTTTGGTTTGTAGTCACCATTTAAATAGTGCATTTAATCAATTTTATATTGATATTTTTTGTTGATGTTTTATATTCGCCAAAAATAGATGGTGCCATTGTTACTGTATAGAAACTGTCTAAAAGTATATAAAATTGTTTTGGGAATTGTTCTATAAATGGATGGCGCTACTGTTGGTGTACCAAATATTCAATCCAATTATATATTAACCCTAATTATTTTATGATGTGTGTTTCATTTCATACTTGTTTAATAACCTAATTGCTTGAAATATCATGCAGGACAACGCCTGTAGGGCCCGCTAGTACTGTATATAATGATTATCGTTATTCTAGTGGACTTTATGCCGAGTATGCTGATGAGTCAAAATGTGTAGTAAAATTATATAAATAAATTGTGAAATTATAAAACACCTGAACCTAGCTCTTACTTACTTGTTTTCATTAATTTTAACAGAATTATTTTAATTTTCAATATCTGAAAACACACTAAAATTAGTATTTCTTCAAATTTAAAAAATATATGTTTCACCACCAACGGTACAATACTGCTTGTATTGTAGTTGTATTTATGTATTGCATATTCCTATAGGAAACACAGCAGCCAAAAAATTGTGAAAAATGAAGACACTCAAAATGTAAGTCTACAGCAACAAAACAAACAAAACAAGCTAACAACAAGTACAAATGGCAGATGGCAGCACAGGAGACGTGCTATCACCGCTGGCGCACTGACAGCGTCGCGCCGTACCGAAAATGACAACAAAATTAAAAAGTCATGTTTCAGTCGGCGAAAATTCACACACACACCCATATATATGTATATATATATATAACGGGTGATTTTTTTGAGGTTAGGATTTTCATGCATTCGTATTTGACAGATCACGTGGGATTTCAGACATGGTGTCAAAGAGAAAGATGCTCAGTATGCTTTGACATTTCATCATGAATAGACTTACTAACGAGCAACGCTTGCAAATCATTGAATTTTATTACCAAAATCAGTGTTCGGTTCGAAATGTGTTTCGCGCTTTACGTCCGATTTATGGTCTACATAATCGACCAAGTGAGCAAACAATTAATGCGATTGTGACCAAGTTTCGCACTCAGTTTACTTTATTGGACATTAAACCAACCACACGAATGCGTACAGTGCGTACAGAAGAGAATATTGCGTCTGTTTCTGAGAGTGTGGCTGAAGACCGTGAAATGTCGATTCGTCGCCGTTCGCAGCAATTGGGTTTGTGTTATTCGACCACATGGAAGATTTTACGCAAAGATCTTGGTGTAAAACCGTATAAAATACAGCTCGTGCAAGAACTGAAGCCGAACGATCTGCCACAACGTCGAATTTTCAGTGAATGGGCCCTAGAAAAGTTGGCAGAAAATCCGCTTTTTTATCGACAAATTTTGTTCAGCGATGAGGCTCATTTCTGGTTGAATGGCTACGTAAATAAGCAAAATTGCGGCATTTGGGGTGAAGAGCAACCAGAAGCCGTTCAAGAACTGCCCATGCATCCCGAAAAATGCACTGTTTGGTGTGGTTTGTACGCTGGTGGAATCATTGGACCGTATTTTACTGAACTTGGTTGACATGTGGTTTCAACAAGATGGCGCTACATGCCACACAGCTCGCGATTCTATGGCCATTTTGAGGGAAAACTTCGGAGAACAATTCATCTCAAGAAATGGACCCGTAAGTTGGCCACCAAGATCATGCGATTTAACGCCTTTAGACTATTTTTTGTGGGGCTACGTCAAGTCTAAAGTCTACAGAAATAAGCCAGCAACTATTCCAGCTTTGGAAGACAACATTTCCGAAGAAATTCGGGCTATTCCGGCCGAAATGCTCGAAAAAGTTGCCCAAAATTGGACTTTCCGAATGGACCACCTAAGACGCAGCCGCGGTCAACATTTAAATGAAATTATCTTCAAAAAGTAAATGTCATGAACCAATCTAACGTTTCAAATAAAGAACCGATGAGATTTTGCAAATTTTATGCGTTTTTTTTTTTTTAAAGTTATCAAGCTCTTAAAAAATCACCCTTTATATATAAATCTACAGACAAATAATATGCATAACTGAATGCTTGTTTGTGTTGGTATTTATGCGTCTGCATGTGTGATAACGGCATACACCGCTGAGAGTAGCGCTGAACTACGCCACCAGCTAACGCGTTGCCTACCTCAAGGCGCTGGCACGTAGAGGGTGATGAGGCTGAAGCGGAGCGCGCTCGCCGGCAAGCCGTTAGCTTTTATCATGATGCTGCCAACATTGCATAACACACACACACTTACTGCCAACAACTAGCTGAGCTATTCACCTGCAGCGTGTACTTTTTACAGTTACTTTGTTACAAGTAGTAGTGAGTGTGTGTCTGTGTCTGTGTCTCATGCGCCAAAGTTTTATCTTTACAACATTGTTGTAACTAAATTCTTTTTCTGGTTGCACTTCACTTTTTGTCATTTGTTATTATTATTATTTTTTTCGTGTGTTCGCTCTCTCTCTCTCTCCAACTGTCGCCGCTGTGTTTGCATATTCATCCATAATGTGAAATGAATTTATTTGTGGCGCGCAAACACATACACAGAGACACACACACGGTGGCAGGGCAGGTGTAAATATGCATAAAGTCGCAGCAGCAGCAGCGCAACAAAACGACAGTTGCCGATAAGAAGACGTGCGGCGCCGCTGTAATGTATTGCTTAATATCACTGCTTCGCTTTAAATATATGTATGTGTGTGTATGTAAGTGACTGCTGCAGACAGCTATCGATTTCTTTTCGAAATTATTGTGATTGTTATTTTCTCATTCAATACAAACAAAATTTCGCTGTGATTTTTTGGCATTTGAGGGCGTTGGCAGCAGAAAGCAACCAAAGCAAGCAAACAGTGATTTTAAATAAGTTTTTTTTTTTATAAATTATTTGAAAATCAGCTCAATCGTCTGTTAGCGCATTTTAAATTGCAGAACGCAGCAGCAGCTGAGAAAAAAATATGCCAGTCTATTTACGCCCCAACATTCCAGCGAATCACTTAAATATACACGCCCATCGTGTCGTTGCACTCCATTAAATTTGCAAATCACCGCCGTGAAATATAAATGAATAGCGCGCTCGCCAGTTTAAATAGAATTGCGATAATTTGCTTTTACAGCTTTGCCTTAGGCCCTGAAATCGTAATCAAAGCGAAATCGTAGGCACAAGCGCACAAAATTTTATGCGAATTCATCGATATTCAAGGCTATTTTATGTGCTTCGATTCTATTGTGTGTGTGTGTCGGCAATCGGCATTAAGTCCAACAAAGCAGCGGTTGGTTAATCAAGTTCACAGTATTCTGGCTAAATTTAACTGCATTTAAATGCTTGAGTAGATAACCTCAGAAGCACGCAAAAAATTTCAAAGAGAACTTTTGTGACTAGTCTGACCACAGGATAATGTTAAATTGTAGTATTTAAATAAATAAAATTATAATTTATTTATTATATCGATTGACGATTCCAAGAACTATCATTTGATTAAGTATCCCTTATTATCAGTTAACTAATAATTAACCTAGAGAGTTCCACTGGAGAGAAAGAAAGATGGAGATAGAAAGAGAAAAGGAGGGAAAGAAAAAAGGAGAGAGATAAAGAGATTTAATTAAACATACGAGAAAGAGAAATGGGAATAAAAGGAGAAAGAGAAAGAAATAAAGAAAAGAAAGAGAGACAAAAAAATAAAGTAAAGAAAAGAGAGAGAAAAATAAAGGAAAGAAAAGAGAGAGAAACAAAAGATAAAGAGAGAGAGACAAAAGACAAATAGAGAGAAAGAGACAAAATATAGAGGAGAAAAAAGAGACAAAAGATAAGGAGAGAGAAAGACACAAAAGACAAATAGAGAGAAAGACACAACAGATATAGAGAGAAAAAAGAGAGATATATAGAGAATAAGAAAGAGATAGAAATGGGTAAAGATATAAAGTACGAAGTGCGAAATTGCAGAAAACAACTTCATATGCCGAAGAAAACAGTTCTCAGGCCTCAATAGAATGATGAAAGAATCCGCTGAGCCTAGAGGTATTTTCTAAAGCAAAATACAAATCGTACTACAAAATAATGTCGAAAAATTGGATGATCGTTATAATCGAGGTAACACCGATACGATAGATTGTTTCTTAATAGATATAATCACTAAAGTCGCAAAGAATATCATCGAAGATAGTGAAAGAATGCTTGGATTTACTAATGACTATAACATCATATTTCACCATACACCTGCAATGGGTCCCGGGACATAGTAAGATTCCTGGAAACTGTGTAGCTGATGAACTAGCCAGATTGGGCACAACACTGCAGTTGGATGCTAATAAAGAGGGAACTTATATACCTCCGGCAACGTGCAGATATCTAATAGATAAACATTCTGTTGATACGGCTGAATCACAATGGACACAATCAACGACCTGCTTCGTAAGTAGACAAACGTGGCCTGAGTAGAATAAGAGCTGCACATTTCGCTTATTGAAATATAAGAGGAATGACACAAGAGCCCTTGTAGTGGTGTTAATGGGACACTGTCTGATTGGTAGACGCGCCAGCAGACTAGGGTTACCTTGTAACGATTACTGCAGAAGCTGCCAAGAAGAAGAGAAAGAAACGATTATACACCTTTTATGTGGATGTAAGGCTCTGTATAGGAGAAGAATCGCAACTATTGAACGCGGTTTTCTCGATGATGTGATCAAATTGTGTGAACATTTTCACTTTGTTAAGACCACAAGGTTGTTCAAAGATGACTCTATAGTGTGAGGGATCACAGTCCCAGTGGTGTCACAATGGGCCTCCCAAAGGCCTAAGTGGGTCGTTTGACAACCACTTAACCTATCTACCTAATAGAAATACTTCACCGAACTAATATTGGCTCAGTCATAACTGAGCTGATACTCCCCGAAGTGATTCAGAAATAGCAATTTGATGATGCTAATTGTGACATAGCCACTTAGACCCTGATAAGACTTCATAATACATTTGCAGTATTGAAGGGAGCGGTTATGAGGAAGATTTATGTAACTCGAAGTTGTACAAGACTTACAGTTATATCGACAGAGTTGAGAGATATGAAAATAAAGACAACAAGATTGGCTCAAGCTCAGTATTATATTCTGGGGAAGAGGAAATATGGATTTTTTATACTCTCGCAACAAAAGTTGCTAAAGAGAGTATTATAGTTTTGTTCACATAACGGTTGTTTGTAACACCTAAAACTAAAAGAGTTAGATATAGAGTCATATATACCAAAGTGATCAGGGTGACGAGTAGATTCCGGTGTCTGTCCGTCCGTCTGTGCAAGCTGTAACTTGAGTAAACATTAAGATATCTTGACGAAACTTGGCACAAATATTCCTTGGCACCATAAGAAGAACAAGTTCGAAAATGGGCGGAATCGGACCATTGCCACGCCCACAAAATGGCGAAAACCAAAAACACATAAAGTGTCATAACTAAGCCATAAATGAAGATATAAAAGTAAAATTTGGAATAAATAATCGCACTAGGAGGAGGCATATTTGGATGTAATTTTTTTGGGGAAGTGGGCGTGGCCCCGCCTACAAATCGGTTATTTGTATTTAACTCGCAAACTAATAAAGCTATATAAACCAAACTTTCTGCAGTCGGTTCTCTTACGTACCCACCACACACCATGAAAATAGTTGAAATCGGATAATAACCACGCCCACCTCCCATACAAAGGTTAGGTTGAAAATTACTAAAAGTGGGTTAACTAACTAACGAAAAACGTCAGAAACACTAAATTTTGCAGAAGAAATAGCAGAAAGGAGCTGTACTCAGATTTTTTTACAAAATGGAAAATGGGCGTGGCATCGCCCACTTATGGGTCAAAACCCATATCTCAGGAACTACTCGACCGATTCGAATGAAATTCGGTATATAATATTTTCTTGACACCCTGATAACACGGACAAAAAATGGGCAAAATCGGTTAACAACCACTACTACTTTCCTTATAACTCAATTTTGAAATCCATCTTATTCCTTCACTTTATAATATATACATTAGGAACCAATGAAGATAGCGAAATAAAGCTTTACACAAATACTGTATATGATCTGTGGCATCATTTGTGAAAAAATTGTCGAAAACGGACTACAACTTTTCAAGGCCGCAGATATCGAACATGTTGAACTCAGGGCCTAAGGATAAATTTTAACCGAAAATATGGGTAAATCTGTCAGATAATTTAATGTAATTCAAAGGAAATTGTTTTCTTCTAATAGTGTGTCTCTGTTCCAAAAATTATTTTAATCGGGTTATAACATTTCCATATACCTCATTGTAGGTTTTTCAAAGGATCTTCTCCTAGCTCCCATATACCTAATTATAGGTTTTTCAAAAATACGACGAGCTTTAATTCACATATATTTATTGGTTAAATTTCTTCAATAAATTGCGAGAGTATAAAATGTTCGGTTGCACCCGAACTTAGCCTTTCCTTACTTGTTTCGAATTAAAATCATTGTAATTGGGATTAATATCGTTGATATCGAAGATTTGATAAACCTTGAAGAAAGACCCATATACATTTTAAGCATCATATTAAGGATTTAAATATTATTAAAATATTATTTAAAGATTTTTTAGTTTTTTGATTAAATTATTTAAGATAAGATAAAGCGTTCTTTGAAAATGTAATAGATCTAGAGACCACTGATAGATAGATCTAGTGAATATATACAATAAATGTCAAGCTTTTTCTTCATAAAAAGTTGAAAACTACAAGTTTGAGAGTTCCTTTAGAATTGTGTTGTTGTAAATGCCGAGCAACTTGACCTATGTCACCCATTTTCTTAGTGAAATCTCTATAAAACTTCAAATTTCCCTTAGCCTAAAAGTACTGTCACACACCTAGCTTTTCACATACATTTCGTTTGACTTTGCAATGAACAAGAAAAAGAACACTAACAATAACAACAACAATAAAAAATGATTAGAGCCAAATAAGACCATTTGGAGTGCGCATTTAGAGAGTTGTCACAAATGAGTATAGGCACTGACATATATACTTTATAAGTAAATGCGCTGGCATGCTATGGGTATCCACTGACCTTAGACACTATCAACATTTATTTGGCGCTTTTCATCCACTGCTGCCGCTTACAGTTCTAGACTATATATTGCTATGACTTGCTTTGCATACTAAATTATAGCGAGCTAGCGCCAACTAAGTGCCAGTGATTTCATTTTTCTTTTTCAACTTTTTATTTTAACTCCACACAAAATGACGACATTTTTCTATTCATCACACACACATACACGTAGGCATGCACGCAAAGTGACTTCCTCTGCACCCACAATGATTTCCAGCTGTAATTTGGCCATTTAAACTTTTCTATTGTAGAGAACGAGCGAGAGAGAATGGAAATTATTTGCTGGCATTATTCTGCTTTGTTCGTCTTTTATTAAGCTGCGCTTTGTTTTGACTGTTTGCTTTGCTTTGCTTTCCTTTCGTTTAATTTTAATGAACCGAAACAATTTGTTTGAGATAATTTGTTGCTTTCATTCCACTAACTGGCACATTAAAGAAAATGCAGCATGCAACGGAAAGTGACAAAGGCTATGCCATTATATGCAGGTACGGAGTTGCAGCATTGCAGTGGAGTATGAAAAAAAAATCGTTTGAAATGCGCGCTGGCAACAGTTTGCAGGCTATTCACCTTGGCTCAGCGCCTTGGCGTATGCAACGCGCACCGAATGAATGACACGAAAGGAAATAAAGGAGAAGGAAATAATAATTTAGTGCCTTGCAGCACGCAGCTTTATGGTGCTACAGCATATAAAACTATGTTGGAGGAAATTTTAAAGTAGTAAGGTGGCACGGAATGCCGATGGTTTTGAATACTGTAGAGAAATTTAAATTTTTTTGTGACCGAAAATAATGATGAGACATTTGGGAGAATTAATGTGTTAATGGACTGTATTTTTCTTCTAAAAAATATAAATTTTCATATAATTTATATTTGAGAATTTATCTGAGATAAAACCATAGGCAGTGCCAACCCCCTCTAAAAAATTTGATGTAGGCGTAATACTAACTTTCGTAACTTAAGTTTTGGTGAAATTACGTCGAGGTTTTCAAATTACTTTAATATTGCATGGTTTTTGAAATTTTGATGATTTTGAAAAATACCGTTATAGGGTGATTTAAGAATCACAGCCTATTTGTGGATGCATAAGACTTATTAGCAGAGATTTTAAAACATTTTTGAAAAAGTAGCGCTCTTAGTTTCTTAAATATAACGTTTTTCATATTTTTCAAAAGTACCGTTATATTTCAAAAAACCGTAATTCTAATATATTTCAAATAAATAACGCTAGCACAGCTCAACAAACATTTGCAACGAGTATGAAACGTGAATTCCCGTCGTTTTCAAGAGTTATTATGTTCCAGAGTTGCCAGATCGACTGAAAATTCAAGGAATCTCACTCAAAATACCAGTTTTTTTACTTCATCTTATTTTGATACTAGAACGAGTTACAAATACTCGTTCAGTATTACAATCATAATGCCTGCAACATGCAACAAGTTGCACAGTGGTATAAAGGAGGTATATGCCATATATAAGGACTTTGCATGTAACTGTTGTTTTTTTTTTTTTGCAGCACTTTTTGCACCAACAAATCGTTTACGTACCCAGTCAACTGACCATGTTGCACAGGATGAATGCGAAGCGCTGAGTAAAACGCGCCATATTATGCTACACACCATGCTGGGTGGCCACATTGCAATGGCAACATTAAGATTTTCCAAATGCACGATTTTTTATTTTAATTAACGCAGTAATTACGATTTTCATTCATTTCCTGCAGCAAACCAATTTCCGCTGCGCCGCGCTGCCGTAACGGGCAAACGGCATGTCACACACGCAAACACATAGAGAATGAAAGAGGGAGAGAGAGAGAGAGTACAGCTTGCACTGACAATTTACAAATTCACAGCATTTGCACTTGACACAACTGCTGCAGGACGCTGCAAGAGCCTTCAAATGCAATACCTGACAGTTGCAGCGCCAGAAAGTCGGGGAAGAGGTAGAAGAGAGGCAAGAAAATGAAGTGGCGAAGCTAGAGAGAGAGAGAGAGGGAGGCAACAAACTGATGCGCCGTTAAGAAGAAATATTGCAGTCAAAATTGCGTGTTGCAAGTGAAATTATTCGCTAGCAAAAAACAACAACAACGAAAAGAGTGTAACATTACAACACCAACAATAGACAAAGCGTGAATAAATTATTAAGTTAGCTAATAGTTGTATATGCGCGCGTTTGTGTTGCGAAAATGAAAATTGAAAGCAAACATTTTCCGCTGCGGGGGGGGAGGGGCGTGAAGTGGTGAGGAGTAAGGATAATGTACTGTTGACTTTGCTAGTCACTTACCTGATTCAATGTTGTGCATGTAGATCTCACGTAGCAGCAGCAATTCATCCTCTGGTGCGGCGGACATGGCGCCGAAGGCATCGTTCTCTGGCCAGACCTCTCTGTAATTATGAAAATGTTGCAAAGCAACAACAACAAACAAACAAAAAATATAGTTATTATTAACTTGTTCATTGCATTTGAAATGGAGTAAAGTGTAAATAGTTTACAGCAAAAATACTTTAAATATTAGTGCAATTGTGTGTGATTAACCCATTACCTCCCATTGTACTCGCTTGGGTACAGAAAACATTCGACCCCTTGGTAATTACTTGGTAAAAAAAAACATGATTTTTTTATGTACCCAAGCGAGTACAATGGGAGGGAATGAGTTAAGAAATGATTAAATGTGTTTATGGTGTGGTGAAATTACTTGGGGTAACAATTGTATATTTCTTTGAAAATGGTTGTCAAAGGAAATTCACCCAGGAGAGACTAGAACAGTCTAGAGATAACATAATCATTAGAATCAGGAATATTTATGAGCCGAAGAGAGTGGAAAAGAATCTTATTTTTCCCCTCAGGCTTTATTAAACAAGTAAAGTGTGATCCATTTTGAGATTCGCTACTTTTTTAAGGAAAAAACACATAAGATTCAAATTTAACGCTGAATGTTTATTATCATTCGAAAGATCATTCTTTGACATTCATTTTTTAAAGATTATCTCTTTCAAATGTTGGCCGCGGCTACGTCTCAGATGTTCCATCCGTTGAGTACAATTTTCAGTGACTCGTTCGAGCATTTCGACTGGTAACTGGTGAATGACACGCGTGATATTTTTCTCAAAGGTCTGAATCGAAGCGGTATTGCCTACATAGAATTTATAGTTTACATATCCCCACAGTAAAAAGTCTAACGGTGGGATATCATACGATCTTGGTGACCAATCGGCCGGCCGAAAACATGAAACTATCTGCTCACCGAAGTATTCTCTCAATAAATCCATTGCTTGAAGCGATGTTTGGGAAGTGGCGCCGTTGAAACCAAATAACGCCGAGATCTTTTTCTACTACTTGACTGGTATAGCCATCACTTACGCGATTATAGCCGAGTCCACTATAGCGCGCCACGCACATCGCCTTTTCGCAGTTTGGCGCGAATTGTTAATACCACGTGAAGCCAGGTCTTTCTCCGCCTGATCCTTCCAAAGGAGTGGAGGTTTCCCTCTTCCTCGGCATCCACGAGCGGACACTGTATCGAACACTTTCAGAGCTGGAGCCCTTTCGCCATTCGAACAACATGACCTAGCTAGCGCAGCCGCTATCTTTATATTCGCTGGACTATATCTATGTCGTCGTTTAACTCGTACAGCTCATCGATCCATCGTCTGCGGTATTCACCCTTGCCAATGTTCGAAAGACCATAAATCTTTCGCAAAATCTTTCTCTCGAAAACTCCTTGTGTGGCCTGCTCGGATCCTGAAACCGTCAACGCTTCTGCACCACAAAGCAGGACGGAGGTAATGAGCGACTTGTAGAGTTTGATTTTGGTTCGTCAAGAGAGGACTTTACTTTTCAATTACCTACTCAGTCCATCAGTCCAACAGGTGCTACTGTTGGCATGAGTGATTCTGCGTTGGATTTCGAGGCTGTGAACAGTGACGTGGGAGCCAAGTCGCGAATGCGCTGACAGTTTGTTTGATGACCCCAGACATTTCGTTTTGTCCTCATAACCACCAGACCCATGCATACTAGAACTCTTAAGACACTCTTTAGGATCATCAATAGTATTTGATTTAGGGACTTAGGAACTATATCCGCTGTGTTGATAGCCATTATAACTAAGAACCGCTAGGACTAGAGTGACTTAAAAGGGATATGTATATATCTTCTTCTTGACTGGCGTAGACACCGCTTACGCGGTTATAGCCGAGTCCAAAACAGCGCGCCACGTATCCCTCCTTCTGGCAGTTTGGCGCCAATTGGTTATACCAAGCGAAGCCAGGTCCCTCTCCACCTGGTCCTTCCATCGGAGTGGAGGTCTCCCTCTTCCTCGGCTTCCTCCGGCGGGTACTGCATCGAATACTTTCAGAGCTGGAGCACTTTCATCCATTCGAACAACATGACCTAGCCGCTGTTTTTTTATTCGCTGGACTATGTCTATGTCGTCGAATAACACATACAGCTCATCGTTCCATCGTCTGCGGTATTCGCCGTTGCCAATGTTTAAGGGACCATAAATCTTCCGCAAAACCTTTCTCTCGAAAACTCCTAGTGCCATCTCATCGGATGTTGACATCGTCCACGCTTCTGCACCATAAACCAGGACGGGAATGATAAGCGACTTGTAGAGTTTGGTTTTTGTTCGTCGAAAGAGGACTTTACTTTTCAATTGCCTACTTAGTCCATAGTAGCACCTGTTGGCAAGAGTGATTCTGCGTTGGATTTCCAGGCTGACATTGTTATTGCTATTAATGCTGGTTCCCAGGTTGACGAAATTATCTACAACTTCAAAGTTATGACTGGCAACAGTGACGTGAGAACCAAGACGCGAATGCACTGACTGTTTGTTTGATGACAGAAGATATTTCGTCTTGTCCTCGTTCACCACCAGACCCATACGCTTCGCTTCCTTATCCAGTCTAGAAAAAGCAGAACTAACAGCGCGGGTGTAGTTTCCAATGATATCGTTATCATCGGCGTACGCCAGTAGCTGTACACTCTTGTAGAAGATTTTACCTTCTATATTTAGTTCTGCAGCTCTTATAATTTTTTCCAGCATCAAGTTAATGAAGTCGCACGATAGTGAGTCACCTCGTCTGAAACCTCGTCTGGTATCGAACGGCTCGGAGAGGTCCTTCCCGATCCTGACGGAGCTTTTGGTATTGCTCAACGTCAGCTTACACAGCCGTATTAGTTTTGCGGAGATACCAAATTCAGACATAGCGGCATAAAGGCAGCTCCTTTGTATATATGCCACATATAATATTTGTATGGGTTATTTGTAGAAAGTCGAGAGATTAAAATTAGGTTGTTTCTAAAGGAGTTTGGCTTTAAAATACGCGGAACTAGTTTCCAAAGCCTGTACTTGACGCCATACCTATAAATATTAGGTCTACAACATTGCTTCCGCCGTTTTTTTTTTGTAAATTGAAGTTTTTTTGTATAAAACCGGTTACAAATGTCGATGAGCATCAGCCGCACTTTTCTTGGAATTAAAAAAGAAAAGCAGAATTTCCCGCAAATGACGAGAATTCGGCTCAAAAAGTGACATTTCAGTTGAGAATAAGTTTGGGATGCAAACAGATCTCTACAAATATTTTGTTGGGTTAATGAGGACACAAATATCCAAGATCTATATAAACGATTTAATCGATTTAATCGACCAGTGATTGACCCTAGGGACATCTATTGGAAAACGGCGGAAGCAAAGTTGTAGACCTAATATGTTGGCAGCATCTGCATGTTGTTAAAAAGCTCATACTATGCATCGTTATGTTCGCATCGGAAAGTATTCCAAGTAATGCTCGATTATCTCAAATGATTTTCGGGTAAAATATCTCTTACCTGAAATACACACTCTGGATAGAGGAAGAGTACTTTGGATATCTCGACATATTACTTTGATTATCATAGGCCCACTCTCTCTCTCTCTCTCTGATTGATGGCGTAGTAATCAAAATAATTTTCATATAAATCGATATAATTTAAATTAATGTGAATTTAAGCACAAACTGCAGAGCGAAGGCCATCACCAGGCCTTCACGTCTGAATATTACACACCGATATCCCCCCTCTCCATTCACAGTCGCTTTGTGGAAGCCAAATTGAAAGTTGTCTATCACTTGCACTTAAGCCCTTCATAATCAGGTCAATGCAATAAATCCCCGTTTCAACGGCAATTAATTTGCAAATTCATTACAAAGACGATGACAAAGATTGTTGCAGTTTTAATACTGCTGGCAGCGGCTAACGGTAATGAAATGATTATTAAGTGAAGTTATTGAGAAAAAAGTAACAAAAACAACAAGACGAGGGAAATTTTGTTTAAGAAAAAAATACAACAACAACCATGCGAAAGACTATTAAGTGCATACGTTCCATCATATAACGGTGATATGCTGTGAGTGTACGGCGCGGTGTGCGTGTGTGTATGACGCGCTTGTAAAAACAGAATGTCATTAATTTGAAATTTCGTACATAAATCCTTATTAAAATTCCATTTAATATGCTCTCTGTAAAGTTTTCAATACAATTAAGCGCCTGCAGTGTGTTGGCGTCGAGTGCGCAGGCGGCAGCGTGCCACAAACATATGTATCTACAAGTGTAGGTATGCATGTCAGTGAGTGTGGCTGCGTGATACGCGTGTGTAGGTGCTCACTTGTATGTGTGTGTGTGCGGTCGTGTAGCAATATTGCAACGCTTGTTGTACCGACGGCAGGCGTTGATGTGGCAAGCACGCAGGCGACGACACTGTAAGGCAGCAAGAGCAACCTTGGCACGGCATTAAGGTAACTTTGTAATACAATAACAACAACAACAATAGCAACAATAATAATACCAACAACAACAACAATAAAAATAACAACAGCTGCAGTAAATGCGTCAATCTGTGCCGCACAACAAGCGCGCCAAGCTCCAAGCGCCAAGCGCTACAATAACAACTAAGTGGAAAATGAAATTGATGCATTAAATTTATTCGCTGTGAATGCCACACGTGGCGCAACATGATGCCGCATACGCTGTAAGCAATCGTTTCGTTCGTATTCTAGCTGACGGCATGTGGCATGCAATGTACTGGCGCTGTTGCATGCAACGCTGTTGGCGTACTTTTTTTTTAAGCTGGCTGACAGTCCGTTGGCTGACTAGGCCGACAAGACCGCGGGGGCGTTCTTGCAACAACATTATTCGAGGCAACAGTTGCAATTCGAACGTGCTACAATGCCACAGCACAGACCTCTTGAAGCGTTTATGTACAGCCTTGGACGGCTGATTAGAAACATTTTAACTTTTAATTTAAGAAAACAACCTAAACCTTTTCTAATTGTGGTGTTTAAGAAACTCTGAGAAGCGAAAATTACTTTTATTATATGGTAAACTCCGAGTTTAAGACTATTGTTTAGAGTGAGATCAATTAAACACAAATCTGTAAGATAATGTTTATGCAATACATTAATTTTCTGCAGTAAACTCGAGTTTAAGGTTTGAGTTTATGATAACTAACAATTTTTCTCGTCTTAATAAACTCTGAACAGCTAAAATAAAATGTATTCTATGGTAAACTCCGAGTTTAAGACTATTGTATAGAGTGGAATTAATTAAATGGAGATCATTAGGATATTGCTTATACAATACCCTCAATTTTAGCAGTAAACTCGAGTTTAAGATTTCCGAGTTTATAATAACTTAGAAGTTTTCTCATTGTGGTATATAAAAAACTCAGAGCAGTCAAAATATAATTTATTATATGATAAACTCGGAGTCTAAGACTAGCATTTAGAGTGGGATTAATCAATAAAAAAATTTAAGTTAATGCTTATGCAATACATTCATTTTCTGCAGAAAACTCGCGTTTAAAACTTTTGAGTTTAAAATAACTTAGAACTTTTCTCATTGTTATGTCCAAGATACTCTGAGAAGTCAAAATAAAATTTATTATGCGATGAACTCCAAGTTTAAGACTATTGTTTAGAGTGGGATTAATTAAAAAGAAATCTTTATGAGGATGCTTATACATGCAGTAAAAACGAGTTTAAGATTTACGAGTTTATGATAACTAACAACTTTTCTCCTTGTGGTGTATAAGAAACTCAAAACAGCCAAAATATAATTTAGTATATGATAAAATTCAAGTTTAAAACCGGCGTTTAGATTGGGATTGATCTAATGGAAATCTTTAGGAGAATGATTATACAACACCTTCAATTTAGCAGTAAACACGAGTTAAAGATTTTCGAGTTTATGATACCTAACTACTTTTCCCATTGTAGGAGTTAAAATAAACTATATTATATGGTAAACTCCGAGTGTAAGGCTAGTGTTTAGAGTAAAATTATTTAAATGGAAATTGTTAGAAAAATTCGTATACAATACATTCATATTGGACCGTAAACTCGAGTTTAAGATTTTGAGCTTCACTAACAACTTTTCTCATTGTGGAGTTTAAGAGTAGTATTTAGAGCTAATCATCAAAGTGGGCAATCACTTCGAGAACGTTAAGTATCTCGAAAGGATTTTTGTTCAACTCAGATACACATAGGAAGGCTGATCACTTTCTGAAGACTTGAAAAAGAGGAAACTACGTTATAGCTTTATTACACAGGAGCTAGTTGATCAATAAACCGGCCTCTAGCCGAATAAAACGCTGATTAAGAACGATTTACCATAAAAACTAAAAATCTACATTAATTTTTGATTGAGATTTAATCGACTTAAAAATTAAATGCAACTCTGCGAGAAAGACTGATTAAGATAATTATATATACGTTCTTTGTCTGCGATTGGCTGAATTTTTTGATAAAAAAATCAACGGTAGATGTCGCTGATAAAAATATTAATTAGCTGATGAAACTTACCAACACCTTATGAAAAGCAAAAACAAAAATCTATAGTAGCTGATCTGTTATCGAGTAGCCGGCGCACAGTGTGAGATTTAGTCAATCTAGCATATCAAAATTAATTTTTATATGAAGTTGTAGAGATATGAACTTGAAACTTGGCACGAGCGTTAAGGAGATTATAAGCTTCAATATGGTGAAAGACAACGAGTTCCAACTAGTGTCAAAGGGGACTAGTTCCGAACTACCCTCAAAAACACTAATTGGGGACAATTTTTTGTATATATTTATATTCAAAATTTCTTCTTATTTTCTCTTCTAACTAAAACTAGTCGATATATTGATATAAGCACCCACATACAACCATTTCTATAAAATTCTTCAAGTTTCGAACTTTAGTTTTCGATGATTCTTTGGAAATGAGAAAAATAAAATGTTGTTTCAATGTTAAATTTATTGATATCTAAAACATAATAAAAAGGAAAAACTAAAACATTCAACAAAAGAATGGAAAATATTCAAAATTAGTTATTAGTATTTGCTGAGTCTCTTTTTTCACAGGATCTCAGATACATTGCGGTAGCCATAGTTAATTGTTCCGAAGCTACATTTGATATTAACTCTTTGCATTTCCGTTTTTGTGTACTCGAAGCACTTTCAGCAAACTCTTTTTCTCGCCTTCCGCGTTGAGGTATTTGTTTTGAAGCTGATGGTGCGTGATCAAGAGCAAAATCAACAGCAGAAAATTTTGAACTTAGCCAAATAGCATTGTCATGCATAAATCTTGCTTTATCACGGTGAGATTCGCTCCATCGCGATTGAAATTGGAAGCAAAGCTTTTTTATACGATCTTTAATTTTGGTATCGTCAACATCTGGTCCAAAAATTGATATAACGTGCTTTTCGACCGCTTCTGTTTTTTCACTTTTCACCTTGCTCAACCAAATCCAAAATAGTTCCTCTCGCGATATTTCACTCATACTAAAAAAAGGCAAAAAATGGGCAGGATTTTATTTTTTAAATTTGTTTTGGGCACATTAACAAAGATTCTGCTGGCATTCCCATCACGGAACTCCGTGGGACTTGGAAGTTCTAGTCTATCAAATATTTGAAAACTTTAAAATTTGTCTTACCTTTCATGTGGTTATAAAACAATTTTTTCAAAATACTTGAGTGCAAAAATAAATATTGTATAAAACAAAAATTTTAAGTTTAAGTAATAACCTTCAATACAAAAAATATTTTAGGCCAAAAAAACCACTCACAACTTCGACCTGATCACTCAAACTTTAGTGATCAATGCAAGCTTGCAAATCAATTGTAGCATGCTATGCAATTGCACGTGTTTGATAGCTGTTATCACGCCAATAACATTTTTTTATTTTCTTTTGTGTTTATTTTCGTAACAATTGGGGTCTTTTCTCACGTAAAAAAAAATATGAGCGAGTTACGAAAACATTTTTTTTTTGAATTTCGAGATGCTAGATTGACTAAATCTCACACTGTGCGGCGGTGTGAAGGGCAAAAAAGAGTTTCTCAATAATAATATTATTTGATTGATCAATTAATTTGGCTGTGTAAAAACGCTATTAGGGCAGAAACCATATTAGCAGCAGAAATTCGAATTAATTATAAGCCTTGTCAACTCTTGAATTAAGTATAAGCACTCAGAAGTTGTATTAAAAAATTTAAATTGGCACTTGTCGAATAAACGCCTCTAATTAGTTGATTACAACTGTATGGTTTCAAATTAAACAGTGGCACTACCCAGCCAAATGCGCCTAGAAGGCGGCAACAAGGCCTTTTCGATAACAAATATCTATATATCTAAGCTTGCAACTGCATTGCACCAACAACAACACCAAGAAACATGCCTCGTTATGTAGTTGCACTTTCGCACACCTACAACAACTACAAAACACCAATGCATCGCGTTATCTTGCCACGCACACAATCATAACAGTATTTAGTTGCATGTAATTTATGTACGACCTGACCTCCACAAACGTGTTGCTAGTCGCTTGTTTAGCGTTCGTCCTTCCGCACGTGTGTTGTTGTTGTTGTTCTTTTTATTTTTTTATTTTTAACACCACAAACGGTATCGTATGGCATATAGATCATGCTAGTGCCACCTACGCTGTCTGTCGGGTTATCAACTAGGCGCAGGTAAAGCGAACGCGTAACAAACAACAGCAACAACAACAACAACATTTCATATTGTTGTTGTAATTTTTATTGCGCTACTCGAGTTATAAATATTTTAGTTTGCTCTCGCGCTCTCTCCTCCTCTTTGCCATACTTTTAAATTGCTTCCAACTATTCGCCGCCATTTAGAGCGCCGCATACGCCTAGTGGCACCCGCGTCTGCTACTTAAATTTCGTTGATAAAGTTATTGCTCGCCTGTTATTCGCAAATATTTTTTGTGTTTGTTGGCACGCTTTTGTTGTCCTTTATAGTTAGTAGTTGAGTAAATTATGTTCTCAGTGTGTGTGTGTGTGCCTTTTTCCACGTTTTATTTATGACATAGAAAATATTTTCTGAGCTTTTTATCGACAACGGCGCGAGTTGGGAAACTTTTTAGCAAAATTTGTGTATGTAAATATTGTTTTTATTTTTATTGGAATTTGTTTTTGTTTAATTGGCTCTTTGGTTGGCTTTTAACAACTTTCGAGCGGTTTTGTATGCATGGAGATATATATGTAGATGTATGTATGTATAAAAATGTACAGTTGCAATGCGGAAATATTGTTAGATCAAAAAATTATGATTATATGCACATACATATGTAGATTTTATTGGATTAACTTTGCGGCCAAAAATTTTAATTTAATAATATTAAAAGCCGACCAGAATAATATAGACATAAATTAAACAAATGAAATCAATACTTTGTTGTTAAAAAGTGCTTAGCTGATAGTAGTATGAAATTTTATAGTCTCTAATTATTGAATAGTGTATTTAAAATATATTACGAGTCTCTTGTGCACTAGCAGTTCTATTTCCCTCCATCTCATAGTAATATTTATTTCTCAATAATTTCGTAAGTCTAGTTCAAAGTTCATGGAGAAGAATTATGAAGGAAATCTTAAATGACAAACGATGAAAGCAACTTCAGCGTGAAATGTCAACTCAACTGAACTCAAAAGGAACCCAAAAACTGATATATATACAGAATATTGTAGACATTTATATAAATATATAAGAATGTATATTGAATAACATAGGAGCTAATTGATCAATTAACCGGCCTCTGCTCGATTAAAACGCTTATTAAGATCGATTTACTATACAAACTAAAAATCTACAATAATTTTTAATTGAATTTTAATCAACTTGAAAATGAAATGCAACTCTGCGATAAAGACCGTATTTGTAATTGTATGTTCATTGTCTGCCATTGGCTGAATTTTTTGATAAAAAAAAGCTATGGTAGATATCGCTGCTAAAAATATTAATCAGCTAATGAAACTTACCAACTTCTTATGAAAAGCAAAAACAAAATTGTATAACAGCTGATCGGTTATTGTGTGGCCGACAGTGTAAAAGACAAAACAGGGTTTCCCAATCAAAATTTTAATTGATCAATTAATTTGGTTGTGTAAAAACGTTATTACCTAAAGCCATTAAGATTATTCAATTACTCATACGATACAGTAATTTAAGCGCTGAGATGACAGCCGTTATCGACTTTTTACCGAAAATATAGCTAAAACTCTGAGATACATATTTAAAGAGGGCATCTTTTCATAATAATATTGTTAATACTGATAAAAATTGATAGAATTAGGTAAATACATCCCCTAGCCCAATATATCTGATACAAGGGTTTTCTAACTTTCGGAGGGCTTTTTTATATCGCTTAATATATAATATAACTCAGAAAAGTTATGCGAAAGTGGAATCCATGTGTGGTTTTCGTTATTTTGCTTGAGTTTATCCTGAATATGTGGGCCAAGTTGAGTTATCTTAAGAAAGTAGTCTAAAAACATGTTAATGACATTCATAGAGTAGAGTATATGTATATACCATTTGCATATTTCTTCCAAGAGTTCAGCAAAAAAAATGCACATACTATTGGTAGATACTATATGTCACCAAATAATAATGGTATGATATTTACCGTTAGCTTTTGTTTCGCCTGCAGAATAAAGACTTTTTGAAGATTTACACACTACATAAGGTTGTATACCGAGGCAATATTTGTCATTTAAATATGAAAATAGTTCAGTTTGGGGGAGCTGCAGCTACAATGGTCTATCAAATCTGGTATTAATCGAAGGAAAATGACGGGAGAATGCTGAGTACAAATATGGAGGATGTGTACAAATGGATGGAGGAGTACAAATTTAGAGCCCCAGCAGAAAAATGGACTTGGAAGATTCTTTATATACCAGCAGGATAATGAGCCCAAACATACAAGTTGGGTTAGGAAGAATGTTACGATCAAAAATCGACAGAGCTTCTACTATGGCCTGCTCAAACCTCTGACTTAAATCGTATTAAGCATTTATAGCAATATTTAAATGATAAGCTCGTCCGATATTCTTGTCATCCCAATAAATGAGACAATGTAAATAGATTCAAGGGCTCCTGGGAAAACATACCACAATGACTTTTTCTGAACTTGAAACTTGAAAGCCTTTTGGCTGTAATTAACGCTAAAGAAGTCAACACTAAATATTAAAGCTCTATTTATAAGCTAATCTTATAATACGTGGGAGTATCCATACTTTGCTTGTATCCAATTTTGTCGGACACTGTACATGTTTTTTAAAAAGGTATTCTGTTGTAGAAATTTTTTTCTATATTTTTTAAGTTTAACCAGTCAAGAATATGTCTGCAATAGAATTTTTAAACCTCAAATTATTCGAAGATACAAATTTTTCCTGGTGCAGTACCCAAACTGGCTTGGCCCGAACGAAACGAACACAAGACGATATTCTCGAAACAATCAATTTTCAAAACAATACCCATGATTTCTCCAGTTCAACTAAACCGATTTATCTGAAAAATTTGGAGATTCTGCTTTATAGACCTATCTATCGCTGGAATTAACGCCATTCCCAAATTTTAATTTTTACTATTTTTGGTAATTTCGGAAAAGTAAAAATACTTGTAAAAATTTGTATTTTTCCGTCGCCATTTTGTGAACATTTTTTCCAACTTTTACGTAGTTCCAACCATAGCGGCATTATCTAAGATTAATAATATTTTTTCAGGTTGCTAGGAAGGTCGGAATCGTGGATATAGTCACGTGCCAATTTGTTGAGTTTCCACACTTCATTAGCTGCTACTTTTTTAATTTTTAAGAATTTTATTAAAATATTGATTGATTTTTTACGACACTTTATTTACTTGAAATGCATGTCTCCACACCAGAATACCCTGTTAATTTAATTTTCGATATATTTTCAATAGCACTTTAACATAATTTAATTGGAGTACGCACTTTAACCCTGCAATATTCAAGAAATATCACACATATGTGCTCTTTGTATAGTATATACATACATATGTATGTAGGTACATACATACAAGCAAGCGTAAATTTTTAATTCCGATAAGCCGTCCAGAACACCTGCATCAGCGCTTGCGGGTTTCTACTTTTTGTGGTTTTTTCCTTTTTCTTCTTTGCTGTTTTTTTCTTGTTCTTTTTTTTTCCTCACGCCCACATACTTGCCATTTTTATATTTTGCCAATTTCACCAATTTCATACTTATTCAGCATTATTTTCCTTTTCACTTGCCAACTCATTTGCCATTTTCGCCTGCCATTCACTTTACATAACGGACCGTCTGCTGTCTTTCCATTGTAATTAAAATGTGCGACACATTGGACCGCTCCAGGCGACTACACACACACACACATGCATGCCACCTGCCGCGTGCAATTTTATCTGTGTGTGCGCGTGTGTATGGGTTTGTGCGAAAAATTATTGTCACAATGCTATTGGTTATGCAAATATGCGCGTGTTTTCATTGCCGCCAGCGCAGACACAGACACATACACACACACTCACAAGGGCTGAATTGTGATCTTCTTCGCCGGTGAAGCGTTGCGCCAATGCTCATTCAGATTATGCGCGTCCGGCGAGAATATCAACGTCATTTCTGGTATTTTTCACTCACTTGGGACACGACGTAACATAACAATACAATTCGCGCGCTTTTCACCTTGGTGCTGTGCGGAGTGAAGTGTTGGAAGGGAAGCGTGAAGCGCATGTATATGTTGAATGTTGGCATTTAACCTGCGGCGCACATATCTCTTTCGCTTTCTGCTGCTCTGTATATAGGTGTCTGTATGGCTGCAAATAATAATGTATTGTCTCGGTGGCTTTCCATCCGGCGTTATGTCAGTGTGCATTACACGTTGTCCTTGAATTCTGCGGCGTCCATCTCGACAACTATTTTTGTACGCCGCTCTTTGCCATTTTCACTTCCTTTCTTTCACCAACGTCGCCCCACCGCTCTTCCGCCTTCACAACGACGCTTTCATGTTGTTCATCAGGTGGAAAATTTTAATGATGTTGTAATTAAATGACTTGGAAATGTATTTATATACGCAGGAGCACACGCTCCATACACATACACATACACATACAAACACATATACACAGGCATTTATATTTATGTATTTTACATTGTATTTGTATTCGCCTTGCTTAACAGTTGGTCAGGGGTCAAACGCGTCCGTTGTAGTCTAGAGCTGTGCTCTCGTTTCCGTTATTTCTGCTCGCCTTTCGTCACAGTCACCGCTAGCGCACTGTCAATTAAACTTCACTGCCATTCATCTTGCGTTATTTGTTGTTGTTGCTGCTTTATTTAATTTCACTTCGCATTTCAACTGTGCAAATAAACGAAAAATGGCAACATATTTGTTTCTTTTATAGCATTCTTCTTCTTCCACTGCTGCGCATTGGCACGCACTCGTCTTGCTGGCGCTTTTAATATTTTCATTTTAATTTTCAGTTTTTATTTATTTTCCATTTCTTTGTTTTATTGCATTCACAAAATTAAACTTTAATTAAAGTCAAATAATAAACGCTTCGCTAATATTATTTTCATTCGCATTTCGCTTTTTCCATTTAATTTTCATAATAGCTCTTATATCTTTGCTCGTATTTAAACTTTTAATGGAGCAGTGCATTTTTTCGTTTCATTCTTTTACTTCTAGAAAATTGTAATAATTATTTTTCCATGTTTTACGTTTAAGCTGTTTAAATTTGGTTTTATTTTTGGCGAATCACTCTCTTTTTTCATGCTGGAAAATTACACACACAAATAAATAAATAAATTTATGTCAAATAAATTTATAACGAGTTTCAAGCGAATCCGATGAAGTTTCAAAAACGCTGTCAGCCGTATTGGTTTTCTGGGGTTAACCTAGTGTGAAATTTTTTTCATATTTCGGTAGATTACACCTTTCAAAATAACATACTAAAATTTCAAATCGATATCTCAAATAGTTTTTGAGTTATAGCAATTTACAGAGCAGCCGCTCGGTAACAGTGAAAACGATCATTTTATCTTTAAACGCGTTTTTCTTGAAACAGCATTTTCCGAATTTGCTGCAGTGATTACTCGAAAACAAATGATCCGATCACTATCGAATTTTTTTTACATGTTCTATATATAGTTCTCCTATCCCTATCCTATCGATTTTTGATCTGATCAAATATCGAATTTTGGCAGGCCAAAAACGACCAAAATGTTGGGTAAAATTCGACTATTATTTTTAAAAAGCCGCCATATTGTTAATTTTTGATTTTTTTATCGTAGGTCATTGTACAGACAATATTATCTAGTTCAACGAGATATTTTTTTTAGATTTCATCCACGGAGAATCGTTGGAGATCGACTATAACTTAAAAAATATTTAATTTTTTTCCTAAAAAAATTCACTGTATATTCTTGAAACTGTATTTTTTCCTCAAAAAATTCACTGTATATTCTTGAAACATGTATATATATTCTTAAAATTTTGAAATAATTGATAAAGTATTTTTTTTTAATAAAAATTCCCAAAAATCACCTCTTTTTAGGCAATTACACTAGGTGTTCCCCTTAAATGGACCTCGGATTTGGATTTAGCGACCCCAAAAACATGAGGCCTCCAGATCATGACAACAATTTTTTTGTGTGGCTGTATTTATTATATAGTATTTGAGGATTTAAAATTTCCAAAAAAAGCAAAAATCATGTACCATTAATTTTAGCATAAAACACCCATAAATCATTTTAATTTTTAATCATTTATTCCGGAGACCTTCTGAATCATTTTTCAAACATTAATAAATATGATTTTATGAAAGGAATCACGAAAAAGTCCTGAGCTGATAGATAATTCAAATATGAACATGAAAATAAATAGTTTGTCATTTGCTGAAAGAAGACTCGATGTTCTTTACTATTATTATTATTTAGTAACTAATTTCTTATATTGTCGATGATTTCGGGTCCCTATATGAAAGTCCCTATATACTGGCTATTATCTGATTCTTTAGGTCAAATATAATAAGTAACTTTTTCTTGGGATTACGATAGACGCTTTCAAAAGCAACCCTACCCACGACCCTTTGCTTTCTACGCAATAAAAACCCAATTAAAAATCAACAGTTTTTGACATCTGTTAATATTTGGTCTGGTACATTGATGGAGGACCTTAATGTCGACAAGTTCTGGTAGTGTTCTATTGCAAAATACCAAATTAAGCTGTTTTCATTTAATTATTATGCGGCCACTTCCCTGAACAGTAGTAGTCCAACAAGGACAATTTACTTTTACAACCAGATATGATATGATTTAAAGGTCCCATCAAGTAACTTTATGTGTCTCAAAGAAACAAACTCATGTCTCAATAAAACTGCAGTAAATTTGTGCAGCAATAGACTCAAGATGTCGTGTATTAACTCTAAATCGCTGCGTGGTACATTTCAATAACCGTAAAGACCAAATATCTTGTAATTTGTTTAGAGAATAAATCGAGCTGGAGCAACTATTTAAGATTGCTTTTCGAAACAGGATTCTTAATACTAAAGGCTTACTAAAGTGTTTTCCGAGAGCTTTTCGAACTAAACTCAAATATTCGTTTGGATTAAATGATAGACCGAAGTCTATACTAATAAATGTATAACCTTTAGATATTGTCGAGGATAATTGTAATATTACCTATCAGTCTAGGCAGTATTTTGTTCTTTGTTTGGAAAGCCTACAAGTCCCTAATCATTCCCGTCCTACTCTATGGTGCAGAAGCGTGGACGATGTTAACAACCGATGAGACGACACTAGGAGTTTTCGAGAGAAAGTTTTTGCGGAAAATTTACGGTACTTTAAACATTGGCAACGGCAACGGCGGCCGCAGACGATGGAATGGATATAGTAGATATAGTAGTGGAATGGATATAGTATAGATATAGTCCAGCGAATAAAAAGACAACGGCTATGCTGGCTAGGTCATGTTGTCCGAATGGACGAAAGTGTCCCAGCTTTGGAAGTGTTCGATGCAGTACCCGCTGGTAGAAGCCGAGGAAGACGGAGACCTCCACTCCGTTGGAAGGACCAAGTGGAAAAGGACCTGGCTTTCCTTGGCATTACCAATTGGCACCAAACTGCCAAAAGGGGAGATGCGTGGCGCGCTGTTGTGGACTCGGCTATAACTGCGTAAGCGGTTTCTACGCCAGTCAAGAAGAAGTCCAAAAAGACCGTGGAATGATTCAAGAGGAATTGGACTACTGAATCTCTGGCGTAGCTCAAGTTTTACTTAAATAAGCTTATCAATAGTGCGATAAGGACTCGAATACTCTGGATTTGAATTGCCATAAGGATTCAAATGTATATTTCAGTGTAATAAATTTGTCTAGTGAACTAATTCGAAAATGTTTTAATATATTTGATAGCCTATATTGATATGATCTAATTAAGTGAAATTACGTTTTTTATTTATATCCGTTTAACTTAATTTCACAGTGCTTGCGAGTGTAATTTATGAGCAAACTTTTCGTATGCAGACCGATTTTGGCATCAGGTCCAGCAATGGACTGCACCGCCAACTCGAACTGCAATTACCGCTAAATGAGATTTTTATTTATTTCTGTCGAAATAATTTTTCAAAGTTCAAAAGTACTTAAAGCGGAAAATTATGTGCACAATTATCACTAGTGCGATGCAAAGCCATTGGCATTTGTCGAAATCACGCTAAACTGTAGTGTTGTTATTGTTTTTGTGCGAGGCTCTTCATTGGCAATTTAATACAAAAGTGACAGCGAAGAAATATGGCAGCGCTGCCGGGCATTTCAAACACCGTTTAGACAATAAATTTAGAAAGTGAAATTTCAAACTTATTTTCCGAAATAATTTGAATGAAATAAAATTTTGGAATTTAGTGAAATAAATAGTATAATAACTTCAATTTATTCTTAAACAAGGTCCTACTAGTTTTCTGTGTTGTCCACAAATATTTTGGCATCCTGTTATTCTCACTCGCCGTTCAGTCTTTAAGTTCAACGGCATACAAAAAACAGAGTTTCGCTAGTTTTAGTGGACATTACACGGCAACCGGAAGTGCAGCAGGACAATTCAAGCCACCGAAGTCAACATAAAACACCTGCACACAACCGAAAACCGCCGGAAGTCTGCTACAAATTACTAAATTCAAGAGAAAACCAAAAATAAACAACAACAACAAAAATAAAAATATAATAAATGGCGAAATGCAGTAAACAAGTCCGAATATACATATGTGGCCCCAGTGCCAGCGCAAGAGAGTCAGCAAATATAACCTCAAAATGAGTAACAACAAGCGGTAGGATTTTGGTTTAATGTTTTTGTTTGTCTGCTTAACGTTAGTTATCATTTAGTTTAACTTAACTTTTGTTTGCTGTTGTTGTGACATTTTTGCGCGTTTAAAATGTCTAGACGCCATTGTCCACAAATTAAGTTGTGACAATTGCCAGAGCGCTCACATGCAGTGGAGAGTGTGTAGAGCGCGCGGTGCATACGTCAAGAAATGAGAGACAGCACAAACATGTCTCAATGCACATGAACGACAGACGACCACATGACAACATTTCTGCATTATTTTAATTTGAAAAATTAAAGGTACCCTTTGAGAAATCGAATTAGAGAGCATATGGAATGAGAATATCGTAGTTAAATCAGATATATAAAGGGATCATGTTAAAGAATCTTCAATATACGAATATGATAAGGTCTACATATATCTCTCAAGTCTTTCTTCAATAATAAAAATTACTAATTTGGTGTTGCCACCTTTTCAGATTTTCTGCTTTAAACTTCATGCTTTGACTTCATAATTCTGGAACGCAATTCCGAAGAGCATGACGAAGAAATGTTAAATACAAATTTATCTACAATAAAATAGACACCTACATATTTTTCAAAATCGATCATTTTTTATATGTACCCTTTGTGGCAGTTTACTTGGATTACGAACTACATAGCATACCTAAGGGATATTCAATAAAACATGACTAAAATCTATCCAGAGTAAGGACAACGCGCCCACTGAACTTTCACTAATTGTTTCACTAAAGGTTTTTACTTCAATGCTCTTTTTTCAAACAGGAGGATGCAAACTTTCAGGAAAAATAATTATTGCCACATTTTAAAGATAACTCCTCCGGGTCTAGTTAAACAACCCTTATCATCTCTACTGGCCTCACATTGCAGAAGATTTTAAAATAATTTTTAGAAAAAAAAATAACTCATCTGAACGAAAAACAGAACTATACCTTTCGGACCACATATTTTTACCGCTATGGCTGACACCCATTTTGGTGAGAATTTAAATGCTGTTTCAATTAATCTATCCAGATACTAGGGACCGATTCGAAATTTGAGATTATCTATCTCAAAGAAGCTCATGGATGCTGCTCTAATTTTTAGCTTTTAACTGTTAAGATTAAAACCCTTTCAGAGTGTCAACGACAATGACTTGCATGTCAATCGATTTTATAACTTGTTACCATGAAGCGTTAACTTTATTACCCCAGATTATTTAAGATTAAAATTTGAAAATGTGAGTTTGAACATTTCACGATATAGAAACCATTTTGTTAGAAATACAGCTTTTTAAATAAAGGGGTTCTCAATACGAGAACAAATGATATCAATGAAATTCTTTATTTTCGTGAAAGTAGATTCGATGCCAGTATTTCTTTTGCATGGCCACCAAGGACATGCTTGTAGAAGTCCAGATCATCATCACCATCATTTGGCTCTACAGCTACTACAAGCTACTCTGTCTTTTGCGGTCTCTCTTCAGTTTTCTAATCGGAGCTTCTTCAGATCCTCGTCCTTCCATCTTGTTCTTGGCCTTCCTCTTGCTCTGCCGATGTATGTTTTCGTGTTCAGTACATTCTTTTGGGCTCTAAAATCATCCATTCTTGAAATATGTCCTAGCCATCTTATTCGTTGCGTTTTGATGAATCGCACCACGTTTTCGCCAGAAGTCCAGGTGCTGAACCCAATATTCGGTTCGACGGTTTTCAAACATATATCGCCCGAAACTGCTATCGCACGACTGAGGCGGCCAATTGACTGGGTAATTTCGTGAGATAACACGTTCAATAAACTTGAATTTCAACAAATCGATAGTGACATTCGATGTGTGGCGCCGTCATATCGTCCAAGTCCATATCATCCAATTCGACCAAAATTATTCGGTTATCATTGAGCGATAGCGATTCCCATTCATAGTAACGTGCCGATCTTGATCATCACCGAAGAAGTACGGCCCAAACACGCCGCCGGCCCATAAAACGGACCAAACCGTAATTTTTTCGGAAAGCAATGGTGACTCATGGAGTACGTGTTGCTGTCCGACCAATACCGCATATTTTGCTTAATGACGAAGCCATTTAGTCAGAAATGACCCGAACTTCAATTGGACGTAGCGTTCTTACAGTTGAGGCCACTGACTCTGAATTTCGGTAGTAAATTTTAATAATCTGGACTCGTTGTTGGATGGTTTATCTTTACATGATGAAATGACAAACCTTAGTGAAGAGAAATGTCAAAGGAGATGACGTCGTTTGCTGTCCTTATCGGTCTACTTTTGTAGCGTCCAACTTGAAAAACCATTTAGAACTCTTGGTTAGGTATTCATGTTCGGAAACCCGAGATATATAGATTAACGTTAGGTTATGGAAACTAAAGATGAAAGTATAAAATTAAAATACATGATCCCACTCACTATTCCTAAAGTATAACATATCCGATAGACATGGTGATGCCACTGACCTCTGGGAGAGTATAGAAGGTTAAGCACCTCGATTAATTGGGACATTTCGTACGATAACGAATTGGTTTTCTGAGACGTTACCATTGACTATAATTGATTTTAATTAACCTGTACCTTTTTCAAACTCTCGACATGTCCTTGAAGCAAATGCCCGATATAATTAGAAAGACTCGTAATTTTTTTTATGTCAGACAGTGATTCCAAAAGATCAACTTTGTGGAAGACTAGATATGACAGGAGAGTTTATGAAAAAATATGATTCTGAAAGTAACGAGTCAAAAAAGTTAAACCTATGGGAAACTTATTTTGCGAAATCTCTCATTGCCCCCTGTTTTTCCCTCACATGTATTCGTTTTATGATTTTTTTCTGTTAAGTTCACCATTTTCATGCTATTTTGTTTGCAACATATAAAACTTTTGTGTGACAGCAGTAAAAATGGTAGAGTTAGACTTTTGCACCGAAGCAACGCTGAGCATAATATAAATAATAATAACGTATGCACACGATGGTGTCTGCACTCGTTCATGTTCGTTTATGTTCTACCTTCACTTATGGCTAGCTGTTTGTTTGTTTTTATTTTCACTTTTATCACAAACACGAGCGACTAGCGCACAAAAACAATGTGACAGTGAAAGGTCGTGAAAGTCACACTTAAGCTTTGCATTAAGTGAAATTCCACAGACGACACAACGCTGGTGTCATTGCCAAAGCCAAGGCGAAGTAGGAGTAACAAAACAGAGAAAACGCATAAAACTTGTATGAGCTGTGCGCTAAAAGAGTGTAAAGAGAGATAGAGAGAGAGTGAGAGAGGGAGAAAGCAGTTAGAACTGGTAAACAAATTGGCAAAGCAAGTGACAGGAAAATCTGAAAGAGCAAACAAAAAAGCTGTGTTGCCATAAAAAGTGAGTCTACAACTTCAAGTGAGTTTTTTATTAAGCTGACTGGCTACTACAGCGTGTTTTTGGACTTTTCTCCAACAGCTGAGATATAGCCAATTACTTAAGGGTGTCAATATTTGTCTTAATAATCCTTTAGCAGTGCTGTGAACAGTACTGCGACAGTACTTTACTGTTAGGACATATGGCAAGTAAAGTGATTTCAGAAAGTAGTGGCCAAAATATAAGTTTAAGACATGTATTTTCAAACAGATCGATGGATCATGAATTCGTATTGAAATCGGTTACATTGATTTTTTTATTTTTGGACAAAGCAAGAAACGAATACCTTCCGAAAGTACTTTTACTTTCGCAAATGCCTTCAACCTTAAAAGGGTCTAACATAATCACTCAAAAAAAAAGGTTTATTTTCATAAATTTTAATATTTTTCATCACAAATCTACTCTAAACATACACTCCCTAACTAGTTCCAGTACCAAAGTTGAGATCTAAATCTCACATAACTGTGAGGCATACACTTGCCTTGTGACAACGTGAGTACCGACTAAATAAATTTGATGACAAATTTTTTTATTATTGTTGTACTGTTTTTATTGTACTCTACTTTGTTGTCTCATACTACATACTTAGTTTTATATGAAAACTTAAAAGTATGTAAATTAAAATTATAACTCCAACGAGAAATTTGCACTGCAGTGCAAACAACAAAAACTAAGTTGCAAGCATGGAAAATGCAAATAAGCATACAATAACAAAATGAGCACCTACAAGAGCGCAGCCAAGGCAGTACTCTGAGAGTTATATGCCAGCAGCGACATACTAAGCAGCAAGAGTAATACCCCTGACAGACGGCGCGTTAATTCGGAATAACTGCTTTAATTCGGGTTAATTCGAGAGTTATCTCAGTTAACCCGGTTTACTAACTCCCATTTAATCCTCAAAATTTTAGAGAGTTAGAGGGAGTTCGTGTCATTTTCGTTGGCAACATTGTTAAACATGGCCGCTTTTTATCTATTGTGAATGAAAATATGCAATACTGACAGCTGTTTTTCAATTAAATGTAAACAAAAACATACGCATGCAAATTTTTTCTAAAATGGAAGTTTTAATAATAACGTATTTATGTATATTTTTTTAATAATTAGTGATTTTGTACTAGTTGTGCGGCTAACAACCGCAAAATTTCCTTTCTATCCAATTTTATCTCACCAAAATGGAAATATTATTGCCAATCAGCTGTTATGGGAGTTTATAACTCGCTTTTCTGCCGTCTGTCACCCCCAAAATTGGAACTGATTAAAAGCGCAGTTAATTCGAGTTAACTCTGCCGTCTGTCTAGCGTATAACAGGTAGTAGTGGATTTACGGAGTAGGAGTAGAAATAATGGTTTCCTATGTGAAATGGCAAGTAGTAATGCCATTAGCATAACTTTTGCTTTTTAACAAGAATATAAATTTTCATAAGCCGTATTTTCACAGCAAATGCAATTGTAGTGGAGACGAAAGAAGAGGAGGAGAGGAAGGAAAGCAAAAGTGGAAACTTCTAAACATTAAATCTGATGGTATGTGCGAGGACATAGCTAGTAGTAAAAGTAAAAAAAGTCTTGTATTTATTTTATTTGTTAGTGGTGGCAGGACAAATTATGGGCTTAAAACTTATAATAAATAACCAAAGAGAACTTGATATATGTATCAATGGTATGTATCAGATATGAAGTCACATCATATGTACCCGAGTATGAGAACATAAATAATTGCAAACATATTTCTTATGGAATTCGATATTTCCAGCTGACATCCATCTAGGAAATGTTAAATGAGAAATGTCATATTGCAATAGTAAAATCGACGTCAGATGCCAAATGTCAGATAGACGACAGGTAAGAAATGTCAAATTGCAACTGTCAAATAGACGTCAGATGTCAATTAGATCTCAAATGTCAAATGTCAGAGAGACATCATATGATAAATGCAATGATGGTAACTATCTAATAGACGTCAGACAAGATGACAAATGAGAAATTTCAGATGGCAACTGTCAAATAGACGTCAGATGAGCAAGGTCAGTTAGACGTTAACTGTCAAATATACGTCAGATGAGATGACAAATGAGAAATGTCAGATCGAAAATGTCAACTACATGTCAGATGAGATAATTTCAGATGGCATCATGTCAAATAGACTTCAGATGTCAAATGTCAGTTAAACGTCAAATGTCAATTTGACGTCAGATGAGAAATGTCAGATGACAACTGTCAAATGGACGTCAGACAAGATGACAAATGAGAAATTTCAGATGGCAACTGTCAAATAGACGTCAGATGAGCAAGGTCAGTTAGACGTTAAATGTGAAATCTCAGATAGACGTCAAATGAGAAATGTCAGATGACAACTGTCAAATAGACGTCAGATGGGAAATTTCAGATGGCACTGTCAAATAGACTTCAGATGTCAAATGTCAGTTAAACGTCAAATGTCAAATATACGTCAGATGAGGAATGTCAGATTACAACTGTCAAATGGACGTCAGACAAGATGACAAATGAGAAATTTCAGATGGCAACTGTCAAATAGACGTCAGATGAGCAAGGTCAGTTAGACGTTAAATGTGAAATCTCAGATAGACGTCAAATGAGAAATTTCAGATGACACTGTCAAATAGACGTCAGATGTCAAATGTCAGTTAAACGTCAAATGTCAAATAGACATCAGATGAGAAATGTCAGATGACAACTGTCAAATAGACGTCAGACGAGATGACAAATGAGAAATTTCAGATGGCAACTGTCAAATAGATGTCAAATGAGAAAGGTCAGTTAGACGTTAAATGTCAAATCTCAGATAGACGTCAAATATGAAATGTCAGTTAGACGCCAGATATCAACTGTCAGTTGTCAAATACCAAATAGACGTCAGATTTGAAATGTCAGTTAGCCGCCAAATGTCAATACCCGCAAGAATATCAGACGTCAGGTGTCAAACGTCAGATGGCAACTGTCAAATAGACCTGAGATGAGAAATGTCAAATAGATGTCAGATGAAAAGTGTTAAATAGACGTCAGATGAGAAAAGTCAAATAGACGTCATATGTAAAATGTCAGTTCAATGGTCTTATAAGATCTTCAGACTACATTTTTACGAAAAAAAAACTCAAACAAGTGGAAAAAGGCGGACGAGAAATTTAACGCTTCAATTTCAAACCTACAAAAAGTTGTAAAAACAATGAGCTCTCCATTTCAGTGAATAGACCTTATTTTGCAAATAATAAATAAAAATAATAATATAACTAAATATATATTTCGGTGCAAAATTTCAAAATAATTTTACCAATTACAATGTCATACAAAGCAATCAAAAATGCCCTGAAAACCGGATATTACAATACATAAAGAAAAGTTTAAAAATAACAAAATTAACTGCAACCCCTTCAATGCAGAGCTTTATCGAAATGCAAACCTCGTTTGAAAATTAATATTGCTGAAATTCAACAGTGTGGAAAATAAGTATGGAAATAGAAATTAAAAAAAATAAAAAAAGATTATTTTTCAATGAAAATGTGCCAAACGAGCAAAACTAGAATTTTATCAATTATTTCGCAGAATGCGCGTATATAACGAGCCTAACACAATATCGTTAGCTTAGATAGCGTGTGAATGAGCTTAATTGGAAAGCAAAATAGCTACAATGCATGCTATATTTGATATAAAAAAATATTATTTTTTTCAGAAATGTGAAAAATGCGCATAAAATCAATCAATTTAAGTGAGTGAGCGTGCTTAATGCACTTAACCTTTTTATTTATGAACTCACAATTAAATGTGCTAACAAGGTCAATTACGAGCATTTTCATATGAGTTTTTCAGCATATTTTTTCATCCATAGCATTATCAAAATAACTTTAAAGCACTACTTAATGCCAGAAACATTCAGCCATGAAAATTTTAATAACAAATTCTAAAATTCAATTGCGAAAATTGCACAACAGAGAGCAGATTATTAAGCCTTCTGCATATTATGCACATATAATTTATGTGTGTGAGGCCTGACACGAAGCTGGCATGGAGGAAAAAGTCTACAAAGGTGGTGTTGGTGTTCGGTATGGAAATGGTGGTAGCCAGTGTTGCCATTTTACTTAAAAGAAATAAAAACTATTTTCATCTGAATGAAAGCTTGTAGGTTTGAACGTGAAATATGTATAATAGAAAGAACACATCTTTAAGATTGGAGATGCATTAACCCTGACTTCCCAACCTTGAGATCCAGTTACCATTACTCGAACAACTTTTTTATTAAATTCATAAAGGCGCCTGGTCGCAGTGGAATCTTTAGAAACGGTAAGGCTGATAAGACCTCCATTTCATTATTATTACACGTGAGTTCCCAGTTGCCATTACGGTCTCCTTTCCCCGCCATTCATGCTTCCTGTAAACATTGGACAATCACCAAAGCTTGAAAGAACCTACAAAGGTTGTTGTGCTTATCTGATACCACGATTCCTGCAACCGAAGTTGTCTTAACGTGAAATTATCCACACACCGTTTTTGGAAAACAAAAATTAAAGATACTTGGCTCTTTCTACTTTGGCTATTCCTTAGACGCCTTGCCATATATTGATATAAGAAAATTTACTTCGTCTTCCGTATATATTGCCTAAAACTGTCCGCCGATCGTAAATTAGCTACAAAAGCTAGCTGAATCCAACGATGATCCCCATCCCCTTGTGTTATATATAGTTTTGACGATATAGAACCATGGACTTAAGACGATTTTACTGAGCTAACCAACACTTTTCTTAGAGTTGTATGTATCCCTCAAGGTGGAAGATTTCCATTAACTTTAGTTTTCGGTTGCCAGACCATTGCAACGTCATTCAGGCAGAGCTAGCTGGCATTAAGGCAGCAGTAGATATACTGCTTCGAAGGGCGGCATCCTTCCGAGAGATGTGTATTAACTCCGATAGCAAAGCGGCAATACTGTCCTTGGATTCGATGATAGTACGCTCTAAGCTAGTAAGGAAGTGCGTAACATCGTTTTCAGTAGCTTCGAACTACTTTATAATCCGACTTATGTGGGTACCCGGTCACCGCGGAATCGCTGGAAACTGCAAAGCGGGGCATCTTGTAAGAGAGGTTACCCTAGCAACACTGAAGCCGGAGTGGAGGCTAGGGATCAAGTCAGACGATAGTTGCCACAGCTGTTTGGAGGAAGGCGAAGAGGAAACATCCAAGCACTTCCTCCTTCAATGTCCAGCATTCGCCAAACTTAGGTTAAAGCACCTCGGTATGCTTATCTTCGGCGAACCCAGCGAAGTGACTGGAATCGACATTAGCCGACTTAAGAACTTTATTACAGAGTCCAAGCGCTTTGTCATAAGGGTCTTAGTGATCCGTTAGGAGTTTTCCGGGTGTCACAATGGACAGTCGAATCTGTCTAAGTGAGATTCTCTGCATCTGTGGAGATCTACCCCTTAACCTAACCTAACCTATAGGTATCCCAAATAACTAATCAATCCCAATAATTGAATATTTTGTAAGTGTGATTAATACCTTTCAATGTCTGGCAGCCTTACAATGATAAGGAACTGTGTATAAAACCCCAAAATATTCGTTAAAACTTCGGTCGAACTCTGTGGTCTTCTTGAAACACTGGCTTGATATTTCCACCAAATTGTGACATTAGGATTATTATTACGAGAACTTTATTTCAAATAAGGAAGATATTCGGTACTGAACCTAACGAGGTGAATTGTGAAAAATATATCCAATTCTTACTTATTACAAAATTCGCTGACGACTGCTTCAAAGGAGTTCATGCAATCTTCTTCGTCAACTTTCTTGAACGTACCAAATTTGGTTAAATAAAATGTGTGTGCTGGCAACACTGGCTGCAATTTAAATTACCGCTGACCAAAAGGGATTATGCGTCGTCACCACGCCAACAACTAATCATCTACCAAATTTCGCCATAAATTTTATTGATGTTGTATGTGTACACCATTTTGCTTTAAAACTCCGAAATTCCTTAATAATATTTACCAATAAATACTCATACCAACCGAATATTTAATATACCAAAGCCACGACTAAGGAAACCCCAGACGCTCAAGAGCATCAGACCGCACTTGGTCACCGCCGACAAATCATTGAGGGGCGCAGCAGCCATGCAACTACCTCCAGATAACAGGAACTCATTCCCGACACCGACGCGCTGCATTTAAGTAGCTACCACACCGACCAGCTGGTCGTTTGGTTGCCTTGCAACCGAATGCGGTAAGCATATTTTATGGTTGCGGACTGCGTTCAAAGAACGGCCAATAAAAAGGTATTTCGCAGGACTAACGGTAATACCTGTAAGTTGTTGGGTGTGAGACGGTACATGCACACAATGAAGAGCGACGCCACTGTGTATGAAGACACTAAAAGGACTGGAGAAAATTTGCACAAAAGCTGCTGCAAGGAATTTCTTCACGAAGCAAGTTAATTTATTACGCCAAATGCCTTTGTGTAAATTTAGTAGCAAGGTGAAGAAAGAATGTGCAAAATGAAGGAATAAAAGTAGTTGGGAACGTTTTAAGCTTGGATTTATAGGCTACGCGTTGCACTTAAAGTGAATAGAGAATTTAAAATATAGTGATGGACGGACGTGAAAGCCACTTGGTGTGGAAAAGTCGTAAAGACAGACTCGCAGAGTTTCTTAAAGTAAAAAAATAATTAGCATTTAATGCACAGTAAGTATCTGCGATGGTATAAAGTTTTATATCCATCCTTTGAGGACTTGTTCTTCTACAGTAACTGAAGAGACTGACAACTTATCCAGGATTGAAAAGAGAATAAAATTGGAGCTTATAAAGAGCATTTACATGTCATGTTTTGCATTCTCGGCAATAACTGTTATATACGAGGATTATCAGAGTATTCTTAAAGTTTAAAGAGATCTAAAGATCGGAGAACTAGTCATTTTGTTATCTTTTAAGTTGAAGTACTTTACACAACTGACTAAATTTTACTCTTAGAACACTTTTTGTCGAAATCAGTAGGATCTTGATCAATATGTATCCACAATCGAGGTGATCTTAACCGATATATCAATAATGTTAACATATAATCGATTTATTTCGATATATTATAGATAAATTCAGATATATTTTCGATATTTTCGGAAATGTTTTCGTTATATTCCGATATATTTTCGATGTATTCCGATATATTATCGATATTTCCCGACATATTATCGACATTTTCCTATATATTATCGATATTTTCTGACATGTTATCGATATTTACCGATATATTATCGATTAAAATTCATATAAATTTTTCATAAATCATTACTAAATTAAATTAAAAGCAGAATGTAGTTTAAAATCACGTTTTCAAAACTTAAATATCAACATTCGTATTCACTTACCTGGCAGCACGCAGTAGAGCAACTGACTTTTCAAATTGCTGATCGCGCAAAAATCGATGCAAACGTAACATACAGTCTTCCCTGCAAAAAAAAAGAATGAAAAAATAAGAAAAAGTAGATGTAAAATCACAAACCAATTTGAAAATAAAAAGGTATGGAAAACATGAAAGGAAACACAAAATTAATTTAAAATATACGAAATGCAAAATCAGCAAAATAAAAGCACAACAAAAACGATACAATACGCTGCAACAACAACAAAAGAGAAGAGTAAAATCAAAATACCAGCAACAACAATAGCGCATGGAAATTTTCGTAGATGTTAAAAGGATTACAGCTGACATAAGGGATATGAGTGCCGGTCGTGGCTCTACGGAATAGAGGTATACTTGGTATTTTTATATACTTTATATATGAATATATATGTATGTAAGTATTTACTGGTATTTTCAGAAAGCGCTGTTTACATGAAGAGCTACAGCATTTTTAGGCATCGGCCACACCGCCAGGTGCTATGTAAACCGATGGTCAGGCAATGCAAATGAAATTAAAAGAGATTTTCAATTTTCCAATTTTGTGCAACGAAAGATAACAACGTTCAGACGATAGATAAGCTAATATTCATTTGCATGTGCATGCTAAATAAACTCATATATTTTTGGGGGAAATTACAATTTTTGTTTTTGGTAAAAATTATGTACTAAATATTTTTAGGGAAAATAATATATTTTTCAACATTTTGCCATGGCAATGGTTGTCAGCGGTTTTGCTGTTTCTTAAATTTATTTGAAAACCATATAAAATGGTCTATGTTCTGCATAACAGACAACTCGTTAGGTGGCGCTGAGATCGTGATTTTTATACTCTCGCAACAAAAGTTGCTAAGAGAGTATAATAGTTTTGTTCACATAACGGTTGTTTGTAAATCATAAAACTAAACGAGTTAGATATAGGGTTATATATATCAAAATGATCAGGATGACGAGACGGAACCGGATGTCTGTCTGTCCGTCCGTCCGTCCGTGCAAGGGATAACTTGAGTAAAAATGAAGATATCTTAACGAAACACATGTTCCTTGGGACCGTGAGCAGGTCAGTATTGAAAATGGGCGAAATCGTCCCATTGCCACGCCCACAAAATGTCGAAAACTGAAATCCTATAAAGTGCCATAAATAAAGCTAGAAAAGTAAAATTTGGAATAAAGGATCGCACTTGGAAGGGGCATATCTGGATTAGGGTGGCCCTTAGTTGTATGGAGGATAAAAAAAGTTTCTGGATTCTCGATCGCACCCCCTAGAAATATGCGAATAGCCCAAAAACTAGTATATACAAAGTTTTGGGTCAATCAAAAAAGGTTTAGAGGTTGCGCAAGGAGCTTGAAATCCTGAAAAAAATTAGAATTTTTGCAATTTTTATGTCTCAGACTTCCATATTTTAAAGTCACACTATCCCTTACTGGTTTTCCATACCGTAATAAGATAATAAGAATAACATTAGAACCGTTATAACGGTATATCACGAGCATGCGACTCTTGAGAATGCACCACATTAAATTTACTTTCATATTTGTATTTCTGTAACTCTATCATCAATCGACCGATTTTTAAGATTGTGGTAATTTTGGAAAGGTAATAAAATGCAGATCTTATTACGGCATGGAAACCAGATAGTGTGGCTTTGAAATATGAAGACATAAAAATGGCAAAAATTCTTAATTTTTCAGGATTTCAAGCTCCTTGCGCAACCTCTAAACCTTTTTTGATTGACCCAAAACTTTGTATATACTAGTTTTTGGGCTATTCGCATATTTCTAGGGGGTGCGATCGAGAATCGGAATACTTTGGAAAATAAGGGCCACCCTAATCTGGATGTAACTTTTTTGGGAAAGTGGGCGTGGCCCCGCCCCCATATAGGATTTTGTATATATCTCGCAAACCAATAAAGCTATATAAACCAAACTTTCTGCAGTCGGTTTCCTTACGTGCCCCACCACACATCATGAAAACAGTTGAAATCGAATAATAATCACGCCTACTCCCCATACGAAGGTTAGGTTGAAAATTACTAAGAATGCTTTTATTGAGTAACGAGCGCCTAAGGATAATTTTTAACCGAAAATATGGGTGAATCTCTCATATATCTTAATTTAATTCGGAGGGAATCTTTTTCTTCTAATAGAGTGTCTCTGTTCCAAAAATTATTGAAATCGGGTCATAACTTCTCCTAGCTCCCTAATTATAGGTTTTTCAAAAATACGGTGGACTTTATTCCGCATGTATTGGTTAATATGTGAGATTCTTAGCAATATATATCCTGGATATAGTGTACCTTGGTGGTGAAAATGAGTGAAATCGGTTCAGGAATTAACTCAGACCTCATATACTATATATGATGATTTACGTTTTTCTATTGAACTTTATATCATAAGTCAAATTGTATGTTATCTTAATAAAACTATATCAATAAATTGGGAAAGTATAAAATGTTCGGTTGCATCCGAACTTAGCCTTTCCTTACTTGTTATAACTACCGTTTTTGACTCATTATCTTTATACATTTTTGTAGATCGATGTATATATTTATATCAATATATATGTATCTATATTTGATCTCATACTAAGAGAAATTTAGTTCAGTCCATGAATTAAAGATTCAAAACTTTCATAAAATAGTAAAGAGTAACATTCTACATTCTGTACTTTCAGCCAGTTAAAGCCACAATATGGCCGCCACAAACTACAAACCAATACTACACCCGATGGAAACTCCGTATATTCGAATTTAGTCCCTTATGCAGCTCTTAGCACTCTAAGAATGTAATTCAAAAGAGGCAAATGTTAAACGGAAATGATTATCCACATCGCACATGCATATTTACCTAAGCACACCGACAAACTAATGTATATAGTTAGCTTGGCTACTAAAAAATTAACTTCATTCAGAGATTCAGCACAAAAAGAAGCAAACTCAACACAACAAATACTCAGGGTAATGTTATTGAACTGCTAAGGTAGGCAAAAATAAGGAAGAAGGAGAAAATCTACCGAAAGCTTTACAAGGATTAAATAACCAGAAGAAGCGCAAACGCAAATTGTATTTGCACTCTGGTCGCACAGAAAATTGAGAAATATGCTGGGGAGAGCAAATCGAAACATTTTTCTTCGTCATTTCCGATAACCGTTGATGTATTGCCATTCATAACATCAATAGCACAGTTACTTTTTTGACAAACCTAATGTAAGGAATTTAAGAAAAGTGAAGCACAAACAAATAAAAGGACTGACTGTGGCATACAACCTGTTACTTAAACTCACAAATACCGAACATATTTGGCTTTTCACCCTTTGGCAATATATGGCTTGCTTTCTATGTTGAGCAGTAAAGCTAGATTTAAAATTGGTATTTAAATTCTGGGAAAAGCCCAAAGAAGTTGTTGGAAATGAAGTTTGTGTGTACCAATGTGAAAAATGCGCTTCATGCAAGTTCTTGTTGCGAATTTTTATAGAGAAAATGGTTCACTCAACTTAGGTTAAATAAAAGAGATCAGTACGAAAAAAATCCCTAAACAATTAAATAATATAAATATCTACCTTATCGAATCATATAAGTAATTTGGAACCATCTCCTTTGCGGTTCTAGCATATTTATTTACTGCAATATCTGAAATTCCATATAGTTCTAAGCACCAAAGACGCGTTCCACATGTTCATAAGACATAAGAAGAGATGGTGCAGTTTACGAGGGCTGCTATATATATTTCTGGCCTAGGCAACACTAAGTGTTGCAAGGTGCAATCTGACATTTCCATTGGAAAGTTTGACATTTTTTAGCATAGCACCACTCAGAACGTTTTGTCATTTAATCGTGAATTGTTTTATTTACAGGGAATTAAAAAATTCATCTCGGCCAAAAAAATGGAATTAACTCATGAACATTTTCGTGCGATCATTTTTCACAACTTTCGACGTGGATTATCGCGACAAGAGTGCATCGATGAACTAAAATCTTTGTATGGCTATGAAGCACCATCCTATAGCACTGTGAAAAACTGGAACAACGAATTCAATCGTGGCCGACGCTCGCTCAAAGACGAATTCCGTGAAGGTCGTCCAAAAACAGCCGTTGTGCCAGAAAACATCGATGCCGTACGTGAACTGATAATGCAAGACCGTCATGTAACATACCTTCAGATAGAGGCATGCCTATGCATTTCTCGCACCAGCATACATTTGACAATCGCTCAAAAAAAGGCTCAAAAAAAGTGCTTCGAAAATTGGTTTGAACGCATGCAAAAGTGTATAAATCTTGATGGAGAATATTTTGAAAAACAATAAAACCATTTTCGTTGATAAATATTCCTATTTTCATTATTAGGCCAGAAATATATATAGCAGCCCTCGTATTATACTCTAGCAACAAACGTTGGTAAGAGAGTTTTATAGTTTTGTTCACATAACGGTTGCTTGTAAGTCATAAATTTAAACGAGTTAGATATAGGATATTATATTTAGATATTATTTATATAAATATATATCAAAATGATCAGGATGATGAGACGATTTGAAAGCCGGATGTCTGTCTGTCTGTCCGTCCATCCGTCAGTCCGTGCAACGGATAACTTGAGTAAAAATTATGATATCTTGTTGGTACATATATTCCTCAGGAGGTTGATATTAAAAATGGGCGAAATCGGCGAATTGCTACGCCCACAAACCAAAAACTTTTAAAGTGTCATAACTAAGCCATAAATAAAGTTATAAAAGTAAAATTTGGTACAAAGCGTCACACTAGGAAGGGACATATTCGGATGTAATTTTTTTGGGGAAGTGGGAATATGTGTTATGGATCAAAAACCATATCTCAGGAATTACTCGACCGATTTAAATAAAATTCGGAACATAGTACATTCTTTTACCCAGATAACACGGATGGAAAAATCAGTTCACAACCACGACTACTTTCCATATAACTCAATTTTGAATTCCATCTGATTCCTTCACTTTATAATGTATACATAAGGAACCAATGAATATAGCGGAATAAAACTTTACATAAATACTGTATATGATGTGTGGCTTCACTTATGGAAAAACTGTCGAAATTGGACTATAACTTTTCAAAGCCCCGGATATCAAACATGAAGAACTGAGTGCATAAGGGTAATTTTTCACCGAAAATATCGGTAAATCTTTCAGATATTTTAATTTAATTTATTGATATCATTCGCTTGATTTTAGAGATGATCCCGACAACTTTTTGCACAAACTGATTCCGCACTGATGTTGTGTTAGAGAGTTGTCAACATTTACCATAATCATATTATTATGAAAGCCAAAGCTTACAAGATTATTTAACTTATATTCCCCATTCTATACTCTTTCTTCATGTAGGATTATATGAAAGTGTTTCTCAGATTTCTGATAATATATTATAAAAAGTGCTTAAAAACAACTTACTTTTGATCGTCGATACTTTTCTCCGATGTCGCATCGAATGGGAGAGGTTGATCCTCTTCAGGCAACTGGAGTTCATTGGTGAGTAATTCACTTAATTCGCTGGCTATTTCAGCCCATTTATTAGAGAGCTCATCCTGAAAATATATAAAGATATAATTAGTAAATTAATGAGTTCAAATTAATGCAATGTATTTGGTTTTCAGACTTCAATCTACGAGGAGGTCGCTGAAGATTACTATTATACCAACTTAAACGATCACTTTTAGAGAAATTACTGTAAATTTGAGTATTTGTAGTATGCTAGCATAAATATTAGGTATATCATAATACGTTTTGTTCAAGAAAGTGGTGGTATTCTATATATGGCATACCCTTATACCACTTGAAACTCTAAATCCTGCTTTAATACTAACAATTAAATAAAATAAATTTAATGATGCCTTAATATTAAAAGTTTTTAATTATTTAAAATACATTTTATCATTTCATATACAAATATAAAAAAAAAAAACAAAAAAAATTAAATTGTTACTTTGTTTTCTTTGGAAAATAACTTAAATTCAATAAATTTAACGCCTAAACAATATGAATTACCACTTAGTATGCTTAGAACGGATTAACCTTTATGCGCATATTTTTCAATAAATTAGTATTCATTTTATTATTTTATTTAGACATTGGTTATGCAAATTTATGGTTTGCATATGCATTGCTATATTTTTTATACGAATTAAAAAAAAAATGTGAAATGAAATTTTTTACTTCCGTTGCCAATAAATACCGCTGTTTGGTATAATGCAATTTACTTGTTACATACTTGCGTTGTATTTTATTTACCTATATTTACGACAATTTTTTTTTAATAATTTTAAATTTATGCATACATGACAAAAACTACAATGCTTTACACAGGGTGAAAATTCGATATAAATTTCGCAAAATTACCCTTCCTTATATTTTATTGGCATTGGCAACAAGTCTCATGTTTTTTACAGAATTTTCGTATCTATATTGAGAGCATAGAATTTCGAAACTTAGAGTAAGTCGCCTATTTGGATTATAACGGCAATTTCTGGAGAGGTTAGCAGCCATACAGAATTACATTTCAAACAAATAATTTAAGGATAGATCATAGAACGGAACAGGCCAGAACGGAACAGGCTGAACTCTTGGTGCCAGGTTCGGACTATAAGATCTATGATCTTTATACCTCCTAACAAAAATTCCCGGAGTTTCTGGAGAATCACTATCGATTTGTGTGAGGCCCGACATTGCCCTGATGAAACACAATATCTCTCCAATTGGCCAAAACAGTCTGATTCTGGGCAATGCTTCCTTTAAACGCTCCAACTGTCGAGATTACAGATCCGAAAAAAGAGTTTAGACGTATTAGAGCCACTTATAGTACATGATTATCCGCCAATCCCACCAAATAAACAGCAAAACCTTCCTAAATCGGACTCGCTGATTACCACTATTTTATCGATATTTTCCACAATTGACCTTCCAGAACGTGATGCACCTTTGACAACAAAATTACAGTAACGTGATCGACCGAATACGGGATATTTTTTCTTTTCTGGTGACTATCTTTGAGGCGTGCTCAAACAATACTGTACTAAACCATTACAAAACTGTTTGAGAAGTGTTTTTAGTACGAAATATCTTAAACAAAGCGATATACAGATTACTAAAGCCATCTGTTGAAAAAATATTTTATTTTTACTAGACCTTATACTATATTATTCTATACTACTATTATAAAAAGGAAAGATTTGGATGTATGTTTGTAATGAATAAACTACAATAAGCTACAATCACCCCGAGTAACATAGGCTATATTTATTGCTAGAATCTCAACATTCTGGAAATAGACCCAGGTGAGGGTATCGCGTCGAGTACGGAGCGTGTGCAGCGGCTTGAAGAACAAAATATTAGAAATATACCAGCTCGCACTAGGCCGTCGAACTCTGAGCGTTCCCAATGCCTTCATAATTAGAGAGAAAGAAAACGGATACCACAGACTAGAGGTCGTAATCAAGTAGATCAAATAAAATATAATTTCATGTTCGAATTTTCCTCATTTTACTTTTTTTTAATGAACCCACGCAAGAAACGGCAAAGTAGTCTGCTAGTATATTATATATTCATATACTTTTCAACAAAATGTTTTAGAAAACGTTGAGATGCTGACAAAGGGAAATTCCCAAAACTTCCGATATGGGAACAGGCTAACGAAACGATTTGCTGCTATTTTTTAAGGCATAACCGAATCGGACTAGCGTAAACTGCCAAACATATGACTATAATTTTTGTATAATGTCAACTTATCTCATCCGGAAATAGCCGGTCCGAGGATAGCTGGCGTACACTTCTCGGGAACTAGGACAGTCAGTGTCACCTCTATATGATACCAGAAGTCAGGGAATTTCAAAGTGATTCAACATTTATCGATATCGATTGTTTAGTTTCATAGACTTCGAGTGGATATTATATCCCGCAAATACGACAAACTGAAAACGGCAACAAAAATTTTAAAGGTGAGACTACTGAGAACTTTATACGCTACAAATTTGTTACAACTATCATATTATTATAATAGTAAATACTATATTACTTTTGTAATATGCAAATCAAATACAAAATACAGTGCATTTGCAATATACATTTCCCTTTACATTGCTTGTGATGCCCTAATTTCCACGGCACAAAAGTTGAAATTCAATTTCCCCCACAGTGTGTATGCTCCACTGTCTATACAATGTTTTGCATATTTAATTGCGAAAATTTTTGCGAAAACATTTCATTTTTATTTTACACAAATTTCCGTTTACCCAACTACACATATACCTTCCGTTTTCCGCACGTTTTTTCACCAACTTATTTGCTTTTGAGGATTTTTATTTGTTTGGCAACGCCTGCAGCAGAGCTGATTATTTCGCAGCAAATGCATATGAAGCGCTAACTAGCTGGGCCAGGCTAACTAACACACACATGCATCTACATCTACTAACACAAAGACACACCATACACACACACACGCAAGTAATTGGAAATGTTGTTGTTGCTGTCGACACGCAACAATGCGATTTCACTTATTAATTTCGGCTTAATTTTGCCGTACAATTTACTTTCGTAATTTTAAAATCACAAATTTATAAAAAAATATATATGTATATATAATATTGCACAATAAAATGAAAAATCGAACAAAATGCATAGGAAGTGATGGCGGAAGTGCAGCGGCCAAAGGATGCCGTTTGTTGCTGTTTATAGTTGAAGGGTGGTGGTGAAGTGAGGTTATGTGAGGTACATGTTTGTGCTGTGTGTATGCTTTAACATATTAAATACATTAAACGCTCAATTTAATTGCACGCTGCATCATTTCACAGTAATTTATTAAAATTCTGTTTTTTTATTATTGGTAAACAGGCTGCTTGAATTATTTGTTGTGCTTTATTTCACATAGTACTCGATATCTCTTTTGTAGCGAGAATTAACTGTTATGATTGTGAATTTAATTTTTAGTACATAACAGTATATGTTTTTAAAGAGCTCAGAGATTAAGTCCTTTTTCACTGAAATTAAATATGTTATTTGATTCGAAAAGACATACTTTTATAACTTTGCTCTTAAATGTAGGCAAGAATATTGAATTTATAGGCAAGGTGTTATTTGATCTCAAATTTAAATGCTGATCTAATTAGATTATATCTATACTACTATTATTAAGAGGAAGGATTTGTATATAATTTCCTAATGAATAAACTCAAAAACGACTGTGCCGATTTCAAAAATTCTTTCACCATTGGAAAGCAGCTACATTCACCCCGAGTAACATAAGCTATATTTATTGCTAGAATCTCAACTTTCTGGAAATAGTTCCTAGGTGGGGTATCAAAAAGACTCCGTGTTGGAGAATCTTAATCTGAAACTGAAAATCGTATTGTGGTAACGAGGATCTCAATGTTTATGCCCAGTTTCAAAAATATAATTGTGGACAAATCGATAATTGATAGTTGAGTTTTGATAACTAGAAGCAGCCTTGTACATTTCCAAAAACGTCGTCTTTCGATTAAAAATCTGCTACTAAGTAAAAAAAAATTAGAAGCATATCCGTCTTCTTTTTAAAGGTTTTCTTCTGAGACTCTTCGGAAAAGGATAACAGTCCAAACGGTACGGTAAGTTTGAGAACTGGATCTACAAATACATGGATGATTTTCCACGACCGGTATAGGTAAAAAATTATATTCGAACAAGAACTGTCAACCCCATAATATTGGTAATATTTTCTAACGCTACGACAGCAACAAAGGCAATATATGGGTCCATAGATTACTTCATATCAAACAGTTCGAAATTAATAGTTGAAAATTTTTATTTCATCGCTATCATTAGATAGCCTTCTACTCAAATCTAGTCTAAAACGTTCAGTTCATACAGTTTGTCTTCCAATTCCTTAATAGCGAATATACTAAAACTCTACCTTATTACTTCTGCAGATACCAATGCAAGCTCACCCCCGCCTCGAAAAAATGGGCTCGCACTTCCTCCACGATATCGGTTGACTGGCTTATCGGAAACAAAAAAATTAGCGAGGTTTTAATCTGTAAGCTTAATTACACGGAATGGACTTCGATCAACTGAATATATCAAAAAGAGTACTTTTGGTAGAAATTTGAAAGATAAATTTCGAATTTTAAGTTTATTTTCAGTTTTTTGCTATTTATAATATAGCGTTCCATGTGTTTACATATGCTGAGGACACCCTAAACCCCTTGAAAATGGGCGTGGCGTAGCCCACTTCTGGGTCGAACACCATATCTCAGGAACTAATGGCTCGATTTCAATGAAACTCGGTATATAATATTTTCTTGACACCCTGATGACACGGATGACGGAAAATAATCAAAATCCGTTAACAAACACCCCTAATTCCCAAATATAGTATATCTAAATGTTTAATTCCATCAGATTCGTTCACTTTATAATAGGAATGAATGATGATAGCGGAATAAAATTTTACAGAAATACTGTATTTGAGCTGTGGCATCACTTTTGGAAAAATTGTAGAGATTGGGCTATAACTTTTCAAGATCCCGGATATCGAACATGAAGGACTCAGTGCCTAATGTTAATCTTTCACCGAAAGTATCTCTCAGATATTTAAATTTTATTCATAGAGAATCTTTTTCTTCCAATAGTGTGTCTCTGTATCAAAAATGGTAAATCGGGTCCTAACTTCCCCTAGCTCCCATATACCTAATTATAGGTTTTTCAAAAATACGATTGGCTTAATAGCTTATAAATAATGTGTAAAATATCTTAGCCAAATTAAATGAGCATATAATCTTAGATATAATGTATCTTGGTGATGAAAATTTGTGAAATTGGTCCAGAAATAAACCAGCCCTCATATACTATACATGATGAGTTTCGTTTTTCTATTGGACTATATGCCGAATATATGGGTCAAATTGTGTGTTATCTTTCCTTACTTGTTAAAAATCACTTTACTATCGTATTCTAGACATGTTAAGAAAGCAATTTATGAAAAACAAAAAAAAAATGTTTGAGCCCATCACATGGGATGACCCACTTAATAAAAACTTGAATATATGTATATAAACCGAACAAGATAAAACTTTCAATTTACCCGTGAAGCCTAACGGTAACTGCAAATCTTTGAAGCGAGGATTAAAGGCAAAAAATGGAGGAAAAACGGACTGTGATATTCGAAAGAAGGGTGCTGAATCTTACTATAGTGATATAATAAAAGGCATTTAAGGGCATTCCGTCTATTACTTTGTAGAAGCATAAGATTTATTGAATAATGAACATATTAAATCTATTTTGGTAAACGAAGATTTTGCATTAAACCTTTTCAATTATGAAATGGCTCCAAAAATCCTTTTTTCGTCCGTTCAAATAACTATGTATATTTACAACAACCACTGCATATCAGGAAAATTTTCAAAATTACAATTTACTTCGATAAATTCTTGTATATATAAAGCAGCTTAAAATCACAAAGTATATTTTTTATTATTTAAAATTTTTGGCACCTTTTGCTGACAGAGAAAACATTGACTGAAGTCGCGTTCAGCGAGTGAAACACGAAAGTGCTGGTCAATACAAGCGATGCATTTGTCAGCGGGAAAAACTATAAATTTCAACAGACTGCAACCAATTCCGGGCAATAACCCCACAGCGCCTCCCCACACACTGCGTCAACACAGACAGACAAACAGAGGAGTGTGTGTGTGTGTTTGAGTGCACCGTCACCGCTGCACTAAATGGACAACTATTATTACAGTTAATATTTAAATTTATCAATAAAATAAATAACGGCGCGCCATGGCGACAGGAGGCAAACGAAGTGCGGGCCAAAGTTAACACGTCGTGGCGCTGAGTGTTGGAGCAATGGAAGTCATGCTGGGCGAGCGGGTGTGATGTCCGGGGGCATACAGAAATTACATATATTGTATTTAAATATACGCACACGCGAACGAACGGAGTGAACTGTAGCGAAATGACCGAAGAAAAGCGGCGAAATGAAATGAAATGTCTCTGCTGATTGGACAAGCAACGGGTCGCGAGGTCAACGCAAGCAGCCCGGAGGCAGATGCCCTCGCAATGAGGCGAATATGCGCGCCGGCAATGGCTAGCGTGTGGCTTGGAGGCGGCGGCAGAACAAGAGAAAATACAGACGATAGTTTTTGAAATCCGCGCAACGATTGCGCTGTGTGGCAATCAATCAGCGCGGCAGAACCGCGACAACGGCTGCAGCCGCTGCTGCGGCGATGGCGGCGATGGTGGCGGCCATTATTGCGTTGGTGATAAATAAATGTCCATACATATATATAGACAAGTAAGTTCGAGTAGTTGTATGAAAGCGCTGGTGTGTCTGTCTGTTTATGTATAATAAATGTATAATATATAGCTTTGTGAAGCTTACACTATCACAGTGCTGGAAATTTATTTTATGCAGTCCACATGTATGTATATCGAACGGGGTCTTGACTCTGCAACGACTCCATTAAAATTTGAATGAGCGTTAAGCTGACGATGCGCAATTTAAAATAACAAAGACAACAAAAATGGTGAGTTTTATGGCACTATGGTCGGCATGTGTATAGTTTATACAGAGGTAGTCAAAATTATTTACACATCGAACGTTTTTTTTCAAGTTTCACACATAAAGCTTTCGCTCGTTGTTGTTGTTGTCGCAGGGTAACAAAATTCTATGTTGTTGTAAACCTTGATCTATTCCCGAGCGAATGAAGTCGGTTTGGTAAGAATAGCTAGATATATGGCGGAGAAATAAGCAAATGAACTGAAGACTCGCAGTAGTCAAAAGTATTTACACACATTTTTTTTGCGTCAAAAGTATTTACACACGGCGATTTAGCCTTTATCCTTGGATTTGGTTTGAGCAAAAGTAGTAATTTGATTCTATTGCATTCTTAACAACCTAACTCAGCCTTAAAATATAAAAATTTGTAAATAAAATATCGAAAACAAAGGAATTATCGATTATAACTAGATTGGAGACTGTTACTAAGTTTAAGACTCGGGTTTAGGCTTCGGAGTTGGTTAAAATTTATAGAATTTGATGGAATACTGTTTATAATGTTATTAAAAAGAAGGAAACGAAGTATTGCAAGGACAATTTAAAGATAATTGGGCGGAAACTTGTGATAACTCAAAGAGAATGCAGAAGATTAGTAGGAACTGTCATACAAACTCCCACAATTAGTCCTCTTAATATTGCAGCATCATCGAATCTGCATATTGCATGAACAGCCAATGATGCTACACTGCTAATGACATTTTAAAATAGTAACATAAATACATACGTTCTGTATAAAGTTGACCACTTCCGAAACCAAAAAAGCTTTATTTCCGAAACCAAAAAAGCGATATGCCTCTCATTTGCCTTAAAATGCATCCTAAAGCCTGTCGTGGACAGATAAGGCTGATTTTTTGTTCCAGGGCTTCTTTAGTAAACGCTTTATGCATTTACCACGTGAGAAGAAGAATAATGCAGCTTAGACGCTAAATAGAGTCGGGAGTGATGATTTGTGATTTTTTTTGATTCTTTGGGGAAATTTTCCTTACTTCTATTTTGGAGATTCGGTACTAATTTAGTGACCCTAAATCATCCGGATACATCAGAATTCACATGACCATGCCATTGTAGTGGTCCGTCGGCCTTTTCCAACTATTGACTACATTTTACAACAGGATAATGCTCCATTTCATGAACGATCTTTACCTTCAAAAGTTTCAAATGAAGCAAATCAAGTTGACCTCCGCGCAGCCCTGACCAAAACTTTACTCAAAATGATTGGTCTTTCGTTAAATATCAGAAGACAATTGATATAATAACCGAAATCGCCGAAATTACCGACATTTGGTCTAAATTAACTGTTAACTTAGCGCACAATTGTGTTGAATCAATTCGGACCATAAAGCAGGCTGGTATTGACGCCAATGGTAATGTAACCCATTATGAATTTATCACCTTAGAATAGGAATTTATACTGAACATTAAAATGTTATAGTTATCATTAAATAAGAACAGGATAATAGAGTTCATGTTGTGTGTAAATACTTTTGACGCAAAAAAAATGTGTGTAAATACTTTTGACTACTCCGAGTCTTCAGTTCATTTGCTTATTTCTCCGCCATATTTCTAGCTATTCTAGCCAAACCGACTTCATTCGCTCGGGAATAGATCAAGGTTTACAACAACATAGCATTTTGTTACCCTGCGACAACAACAACAACAAGCGAAAGCTTTTTGTGTGAAACTTGGAAAAAAACGTCCGATGTGTAAATAATTTTGACTACCTCTGTATATTATTACAGGGTGTTCAAAACGTACGAAAAATTAAAAATTGTTGGAACTTAAAGGTAAATTTTAAGCGTTAATAATTAGTTTTAAAGTAATTCGATTCGCCACTTCTCAACTCGCTACGTCTGAGCTAACTCGCGTCTCAAAAAATTTGTGGAAAGTGGCGCCGTCTTATTGAATGTCGCCGAGATCATGAGCTTCAATTTCAAGCATAAAAAGTCGGTAATCATGATGCGATAACGGTCGCCATTGATATTTACGGTTCTCGCCACACCATTTTTGAAGAAATATGGACCGATGGTTGCTTCGACCCACAAACCACACCAAACCTTTGTTTTTCCAGAAAGAAATGGCAGCTCTTGTATTTCACCGGGCTACTCTTCGTCCCAAATGCGGCAAATTTGCTTGTTTACATATCCATTGAGCCAGAAATGGGTCTCATCGTTGAACAGAATTTGGCTTGGAAACGTCGGATTTTCTCGGAACATTGCAAGAGTTCATAGAGCGCGCCAAGGTCGTTTGGAATGGCCAAGCAGCCTCAGTTGTTGAACAAGCTGTATTGATTTCAACTTTAATTGAAGATCTCGACATAAAATGCGCCAAGTCATTCCATACATCAGCCCCAGTCGCTGCGAACCTCGCCGAAACGACTATCCAATGATCTTCGTGTACTCTCCCAGCTACGGCTGCTATATTTTCTTCACTGCGTGCAGGATGTAGTCCATTCGGTCGTATATTATCCAATAATGAATGCTGAGTCTCCAGATGGGTGATGGTGTTGTGTACGCTCAATAGGCCGAATATGTTGACCATAAGTTGAGCGAAGTGAATTTTCGTAATAAAGTTGAACAATTTGTTCAGGCGTAAGTCTTTCCATGATTAAATGTCAAACAATACTTAACAAAACATGACAGCTTGACACGAATCACGCGTGATCTCTCAAAAAAGGGCTATTGAAAAAAGTACCTTTACTTGGATCACCCTTTATATTAACATACACCATATACTGCAGAGTAAAATTATAGCCTCAAAGAATACATACAAATTAATATCAGTGTTCTGTGAAAATCATTTTTGGGATAAGTAATCTTAACTCAGATTGGGAAATTTGATCCTAATAACTGGAAATACATATATACTACCAAGTAAAACATTTGCTCAAAGAAACTCTTGAAATGATATACATTGATTTCTACTTCTCTCCATCTGCAAGAATTTGTCAATTCACTACTAATATATTTCACATGACTGTTAAATGTTGTTCGCCACTCATTCAACCGGTTAAACACTCGCTGCCGACTTTGCTTTATTTTCACTCAATTAAACTTGATGTCTCGTTATAAAATTTGCAAAAAGCTTACGACTTTTCATCAATACAATGACAGAGGGCAACGGCAAGCGGCGGCGGGAATGTGTGGCGTAAATTGTTTGCATTGACAATTTAAGGCAGGCGAATGCCAAAGTGCGGCAAAAAACGGCCGGCTAATTGTACAACGTCGCTTGGCAAAAGGATTTTTAAATATTTACTTTTTTGGTGTTTCTTTTTTCGAGAAGCTGCTGCAGTGATATAATTAACTTTAATAGTTTGGCACTTTGTCTGTGTGTGTGTGTGTCTGTGTGTAATGACCGTTCACTGTAAATTAATTTTTAGTTGAGCCGCAGTACCGGCGGCCCACTTTTTCGGAGTATAGCAGCACTTACCTCAGTGAGTTGCGGTTTTGGTTCCGGTTTTTTATTTGCTTTCGACTTGCGTCCACCCTTTTTGGTGCGTTTCTTCTCCTGCAACAACACAGTGTCCTTGCAGAACTTCTCCATCATTTTAATGAAAATATTGGCCGTTTCGATCACATCGCGTAGATAAGCTCTGTGGAGAGAAGAAGAAGGAAAAGTGTTGAATAAAACATTAAAATTTAAAAACTATTTAATGGATTAAAGTTACAGAACAGCTCTTCACTTTGATATTTTTATACTCTCGTAACATGTTATACAGAGGACCTACAGCTTTGTTCACCTAACGGTTGTTTGTAACACCTAAAGCTAAACCATAGCTCAAGAACTACTCGACCAATTTCAATTAAATTTGGTAAATAATGGAAAATGACGAAATCGAGTTATAACCAGGCCCACTTCCCATATAACACAATTTGAAATTAGAACTCACATTATAATATACATATTTATCAAGAACCAATGAAGATATTGGAATAGTACATTGCACTAATAATTCCAGGTGAGGTGTGGCATAGATCGTATAAAAAATATACTATGAACTTTGAAGGCCCCAGGTACTAAACATGAGGGCCTCAGTTCCTATGTATACTTTTTTTTATCGAGAATATCGTCAAATCTCCCAAATATTTTGTAGAAACTCAAAGGTGATCTATTGCTTCTAATAATGTGCCTTTGTACAAAAAATATGTAAAATCGGGTCTTTACTTTTACACTAGCTTCCATACTCCTAATATTAGGATTTTCAGGCATCCGTGGCTTTATGTTGTATATATCTGTTAATATGTAAGATATCTAAGTAAAATTAAGTGAAAATAAAATCTTGGAAATGATGTAGCTTGGTGGCGAAAATAAGTGAAATCGGTCCATAAATTATTCCAACTCCCATATACTATATGACGGGTGATCCATGTAGAGATACTTTTTTAATAGCTTATTTTTGATAGATCACGCGTGAGTCGTGTCAAACTCTACTTACTCATGGAAAGACTTATGCCTGAACAACATTTAAAAATTATTCAACTTTATTACGAAAATTCACGTTCTGTCAAGAATGTGTTTCGGGTGCTTCGCTCAACTTATGGTCAACATAATCCGTCTATTATTGGCAACACCATCACCCATCTTGAGACTAAGCATTCATTATTGGATAATATTCGACCGAATAGACCGCGTCCAGCAGTGTAGAAAATATAGCAGCCGGTGCTGAGAGTGTACTCGAAGACCGTGGAGAGTCGATTCGGAGGCGTTCACAGCAACTCGGACTGAAGTATGGAACGATTTGGCTCATTTTATGTCCTGATCTTAAATTGAAAGTGTACAAAATATAGCTTGTGTAAGAACTGATATCGCTCGATCTTCCCAAGTGTCATCGCTTCGTTCTATGAGTTCTTGAAAAGTTCCAAGAAGATCCGACGTTTTCTAGCCAAATTCTGTTCGACGATTAGGCCCATTTCTGGCTCAATATGTATGTAAAGAAGCAAAATTGCCCCATTTGGGACGAAGAAAAAAACAACGGTTTGGTGTGGTTTGTGGACTGGTGGAATCATCATCCATATTTCTTCAAAAATGATGCAGGCGAGAGCGTAACCGTCTATGGCGACCGTTATAGCACCATGATAACCGACAGTTTGATGCATGAAATTGAAGTATGGCGGCACCACTTCCCACACATCGCATCAATCACAGGATTTATTGAAAGAAATCTTCGTTGAGCAGATAATTTCACGTTTTGGGCCAGTCGATTGGGCACCAAGATCGTGTGATATCACACCTAAAGACTTTTTCCCGTGGGGATATGTGAAGTCAAAAGTCTATGCGGACAATCCCGCTCGTGTCATTCGCCAGTTACCAGTCGAAATGCTCGAACGAGTCATCGAAAATTGGACTCAACGGATGGAACATCTGAGACGTAGCCGCCAACATTTGAAAGAGATAATCTTTAAAATATAAATGCCAAAGAATATTCTTTCGAATGATAATAAACATTTGTATTTTCTGTGTTTTTTTTTAAGTAGGGAAATTCGAAATGTATCACCCTTTATAACGACTTTCGTTATTCTATTGCACTTTATGCCGAACATATAACAAACAGGAACGCCGCTGTCCTCTTGCAACTTGCTTCTGGATGAATGGGTCTCAGTCGAACTGAGCAGGCGTTGGACAGTCACTTGCACCTGTTCTGTCGCAAGATCATTCTGGCCCAAAGTAAATCGCAAGAGGTCAATGGAACTCTTTGCCCTAAACAAGATCAATCTTTCCCAAGTTATAGGTGTTCTAACTGGTCATTGTCCCATTGGGACTCACGCGGTCAAATTAAGAATTTTATCGGATGCTAGCTGCAAAAGCTGCCTAGAAGATGGTGAGGTAGAATCCTCCCATCATTTCCTTTTGGAATGTCCCGCCTTTGCGAGATCTAGACAAAAAATCCTTGGATCTCACTTTTTTGGGCACCCCCGCGAATTAGCGGACACAGAAGTTAAAAACCTCTACAGATTTGTGGTAGGTTCCAAGCGCTTTGTCGATTCATAAATAAGTGAGGGGGTTGAATTTTTACGGCATCACAAAGGACTGCTCTCGATAGTTTAAGTGGGTTTCCCCCTATAGGGAAACAGCCTTCGTACCTAACATAACCTAACCTATGCCGAATATACGTGAATTGTGTGTTATCTTAACCCTAATAAATTGCGAGAGTATAAAATGTTCGGTTACACCTAAACTTAGCCCTTCCTTACCTGATAATTTTATTATTATTACATATTTTTATTCAGTATGGCAACCCTGTACTGTACCCCTGTATCCACTTTGCAAATCAAGTCCTCGAAAATACTAAAATGGCGTACTTTTTTACTTCAAAATTTCATCGTAATTCATATTTCTATAAATTAAAATCTATTAAAATTATGTGGCAACTCTATATAGTAATGATTCTGTTATAAATCAAGTGAGAGCGCTAAGTTATATTTATGAAATATTTAATCAATGTGTCATTGCAACTACTCAGTTTATTACGATATGTAACAGCCGTCGGGTAGATTTCGCAGATATAAGAACTTTTTTGAATATCAAATATTATAAATTGCCATTTCATTGAAAACGTATTTAATCCGCCTAAATGAGCAAAAATACATTCATATATACACGCCAAATTAGCTAGCAAAAAACCGTTGAATTTATTGCCGCGCAAAGGAGGATCGACATTTGAAAATAAATTAATTGCCTGTCAAAAAACCGCAGAGGCTAGCTTAAATCAGCGCGCAGAACTTCCGGCATACTTTGTAGCATTAAAATCTATAAATGCGCAAACAAAAGCACATATGATTTGCATATGTGTATATATGTATGTGTGTGTGTGTGAAGTCAGTGCGACGCATTAAACGACAAATTAGCGCAGTAATGCTGACAGCTTTTCAAAGTCAAAAGTTCTGCAAACCAGATGACCACCTGCGCCAACACCACACACACACACACAAGCTGCACTTTCATGCATAAAAATACATACAAATGTATGTGTAACGGTTCACAAATCGCGTCTAACGGCAAATGCAACTAATTAGTGCATTTCACAGAGGTATTTACGAATTTCGCAACAATAACAATAAACGCACCTGTGCGCACAACAACATTTCCTCCGCGCGAGTGTGTGTGGGTGTTCAAGCACGCTTGCTGATTTGCATACACCGTTATTCGCGCGTTAATGTGGGTGTATGTTGTTGTTGTTAAACCGCGCGTTTGTCATGCGGCAGCGCGGCGTTACACGATGCAGAAAAACCGCAGCGACGGCGCTTGCGGGCTACAAGTGGATTAGTGTGTTCAATTGTGGCATAAAATAAAGTAGGACAAATGGCGGGCGAATATGACATTTAAATATATTATATACATACATATACTAAATACATATATATATATATAATTGTGTATGTGTGTTTGTAAGTCTTGTGACCATGTTAAACCCTATTGTCACATATAGTGTGTCTCGAGTTATAATTAGTAATTTGCTAAGTGCTCTTAAATTGGGTTTGAAAAGAGTAATCTATGAGTACCCGGGCTTTATCGATGTACTATTGGCGACTTGAGCACCAATATAATGTAGTAACAACGGTTTTCGTTAAAAGACTTGGGGTTCGTAGTCTATTTCTTACTTCTTGTTCCCAAACTAAACAAACGGCTATATCCTCGACTTTTCTCGCTTCTTCATTGCGCGGAACCTGACACTCTCTCCTGATATTTATCGAATTCACATCTGTAGTGGAGTAGAACCGTCTCCCAGGAACGTAAAGAGGTCATTCCTACAATAAGTCGACGACATGGAACAATGTACCGATCAGACTTCGGACGCAGACAGCATCAGGCATGCCTTAAACTTTTTTAGACTCCCTCTCATCGAAGGGCATCCTCGGAGTCTAAGCAACACTAATTACAGACGAGGGTCACTCTTGTTTCGCGATACGACGAACTCGAGTTGGCTCGCTACATATTAGTAACCCTTTCGCAGCTACGTTTTGGACATTGTAGCAGGCTCAGCTCTTACCTATCCAGGTTAGACCCCGAACTGCAAAATTGCAAAGAGTCCTCGCATGAAACTAACCTCATATTTTTATACGCAACGAACCCAATTTATCCAACACACCTCCCAATGGTTCGAGCTTGTCGAAACAGCACGGAAAACTACAATTCTTGAATGCCCGGTATATAAACTAGGAAAAATCAAGTGATTTTCTAACCTATAAATGCTTTGGGCAATGTCTTCTTGATTTATCTAACGACATCAAGCCATAGAAGCTCGGTTAAGCAACCACACGAAGGCTAAAGCTCATGATACTCCGAAAATATCAGAGTTATAGTGTTTTTACACAGCCAAATTAATTAATCAATTAAAATTTTTATTGAGAAACCCATTTCTGCCTTTTATACTGCCGGTTACTTGATAACCGATTAGCTGTTATAGATTTTTGTTTTTCTTTTCATAAGAAGTTGGCAAGTTTCAGCAGCTGATTGATATTTTTAGCAGCGACATCTACAGTTAGCTTTTTTATCGTCTTTGTCGCTGAGTTGCATTTGATTTTCAAGTCGATTAAAATGTAGATTTTATTTTGTATGTTAAATCGATCTTAATAAGCGCTTTAATCGAGCAGAGGCCGTTTAATTGAGCAATTAGCTCCTGTCTAAAAACGCTATTAGCATTTCTATGCTTACTGAATTATAATGAATCATGTTTCTAGACAGTGGGGAAGTCAAAACAAGTTGCTAACACACGCTGGTCTTAGACTTTAGTCAACACTCGGACCAATACTAACCTCAAATAAGTTAATTTACCTTGAACAAATTTTTCTTGTTTTTTATTTCCACTGCATCATATAACGTAAGTAATGCAATAAAGCATATATATATTATCTGTCTGTATGCAGATCGCTTACAATATGCTCAAATGTACGGGCAGTTAGTCAAAAGCACAGGTCACCGGCAACATGTTCAGTTCACATACATGGTTTGTGTGCATCCATGTAAATGGCCACAAAATATTTGAATCAATTAGGGTCGCTCGACAGCGGGGGAGTAATGTAAAGTGAAAAACATGCCACATATGCTTGGCACATTAAACTTAAATGTACAAACACACATGCGCATGTGTCCTGTATGCGTGCAAATGTTTTTGTAAATGTACAAATAAATTGTTGAAATTGTTATTGTTGTCTGTAGTACAGGTAAATATGTTGTTAGTAGTTGTCATAACCACAAAGCCACTGCGGACAATGTAGGACAGTTGGGAAAAATAGAAATCGCATATTTCGATGAAAACTAAAAGAAAAAAGATTTATAAAATTAAATAACGGTACAGTGGTTGTAACGAGTCTCTTGCATGCTATTAAAATCGAAATTATTTTGAATACAATAATTATTTTAAATATTTTTTGTGTTACGAAGTGTCAGTAATTAGGTCTTGGAGCCATTAAAAGATGCAAATAGCTGCCGAAACTAAAGTCATCTCTCGGCTAAAGTCTATTTAATTTAATTAACAGTAGGTTCGAAGTCAAGGTTTCGGGCGCAACCCTTCTGAAAACGATTCTAATGCAAGTCATCATTAAGACTTCTAAGTTCTATGTTTTCAAACTGTATAAGATAAGCAAATGGAATTGAAGATGAAAGAGGGTAAAATATTTCGGATTTAATCATTCAATAAATTATATTTGAAAGAACTTGGAAGTTCTATTAAAGGGTTTTTCAAAAGTAAAAGCTACAAAAGTAGACCGATATGAACCTGCCCTTTTGACATTTCTCTTCGATGGGGTTTGCCATTTCATCATGGAAAGGTATACAATCCAAAAACGAAACGAAACGATCGAAATTATTAAAATTTACTAACGAAATTAGGAGTCAGTGGCATTCATTTTAATGGCGCTACGTCCAATTTATGGTCTTCGTCAATAAGTAAAATATGCGTTATTGGACAGGCAAAAATCTACACGTACTCCATCTCCATGAGTCACCATTGCATCCCGAAAAAATTACGGTTTGATGCGGTTTATGGGATGGAGAGATCATTGGGCCATACTTCTGCCGTGATGATCAAGACCGAACAATAAGTGGTTCCAACAGGACGGCGCCACAAAACCAAGTTTAGTGAACATTTTATCTCACGAAATGGCCCAGTCAATTGGCCGCCTCGGTCGTGCGATTTGACGCCGTTAGACTATTTCCTGTGGGGCTACGTCAAGTCTATGATCTATGCCGACAACCCAGCGACGATTGATGAACTTCGTACGAATATCGAACGTGAAATTGCGAAATTATCTGGACTGCTGCCAGCGTGCCCGTGGTGGACATGTAAAAGAAATCGAGCTCTATATATGTATTTTCAGAGGAATTAAGAGTTTCATTGATATCCCAAACTATTTATTGTTTACAGCGCTCTTATTGAAAAACTCTTTACTATCTCATAAGTCTCTCGACTCTACCTGACTCATATGTTGTCAAATGCATAGAGGGTGATCAAGAGACAGATTCTTTCCCTGGTCATGGAGGCTATGAAAATATTGAGATTATTTGATCACGTTTTGTACCGGTTGCATTGGACCCAAGTCCCTCACGTTATTATAGACTAATTACAAAAACAATTAGTGAGGCTATATTGTCGGAAAATTTCAGTGACTTTACACTAAAAAGAGTCTGTTGATAATCGCTCGACAAGTATTAGTTTTATATTCGTTGGTTGTCTCGGACAAATGTAGGATTGTCACTTAGAAACAGCTGGTGAATGGTAGGCTTTCCGTTACAAAAATCAATTTGATAAGTTTATCAGAACATGAGATCGACCACGGATACTGCACAGCGATAGCTGTCAATTCAGTTCACAGCTCTATATTATATTCCGTCTAGCGATTTATGTAGATATTGCTGTATAAAGTGTTTGTAAACCATGTTGAATAGTTATATTTACGAAGCAACCTCCGAAAGTGTGAATTTAAAATCATGCGATTATGTTTGTTAACTGGGAGCATTAGAACTTCAATATATACGAGAGACTTTGGTGACCATTATGGATATTCATAATGAATTTTCAACAACCTTGACGATCTTTGTGGTTCTGCGAGACTTATTACTGTCAGAGGGTAAATACACGTAGACTATGAAAGACAGGAACCCTACCTTGATTGGGTATTGGGTATTAGCGCTCTGAACCAACTACAAATCTAATCTGCAGAGTTTTTCCACTTCTATAATCGGAGATCCGAGAAATCTTTGTTTTGATCTTTATAACTGTCAGAACGATTATTTTGTCTATGACATTGCTAAATCTCTTTCATAGATGACTTCTATTGGAGTTGCTTGTGATCTCAAGGTCAAGGTCGATCGAATTTTGTACTGTTTTTTTTTTATGATGAAGTGAGGGCTGTCGCATAGACATTATTAGATGAATTCAGGGACCGAAAATTAATGTTCGTTCTTTGGGATAGTCAAGGTCAAAAAATTTATTCAAAATGTTTGGTATCTTTGAGCAATATACTTTGTCTACTAGATATCAAACTAAATTCCTGCCACAAAAATAGTTATAACTGATTGAGACCTTATATAAAAATGATCTCAAAGGTTACTTCAACCATGTTTAGACTACTGTTATGATTTCCAATTGAACTAAGAAACCTTTTAAGTCAAAATATTCGATCGAATTCGTCAGTAAACCAAAGCTGTCAGTTTTTTATTCAGATCTCACAAAAATGCAGAAGTTCTCTCTTAAATTATTAAGCTCAGCTATCTTAAAGAGACAACGAAATATACTACACAACCTACTATGATATTAATGGCATCCCATTTACGTTGATTGAACTGACATATGTTTTAACATATCATTCTTGACACAAATGCGTATATGACACCTGTCACAGCCAAATGCACACATACATATATATGCCTTTATCAATTTTATTTACTGTTATAGACATGTATTTGTCTACTCATTACAATAGACATAACGAGTAGTGTAATTACACATTATATATAGATTGCAATTTACACACACTTATGCACATAAGCGACAGTAGTTGAAAATAGCACAAAGTACAATACAATTGCCGCCATTTGCAAATTCGCTTTAATTACAACAAACGCCAACCATTGTTTAGCTATCAAAATACAAACGTAATTAGCGTTCGCAGCGTTTGAGCAATTTGAAACAGATGCTTGAATTAGGTAAATATTGTGTAGCGCCGCACAGTGGTGCCGCTTCATACAAGCCGCGGCAAAAAATAGAAGGAATCGAGGTAGGGCTTTGAAATTTGGCACACATCTCTCATATTGCCAAATTAGATGAAAAAACAAATTTTGTTAAAATCCGCCCACAACTACGCCCACCTCCCATATAACATAACCAATAAATATTCAAAAATGATCATATATTATTAAATATTTATTCAACAAGTAATTTCTTAACATCATCGTCCAATTCTAAAGTTTTATTTTTGGGATTTGTTCTGAAACCATTAATAAAAGGATCCGATGAAGCTAAAAGCAAGTGCATTACATCTTGATTTGTAGAAATTCTGTCGCATTTTCTAGAATGATTAAGCCTATATTTCTTGTAATCTTTATTGCGAGCTTCTTGAGCCTCCTCTGATAGCATGCCCAATGGTAAAATAGAGGATGAAACAATTTTACTACCATGCATTAAAACTTTATGTACCGTCATAGGCATATAGTAAAATTCATAAAGGCTGACATATAACCTAGCAGTTTCCATGCAATAAATTTCAAATTTTTGAGGATCTATTGCTGCTTGACTATTGATTGTATTTAATATTATTTTAAATCTATGTATCAGGTTTTCGTCAACGCCAACAATATCGGCAGTTTTAGCAGGATTCTCAAAAAATCTTCGTGAGGTATTGCCATCATTTGTCGTACCCAGTCCCTGCTTCACTACATCAACATTTATTCCCAAGGATGACTTCAAATCTGCTTGAATACGTGCTTTTTCATCTGCCTTCAGTTTTTTGGTACGATCGTCAGTTCTCCATTTGCAAAAATGTTTGTTGTAAGCAATATGCAGAATACACTCCATAAACTTAATTCTTGCATGCAAGGGAGAAATTCCAAATCTTAGGGAACCTTCGTTTACTGTTCTCCTCAATATACCATCTAAATCATTCATTTCCTTTGGTTTTGCTTTACATATGAAACATACACTCATTGCTGAGGTTTCAGTTACGGTATTAACAACTTTACCATCAATCATTGTAAGAGCAAGGCAATGACTTATTTCGAAAAATTCGGTTTGAAATAATTACTACACTGTTATTTAAATTACGAATTTCGTTTTCAACACGGTTAACTTCCTCAGTAATAACATTGGCTGTTTCTTTCACAAACTCGAATTTTATTGGTCTACAAAATCTAGTGGATGATGGTGTTAAATTTTTCCAGTACAGTAATTTCTCCTCATTATTTTCAGTTAAAGTGAGGGGCACAAGAGATGTTAAAAACATATGTTTATCAGTCATATTTCCATCAGTGAAGCTTTGTTGGTATACACTATGTCCTGAAGAGCCATCACATCCCCATTTCGAAGTCAGCTTCAAATTTTTTGGGATATCTTTTAAATCATTTTCAGATTTGGACATTAAAATTCTCTTAACTGTGTGGTTTAGCAAATCTTGCAAACCAACTTCACTGTAAGTTTCCTCTGATCGCAAATTCTCAGGATAACATTTCTTCTTAGCAGCAAGAACCTACAAATGTTTTTTTTTTGAATTTATTGCAAAAAATATTCAAAAAACCATCAACATGAACCTATTTTGGCAAAACATTTATGAAAATACAACTACAATTTCATTAAAAAAGTACGCAAAGGCAAACATCAAAAACACAAAAATTGACAACTGCTAATATCCACAAAAATACCTCTTTATATGGTGGAAAAAATATCACAATTAATTTCCTTAGCACTATTTCGCAATATTTCATATTGATGTTTGGATAACGAAGCATCAAGTATAAGACTAAGAGCTTTCTCTGGAGTAAATTTCATTTGTTCATTTTTTTCTATTTTTTTCGCAGCTGATGTTATAATATCAGCTGAAGTGGCGCTGCATAGTTGTTGGATCTTCATTCTTTTTGATCGCGAAGAAGAATCTTCAAAACTTTTAATTGGACGACCACGCGTTGCTGCATTAGAGCAACATGGATCAGAATATTCCAATGAATTACGAGATAATGTGTAAATGTTTGACAACCAGCTTTCATTTTGATTTAAAAATAATTGTTTGGTACGACTTGACTTTTGCCATTTTTGTTTAAAACGCGGGATAAAAGTTTTGTTGATAAATTTTTTAAACACTTCTAAATCATTGCTTGATAAATCACTATAATTTATTGATATGATTTCTAAGAGTAAATTTTCATCATTATTGCAGTCAATATAAATTTCTGCAATATCACAATATTTTATTTCTTTTGACATTTCAAAATTTCGTGTTTTGTTAATTATTTTTCTCCCGTTTGCACTTCTCTCGGTATCACATACGACACATACGATAGCAACAAACCGAACAATCAAAAAAACAAACAAAACAACGAAGCAGGCAAAAAAACAAAGCAACGAATCAAGCAAACAAACAACGCAGTTGTAGTAGATTAAAATGCTAATTACTCATGAATTGGCAGCTAATTGCAGCTGATTTTTTTTTCTATCGATTAAGGAGATTTTAAAGTTTATTTTGTGTAAGTGGCTAACCTGCGCGCTCCTGCGCACAATAGTTATATTCTGTTGAAGTTGTGATATATATGATTTTTTTGGACCATGAAAAAACATCATGTAAAAAAAAATCTTGAAAAAGAAAGTATACATTTGATGATATAAATCACATCTATAACATTGGTTTTAATAAATAAAAACTTTAGAATTGATATTTTATGGTTAACTTTTGAGTTTTAACCTTTGCAATATTCATCACATTTTTCTGAGTAACTTTGCGTTGATACTTTGTTGGACTTTGAAGCTCTCCCAACAAAAAACCATTGAATATATCAAGCCCAAGTATTCGGATAATGTTATTTGATTAGTTCTTAGCTTAAATTGAAAAGATGGTACAAATTTGGAATGATAAAAAAAATCCTTTTTTTCCGCTTTGGCACCACTGTGCGCCGCGATAACGGTGTCAAATATGTGTGGCATGCGAGTGTGTGTGTGTGTCCAGTTAAAGCTGGATTATTTGCAAATACTTGTAAATTGTATTGTGAAATTTAATTTAGCATTATTTTGCATTGCTTTGCTTGATGTGCTAATTAAAGCCATTTCGCTAATCGTTAATTAGTAAAATTCATCAGCAAATTAATGCAAACTGATTAGTCATCGAAATTAGTAACTTTCGGAATTGGCATTTTGATTGGTCTGCATTAATTGAGTAATCATCAATCATTACTCCAGCGAACTTTTCACTTTGCAGCATGCATATGCTTGTCCTTCTCCTCCTTTATGGTCACAGAAAGCTCATTTAACTTTACGTTTACTTAAATTAACGCTAAACGCTGGCGCGCTGTTGCATGTATTGCAAGTCATGGTCGCGCATCGGTGTTGAAAGTTAAAACTCTCTCTGTGGCAGGATATTGTTCGTCGGTGAATCACTATTTTTGCTTTCCTTTATGTAACCTATTGGGATTTTTTATGCAATGAATTGGCAGGAAAATCCAGCCAATCCATGTAACGTTTATTATAATTGACGTTGAATGCTAACGAAGTGACACGTAAGGCGCCGGTCATGTAATGGAGAGATGGTGTAATGCAAGAGAGAGTGTGACTATTGAAGTGCAATTAGTTTGCATTTATGAGTTTATATTTAGTTTTGTTGTAGTTGTATTGAAAAGTTGTTTGCAGCCTTTAGTTTTAATGGTTAAAATATTTTATAAACCTATTGTGAACTGCAGTTGCCGTACAGTAAAGAATGAAATGGGAAACGATAAGATGATATTAGTATTTAAAAGTCACATATAGCTTCGGTTCTGGTAAATAATAAACTTTCAAATGCTAAGGCATCAATGAACATGGAAATTTTGGTGAGGGTATTTTAAGAATGTTATAGTATATAAAGATATATATCGGGGGATCCAAGTAGAAGTACTTTTTTTAATAGATTTTTTTTTGACAGATCACGCATGAGTCAAACTTATATGTGTTTTTGTTCACTCATGTTTGGCATTTAATCGTGGAGAGACTTCCACCTGAACAACGTTTACAAAATGTTTAACTTTTTAGTATATTCTATATTCTTCTTGTATATTCTTCCTTCAAAATTGGACGTCATGTATTGGATTGTTTTCGAAAACTAAAGGCCCACAATTAAATTCTTCAACACCTTGAGAGGAATATATAACAAGAATATAGAATAATCCAATTACTCATCAACATTGACTTTATGACCGTTAGGTAGAACTCCGCATTTTAAAAGAGGACTAAGTTCGGGATATCGGTTATATTTCTGTTTTAACATAGAAGTCCCCAAGTACAAACTCTATATATCTGCCATTGAGAGTGGATCTAAATAGTAAAAAACTGAACTTTTATATAGATCTCTGACTAGATTGGATATAAATAGATTTGTAAAGTGAATTTCCTTTCTATAATATTAATGGAAACCAACAATGATATTCAAAATGCAAAGGAGGTATTGAGATCGGTTTCATATATTTATAATCACCATCCAGAAGAGGTGGACATGGTAAAGACAATAATGCTGAGGCCACTAAAAGACCTTTTAGCGCTTTAAAATTATGCTTTGGATGTCGTACGAGCAGCAAAAAAGTTTTTCGAACCGCATCACAAAAAAGTTGAGGAATTCCTATCACCCCAACTTTACTAGGTCCTTTACCAAACATGGTTGTAACCTAATATGGTATCTTTAAATAGGGTTTAAAAAGTTTGAATATCCGAAAAATGTCGTTAAGTGTTGCTAAGTGAACAGCTAACACCTCCTGTGTATAAACTTATAAGACTTAAACGGGATATAATTGACTTCAAACACGTCTCGGGATTGTTGACATAGGTCTGTTATTTTCAATAATCTTATAATGAGAACTAATATGGTCACAAATATTCACATTTTTGTCATAAATGTATGAACATCATCGGTGCTCACGGGATTCCACAAACCACTGTCCTGATGGAATGACATATATTTCTAATCCATAATGCTTGTCAAGTTTAGCTTATCGATGATATGCGACCTAACTTGTCAAAAGTATTAAACAATTTATGTTCGCTGACACTGAAAATATCACATCTAGGTCTCTGCGTTAGAAAATTTACAGGCTTTACATTCTTTATGGGTTTCAATTACTACTGATTTTACAATAATTTCAATAAATCAAAAGGTTAACAGTTATGTTGGTGACCTCTCGCCAGCAAATCGAGAGCAACATTAATTTTAAATTGATTTCATATTCAATCAATGCAACATTTTCACTTCAAATTGTCATGAAAACGAAATGGAAATTTAAGTCAATCGAATTAAGCGCTCGCGAACTTAGTTGACTCACGCAGCGGAAATCCAGAACACACACACAGATCCACAAACACAAATACACTTCCCTACAACAAATAAACAAAGAGTGCGCGAGCCGAGAGTTTTATGCATTTTTTGCTGTGGAAATATTTTAAAGCAATCAATCATTGCAATGAATTAATGGAGAAAGAAAAACAAAAAGTAAAAATGTTGAAAATATTAAAAGAAAAAAGGAAAGTGGAGCACACACACAGAAATGCAAGCAATCACAATGCGTACATATGTAAATATTTATGTATGCATGTAAGTCTGTATGTATGTACGACTGACTGTGTGTGTGTCTGTGCGAAGTGAAAATGTGAAAAAATCAAGCAGCAAAAGCAGACAATGACAAGCGAAAATGTGCAAACTGATTACAATGAATGAAGGTTTGCCTTCGCAAAAATCACCCATAATAGAGGGACAGTGTGCAGGCCCTGTAGGAAAAATCTGAAGATAAATTCTTAACCGAAACTTAAAACGGCATTATTTGTATTACAACTTAATGATTTTTGTAAAATTTGAATTCACTTGCTTAAAAAGTGATCCCATGTTTAGTCTTCTTGTAAAGAATTAATTAGAAACACATTGTAAGCATTTCCCTACCGGGTAATTGTAAGTGTTTGAGATATATTCATAGGAATGTCAATTGTGCAGCGTTTTGAGTTATCACGTTTTATTTCTAACTGCAGTTTGACTTGTCCAATGGCGACATGTCACATGTCGCAGTAAAATTTAGAGCAAAACTTTTGCAAAACTTTCCTTGTCATCATGCAATAACGATTTCAAAACGCTGATGATTGTGAACTTTAACATAATTAGGTCACAACTATGCGATTTGAAATGATGAGGGAGAAGCTTGTGTTGCAACAGTCGAATTTCGTTCAATAACTAATTGGGGCATCTACAGGTCAAACATTTGGCTGTTTTCTCTATTCTCCACTGACATCAGCTGATTTATTTAATTGAGTTCAATTATATATTAATTAATAAAAGAAAACAAAGCACTGAGTTAAAAAAAAATAAGGAAATCTCTAACATTAATTAGAGACCTGTCTTGTCTCGTCTAGAGTGCAGTCTTCTCCTGTACACATTTTCATATCTAGAAAAGAAGTAACTGGCTCTCCCTTTCTGCTGCCACTTTAACTGATTTTTGACCGGAAATTTATTGCCTAATTAACAGCGAATATCAACTAGTCAGGCTTAGGATAAAGAGAGTCTAATGTCAACTCTTTTACGGTGAACTTGTACCACTCATATCAAACCAAATAGCTTCTCTCAATCTTATATAGGAACCCTTAAGGGTTCTCTAGCATGCTTAGCTTTAGGACGTTTATGAAGACCACGTTACGATGCCTTTCTATACCTATACAAAGAAGTTTTAAATAAGAGCGCTACAAAAGAGAATTTCACAAATTCTTTATTCCTGTGAAAGTACATTCGATGCCATTATGTATGGAAATCGATTTCTTTTACATGACCACCACGAGCACGCTTGCAGAAGTCCAGATGTTGAACCCAATTTTCGACGATTTTCAAGCATAAATCGGCCGACGCTGCTGCAATTTCACGTTCGATATTCGTACGAAGTTCATCAACCGTCGCTGGCTTGTTGGCACAGACTATAGGCTTGACGTAGCGCCACAGGAAATAGTCTAACGGCGTCAAATCGCACCGAGTCGGCCTATTGACTGGGCCATTTCGTGAGATAACACGACACACCAAACTTGGTTTCCAATAAATCCATTATGACATTCGCTGTGTGGCTTGTAGCGACGTCCTGTTGGAACCACATATTGTCCAAATCCATATCATCCAATTCGGGCCAAAAATATTCGGTTATCATTGAGCGGTATCACAGTAACGTGTCGGTCTTGATCATCACGAAAGAAGTACGGCACAATGACGCCGCCGGCGCATAAATCGCAACAAACCGTATTTTTTTCGGGATGCAATGGTGACTCATGGAGTACGTGCCGCCTGACCAATAACACATATTTTGCTTATTTACGAAGTCAATCAGCCAGAAATGAGCCGACCGAATTTCGGTAGTAAATTTTAATAATTTCGACTATTTGTTGGTTCGTGTATCTTTCCATGATGAAATGGCAAACATTACTGAAGAGATATGTCAAAAGAACGGGCGTCGCTTGCTGTCCCTAACGATCTACTTTTGTAACATCCCTATGAAAACCCCTTTCTATGTATAAGACCTACGAATGATATTAATCGAGTTTTTCACCAAAGTATACTTGTCTTAATCTTTATTATAGAGCCTTCCGCAGCTGAAAGTCGTGAAAGGATTGATCTGACGGATTTCGAATTATGGTTATGTCAAGGGCAAAAAAAAAGGAATGAAGACCTAAGTTTGGGTGTAAACAATCAACTATTTGACTCATGTATTCGGCATAAAGTTCACTAAAATAATTAAAATTATGATATATAGGATATGCGGCAGGAGTCCGATTTTAACTATTTCCGCCACCAAGCTACATTATATTAATGATTATATGTTAAGTTAATTTTGTTAAGATGCCACGCATATTCAACGATATATAGAATATAAAGCCCTCCGGAAGTTTAACAATTCTTATGTTAGGTATATGGAAGCTTGGAGAAGTAGTTAACCGATTTTAGTCATTTTGGGCACTATTATAATTCCAAGTCGTAATATAGTAACATGGTTACTACTTCAATATTAAAAAGAAAACAAGTCTTGAAACCCATTTCTAAAATTTAAAAAGTATAAAGCAAAAATCACATGTGTCAACAGATTCAACACAAATGAGGCAGTATAAAAAACTAGATCACTAGGTTTAACACATTTTTTTTTGGTGCCTTTTCGCCTTTTTAATTAACTTTCCCGTTTACACAAATGCAAAAGGAGAGCGCAAGGCGAAAACGACGTCACATTTTCGAAATTACTTTGCACATTTTTATTTTCAGTTGTCAAACGAGCAGAGAGCGTGTGCCAATTTCCGTGTGAATGCATTCCAACAACACCAGTCAACGAGCAATAGGCAAACAGCTGCAGCATTTCACAGGAAATCAGCTTAGTGCAACATGTGAAAAAGCGGCGGCACAAGAAGTGCGCTGTGAGCGAAAGTTGACAGATAGCAACAACAAATGAACTAGAGATCCTGCAAAGGCACACACACACACACGCACACATGTATAGAGGACATGCATGCAAATCACACTAAAAAGTGAGTTATAGAGCAATGCGAATGCACACAGCCATACAAACACAGCTGAATGCATTCGCGCACAAGCGAATAGTTTGCTCTTTGATGCGAATAAATTTAGCTGATGCACACGCTGAGCAATTCGATGCGTTGCTTGCATGATACGTTGTGATGACTCTTTCCCTGCCAGTTGCATGTTGCATGCAACAAATGATGGCATAACATGAGAGTTAAGAGCAAAATAAAATGCACAAACGTACTTATTTATATTTATATACATATATTTATATACATATATATATATAGGGTATATACAGTTAACGAGTTACGTGCATTGCGTGCTCTCAGGCTTTGACGGCACACGCCACTGATAAGCGCCTGTAAATATGCTTTTATGCTGGCACTAGGTTAACACTCGTATTTGGTGCGTTAATAATTGCCACTCGGTTGTTGTTGGGCAACGTTATAACTGTGTGAGAAATAATACTATTTATATAAATTTATATTTTCAACAATCAAGAGTTAATAGGTGAATGAATTTACACTGGTGACACATATTTTTCAAAATTAATCATTTTCAACCACTTAAAGATGTCTCTGATTTCTCACTCTCCCTCTCTTGGTAACTTTATAACTATATTTCTCTCACTCTCTATCTTTATATCACTCTCTTTATAACTCTCTCTCTGTCTGATATTCTTTATTTCACAATCTCTCTATCTATTTCACTCTCTATATTTTTCATATATTTCTCTCTTTTTCTCCACATTACTCGCTCTTTCTCTTCACTCGTAATGTGTGTTCCAATAATGATATTCAATCTCTTCAATAACGTCTATAAACCAGATTCCTGCTGACGAAATTTTAAATTAAAATGAAAGAGTTTTACAGAAGTGGGCGTGGCTATGCTTTCTAATATGTCTATTGTATAATACGTTTCTCACCAATTACTGGAATCATATGTGAAAACCGATAACTAATCAAGAAATATATTCATGATTAATACACATAGATCAGTTCAAAAAGTGTGCAAAGGATTCTCACATTTCGATGAAATTTTATATATTAAAACAAATTAATCAAAAATAGTATTCTTAACATGTTAAAAAATGTTTTCAAAAATATTTGAAATTTGACCACGGAGTCTCCTAGTCCCGTTAAACTTAGTTCATCATTGAAATTTGTGGTTTGACAAATAATCCCATTTTCAAAAGAGAGGCTACAAAAGTGGACCGATAGGGGGAGCAAACAACGCGGAAATTCGGAATAAGTGACCTTAAAGTTAAAAGCTGATTTTCATCGAAAAATCTTCTTCAGCGATGAGAGTCGTTTCTGGCTGAATGGCTTCGTCAATAAGCAAAATATACATTATAGGTCAGACCGCAATCCACACGTACTCTATGAGTCACGGCGACGTCATTGGGCCGTACTTCTTCCGTGATGATCAAGACCGCCACTTTACTGTGAATGTGAATCGATACCGATCAATGATAACCGAATATTTTTGGCCCGAATTGGATGATATGGACTTGAACAAGAAGTGGTACCAACCGGACGGCGCCACAAGTCACACAGCGAATGTCACAATCGATTCACTGAAAACCAAGTGTATTGAACGTGTTATCTCACAAAATGGCCCAGTCAATAGGCCGTCTCGGTGCGATTTGACGCCGTTACACTATTTCCTGTGCGGCTACGTCAAGTCTATGGTCTATGACAGCTACCAGCGACGATTGATGAACTTCGTATGAATATCGAACGTGAAATTGCAGCAGTTTCGGCCGATTTATGCTTGGAAACCGTCGAAAAATTGGTTCAGCATCTGGACTTCTGCAAGCGTACCCGTGGTGGCCATGCAAAAGAAATCGAGTTCCTTACATAATGGCATTGAATGTACTTTCACAGGAATAAAAAAACGGGAATCTTAAAATTCCCAAAAATTTTTTCAACACACCTCTTATGTTTTAGTTACTACGAGTACAAGCAAAAAAACCCACGCATACAATATATTATTCAGTAAGCATAAGGCTTGCAGTATATTCTGTTCACATTTTTGTGACAATAAATTTTAAACGGAATAAAAAACAAAATTCAAATATTTACTTTAAAACAACAAATATTTTGAACATTTGTATAAACTAATTTTAAAATAAACTCGAAGTGTGACTACATTAAAAATAATATTAAAGTAACCTAATTAAAATTGTAAATATTTTGTTGGAAATGTCAGTTGTGCCACCGGTTGCTTTCATTCTAATTAGCTAACGGCTTATCAAACTTTCACGCAAAAATATTGTAAAATTTTAATTTTTAACTTCGCCATTAGCGAATTTGCATTGCTGACGAATAACGGCAAAAACAACTACTGTTTGTTGCATGGACTTTTTATTCTGACTGTATTGACTGTTGACATTTACAATTTCGAGTAGTGTTTTATCACTGTAAATTTATGCTTTTACACAATCATTGTGAAGCGAAATATGTTGTTTGCATTGTTCTTGTTTTTTTTTTTGTTTTGTGTGTAAATTGTCAAAAGCGCAAATTTCATTAATTAATTGCATTGTGAGTGCGAATGCGAAACAAAAGCGTGAAAACGAAATAGTTAGCTGTCAAGTTTATCTCTTCACAATTGGAAGGTAGTGATTATCATGAAATGAAAAGTAACGGAAATTCAAAAATAAATTATGCAAATTTAAGTGAAAATTAAACAAAAATTATTATCAATATCTATTATATATTAATATACAGACGTCAAATATGTAGATATTTAATGTTAAAATATTTTAAGAGAATTTAAAAGTCAAAGAACCAGTTATGGGGGTTCTTAAAAATTAAATATGATTTTAGGACCATCTTAATGTATTTTGAAGACGTAGTAGTATCAAATAAGGGTTAAGTTTGCGACAAAAACAATTACAATTTACATTTTAGGATCACCATACTGTATATGCATAAATTTATATGAATGTTACGTATATTCCTTCCACTCTGCAATAGCCTGAACACAGCCCAAAATCAATATGTATGTCCGAGTACATTAAGCTAGGCTTGCGCAAATATTCTATTTGAATCACCATTTAATACAGTTAGCTCTAACACAGTTTACACGCCACCGTAGTCGACGCTTAAAACACAAGCATATTTCACGGCGCTAAAGCGCTCGCATTGAGCGGATTGCTTGCGAAACATTTAAAAGCGTAGCAGAGATTTGTGCAAACGCGTTATGGCAGGCAATACATGATGATAGGGTTCCATTTTGTTAGCAATTGCATACGTTATGTAACTACAATAAGTAAACGCAACGACAACATTTTTATTTATAAAATATATTGGAGTAGCGCAAATATCGAGACACTACCAGCGTTATTTAATTTTCACATATTGACCAAAATGCAACATTTACAATCGTATATTGATAGCGCCAGGAATAAAAAAAAAATAGAATCGATATTGAATTGAATGAAGACACAACAACAACAATATAATTTGTGTTCTTATAATAATCATTACATATTTTTTTTTTTAATTTCAACCTTTTAGATTCTAAATATCGATAAGAAGTATAAATATAACCGAATATCGATATATACTTAAAATTAGTTTTACTTTAGATATTTGGAAAACGATATATTCAGCATTTATTGATATTTTCTCAAATTTGAACTTATAATTTGTGATGCCATTAATAACCACAGTATTATCCAATAGTTACGATGTTTTAGCGGGATGAGTAATGATAAGATATTACCAATTTTGATATCGATAATTTATCGGAGCTACAGAATCGATCCACCACTTACATCGTTAAGCAATCGGCGCTTTTATATAATTACACAGGCACAAACAAAAATTGGACCTGACCTGGGGTGTGTGTGTCGCTAAATCCGAATCCAATTAACCCCATCAGATCAGGGTTTTGACATAACGACAAAAAACAATATGGTGGACAGCGTTTTTTTAAATTCATCGGATTCGCTTGAAATTCGTTACTTGGGAGTTTTCGGGGTCCCGGAATACGAATCCGATGTCGGTTTTCCAAAATTAAAATTTGCATATTCAATATAGCGGACGGTTTTTGATTTTTTTTTGGAAATATTGGAAAATTTGGAACTGATACACAGATTTTCAGCAGATAGTTGCAACAGTATAAAGTATTCTACAGATGATTTAGAGAACCGCTACCGATATGAAAGTTCTTGCCGATAGTACTTTTTTATTCTTGTTTACCGTGTACACGATAACTCAAAAACTATTCAACCGATTGACTTGAAATTTAAAAAAATATCCTCCTAAATAGATTTTCCCCAGACTGAGTGCGATTTTTTCGATTCAAATTTTGATCCAATTTTTTATATTGTATTTTTAGGCCAAAATATAAAATCAATTTTTGAAGTGCTTTCAATTAAAAAAAAACGACCCCGTCACTCTGTTCAAAATTTATCACTTTTTAAGAAAAATATAATTTTACTTGTTTCAGACATAAATTGAAATGCCATCATGTACACCATCAAGGAGTGATCCGGAAAAAATTATCCACGCCCATGCTTATACTCTGCCATTTTTTTTTTAATATTTATAAAGCTTAACCCTAAAACGCCTGGCGGTCCCTCCAGGAACCAACCGCTATTTATATTCCTTCAAATAAACGCTTCAAAATTTTTCATATATAAACTACCTTAATTAATTTTGTCATAAAAATTCATAAATAAAGAGACCTCGAGACATTATCTGCAGTCTGTGGGAGAAAGAAATGTCATCAGAGAAGTCAAAGTCCAAGATATATTAAACCTTTTTTTGTGTACGGATGGAATCTCGGTTTTGCAGTCTCAATGGAGTGGATATGAATAGAGCGTTGATATTACTAGTATGAAGAACCAATTCTGAATTCTCATACAAAGCTTCGGTGAAGGGTATACGGGGGCTGCTATATATATTTCTGGCCTAGGCAACACTAAGTGTTGCCAGGTGCAATCTGACATTTCCATTGGAAAGTTTGACATTTTTTAGCATAACATCACTCAGAACGTTTTGTCATTTAATCGTGAATTGTTTTATTTACAGGGAATTAAAAAATTCATCTCGGCCAAAAAATGGAATTAACTCGTGAACATTTTCGTGCGATTATTTTTCACAACTTTCGACGTGGATTACGCGACAAGAGTGCATCGATGAACTAAAATCTTTGTATGGCTATGAAGCACCATCCTATAGCACTGTGAAAAACTGGTACAACGAATTCAATCGTGGCCGACGCTCGCTCAAAGACGAATTCCGTGAAGGTCGTCCAAAAACTGCCGTTGTGCCAGAAAACATCGATGCCGTACGTGAACTGATAATGCAAGACCGTCATGTAACATATCTTCAGATAGAGGCATGCCTATGCATTTCTCCCACCAGCATACATTCGATATTGCATGAACACCTGGCCGTAAAAAAGGTTTGTTCTCGTTGGATCCCGCACAATTTATTTTGAAAAACAATAAAACCATTTTCGTTGATAAATATTCTTATTTTCATTATTAGGCCAGAAATACATATAGCAGCCCTCGTAAGCTTCTTTAAAGTCTTTCAGTTGTCTCATGAGATTTCACGGGATGTTCACGTTCTGGTGAACGCTGAGTGCTCTTATGCCATCATGCATTACAAAGGTAAGGAAAGGAACACATTCTGCGACAAAACTACGGCGTTATTGATGAAAGAATCCAAAATGTTGCAATTCTGGAGAACCACCAATATCCTAGTACTTATTTTGAGTTTCTATGAAACCTGTTAATTTTTGGGAAACCCATTTTCACTTTCAAAGTTATCTCTGAAATTTTGCAATCTTATACTGAGACTAATTTACATACATACTAAGCATGTGAGAGATAGTTATTTATGCAAAGTAAATATAATGGATTACAACAATAATATGATTAGAAAACAGCAGCAATTACAAGAGCAACACAATGGACCCAAAGTAATTGCGTATAAATTTAGGTATTTACTTTTAGGTTCACATTTCAGCATTTTGTGCCTGCAAGACAAAGCTTTCCATATTAAATTCATATATTGTTGTGCCTACAAATATTTATGGGCTGCAGATACAAAATTATTCAGTTAAATGCCAATGCTTAGGTACACAGGCTGTGAGCCGATTAGGGCTGACTGTAGCAATGCAGCAAGTGCTAGTAATAAATGACTGCAATAGCAACAAAAACAATTGTATGTATGTATAGTATAGGGTTTATGTGCAATAAACAATTGAATTATGTTGTATTGTAAGCAAAAGTATCAGAAGCTTAAACAATAACAAAAACCAACCAACCAGCTAGCCGAGAGCAAGTGGGCTCACTATGCATTTTAGTAGACGAGTATGTAGAATATCTCCAGCAAAGCTGCAGCTGGGACTCACAGCGACCAGACCATACAATTGCTATCGAGATCAAGGACACACAACAGACATAACAGTAAACGACAGTGCTCGGTGTAACTGAGCCGGCAGGCAGTCATTCACTCATTCATTCATTTAGACATTTAAGTAAACAATCAGCCAAATAACCAACTGGAGTGCAATTAAAATTCAAGCAAAGTTTTCGACAAGTAGTTACGTAGTATATGTGGCAATATAGTTTATAGCTTGGCTTAAGACTATGCTTGGATCTGTGTGTATGTGTAAGTGAAGTTACACTGCTGATACTCCATACAAATAATAATTTTATGCCCGAGCACGCGGTGGCAAGCAGCAACATGTTTGCAAAATCAATTAAACTTTTCGTCGATACTGCGATGCCAAAGAGTGAAAATGGAAATTCTAAAGCAAACTAAGACAGCGGACTAAGGCTCCCGCACAAGTTTAGTAACCAAAACATAACAACCACAATTTTATCAGCGTAAATACAGCTAAAGTTTTGCAAAACACAGCGACGAGATTGCGTGCGTGAGAGGGAGACCAAAGAGTATGTGTGCGGATGTGTGAGAGTGTAGCAGAGTTGCCACTAAAGCTGCGCGAAGTAACCGATTTAGTTTGAAGTGAAAATTTCTTGTTGTTGTTGTTTTTGTTGTGGTCGATTTTATCGGTATTGTTGTTTGAATTGTTGTAGTATTTGTTGTTGTTGTATTTTATGTTGTTGTTGTAGAATTTATTGTTGCTGTTGTTGCTTTAATTACTATTGTTGTTGTTGTTTTAGTCATTGTCATTGTATCACACCGACTAACTATCCATCCAACTAATATACAACTGACATTCCACCTTCACGGCATCGTCGATTGCAGCGTTCGGCTTCTATGTGTGTGTGTGTGTGTTTATAAACATTTGAGGTATCTCGCACATTCATGGCCAACAATGTCAGCAATCCTATTAAGCAACAGGGAAATAGCGCAGCACAGTGGTGTAAGTAACGCATACCATACACACACACACACTCATATGTGTGGAACTGTGCATTGTTTTCGAAGCTTCTGCAAATTTTCACAACAATGACAGGATTTAAACGTACACTAACGTAGTTTATTATAAATACATATATATTAAATGTATATGTATGTGTATGTGTGAGTAGACATCGAAGACAGTTTACATATAGTGAAGAGTTCGAGTTTGTGGCGCCAAATACTATTTAAGGGTCAAGAGGACATTGAAAGGTGTATGTATGAACTCTGAGATAGTATCAGATGATATTTTTTGTGTCGTGTTCAGACTACAGTTAAAAGTTTTAACTGTTTTTCAGGTCTGTGTCATTGTATGTTACTACGGAATATCAGACTTCAGAAAAGGCTCAAAACAAATCGAAAATAGCAACTCAGGTGTTGCCTACAGTTAGGCGCAAACTTCATTAATGAAGCTTTTAATTAGCTTTTTCCTCAATTTAGACTTCGGACCGAAGATCTAAGTAAAGGTGGGTTGGAAAGCGGGGGATTTTAGCACTTAAAAGCATTATAACGATTTTAGAAAGCCAAATTACTTGATCAATCAAAATTTGTATTGAGAAACCCTTTTTTGCCTTTTAGAATGCCTGCTATTCGATAACCGATCAGCTGTTATACATTTTTATACCCTGAACAGGGTATATTAAGTTTGTCACGAAGTTTGTAACACCCAGAAGGAAGCGTCGGAGGCCCTATAAGTATATATATAAATAATCAGTATGTTGAACTGAGCCGATTTAGCCATGTCCGTTTGTCTGTATATATACGAACAAGTCCTTCAGTTTTTAAGACATCGTTTTGAAATTTTGCAGATGTTATTTTCTCTTCCACAAGCAGCTCATTTGTCGGAACTGCCGATATCGGACAACTATATCATATAGCTGCCATACAAAGTGAACGATCGGAATCAAGGGCTTGGGCTTCCGCATTTTACTACAAATCTTCACGAAATTTGGTGTGAGTTATTACTCGTAGAAATAATTTAATCTCCGCAAAAATTGTTCAGATCGTTTAGTAAAATGTTTTCTTTTTTAACTTAATTTTTCTTACGTCTTTAAATTTGCTTAAACACATAGTTACTAAAAGAAATGCACCTGTGAAGGGTATATTAGCTTCGGTACAGCCGAAGTTAACGTTTTTTCTTGTTGTTTTTGCTTTTAATAAGAAGTTGGTAGGTTTCAACAGCTGATTAATGTTTTCAGCAGCGACATCTACCGTAGCTTTTTTTTATCAAAAAAGTCAACCAATCGCAGACAAAGAACGCAAATCGTATGTCTTTGTCGCAGAGTTGTCTTTCATTTTCTAGGCGATTAAAATTCAATGAGAAATTAATGTAAATTTTTATTTTGTATGATAAATCGAACTTAATAAGCGTTTTAATCGAGCAGAGGCCGGTTAATTTATCACTTAGCTCCTGTGTAAAAAGGCTATTAGGAATCAAAACGAGTTGAGATTATATTATACAACAATTGTCTATGACTATGAAAAAGCTAAGGGTCTATATTTGGGAAATTTCTTGTTATCTATTAGCATTCCATGAATAAGATTAAACCAATATGAGTTTCAAGAAAGTTTTTTATGAGTTGGTTCTTGTTGAGCGGTTCTTTAAACGTGACAACTCTGGAAGCAAAATGCTACTTTCGTTTACACGTCTAATTTAACACATTCCATTTTCTTAAACCAAAACATAAACACGAAGAAGAGTGGTCACTTGTATCCTCTGATAACTTTTGACACCCGGTATTAGTAAACCTATATACATCCATACAACACAACATTCACTACAACTTTTATTATTTATATATATTGTATTTGTTTAACTTTAATTTCCTTCCGGAATCTACTTACTTGGTACTATGCGACTCATTGTAGTTCATTAACAGATGCAATATTGTCTCGCGATACTCCAGCACATAGCAGACATTATTCAATAGCATATTGAATAGGGCCAACGCTCGATCGTCCTTAACTTTCTGCAATGCCAACAAACTCAACAACAATTCACGGAATGTCTGTAATTAAAAACAAAAACAAGTAAATAAAGAAAGAAAAAATAATGAATAAGAGTTGGGCGAAAGCAAACAGGAAGCATAATATGAAAACTTACACGCCTATTTACATAGATGGTAAATAGAGAAATAAAGCATATGGTTAAATAATAAACAATCAAGCATAGTTTTAGTTTAACGGCATTTGAGGAGAAAGAAGAATGAACAACAACGTAAAATTATTGCAGGAAAATAATGACTTAACTTTGATGTAATCAAGTAAAAAATATTTAATGACGTCTTTAAGTTATAAGATTTGCAGAAACAGAGTGTAGAGTAGTGTAAGCTATTTAGATTCTTGAGTATCTGAAACTGTGCTATATTCAAAATAATAAAGATCTAGCACATTTGGGAGATGGGATCATATGTAGAAGTTCACGCAAGTGAGGAAAGTTTCTGACTGCCATTCAGTTGGGAATGGCCAGGAACGATTTTTTTGCATATGGCTCAAGCAGCAGGTTTTAGACAAAATATCCTTTGGGTAGCCAACAGACATCTGTTCGGAGGAGAGCTAAAGTGAGAAGGCGAAGCACGTTTCTGCAGTTGTGCGTAGGGTTTGGGACCAGCCACATAAAATAACCTCCCTATGAAAGACCTGCTTTGGACTGAGTAGGCAATTAAAAAGTAAAATCCTCTCTCGACGAACCAAAATCAAAATCTACAAGTCGCTCATTATTCCCGTCCTAATGTACGGTGCAGAAGCGTGTACGATGACAACATCCAATGAGACGACTCTTGGAGTTTTCGAGAGAAAGGTTTTGCGAAAAATGTATGGTCCTCAGAACATTGGCAACGGCGAATACCGCAGAAGAAAAAACGATGAGCTTTATGATTTATGCGACGACAGGACAAAAACACTCTAGCTTTGAAAGTGTTCGATGCAGTACCAGCTGGTGGAAGCCGCGGAAGAGGACGACCTCAACTCCGTTGGAAAGAGTAGAAGTAGAAAGTGACCTGGCAGAACTTGGAATTTACAAATGGAGCCAAATTGCGAAACGGAGAGACGAATGGAACGTTCTGGTGGATTCGGCCATAATCGCTTAAGCGGTTTCTACGCCAAATATATATGCAAAACATTTTTCAGTGGACCTAATTCGGTTGACAATTGAGATTACAACCAAATCAAGATAAGTTACATGAGCTCAACATAACGTACGGATGCCGATGTCTTGATCCTTAGATTTCGCATATTCTGAGAGAAGTTATGGTAAGATATATTATGTGTTTGAGAAATTGTTTGTTACCGAGTTTTCCAAGAACAGAATGATTAAATCTAAGGAGCTCGCTGTTTCTTGATATCATCCATTATCGAAATATCAAACATAAAAAAGTACCACTGTAGGAATCTCTTAAGAAAGATTACGCTGTTTCTTGTTATAGATGGCTAATCGCAAGAAAGGAAGGGAAGTACCACTATAGGCATCTTAAAAGAAAGAAGCTCCACCTTTATTTCTACACCAAAATTTACACATTGAAGAAAAATGTATAGATATAAGATCGATTAAACAAAAACGTAGATTTAATTGGATAAACCTTCGCCAAAGACAAAAGAACTAATATTCTCGACTCATTCCACGACTAATATTCTTCAAGTCTCTAGAAAAGGTTTATATTAATTATCCAATATTAAGAAGAGGAGACCTTATTAACAAAGAAAAAAATGCTCTTCTACGACCATCAGATAATAAATAGTAGGATAGAGGTTCGATAGAGAACACCGCTTAAGTATGTTAGTAAGGAAATGCTCTGACATTTAACAGAACCGTCATTTAGACACATATTGATCTTAAAAATGGAACAGTTGAAATTAGTCGCAAATAGATTTCGTTATTATCAGAATTTTATAACCGAACCTTTAAGGGTATATTAAAAGAAACCAAGAACAGTACTTTATATCCAGCAGTTACCTCGACTTGAAATACGAACTACTTCAATTGCAATTTACAACCGGATTATTTTATGCAAATTGTCATTAGATTCGCTCAATCAAGAGAATGTTAAGCACCCAACTCTACGCCAATCCGCCACCAGACAATTTACAATGTAAAGTGTGGAAAGTGTAAAAAAGTCCATGCACATGTTTTACAATAAAACGACTTCAGCAACATCTAATTAAGCAAAACGTCGCTAAAGAAGCGGAAGTAAAAGAACAAAAGGATACGAAGTATTTGTGCGCATTTCTAATGAGTAACCAAGCCAAGAACCGACAAGTCAGACGTGCGATGAGCTGGTGCAGCAGCATGTCAAGTATCATTCATTCACAGCCAGGTGTGCGCGGGCGGCGCGCTGACATATTGGGTTTGAGCTAAGACGGGATCCTCCGCCATTTATTAGACACCTGTAAGTAGTGAAATTCTCGTAATACGAGTAAGGACGAGACAGCGTGGCAAGTATTAATTAACGCAAGACCCGATGTCGAAGACATGCGCTGAATTCGATTCGTGTTAATGAACCAGCGCGACAGCAACTAGCGAGCTTATGCTACAAGAGTGCATACTTCAACAAATTTCGATGGTATCAACGTCAGCACGGCAACGACAACAGCAATCGACACCAAATACCGGCGGAGGTTGAGTACCGCGGCGGGGCGGCATTGTGGCACGTAAATGCAATGAACTGCAAAGCAGCTTTACTTGGTAAATAATCTCGCTGTAAAATGCCACACGTGACTTTGCCTTAGTAAATAGTTGTAATTTTTTTCGTGCTGGCAAATATTTACAAATGCCAGCACATACATTCAGGAGAATGTATAGGGTGGCTCAAATATATTGTGGTTTATATGAAACCCGAGAATGAAAAATCATGAGGAAATCTTCTTTTTTATCTCCGCAAAGCAGAATTGATGGCTTTCGAGTTGAAATGCGTTCGAAAATATTTCAAAGTGAGAATCGGGGAACCCATACATCGTCCGCGCGAACCCGTAGAAGATCCGCGAGAACCCACTTAATGTTCGGAGGTGAGGTGAGTTTTGAGGTGATTTTGTGTGTTGTGGCTTGAAATTCAAACTTTACCGACTGTGAGGGATTCGGAGGCCCAATAAGAGATTTCCTAACAGTAAAGTATAATCATGAGCTTTAATGATCATTGGATATCTTGTATCTTTGTCACATACTTTGGCGCTGTCGGTGTTTCCTTCTATAGGCAATAATAATATGTGATAACAAAATAGTTAAAACCCCTACCTTATGGACCACCCTTTATATGTAAAATCGTTTTCATACTAGTACTATTTGCTGCAGCAAATTCCTTTGCTTTTGTTGTAATGTTGCACATGTCACCCTCTGCCTCTTCTCCACCTCCTTCTCAATGCATACGAAACACTCTCAACTACTTTGAGTAGTGAAATTCCTACTTTTCTTGTATGCAGCTGCCAACTTCTTTGCAACATTTGATTTCTTAACATATTCAAAGCGTCGCTGCAGCGCTTTCACTTAATAACCGTAAAATGTGATAAGTCACTACTACAACACTTCAACTCTTCATGTTGCTTGGCAAAACTCCAATGTGCCACCAACACACACACCCCCGACATAATAGTTAAGGCCAGGAGATATACAAGCAAATTTGTGGCAAGTTGCATCAACATTTGAAATTGCCACGACAATTCGGCGAGCAGAGAGAAGTAAGAAGTGGTGAGGGTAAACAGAATGTAGAAAAAGAACAGCATACAAATGAAGACGACAAGTGAGCTTTAGCGTTCATGAAAAGGGATGAGTCAGTAGAGAACCTATTACATACACCGGGGTACGAGATAAACTCAGTGATAATCGAACAAAGTAACAAAGCAAATATGGTTTGTAGAAGTAGCAAATGGCGGAAGAACGACAGACTGACGTCCATCCAACTATATATGAAACAGCAAATCACACAAAAGACGATCCGATCCAGAAGATCAATTGTTTCTAATTCTCCGTTGGTTGTATTTTACATTTAAGTTTTCGTTAATATCCAGACGTCCAACCAGTAGATCCAAATATGTGGATGGTTAAAAAATCCGGAATTTGGAAGTTATTAGTTCAAAGGATACATACATACATAGCGAGTATTCCTACATACATAGCGAGTATTCCTCGACAAATTTCCGCGTCCTCAAAAATTTTCACGTGTGTCCATATGGAAATGGATTTTGTCTGCAGTGTCACGTCCAAGGAATACTCATGTGGGTGACTCTCTCGAAACTTGATGACGTGAGAGAGTTCCTTTTTGCTTTGTTATCAGACATTTTAGAACCTACTCTCTCCGAATTGCATAAAGTTGCAGCTAACTATAAATTTTAATCTAGCGAAAGTGGAGCTCTATAGGCAGTTGTTTAGCTACTAAAATCAAGAATTATCGTTTTTCTTCGAAAACGTTCTGTCTATCATATCTGTCAAATCAAAAGGAAGCAATGAAGAATAAATTGGTCAGAAATAGTTGACTTCGTCTGTATTTCATAATTAAAGGGAAAGTTGTTAGCAGGCGTTAAATTAGCTACTCAGAAGTTGGATCTAGAGGTTTATAGCTACATCAGAACTAATGTTTTAGAAGTGACTTTATTTAAAAATTATCACTCAATCTTGGAGCTTTCAAAAGCTTTCATTAATCTTCTTTTCTCAAAGTTGAGCTGTTGAGCTTTTAGGAAGTGCCTTCATATACAAATTATCACTCAGCTTTGGAGCTTTCCAAAACTTTCATTAATCTTCTTTTCTCAAAGTTGAGCTTTTTAGAAGCGACTTCATATAAAAATTATCACTCAACTTTGGAGCTTTCAAAAGCATTCATTAATCTTCTGTTCTCAAAGTTGTCCTGTTGAGCTTTTTAGAAGTGACTTCGTATAAAAATTATCACTCAACTTTGGAGCTTTCCAAAGCTTTCATTAATCTTCTTTTCTCAAAGTTGAGCTGTTGAGCTTTTTAGATGTTACTTCATATAAAAATTATCACTCAACTTTGGAGCTTTCCAAAGCTTTCATTAATTTTCTTTTCTCCAAGTTGAGCTCTTGAGCTTTAAGATCTTAACCTTTTTTGTAGACTATAAATTATATGTAAGAAAGGCTGCTGAGCTTTTTTTTATCAAATACATGCGAAATACACCCAGAAGAGGGTGTTGAGCTTTAAGGTCTGAATCCTTTTTCCTGCTGAGCTTTTTTTTTGACAAATATATTCGAGGGTGTTGAGCTTTAAGCTCTGAACCCTTTTTAAAAAATATATATGCAAGAATGACTGCTGAGCTTTTTTGACAAATATATGCGAAAGAGAGTCTCGCGAGCTTACAGCTCTTGAAATGCCTAAACAACGGCAAATACGTAAACAAAAAGCCCTTGATCATGCCTCTAATATGAATAGAAAATGCTCCGATTATTAAGTTCCAGGCAACCCACAGCCGAATTTTTGAAACACGCCACTGTCAAGAACTTTTCGCCAGCAGCAACACCGAATAGAGAGCAACTACTTATATTAGACGCACACATTAGACCATACATTTAAAATTACAAGCATATAAGTATTTACATAAATGAATATAAATATATATTGAAGTAGGTACTCACCTGTAGTGCGACATGTAAGCGCTTCGCCCAGACGCGCGCCTGCTTCTTGTCGCTGACAATCATGTCCATATCATGTTGCATACGCATCAGTACCCAGTGGAAGCACTGCACACTCAACGATTCGCTGCAAGTAAAAAACGAGAGAGAAAGAAGCAGAAAAACCGTTAGATTACTCATACATATGTATGCATTAAGAAGCGGAAAAATGCACAAAGACGATAAGTGTAAAAGTGTGGAAAAGTGAAGTAATGAGTTTAAGTGTTAAGAAATTAAAATTCAAATGCAACAACAACACGAACAACAGACAACGAAGTTGAGTCTCGAGTCTCTCTGCGAAAGTAGAACTCCTGCAATGTTGCATTTGCTCTAGCCACGATGCGGGGGAAGTGCGCGGCAAATACTTTGTAGTAGTTTGAAGTCATTAACGAAATTACAGACAGATACGCATAACGGCGCATACTTCAGCATGCTGGCACTAGACAGGTGAGTCTCGACGAAGCGCAACATCTGCTTAAGTTGCTAGAGTTAGGGATGAGTTGGGAGTATATGGAGTGAGAAGAGGGTACTCCGCGTTTGCGGTAATTACTAAAATTTTTAATCCGCTGCTTGGCAGCAAATGAAATGAGGGCAAATAAATATGTAAGGAAGTGGGAAATTGGAATTTTCAGGGATTTTGAAAAAAAAAGTTTTTAAATTTTTTAAAAGAAAAACTCAATTGAGGAAAGTAGAGCACTGAAGATTGGCTCTTCTAGTCACATCAAATAACACCGTAATCAGTCTAATCATAGTTTAGCTCTTTTAATCGGACGGAGTAAATATTTGGTTAGGTTAGGATAGGTTGGTACGGTAGGCCTGCAGGCCACGCATAGTCCAGTTATGGTTCTTTGCGATACCAGAATGGAGTACCTTCACATGTTCCCTGAGTAGTAGTCATCGTTTAGGATGCCTGCGCCTGACGTGAATTTTAATAGTTTATGAGGCTTCACTAACAATATCTCCTCTAACTTATCGTATTGTGGGGCCCCTAAATACCTGAAACGCTGTCTCGCTAACGCAGGACAAACGAACAAGAGCTGCCCCACTGTATCCTTAAATAATATTTGGTTAGCTTAAAATACAAATTTTCGAAGATCGAGTACACCGCCAAGATCTTGGACTCAGTAAGACCTCAGGTGTTGCACTAGTGGAAGAGGACGTTGAATTTTATGACAGTAGAAACATGTTCTGCAGCTTGTGGTTAGCTAAACACTTGTTCTCTTCATCCGTATGGTTACCCACTCTTCGGTGCTCCAACATCACTTCGTCACAATGGACCGCATAATCGAACAATACAAGAAACAAATTGTGCTCTTAGCTATACAAATACTTGCGAATTTTCATTTTATTTTTTCTTGAAAATTTTACAAGAAATTTTCTTGTAGAAAATGACTAAACACAGTGGTTAGTGCGCTGTACTGGCGTGGAGGAACTTAGGGAAAACCCCTAAACAAATTGCATTAACGCCGACAGGCAAAGTTTTCGAAACTACAAGCAACAGCAACCAGTTGGCTGCCCACACAAGACTTTCCAGCTGAAGTTTTGCCACAAGTGGGTGAGCCAGCTGCCAGAGGAGGTCCGCAGTTAGCTGGTACACTTCATAACTATTTGGCACAGTTGAGCGACGCAATGTCACGCAACAATAAGCGTAGGGATAAATAAACGAATGAAGGTTCCGACTGTAACTGAGGGAGCCGAAGAGATGAGTAGTCCGAGAGCAGTAGCGAAATGACAACATTTTTGTAAAGCTTCATTCTTGTCATGCTGAAACTAATTTGAAAGTAACCAAAACAATTTGGAAGACATTTTCAGCAGTGTCAACTAAGCTATAGGCTGGACTATACATGGAATGACAAGCAAAATAGTTTTTGAGAAAGGAAAAAGGAAAAAGAAAAATGAAATGCCTTAAAAATCCAAGAAGCAGAAGAAATGGCAAAATAACTAAGTGAATTGTCTGCTGGCTAACGGAAGACGCTCGGAACGTATGCGCGCCGGACGACACCGGACGAAGGTGTTGCAGACGAAGACAACAGAATGCAAGAAAATTGGCGAAATTTCGTTAGCTTTGTATGGACCAAACAACAGCACAACAACAATGAAAAGCGTCAGCAAATAAATAACAACATTCATCGCTAGAGAATGATGGACAATGCAACCATGGACAATAACAGCAGGAGCCATCAACTGCTAGCGCTGAGCTACGCACAGCTGCAGCTGCTCTTTGTCCGTCTCGTCGCTTCGTCGCCACCGCATCTATTCTCTAGCATTGCGTTTAAACAATAAAACTATTGTTGCTCCAGTCGGAAAGGAATAAAAGCAAAAATATTTATCAACTTTCCACCACTTTCATTACGCATCCCCTCTCCAGTTTCCTCTCTCTCTCTGTGTCAGTGTCGATGTTTTATGGCGCGCCATGGACGAATGACCAGCAGTTGGGTGTGCCGGCTGGCTGGCAGTGGTTGTGGTTGGCTAGAAAATCGGATGCGAGTGAAAGCATTTTGTCCGTAGCTTCCGCGCGCGTACTAAATAAATTTAACATAGCCAACCGACAATAAAATCTGACCGAGAAGGGCATTGAAAATGCCAAAGGCGCCTGAAACAAACAACTGAGCTTGCTTGCCACTAACATTATGGTAGTCTAAAATTTTCTTTACAGCTTTGTTAGTTTGACCGAGCGCAATGAATTCTTTGGTGGCAATGATGTTGGTGTACTCAAGAGACAGTGTCTCAGAAAAGTCTTATAATTACAAGAAGTAGAAGAATAATATCGAGCAGCTGAAGTAAAATGGTTATTGCACAAAAGAAGTCTAGTCCATATTGGTCACCGTCGATGGAGTTTTGCTTTCTCGGGTCCATTTTGACTTACTTGGCCGATGGATGAGGACAACCCAATGTTGGATGATACAATAACCATAAGGGTAATATTACTAACTAACTACTAAAAGAGAATGAAGTCCTTCAAAGAGGTGAAATTCAGCAATCCTAACTTTATAGGAGGAAAACACTCCAGAGACACTACTTTACTCTTCTCAACTCAAAAATATGGATCCACGTCTAGTGAGCTATGGTATTGTTGTGGGTTACAAATAGACGTAGGTTTCCTACGGTTCGAGAAAGGGATCTAACTTCTTAGATTTAGATTTGTGGAATTCTAAAAACAGTAGGCTTTTTTATAGTAATTTGTTAGTGTTTCTAACCAAGTAAAGGGTTTTGCAACAAAATTGGTAAAAGAAATCCAAAAACAGTTTGGGATATCAATGCAATTATTTATTCCTGTGAAAGTAAATTCGATGTCATTATGTATGGAACACGATTTTGTTTTGTATGGCCACGGGTACGCTTGGGTCCCTACACTGAACCCAATTTTCAAGCATAAATCGGCCGATGCTGCTGCAATTTCACTTTCGATATTCGTACGGAGTTCATCAATCGTTGGCTTGTTGACATAGACCATAGACTAGACGAAGCCCCACAGGAAATAGTCTAAGGGTGTCAAATCGCACGACCGAGACGGCCAATTGACTGGGCCATTTGGTGAGATAACACCTTCAACAAACTTGGTTTTCAATAAATCGCTGTGTGGCTTGTGGCGCCGTTCTGTTGGAACCATCTATTGTTCAAGTCCATATCATTCAATTCGGGCCAAAAATATTCGATTACTATTGAGCGGTAGCGATTCCCATTCACAGTAACGAGCCGGTCTTGATCATCACGGCCCAATGACGCCGCCGGCCCATAAACCGCACCAAACCGTAATTTTTTCCTGATGCAAATGTAACTTTTGGAGTACGTGTGGATTGCTGCCTGACTAATAACGGGTATTTTGCTTATTGACGAAGCCATTCAGCCAGAAATGAGCCGACCATAAATTGGACGTAGCGCTTTTAAAGTTGAGGCCACTGACTTTCGAATTTCGGTAGTAAATTTCAATAATTCCAAGTCGTTATTGGATCGTATATCTTTCCATGATGAAATGGCAAACCTTACTGAAGAGAAATGTCAAAAGAGCGAGAAAAATATGACGTATTTTGCTGTCCTTATCTACTTTGTAACGACGCTATTGAAAAACCCTTTAGTTCCAATCCAAGCTCCAAATAGTTGTCCAAATCACAGACTCAGAAGCTAATAGAGGTGATGAGGTGTCGTTGAGTCTAATACAAAGCGCTTTCGAATAATGAGATTTACTTTACACTCCAGTAAGCTATTGCTTTCTATGAGAAAAATAAATGCACTCTCCAAATTCTGTCACATTCTCTTCGCACACACTGTACATAAAACGACAGACTCTTTGCCACAACATTGGCAACTGCAAATGCACTACTCCCTTCAAACTATCCAATAAAATAGCACCAGCTATGTAACTGTTGGTACTGCATAAAATAGAGCACTTAAAAATTTAATACATTCTTTGAGGTTATGTCATAAAAACAAAAATTTAACACCAAACCACAATAGCGTCATTCACAAGGAGTGTAGAGTAATGCAACAAAAGTGCAACTTGAGACAATACTAAGACACTTAACTGTGCTTTACGACATTGTCAGCCGGAAAAAGCACAAACAACAAGCATTGCGCTACGAAAGCAGTAGCGATGAAGAAGGCGAGGAATAAACCAAAAATTTCTGCGCTTAATTGCTTCAAAATAATGGCATTGACGAACCGAGAATTGCGACAACAATGGCCAATAAGCTGATTTCGCTTAAGAAAAGCTCAACAGCAATAGATTGTGTAGAGTATACACTTGACTACCGTTATCGCAATGAAAACAATACTTATCACTGTCAGACAAAGTGGCGCGCGCGGCTAAGCAGACAGCAGGGCACATCAGTCAAACTTCCAGCGATGGCAATCTTCAAAGCTTTATATAGTATAACCTCAATGCCACATTTTACCCGCATTTTCTGCGGTCTACTTTCTCTCTCTCTCTTTCTCACTCTTCATAGTACTCACCTCACCAACTCCAGTTGCATGCCGCTCAAACGATTGAATTCCATGAAGAATCGTATCGCCCACAAAAGGTAGGAGTCATCATGATTGCCGGTGCCGGCATTACGTTCCAACACACGTCGCACCTGGCGCACCAGCGTATTGTAAGCCGAACGCAGGATCTCGATGCAGAACTCGCGCAGGCACAAACTGAAACACAACAAGAACAAAAACAAATACAAATAAATAATAGAAAATAATAATGAAAGAGAATGAAATGAAATAAAATAATATGAAATAAAAGTGCGGAGAAATGGAATTACAGCAAAGCAAATAGAATAGAGATGCAGCAAAATAAGGGTATAACTGTGAATAAGAATGAACTAAATTGAAGGAATAAAATCGCGCACAAATCAGATTGAGGTTAGATGTAGTGAGGCCGTTGGATAGAGGGAGGGAGACAACTCAGTCAGCTTAGCTTTTCGCTTGTGAGCGATTTGTGTTGCCGCCGCCACTGCCACAGCGAACGATTCGACGCATACGAATGGCATGTGGAAATGGGTATAAATAAATGAATGTTTAGCATGAATAGCGGATTAAATGGCAAACAATATTTACATAGATAAGTATGGATTTACATTCACATGTGCGGAGATTTAGGTCAGGGAGCCGGGGAAAATAAATTGATTTATATAATTGTTTTATTATTACATAATAAATATAGATAAGTTAGATTAGGTGTTGCAACTGAGAGAAGGAATCAGGTTCCCTACTTTTTTAAAGAAAAAAAAGCATAGAACATTCAAATTTAATGGGGAATATTCATTATCATTCGAAAGAGTATTATTTGGCATTTACTTTTTAAAGATTATCTCTTTCAAATGTTGGCCGCAGCTACGTCTCAGATGGTCCATCTGTTGAGTCCAATTTCGATGACTCGTTCCAGAATTTCGACTGGTAACTGCCGAATAACACGCGTGATGCTTTGATCCAAGGAATCGGAGCGGGATTGTCCGCATAGGCTTTAGACTTTACATATCCACACAGGAAAAAGTCTAACGGTGTGATATCACCGCTGTCCAATCGACCGGCCCAAAACGTGAAATTATCTGCTCACCGAAGTGTTCTCTCAATAAATGCATTGATTAATTCGATGTGTGAGAAGTGTTGTCGTTTTGTTGAAACCAAATGTTGCCAAGGTCAGGAGCTTCAATTTCAAGCATAGGTTGGTTAACATGGCGTGATAACGGTTGTCATTGACGGTTACGTTGTCACCGACATCATTTTTGAAGAAATATGAACCGATGACTCCACTGACCCACAAGCCACATCAAAACGTTGTTTTTTCTGCAGCACTTGAATCTCTTCAGATTGTCCTTCGTCTCAATTGCGGCAATTTTGCTTGGGTATGTAACCCTTGAGCCAGAAATGGGCTCGAAAACGTCGGATCTTCTTGGAACTTTTCAAGAGCCAATAGAGCGAAGTGATGTGGCTTGGGAAGGTCGAGCGGCTTCAGTTCAATAGGTCCGTCAGGGATGCTGTGAACGGCGCCGAATCAACTCTCCACGATACATAGGACAATCCAATGATGCATAATACAATATGGTTCAGTGCATCTACTTCTTCGGGTTCTTTCGAAAAATATTTCTCCCAAAGATCACTCAACTTCCGATCTAAAGGAAGCATCATTAGTAAGTTTGGAGAAAGAGGAAACAACAAACAAAATGAACAGAGTTTTTACCATTTTTCAACAAAATATTTTCCAATGATTTGATCATGACAACTGATAAATTATAAAACTATTAGTTTCTAAGCTCACATACCAGATTTTCTCAGAAATTAAAATAACTTATGGATAATAGATTGCTCCGGAAAACTAACAATACTAGATCTACTCTTATAGATCTAAGCCAGATTTAGCATTAATTGCTACAATTGGATGTACAGACCCCTCTACCTTAGCTACTTTTGCTTAAAGAGAAAGGTTGGAAGGGTATGATTTTCCTTTATGGCCACTTTCATCGTACTGATTTTTTTTTATTTTATAGTCTACCTATAATTGTAATAGAAATTTATTACTTTTTCAAAGCTTTTATAAAACTTTCTATTGCGTTTTCCAGTTTTCCAAAAAAAAAATTATTGTCATAATTACCAAAGCCGAGAAATCGATAATACACATTTCTTAAAATTCTCAACCAACCGTCACAGTTAAAAATTCCGACAAATTTAGAAATTCACTTTAAGATTTCATTTAATACTTTCGCCGTGCTTTGATTAAATTTCGCATTTTAAATGGCGCACTTATCTTCTGCCAGCAAAGATTAATGTTCCAAGGTCAATTCAACATTTCTCTACGCTCCTTTTTACCACCTTGCAGCGATATATGATATTTCCAAAGCGATTAAAGATGTATTAAAAAGGAAAATGAAAATATTGCATAAAGTGTGAGGCAGTGAGAAGAGAAAAAGCTTAAATTTACGAGTATTTGCAAATACATACTTCAAGCGCACATGTGCCGTTGAAATGCTGCAACGTCCGTGGTAGAAAATATGCTTGAGGGGTAGGACTTTTGAGATTGCTAGTACTTATGAAAGGCAATTTTCCCGAAAAGTTTGGTAGCTCTCACCTGGAACCCGTTCTATTTTCAGACGCTCTAGCAATACGAATTCGAAATCATTATAGAGGATAAGCCTCCAGATCAAATTATCAAATCCAACACCAAATTTAACTTCACTATTTATTCCAATGTTTTAAAAATACCGCTATTTTTTAAATTTTGGTTTCTTAAACAATTTTCTCCACATTGAAGTCATACCCCTAACGTTAGAATCTGCTGATCTTTGTAGAAATGTGCGAGCGACTATGAGTATGGCGATTTTATTTCTCTTCTTCAAGAGTATAAATATTAAATAAATAATAAAAATGAAAATACGAACTAACTGTATTTTCATTTTGCTGCACAATAAAGCGGAAGAGCCAAATAAATATATGCTTAAAAGTCAATGCCAAAGGCGGGCGACTAGAATTGCCGAAACGAAGAAATAAACGAAACGATTTGAAAGTAAAACACTTAAAAACGGGGAAAAACTGCGGCAAAAGCGCTAAAGGGTCATAAACACAAGAGTGAAAGTTACCAGGTTTCAAGAATACTCACTACTGAGGAAAGGCGATATCACTCATGATTCTCCTTTACTGATTAACCGCTTTCGTTAGTGCCAATACCGTTCCATATTCTATATTATCGGACATTTAAGAATATAAGACTTGAGACCATAAAATAGTTTACTTCCAATGGGCCAAGCCATTTGTTTCAAATTTGTATCGTTAATACTAATGGGATTAGGGGATTTTGATTTTCTGATCACAAACTGAATCGATGCTTTGGTTGACGAGAGCCTGCTTTCACCAGAAGAACTTACTGTCGAGATCCAGGGATCCACCTAGTATATGACGATGCGCGGTCTTCCTAAAATCGGCAGGAAATCGACGGGGATCGGGGGGAATTATAATGGGTTTCAGGAACGCTTGTTGCCACGGAGACAACAAGGATAACATTTAAACAGTTGAAGCATCAATCCTTTGGATCAAAATACCCTCATGTATACACGGAGTGTTTTGAGCCTATCGAAAATGTGCAGAACCTAAATCAATTGCTGGATGACTTAAGGTGTAGCATTCAAGACTTTTCAACCTAAATCACCGTCTGATCTAATATCTCTTCATCTTAAACAACAGACAAAACAAGTCTTAAAATGGACCCAACCTCTACATAACAGTAGGTTCCGAATAGAACGCTTCACAGACGTATTTCTTCTGGAACAGGATTTGATTCGTCGAACGAAACAGAAATATGCAGATGCTGGATAATAAAGTTGTCAAAAGAACAACCTTTGGTGGCATAAAATCCGATTCATTAAATTAAGATAGGAACGGCTGTTGTTGTTGTATAGAATTACCAAAAGGATGGCGGTAAAGTGAAAATGGACACGTGTAAAATATATACACACCTACACACACACTCACGCAGGCAGCAGCGTATAAATTTATAGCCTTAAGTGGAAAACCAACTACAAATTATTTCATTCATTGCGAAACGAAAATTGCAATTTTCCATTGTTGCATGCCATGTAATTTGTTGTTGCAGCAAATTCACTCGATGCTTATTATGACCACTGGTGGTACAACGCGCTTCAAAATGTGTGAGCGTGTTGCTCGCAGCTTATTTTACGGCTCCTTTAACCGTAACACGTCCGCGCAACTCAGCAACACCGTTAGTTGCAGCGTAAGCAATGCTTTGCCGCGTTTTTTTTCTTCTTCACAAACCCGCTGTGGCTGAAATAAAAAGTGAAGAAAAATCTGCAGCAGCAAAACACTCAATTAGAATGGGAGATGATGCAATGGCGAAAGGCTAAAGTGCTCGGCGGCTTTATGAGTACATATGTATGTAGTAGATGAGTTTGTACTTATAACTATAGATGTAAGATTATATAACAAATGCTGCTGTAGCTCGTGGCTTGCAATCGATTCTTTGTTGATTTTTATTTTTTATTTATTTATTTTTTCAAGATTCCTCTCACACACCGCGTCTCTCTGTGTTACCACACAGTTATTATCAGGATTAGTGTTGTTGCTGCTTTGGCTGTTGTGATTTGCTTGCGTAACAGGCTGCGCTCGACAGCTGCATATTGCTCATAACGGTTCAAGGTGGATTCAAAGCAATTGTGGCGACACGGAGAAGCGCTGCAGAGCACTACTTTACAAGATAAAATGATTATTTGCGCTATTTTATTACGTTTTGTGATACGTACTCACGTACTTACGTTACCACACAATCCACGCAGTGGTCACGGTCAGTGTCGGACTTGAGATTTTGTGTTTTCATTTATTTTATTTCTAGCTTGTCATTTGCAATAGATTGCTCCGTTTGACTCCACTTGACTTTGCTTGTGAAATGTCTGCGCTTATTAGCCGTTTAAACGCTTCAAGTGCAGGCGGTGAAGTAGTGCAATTGCGAGAGCAATAACAGCAACAACAACATGATATAAAAAATCGTTTAAATGCAAAGTAATCATTTGAAAATTTATCTTACTAAAGAGTAAATGGAGGAAAAAGAGAAACTCAAAGCGCAAAGTTATAGGAGTTGATTATTAAAGAATAAGTTGACCAACAAGAGAGAATTACAAAAAAGTATGCTTTTAAATAATAAAATAATACATTCTGATTTTATCAAAAATACAAATTTAAAATTTCATGCTAGTTTTCGAAAAAAAAATTATAAAAAATTAAAAAAAAAATTCGGATTTCTAAAAAAATTTTTCCTTGAAAAAACCTAAAATCTCAAATTTTTTTTAATTTTTAACTCCACCACACTCAAAAAAATTAAAAAAAAAAAAATTATAAAAAATTTAAATTTCGAATTTTCAGAAAAAATGTATCTCCAAAAACCTAAAATCTCATTTTTTTAATTTTTTAACTCCACCACACTCGAAAAAAAAATATAAAAAAATGTTTAAATTTTCGAATTTTCAAAAAAAATTAACTTAAAAAATTCTAAAATCCCCAAATTCTAATTTTTAACTCCACCAAAAGAGTGCATGCCGCGAACATATGAAATTACCTTTAATTTATTTGCACCACATCCACCGCAAATAACAACGCGCAGTGCTCAATCACTGCTTTTGCTGTGGTGCTGCTGCGGCCAACGTGGCGTATGCGCAACCTCACAAGTAATTGCTGAATGTTTACGCTTTGTCAGCTAATAAAAGCTCATACACTTTGGCCAGCTAACGTATTGTATTGTTCGTCGCACTTCAGCTGATGCATATCAACGACGTGTGTGCACTTGTGCTGCGGAGCACGTTAGTCAACCAGTCACATCGTAAAAGTTCATCAATGTCACGTGTTGTTGTTGTGCAGGTGTGGGTTTTATATTTATTATTTTTCTACGTTTGAGTGCACCATTTTATGGGGTAAATAAAAAAACAACAATAACAAAAACAGGACCAAATATCCCGCAATGATATGAAAAACACAGAAGTAAACCAGTAAAGTGGGGATTTCTTTGAACTGATTTATTTTTTTAAAGTTGTCTGCAGCAAATATCAGTGATGAAAGGTGTTCACAAAACAATCTATATTGGTTGGTACAACCTGGAGGAACTATCAGAAGATATGATCCAGCCATTTTGACACCGAAAACATATAAAGTACCATAACTAAGCCATAAATAGAGTTATAAAGGAAAATTTTGGTATAAAGGATTGCACTAGGAAGGGGCACATTTGGATGTATTTTTTGGAAAAGTGGTCGTGGCACCGCCCCTAAAAATGTTTTTATATATATATCTCGTACATACCGAACATACTAGTCACATTTCCTTTTAGTATCTCATCACACATAATGAAAATAAGTGAAATCGGATAATAACCACGCCCACCTTCCATACAAATATCATGTCGAAAATTACTAAAAAAAACTCACTAATGAAAAAGATCAGACCCTCTAAATGTTTCAGAAGAAATGACAGAAGAGAGCTGCACTCAAATTTAAAAAAAAGGAACATGGGAGTGCCGTCGTCCGCTTATTGGCCAAAAACCTTATCTCAGTAACTACTTAACCGATTTCAATGAAATTTTCAATCCCATCTAATATAACATATAGATTAGAAACCAATGAAGAAGGCAGAAGTTATGGACACATTGTAGAGATCGAACTATAAATTTTCAAGGCCCCATGAAGAACATGAAGAACTCATTGACTAAAAGTAATTTTTCATCGAAAATATCGGTAAATCTCTCGGATATTGTAATATAATTCAGAGGGAATCTTTTTCTTCTAATAGTGTGTCTCTGTACCAAAAATAGTTTAAATCGTGTCATAACTTCCCCTAGCTCCCATATACCTAATTATAGGTTTTTCAAAAATACGGTGGGCTTTATACCTTATAAATCGGTTAATATGATATATCTTAGCATATCTTAGCAAACTTAAGTGAGCGTATAGTCTTGTATATATTGTACCTTGGTGGTGAAAATTAGTGAAATCGGTTCAGGAATTACCTTAGCACTCATTTACTTTACATACGTTTACACCCGAATTTAGCTATTCCTAACTTTTTTTTAAGGCTATATACTACATCCATCAGATCGGTCTGAATGTGACTTTCCTTATTAAAAAAGTTTCTAGATGCTGGAAGATTCTATAGAATGGACAGAAAATATCCATGGTAGTTCGAATTAACCATAGCCTCTTTCCCTGTATCGCAGTCTATCTGAGGCGGTCTGTATGTAGATTGGATTCTGACACTAAGATCTCCCATCGAATTGGATCATTACCTTGTTGAAACCAAAAATCCGTACCCACCTCTAGGAATACAAATTCGAACAATTACAATAGGTATTCTTTCCAGTGAACCCAAGAAAGCATGGCTTCCATGCTTTACTGGGAATTGAAAGCCTAGAGTTTGTTCAATGAAAAATTGAATGATAAACTTGTCCATGGATAAGTTGAACGACCAGAAATCTCATCGAAAGACATTGCGTCGGATAACGTTTTATATGAATGAAAAAATAAAATAATCTTCAAGAAATACTAAACTTTATGGTGGCCCAAACGCAGGTCCAAAAGCGGATATGTGTATAAATAAAATAGAATTCCTAGTAAATAAGTCCGAATTCCTAAGATGCCCTATGTCGAATTTAATAGTATGTCTAAGGATCCCGAAAAGTACTACTCTAGGGTTTGTTGCTTTTCATTTTACCAAAGCAGCTTAGGGATCGGAATTTATCCATTTATTGTCTAGATATAAATCATGTCCGGGTCCAAAATCTACTAATAAGCATATAGAATTCTAACGAAGCGAACCGAAGTCCGCCAAAGACGTCAACTTTTTAAACACAAAATAGAGTAAGAATGGTTTGAGGAGTCGACTTAATTTCCCAAATCTTATAATACAATTTTGAGGCAGACACGAGGCTATATTTGATGAAGCTTTTATTAAAGCTTTTCTAATAATCACACATATGTATGCATATACGACCATTCTGGAAATTTAGAAAAACTTAAAGGATTACGTAACAAAATAATCTAAACTAGAAAGCCAATAAAACGAGAAAAATAGTAGAGAAAAAACGCTTGCATAAACCTTGTCAATAACTAATGTTTGCAAGCAAACGAGGTCATCTACCTGGCATTAATTTGCTCGGATTGCCAAACCGTTAGCAGCTGGCAACTGATGAAAATCCGAAAATAGCGGTACAGGCGAAGGGATAAAAACGAAAAATGTGATATGGCAAAGGTAATTGAACACTTTTCGTTGATTTGATTGAATTTGAAATGAAGCTAATTTACAAAGCAAACGAAAAATGGCCAACACGAAGGCGCATGTAAATAGATACAAATCCACAAGCAAACACACTCGAAAATTTCAACAAAATAAAAAAGCACAAGGAGTATGAAAAAGGCAATATATGGGACCGCACTTAATTGAATTTCTCAACATTTACGGTATTTTTTCAATTTTTCATTCAGCCTCCTTGGCTTCGTATTCTTATTCTATTGTATGCATACGAGTATTTCCACTTACCGTACTGAGAACGCACTGCGTCGCGTCAACTCCACCTCCTCTTTAATATGGCGAAATGAGCGCTTCTGCTGATTCTTCTCACGATCGAAATCAATCGACACAACACGTTCCAACGGCTGATGGCAAATGATGTCGCGATCCGACACGGATTTCATATTCCGTATTACATACGTGCCGCCGAAACGTGAATGTCGCACCGTCGGCGGTTTGCTCTGCAACCGTTGTCGTTCACGGCGGCGCGCTGCCAACAATTCCTGCTCGTCGCGTTGCTTCTCGGCGATGCTGCGTTGCAACGATGCATCCGCCAGGGATTCGGCTGTCTGTTAAATGGGAAATTAGCGTCAGTTATATTTGCAATATTTAATGCCGGCGGTTAGGTCACGCAAAGGGCGGTGGCAGAGACGGCTGAGGTGGCAGCAGAGGTGTTGCGTGTTGCGGTAGGTAATGTATGGCATAACAATTTGTGGCTGAGGTGAGAGAGAAAGCGGCTTGCAGGTGTGTGTGTACGCGAGATTATCTATGGCTGCCGCAAGGAATGTTCATTGCGTTCGCTATTCCATGTGGTTGGCAACGCATAAGCTGCTGTTGGCTGGTTGTTGTTAATGCTGACAGCGTGGAAAATTGCGTGCCGCACGGTTGTATTTAATTGAATAGTTGAAGAAATGGTTTAGTAGCGATCATGACGCGTTGAGCAGAAAAGCCTGGCGTGTTAACGGTAAATAGATTTGACCGACTTTAAGAGAGTGTTTAATAGTTCTTGACCTGATTTAAACTTGACTCTAAGTAATTTTAGAAGGACTTGACAGCAAAGTATGCTAGCAATTTAGAAGAAATGAGGATAATAGTAATTCATGGAATATATAATATGGTACCCAGGCTAACTGAGAATTTCACACCAAAATTCATTCTCTGAGAGTATAGAATTAGCTCCTTCACTGATCTATCGAAGTTGGATCGAAACTTTGACTTTATTTTGGGAGTAGATGGAAATCGATGGACGACTATTTAAGATTTAGCTTTAGAATAGAAAGAAATTTAATTACGAGAGAGAGAGAGAAGAGAAAAGAATTAGGTCCTATATGTGAAAGAAATACATTCCTATGATACGATAGTATACAGCCCTTGCGAAACCTATGCTCTCTCAGAGGACATAAAAAACTCATACAAAATAAACTTTTGATAGTCTTGATCGAAGATATATGGATTTTCTAGAGTAGATAACAGAAGGGAAATGTCACTTTCAGACCGGCATTTCGGCGGTTATGGATGAAGAACTCTGATTGGCTAACTTATAAGCGAACTAATCGCTTGATACGCGTATGTATACTGACCAGGGTTTCTATTTGAAAGAAAGACTTAAAAACTTGAAAGGATAGCTATAGAACATATCTTACCTTCATCTCTAACAGGATATTTTCGAGATGGAAAATATTATAAGCTATTCCCTAATTCTGAATTATTCAAAAAAGCCCGAGGGCACTAGTAATAGCATGCAGAGTACATGCTATGCATGTAGGTATAGATCTTTCCTGCGACAGTCGGTTCGATATTACCGGAATTTACCAGGCGAAAGACTGTTACTTCGTCGGTCGGATAAAAATCCGATCCGGTTAAGTAGACCCGACTGTTGTGGGAACGCCCAAGCTTCACACGACTCATAATCTGGCTTCTTTCCCGAAAAGAGCTATTGCATAAATTTGCTAAATTTCCGAAAACTACCAGGCAGAACATTCTACCTATTAAAATAATTCTAACGAGTCATTTCCATTTACCAAATGCAAGTTCTACTTTAAATATGCCCATCAACTTTGCTACATTTCCATCAACTACAGTGGCTGCGCTCAACTCATTCGCTGCCTGCCAGCAGCTATCACTCACTCGCGCCATCAACTCCACCACCGATGCCTGCATACTACGCGCCGACTTCATCTTAGACGCATAAGAGCAAGTACAGATACTCACTTGTTCGCGATAGAGCAGACACAAAATCTCTAAACCGTGCAAATGAAACTGATGCTCATCCGGTGATGACACCACAAACAACACCAAATCCATGAGGCCCGACTGATGCAGCGCCCAGATAACTTGGTCATGCAGACTGGCATCGTTATCGGCACGACACTCCGCCTCCGGATTGGCCGGCACTTGAAGCACGTTCCGTATCAGCACAAGGACGCGTTCAATCATCAGGCTCTGCTCCTCGCTGCGTATCGCCCAATCCTGCAAGTGTAAAAAAACACGACATTAAAACAACAATAAAAACAGCACGCGAATAATGATAGCAAATAAAATACGAAATAAAACAGAAGTGTGGCATTAAAATTTTGCAAGTAATAAATTTTTTGACGAGCAGTACGCGCGCGCCGAACCTAGGCCGCACTGCGTTGGCATGTAAATCTCATGAATTAAGTAGCTACATGCGTACTTACATAACAACAAATAATAGACATTAGACATAGAAATTTATATTAACTGCTTTTTTGGAACAAGCAATCGACGAAGACGACGTCAAACGCGTAGGCGTGCATTTGCAGACGCTGCGTGCCGTTAAACTGTTGCCAAGCAGAACGAATGGGCCGTCATTAGTTAGGCAATCGTTATAAATCTAAAGTTGAAATCAATTTACTTCCGCTCGGGCAAGAGCGGTAAAGCGGATCAGCGGCGAAATGACAGCGGGATGCGGCATATTAAAATTTGCTACGAAAAAACAGTTAGCTACAACATACAACAACACAGCAACAGCAACCAAGTCCATTTGCTTTGCCCCCAGATACGACGAGTATCTGAAAACTTTGCAATAAAATGCTATGGCTTTAAAATAAACTCTCAACAACAGCAACAAATAACAGTAAATTAAGTAACTTTAAGTAGCATTGAGCATTTAAAATAAATAAAGTCGGCCGGAATGGGCAAGAAGACAATAAGACATTTTACAGTCATGGCGATTATTTTAGATTTAGAAAGTGAAATGCGTTGCAAAAGCGCCCGACCCCACACACACAAACAATCTTTGGTCACGCCTTTAGTTCAACAAGCCCACTTTCACACGCTCTCCAACTACAAAGGCACACATTTGCCTTGTCCATATGTTGCGAGTTAACTGTTAACTGCACACAGTTGAATATAAGAAATAAAAATGTGAGGTTAAGTCATAGAGATCACCCAGTAGGAATTCCTTATGGTTAGAGTATTCAGAATTTTTTTGCATTTCATCATAGAAAGATTACGCCTGAACAACGTTTACAAATTACTTACTTACAAAGATTCACGTTCTGTAAAGAATGTGTTTCGCGGGCTACTATTCGCAACACCACCACCCATCTTGAGACCCAGCATTCATTATTGGCTAGTATTCGACCGAATAGACCACCTCCAGCAAGCAGTGAAGAAAATATAGCAGTCGTAGCTGAGAGTGTACACGAAGACTGTGGAGAGTCGATTCGGCGCCGTTCGCAGCAACTCGAACTAACGTATGGAACGATTTGGACATCGATTTTACATCGAGATCTTAAATTTAAAATGCAAAAAATACAATTTGAGCAAGAACTGAAGCCGCTCGATCTTCCCAAGCGATATCGCTTCGCTCTATGGGCTCTTGAAAAGTTCTAAGAAGTTCCGACGTTTTCGAGTCAAATTCTGTACAGCAATGAGGCCCATTTCTGGTTCAATGGGTATGGAAACAAGCAAAATTGCCGCATTTGGGACGAAGTGCAGCCTTAAGGGATTCAAGAGCTGCCATTTCATGCAGAAAAAAACAACGGTTTGGTGTGGTTTGTGAGCCGGTGGAATCATCGGTCAATATTTCTTCAAAAATAATGCCGGTGAGGACGTAACCGTCAATGAAAACTCTTATCGCACCATGATAACCGACTATTTGATGTCTGAAATTGAATATCGACGACATTTGGTTTCATCAAGACGTCGCCACTTCCCAAACATCGCAACAATCAAGGGATTTATTGAGAAAACATTTCGGTGAGTTTCATTTCAAGTTCTGGGCCAACAAGATCATTCGCCAGCTACCATTCGAAATGCTCGAACGAGTCATCGAAAATAGGACTCAACGGCTGGAACATCTAAGACGTAGCCGCGGCCAACATTTGAAAGAGATAATCTATAAAAAAGTAGAGTCGATCATTGATCACCCTTTACCATTTAAATGAGATGGTATTCAAACGTCAGAAATAAGAATTTTGACTTTAATATTACGCTAAGATTCAGCTGACTTGAGAACCTCATTATGCTAGTATTGAGGCCGAGGAAAACATTCTTGAGGTAATTTTGAGGAATCTTGAAAAGTTGACAGTCCTTAACCGAATATAAAACTGGTCCCGTTCCTGTTTCTGAACCGACTGTCGTGAGAACGGTTCTCTTGGTAATAGTTCGGACTGCTTAGTCATCTCTCTGATGAGATAACTTGGGTAATCAAAAGGATAACTTGAAACAATGAACAATTGTAGAAATATTTCACAATATTTTCCTACTGGGACGCATTTTAAAATGACCGAAAAACGACGTTGAAACGGATATGCCAAATGCGATAAGCGAGCACATAAAAGGACGAAAGCAACACGAAACTATATTGTACAATGGCATACACGAGCAAAACAAAACCAGGAAATAAGAAAACGAATGAGGTTGGAGACAGCAAGCAAGCGCTGAAAGCGGACCATGAAGAGTTGAAAGATAAGCGTATGCAGAATGGAAAAGTTGAAAATCCCTTTATATTGCTCCCTGGAGTGATATGACTGTCATGGCAATCGGCACCAAATGAATTTATGGATTGGAGGTCAGTGCGTAAATTGGCAACGCCGGGCTAAATGGAAATGAGTTAAAAGTGTGTATATTTATGGGCATGACGAAAATTGTAAGCGATGGAGAAAAAACAATTTAAATAAGTTATTTAAAAAGCGTAATAGATTTAGAGAGAAAGCGAACGCAGTGGACTGTAACGGTACAAACGCAAAACACATTAAAGTGACCGTAAAGTCACATGAATCTTGTAGGGAAATTCAATTAAAGTGTGGCAAGTGAAATGAAATTTATGCCTTCTAAAGCACTTGCTGCAATTTACACAAGTTAAATATATTTGTGGAAAAGCAAGTGGTGGTCACTTTAGGGGAAAATGAGTGCTCAAGGTTCTTTTATAATGATTGCTTTTGCAAATACTCGTGCGCTGCATGCCACGCGCAAACATTTAGAATTAATTTAGCGAATTTTTCTGCACTTCTGTGCTGTTTTTAAAAAGCTAGAGAATTATTAATATTTGCATGCCCCAGTAAGTATTTAACATTTTCCTTTTGCGTCAATTGCTACTTGCCACTAAAAGCAGGCGGCGGTGAAGCAAGAAGCCGCTACAGATGAGGGCTTGAGCAAAATAAACAGCAGCAGTCCAATATGGCCGCGGCGGCAAGCAGCAGGCGGAATAGAAGCAGAAGCAGCTGGTTTACAAGCGCACCGCGCCGTAGGATGCAGCATGTGGCAAGTAGTAGTGGCGCTGAGTGGCCACCGCAGAAATCATGCCACTCACAGCGAGTAATTTCAAATAAGCGCGGTGCGGGTGACCGCGGCGCTACGTCGAGAAAGTGTGCGTGAATATAAATGAAAGCGGTGGCAGCGCCTCCAGCTTTTGGACGAAATAAAGCGTAGCGCTCAGCAACAAACAGCAAAAAACACAATATTCATCAACTGTAGAAAGAACACAAGTCAACAAAAGGACACCGGAAACACAAAAAATACCGCACGCACGCGGGCTGCCGGGCGGTGGTTGGAATAATATACACTGCCATATTCTTTTATATTTCATTTTCGTTTGGTTTCGCTTTTATTTTGGGCCATTTTCATTTTGAAATCTTCACGTACCATAGATGTGGCTACCAATATCTCTTGCACGGTTCTTTGATGCCTTCAGGTGGTTACCGCTATCGATCCACGCAGCTTGAACAGGGGATTTCAATGGGGACGAATAGATTAACATATCATTTGAATTATTGATCGGGACCACGGTTGTGCAATGAACTATGTTTTGCTGGTCCAAGACTAGACTTAATCGGCTGATCCTTACGACAGACATCTGTTACCCAGAGCAACGTGAGCAGCCTTTGTTCGGGATGGACCTCCAAACTTGTTATTATGGTTAGTTTAACAGTCCGCTGAAGAAACTTCTGTGCATAAAGAACTTCAGTGGTTCCCAAAGAACTAACAGTGAATTTGCTTTGGAATCCGATATGTTGAAGAAAACTCCGATGAAAAATACCAAAAAAGAGAACTCTTTGTTTTGAAAACATACGTTATAACGACTATAAATTGAGGATATATACCCGGACATTGTGATAAATTTATAGTGTTAGTACCTCTTGCCGTTGGTTGAAGACAGAAATTGCCCGTCACCGAAGTGAAATTATCGACGGGTCAATTCAAGAAGACAATTAAATCACCTAAGGATCACCAAGAACGGGATAGAACATTTGTTAATTGACATTGAGGACTTATTTAAATTGCGGACGAAATAACCCTTCAAACCGAGACAAGGCAAGACTAAGGAACAACAAAGGTACAGCTGACGATGGAATAATGATGGAAGAGGACCCGCTGAAGAATAGAAACTCAAATATAAACACATCTTTATCTTCGCATTACCCCAGACCGATATACCCTGTATATCACAGATAGACTGGGTCTGTTTGTAAAAATATGTACGTGGCGTCAATATTTCTGAAATAAACACACCGCTCTGGCGAACGATAAGCACAAACGACGTTTGAATTTTGATTTTATTTTTTATATTTCTTCCTTTCAGCTTTTTTATCACTGAAGAGTAAATAGCATCGTATGTATTTGCTGACTTGGTCGACGAATGCCGCTAACCAATGCAAATAAGGAGCTTGTGGAACTTATTGTTGATTTGGTCAAGGTCATCAAGCGGCTTTTTCGACTTTTGTTATGTATTATCCATAATACCATATACCATTTAAATTTAAGTTTTTGGAGGGATCATATAATCGTTGATAAGTTATCAACCATTGGAAATCACATTCAATTCAAGTGTGATATCAAGTTTAGGGCTTTTATTATTTTAAATTTCTTATGTTGGGGAATTCTCGAAAAACTATCGTTCTATACTTATTCCGCCTATTAAAATTATTTCGAAATTGGTTCAGTTTTTTGATATGTGGACATCAATGATACTTAACTTTGAACTGATTCTGGACTTTTGTAAGTCGAATGAAGTTCTGTAATACTATTAATTGTCTGAAACGTTGAAGTTAAGTTACAAATAAGGTTGGGCCCAATATCTATCTGCAATGCGATTCTCCTCAAGCTCTCTGACCATATCTCTGATGTAATTTTGGTTTGTTGGGTCAACGAAATCTCAATGAATTCGGTTTTTCAAGTTTGAAAATAATTTTACGTGATTTGGGCATTCTGTTCGAGATTATATATCGTCTAACTTAAGTAAATTAGTAAATGAAACTGCAAGAGGTGTTCTCTCCTAACTATTCGCAAGAACGATTTTATAAACACAGTTTCGGATATTAGCATTGAAATCCAATGCAGAATCAGACTGAAAAGTTCTCTATCGACGAAGAAAAACCAAATTACACAAGTCCCTCATCATTCCCGTCCTACCTTACGATGCGGAGGAATGGGCAATGACAACAACAGATGATTACGCTTTAAGATTTTGCGGCAAGAAGATTTTGCGGAGAATTTATGGTCCTTTGCGCATTGGCGACGACGTATACCGCAGACGGTGGAACGATGAGCTGCACGATATATACAACGACATTGACATAGTTCAGCAAATCAAGGAACAGCGGGTACGCTGGCTAGGACGTGGGGTCCGGAAGGATGAGAACACTCCAGAGTTGCAGTACCCACCGGGAACAGCTGAGGGAGAGGAAGACCTCCAATCCGTTGGAAAGACCATGTGGAGAAAGATCTGGCTGCTCGTAGCACGCTGTTGTTAACTCGGCTATATTCGCATAATCGGTGCCTACGGTAGTAAAGAAGAAATTTCGGATATAAAGGGTGATTTTTTAAGAGCTTGATAACTTTTTAAAAAAAAAAACGCATAAAATTTGCAAAATCTCATCGGTTCTTTATTTGAAACGTTAGATTGGTTCATGACATTTACTTTTTGAAGATAATTTCATTTAAATGTTGACCGCGGCTGCGTCTTAGGTGGTCCATTCGGAAAGTCCAATTTTGGGCAACTTTTTCGAGCATTTCGGCCGGAATAGCCCGAATTTCTTCGGAAATGTTGTCTTCCAAAGCTGGAATAGTTGCTGGCTTATTTCTGTAGACTTTAGACTTGACGTAGCCCCACAAAAAATAGTCTAAAGGCGTTAAATCGCATGATCTTGGTGGCCAACTACGGGTCCATTTCTTGAGATGAATTGTTCTCCGAAGTTTTCCCTCAAAATGGCCATAGAATCGCGAGCTGTGTGGCATGCAGCGCCATCTTGTTGAAACCACATGTCAACCAAGTTCAGTTCTTCCATTTTTGGCAACAAAAAGTTTGTTAGCATCGAACGATAGCGATCGCCATTCACCGTAACGTTGCGTCCAACAGCATCTTTGAAAAAATACGGTCCAATGATTCCACCAGCGTACAAACCACACCAAACAGTGCATTTTTCGGGATGCATGGGCAGTTCTTGAACGGCTTCTGGTTGCTCTTCACCCCAAATGCGGCAATTTTGCTTATTTACGTAGCCATTCAACCAGAAATGAGCCTCATCGCTGAACAAAATTTGTCGATAAAAAATTTCGAACCGAACACTGATTTTGGTAATAAAATTCAATGATTTGCAAGCGTTGCTCGTTAGTAAGTCTATTCATGATGAAATGTCAAAGCATACTGAGCATCTTTCTCTTTGACACCATGTCTGAAATCCCACGTGATCTGTCAAATACTAATGCATGAAAATCCTAACCTCAAAAAAATCACCCGTTATAAAGAACCTGGATTTGGACTTCATTATCGCCTCTGCTCTATTCTTACGACATATTTGTAATTGAACGGGACCAAAAAATTTTTTAAATACAAGAATCGTAGAATGCCAGGGACACTCACCAAGAAAGTCGGTTCTAAGTAACCGGGTCGGGTATTCTTACAATATTTTTGCGTTCTTAAGTCTTACGGATGGATTATACAACTAACTGTTTTTCTTTACATTCTCGACACAACCGTTTTTTTTTTTTGGGGGGAAAATCTCTACGAGCAGCTCAAACTCAATGTTAATATTAATTGTTAACAGAAGTCTCTTTGACTGAATGTAGAAAGTAACAATGTCAATGGGAAAACTTGTAGCGCTTGCCAGATGTTGCTTGCTGCGCCTCCTTCACGCATTGTGTATCGTTGCCATGACGTTGTGCCATGAATTGAAAGTCACTTATTTGGATTGTGACCACGAACCGGCCGCCGCTGCTGCTCCAGCTGCGCCACATCAACACTAAAAGCGACAAATTTGAGTATGGTACTTCAGCGTGTTGTTGTTGTTGTTGTTGTGGTGCCAGACACTTCCTCAAAAGCGAAAGCACTTCAAGCCAAAGAATAGGACACTGAGTGAGCTGTGTGTTGTGTTGGTGACAACAATTTGTTGCTTTTCGAAAAGTGGCCACTAAGGCAACCAGCGCTACAAGCTGCGCCAAGCTGTTGAACATTTTCAAAAAAAAAAATTGAAAAAAAACAAGTTGAAAAAAATGAGGCAAAAATCAACTTGTTCGCTGGTGGCTAAAATGAGAAAATTCGGCCGTCTATTGTTGTTGTTTTTTTATATTTTTTTTTTGTATTTTTTTCTCCACTCGCATTTGTCAAGATGAAAAAGTTTTTGTGCCATGCTTAATTTAATCTGCGCATTGTGCAAGGATTTGTGGTCTAAAATGTGCGTAGCCGCTTTACTCAGGCTTACTTCCCAAGTGTGTATGTGTGTGTGTGTGCTTGTGGCAGTTACTAAGTGTTGTTGGTTAGCCTTTGAAAGCGGCGTTTATTACTTGCGTGCGTTGGATTTAATTTTTTTAAATTAAATTTTCTTCGCTCTTCCTCCGGTTTGTTATTTTAAGTTTCTAAGCTCATGACGCACGTACGTCATATTTCAGCACCTACGTACGGACGTACAGGCGTACATACGTAAGTACGTAAGTTGTTACAACGTAAATGCTTTGTGGGCGTTAGCGTAAGCGATTTAACATTCAAAGCGACAAAAGTTTTCATTTGCGATGCGAAAACTTTTGCAAATTATTAAGACCGCAAATGAGTAGATTTAACGGTGTATATGTGTAGCCGTGTGTGTCTGTGTGTGCGTGCGTGTGTGACATGTCGGATTAGGTGGTGAAATTTCATTTCATTTATTATTCAATGCACACGCCTGGAAAGCAAAGTAATTTTTGCTGTAACTTGTAATTGTAAAAATAGAGTATCTACACGCTTATATGGATAATACAAACATACTACATACATATACATACATACATATGTGTTTGTGAATGTATAAGCATACAAATTGCAGATATTTTTCAAAAATTTTAAGCCAGATATTTTGAAAATATGTATATTCATGAAAAATATTCCAAATTCGGAATACCTTTAAACCCAACCGAAGCCACTAATAACTTTAGTGCTGGGGGAAGCTATGAACCGTTATTACACAATTTTTGATAAAGCGAGCATCAACTAAGAATTTCTTTAGTAATTAAAAATACTGTAATTTCTAACATCATTTAGGCAGGTGACATTAAGGGTCGTATGCCATTTATAATTTGAACGAGGTTAGGTTAGGTTAAGGTACCCCTTAATATACCTATCACCGCAGATGCAGAGAAACTCACTTCAACTCACTTAGACAGATTCGGCTGTGACATACGGAAAACTCCTAACGGATCACTAAGACCCTTATGATGTGACAAAGCGCTTGGGTTCTATAATAAAGTTCTTAAGTTGGCTAATGTCGATTCCAGTCACTTCGCTGGGTTCGCCGTAGATATGCCTACCGAGGTGCTTTTAAGTAAGTCTGTCGAAAGCTGGAAATTGAAGGAGGAAGTGCTTGCACGTTCCTCTTCGTCTTCCTCCAAGCAGCTTTGGCAACTATCGTCTGACTTGATCCCTAGCCTCACAGCGTGTTTGCCTATTGGACAATGACCAGTAGCCACTCCAATGATCGCGGTGAGATGAACCTTACTGAGCGACAGTAACTGCAAAGACCGTTTTCGATCCACTGTGGGCCAGAAAGACCTCGCTACTGAGCAGGTGCTGGTTGTTCCCCAGCGCTTGGCGAGCTCACTCAAAAACAGTGTGTCCAGCGCTCTGGCGCAAGTGCCGATTTGAACAAAATGTTAGCCAATTTCTGAAAATAATTGAGTCGCCAAGCTTGGCACGCATTGTGTCGATGTTTAGAAGTGAAACATGAAGTTGTGCAGCGTCTTGTTGAAAATAGAGATCGTCCGGGTTGATTCTATCAAATTCCACAAAAGTCGTTCAACAACGTGTTATCACGCTCGTGATTGATGGGAACGACATTTTCTGCCTCATTTCGAGAGAAATAAGGCCCGATTTTGCCGCCATATCTCAATTAGCACTAAACGGTCAATTTTTGGAGATGCAATTGCTCCAATAGAGACACTTTTCTTTGTTGACGAAGCCATTGAGCCAGAAATTGGGAATGAAATTTGGGAATGGGCCTCATCTGAGAAAATTATCTTTCGATGAAAATCATCGTTAGCTTTAATCATTTCCAACGCTCATTCTGCAAAGCAACGGAGCTTGTTATTGTTATTGTAGTAGCGGCATAAAACATTTCCAAAGTAATTTTGAGGAATGATGCCGATATCTTGGCCTAATACGAAGCCGGGTCCGTTACCGTTACGTAGAACCGCCTGTCGTGGCAACGGAACTTCAAAAAATATGACGGCTTCAGTTTTTGTGCATTGGCTTCAAAAGAGAAAAACGAAGAACTGGCTCGATAGTACTCCGATAAACGTTTCCGAGTGGCCTATGCCGACAAACGATATTTTTAATATCGAAAATTTATGGACTGTGGTATCGGGGTAGACAACTTTTATATAAAGTTCTGATGTCATCGGGGATTTCATAATTGGATTACTGTTTTCATTCAATTTCATTCCTCTAACAGCATTTTCGCACAAGATTGCTCGCTGATTAGATCGATGTACCATACCAGAGAAAATCCTATTAATCGAATACAAATTGAGTTTAAACTGGAATGCAGCTCTGCATGCTTTTGACCACGCTGGAAATTCTTAAGAAATACAACAACAAATATGTATAATAGCTAATTGTGTAGCCGGCTGTGCGAAAGGCAAAAACTATTTTCTCAATTATAATCTTAATATATTCAATTAATTTGGCTGTGCGAAAAGGCTATAACAGTAGATTCTTTTAACAGTGAAATCTAACTAAGAAGAATTGTTGTTCTTGTTGTAAAGACAGTAAAGTGTTCTTAATAATATTGCACAAATTTACCGAGTTAACAGTCCTGAGACAGATAACAATCCAGTTCCGTGTCGGCTAGGTAGACCCTACTGTTGTGAGAATTCGTAAGCCATTCTTATTGAATTGATCTTTTAGAAGCAGCATACGAATGATATTTAAAATATGTATGATCACATCAATAACGTCCCTACGCAAATCATATACGAGTAAATAATAACATATGTATACGAAATAAAATATTTTAATATTAATATTAATTCATATTCAAGTCCATGTCCATTTACATATTCAACACACCAAAAAGTAGGATTAAACTTTGTATTCATGCTCATATTTTCATATTCCTCTTTCCTTTGGATTCTTATTATACTCTCGCAACAAATGTTGCTAAAGAGAGTATTATAGTTTTGTTCACATAACGGTTGTTTGTAACACCCAAAACTAAACGAGTTAGATATGGGGTTATATATACCAAAGTGATCAGGGTGAAGAGTGGAGTTCAAATCCGAATGTCTGTCTGTCCGTCCGTCCGTCCGTCCGTCTGTGCAAGCTGTAACTTGAGTAAAAATTCAGATATCTTGATGAAACTTGGCACACTTATTTCTTGGCACCATAGGAAGGTTGCTTTCGAAAATGAGCAAAATCGGACCACTGCCACGCCCACAAAATGGCGAAAACCGAAAACACATAAAGAGCCATAACTAAGCCATAAATAAAGCTATGGAAATAAAGTTTGGCATGAAGGATCGCACTATGAAGGGGCATATTTGGATGTTATTTTTTTTGGGGAAGTGGGCGTGGCCCCGCCCCCTACTAAGTTTTTTGTATATATCTCGCAAACCAATAGAGCTATATAAACCAAACTTTCTGCAGTAGTTTTTTCTAGCCACTTCCTAATACAGTCCAAAAATGAAAAAAATCGGATCATAACCACGCCCACCTCCCATACAAAAGTTAGGTTGAAAATTACTAAAAGTGGGTTAACTCACTAAGGAAAAACGTCAGAAACACTAAATTTCACATAAGAAATGGCAGATGAAAGCTGCACTCAGATTTTTTTACAAAATGGAAAATGGGCGTGGCGCCGCCCACTTATGGGTCAAAAACCATATCTCAGGAACTACTCTACCGATTTCAATGAAACTTGGTTTGTAATAGTTTCTTTACATCCCAATGATATGTTGTGAAAATTGGCCAAATCGGTTCACAACCACGTCTACTTCCTATATACCAGAACTTTGAAAACGATCTGAATCGTTTACTTTACAATATATAAAGTAAGCACTAGTGAAGATATCGGTGCAAAACTTTGCACAAATACTGTATTTATAGTGTGGCAGCCCATTTCTAAAAATCGCCGAAATCGGACCATAGGTTTTCAAGGCCTCATGTATCGAACATGAGGACCTCGGTGCTTCTAACCTAATATTATGGTTTCCAACTTTCAATGGACTTTATACAATATATATGACAAATATGTGGGTCAAATTTTATATTATATAATATAAATAAAGTTAAATAAATAAATTGCGAGAGTATAAAATGTTCGGTTACACCCGAACTTAGCCCTTCCTTACTTGTTTATATTACATTCGTATTCATCGGCAAAACTCATTTTTATTTTTAAATTCATATTCAAAAATTTTTTTTCAACCTTATACTCATACGAGGGCTGCTATATATATTTCTGGCCTAGGCAGCACTAAGTGTTGCCAGGTGCAATCTGACATTTCAATTGGAAAGTTTGACATTTTTTAGCATAACATCACTCAGAACGTTTTGTCATTTAATCGTGAATTGTTTTATTTACAGGGAATTAAAAAATTCATCTCGACCAAAAAATGGAATTAACTCGTGAACATTTTCGTGCGATCATTTTTCACAACTTTCGACGTGGATTATCGCGGCTTTGAAGCACCATCCTATAGCGCTGTGAAAAACTGGTACAACGAATTGAATCGTGGCCGACGCTCGCTCCAAGACGAATTCCGTGAAGGTCGTCCAAAAACAGCAGTTGTGCCAGAAAACATCGATGCCGTACGTGAACTGCTAATGCAAGACCGTCATGTAACATAACTTCAGATAGAGGCATGCCTATGCATTTCTCGCACCAGCATACATTCGATATTGCATGAACACCTGGCCGTAAAAAAGGTTTGTTCTCGTTGGATCCCGCACAATTTGACAATCGCTCAAAAAAGGCTCAAAAAAAGTGTTTCGAAAATTGGTTTGAGCGCATGCAGAAGTGTATAAATCTTGATGGAGAATATTTTGAAAAACAATAAAACCATTTTCGTTGATAAATATTCCTATTTTCATTATTAGGCCAGAAATATATATAGCAGCCCTCGTATATGTATATTAACAACATTTGTATGAGAACATACAATAACATTTTCATATTTGCATTAAAAATCCCAATCATATAATATTCATATCCTCATTATATAAAAATATATTTATTTACTCAATCAGTTGCTACAACAATACAGTCTACATAATAATAACGGTCACTGATATATACTCATTCGTGTAGACTGTCACTTTAGCAGCATCTCGAGAAAAAATATTTGTAAAATATTTCATGATGCTACAACAACAACACAATTTGTGATTTTTATTTTTTACAGAAAACGAAAATATTTTAATAAAATCGTCGAAATCATTCAACTAAACACTAAACATTTTTAGGTTATGTGGCTTGTTCACGAATAATTATGTCATTTTTACTATCCAAGTTCTCAAATACCATCACACCAACTCATTCATATAAGTTGCATGTAAAACCAGCTTTAATATTAATGTGAATTGCACTTTTAATTGCCAAGTCTACAAACGTCAAGCAAATTTGAGCGCTACTAACATTTTATATGGACAATTTGCCACAAACTGTGGCATGCTCAATGCTCATGCCATTGCGCCCAAGTATACACTGCTGTCAACTGTCGTGGGAAAAGTTTTAATGCAGCTTGAGAGCATAAAAATTGCATTTCTATTTTATTATGTGGCAAATTTAACTTTTTATCAGCCGTCGCCTATCAACTGGCTGTGATTTTTACAAACAGAATGCAATTAAAATGTCAACCGCGTAAAAAATGCTGATGCGACGATGACACGGCAGCCATTAACCGACAAGTGCGCAGCAAAGAGGTCACCCATTATTATATGCAGTGCAATGTCAGTGGGCGCATGCAGTTCAAAGCATAGGAAGAATGTAAAAAAAAAATTAAAAAGGAAAGAGACAGAGTTATAAAAAAAAGTATATTTTTCGACAGCACATAAAAGAGTGGATACTAAAAAGGCAAAATATTTAAATCGTGCAGAGTTATCTCGCTTCCCACTGATGGGTCTGTGCCTGTTGCCTCGCACTATGAATTGCACAGCATCAACTCTGCGTGGCTAAGAGACGTCGAGTCGCCGGTACATGGCGAACTCTTTAATTAATCCTTTTAATGGCAGCAAATGGCCAGTTGTGCAGTTGAAATAAAAGCAAGAAATTAAAAAAAAAAAATTAAATTAAAACAAAGACGAAAAAAAGTAGAAATATAAACGCGCGCATAAAAATCATTAAAAACTTAAAACTTATTCATAGCACTTGGCGCATGATTTTTTTTTTTCACAACCGTTTGCACTTTTTAGCGCATTAATTCGCTTACATTCGCTAATGCGCCACTGTCAGCCATAAAAATATTTAGTAATCCTTGACTTAATGTCAAGCGTTGGAGTTGGCGGCGCTGAGCAGCAAGTTGATGTCGTGCAGGAGCGGCGATTAATTGCACGTAGCAAGTACAGCAGAGGTCCAGTACATAAATTAGTTAAAGCAAGGAGGGAGGGAGTTAAGAGTGGAGAGTGTTTAACTTTTGCTGGACTGCATAGAGTTAATATTTTTTTGCACTAAATAGCAGCTAATAAATGGAAGCACTGCCACTAGTATATAGTATAACTAATTTGAGTCGTGGGCAGACAGACGCATTGGCATGTATTTGTAGGAAATTGAGTTTGTGCGTACCTAACGTAAAGTTTTCGCAGCGCTAAGATAACAAAGTTTTTTTTTATATTTATATTTTTTTAGCGTTTTCGCGCATTTGTTTTGCGCGCTAGTTTTTAATCGAGTTTGGTAGTTGCTTTTATTATGCTTCTTGCTGCTGCATTACGGATTTTAAACTTCTCGTCGTTGATGTTGTTGTTGTTATAGGGCTTGCTGCCCTACGTCTTTCACTACTTTAATTTGTTTGCAAAAGTCTGTCGGCATTTTTCCAGCGCTCGCCTGTATTTACCAGCAATTTTTTTTTGCACCCAACACTTCGCGCTTTTATAAATTTTGCTTTCATTTTTCGAACAAAAAGAGAAACCTATTCAAATTGGTGTAGGGAGAATTCTTTTCTTAATACTAATGAATCTCACTGGTCGGACGGTCGTTTGGTCGTTGTGCAGCAGGGTTGGCCAAAACTTTTACCAAACAAAATCTGCTATAAAGCCTAAAAGCGAAATGCTGCGCCACGCTGCTTTTATCCCGCATTTTTTTACACATTTCCCAAGGTCTTAACTTGGTTGGTCCATTACATTATTATTTTTATTTTAATTTTTTATTTTTATTTTATTTTTATTTTTTGTTAACTTTTCACTGCACAAATGCGGCAATTTTCATGCACTTATTCAAGTACTTCTTATTCGCTTTCTACTCTTTCTGCGCGTTTTTTGTTAGCAATTGGGGCTAATGATTTGAATGACCAGTCTTGGGGCTTTTATTATTTCGTTAAATTTAAAGCAAAGTTAAAATGTAGTTAACAGTGTGTTTTTTTTTGTATTTAATTGCAATTATTTACTTGCTTTTGTGTGTAGATACTTAAGTAATTGTGCGATAAATTGAGGTTTGCAGGTGTGTGCACAAATGCCGAAGGGGGGCTATTCAATATAATTTATGCTTACTATTGTGCAAATGTAATGAAATGAAATAGCCTAAAGCGGCGTGTTTACGACTTTTAAAATGAACATTTTTGAATTTCTTTTAAAATGATAAATGTGCGCTATAACTTTAGAATACACAAAGAATTTGGACACCGATGAACATGAGCACAGTTTAAATGTAACAGATTTTAGAAGCAAATATAAAGAGTAAATTTATAAATATACTCGTACATAACCTCTTAAGCACATACACAACATTTAAAAGCAGCAATTAACACAAGATTTCAAAATAGTTTACATAGCAACACACTTCAGCAGCAAATTATGCATTTAACAGCTTTTCTTTATGGTTGATTGGTTTTCAAACTCGTTCTTATTATGCATTCATAATCACTTCAACTGCAAGGACATACACTTCAACCCCAATTCACATTGGCATATGTACACAAATCCACAAAACACACGCACTCAAACAGATACTTACGATTTCCAATCCCTTCTTCAATATGCCATAGAGTGGCACCCAAACTTTGTCTTGTGTGAAAGCACTCTTATAGCCTTGTAGAATTTCAATTAATTCCATAAAAACTTTACGACTGTGGAAATCTTTTGGTGGTCCATCGCGATACAACAGCAATGTGGGATTTGTTAAGATGACCATTAGACGCACAAGCGCATCTGTATATTCCGGATCGTGCACATAATCGTGCAGCATATGCACTAAATCTGTTTGCAACACTTTTGCATGGCCCAAATGACGACGATATTCATGGTTTTCTAAATCGCGACGCAAAATCCATATTAAATGCTGCAAATTGGAGATGATTTTAGTTATATTGTAGGCATAAATAAGCGCATAATACATACCCGTAGGCCCTGCAAAGCGTCCGGCTCGGCCTGATAGCGTTCCTTATCATAGTAGCCGAGCGCCGCGCAAGTCGCATCGATATCCGCGAGTAAAATCGACATTACGTTATAAACGAACGAAACGATTAACACTTAATTACACAAATAAGCACTTAAATATATCACTATAACCGTACCGCACTCCCGTACGCGAAAAATATTAGTTAAAATCTTCACAATTGTTTTGGACTGATGTAAACAAACTTAAATTCGCACGTGAACTGACAGATGTGCGCGCCAGCCAGAGCACTACGCGAAATCAACGAACAGCTGATCGTGCTGCGCTGTCACTTGTTGATTATGGGTATTTTGGTGTGTTGAGGAATTTCAGAGCTCGTATACTAAGAGCGTAAATGAGATCGTATACGCTCTTTATTGAGATCGTTATCAATGAACGTATAATTATTATACGTTCTTCGTCGTTATGTTGTTTGCTACGCTGTGGTGTGTTGAAAGATGGTGAATAATGGTTCTTTCAGTATTGAATGCACCTTTTATCATTTTAAATTGAATTGTTTAGCTGTAAATGAAAAATAATTTTTAATAATTAAAATTTTAATGAAATATGACAAGAATATTTATGCATATAAAATAAATAACGTAAAGTATGTACGATATTATTATTTTTTTTGACCTTTTTTTATTGTTGTTTTTTTAATGTTGTAAGTCAAAATGTTCACTACAAGAACTGAAACTATGCATATGCACTCATAAAGTGATAAATAAGGATGCTACTTCAGTACAAAACACATATGTAAGTATATATGTATGGATTTGTGACTAAAAACAAATAACTTCAGCCATGTAAGTTTTCATACAGATACGTGTACATATCCATGCATGTTATTTCGAAATGTTCCAGTGACTTACTGATTTTATGCAATCAACCTTGTGTATGCTGGAGTTTTCACCCCAATTGGACTTGTTACGCATACATACACTGTCATAAGTATATATGTGTGCACCTCGGTGGTATTATTGTAACCGAGTTGTTGTTGTTGTTGTAGCTATTGGTCTTTAATGGAAAGTAAAATTGCATAGCAACTGCAAAAGTTTAAAATCCCAATAAAACACACACATGCACACATATCCAGCATAAGCAAACTCGAATATGCAGACACAAAGCATTATGAACCCGAACAACTGTTATATGTACATACATATGTGCATATATACTATCCAATTGTATATTCTTATATATACAACTGCATTTATGTAAGTAGGTTAGCATTAAATGACGCATGCAATATGACAACTGGTCTCCGGTGACCAGCACAACTGCATTTGATTGCTGCTCTGTCAATATGTCGCCGGCTATGTGATTTCAACCACAAGTTATTGTATTATTTGCACTTATACACTACTCGTAAGTTTGCCCTTAAGTACAGATAGTACATACCATCTGGGTTTTAAGTGCATAAGTGCAATGCTGTTGTGAATTGTTTAGAAATAATCTTGTGACTTTTGCTGTCATATGCAATTTTCAAATCATTGCAATTACATTTGGTTTGACTTTAAGGGCATGACTGTTTCGAGTAATTGTTTTCGAATTCGAATTTCGAAATTCAATATTTCTTAATTTATTTTCAACTTGGCAATTGTCAAATAAATTTTGCTAATAGATAATCAAATGTATTTTGGAAATAAATTTCCTTAATCTAAATTTAAAATAAAAGAAATATCCATTTCCTCAAATATCTGCTCTTATTCATAAGTTTTAAATCATTTCTAGTCTCAAAGAGTGTAATTGTCATTTTCCTTTAACATTCATTTATTGCTTGGATAAGTCACTATTGCATACGTACATATACCTTAAATGAGGACATTCTGCACACTGAAACTGTGTAATTGGTTAGTGAATGTTGTTTTCTGCTTCATTAATTATTTGGCAAACAAACAATTGGTTATTTTCATGCTTGAATGCATTATCATTTGCTGTTTATATGTTTCAACTATTATTATCTCTTTGTAGAAATTGAAGACTCTTAATTTGAAGTGGTGTTCTTGGGTGTTTAAGAGCATTTACAAATACACCTTTAAACCTTTTCCCTCTTTCATGGATGTAAAACCTAAGGTAGAGATTTGGAGACTGAAATTATTCTTGTGAAACGGAATTTGAGGAACTTGCAAGAAAATGTGCTAACTTTCAATCCAATTTTCGCTATACCCACAGTGTTATAGTCTTTTCGCACATCAAAATTAATCTAGTATAATAAAATTATAACTGAGAACCCTTCGCACATCAGGCTACACGATTAACAATCAGCTTGTACATTTTTGTTTTTGTTGTTCAGAAGAAGATGGGTAGGTTTCATCAGCTGATTGCTATCAAAAAAGAACCAATCGATCTGCATAAAGCAGCACTTAAATGGAGCAAAGACAAGTTAATTGATCAATTAACTCCTGTGCGAAAAGGATTACGTTATTAAAGATATTAAAGCAGAGTTTTCGAACTCATATCAAATCTATACAAAATCTCAGATTTCCATTTTCAAATGGATCGATATCAATGAAATTCTATATTCCTGTGAAAGTACATTCGATGCCATTACGTATGGAACTCGATTTCTTTTACATGGCCACCACGGACACTCTGCAAGCTCAACCCAACGACGCTGAACCCAATTTTCGACGGTTTTCGAGCATAAATCGTCCGTTACTGCTGCAATTGCTCGTTCGGTATTCGTACGAAGTTCATCAATCGTCGCTGGCTTGACTTGACGTAGCCCCACAGGAAGTAGTCTAACGGCGTCATATCGCACGACTGAGGCTGTCAATTGAGACAGACGTGAGATAACACGTTCACCAAACTTGGTTCCCAATAAAAAGATTGTGACATTCGCTGTGGGGCCTGTGGCGCCGTCCTTTTGGAACCACATATTGTCCAAGTCCATATCATCCAATTCGGGCGAAACAGATTCGGTTATCATTGAGTGGTCGTCCTATTCACGGTAACGTGCCGATCTTGATCATCACGGAAGAAGTACGACCCATAAACCGCACCGAACCGTAATTTTTTCGGGATGCAATGGTGGCTCCCTGAGTACGTGTGGATTGCTGCCTGACCAATAACGCATATTTTGCTTAATGACGAAGCCATTCAGTCAGAAATGACCCGATCTTCTTAAAGTTGAGGCCACTGACTCCGAGATTCGGGTGTAAATATTAATAATTTCGTCTCGTTTTTTCCATGATGAAGTGGCGAACTTTACTGAAGAGAAATGTCAAAAGAGCGGGCGTCGTTTGTTATCCCTATTAGTCTACTTTTGCAGCGTCCCTATTGAAAAACTCATTATTTGGTTATTAACGAATTCAGTATAATCAGTGTCGCTTCTAATGTGAGAAAACTCTCAATAGTTTATAAAAAAACCAGCTTCATTTTTAATTCTTCTTAATATTTATTGTATATTTGTAAGCCTTTTCTCTCGAATACCACAAATACTTCATTTGGGTAATCTTCATTTTCATTAGAAAATTAAATTAGTCGAGCTAAGAGTCTTTTGGTTTAATAGCAATGTTCTACTCGTATAACCACACCATAGTATAATGTACTAGGGGAGTCCTAAAGGTTTTAGTAAATAGCTGCCGAATTGAAAATTGGTAATTACCAGGGACCGGAAATAAGAGCTATTTTACAATTTTTAATAAAAAAAAATCATACATAAAGGAACATCGTAGAAAAGTTTTGATTATACCATCATGATTTTTAGGTGAACTATATGCGAAATATTGTATGATTTTTAAATTTTGATTTTTATATATTTAGATCAAAAATAAAAGTTATTTTTGATTTTTATTTTTTTAGATAAAAAAATAAGAATTATTTTTGATTTTTATATTTTTAAATCAGTAACAAAAATCAATTCAAAATTTGTGACATAATATGTTTCTGAAAAAACCTCTTAACACTGACTTGAATGGCAGCCAAAACTTATAAGCCTCTCGCAGTAGTAACCATTACTTTTTAAGTTTTACGTAAGCTAAGAATTTTAGATTTTTTTTATTTCGCTCTATTCACGTTTTATAGCTGATACATTATCCATGATATTTTCATAATTTTCTATATTTTAATTGTCAGTTTCTTCTTTATCACTACGCCTAAATTTGCTTCTTCTGAATACTGTTTTAATTAAAGCATTGCTACCGTGAATATATCTACGTAAGAGTAAATTTGCTTCTTCTGAATACTGTTTTAATTAAAGCATTGCTACTGTGAATATATCTACGTAAGAGTTTATTGGACGTTTGATAATGGATAAGTCGCATATATTCATATATAAAAATTGGAATGATGCAGCATATTGTAATACATACGGCATTAATAAATAAATAAACATTTTGTATTGATTTTTATTATTGATTTAAAAATATAAAAATCAAAAATAATTCTTATTTTTTGATCTAAAAAAATAAAAATCAAAAATAATTTTTATTTTTGATCTAAATATATAAAAATCAAAAATAACTTTTATTTTTGATCTAAAAAAATAAAAATCAAAAATAATTTTTATTTTTGATCTAAATATATAAAAATCAAAAATAACTCTTATTTTTTGATTTTTTTGATAAAAGTCATAAGAGTTACGGTTCCTGGTAATTACTGAAAACTGTCAAAAACAATGTAATCTCAGATCACTGATCACAGCACCTTAAAGATGCAAATTTATTAATACATGTTGCTATCTCCGTTCTTTTTCGTTCCTTCAATATATGGAAACTACTCCTTTACCGACGAACCCTCTTTAACCGTCTTATAGTATTCTCTTTTGTATTCTAAAATTAAACAGAGCTATTCGACTGATCTTAAGTTTTGCGCTATTTGTATGGTCGTCGGGGACTAGTAAGATCCAGAAAAATAAGATTCCTTTCTCCTAGAACAATGCACTACGGACAGAGACCGTCAGCCTTTGTGGTCACAGGATCCTTTATCATGTTGCATGTAGAGATAACTCTAATTGCTGGGTATTTTAGTAGGTCATATTGATATCATCGGAAGCTACAACCGCGCCGTTAGTTCTGGTTTTTCCCGCCTGGAGAACATCGGTATATGAAAAAAATCGGATAAACATTTCTTTGCTGATATATTTGGAACTACCCTTGTACACGAGAACTCTTTTCATCGATGACTACGAGTATTTAAGTTTTCCCGCATTTAAATTCCAGCTCGTTTTAGTATTTTCGACCTACTTAACTCAGCAGAAACGTTTATTCAAAAGCTAACACACTCACATGTGTATATGTGAAGAGTAAGTAATCAGTGCCATGCACTTTAGCATTCACATCTCCAACTTGTATCCTTCGCATTGATTCACACTTACTACAAATGTACAAATGTATAATTGTATGTGTGCGTGAGTATACACATGTAATTACATATAAGTGTACATATGTATACACTGCATTATCCAGCTTACTTAACACTAATTCTATTTATTACAGTTACAAAAAACGGAAATAACATGTGCAGCACCAACTTACTCCAAGCACACAATACGAGCACACCAACAACAAAAAGGACACTGCAAAGTCATCCACACTACAAACACACACACACTCACAACTGTTTATATGAAAGTATGTATGTATGTATTTGTGTTGCTGTAATTGTGAGCTTGCATGTTTTTTGGACAACTCATCGGTGAGTGTTTGTTAGTATTTATTTGCTGCTCTTCATCGAATGCAATTCACTTTCCACTAATCCTACAATTTCATTAGTATTCGTAGTGTAGAATCCGTGCAGAGCAAATCTATCAATAACAAAAAAAAATACTGCAATTTCATTCGGATTGTGTTGGAGCAGCGCGCTTATACGATTAGTAAAGTGAATTTTCTATTATACACCAGTGAATTACGACGAGTGTGGATAGTACGAGTATTGTATTGCGAGTAGGTTTACTACATCGGCTGCTATAGATAACCTTATTTGTACATGTATGTATGCTCTTTTACTCAGTAGAAATATGGGAATTTATGTAAATTTAGTTCAATTACTAGTAGCTGATAGAATTACCCATACATTTGGAGAATTCGTGTTGATTGTAGGATTATTTACGTATAAAAATTACTTTGAAGATTTAGTGGTGGTCTTTAAGTGAAATTATTTCTATAAAACTTAATGAAATAAGGCATATATATGTGGGTTCTAGAGATTATCTATACTTTATATGATCAATTTTATATATCATTTATATATGTATCAACTTTAACACCATTGAGATCAGCCCTTTACTCTCACTAGTTAATTTGTAATCGGTTTAGAATTCGTTATCACTTCATTTTGGCATAAAATTACGAAATACAAAGTCATAAACGAACCGAACCGTCAAAGTTTCATAGAACAAACCGTGTCCCTTCTTTCATTCTTGACGTCACGAACCAAAAAAAAAATGTGTATATGTTTATATCGTTCCTATTTAAGATGAGTCTCTACAAAAGACAATGCTACTCTCAAATTCATAACAAATTGCTTTTCGTGTACACTATGACATATGTAGCAACTGACCTGTTTCAACTATCAACTATAATTGAATGGCTCTCAATGCGTACGATACGTGCCGAAATTAATTAAATACCATCAGCTATAGATCCTATAGAAATAAAGTTATATGCTAACTTCAACTTAAAAGCCTCACGTTCATTCCAGTAATACTTATATTGTATGGCTTTCAGAGAAGCACTCTATATTTGATATTGCAATGAGATTCCCGGATAATTCTTGAAAATATGAAATTCACAATTTATTGATATAATTTTATTAAGATAAGTCCAATGAATAACGAAAATCATCATATATAGTATATGAGGGCTGAGGTAATTCCTGAATCGATTTCACTCATTTTCATCAGCAAGGAACATTATACCCAAGACTATACGATATATCACATACTTATTAGCCGTTTCATGCAGCCCACCGTATTTTTGAAAAACATATAATTAGATATATTTGGGGGAAGTTGAGACCCGATTTTAACAATTTTTGGTAGAGAGACACACTATTGGATTCCAAAATTAAAATCTCTGAGAGATTTACCGATATTTTCGGTGAAAAATTAAACTTAGGCACTGAGCTCTTCATGTTCGATATTCGGGGCCTTGAAAAGTTATAGTCCGATTTCGAGAATTTTTCCACGAGTGATGCCACATCTCAAATACAGTTTTTTATACTCTCGCAACAAAGTTGTTAAAGAGGTCACATAAGGGTTATATTTATCAAAACGATTAATAACAATATATATCAAATGACGAGAAAAGTTCAAATCCGGATGACTGTCTGTCCGTCCGTCTGTCCGTCCGTCCGTGCAAGTTGTAACTTGAGTAAAAATTGAGATATCTTGATGAAACTTGGAAGACGTTGTTCTTGGCACCATAAGAAGATTAATATCGAAGATGGGCGTAATCGGACCACTGCCACGTCCACAAAATGGCGAAAACCGAAAACACATAAAGTCCCATAACTAAACCATAAATAAAGCTATGGAAGTAAAAATTGGTATGAAGGATTTCACTATGAAGTGGCATATGTGTATGTAATTTTTTGGGGAAGTGGGCGTGCCCCACCCCTACTAAGTTCTTTGTACATATCTCGTAAACTACTAAAGCTATATCAAGGAAACTTTCTAGAGTCCATAAATGGAGTAAATCGGATTATAACCACGCCCACTTCCCATACAAAGGTTATGTTAAAAACTACTAAAAATGCTTTAATTCAGTAAGGAAAACCACCAGAAACCTTAAATTTCATTATAACAGTACAGCTGCACTCAAAATGGTATAACAAATTTTAAAAGGGCGTGGTTCTGCCCACTTATGGGTCTAAAACCATATATCCGAAACTACTCTTCTTAGCTTTCCAATGATATGCTGTGAAAATAGTTCAAATCGGTTCACAGCCACGCCTACTTCCCATATACCATAACTATGAAGTCGATCTGAATCGTTTACTTTACAATATATAAAGTAAACACTAGTGAAGATATCGGAACAGCACTTTGCACAAATAATGCATTTAAAGAGTGGCATCGCACTTCTAAAAATCGTCGAATCGTCCTTAAGTTTTTAAGACCTGTATATCGAATATGAGGACCTCAGCGCTTTTAACAAATTTTTTACCGAAAATATATATAAGACTCTCAGATATTTTGAAGAAATTCAGAGGGAATATTTTTCTTCTAATAATATGTCTCCGTGCCAAAAATGAGTGAAATCGGGACATAACTTTCCTATCTCCCATATAACTAATATTTAGTTTTCCAACTTTCAATGGACTTTATACCATATATATACCGAATATGTGGGTCAAATTGTTTGTTACATTATTAAAATTAAATAAATAAATTGCGAGAATATAAAATATTCGGTGACATCCGAACTTAGCCCTTCATTACTTGTTTCCACTATTGTCATTGGATCCTGAAGTATATATAATGAAGTGAACGAATCAGATGGAATTCAAAATTGAGTTATATGGGGAGTAAGCGTTGTTGTGAACCGAATTCGCCCATTTTCGTCTTCAGGGTGTCAAGAAATTATTATATACAGAATTTAAATCGGTCGAGAAGTTCTTGAGTAATGGTTTTTGACCCATATGTGGACGCCACGGCCATTTTCTATTACAAAAAAATAGTAGGCCCAAAAGTTTACACAAAATTTAATGTTGCTTTAAAAATATAATTGAAGCTTTACAATTCTCATTTATTAGATGAAAAAGAATAAAAATAATAAATATACTACCACCATTTTAAGAAATTATTAAAAATAATCTTTTAAAACTACACTACAAGCACCATCGTACCTAACCAATGTTTGTGACCAGGGACCGGAACTAAGAGTTATTTTACAATTTTTAATAAAATAAATCATACATAAAGGAACATCGTAGAAAAGTTTTGATTACACCATCATGATTTTTAGGTGAACTATATGCGAAATATTATATGATTTTTAAATTTTGATTTTTATATATTTAGATCAAAAATAAAAGTTATTTTTGATTTTTATTTTTTTATATCAAAAATAAGTTATTTTTGATTTTTATTTTTTTAGATCAAAAATAAAAGTTATTTTTGATTTTTATTTTTTAGATCAAAAAATAAGAATTATTTTTGATTTTTATATTTTTAAATCCATAATAAAAATCAATTCAAAATTTGTGACATATAAAAATTGGAATGATGCAGCATATTGTAATACATACGGCATAAATAGATAAATAAAAATTTTGAATTGATTTTTATTATTGATTTAAAAATATAAAAATCAAAAATAATTCTTATTTTTTGATCTAAAAAAATAAAAATCAAAAATAACTTTTATTTTTGATCTAAAAAAATAAAAATCAAAAATAACTTTTATTTTTTGATTTTTTTGATAAAAGTCATAAGAGTTACGGTCCCTGTTTGTGACAATTCCGCTGGGAGCACATATTCCCTCTTACTCCCTCTCTCCCCCTCTTTAGATAATCCTACAGAAATAAAAGCTATAACAACTTTTTATCTCGCACTTCACACATACAATTAACATAATAATTGATGAACATAAAATAATTTTATGTACCGTTAATTATGATATTCAACCATTACTTCATTAGAGTCGCAAGCCACAGCAGTGTGACCAAGTTCGGGGCAACACGGCACGCATATATGGAATTCCTTTGCGATTCATTAAGTGTGCGTGTGTGCGTGTGTGTGTGTGCATTATTTTGCTTTCTTTTATTCACGTATTTTTCTTTGATTCCAGTGATGACACGTATTTAGCGTAATTTGATGTATACGAGCATAAGTAGCCAGCAATTTGCTGCACACACCCACCGTTGAGACACGACAGGAATTTCAACTTTTCGTCACAAACACCAGTGCATGCCTCAACATACGGGAGAAACACATATACACACTCGTACACATAAATTGACAACAACTACAAAGCGCATTAATGAAACACGAAACTTTAGTTGAGGCGGAATGAAAGAAGAAGAAGCACAAAGAATTCGGTATCTACCATGAGGCGATCTCCGCCCAGTCAGCTGCTGCCGAAGGCTCAATTTAATTAACTAAATGTGCACATAGCAGTATTTAAACAGCAAATGATGAATTTGTTAAGATGAAACTTTGTCACCAACGCCCAAATGTAGGCGACACCAGGGCAGTGGAGTTAATGAATAGTAGAAGAGCCCAAATGTAGGCAATAGCAGAGCAGTGATACTGAAGAACAGCAAAGAAGAGAGCAGCGGGAGTGTGGTAGCGTCAAATTTATTCAAGGTAAACGCTAGTTAACGGGCTACCACCGTCTAAAGGACGTTCTCCAAGAAGTTGTGTCGAAGTTTATTGAGCACACGTGCCAAAGTCCCAATGTCGCCGCGTGCGTGCTTTGCGGTAAGCGGTGCAAAATCCTATGACCGGGATTTCGTTGGCCTTGCGCTGCGTCCTTGGCGCTGTTGTGGTTGGAAGTTGTTTAATCTTGTTTTATTATTACAGTTGCAGTGAACTTTTTGCATACGCCGGTTTGTTGTTCCGTCAACTTAAAGTTTTGTGTTTTGCCACGGCCTGCTATTCGCTCCGTTGTGTATGCTACAAAAATGGTTTTGACTTGTTCTTAATATATGAGTTGCCGGTTTCTATTCGGCGAGTATACTGCTAATATGATAAAGTTTTCCAAATACTAAAAGATTCTTACAAAATAAACCTAAAAAGAAAAAAGATTTAGTATAGTAGAATTCGCGGCAATCAAGGCTGCACTGTTCTTGCGCTTGGTCTCTTCAGAGACTTTATATAATAATGAAAGGAAAACGAAGACCACCATGCCAATAGGACGGAAACCAATTCTTACAGTGGAATCACAAATCATCAAAGAAGAGATTCGGAAAGCGAAATAAATTAATATCTTTTAGTGACTACGGGTTTTTGGATTTCTATCAGGAATGACACAACCCGATAGGTCAACAGCCTGTCCAGATGCAAATTGAGAGTACTTAGTCTAGCAGTCTACACTGACCACAATAGATGGTGGTGTCCTATAGACAAAATGGGATTTGATGGATGGGAGTAGGTCGGTTCTCGGACCGAATCATCTACTTCTTGAATGCACATTACACGAAGTCTCGTGGGACATCTGTCATGTACTGGTACTAGATGAGGTTATGAAGTGCGAGGAGGTCTCTAGAGATACATATCGCTATTTCTACTATCTATCTATCTATCTGCATAAGCACCCAAGAGTTCTTGACAAAGAATCACCAACAGATATTATGAGATATGTGATAAGAGATATGAGATCTCTTACTAGATGAGACGATGGAGTGAGAGGAGGTCTCTAGTAGAGCTCTTGGTATTCGACTAATTGACTAACCGAATTAACGGAATAGGGCATTATTCGAATAATAATATTCGGTTTGCACTATTCGGATAGTCGTCAGTCATCGACTATTCGATTAACCGCTCATTTCCGACTATCCGGTTAACCGTTCGTTGTCGACTATTCGAATAGTGAAAGTTCATTAAATTTCTATTTTTATTGAAAAATGTGAAACACAGGAAAAATGCGCACAAGTAAAAACAAACAAAAATCAAAGGTTGCTTGGATTTCAAACAATTTTCATTTATTCGAATAGTGACAGTATAACTATTCGAATAACCGCAGTAGAACGACTATTCGAATAGTCGTAACATTGCAACTAATCGAATAGTACTAACCGGTTAATATTCGTACGAGCGGTTACAAACCGGATATTCGAATAATCGGTTTTCAGGTTAATCGAATAATTTTAAGAGCCCTAGTCTCTAGAGATTCATATCTCTATTTCTACTATCTATCTACATAAGCACCCAGGAGTTCTTGACAAAGAATCACCAACAGATATTATGGTGAGAGATCTCTGAAGTGCTTTTCGACCCAACTTTCAAGAAAGAAAATGCGATTTGACCCGCATATTGTCTCTCCTTACTTGTTGCTATTACGATTGCTGCTGTTGTTGTTGTTATTATTGTTCAAGTGTAAGGACGAAAGCTGCCATGTTGTTATGTTGCCGATTGTAGCTATCATGTCGTCGTCTTTGTTGGTTTTTTTTGTTGTTTGTTTTGCCCACTTCAGTTCAACATTTTTATGATGAATGTTACATAAGATGAATGCTTTATGCACGACTTTTCACTTTTCCTGTAATTTTTCGCATTTGCCCGCACATTTGATGTCCTACAGCTTGCTTGCTTTTTATTGCATGTCCGTACACACACACACAGCCAGATATATATGCATGTAAACAATTTTTTTTCTTTTCCACTTTTCTTATCGCAGTTTACCACCTCCAACGCGTTTTTTTTCCTCCACATTTCTCTTTCATTTCTTATTATCTTGTTATGCCATTTGTGCTGCTGCTGCTGCTGTCCTTCGACAGCCTACGACGGCTTGTGTCATTAAATTTCTTTAACGATTGTCGGACGCGCTATCGCTTGGCGTGATGTGAATAGCGCCTGGAAGTTTTCATATTTTCTTCTTTTGTTTGTTGTTGTTGTGGTTGTAAGTATTTATGGCGCTACTCCACAGTCGCGTTGTCATTTGCACAACGCTGCCGGTCTTCGCTCGTAATTTTCCATTCGTTAGCTTAATATTCATATGTACTGGTTCCACATAAATGAATGTGTGTATGTATTTGGTCCCCTTGGGTCCACCGCACAGTCGCACCGCATATTCTAATGTGTCAAATACATTATTTGCTGTCATGCTTTCGGCATAAATAAATTAGCCCCAAAACATTAGTTTATTGCATGCAGTCGACAAGCTAATTATAATTGCCTCGGCATCGGGCGTTCGCTCGCTCATACGGTCTCGTCCATTATGCCTATGTGCGTTCATAGTACTTCCTCTCCGTTTACCGACTCCGTCATCCATTCGTACCTTCAAATTCAAATTAACGCTCATGAATGTCCATTGTGCAGTGTGCGTGTATTCAATTCTGTATTTGTTTGTTTGTTGATTTGTTTGCCAACTTGTTGGTTATGCCCACCCCACAGACCACCCATCAACCGGCCTCTTTACTACATTCGAACATATGTCGTATAACGGCAAATATTTAAAAATCTCTTGAATAATTCATATGTTAATTACATGTTAATTTAATTGTGCACATGTCCGACTGCCAAAGGCGGAAAAAAGATCCAAACACCAAATGTGAAATTAGAGGTCTAAATGTAACAGTAAGAAACGGCTGAAGACACCATGAGCATACATATGAGTATGTAAGCTTATCTACGAGGGTGATCCCAGCAGTAGACCACAAAACAAAAATCCAAAATGTCTTTTTCGATTCACCTGATCCAACGAATCTTCAAATCTTTTGCACCATCTGCAAAAATTCCGTTTCTGGAGGTCCGCAAAGTTGGCCATTATAAAACCGAGTATATATCACACAAGAGAAATGAACTGTCTCTTGCTATCAAACAAGTACTTATCGGATCGTCCTCGTATGTGTATAGTCAAAGAGACTAAGAGAGTTGTCACAAAGCTAAAGTACCCCATTGCTTGTTTCTGTGTCATTATGTAAATGTGTGTACTGTGCTCGAGTTCCTGGTAAGCTTTCTTGTGTTCTTGTGCACTGCTTTGATCATTGAGTTTGTGGTATCATCATTAATTGTGTGTGAGCTAATTGTATGGAGCTTTCAAGGAAATTTTAGCTAAAATTACAGTTACTCATTTCGGTTATACTGGTTATACTATCGGTTGTACAAGACATAGCCGACCTATTTGTAGGGGGAACTCTTCTTGCCTATTTACAATACTTGAGGATACTAACTTACTACAACTTGGTTCCTTGAACGCTATATAACGCTACTCTTTGAACTATCTAATGTTATGCGTTTTAAGATCAGCCTTATCTATATTATATGTGGAAGAAGTACCAAAGATTTTCATATGGTCAGCTTTATCAGATTATCTCTTTCAAATGTTGGTCGCGGCTACTCGACCGCAATGACTCGTTCGAGCATTCCGATTGGTAACTGGCGAATGATACGCGTGATATTTTGCTCCAAAGTCTGAATCGAACCGAAATAGTCTGCATAGACTTTACATATCCCCACTGGAAAAAATCTAAAACGATCTTGGTGGTCAATCGACCGGCCCAAAACGTGAAATTATCTGCTCACCGAAGTGTTAAATCCATTGATTGATGAGATGTGTGCGAAGTGGCTCCGTCTTGTTGAAACCAAATGTTGCCAAGATCATGAGCTTCAATTTCAGACATCAAATAGTCGGTTATCCTCGCACGATAAAGGTCGCCATTGACGGTTACGTTCTCATAATTTTTACGTTTTCATCATTTTTGAAATATGGACCGATGATTCCACCACAAACTACACTAAACCTAAATAATGAATGCTGGGTCTCAAAATGGGTGATAGTATACTGAGCATATGTTGAAGCGCCCGAAACACATTCTTCACAGAACGTGCATTTTAGTAATAAAGTTGAACTATTTGTAGATAATCCATCCCACTGCAGCTTTATACATATGATCTAACTGAAGAAACTTTGATGGGATGATGGAGCTTCCTCGTCTATTGGTGGTGGTGACCTTAGCGTTATCGAACTGCAGCAACGAATTTAGCCTCCTCTATTCTATTCAAGAAATAATTTCCGGAATCTTCGCTATTATCTTAGAATTATAAATTTATCAATTTACACACGTGATCCCTTGAGTAATGGACTCAACGTTGGATACTCTTGTTAAGCCCATAGCGCTGATTCTAGACTAAATCCATTCAAATTTCGTATTTTATACAAGTATGAACTTATAATATAAAATATAGCTAACCTAAATAATTACAGGCACATATATATATATCTATATGTACTTTATCTGCATATAGTACCTCACAAGAGAACGCCAAGATGAGACAACATGAATAACTTAAGCTTCGACGAAAAATGCTGGCACGTGCCGTGTAGATTAATGCGCTCATTTGCATATGTTTCTTAATTAAGCACAACAAGAAGGGCTTTTAGTGCCTGAAATCCATATGTAAACACATACACAACAACAAAGCATCGTCAACTGCATGCAAATACGAAAATGTGCGGATAATACACAAATTGAAATATATCTGGTGTGTGGCATTGTTTAATTTGAAACCGATATGTCGCACAGCAGCAAGTTCAGTAGCTGATGACTTTAAAATAAACACGTAAGGAATTGATAATATCAGATGGAACCAAATTTAATGAACAGAGAAATTTTGCTAGCGGGAAATTTGGATTGGTTAAAATTATGGAAACAGACTTGTGAACGCTCGTATAAGTTAGATCCCACCTAGTCCTCACTAAAATTGTCTATAAAAGACAAGAATAAAATATTTAACATTTTTCGAGAATATAAGCGAGGCATTTTCTCAGACTATTATCATCTTATATCTAAGGGGTCTATACAAAAGTGCGTCTATCCCGAAAAAAAATACATCGCGACCTAACAACATAAGTTCGAGTTCGAGCCGCAGTTTCCATCAGTTGTTCGTGTTTTCTACCTTTAAAGAATTGAGAAATTTGAGAGTTACAAACGGGGGGTGAACTTCAACCAAATATCTAGTAAAGGTGTGCAATCATAGATCTAACCTCTGCTGTTTATATTGTCCCATGAAGTTCTACATATTTTCTGCAAAACAATGATATTGTTTAGTTCGACAAATATCGATTACGCTACTGGCTGAATACGACACACGACTCTATAGGTATTTCATGCGAATAGCAATCGATATTCTGCATTGTTTTCACGCATTTCAGAAACAAAAGTGTGTTAACTCCTAAACGAAGGACGACTCTTTGCCCCTACAATGCAATAGCTCAACAACACAGAGCGAAGCAATAAACCAAATCGAAAGGAGCACAAGTAAAAAGCCAAGTAAACTGAGAGAGAGTATTGTTTTGACTGAAACCCAACTCGAAATATTTGGCGCTTATCGCGCGTATTTACCACACACGCTTCAGTGGCTGGACAAAGGGCGCAGCAGTGAATGCATGATTGGATTCGCAAGCGAATAATGACAGCGAAAAGTGGAGTTACTGCGCATCCTACTCCACTCGAACTCAGAGCACTTCCACAAACTGGCGGCGTCGAGTGCGAGCAGCTTGTGGTGGCTATTGTGTGAAACAATTTCAAAGATAAATTGGTAACTCACTGCCCAATAGTTGCGGCTTTCGGGGCACATTTCGTACATGCCATACATACTCGTTTGTACGGGTTTGGAGTTGCTGCCATCACGATGAGGGCACATTGTTCCATTTCGCGGGCAAATGAAACGTAGCTTCCGCTTTGGCAAATTGCCTTCAAACGCTAGCGATTACAATTTTATCTACACTTCGACAGGTTTTGGGCGGTTTAGTAGGCTTTCAACTCGGGCAACAAAAGTACATATCGATTTTAGGTAGTGGGTTCTACGGTATTGGTAGTCGGCCTTCAATTGTCTAGCTCCGGCAGCTTGATGATTTGTATCTAAGCTACTTTTTGGTTTCGTTTAACGACAGAGCATCACATAATCATACCTCTGCTACAACCATCAACTGCGCCGATTGTGTGCCGAACGAATGTACAACAAGCCGCTTAACACTCACCCACGATTACACAATGCCGTCGCCAGGATTTGACCGCGCGGCGCACGTCAGCAAGCGGAGCGCGGAGTGCGGTCGGCACAGCGCATTTGCATTTGGTAACCACTCGCCGCACCAAACCACATCGCACTTCACTGACTGCGTACGAGTACGAGCGAGCGAATGCGACGTACATAAATACCCGACCGCAGTATGCTTTCAAGTCATATTACAAGCGCGCGCTTGGGCTTGTTCATTCATTTATCCATTCATTTGTTCGTTCACTCACTCGCCAACTGCGACAAGTCTCCAATCATTCAAACGGCACAGCATTCCATTTGATGTGCGACTAGCTGGTCCGACCGTAATCGCATTGCATTGAAATCGGGCGTATGACTGTCCGATTACGCGACGATTGTTCAATGAAGCATGCAAAAGACTTTTTTCTCGACCACCCAACCCCCTCCGCTCCACTAAACCAACTTCAATTTGGTCTAATGCGGCGCCTTTAAGCTGCTCAACGTCGGCGCTACTGTGTTTGTGGCAAAGGCGGCGCGCGCGATTCATTGATTGGCAGCAGGAATACCGAATATCGTAAATATAGTCGAAATCACATTAAAGAAGAAGAAGATGAAAAAAAGAAACAATCAAATCAAATCAACCAACTCAAACTCCGTAAAGTCCTAAAAACTCGAAAGAATAGCGTTCCCTCTTTGACTCACACACTTTGCGCGTTCAGGTGTGCCCATTGTTTCATTTCCCTTGGGTATGACGTGCAAATCCGTGAACTTCAAAGTGAAGCGAGGAAACCAAAATCGATAAGTGGAAATAAATAATAATAAAACAACGGTAGCGCAAATTGAATTTTAGTTGGTTGAGTGCAACGCACTTTAATTTGCCAATTTTTTTCGCCCTTTTTGCGGCAACACTTCATTATTTTATCGCACTTTGTTTTATTCAATTTCAGCTTTCCTCTCCCAAACTACATATTTGATCTGGAACTCGAGATTGTTGGACAGCAAAGACGAGTTAGGTTGTCAGTGTTCGAGATGCTGGTAGGCAAATGACATTTGTAGTTGCTCACTCAATCATCCAATCTTTGTCTCCACTTCTATCGTTAATCCAATACTGTTAAACCAAGTTGAGCTTTTAAGCCATCACTGTGTTTACTCCTTTCACTTTACCTGTTGGATTACCGGAACCGGAATGGAATCTCTTATATTGGATGTGGCAGCACAGTGTAATATTTCGATATAATTTATATTATTTTAGGTTATGGAAGTACTACGTTTCTTTAAGACAGCATTTATTCAAGTCTACAACGGACTCCTTCATGTAACGTAACAATTTGGATTGAACATGGCCGTGAAATTCGAGCTTATATCCAGCTCCAGTTGGTAGAGATCTTGCCGAAAAGCTCACGGGGTGTCTCTCTAGGTTCATGGTCAAAATAATGGTCTAAAAGACTTGTGAAAAATCCTACCTCTTATCGGATTTTGGTATAGGATTTTCATTTCAAAAATTTAGATTTTCATTGATAATTATCCAGATAAATATTTTTAAGCTTTATAAACAAGAAGCGTGTATTGCACGTTAAGAGCTTAAAAACTTAAATTGAACTCGATTATTTCTGGATTTTTATTCTGATACATTCAGAAACAGATCCCATGCCTATTTACCAAAAACCATAAACTGTGTTCTAATTATGTGCTGACTTTGTCTCGCTATATTCTAGCCGGTCATGACAAAGCTTCCGGTTACGCATCAAGTGAGATTAACTCGTCGTTGACAATTTCGCCTTGATTTGTTGTCTGGCCTTTGTGCATAATTCCATTTACCATATGTCGAATGCATATGCCTTAAACAACCGTATAAAGAGAGCATGTGTCCATCCCTTAAGGAAAAGCCGTTATTACCAATTTGCTGGTTACTTGCTGGGGATTTTATCCCCTTTTATCGACTATTCTTTCTTCATATACTTGGTCACCCTTTTAGGTACATTTAGCATGTGTTTCTTTGATGTCACTTCATTGTTTTATTTTGTACGATTGGTATTTTTTGGTTGTTGGGCGACATATTTACGTTCTCATATATTGTACATAAGTATAAATAAATTATCAGAGAGGTGAGACAAATTGATTTGGCTAGGTAGTATAATCTGCTTCGGAAAGAAAATTGTTAAAATGAGTTGATAACCATCCCCATCTGGCATATAAATACACCTCACTTCAAATAAGGAAGTCTTCAATTACAAAGATATGGAAATTTTCACTTACGTATACCAGTTTTTAATTCGATTTCCCACTTTTAAAGGTCTGTTAAATTAAAGTCAGTTTAAATCGATATTATGATATATAGGAAATATATTTATACTCCGCAACATGTTGCACAGAGTATTATAGTTTTGCTCACATAACGGTTGTTTGTGTCACCAAGAAATAAAAGAGTTAGATATGGGGTTATATATATATATAAATGATCAGGATGGCGAGTGGAGTTGAAATCCGGATGTCTGTCCGTCTGTCCATGCAAGCGATAACTTGAGTAAAAATTAAGATATCTTAATGAAACTTAAAACACATATTCTACTTACTTTCGAAGATGGGCAAAATCGATACATTGCCACGCCCACAAAATGGCGAAAACCGAAAACCTAGACTAAAAGTGCGTTAACTCACTAACGAGAAACATCAGAAACACCAAATTTTTCATGAGAAATGGCAGAAGGAAGCTGCACTGAGATTTTTTTACAAATGGGCGTGGCGTCACCCACTTATGGGTCAAAAACCATATCTCAAGAACTACTAGACGGATTTCAATGAAATTCGGTATATAACACTTTCTTGACACCTTAATGACACGGGTGGAAATCGGTTCACAACTACACCTACTTCCCATATAACTCAATTTTGAATCCTTCTGATTCGTTCACATATATACATTATGAACAAATGAAGATAGCGAAATAAAACTTTACACAAATACTGTAACTGAGCTGTGACATCACTTGTGGAAAAATTGTCAAAATCGGACCATGACTTTTCAAGGCTCCTGATATCGAACATGAAGAACTCAGTAACCCATGGTAATTTTTCACCGAAAATATGAATAAAACTCTAAATAAATTGCGAGAGTATAAAATGTTCGGTTGCACCCGGCCTTAGCCTTTCCTTACTTGTTTTGTACTACTCTTTTGTGTGGCTGCCAAGACCGACCTATCGATTTTAGCAGTCGCAAGAGATCCTCGTAGATTACTAGCGCCTCGTCGGCAGGTATCTTGAACATCCCTAGTGCCTTGGTGCCACTTTAAAGCTCTCTGTAAAATTCAAGACCTTCATGACCTTCCTCTTTACAATATTTTACAGTTCCAACACACTCTAATTGGAATCAGCGGAGCTCTAAGAACAACACCAACACGTCGAACCTGTGGCTATTGCCGGTAGGTGCATTGTGGCAAAGATCGCTGTCAGACACAGAGACGCTGGGTACATGATGGGTCCCAAACAGGAGCACTCTGAAATTCTCCGTCGGTTCGATTGCGTTCCTGATCACTTGGACCACTGCAACGCCCGAATCGTTCCCTAACGGAAGCGCTCTACCGGAACCGTTCCCTATTCTACCGGAAGCTCTCTATCAACACCAGCTTTAGGCTACCAGACCACAGCAATGTCTTCCAGGCAGAGGTCCCTGCGTTTAAAGTAGCAGTGGACACACTGCTCCGTATGGTGGTCTCTTTTACAGAGGTATGGTCCACATGCGCAAGAGCGCTGGACATGTAGGCTACGCATAAGCTGTGGTCAACAACCAGCACCTGTGCAGTGGCGAGGTCCTTTTGGCACGCTGCGGAGCGTAAAAGCTCCTTTGAACTGCTTTCTCTTGGCAAGGTTAATCTCAGCATGATCATCGGTGGCTAGAATCGATATAAGCTTACTAAAGAAATTCGTAACAGATTCCAAGCGTTTTGCTGAATCTTAAGGGTATTTGATCCATCGGGAGTTTACTGGTATCACAATGGACAGCGCTTTAAGCTGTCTAAGGGAGATCTTCTGTATTTGCAGAGATCTGCCTACAAACGAAACGAAAAAAGAGGTTTTGCCCATACAAGCACAGTTCATCGTTCCATTTTCGACGTTAAAAAACCCCGAGGATCAGTCATTTGCACTTCTGAACTCTGTGGTCAAAAGTAATTCTACTTGGTGTTGAAATCTAAAATTTACTATGATTTATTAATACATATCTCCATGTTTCTCACATTGAATCTATCGCAATGGTTGTTTAAATGGGTAAAGAACTTTTGTGTTACAAAGAACTCCCTCTTCAAATAATACTCTTAGCAGGTTTATAAAGATCTCACTTTCAATAAATATTCATGTAACATCTAAAGATTTTCTTCAAATCAAGTCCCGAAATTGCCTTCTCTAAGAAATTGCTTGGAAGATAGCAATGCATTTTGTTCAGTGTAAAACGTATTTGAATAAAACATTTACTATTGTATTCACATTTTAGTTGCAGACAATTGATTTACTTTGTGTTTATGTTCAAAGAATTGGACTGCTTTCAGATGGGGAACCCCTACCACTTATACTAGATATATATATAAACATATATCTGTATATACCTACAAACAAATATACATTCTTGTCTATATGTGTTGGCAATTGATGTCTTACATTCATTTGGGGGTTTTGCGAAGAGCATATGTGGGCCGTTTTTTCAGATTGAGTTTCCTGAAATTGAATCGAGTTTTGTGTTGGAAGGGAGATGTGGTTCACTTCTTGTGTCTGTGACGCACTCAGCCGTGCAGGGTAATCAGCCAGGCCACATGCAGTTGGTCGTAACAAAAACAAAAGCGAATAACACCAACACACGCGATGGCGATGTGTGTGTAGCCAGCTTCGTAGTGGTCCATTCGACCGCGCTGGGCAGCCATTGGACAGCCACAGGTGTGAGCAAACATTTCTTTAACTTGTCTACTTAGTTTGCGGATCCTTTGAGAATTGTTTTGTTTTACTTTAATATTTTTTCTTGTGAAAATGCTGAGTGCTTGTTGGACTTGAGACCGTTATTTTTGTACACATTTCAGTCGCTTTGCCTTGTTAAATAAATGAAATTGATTTTTTGGTCATTGGCACATAAGTTTTGCCCCACATTTTGGAGAAAAATAGAAGCAATTTCATGCTAGACATTTTTCTCACCAATGCTTTAAGCTTTATTTTGAATTTTTGGTATTTACTTTTGCTTTTAGCTTGGGTACTACCTACCAAATGGAGATCATGACAGAAAATAGGCATATATGTTACTCAGTGGACTTTCTTGTATGAGAACCTCTTACCACAAACTACTATGGCAAATCCTTATGGGTAGGGTTTTCTGTTGATAATTTCAACCGATTTAAACAGAACATATTGGTGTATACCTTGCAGACCATGGAAGACTATCTTCTAAATCATATATGAAAATCCAAACAAACTCATATCTTCTCTATTATAAAGGTAAATTCCCTCTGTTACAGCAGTAACATCAGTGTTAGCTCTTATATAAAAGCTTAATAATTTATTATTTAAAAAGATGAATGAAACATCTCTTATATCATATTAACTTTGATGTAATGTTATTCCTTCAAATCCGGAAATGGATCCATCCTAAAAGTCCTAAAAACTGTAGTTCAAATGTTTATACCATTAAAAGATGAATCCCCCTGTGTCTAACATCTTTATCAATAGCTTCTAGCTATTTTGATATCCGACTCGTGTGGGTACCCGGTCACCGTGGAATCGTAAAGCGGAGCTTGATAGAGAGGGCTAGCAATATTGGCCTTGGATTAGGAGCGGTTTGGCAGTCCACAGCCCACTTGCGCAAGAGCGCTGGACATACAGACATCGCATGAGCTCGTCAAGCTCTGGTCAACAACAAGCACCTGTGCAGTTGCGAGGTCCTTTGAGCTGCTTTTCTTAGCATGCATTTAGTGTGCTTACTGGCCATTGTCCAACAGGCACACATGCGTTGAGACATGGGATCCTGGCAGATGCCAGTTGCCAAAACTGTTTGGAGGAAGGCGAGTTGGAATCTTCTAAGCATTCTCTCCTCCATTGTCCAGCTTTTGCCAGACTGAGGTTGAAACACCTTGGAAGACTCACCTTCGGTGAACCTAACGAATTGGCTGGAATTGAAATTAGCCGTCTAAAGAAGTTCGTAACAGATTCCGTTTTGCCGACTTTTCTTTGGGGTCTTTGTTTCATTAGGAGTTTATTGGTATCACAAAGAACAGCACTCAAAATTGTCTAAGTGAGATCTTCCTGCTTATGCAGAGATTTGCCCACTAACCTAACCTAACCTAAACCTGTTTAATAATCTATACATATACCGTTATGGTTTCAAGAAGAAGGTGCTTGTTTGTACAGATTTATAATTTAAATGATTAAAATACTAAAAAAATCGAAAATTTTATGAAAAAATTAAGCGAAATGGAGCATCCTCATGTAGAAACCAAGGTGGTAATCTAGTAACCGATGTCCAGGGCACATTGGGATTATGAAGGGAACACTTCTCCGACCTGCTGAATGGCAGTGAAAGTACTACACCAGGAGATGGCGAACCGGATTCCCCAATCGATGACGATGGAGCAGATGTTCCATTACCCGACCATGAAGAAATTCGAATAGCAATCACCCGCCTGAAGAACAACAAAGCGGCTGGGGCCGATAGATTACCGGCCGAGCTATTCAAATACGGCGGCGAAGAACTGGAGACGAAGCGAATGCGTCTGGAGGTGAATGAGGCCGAAACGAAATATCTCCTGTCATTAAGCAAATAGTCGACGCATTCGCGTCTTGGCTCCCACGTCACTGTTGACAGTCATAACATCGAAGTCGTAGATAATTTCGTATACCTGGGAACCAGCATCAACAACACGAACAATGTCAGCCTCGAAATCCAGCGCAGAATCACTCTTGCCAACAGGTGCTACTTTGGACTGAGTAGGCAATTGAACAGTAAAGTCCTCTCTCGACGAACAAAAATCAAACTCTACAAGTCGCTTATCATTCCCGTCCTGCTTTATGGTGCTTGAACGATGTCAACATCCGATGAGGCGACACTAGGAGTTTTCGAAAGAAAGAGTTTGCGAAAGATTTATGGTCCTTTGAACATTGGCAACGGCGAATACCGCAGACGATGGAACGATGAGCTGTATGTGTTATTCGACGACATAGACATAGTCCAGCGAATAAAAAGACAGCAGCTACGCAGGCTAGGTCATGTTGTTCGAATGGACGAAAGCGCCCCAGCTCTGAAAGTTTTCAATGCAGTGCCCGCTGGTGGAAGCCGAGGAAGGGGAAGGCCTCCACTCCGTTGGAGGGACCAGGTGGAGAGCGACCTGGTTACACTTGGAATCTCCAACTGGCGTCGAACAGCGAAGGAAAGAGAGGAGTGGCGCACTCTCATCGATTCGGCTATAACCGGCTAAACGGTTCAACGCCAATACAAAAATACTAAAGTGTAGCCTAGTGATATATGTATATACGCTTGAGAAAAAGGGCTATTCAGACGGCGTAACGATTTGTGAATGTGATATCTCTCTTATGTCAAATTTTCTGTGGTACTACAGACGACAAATTAAACAAAGTAAACCAGGTCCTTCGATATAGTGAGGATAAGATGAGATGGCTTGAAAATTTCAGCACACAAACCATTTACATTTTCTAGCCAAGTCTATTCGTCCGAGGAAACTGGAGTTTTATCGTACATTTAGCTATATAAACCATACTCAAACGAAGTTAGGAGTTGACAGATCAGTCCGAATCAATTCGCCTTGTGACTGGTTTTGTTGAAATTTCACTGAAAGGTAGCCAATCTCTCTTTGGCTTTTCAAATTAATAGCGGCCTTTAATACAGTTTATTCAAAGCAAAAGGAGAGCTCATTAAAAATGCAAGACTTACTTTAAAATGTAATTGGTTTTGGAAATTCGCATGCCAACTCTAAACTAACTTCATTTGAACAAAACTTATTTATCACTAAGAGCCACAACAAAGCCGTTGAAGCGTATATTTTAAATGCGCAGATACCAGCAAAAGACTCACATAAAGTGTAGACGAGTACATCAAAGTGAAAAAAGCAAAGGGAAAAGTTAGCGCTGTCTACAAAAACAAAAAAAAAAGAAAAACAATAAACAGACAAGTCAAGCGACTTCTTTTGTGTTTATTGTGAATTTAACTTTTCGAATTTTTGTTTGACAGACAACGGTACCACGCATTTATGACTGATGAACAAATGATGAGCAGGCATTCATGTACATATGTATGTATGTGTATGTCATATGTGTATTTGTGTTGTTGTTAGTTTATTTGTTTTTGCTTGAAGTTGAAGTTGACGTTGAAAGTTTGAAGTGTTAGCGACTTTTATATTTATTTACTTGCCACCAAAGTGAAAATGCACATCACTCAAAGTTTAAACCTCAATTCCGTGGGGATAATGATGCCTAAAGCGTCATTCATGCCACAATTTCGCTGTCTGTGTGATTGCTAAAATATTCGCACACAGTCACAGACACACACATGTATGTGCCTATAAAATAAATTATAGATGTTCAAATGAAGCTGGTGTCTGTGTGTGAGTTTGTTTGAGCGCGCTCACAGGAAGCACTTTGGCGCTCGGCAGCCACACATTGTTCCCACATCCATGTTTACCCGTACGAATTAATACGCTGGGGAGTCTTGCATATCATCGCAGGCACACGCCCGCTCAATCAAACAAATAACAGGCGCATTCACACAAACACACATACATACATATACCCTGCCAGCCAGGCCTAACCACTTTCCCCTCATGTTTCTTCAATTACTAACACCAACGCACACGTTTCGTTTGTTTTGTTATTGTATTCGTACGTGTGAGGGGAATAGTGGTTAAAAAACTCACAAGCAGCTATGCTGGCCTATGGCAAACTCACCACTTTTTTTACCACTTTTGTGGGTTTAAAAAACTTCGGTTTAACCAGCTTTTTCACCACCTTTGGCTGGCAGGGTACTTCCGTAAATATACAAATGTTTGTATGTATGTATGTGTGTGTGTGTGCATTCATGCCGAAATGAAGTGCGCGTCAAGCATTTGGCGACAGCATTTGGGAGTTGGCATTTGGCGGCGCTTGGTGCCCGCGCGCTGACAGTCAAGCGCCGAGCGCGAATAACTGTAAACTGTACGAATCACATATCGAAAAATGATTCCAGATATGTCAGCGAAATCTGCTACGCCAGCGACGATTGTGAGGGCGGCATAAACTGTGCCACATTCCTCCTCACTCCCCACCTTCCACCCAGCAAGCACACACATAGCAAAAGCTGAAGCTATAATAAAAATCGCTTAAGTACGCACCCGTAAGCCGCAGCCGAAGCCGGAGCAATGCGTACGCTGCGCTGCTGTTTTGCACTCCTTGATTCAGTTGCTGTTTGTGTGCATATTTTCGCATACTCGTATATCTTAGCGATTTGAGTAATTCTTTTTAGTGGAATTTTATTTTTTTGGCGCTCACTGCCGGTGCTTTTCCACAGCATTTATTTTATTTTTCAGCTTTGATGATGATGATGATTCCTCTTCAGAATGTAGAGACCGTGCGTGTGTGTGTTCTAAGAGGACTGCGTGAGTGCTGATAAAATTAAACGCGCGAATGATTTGTGCCAAAAACACAGAATGTGTGGGTTCATACATATGTAAAAGAGCAATCAAACTTAGCCTACATATATAAATATTTTAAACTAATTTCAGGGCAGTTTTAAGCATCAAGCTAGTTGGCACTGGGACAGCACTCTAGTTTGTCAACAAGCAATAAATTTAGTTAGTTTACAACAACAATTTTACAATATACTACTCTTCTAGTATTCATACGAGTCGTTAGGATTGAAGGATCCACAATTCGATTCCAAGTGTTGTCTACAATTCTGAGAATGTTGTTTCATGTTAGATTCACTATAGGCTCGTATCCTTTTAAAAGTTTTATATGTACTTTGCAATCCGACTTGTATTGGAAAACGGTCCAGCTTGGAAGAAAGGATACCCTAGCAACATTGACGTCGGAGTGGAAGCGGAAGCGGGTTGGTAGTCCGGGGTCACTAGCGCTAGAGCGCTGAACACACTGACCTGGAGTGAGCTCGCCAAATGTTAGACAGCAAGCAGCACCTGTGCAGTAGCGAGGTCTTTCTGCCTCGCGGTGGTACCAAAACGGTCATTCCAGCTGCTGTCACTTAAGAAGGCTCATCTCGCCGCAAAGATTAGTGTGCTTACTGGTTACTAATAGACACAACACATGGAGCGTGTCAGTCGTTAGTTCCAAAAGCTGATTGGAGAAAAGCGAAAAGAAATCATCCAAGCACTACCTCCTTCAATGTCCAACATTCGCCAAACTAAGATTAAAACACCTCGGTAGGCACATCTTCAGCGAACCCAGCAAAGTGACTGGAATCGGCATTAGCCGACTTAAGAACTTTATAATAGTGTCCAAGCACTTTATCGAATCATAAGGGAATTGGCGATCCGTCGGGAGTATTTGGGTAACACAAAGGACAGTCGAAGCTGTCTAAATGAGACTCTCTGCAGCTGCGGAGATCTACCCCTTAACTGTATGTATATGTGAAACCATCGCTAGAGACAGCCTAAGAGAAGAGACGCAACGAGGCTTCCCTTAACAACTCCACAACCAATGACAAACCCGTCAATAATCTGACATTTGTAGTACCTGACATTAACCCTCTTATCCACATAAACTTGTTTGTATAAATTGAAGACCCGCTCAGCGTTATCAAACATATATGTTAATAACTACTCATCAAATATTATTTTCAACGCTCATGAAACATAATCCTTCCAAAATCTTTAAAATAGTCCTTCGAATTTAAACCTTCCAAAACCTTTAAAATAGTCCTTTGTAAAAAAGTTAAGTAACGTCTACAACAACATCAAACAAACTTACTCTAAATCTAAGAGCAAAATCTTAGCTAGTAGAGCTTCATAGTGGGTCGTCTAGACAACAGAATAAGCGAGTCTATCTCTGAACTAAACGGAACTGATTAAAGGTAAGAAGCATCGGAGGAAGTTTAGCCAAATATTAATATTGTCAGCAGAAACTGAAATCAAAATTCCAAACCAGATCAAGTCGAATGGATCTTAATTAAATGAAACACTGTCAGTATATATATGATCAGTCAGTATTGCAACGAAAATCTCAAGGAACCTAAAAAGATGTAAGAAAAGAAAAAGATTGTAAGAAAACTCGGTGCCGAATTCGGAGTAGCTCTTCAATTTGAACTGAGAGACTGAAAAATTAGCAAGACTAGATTAACGGTCGTAAAAATTTCCAAGGAAAAATAAGGACCCATAACATGATATTTTGCCTAACTGACAGACTAAAATCATGATGCAAAGGATTTGAATCGGGAAACTAGCATAACAAGAGCGGACAGAGTAACCAATTATTCGACCAAGATGGACTTTTAATGGAAGAGTCAACTTCTTGACATAATTGCTTTCTATTGCCAGAATGAGTGGGAAAATCAACTCTCTCCTTGTTATGTTCCAACCTAGTAGGGGCTTAAAATATTCATACCCCGTTATTTGCTCCACACAGAGTTTCCCACACCCATGTAACTGTCATAGGAAAATCAGAAATTAATAATAAAGCGGAATTGCGGAAGAAGTAAATACCAAATAAGCAATAAATACCGCAACAGCTATTTGCTATAGGCTTAACAAGAGCAATGATGCACAAACTGCTAGCAGATAAAGGAGCAAATATCAAATATGTTTGTATGTATGAAAGAATATACGTATATTTCTATGGCGATAAAAGTGTGAAATCTACAGCTAAAGCCATAAAGTGCTTGAAAAGAAAAGCGGAAATGACAAACACACATACACAAACACATTAATAACACATCCATAAAGGGGGCGATCCAACGACGGTTTAAATAAACAATTCGCGCACTTTACTGCCTAAGTATTTGCATAAATTCTGCACTTAAGCGATAAGTTTAAGTAATACTGGTGTTGTTGTTGTTGTTCATAAAGCAAATTGCTGTCGTAAATTGGTATCAGTGTTGAACGAAAGGATATCGGTACAGCGAAAGGGGTGAAAATTGCAAGCGTTAGCAGCGATATGTACTCTTGTAGATTTCGATTGCCATATATCAATTTTTATTATCACTTAAGAAGGCTTGTTATACTATTAGTTGGGGATTTAGGAAAATATTCCATAACTAATTTAACTAAATTGTGCATAAAATTGTGAAAATAGTACGAGAATTACGACACAACTGGTTTACAGGAAATATTTATAAAAACAAGCAAGGCTGAGCTAAGTTCGGGTGCAACCGAACATTTTGTAGTCTCGCAATTTATTTATTGAATTTTATTAAGATAGGATACAATTTGACTCAAATATTCGGAATAAAGTCCACTAGTATATGAGGACTGGGGTAACTCATGGACCGATTTCTCTGATTTGGGGCACAACGCTACATTATATAGTAAAGGGGATAGAAACTGTTTGGAGAGCATTTCGTTATACTCCTTTACAGGTAGCATACGGCTCTCATTGTGTAAGTGCTCGACTGGAGACATCAAGAGACAACCTATGGCTGTCCGGAGAGCGGTGTTTTGATAAGTCTGTAGCTTTCCCATCAAGCTTCAGGCGACCATATTGGGTCGCGTAGTTTAAGACCGGCCAGCCGATTGTCTGGTAAGTTGCCAACAGCGTTTAATTGTCTTAACCCCATGTGCTGTCGGCGAGCGACTTGAGGATTTTGTTGCGGCTCTGTACCTTGGTTACAATGGCGGTCGTGTGGGGAGTGAAAATGTACAGACTATCCAGTGTAACACAAAAGTTGTTGGGATTATGGACCGTCCGAATTTTAATGCCATCGACTGAAATATTCAGGTCTAGACTGTACTCTTTCGTCCAATTGGTAAATAGGGTCGCTATGAATTTGGTAGGGGAGATTGTTAGGCTCCTAGCAGTGAAGAAGCAAGAAAGGTCGAGCAGGTAGCCGTTTACTTTCGAACACATTTCATCGATTCCATTGCCCGACGTCAATATCGTACAATCATCGGCGTACGAGGTAACTCCATCTCCTCATCCTCCTCCTTCTGGTGGTTGAGGAAGTTTCGAGATGTAGAAATTAAATAGTAAAGGGGATAGGACACCCCACCTTGTGGAACCCCTTGTTCAATTCTTCTTTGCATGGATGTTTCACCTCGAAACGTTCCACCTCTTCAACCCTGGGAGTTGCCAATATTGTTCGATATCTTCTAGTAGCGTTGTGCGATTGACGGTGTCAAAAGCTTTTGACAAGTCCAACCCTACTAGGACTGTCCTCTTGCAGGGAGGTTTTTGATTTAGAGCATGAGTTATCTGAGCGTTTATATCGCTAAGTGCTGTGCTAGGCTCAGATGGTGGGTGAAGATCGGGAGTAACAAGGTCTCAAGTGTCTTCACTATTGGGGAAAGGAGAGTTATCGGACGACAAGATGTGGGTGAAGATCGGGAGTAACAAGGTCTCAAGTGTCTTCACTATTGGGGAAAGGAGAGTTATCGGACGATAAGACTACCCTAGGTTGGCTGGCTTCCCTGGTTTCAGTAGTGGGTAGCACTTTTCCGGGATTTCATAAATCGTCTAAGAGTGGTCATATCTTGAACAGTTATTATCCAATTTGGACAATTTTAAGATGAGCGATGCCTCATCGCTCACAAGATGTTGTACAGAGTACTACAACTAAACCTAACAGATATAACTGTATATCAAACTGTGCAAAAACCTCAAATACCCTAATTGTATAATGAAATTGTAAAATACTACTTGGAATCAGAAAATATTAGAAAATTATGAGATCAGGTAGCTTGTCAAAAACCACATTACACTACGGCTGCTTCGGTAAAAAGCAGGTCAACAAATTTAACAGAACTAAATAAATTCTGACCAGAGAATAAAGTTCCCCATAAAATAAGTATAAAATTATTTTAATGATAAAAGTGTGTGGCTAAAAACCGCATAAAACAACAAAAATAATTTACCTAACACTTTGCTTATCATAACAAACCAACTTTAAAAGTCAGCAACAGTTAACAAGCCACAACAGTACATATATCTATATATATATAAGTATGTATGTATTTAGTTAGTTTTCAGCAACACTTTCTATGCTTATAATATACTCGTCGTAAATGTTTAGCAATTATAGTGAATAAAATTAACAACAAAGTCTAAGCCACACACACACACACACTTCAAAAAGTAAGAAAATCAGACAAACATATATATATATACATATAAATTTATATATATATACATATGTATATAAATCTCAAATATTTGAAAAGTTTCCCACACTCCCGCTGAGGTTTGCAATAGTTTTTACTACCAGTTGTAGCTCAACAATTAGTGGGAAATTCAAAAAAAAAGTTCAAAATTACGCAACAGTTTCGAAAATAAAATTTTTATCATGTCAGACACACACACACACTAACGCATATAGAGATGTATGTATTTTTCTGCCTGCAATTGTTTAATTTAACTATTTCCTGGACTGAAGCAAGCAACTTTTGCAACGCCAGCGAAAAACTATTGTTGCCGGGGCGTATACGCAACCAGTAGAATGCAGTGGCAAGCGCAAAAACAAAAGCAACAAACTGTTTCAGCTGCTTTCTCCCTCTGTGTGCTCTGCAAATATTTTCACAGAAATTAAACATTAAATACTTGCATGAGGACACAATTGCGTAAATTTAAGAAACGCTTGTTGACCGAGCACCCATTTTCCACAAATTAAAAGTGAAATATTTTATTAGCAAACACAGTGTTGTTGCTGCAGTGCGTATGCAATTTTCTTTCTTACGCATTTCTGCCTTTTTCACTTACTTATATGCATTGTTGCAACGTGAGCACTGGGGGAAAAGTACAAATATATGCATACATATATATATGTATTTACAAGAAATCATATTTCACTGCAAGTACTGGCGCCTCCGAACCCAGCAAGCCATATACGAGCTAAGTTCAAAAATAACGGGTTTTTCGTAAATAATAGTTTTGTTCACATAACGGTCATCATCCGTCCGTCTGTGCAAGCTGTAACTTGAGTAAAAGTTGAAATATCTTGATAATTGACTTGGTACACACAATTTGGTACAAAGGATCGCACTAGGAAGAGGCATATTTGAATGTAATTTTTTGGGAAAGAGGGCGTGGCCCCTACCCTATTAAGTTTTTTGTACATACCTCATAAGCTAATAATGATATATAAACGAAACTCTCTTGGGTCGTTTCCTTCAGGTACTTCCTTATACAGTTTAAAAATCGGATTATAACCACGCCCAACTCCCATACAAAGGTTATATTGAACAAGTAAGAAAAGGCTAAGTTCGGATGCAACCGAACATTTTATACTCTCGCAATTTATTGGTGTAATTTTCTAGAGATAACACAATTCGACCCATATATTCGGCTTAAAGTTTTATAGAATAACGAAAATCATCATAAATAGTATATGGGGACTGAGGTAATTCCTAAACCGATTTCACTCGTTTTCACCACCAAGATATAATATATCAAAGACTATACGGTCACTTAATTTTATATTACTAATAATTAGGTATATGGGTTCTGTTGGAAGTTATGACCCGATTTTAACCATATTTGGTACAGAGACAAACTGTTATAAGAAAAAAATTCAGAGGGAATGAATTACATTAAAATATCTGAGAGATTTACCTATATTTTCGGTAAAAAATTACCCATAGGAACTGAGTTCTTCATGTTCTATATCAGGGGCCCGTCTTCGAAAGCAACCTCCTCAGGGTGCTAAGGAATATGTGTTCCAAGTTTCATTAAGATATCTTAATTTTTACTCAAGTTATCGCTTGCAAGGACAGACGGACGGACAGACATCCGGATTTCAACTCCACTCGTCATACTGATCATTTATATATATATAACCCCATATCTTTCATTGGACTTTATACCATATATATCGGTTAATATGTGAGATATATCAGCAAAATTTAGTGAGCTTATAATCTTGGATAGAATATATGTAGGTTGGTGGCAAAAATAGTTGAAATCGATGAATTACCCAGTCCCCATATACTATATATACTGATTTTTTTCTAATGGACTTTATGCCGAATATGTTGGTCGAAGCACTTCTCAAACTCAATTGTTGGATAGCCTTTGGCTTGTATGCTTGTAAAGCGACGGCACTTTAAGGCTCTCTTTATTTTTGGAAATAGAAAAGCTTCTATTAAACAAGAATAGATCCAGATATCCTATAAAGTACGTTCAATTCCACGGCATTTATCAAAACAATTTGTAGCATGTTTACTGCTGATACAGCAACAACAACAGCACCATTTCTAAAAGTTACATTAATTTGGAGTGGGGTTTCAAGATACTTTACTCAGACCGGATGAGAAGTAAGTGTAGGGAAGTAGTTATTAACAGATAGTCAGTGAATGAACGGAAATCTGTTCGGGAAAGCCATAGGAATTTGAAAAGTGGCTTAATCGAACTCTTTTCAAATCATCTAAATGAAATGGAATCAGCACTTCCAGACCACAGAAGCTTTGAAACAGCTGTCTTTGTTAAAAATACAGTTTTAGAATATAAGATGCATCAGGACCGTGCCGTTGTTCTGAAAAGTTAACAATACCCTTATCTACAGAAGCAAAGAAGCAACTATTAACGATATATAATATAGTTTATCCGATGTAAATAGAAAGGTTTGCAGTACAAAGTCGGGTGCCCTGCGAATGTCAAAGGTCGCGTATTCTTAGTTCAATCCAAAATGAAATGATAATAATAAGAAGCAACACTTTCCTGCTCTCAGATCTCAATAAAGTGATCGTTTGTAAGAAATTCAGTGACATTGAAGAGGTTAATCGCCGAGACCAAGGCATATTTTGAGACAAAACTCTTGGAAGGATATTGAAAGCAACGATATCGTTGGGAACTATTTAGAACAATAAAACCGAATTTCGCTGAACATTTTTCTTAAATTTTCTTTTCAGTCCACCAATTACTAGAGGGTATGCTTTACCGATGTAGTGTACACACGGCACTTTCAGCATTCATTAAAAAACACTTGGCCGACACTTGCAGCGGCCAGCGCACAAAATATGCATCGCAGCGATATGAAAATATGAGAACGACTACATGCATTTTATATATACATACATATGTATGTTTGTAATAATTTTCGACTGTGTACTCTCCTACGCCTTCCTCATTATTCTGGCCAACGCTGCGTATACACAATATTATTTTAAGCATTTTTTTCGCATGCGGTCTCAAAGTATGTGGGCGGAAGTGCATATGTGAAGGCAAAAATATATATTCACTTGCAGTACACATATACATACATACCTATATACTATATGTATGTAGAGAGAGAGAGAGAGTGGTGCGCTAGTTGGCCCAGTTTAAGCGGGGCGTTGTGTGGACCTAGCCAAGCGTAGAAAAGTTTTCTCCCATGCAATTTATATAGTGCTCATAGTGCAATCGGATGTGTGTGTAGCTGTGTAGGCACACTTTTGCGGCAATAACTAACTTCTACGCGTTCACTCAACCACACACACACACTCACTGGCAATATGTTGCCAAGCGTCCGGAAATTGTTGCAACTCACTACTGGTGCTGGTGCCCTCCGCAGCCGCAGCCGCAGCCGCTGTTGCGCTTTTCCTTTTTGGCCCACAAAATTTTTGCATTTCCATTGTCAGCATGCTGCTGCCACAAACGCTTGTGTGTGTGTACTAACTGTTGCCATCATCGTGTGTGTGTGTGGTCATTAAGCAAGGGCAAATATGCTTTGCAACAGCCGTGGGGCAAGAGAGCCAACAGCGATAGCTGCAACAGCCATTTTATTGCCCTCATTTGGTTAGCTGTCACAATGTGTTGCACTGTGACCGATACAATGGATTCATTGTAGGCACACACACACTCACACTCATATACAGCCACATTATGTATGTATGTATTAATGTGTGGGAATGTCGAACAAATTGCTGCGTTTTCCAGTGAACGGCGCTCTAATTGTCCACTACAGTACGATGCATGTGGCATGAAAATCAAATGACCCACAGAACGTCAAAATGCAATCGTCGAACTTTCTAATTTTGCAATGAAAATGGCGTTGGACGTTGGGAGTAAGTACTTTTTATTGGAATGGTTGAATGGTTGCCTACAATTGGCAGCTTTGTTTTCACTGACGCGTAGATAACGGTACATTAAAGCAACATTGACGACGACATTGGAATCTGTGTGAAAAGTAACGAACAATCGATGAATAAAGTCTATCTTCAATACTAAGCTCATTGGTCCACTCTATACATAAATTAACTTAACAACAACTGTTAGAATGATAATGTTTAATATAGACACGAAATTAACAAAAATATCCTCCTTCCGATTACTTGAGCCCACTTATGAACTGGGAAAGAAGATTCCAAGTGAACCTGGAAAAAACAGCTGGCTTAAATTGATAACCTCACGCAGCACATTGAATATCTACACGGATGGTTCGAAAATGGAGGACGGGGTAGGTGCGGGAATACACCGTCCGGAGGCAGCCTTTTAAACATCCGAAACACTGCAGTATTTTTCAAGCGGACGTGTTACGCCATTATTGCCAAGAACGGTGTAAAACTGTCTTCCGGAAACGCGACCGACATTGGCAAACCCATGCACTGTCTACACGATGATCTGGACAGGGGCATGACAAGACAAATCCGTGATGACCGCAGGAAATGTCAGGAGCAAGGTGCAATAGAAACAATGAAACATCGACTTCGCTACTTGGGGGCCTCACGATATGAGAATCTGGAAGAGATATCGAAAAAAACGTTTAAAATTCGCGTCAAGCACAGGCATTCTAAAGGATGACTACTCCTTGTGGACAACGTGACGGCACTCCATCTGGAATCGCGAAGGACCAAAGTGGTCTATGTGTGGCGTATTGCCCTACCAGTATAACCTTACCTAACCTAACCTAACCTTATGAAGCTTCAACAAAGCTGTTTTAGTTGCTGTGATCTATAAAGATACAGTGAAAGAGGAGATGTGTAGAGATTACATAATAAAAAAATTATCAAAATCTCGAATGTTATTATTATTGTTGTTGTAGCGGTTATCTAGCCATTCTTGAACTAGCAAGCATGTATCGGTTGTCATCGAAGTCATACAATGGTAGACCCAAGAAACGAGTTCTTTCGTCAAAACCGGAATAAGGGGAAAGGGATGTAGATGGGTGGGGTTAATTTTGTATACAAACAGGTGGTTAGTGTCATGCGGGACATATGTTGGGTATGTCGGGTTTCAGTCTGTCTCAGTAAGAGTTTTATCTGTTACAGTATCTAGAACGAAGTTGCTCGAGGGTCACTCCAGTTTCGCGAGGCAATTCCAACGACAGCCGGTTCCAACCCTGTTTGGAATACTATGTTAAAAAGAATTCAGATCGTTACAGCAATGACCCTTCACGATATGACTATCAACTATCTGACTAAGAGTTGTCAATGGAGATTGTAAATAGTTCATAAATAGTGAAAGACCCCATAGACTCAAATCTGGTGATTAAATTGGCTTAGCTTAGAACTCCAAGTATTTTTCACGAGACTGCCGGCGAAGAGCTTCATAACCAAAACCCAGAACAAAAAAGTTGACAGCGTCTGTACCTTTCTAATGGTCTATATCCTGTAAATAATTATTTGGTGGGCGATCCTTCTTCTGACAATATTAAAAAAATATTTATTTTTTTTAGATTAAATAGTTCGCCATAATTTTTTAGCAAAAATGCAATTTAACAGGAAAAGGAAAGGATAGGAAAAAATATTGTAACAAAATCATTTGTGAATGTACACACATTTCTACATACATACGTATGTATAATATACATTGTACATTGTATATACATATTAGTTTTCACTGCAAATTTATTAACTGCTCTGCTTTTGGTCCCATCTTAATTTGAATCAATTTATTAGGGTTTCAAAATCAAAAGCTTTACTTTTCATTCCACTTTATGGTTTCTCAGAAATCATTGTAAAATATGTTGGAGATTGGATTTGAATTAAAGACAGTGGCTTACTGCCTTAGGTTTGTTAAAACTAACTTACATATCAGCATTTGCATTCGTAAGAATTTATTAAGGGTAACAAATGTACGGCAATATATGCATACATACATACACATGTTAATGCTGAAATATTAATTTGATTGTAGAAATCACAATTCTCAAACTTTCTGTTTCGTATATGTATGTATATTTATTAACAAACATATAGTTGCTCTTTGAGAAAGATGATAAAATATAAAACTAGGGCAATATAAACTTATATCAAAAGATATATATAAAATTATTTAAATTTCTTATTTTTTATTAAAACCCTAAGTGCGTAAAATTTAACGAAAAACAAGTAAGGAAAGGCTAAGTTTGGCTGCAAGCGAACATTTTATACTCTCGCAATTTATTGAACAAATTTTATTTAGATAACACAAAATTTGACCCATATATTCGGCATGAAGTCCAATAGAAAAACCAAAATCGTCATATATAGTATATAGGCTAAGGTAATTCCTGAACCGATTTCATTCATTTTCACCAGCAAGGTACACTATATCCAAGACTATACCCTCACTTAATTTTGCTAAGATATCTCACATATTAACCAATACATATATGCTAAATAAAACCCACCGTATTTTTGAATAACCTATAATTAGGTATATGGGACCTAGGAGATGTTATGACCCGATTTTAATAATTTTTGGAACAGAGACAAGAAGACAATTTCCTCTGAATTACATTAAATTATCTGAGAGATTTACCCATATTTTCGGTTAAAATTTATGCTTAGGCGCTGAGTTCGATATCTGGGGCCTTGAAAAGTTATAGTCCGTTTTGACAATTTTTTTCACAAGTGAATCCAGAGATGATATGCACTATTTGTGTAAAGTTTTATTCCGCTATCTTCATTGGTTCCTTATGTTTACATTATAAAGTGAAGGAATCAGATGGAATTCAAAATTGAGTTATAAGGAAAGTAGTCGTGGTTGTGAACCGATTTCGCCCATTTTTTATCCGTGTTATCAGGGTGTCAAGAAAATATTATATACCGAATTTCATTCGAATCGGTCGTGTAGTTCCTGAGATATGGTTTTTTGACCCATAAGTGGGCGATGCCACGCCCATTTTCCATTTTGTAAAAAAATCTGAGTACAGCTCCCTTCTGCTATTTCTTCAGCAAAATTTAGTGTTTCTGACGTTTTTAGTTAATGAGTTAACCCACTTTTAGTAATTTTCAACCTAACTTTTGTATGGGAGGTGGGCGTGGTTATTATCCGATTTCTTCCATTTTTGGACTGTATTAGGAAGTGGCTAAAAAAAACTACTGCAGAAAGTTTGGTTTATATAGCTCTATTGGTTTGCGAGATATGTACAAAAAACTTAGTAGGGGGCGGGGCCACGCCCACTTCCCCAAAAAAATTACATCCAAATATGCCCCTTCATAGTACGATCCTTCATGCCAAATTTCATTTCCATAGCTTTATTTATGGCTTAGTTATGACACTTTATAAGTTTTCGGTTTTCGCCATTTTGTGGGCGTGCAAACGCCCATTTTCGGAAGCAACCTTTTCACGGTCCCAAGAAATACGTCTACTAAGTTTCGTCAAGATATCTTAATTTTTATTCAAGTTACAGCTTGCACAGATGGACAGACGGATGGACGGACAGACATCCGGATTTCAAATCTACTCGTCACCCTGATCATTTGGTATATATGACTCTATATCTAACTCTTTTAGTTTTAGGTGTTACAAACAACCGTTATGTGAACAAAACTATACTACTCTCTTAGCAACTTTTGTTGCGAGAGTATAACAATAATTTCTCTATCAAATAAAACATTATCCCTTCAATACATTCACAGTTCATTATCGGTATAATTTTTACATGTATAACAATTGAACCCTCTCGTTAATAATATAAAACTTCAAAGCACGCTTGAAATACTTTGGAAGTGGATGGTCGGAGTGTCATTAAATTTCGCCCGCTTTCACTTTATATTGTCTATAATCGCCCTCTCACACTACAGTCGGGTCTATATAATCGAAACGAACGGATTTTTATCCAGCCAAGGATGGTCCACACGCCAGTGTTACCTCAAAAATATTTAGGAATTTTTTTTTTGCAGCTATAAGAGACAGTAAAATATTTTTTTACACGGTAGGTAAACTTAAGTTTACGTTGGACTTGTAACACACGCTCCATGTCAGGATCATGAGCGCTGAAAGTGTTGTTCCAAACTTGTAGCGAATTTCAAGCCCTCACGAATTAAATTAGCTGTTAAAACCTGAACCTCACCTTCGTCGATGTCGATATCGAGTTTTTTAGTCTTAAAATTTTTCTTTCTTAAAAACTTGACGACGCATATTACTTCAAAATCTTGGAAAAAAAGATTTTACTATTGATAAATACTGTTTTAGTTCCACAAAATAAGTATAAAAATGCATGCATAAAAAAAAAAAAAAAAATATGCAGTTTTAGACGCTTTTGTGTTTGCACTTGCTGTTAAAATATCAAACAGTTTGTAATTAATAGTTTACACAGATAATTTAATCAAAATAATTACTTCACGATGATTTCGCAGGCAACCGATAAACTCACTTCCGCCATTTCCTTTGTATATTTGTAACTACGTTCCACAAACCAAAAAATTTTGCATATTGAACACACTGTACGCTACAGAGTCCACAATTTTCTTTCCCACTGTGCTTCGCCACTTTCGTAATTCACTTTTCACTGACATTCTTCATTGTCAGTTCAGTTTCTTGAACATGCTCACTTGCGCATCGTTTGTCAGTGCTGAGATTGACATTTGGATTTTGTGACTTTTTCGGCTTTTAAGAAAAAAATAAAAGATCTAAAAGTGAAGAAGAAGACCGAGTAGAAGTTCTTTATATTTTTTATACTCATCAAAACCGCAGCGTGATTTTATTTATTCTTCATTGAGAGCGCTAAGCGTTCGAAACAAAAGTACGCCGTTTTAGCTGACGTGCAAAATAAATAAAGATCCGTGTATGATTTCGGCATATAAACGTGCAGCTAATTATTGAATTGTGTTTGCCTGTGGAAGTGACCCTGAGTGCGGACTTGTGGTATAGTAGAATACGTGCAGTGTGTAGTGCCGCCGTGTAGACGTTGAAGAATTTTGTCGGTGTTGAAACAGTCAAGACAAGGTCGTACCGCTTGCTAGCATACGAAACCTAATCAATTGAAATTGTTACATTTTACACCTGCGGTAAAAGAATAAATTACTCGAAATGGTAAGTACTAACTTGTTACATACTGGCATTTTGGTGGTAAGGACATGAGTTGTTCGCAGCGACGAAACCAGCAAACCAGCGGCGACTGAAAGAGTAATAGCATAACAACAACACTGCTGTGAAATCAGCTGCTGCTACTGTCAATGTCGCCGCCTAAAGCTTGACGTCGACGTTAACGTATCTGTTAACGCTGCCACTCTATGATGTGCCCGCAACAAAATGAACTTTGACCAAAATCATTATGACAAATAATTGTTAATAAATCAATGTTTTACTTTCTACTTCCCAACAGGATGTGTTCCTTATGATTCGAAGACGTAAAACCACAATTTTCACAGATGCAAAAGAGAATACAAGCGTCGCGGAACTGAAGCGTATGATTGAAGGCAAGTCAACATTAGTGAAATTATATGAAAAAGGATGACTAATTTATAAATACAATTAAACGATTATAGGTATCTTAAAAGTGCGTCCGCATGACCAGAAACTATACAATCAGGACAATGAGGTGATGGAAGACGAGAACACCTTGCAGGATTATGGCATACAGATGTCAACGGCCAAGGCGCAAGCTCCGGCACAGTTAGGACTAGCATTAAGGTGAGTTTGGTTTGAGGAGAGTGCGAAGTAATTTCTGTAGGTCGTGTTGATAAATATAATATATAAAGCGCAGGTAGTCATAGTCATATATTGGTTTTAGTCTAGCAAGTGTGTAAATATGTATTCGGTTGTGTTTTGATTTTTTTCACTCAACTTTCTTATCATTTAATTAACATCCGTATTGAATATTATTTGTTTTATTATTTTTGAATAGCGGCTTGATCGCACTTCTTTTTTTCAATAAGCTTCCAAGCTTGTTACATGTGTCAGTGTATTGGTTACTTTTTTATGTCAAATACATATTTTTATGTGTTTATTTTTGGAAAAATGTTCTTGTCATGCCCACGCGTCGTGTATTTGGCTCGCGCCAACAATTTTATCTATTTTTTTGTTAAGTAATTCATACATTATAGATGTGTCTACATAAAAGCACTCAAATAGATTTCAAATTACAGATTTCTCAAATTATAGATTTCATGTAGTAATAATATAAAATATAATTTTCAGTTTTTCCTTCATTAATTAACTAAAATGTCCTTTATTATCACTTTCCAGAGACGAACATGGCGAATTCGAGCCGCTCGAAATAACGCCATACTCATCGCCACCAGATCTACCTGAAGTTATGAAGAATCAAGAGGCAGCTAACGGTCAAGAGCAGGTTGCATAAAATAACTCAGAGGGAATGGAGATATCTACAACAACCGCAACAACAAATACGATGTGTAGTAAACAACAGACCGGTCTTAACAGCTACTACATACATGCATACATAATGGCACGCAGGAAATGCTTATTTTAAATAACAAGAATTAAAATTACAAACAAAAATCAACTTATTTTCAATTTCAGCATTAAGTCAATAATTTGTTAAATGCTTTCTTTAAAAAACAAAACGAAAAAAAAAACATTGCATTGCGCTTGTTCAATCAACGCTATCATGTTAAGTACTTTGCAGACATGTGACTATGAAACAAAGCAGCAAAACTCTCCAAACTTTAATTATTGTAATTTTTTCGGAACTTATTATTATTTTTTTTTTATTATTACATTCTAACTAAACGCAAACGATTTCGGTCGAGATATATTTGTTAACTATTTAATTTAAATTCTTCAATGAAAATATGCAAATGAATTTATAATTTAAAATTATGATTTTACCGTTGATAACGTACATTTGTTTACATATCGAACAAATCTAAACATTGTTTACGTTATGAAAAATTTTGATCATTGTTTCCTTTACTTACATAATTTATAAATTGTTAAAGTTAAAAAAGTAAGTTCACTCTTAACATATTATTAAACAAAACAAAAAACCAAAACCTTATTTAATGCTATTAGTAAACGGCTCAAATTCGCGTGAAGTAAACAACAACAAAAAGAAAACATTAGAAGTGCGAAACGACGAAAGCTAACTAAATTATGTAATATAAAAATTACACAAATTTCGCAGACAATTCTGAACAAAAAACAAAAGAAAACAGCATTCTGACACTAAATTACATTTCATATGCACACATATTTACACAACTTAGCACTCCTTTTTGCAATAATTTAACGTACCCCCTAATGTTTAGAAAACAAAAAGAAACAAAACAAATTAAATAAAAAGCGAAGTCGCTTTATAATAAATTATATTGTAAAGCCTTATGAAAATCTCGACGATATACAATATAAAATAAAAGCAAGTAAACGAGATGCGAAGCAAATTTGCGCAGTTGGTGAAGCAGAATTATGAATTACTATATATTCGGTTAATTTTATTAATTAATTAACATAATTGTAATCATAAGAATTAATTATTAAAAAAACATGAAAGGAAATCACTTGTATACATTGTGTTGACTTAAATAATGAAAACCCACACTGAGGTACAGGTGTCCCCCTTCACTAGCCTCTCTATCTAGTCCGAGTCGTTACTGTTACTGCTGTCAACAGCAGTCTGTTGCTCCTCTGTTTCAAGGAACGTAGCATTGTTTGATTGTTGCAATTCTAAATTCTCCAAGTATTCTTGCAAACGATCTTGGAAAAAGTTAATATAAGTTTGCTTTTGTTCCGCAGTCGCCGGGAAATAATGACCGCCTGGATGTTCTAATATTTCAGTATTTTTAAAATGTCGCGCTAATTCTTGACTCATTTCTTTGGGTATGATGTCATCGCTAAGGCCATATATATGCAGCGTAGGTATGGTAATAATTTCTTCATATGCGCTTTTGTGCGCTAAACTACCAGAAAGAAATCCAGAGGATAGTATAGCAAAATCAGGTCGTATGGAGGTCACTAAAATTTTACCATTTGTTATTTAAATTATGTGTATATTCCTTATACATATACGTCACCTACTCACATTTCTTTTTCGCCAAACCACAAATTAAGCCCACAAAGCAAGCACCTTGCGAGAAACCTAATAAGCCTTGAAATGGTCCCTGTTTCTCCCACGCCTCCTCAACTAAACCCAAGCTCTCTTGAAATCCAAAAGCCGGCCCGCCTTTATTTGTACCTTTGAAAGTACCATCATCCTTGTTGGCCCACCAACTACGTTGTTCAGGCGCTTGATCACCACCTGCTTCTGGTAGTACTACTTGATGTGGCGCCGTGAGAAACACAAATTCGGCATATTTTCCAGCGAATTTACGAAATGAGCCCAATTTGTTTTTAAGTGCATCACCATTTTGGCGATAACCGTGCAGACATAGCACTCGCACTTTGTCTTTAATTTCCAACTGTTGTTGTTTTTGTTTCGCTACTCTTGATGTTGAGCTGCTTGTTGCAGATGTGCTATTGGACATGATGTGCAATTTTTTAAATTTAATTAAAGTACGAGACAAAATTTTAAACAATCAGCCATGAAACGATTTTTAAAGGTTATATCAGCTGTGCATTGCCTTTAGTCAGCTTTTGTTTACCTCATGCTGACATACATATGTTAATGCCAATTCGTAGGGGTGTTCAGTGCCGGTATAATTATTATATACAAAATTCGTATGTCATACATTAAAAAAAAATCAATTTACCGGCGTTTAATATTAATTTAATTATTTTTCAATAAGTTTCTGTCAACACATGCATATTTTTGTTTTTAATAAATAATCTTAAAGTCAAGTCACCACGCTTTCTCATCCCTTGCCGTTTGACATTTGCCTGACAATTGTCATTTCATTGCGCGTTTCCTTATGTAAATACTTGTAAATACCGCTTGATCTTCACATATTTCACATTTATCCTGAATTAAACAGCAATTGCAAGGTGAAGTTGCACATTAAATCAATATCATAACTTAATTATCTTCTTTGTAGACAAAATGCTGCTCACGGCTCCACTACTCTCGAAGTCTTCCTTCTTTGGGTCTTTGGTGAATAAATGCAGGCAAGTGATAAAAAATCAACCGTCCAAGTCTTCCAACATTAATGACAGACAAACGAACAACATTAACGATTTACAATCATCAAATTCTTTCACTGCCACACACTCCGTAACTGCTCCTATCTCCATCTCCTCTACCGACAGGCCAGCGGCCATTGCCAACTTTAGTGTTTCCTCAAATGTCGCAACAACTGCACGCTCACTTGAAGAGAAACTTGGTCTGCCGCCGCGCCCAAAGAAACCGCTCACACCTTATTTCCGCTACATGCAGGAGCAGCGTCCCAAAATACTTGCTGAAAATCCAAAATTCAGTACAACCGATGTAGTGCGCGTCATATCGAAGCGTTGGAATGATGCAGATGCAGCGCTAAAAAAACGCCTGCAAGACGAGTACAAGCGCGAACAACAACAGTTTGTGGAAATTCGTGCCAAATATGAGGCGAAAATGACTGATGAGCAACGTGCCGATTTGAAACAGCTGAAGCAAGATGTACAAGACGCAAAAGACCGCAGAATGATGCGAAAGCGTATTAAAGAACTTGGACGTCCCAAAAAGCCTGCCTCTGCCTTCTTACGCTTCCTTGTACAGGAACGTACAAATTCGCCACAAACACCTAAACAAACATATCGCGAATGGCATCAGAAGTGCACAGAAAAATGGTCACGTCTCTCTGACAAGGAGAAAGAAGTGTTCTTAATAGAATCGCGCAAAGACATGGAAGTGTACAAGTGAGTATATATGTAAATTAAAAAAAATAACAATTTTACACATTTTTATCACTTTAACACAAAACAGAAAAGATATTGCGCTGTGGGAAGAGAAAATGGTGCGCCTGGGAAATATTGATGTCGTGCGTCAGGGTAATTTGATTGATCCACCAGAACCAAAACCGAAGGGAATCAAACCGATCGCCTAGTCGCGCATACAAACTAAATATTTTTACTTATCTTTATTCATTTGTTGTATTAGGTGCATTTTATTTACATTTTTGCGTATAATATACAAAAAGCCAGGAGTACGTATTTCGTTAAAAGTGCACGCTTATTTAAAATATTTGGTGCGGCGTAAGTGCAGTCATGCTGCATAGCAATGTATAGCTCGTTTTGAGCCATATACGCACCTAATATATAAGTATATGTGCATACATATGTATACTTGTGTATACAGAGTATGTATATATTCCTAGTTATGTTTTTGAACTTAACTTTTTCGTTAAATAAAATGTAAGTGAGAAAAATTTGTAAATTTAATTTTGAGTTTTTATTCCTACAAGAAGAAGAAGAAACTATTTAACAAAAAATCGTTATCGGCTTAAATAATTTTGTTGAAGCAGAATGGTAAAAAATTAAAACCGAAATTTGTTTAGTTTTGCATTTTAAAAACTCATTATGTATATATGTATGTATGTATTATTTGCTGTAACGCATTTTTCAAAATCTTGGTTCTATATGGATTTTGAAGCTTGCTGCTCTTTCATTAAAACGTTTTTTCACATCAAGCATATTTTCTTAAAGCAACGTTTTGTGTTTACAGCGTAAAGCAAGTCGTAAGTACTATCTATGTATGTATGCACAACTTCTTTAAAATTTATTATTACTAACTTAATATTAACTTATTATTAAATCAAATGCGTAAAAACTAACTTTTTAATGAAATAACACTACACAATTGAAACAGTTACTTACATTTTGCAATTTTATATGGCGCTTCGCTAAAATGGTGTCTCACCCACACTTGCGGCACTTTTTGCTTTGTTTGACATTTGCTTTTATCGAAATACTCAACACGAATATTGCACTTTATTTTGGACTTTAAACAAAATTCTTTCAATTAAAACTGCATTTAACATTTTTTGAACACAAAATAACAATTATTCCACTTAAAACAAAATACTCAACGTGTGCAAATGAACCGGTCACACAATTTGAACGGGAAACAGTCGTATGAAACCGATTGATGTAAAACGCGCGACGAACCGGCAAACAATGAATATGAAATTACAATTGCGTAAAAAGAAAATGCATTTGGTTATTGCAATTGTTGCATATTTTTGGGGTTAAACAAGAAAATTAATTTATAATTTGTGTACTTTTGTGTAGTGTAGTGTTTTGTTGCTACGACTTCACCATTTTGCTTCATAGTGCTTACTTATGTGTTTTACGTTGCTGTAAGTGAAATATATTAATGAAATGTTGTTTTGTTGTTACTTGCGTTAATGGGAACACATAAATTTTGAAAAAAATTGCAATATTCTTAACTCTGCAACGCTGAACTTGCATATGAAGCAACGTTATGTTGTAACCTAACACATTTTGTTTGGAATATCCGCATTTTTTAAGCAATACATATTAAGCAATATAATTAGTAATATTAACAACCCAATTGTGTAAGGCAACTGGCGATCAGTAGCCTGTCATATTCGCCAGTAGCCTCTCTTAATGTATTTTTTAGTCCACGGTAGCCTTTGGGCGACTAGACTCAGGCTATTATAGATATAGATATCTGTATATATACATATAAGGAGGAGCAAAATGTGTGTGCAAATACATCAAGTATACCTTTAAGTGTTATTAAAAACATAAATATTAAAATAAAACATATGTACTTACTAAAATTGTCTTCTTCACGCTAAAATAATAGCAATAATAACAATAAAAAAACTGATATTCATATTTTCTTTTTACATTTTTTATATTTTATTTTAGTAGTTTCTTCTTCTTTTCAAAAGCGACAATGTTTAGACGACACAATCAGTTTAATTACGCACTAAGTTCATTATTTTTATTTATATTTTATGTACTTATCATTACATTTAAAACACCTATTATTACAAACTCTCACCTGAATGCAATTAAGTTAACCTTTTTCAAAGTTTTTTTTTCTGTCTTATATTTATTTCATTTTCAATTAAAAGTGTTAAAGAAAAAGATACGAGTAAGTAAAGAAGAGTTAAAGCAGACCAAGTACATACATTATTTAAATTGTTAAATAACTATAATTAAATGTATATGTGTTAGCGTAGAGGTTTTGAAAACTTTAATACATTTACTTAAAACTTATGAGCGCCTTAACATGTTCAGCACTTTTGGTTTTACACATTTTTTTTATTATTTAGTTGTAGTTGGACATTTATTATGAAATATAAATATATATAAACAAAAATTAATTAACAATTATTGCAGAAATTCTAAGTACAGCTTGAATATGTGACTTTCATTTAGTTTTGGTTTCCTTTTAGCAAGCTTTTAAACGTGCTTAAGTCTGCCATTTATTTGTTTTTATTAAAATAGTACTATTTTTTAATTTAATGTTATTTTATTTTATTTATTTTTTTTTTTAACAAACGCAATATTTAAATACTTGCTAAAAGTGAAAAAAATTGTTAAAATGTCAGTGTTACTAAGCTAGGCCTGCACATTTGTAGACTTGAGGCTATTTTAAGTCTGCCTACAATTGTGTATATTCGTATTTGTTTATATTAAACTGCGCTAAAATTTAATAATTCACATTTTTTACAAAAATTATAAAGCAGTTTTTATTATTTATTTTTTTTTTTTTACTTTATTTATTTTTTTTACTTTATTTAATTTTTTTTAAATTTATTTACATGTAGAATTTCAAAAAAAAAGTGCAAAACTCAGCTTGCCATAAATGTGTATATATGTTTGTCCCCCAAATATATTGTGTATTAAATTTAAAAAATTTTAAATATACCGCCATTTACATATATATTTAGACTGCATTTGAATTCCATATAATTATTATGATTTGTTCGTAATTCTATTAAGTGTACGCATTAAGTGTATTTACAAGGTTTTAATAACAATATGCATGTATATATAAATTTAAGCATATTTATAAAATAATACGCTTTTTTACTTTGTTTTTTATTTACTTTATTTTATTTTTTTTGCGAAATAATTAAAATTAAAACTCTAATGTCACTAACTATGCGCCTCTAGTTAAACATTTACATTGCTAGTTTTTTGTATATATGTATGTGTATGTATGCAATGCCATTATTATATATATATAGTATGTCTATATATAATTTTTTTTATAAATATATTTTTTATAAATGCTTACACATAATTCAGCTTAATTTTCTAACGAGCAAATTATATATATATATATTTTTTGTTGCTTTGTTGTTGTTGTTGCTTGAACGCATAACTGGTATTTAATGAGAAATTAATGAAAATAATAGATAATTAATTGCGTTCAATTAGTCTGCGGTGTATACAAAATATTAATAAACAATAATCTCATGCATAATTTTTATTTTATTTTAATAATTTATTTTTAATTTATTAATTTTTTGTTTTTGTATAACTTTAAGATTTCAATATTTATTTTTAATTATAAAACGAACTGCAACAAATAAGAGATTTTAGCATTCATAAAAATAGTAAAAATATTATAGAAAATATTGAGGTTAAGTTGAATTGTATTTAATAAGCAAACCATATTTTGATGAAATCAATATTACTTAATTGGGGAGGTAGTTAGGCGGCACGAACTATTGAAATTATCTGATTTATTTGAATTATCTGCACATATATTTGAAAATAGCGACTTGGCGCGTTATTTTTATACAATTTATTGTGTAAAATAAAAAAAATTAGGCAAAAAATATTTTTTTTTGTTTTTTTTTTTGTGTTTTCTTTTGGAAAAACGTTTACAAAGTGCACTCAGCATGCGTTGTCACCTTCGAAAATTAAGGTCCACAAGCGCGCAAATTAGTTAGCCAACAAATAATTGTATTAATTAAAGAATTAATTATTAACTTATATTTTTATTTATGCATTAAATTTTTAATTAATTTATTTATTAAATTTTTAATTAATTAATTAATTTATTAATATATATTTTAAATTAATTATATAATATATAAAAGAGAAAAAAATTAAACACTTAACTTTGTGTGTGTTTGTAGCGCAAACGAGTTTATGAAATACTTTATACATTACTAGTTTAATTGCTATATTAAAATTTATCACAAGTTTTACGCTTTTTTGAATTTTTTGCGTTTTGTTATTTTTTTGTTTTTGTTTTTGATTTTTTTGTATTTTGTTGTTTACATTTTGCTTTTAATAGTGTTCTTGTTTAGCAAAAAGAAAAAAAATAAACTTATATGCTTTGTATATATAAAAAAAGATGTTTTCGTTTATTTCTCAACACTTCACTTCATTAGTATTTAACCTCTGTTACTGCTTACTTAATATTATTTGTGCACATTTTCACTAATAACTTAAAATTCAAGTATTATTTATTTTTTTTTTAGCAAATTCTGTTTGTTAAATATTTTTTTTTTTTATTTTGATTTTTGATTTGTGTTTTTTGTATGTTTTGTATTGAACATACAAATAATTTTGTGATTTTAGTTTGAAAAGTGGCTATTCGTTTTAACTGTACGCTAAACAGTAGTCAAGCAGACATGTTGTAGCATGCACAACAAACGGACAACTAAAATGTCAAAATAATTAGTTTTACACTTATTATAATTATTTATGTATAAAAAAGGTAATTTGTTTTAGTTAAAAATACCAACACCTACGTATGTATGTATGTATGTTTGTGTGTATGATTTTGCTATGAACGACCACGGCCCATAGGGTGTATGTGAGAGGTTTATATGCAAAAAAAAATAAAGATAATGAGAAAAAATGAAAAAAGTTACAACTACAATAAATACGAAAACCGCCAGCAGCAGTGCAGAGAGAGAGAGAGAGAGAGGTGAGGCAAGTGAGCTCAACGGACTTGCAGTCAAATCAGTAAAAGTAGAAACTTGTGGCAATCGATGCTGTTGCAGCTGGCGGCACAGCGGCGAACTCATGCAACCACTCCAAGTCCATAGCGTCCTGTTGCTGTGGCGACACGTAATAATCATAGCAATGAGCGCATTGGCATTGTTGTTGTGACGACGCCGACGCCGACGCAGCCAAAGCTGAATGCTGATAATAAAGCTCCAGCTCGCTGGCGTATGGCTGTGGTGACATGTGTTCTTGTTGTTGTTGTTTCCAGTGCTTTAACGACGAATTTTGTTGTTGCGCGCTTTGTTCTTTGTACTGCTGCTGTTGTTGTTGTTGTTGTTGCTGCTGATAAAGATGATAACGATAGTGATGACGCTGATGCTGGTGTTGACGTTGTTGATGACGCTGTTGATGACGCTGTTGCTGTTGTTGTTGCTGCTGCTGTTGTTGTTGCTGATGTTGCTTTTGCATTTTAAACCAATTCGCATAGTGCTGCAACAGCAATTTTCAATCTTTCTGATGCGTTTGATGATGGTGTGCATGCGCATGCGCAGAATGTTGCCGCTGCTGCTGTTGTTGTTGCTGCTGCTGCGCCACTTGTTGTGGGTGCATGTGGGACAACTGCTGTTGTTGTTGCGCTTGCGCATGCTGCTGATGATGATGTTGCAACGCTTGCTGTTGCTGTTGTTGCAAATGCGTCGCAGCGCCCAGCATTGAATGTTGCTGTTGTTGTTGCTGCTGCTGCTGTTGCGGCGACAAGCCATTGTGACTGAGCAGCGTACTCACATTGCTACTACTACTGCTACTGCTGCTGCTTGTGCTGCTGCTGTTGCTGATGTTGCCACTACCGCTTGCTGCATCCGATTTGCGCAGCAAGTAAATGGAGCCATCGGCGGCCTGCTGCAGCGTGTATTCGGATGTTGTGCAGGGATTGCCCTCGGGATCGCGCAAATACTAAAATAAGGAAAATTAATGTGTTAATTAGTTTTAAATATTTTTCATAATTTTCTTAATTTTTTTTCTAAATAAAATTAAAAAAAAAAAATTGTTTTTAAATTATTTTCAGACCTAGTTTTTGTTTTCTAAATATTTTTTTTTTTAATTTTTATAATTAAATTTTTTCTAAATTTCTTTTTAATAATTTTTTATATAATTTTTCTTTTAAATTATTTCTTTAGTAATTTCTTATTAAATATGCATTTTCTTTTTTAACAAAAGTTAGCAAGCAGTTTACAAATTAATTATATAATCACTTCACATGAAATTGAGGTTATTTCGACTCCATACAAATACACAAAAATAAATAAAAGTCCAAAATTAATTTCACTGCATGTTGTACTCACTTGGAATATGTGTCTGTGCAGCGCCGCAAACTTGTTCGATATGCGCTTACGCTCCAATGTGAGACTGTCGCGATCCGAATACAATTGATCCTTGCGGCGACGCACCTCTTTCACCTCATCCTCCAGCGAGAGTATCTGATCGAGCTTACGTTTGCGACAATTCTGTGCGGCCACCTTGTTCTTGCCACGTCGACGTATGTCGCGTATCAGCGACAGCTGATTCTCGGTCAAATCGTACTTGGAGAGACGTTCGTTGAATTCATCCATGGGCAAATTGATGATGTCACTCACTGCTATGGGGATATTCATAGCGCGTGCGCGCTTCTCATCGCGTGTCAAATGTTCCTCCTCACTCATGGACTTAGAGGACTTCGACGATGAGATGGAGAGTTTCTTGTCACGCGCCTGTGGCCGAGGCATGGAGCCGGTGCCCTGCGGCAACGTGTACGTGTGATTGTGCTGTACCACCTCGTGCGGTGTGCGCGGTGGACGTTGTGCAAAATCGAGTGAGTAACCACCCATTGCACCCGCTACAGCTGGTCCATATTTCAAATCGTACGCCTGTTGTTCCTTGTTCGATAGCACTGGTCCCATAGCACCTTCGGCATTGAGAGCACCGCCAGCGCCGCCTCCCTGTTGTAGACCCGGCACCGTTGGATACGCTTCATATTCGTATTTAATCGACTGTGCTGGTCCGATATTGAGTAGTGAATTTGTGCCTGCCGGTGGCACAACACCGACATTACTGCCATTGTCCGCGTTAGTGCCCGTCGCACCTAAACCGGGTTGTTCATTGAGAAAACGTTTGCCGAACATTTGATGTTTCTTCTGTGCCACGGGCGGTTGACGTGTGCCATCGTTCATGCGATTATTATTATTATTGTAACTATAGTCATACGGTCTGCCGTATTTGCCTTGATGATAATCTTGCGCCGAATCGCTACCCTCACCCCACTCACCATCCGACAATGATGGTACCCGCTCCGAACCCATCGAACTGACTGCACTATCACTGGAGGCGTCCAAACGATCACCGCCGGCGCTCGCACCAGCGGCACCCGAACCCAAGAGATCCGCTGTCATACCGCCAGCGAGCGCACTATTCGTAGCGCCAGCGCCGCTCATTGCGTGCCCGTTTGTAGTCGAACCTGTGGCACTACCGCCACCGACACCAGCATGACCGTTCGTAAGACCACCGCTGCCGCCGAGTACCGACGAATTATTGCTTGTGCTATTGTTCACGTCAACCATACGACAGAAACCTGAAAGTAGATAAGGCAAAAAGAGTGCATACATTAGTTTAGTGTGCAGAATGACAAGCAAGAAAATGTACAGCACACTTGCTGATCTGATAAAATAAATTATGTTAGATATAACGGAGCGCAATTTTGGTGCTCCAAATTCTGTATGCGAGCGAAGTGTTGAGACTCGCTGCGCAAGTAAGGGTTTTTCCACTTCGAGTATGTGGTCTCAAGTGGTCCTTTATATGGAAAATTGCACGAGTTTGGTGTCTTCTAAGAAACTACAGGCTGTTATATTAGTTTCCGAGAGGAGTGCTTCCAGTAACTCTTCAAAATATGCAACCCTCAACAAAACTACTTTTGAATTTAAAGTTTAAGTTTTTTTAGAATCTTCCAAGTTCCTGTGTAAACCACTCGGTTTGGTTTGTCTGGAATATGTCAAAAATTTCAATACAGCTCAATAGTATGGAACTTTCAAGCAACGCGCTTCGAGCTTTTTCGACTCCAGAAAGCTTTTTCGATTCTCGAAAGCTTTTTCGTATTTACTGTTATTTTTCAAATGCATTATAGAGATAGATTTTCAATAAGATATATATTTCTTCTATTCTAACATCAAATTTTCGGTCGTGAAGAAATAATATTCGTTTTTCATAACAGCAAAGCTTTCGACATAAGTATCAAAAATATAATCAACTTTCATTTGGCAGAGAATTGTGATTTCCATACAATAATTTTAAGGAAATTTTTAACCACTAAACCTTAAATGGCTGCATTTGGTGCTTTACCCAATCGCAAACTAGGCAAAAAGCACCAGCGAACAACCGCTCATCACTGAGAGTACGCAATACTGAGCTCAGAATGATCAACAAGCCGGTTCGTAGCACGCGTCACATTTAAGCGCTCAATTGACGAACATGGTCGAACAAGTTTCAGTACGAAAAATATATTAATTATTAAAGAAATTAACAAGTTTTTGCTTAAAATGGCAACTCTTAATTTTTCGATTTTTTTATTAATAAAAATGCAGTCTGCTCCCTACCATATAAATTCCTATACGCCGAGTCTATAAATATCTATATTTTTGGTATAACCTTGAGCGGTGAGAATTCTTCTAGCCCACTTTAACATTTAAAAGTGTGAAATATCAACATTGTAGCTTATTATATAAATTTGCAAATCATGCCAACTTGAAAAAATGAAATTAAAAATACGCAAAAGTTGAATGTACACCTGGCACGTGATCCCGCAGATCACACCTCTTCGAAAACCATACATACTTATAATTATATAGTAATTACTTCCCACGCAGCTAAAAGCACCTGCCTTTGTTGTTGCAATAATTCGCGTAAAACTTTGCTATTTGGACGTAAACGAAGTCCACACTTCAACTCTATTGCGCACACGGCCAAAATTATTTTGTAGAGTCACTGCCATTTTGTTCTGTTTACATGACTTACCAAAAAAATATGCTGACAAGCAAATTTTGGCTAACACTAAAAGGCTTTCGCTGTGCTAATCAGATTTTCACCTGTGTTGAGGTACACGCTGATAACGGTAATAACGAAGCGATATGATATTTTCGAAAGTCAGAATGACAATGCTTTATTTGCTAGTTCTTTATATGTGCATGTGCACTGATAAACTGTGGCAACTATGTATAATTAGATTATGTAGATACGTGTGTAGAACTTTTAAATAGTAGACATGTTCGTGGGCGCTAAAATCATTCTCGGTAAATTTCTTATCATTTAGCCATGCGAATAAGATATACATATATCTGGCGAAATTTAAATACCCAAAATATTTATGCAAATACAAATGAGTGTAATCTAAGCTAAAAATGTACTGTGTAAACAATAATTTTGTTTGTGAGGCTGTAGCGTAACGGTGTGTAGTATATAGTGACAGATGGCGCAAGCTTTGTATTTACACAAATACCTTGAGCCTTGAGGTACGCCGTAATAAAATGATTCGGTAATTTTTGTAATGAAATGTTTTATTATATTAAAGATAACATTTTCACGGCTAGTCTAAATGAAATAAAAGGCGAAGACGATGCTTTTGGCAGCTACATATTTGTATTTGCATTCAGCGAGCGCTGTTTAAATTGAGTTAGGTCGACAATAGGTGTTACTTAATTTAGTCAATTAGCAAACTGTCAGAACAGGAAATATACTGTTTGAATAAATCAAGCGACTGTCTTAGACTGAGGAAATTTTTTTTTAAATTCATTAACTACTAAGTTAAAATAATTCTATTTCATACTTCTTGAGGTTTATAGAGAGAATTATGAAAAGCAAAAACAAAAATGTATAACAGCTGATCGATTATCGAGTAGCCGGCAGTATAAAAGCCAAAAAAAAGGGTTTCTCAATTAAAATTTTAATTGATCAATTAATTTGGCTGTCTAAAAACGCTACTAAATTTCCAGTCTGCTAATTTAAATACTGGGTATAGCGTAAGAAAAATCTTCAAATCAGTTTATATGTTTGATATTATTTTCGCTTTTGATATTTAACTTCAATAAAGAGCCTTAAGAACTTGTAAGCGAGCAGAAAATAACAACTGACAGTATAAAAAAAAATTCTGAAGCAAATTTTTGTATAATTTTTAATAAAAGTATTAAAATGTAATTTTTATTTTAGTATTCAAGATGAAATTCACGAATATAGAGGCATATAGAGGAATATAGAGAGAGATCAATGTTCATTCAAGGGATACTATATTCTTAATGCGTTCAAAAAATTGCTTAAGGACTCGTTTCTTCAATTGAGTAGGTTCCTATAAATTTTCAATTGAAATCTATACGTGGAGAGTAAAAGCAAAGCAGAGCAGAACGAACAGAAATTGCTTTCCGATAGGAAACCTAACCTAACTTAAGGGGTGGGTTTAAAATTTCAATTTTTTTTTATCTTTTTAAATAGTACAATATATTTAAAATATTATCCAAAAATATCAAATCAATCCGAGTAATATTCTAAGAGATATACTCTTTGGAAGTTGGCCCCATCAGGCCATTCGTTCATACTGAATGAATGTAAAAATTTAAACGCACTTATCTCAAAACTCAATTTTTCAAGTCGGTGGACACGATATATCAAAAAGATATGAACCGATTTTGTTCAAATTTTGCACATCATTGCTGGAATAACATTATCTGGGAAGATTTTTTTTTATATTTATTTTAACTATTTTTACGACCCCAATATATGTCGATAAATTGACCAAAAAAGTGAGTTTTTTGGTTAAAATTCTGTCATAAATTCAAATTTCAATATTTTCGTTTTTCCCTCGTTCATTAACTAGATTTATCCATATACAATCGAAATATTTTTGATTTATTGTTTTTAGATTAACCGAGCATGAGTTATGATGTCCACCGCAAGACATTTTTTTTGGACACGTCATGGGAGTTGCAATGCCAACGGCTGAGTTTTCGGAATTTTTATATAAAAATTTCACAAAATACTATTTAAATATATATCTTTGATATACTGAATTGTTGAAATGAAATATATAATTGCATATATTTAAAAAAAAATTGTAAAAAATACCCTTTTTTTAGGCTCTGAAACCCACCTAACCCCTTAATGTCAAATATAGGTTAGGTTGGTTTGATAGATCTGCAGATCACGAAAGACCAGTTATGGTTCTTAGAATTTCTCTGAAATATAACTTCATAACAGAGTTGCATTTATAGTCAATAACACGGAAGTACAAAAGCAACACTGGCATATCAAAGCGACTACATTTTGTAGTTGTTGGAGTATAGTTAAAAGGAATTCTGACCTTTTCAGCGACATTTTATTTAATGAGTTCGTTTGAATAAATAATTTGTATTTTACAAAATATAAATTTTCAAGTGCTAGAGAAGAGAGAAAGCATTGAGCACGTACTAAGTGACTAAATATTATTATAATTATTAATTTCCGATAACAACAATAAGCACACACGCTTTCAACAGCGCTATGTCACGTGGCAAACTAGCGACAAAACTAACGAAAATATGGAAGAAAGTACAAATTAGCTGATAAGCTTATCGCTAAAAAATCGTTATAGAAAAATACGTTTTCAACTACATTCATATGCTAAAATTTCTAGATACTTTGTAATTTCGCTATTATGCTTTAACAGGGGATGTCCCTGCTTTGGAAGAGGTGCAATACTATAAATTTAAAAGAAAAATGGAATTTTAAGCCAACTTAGCTGCTTATATGCAACTACAGTTATAAAATACTTCTATGTACACTATATATATACTATTCTATATATTCCATATACATTTAACAGTTAATATTTTGTGCTTTTCGCACTTGTGTGTGCTTTATTATGTAAAATAAAATGCGATAATTGCAGGCTGTTAGATAAGATTAGCACGAGGCGAACGGAAATGCGCATAGACGCACACATAATTTCGAACTTTAAAACTAATAAATAATTATAATTATTATTGGAGACAATTACACTTTAGATTTAAAAGCATTGAAAACTTTGATTTTGCCATTAACACACAGGCTAATGACGAATGAATGCAACAACAAAGTATAAAATATAAAGTAAAAAAAAATTAAGAATCGCCGTTTGCACCATATATGGTGGGCAGACGCGCAAGCGAAAGCTTTAAAGAGTCGCGCTGATAAGACGCGTCTCGTAATACGATCGCAGTGCACTGGACAAGAGAATTGTCGCCGAACGCTCGCAACATGTGCCACTACACTTTTCCATGCTAAGTATGTTGGCCAACAATTTCTTTTGTTGTGGTGATTTTCGATTTTTTTTATTATTGTTGTTGTTTTACTTTTGGGGTTTCGCTCTGCTTTATATGGTAATCAACGCCGTACGTCAACGACGCTGCATCATTGCGATTGCGGTGCGCCGCCGCTCGGACTGTGCAGTAAGTCAAGTGACTCAGCAATTTATAAATAGTAAATAGCACACACACACAGACATGAAATTTCGCAAAAGAAGAACGTGTGTTTGAGTATGTGTGTGTGTGTGTGAAGATTTCGCGAAATAAAGAAAATAATAAATAAATATATAAACAATGAAGAATGAGCACATATTGTACACTCATCGAAAGCGCAGTGCTTGACTGGCAGGCAGGAAGGCAGGCGGTCAAGCAGCACAAAGTCAGTGAGTCTGAGCAAAAATACTTTTGTATGTGTGTATGTAAGTATATTGTATATATGTATGTGCTTGTGTGTGAGTTTGTATTCAAATCAACTTACACACGTAGTAGAATATGAGCAAGCGTTCACTAAGCGCTTTGCGCACAAGCCAGCGTGATGATGACGCCAGCATAAATTAATTCATATTTATAGATTTTCTTGTTACACTCATGACTTTGTCAGCGCTAGCCGCTGGTTTTGCACGAATTTAAGCGATAATTGTTGGACTACTGAAGTAGAATGCTTAGATTACGGATCGCCATGTAAGCCATAATGTAAAGAAGGTGTGGCGCGCATGAGAGTGAGGAGTATTCATTCAATTCATTCACATGTGTGTGTGTGTCGGTGAGCAATAAGTCATCTAGTGAAATTCGCAGAAAGGCCAAAGCAACTAACTGATAATGCGAAGCGTATGAATAATGATAAGGTGGAGTGAGGTGCTGAGTAAGTAGCGTTAGCTTTTTCGCTTATTGCGCAGGCGTTTTATGGGGAATCTCAAATAATGAGTCAACAGATTTCAATTGAAAGGGAACTAAATGTCTAGATATGTCAACGGAACTCTCAATTAAATGCGATAAGAAATAATATAATATAAATACAATAATAATAAAGAAAGATATAAATAAGATAAAAATTATTATCGTAAAATAAATTAATAAAATTACGTTAAAAAATAAATAAAATGAGTAAAATTAATGCAAATAAAAATTTTAAATTATTATTGTATAAAAGGGAGGTATAAAAATTAATAGTATAATAAATATTATAAAGTAATTAATAATTAAAAAAAAAATATTTTCATTTATAAAACTTGATAGAAAAATATTGGAATATAAAAAAATAATTACTAAAAATTGGATTTTTTTATTAATTTTTTATGTAAAAAAATAATTACTAAATTACAATTTTTTATTAATTTTTTTTAATATTAATTAATTTATAAATAAAAAAAAAATAGTGTTGCAAACAAACATTTTTTTAATTATTAAAAATTATATTAATTCCATTGAAATGTTATTTTTGATTGAAGAGAAATATAAAATATTATAAAAAAATAAAAATTAATTAATTATGCAAAAAAAAATAGTGATTTAAACTAAAACTAAATTAAATAAAAATATTATTTAATTAAATATGTAAACTTAAAAAAAAAATTAACACAACGTCAAAAATTTCATTTCTTAGTTATTTAATTAATATGTAGAGCGGGATAGGGTGCGCATTTCTAATTTTTGTAGTATTTTTTTAATATTAATTTTAAAAAATGTATTGAAATGTATTTTAAAAATAATAAATTAATTAATTAATCCCCTAAGCAATAAATATGATATTTTAATGAAATAAAAAAAAAATCTTAAAAAAAAAATTTAAAATTTATGAATTTTTTTAATTATTAAAAATTATATTAATTCCATTGAAATGTTATTTTTGATTGAAGATAAATATAAAATATTATAAAAAAAATAAAAATTAATTAATTATGCAAAAAAATTGTGATTTAAACTAAAACTAAATTAAATAAAAATATTATTTAATTAAATATGTAAACTTAAAAAAAAAATTAACACAACGTCAAAAAATTTAATTTCTTAGTTATTTAATTAATATGTAGAGCGGGATAGGGTGCGCATTTCTAATTTTTGTAGTATTTTTTTTAATATTAAATATATTTTAAAAATAATAAATTAATTAATTAAACCCCTAAGCAATAAATACATTTTAATGAAATAAAACATAAAAAAATCTTTAAAAAAATTTAAAATTTATGAATTGTCACCTTAAACTTTGATGCCTCCCAAACAGCACACCTCACTTGACAAATCACACACACACCCAGCAGACGGAAAATTCCCTAACCAAAAAACAAAACTGTAGCCCAGGACGTGCGCACAACAACAAAAACATCATCACCACCTTGCACTTGACGACGACGACGACTAACAACACCAACAACAACTCACCCACTATATAGTACGAACCTAGTAACGGAACGCCATCTCGGCGCACACTACGTGACTACAGTAATGTGCCATTAATTTGTACAATGTGACACGTTTCAATGAATTGCTGTAGCCAACTCAGTCGTAGACGAGAGAGCGGAAAACAACGGTAATTTCATCAGTATTAAATAAATAGATGTACATATAGGGCGAGCTGATGCATCGGGAATGCTTATATAGAAATATTATTATCAATGCTTTTGCGAAATTGACAACAATTGTTATTGCATACATTGTACATATTGCCTTATTAGTTTTTTTAGTGCATTTTTTATTATTTTTTTTTTAAGTAGATAATGTGTATGAATATAGTTATTGAAATTGTAATTAAAAATTAATTTATTTGAGAACTTTCGGCAAAATTTGTGACATTTTGCTTGATAAAATGCATTTTATACAATTTTTCCAAGGATTTTCCATTAAAATTTAATACAATTTGTAATAAAATATTATAAAATGTTATGTAATTTGAAAAATAATAAAGAATTTCATTAATTTTCATCTAATTAATTCAATTAAGGATGAAACAAATATAAATATATAGAATTTTTTGTTCGCTACTGTATGTTTTATGGAGTTATAATGAAATTTAAATTAAAATTTTATTTATTTGAGAATTCGCGGAAAAATGTGTGGCATTTTGCATGAAAAATATGCATTTTATAGAATTTTTTTTAAAGGTTTTTTATTAAAATTTAAAATTCAATTTGAAAATTCAAATTTAAAAATAAAATTAGCAATAACATAATATAAAATGGTATGTATGTGAAAAATAAGGATTTCAAAATTAATTAATTCAATTCAAAAATATAAAATATAGTAATTTCATTTAAAATACTGATATTTAATTAAAAAAGAAAAATCTATTTATATTCTAATTTTTGTAAATTGTATATGTTTGGTGTATCAATAGTCTAATGATTAATGACTATGCGTTTCAAATCAGCTTAATGCACTCAATTAGCAATATTTATCTTTAGGCATTAATGCAGACAATTTACTAATTAACTCAATTAGGAGTAAAACGAATTAATATCACACAAATTTTTGAAATAATTGTAATATTTTTTTTTTTTATTGTTGCTTGTTATAATTTTAATTTTTTATATCATTATTTTTTATTACTTTTTTTAGTTTATATTTTTGTTTATTTATTTGTTTATTATTTTTATTTTGTTATTATTATTTTTTATTATTTATTTTTTTTATTATTTATTTTTATTATATTTTTAATTTTTATTTATTTTTTTTATTTTATTTTTGTTGCTTTTTATATTTAATTTTTATTTATTTAATTTATTTGTTTGTTTTTTTTTTTAAATTTTATTACAACTTGTATTATTTTTTTTTCATTTATTTTTGTTTATTATTTTTACGTTTAAGTACTAGTCCAAATTACAGAAATCATACTGTACCACACATTATTTGACAATTTTCATACTCGCTACTTAGCAACGTTCGCTATACTATAAGCTACGGCGAAACGAAAGAACACAAAAATCATTTACTAGAACTTTTATAAAAGAAAACTATATAGTCAGCTGAATGTGGTATGAGGCATAGGCAAGTGTTACGCCGTTACCAAAAATATATATATATGTATTTAAAGGAGGGAAAAAATAGAATATAATGAAAAAATAAATAAAAACAAAAATAAAAAAGAAGAAAAAAATAAATAAAAATAAAAATAAAAAAGAAGAAAAAATATATAAAACTGAAGAAAAAAGAATGAAAATAAAAAATTAAAAAAAAAAATTAAAATATATTAAACAGTAAAAATGGGCAAAACGCCAAATAGCGCACTCATTCAACAAGTCGGTGTGTAGTAAGGCTGGTGTACATATGTAAAAGAGAATTTCACACACTATATAGTTGTGTGTGTGTGTATAGTTTTGCACTCACCTGTTGAATTGCGAATGAATTTTTAAACAAAATTTAGCGAAATTTTTTTCAAATAATGTGGCATTCGCCTGTATATGTCTGTATGTATTTTCGAAACGCGCTAAATTTATTTTATTTTTACGCTTACAAGCGAGTTGAGTTGAGCCACCTACACGGCGCGTATGTGAGACGCGTATGTCACGATGATAGCCGGCGTTAAATGACGGTCACCAGAGAAGCAGACGAACGAACGTACAAAATGCAGTAAAGATGAACACAGAAGAAAATGTGCACGTTTGCTGTTTTTGTTTTTGTTTTTTACTTTATTGTGCGATTTTTTTTTGTTTTTGTATATGTTTTATATTGAAATTTATTTGTAATAAATTCTTTTTGTTTTTGTTTTTCGTAAATTTTGTTATTTTTAAATTTTGTGGGCTAGTAAGTCAGTGAGAGAGAATGCACTTTGTTGGCCAGAAAAAAAATACGATTGCGACGCGCGAGTTATCACTCTCGATTTCATGCGTTTGCGATTTCTTTGTTGTAATTTCTGTTTTATTTTAGTATTGGAGATAGCACATGCTTTTTTTGTAATTAATGCTTTTGAAGTACATATGATAAATTCACATTAAATACGCAATTAACTATTTATTTGCACTGAATTATTGTGTCACGTTCTTGTTTAGCTTATGCTCATATGTTGATGATCATCGCACAAGTATGCGTATGTGTGTGTGTGTACTGAGTTTGTGAAACGCGCGTTATTGACTCGCGCAGAGCAAAGTAAAAAAGCTTTAGTAGTACGCTTCAATGGCAAGATAATACTAAGTTAATTCTACGTTTGAGCAGAATGCAAAGGCAATAAAGCAAAAAAAAAATTAAAAAAAAACAACAACTAAAACGAGTATATATAGAAATGTCGAAAAAAAACTTTGACGAGTTATTCAAATGTGCTCACACTCGCGAAACTCACTAAAACTCTGTGTGTGTGTGTGTGCTGCGATATTTTGTTGAACGTTACGATTTGTGCTCGCATGACGACGATGATCTGCGAAAATCGGCGAAAAGCAAACCGCTCTGGCCACACGTTAACGAGACTATTTGATGACAAAGCATAAGCTCCGGAGCAAGTACACGAAAATTTCTTTGCTTTGCTCGCGCGATATATGGACGGGCGTTGAGCAACAACAGCGCAGCTAGAACATTAAAAGCAGTGGTCGGCACTCCATACCACAAATGTGCCGACTCAAGTCACACGTACGCTTACGCTCTATCATTCAGTCGTTGTCGAACCAGCAACGAGTAAACATCGCGCATGGCTATGGCACTTTGCATAAGTGCCCTGCGCGAAATGCCTGCTTTTATGAATGTCGTTTTATGTTATGTATAATATTTATGGTTTTAAGCTATTTAAAGACAGAAAAGTTAATGCTTTTGTGTTCTAATATATTTGTTTAAATAATAAAATAACTAAAATGATTAAATGAGCACAAAAATTCATATTTTATGAAAAAATTAAAAACATTCTTAAAATGTTAGGCTACAGAGTTCTCACTGGGTATTCATTATTTCGTGCTCACCTATACAGTCACAATTCCTCTCGTGCCGACCACTGATTAAAAGCGTGCTTGTGTTTGCGAGAGTGTAAAAAAAAGCACTCAAATTTTACACAACACAACAACAAACAACAAGCAATTGTGAGCGCGTAACAATATCACCTGCTATGCTGAACTCGATACTGGCGATCGAGTGTTGCCACGTCGCTGCCGATTGGTATAAAAGTGGTGGTTTCATGAGTTGATATTTTTTTCATAAATTTTTAAAACATATTTTTTATTATTTATAAAATTATATTATTTTATTTTATTTTTTTTTATTCTTACAGAATTGCTTTGGAAGTAAATACGCTAAATTTACATTTTTTTATGAAAAAATAAATTGTTTTGTTTGGTTTTAAAAGCAAAATGGCGTATATTTTGGAGTACATTACTATTTTTAACACTTTGAGCCCCGCTTGCCCACCCGTGGTCATTTTTTTTTTCTGCACCGGTGGGCCGCATGCTGACGAAGGGTTGTGCTTTAGTTGACAAGCTGGGACCAAAATTTGTTTACTTAGTTTTATTGATTTTTTGCGATTGAGGTGACTTTGTGATATCTTTGATAAACCAAATCCATTTTTGTTGTTTTTTTCCTGTTTTTTTCGGCTTTATTCGGCATAAAGTCCAATAGAATAACGAAAATCATCATATATTGTATATGAGAGCTGAGGTAATTCCTGAACCGATTTCACGATATATATACATATATGCAGAATAAAGGCCACCGTATTTTTGAAAAACCTCTAATTAGGTATATGGGAGCTACGGGAAGTTATGACCCGATTTTAATCATTTTTGGTATAGCGACACACTATTAGAAGAACAAATTCCCTCTGATTTACATCAAAATATCTGAGAAATTTACCGATATTTTTGGTGAAAAATTAGTCCTCTTCATGTTCGATATCTGGGACCTTGAAAAGTTATAGCTTCAAATGCTTAGAGATTCACCTTACCATTACAGCTCCCATGTAATTTCAATTCCTCTATCAGCAAAAAATGGTGCTTTCTAGCCGTGGTCGTCTAAGTGTAGGAATCTAATATTAAACTCTCTCTTAAAACCGTCAGCATAGCTCAAATAGAAAAAGAATATATTCCATATATTTTCTTACTAAAAATTTAGGAGCATATTTCTGCAGACGTGGCAACACCTGTGGACTTACGAGTACAAATAACCCATACATATGTATGTATATGCTTATTTGGCGTGGGCAATGAGAGAAATGTGTAATGAATGTGAAATTTAATGAGTCAATTTGATTGCAGCGAATATACTACATGCACGAGTATACATAATTACACTCATATACATTTGTATATAATAACCTTATAATTAATTATTTTGTTGACAATGCTACTTTGATTTCTCTCAATAAAAAAAAATTGATTTTACCTTAAAATAGTATAAAAAAGTAATTGAAAAATTCGAAAACATAATTCACTAAACTTCACACTTTTCTTTCATAATTCTAATTCTTATTATAGGCAACTTGCCTAGCCTTCGTAATACTCAACAGAAAGAATTACTAACTGTCATTGCACTCAAACGCCAATTTTACTCAAACGCAATTGCGCTCAAGTTAATGAGAGATTTCTTTGTTTTTTTTTCCACTTTTTTGCACTTTGAGTTATCGCACCTTGGCTGCGCTGGCACGTTGGATATCGAGCTTTAACCTACTGATAAAAAACAGTATACGATATTGAATGGAAATACTGTCGAACAGCTTTTATGACATACATACATAAATAGATATAAAACTGTACATAGTAACTAGTACTTAGTTAGTAATGGCGTGTGAGCTTATCAGCTAAATATTGACAATGTTTCACTCATATACTATATAATTGAGTGATAGCTCTCTACAAAGGTCAAGCGCTGTGAACTAACGATTTTCAATAAACAAATTCCATGTGATTGAAACCGACATATGTATATACTATATAATAACAAAAACAACAAAAGTAATTTTTACGGCGTTCAAAGCTGAGCTGAGTTGTAATGAATAATGAATAACTGGAAACCGCAAAAGCTTTTAAAGCTCTCGCTGCAAAGCAACAGTGATTTGAATCTGTTCTAATAAATATCAATCTGGTTACTAATCAAACTTATTTTTGTTCCGCTTATTTTTCTATGAATTTATCTAGAAGTATGAATATTTGCTACACCCCTTAATTTGAGTGTATGCTGATTAAAATCTTAAAAAAAAAACAAATTCCACATTCTTGTTGATATGCTCATAACTTGTTTGTCTCTATTCAACAAAAATAATTCATGATTAATTAGGCGTAATAAGTGCTTATCAGTCGAGATAATTTTTAAGCATAGTCCAGCAAAATAGTATAGGGGATTTTTCTTTCTTTTAATTTCTTGGAAATCGCTTACAATTCCAAGCACCAAGATATACAAAGTCAACAACAGACAATAAATAAAATTTCACAATCTGATTTAAGATACTTATAAGCTTATATTTTGCTGGATGGCCAACTGTAACTGGTTGGAAGCGGTTAAAAATGGGTAACAAATGCATTATATTTCAAATCACTGAAATGCTTGATAGCAAATCTTATTATGTCTAGCGCATAATTTTCGCAAAGAAACATTAAACAAAACAAATTGTCAAATTGACTTGGTCGCGTGATATTGTTATCACATTTTATTGCAAAAAAAAAAAAAATAATAAAAAAAAATTAAAAAAAAAACAAAAAAAATAAAAATAAAAATAAAAAAACAGTAGAAGAAGAAAAAATTAAAAATAAAAAAACAATCTGTCTATTAATTATATAGTATATTAACACATGTATATTTAATGGTGAAAGTGTGATAATCATTTCATAAACAAATATTTGCGCGGCTTATCTTCTAATGCTTCGGATTTATGCCGATCATGCAAAAGTGCTTTCGTGATTTCTAACAAAATTTAAAATTTTAATTAAATTAAAACAAATTGAAAAAATAATATTTTATGTGAAGAATTTCTTTAAAATTGTAGACTTTTCAAGATTTAAATTTTAAAATTATTTTTCTCTACTAAACTATAATAATATTTTTTATAGGTTATGTACATAACTTGTAAAAATGTTCCAATACGTTTTATAAACATGTACCGCCACCGATGAACTAATAGTGGTGATAAAGATAATGCGCGACAAAGTTTTCAAGTGCGATAGCAACAAATCAAATACAAACTGTTTACATAACACTCTATCAAAAGTAGTGCAAAGTTCAAATCCGTTAATTTTTGTTGACATTTCCAGACTTTTTCGGAATTTCCGCTTTATTTAATGTTATCTCATTTTATATACTATTAATACGGTATACACATATACTATATATACAGTGTAATCTGATAGATTGGCCCGCGAAAGCATCAATGAACCTTAAAGTAACGTTAATGGAAGCTAATCTCCTGTGTAATATATACTGCGCTCTATAAATGTTTAGAAAATCTTACAGAAAGTATTATATATGGCATGTATCAACTAGTTAAGTGCGAATTTATGTGGAACTATGAAAGGAACAGGAGCTAAAATGATCACCTATATTAGTGACAGTGTGGAAAAGTCCAGTAAAATTTCAGATAATAGCAGAATAATTACATTTTAACTCTTTACTAATGTCTAGAGATGGTTGAGGAAAAATTTAAACAGTTACAGACAAATATAAGCTTGTTTCGTACAACTTCGAAGCATACTTGCAGGCGCAGTCAGTTTACAATGATCAAGCAAACAAATTGGTGTATTTTAAGCTTAGAAATTTTAGTTTATATCTTTAAAAGCAGTCTATAGTTTATAATCTTAGATCTATGAAGGTTCAAATTGGAGTTGAAAATAGTTCAAATCACAATAGTGGAATATCTCCAAGTTAATAGTGACCATTTATACACATAACCTTAAATCTTTTATAATATGTGACCTGGTCTACGAAAAGGGAGCTAACGTGCGAAAACTAGTTTTCTGGGAAACAGTTGTTAAAAATAAACAACTCTCATCTTCCATCCGAATCAACTAAAAAGTGAAAATTGATTTTTTTACACCTAAGCCCCCTTTCCGTAGACCAGGTCACATATTGTGATTAAAAATCATCGAATAAGAGTGCTTTTTATCGAAAGAATTGTGTGTTCAGTTTATTTTGTATATTTTGTTCTTCAAGCCGCTGCACACGTACTCGACTCTCAATCTGAAGCGCGTATTTGGGAGGTTTTGAAATTTTGTTCAGCAAGCAGCTGCGAGCGCTCGTTACTCGACTCACTGACATGCGATTGCGATGCGAAGAGAATGACTTGCAAGACGGTTTTCAGTTTCAGATTAAGATTCTCCATCACGGAGTCTTTTTAATACCCTCACCTGGGAACTATTTCCAGAAAGTTGAGATTCTAGCAATAAATATAGCCTATGTTACTCGGGGTGAATGTAGCTTTCCAATGGTGAAAGAATTTTTGAAATCGGTACAGTAGTTTTTCCTCTTTATAATAGTAGTATAGATATCAGAAAGTATGACATTATAACATATACATATGTGTTCAAAAATTACTGTAATTTTGAAAAAATATTCTTTCATGCGTCTACATTAATGTTGTCGCTTTAAATTAGTCTCCATTCGATATCATATACTTATGCCAGCGTTTTTGTTTTCAATCAATCGAAACACTGCTCAAACTCGATTTTTGGGATAGCTTTTGGCGCTCTCAGCGATTTCTCATATGCTTGTAAAACGACAGCCCTTTAAGGTTCTCTTTAGTTTTGGAAATATTGAACTCTCCAAATCCATGCAATTTTCAATTTTACAATTCCCGTTATTTTTTGAACACATCAAGTTTCTTAGAAACATCATTTATATATCAAAAATAACTTTAAAACCCCTACGAATAAAATAAATATATACGAAATTTTGTACTCACTGTCATTCATGTCCATTAGATGCAAATCTTCATCATTCAATATTGAGTTAATGAATCCTTCAGTGGTGTGATTCATATCCGATGAGGAATTCTGCAAAAATAAAACAAAAAATGTTTATAAAAGAAAATATTATTTCAAACATGCGCACACTCACAGTATAGTACATCATGTCGTGTTCCATTTTGTAGCCGCCCACATTGCTGCCAGCAGCGCCGGCCGCTGCAGCTGCACCGCCATCAGCATCATGACTGGAGTTGGTCAAATGCATGCTAGAAGTGACCGCTGAACCCAAATTGTGGCCATAATGCGGTTGAGTGGGGCATATGTCACCCAATGTGGCATTGGCATGCAACATAGCATGATGGCTGTGATGGTGTGGATGCGGTGGTGGTGGCGGTGGATATTGTGCATGTTGTGGTGGTGCTGGTATGCCAGCAGCGCTCTGATACGAATATGGATGTGTAGGATAGTGCGGGTAGGGTGGCATATCGGAGACACCGCCAACTACACCCATGCTCGATATCGGATTAAAGAAACTGGCAATATCCTGTAAGCGTTGCTCCATCGAAACACCACGACTGAGCGACATGCGACCCTGGAACGGTGAAAGAGGGGGAAAATAAAAATTAATATAATAATAAAAATAATATTAATAATAAAAATATAATTATTGTTTGAGAAAAAATGTGATTGCTGCAAAGTGGTTTCTAATTGCATTCATTCATGTGTGTTTGTACGTATGTATGTATGATGTATGTATGTATGATTTCAAAATTTTTTCTGTCAGTTGCGGTGATTAATTTGTTAATTTTGAGTGCAACAAATGCATATTTCAACATTACCGTAATCGATGATGTTTTAACAAGGTGCGAGCGGTGTTATTGTGGCAAGAACAATTCGTGGGATTCAATAAAGTGATTGAGTAATAAAAAAAGTATACACTCGAAAAGGGTTTGAAAAGCAGCGGTATATACGGAATTTCTGCGGCATTTGACGATCCATAAATAAGCGATCAATCATATGAATTTTTGAAATGTTCAACGCGATATTTTCATGCTTATATATATGTCTATATGTTTGTACGCATTAATGTATGGATTTATAATCGCACCAAAGCACTCACAGACACAACGCAACAAGCCAAAATACATTAAAACAGACAGTTGGCATGTAAATGTGTAAATATATGTATGTATGTATGTCTACATATCTACATGCCTACATAACCATAATCCCAAAGAATAACTTCAATGAAATTGAAGAAAAACAAGTAAGTCGGTGGCAAAAACGTGCGCATGCGCATAGTTGGGTTTTTAACATTACAACAACAACAACAACAACAACTGACTATAAGATTACAACAACAAAAAGTATATAAGCAAATCAAAAAATAATACATTCCAAAACGAACGAAATTCAAATTTCAGCCAGCCTGTCTCACGAATGGTGCATAAAAAATATTAAAAATTACAAAAACAAAAATTTAAATTAATAAAAAAATACACAAAAATTATAAAGAAACCAATTGAATTGCGAACAATGTATCAATCTGATCGGCCGACGATCACTGGCGATCGTTGATCGATGCTTAGCGCGCTTCGTCGCCACAAAAAGGTATCCCAGCTGCATGTTGCTCCAAGCAAGCCTGCGCACGTTCACACCGCGGCGGCCATTGACGGATCGCGTCTCAAGATCGATTGAAATTAAATTGAAATGCTTGTGGTAAAAAAAAAATTGGAAGGCGCTTTTTCGATTTCGTTGTAAAGAAGAGTGACAAGTGCGCACAGGGGTGTCGGTGTGAATTTCGGAAATCAGCAGCATTTTTTTTTGGCTTAACAAAAGGGGTTTTTCTAAATTTTTTTGGTGCTCGAGCTCGTATAACTAGTATGCTCACATAACCTAAAATATATACATGTTCATACATACATATATATAATATTTGACTCATAGCATTTTATTGTTCTTTTTGCTACTTCTTATGTCTGTTACCTATTTCGTTTTTGATTCAAGCTTATTTGTTGACCAAATTCGGCAATAATTGGTAGTCAATAAGTTTTTATGTGTTGTTATAGATCTGCCACTAGATCAGCATTGTCATTACATTACGTAATTTATGCCTAATTGCAGCTAATGACAGTACTTGAGGATCAATTTGGTCAACTAATATGAAATCGCCAAATCTAATATATAAAATTAGCTTGAAAAATTCACAGTTTAAATTAAAAATTTTATAAGCATAATTCAATAAAGCTCCTTGTCAAATATTGATATTACGATTTTCTAAGAATATATCGTTGTTGTTGTAGCGGTTACCCAAACCTGCCTGAACCGGCAAGCACAAGTCAAATATTAACGAAATCACCTATCACCTAACGGGAGGCCCAGGAAACGAGCCGTTTCGAAGGGATGGGACCAAAGAGAAAGCGGTGTTAGAAGTGTGGGATTAATTGGGCATGCAAAGAGGTGGTTAGTGTCATCCGGAGAATCTCTATATGCGGGAATGCAAGAATATGTTGGGTATTTTGGGTTCAGTCTGGATAAGTATGAGTTTAATTTACTGCATTATCCAGAACGAAGTTGCGCGAATTCCAAATGCTATAATTCCCATAATAGCCGATTCTGCAATTCCCACAATAGCCGGTTCTGCGATACCGGAATCGACCCGGATTCTATACTTATTTGGATCGGTAAGTCATAAGATAATTTTGTCATCGTTTTTGTTCATTTGTCAATGCTTATGAAGCTAATAATACTTTTAATTATTTCGAGACATAGATTAATTGGGCATGCAAAGAGGTGGTTAGTGTCATCCGGAGAATCTCTATATGCGGGAATGCAAGAATATGTTGGGTATTTTGGGTTCAGTCTGGATAAGTATGAGTTTAATTTACTGCATTATCCAGAACGAAGTTGCGCGAATTCCAAATGCTATAATTCCCATAATAGCCGATTCTGCAATTCCCACAATAGCCGGTTCTGCGATACCGGAATCGACCCGGATTCTATACTTATTTGGATCGGTAAGTCATAAGATAATTTTGTCATCGTTTTTGTTCATTTGTCAATGCTTATGAAGCTAATAATACTTTTAATTATTTCGAGACATAGAAACTGTCGTTAATTTTTGGATTTCGGGTTTCGAGTTTCTTCGAAAAATGATTTCTTCAATATGAACTATTGAGAACTAATTCAATTTCGCTGAAATTTCGTGATTATAGAGTCTTGCAACCAACCGATCTCCCGAAATCAACGAAAAAGATACCATTAGTTGAAATATTCACCTCTCTACTTGACAAAAAATATATTAAACTTAAAATTACAACTTTTACTATTTCTTAAAGTGTTTAATTTTTTATTGGAAAGAATTGCATTCGGAAAAAAATATTTATAGATTAAGGGATGTTGAAAGTTCAGAAAAAGTAGTTTTCCAAAATAAAATGACCATAAATTTTTTTTTGTGGAATTTTTTTTTTGTAAATATTTTCGAATTGTATTTTTTTTTAATTAGCACAACTGATTTTTTTGAATTTTTTTGTATAAAATATATTATTTTCTTATTTAATAAAAGTTATGCGTTGAATGCCGATTAGATCTGACCGGAAAGTACACCATTTTGTCTGCTTTCAGAATTTCAATGGTGCAGTAAAATTATATAAATTCTTTGAACAAAATTAAATTTAAATGAAATTTCAGAATTTAACATTTAATATGATTTTTCAGAAAAAATTAAAAAAAATTGCGTCATTTATGTATCATGATATAATTTTTTTTATTTTTTTCCAACCGATATTCCCCAAATCAATCAAAAGTAAAATATATCAAATATATAACTATATATGAAATCATAAAATTGCACACCTTAATTAATAATTTTTTTGTCACTTATTGTTCGGCAGCACAAAAATGCATACTTTTATAGCATGCGATAAATTTGAATGTTGATATTGAGCTCTCTGACACACAAACTGCGTTACAAATATGCTTCGCGATCAGTTTTATATATTTTTAGTACACTTTTTTATGATTTTAAATTCATATAGCGATATGCGTTTGTTAAATCACTTTTAGAGCGTCTGTCAAAGACGCACACACACACACACACACCAACACAAACGCACAATTTCCCACTCCGAACTGTCAATCACAGCTTAAATATTCTTATTTTGTAAGCGCGATAAAATCAATTGTAGCGATTTGTATTTCGGCGCGTGTATCTCGAAACGGCGATCAGACACAAGAAAAATGGAGATAATGAAACAAAAAAAAAAATAGACCGAAGAATATGGCAAAATAAAACACGATTTTTCGATAAGTGTCCGATTGACTTGACTTGACTTACAAACTGAAACGACGTGTTGCAACGCGGCCAAACTGACTGGCTAACTGACTAACTGACAAATTGAGAATGCGCAACGGTGCAGTGATGCACACGGAATGATGTCCGAAGCGATGAGTGATGATGAGCGGTGTACGGTGAGCGCGCGGTGCTGCTGCCGACGATGCTGCTAGTGAGGAAGGCTGGACCAGCGCGCAGCATAAATGCATACAAGCACATATATATTTATATATATAAGTATGTATGTATGTATATGCGCAGCCACAGGTAAGCATATACATACTTATATATATATATGTATATATACTTCACTTGTCTGTGTGTGTTGTTGCCTACTTGCCACAGTAAGGCCGGCTTAGAAATTCCCAGTCAGCACCAAGCATGCCAAGTGTAAGTAGTAAGTAAAGCGGCAAAATAAACAACCGACTGTTCGGAAAATGTACTATGTAAACGTAAACGGCTTAGTGCCGGTACGAACACATACACACACCTGTATACATGCAACATATAAAAACGACAAGTGAAGGGAGCAGAGTTAAAAAAAAAACAGTTTTTGGGTACAGGTAAGTTAGTTTATGTATGTATGTAAATACACATACAAATACACCAATAGTTAATATGTTTGCGTTTGCGTGATTATATTTGTAAGCAACACAGCAAAGTGTATAGTTAAATATATATATATATATATGTGTGTGCGTTTGGTTTAATGCAATGGTTGACTGTTTTTATTGTCACCATTAAAACTACTGGTGTTTGTTGTTGACATTAAATAGACGCTTGCTACGGAAGCTGTGATTGTTGTAAGCACAAATATTTGATACATACATACATACATATACACACACATACATACATTGGCATATTATTTCAATGTGTTTGAAATTTGTTTGTTTTTGTATTTGCATGCGCCACCGCTTGACGGTTCACACGCAGCTTTGAAAGCGTGTAAAATATAATATTATTGCTTTGCATGTTAATACAACAACAACACTTGCACTTGAGTACTTTGTTTTTTTTTGAAAGCTTAACTCGCGCCTATTCTATTTGCTTTTGTAATTATTTGCGAGCAATTTGTCATTTACGCCCACAATGCAGGCGACCGAGTGTGCATATTAGTGGTGCCTTAGGGTTATATATGTTATATACCATTATTTTATTTGAATTTTCTAATTTATGGAGACTAATGTGGAGGAGTTGGTAATTTTCAAGGTTATCAGCTTCACATATAAAATAATTTCGTTCAAGTCTAGATGGAAGCACTTCTAATATGTGTTTTTAGATTATCAGGCAGGTTCTGTAATTCACTTGATTTGATTTCCTAGATCAATTTTTAGATGACTTTTTATTTATTATACGTTAACTGAAATTGTGTTATTTGATTTGTTATTCGATCCGAAAACATCTACCAACATGTCACATATAATTTAATACAAAGTATGGAAACCGATATATAGTTACAGTTGGCTTTATTTTATCAAAGATGTTTTTTGTTTGTTTATACGAAAATGTCTGAGTTTTCAATGAGGTATACTCTTTTGGAATTTCATTGTAGACAGTTCTTAACTCAGTTCATTTAAAATTCATTCTTCTTGAAAACCATTTCTAAAAATATGGTATTTATTGATAAAAAATTTTCTATTTCTGACATTTCCTATCTATCTTCTAAAATTGTTTTCGACGATGTACGAAATTTATAAAATGACAACATGATTCTTAAAATTTTAGAAATATTAGAGATTAAATCAGAGATATCGAGAATTCCCTACATCAAAGAACACTTTTTCACCATAAAGTAGTTCCTAAAAGCTTTAAGGGGTTAGGGATAGTCAGGATTTTCAAAAAATCAATTTATATTAAAAATATGCTCTGGAAATTTGAAGTTGATCCGATAATTACTTTTCGCGTTATTCGACAAATAACAAAGAGCGCGAGAACATTCCAAAACGCTAGTGTGAAACTTTAAATGCGTTTTTATCAAAACTATGTTTTTCGAACAGTAACTCAAAAATCGCTCCGTAGTTTTTAATGAAATTTATACAACTTTTAGAATACATAATTATTGGGCTTCATCGAAGCTTTTTTCTTTTCTCAAAAATTTCGATTTTTAAGACCAGTTAATAACTGTTGATTTTTTCCCGAAAATCTAGAAAAAAATTTTCTGAGGCCGCCATTTTGTTAGTTTTAAGGAAAAACATTAAAAAAAATATTAAATAAATCCTTGTATTTGTTGTTGTAGCAATGATCAACTTGACATTTTTCAAGTCATTACAATTTATTTGCACAAAAAAGTCGTCACTTACGAATACTTTACGCATACACTGTATTAATTAGCAATTTGTTTATATGCGTTGCCCTTCCCCTTAATTAGCTAATATTACATTATTAATAGTTAAACTATTAATTAAGCTAAAATATGTGAATGCCTCATCAATGATAGATAGGTCGTTGATTTGGCATCTGGGTGGCATTGCGTGCCTTTGTAAAGATATTAATTAAATGAAAAAATTTAATGTAAAAAAAAAATAGTTATATTAATAGATTTACTTATGTAGCTTAACTACACGTTAGGGTAGTCTGATTCATTTTGATCATTTTATTAATATTTGAGTTATATTAAAAACTGTGTAATTAAAGATTATTAGCGTGGGAGAGAGTTAAAATCTCTAAAGGCTGACATACATTTAAGAATGTTACTTTTACAAAAAAAAAAAAATACAATTCCTCGTGCTTTTTGTTGTTGAGGACTTCAAATATCTAATATATTTCCTTAAGGTTCTGTAATAGGCTGATTTTTTTTGTAACTCTATTCATAAATCTCAAGATTCCCTTCTCAACTTCATTAGTATACAAGAATTATTATTTTTCTGATGATTTGCTGAATGAAGAAGTATTTAATTTATTAACTTCGAAATGAAATAAATAACAATCTTCATTGAAATTGATTTTGTTTCATCTACGCTCAGAACCAATCAGACAATATCATCCTTAATAGTGATTTTAAACAGGTGCTAATTGATCAATTAACCGGCTTAAAACGCTTTTTAAAATCGATTTACCTTACAAAATAACATCTACATTAATTTTTAATTGAATTTTACTTGAATTCGACTTGAAAACCAAATGCAACTCTGCGACAAAGCCGTCCGATATATGTTCTTTGTCTGCGATTGGCTGAATTTTTTGATAAAAAAAGCTACGGTAGATGTCGCTGCTAAAAATATAAATCAGCTGATGAAACTGGCCAACTTCTTATGAAAAGCAAAAACAAAAATGTATAACAGCTGATCGGTTATCGAGTAGCCGGCAGTATAGAAGGCCTAAAATGGTTTCTCAATAAAAATTGTAATTGATCAATTAATTTGGCTGTCTAAAAACGCTATAATCAACCTATAAAAGGAAAGTTTTAACCCAAATCATCTTTTCATCGTGAGTTTTGAAAACCAGTTGTAATTAGCATTAGCTTCATAAGATACCACATGTTTTGTTGTTTTTGTAGTAAAAGAAAATAATTCTCATTTTGAGAAATGTTGCTGATTTGAGAGTGCTTGAACAATTTGGACAAATCCGGGTCCATATATCCGCCGAATATTCTGGTAATGAATTTCAGTTTTCTTCTCGAGTAAGGACTGACAAAAAAATTTAGTTTTAACAATTAAATTTTCTTTGAAAAAATTAAAGTTTTTAATAAAAAAAAAATATATTCAACCCTAACATTTCAACAAAAATCAAATCAATTCAAAAATTGCACATTTCGAGAAACACTTAAGTGCATTTACAATGTGAATTTGCAATATTGCTTTATCACATTTTATTTATTGTGCGATATTAATCAAATGCTTAGACGTAGTTTTTCAACAACAAAAGCGAAATTTCACAAAACTTAATAACTGCAAAGCATTTAGATTTATTTGAGCGACAATAAAGATTAATTATCTACGAGCTAACACCAAAACAAAAAAAGAAAATAGAAAAGCAATGCAAAGTGCAATCAAAACGGTGTAGAAGTAAATGTATGTATGTAATAATTTTTTTTTCAGTTTAGCTGCATATACGTATGTATGTATGTATGTATGTATATAAGCATCAAAAGTCACATGTTATTGTCATATTTAATTTGCCGAAAGTCTCAAAAAAACATGCACATAAAACCGCGCCGACACATGCAGCCTGAGTGACTGACTGAGTGGCAAAAGATAATGAATTAAAAAAAATTAATGAAAAATGAAACGAAAAAAAGTGCAGTTGGAGAATGCAATCAAAGCGCTTCATTAAATCATATTGTGCGCAATGCGGTGTGAAATCGCACAAGTGGACGCCGACACTTTTTGCAATAAGCACAAGTAACAACAACAAAAACAACATTAATAATAAAAACAACAACAACAACTATGTGCACAGTTAAGCAGTCACAGCAGCCAAATTGACATTTAATTACAGACTAAGCACCCAACTTTACACCAGCGCCGAGACACCTCGCAACCGAGTGTGATGAGCGGTGTGCGGTGTTGTGGCCAGCGGTTGGTAAGGATGCTTAGCAGCTGGCAGTGACGTGTGATTGACCAGTAGTGAGCGCTGCAATTGTGCTAGCGCGCTAAAAGTGTTGCGCATGCGCCCTTTGACAGAAGCTGAAGGCAAGGAGACAGCGCTAAAGTAGCATAAGGAGCGCGCCAAAGCGATGGTGTGTATTTGAGATCGCTACGCGTTTGGTATGCGGGTAATTAGCAGCCGCCAAGTGAATGTGTATGCGCATGCGCAGTAAAGTAACAGCTAAATTGTATATTAAATACTGGGATAAGCTGCTAAATGCGATGCTATGTGCTGGGGGAAGCTACAGCTAGCTTCGAAATGGGAAAAAAGTGTAAGAGGAAGTGTTTAATAATATTTAAGCAAATTGTTGCGCAAAAAAAATACTAATTATTTACTGCGATTTTTTGCTAAAATTCTCTGTCACTGATTGTTCTCACACACATACATACATATATAGCGGTAACTACTAGGTGGTTTTTGTCATTTAGCAAATGTGCTTATTTAATGACTTGGTAACTGCGCTCATGCACATTCTCATGGGCGGCCAGCAATGCGGTAGCGATAATAATTAATAAGCAATTTATGCACAAAAGTAGCAAAAATGACGCGAGAAAAACGAAAAAAAATCAAAAATTGCGAAAGAAAAATCAGCATGCTATGCCATAAAAAGAGGCGCCTCCTTTGAAGCTAGGGTTTCTATGCGCTCGTACCGTTATGAAATCTCATGAGTTAGACAAAAAGTGCACAAACAGAGAATAAAAACGACAAGTCACTCTGCGCCTAATTCACCACCAGTAGCAACGAACACGCTAACGGTACTTTGTAAAAACAAAAAATTCAATGAAAAATCTAATGAACAAATACCGAAATTGCAACACGCACACACACAAATTTGCAGAATTTTCCAAAATTTTGCGCACCGCCCGCCCAACCACAGTCATTAGTCTTGTGTGATGACCGATCACTCGCTCGACGAACAACAAGCCGACTTTGCTGCAAGTGAATGCGCACCCATAGAACAAGTGAACGAGCGACCTGCTGTGCGCGTCTGCGCATAAACATCAAAGGCTTAACTGTCCTAATCCGCATGGCAAAGCGGTAACAGCAAGTTGCAGCAACAGTTTTCCTTTACAAAATACCAGCTCATTGAACAGCGCTGCGGATTTTACGGTAATTGCTACTGACTTTATGACTACATTTGTCATTTCGCTGTGCGCTTGCGGTTTAGCATGGCGACCATGGCGATCTTTCTTCCTATTAGCGCGCTAGGCCTCACTGCCCTGCTCGCTAGTTTCTTTCATGTTTTGCCTGTAAGTGTAAGGTAGCGTTTTCATTTTGCATATTAAGCAATAACAGCTCACACACACACTCACACATAAGTCCCAATGACGGATTTCATAATTCCAACTGAGTGCCGCATTTGGCTTCTTCCGTATTAACGCATTAAAAGGCAGCATTTACCTCTTTGTGACAATAACAGCTTCGCTTAATGGCGCTCATTTATGCCGCTACGCGCCAAAAAGCATTTATCTTTTGCGGCTCATCTGTGGTATTAATCGGCAGATCAAATGACAAAAAGTTGACAGCCGAAAGGGACTTAATTAAATCTGTTGTTCACGAAAAACTCTGGACAGTTCTTGAAAAAAGAAATATTTTTTTATTTTTACTTCTCAGGTTAATCAGATAAGAGTCTACATACATACATAAGTTCTCAGAAACGATTATAGATCAGATACAGCTATTCTATGAGTTCAAATATTAATATTGTTTTTGATTTGATCTTTCTACGTCTACTGACTTTTTAGAGATACAATGAAGAAAGTCAAATGTATACCTTTACTTTCTACTTCTTTTATACTTTTTCAAAACCATAAATTCTAAATTAGATTTCTTGAAATTAAAGTCTGTTTGAAATCAAAACCATTGAACGATGTTTTTTTTAAATAGTTGTAAAAAACCTCGATAAAATTTAATCAAGGGGTTAGGTGCGTTTCAGAGGCTTTGGGGGGGGGGTGGGGTTGGTAAGGTTTGTTTCGTCGAAAAAATACCTTATTTCATGAATTTTTTAGAAAAAATTATTGCTGTAGGTTTATTTTACTTATTATATGAAAGTGCAACATTTGAAGGATACTTAAAAAAAAGTTGTATCGAAAAATAGCTCGGAATAACGGATTTATCGTCGATCTCTGCAGGCACCTCGAAAAAAAGTTGTTGTGCGGTGACCAGCCTACAGCATCACTGGATCATCCGAAACCAAAAAATCAAAATGCTTTCTTTAGTTTATTAGTTTATCTTTCAATTGACGTCGAGTTTTTTTTAATTTTTAAATTTTTCAATTTTTGGTTCCATTTTCAAGCTAAAATGACGATTTTAGACGAAAAAATCGACCTATTTGTTATTGTAAAATTGTTAGTAATTAAAAATTTTGGAAAAACTCGACGTCATTCGAGAGCTATTTATATGTAGAATATTTGTTCAAAATTTCAAAACGATCGATGCAGTAGTTTTTTCTGTAGGCTAGTCACCGACTTTAAAAAATGACATATTTGGGAAAATCGATTCAAAGTTTTGTACACACAGCGCAGATAGCTGGAGGTACCGTTATTCAACCTCCTGTAACTTCGTTAGTTTTTCTCCGAATGACCTAAAATTTTAACACAATATTCTTGAGATGTTGATGGTTCACGAAAAAAATAAAAAAAATAATGAAAAAAAGTTGTCAAACTTTACCCCCCCCCCCCTTAAAGCAAAAGTATTTTTACATTTAATTATATATTTCATTTAAACAATTCAGCGTATCAAAGATACATGTTTAAATAGTATTTTGTGATATTTTTATTTCAAAATTCTGAAAACTCAGCCGTTGGCACCTTATCTCCCATGACGTGTACAAAAAAAAGGTCTTACGGTGGACACCATAACTCATGATTGGTTAATCTAAAAATAATAAACCAAAAATATTTCTATAGTACCTTGATCAAACTATTTAATAAACGAAGGAAAAAAGAAAATATTAAAATTTGAAATTTTGACATAATTTAAACCAAAAAACTCACTTTGTTAGTCAAAGTTTCACCATATATTGGCTCGAAAAAATAGTTGCTATAAAATATAAAAAAATCCTTCATTCAATAACTAGATAATGTTATTCCAAAGATGTGTGTAAAATTTGAACAAAATCGCTTCATAACTTTTCGAGAAAATTTGACAACCGACTTTGAAAACACGGTTCCGAGAAAAACGTGTTTAAAGTTTTGAGCAACAATAATACCTGACTTGGAGCGCACATCTTCCAAAGGCTGTATCTCCGAAACTATTATTTGGATCGACTTGAAATATATCGACTCGGATAATATTTAACTCATGGATATTGCCCTATTTAATAAAACAATACATTTTTTTTGAAAATTTTGAAAGTTTGAAACCCACCTAACCCCTTAAACTAAATATATCAAAGCTGCGATATCATATCTGAGACTAAAGAATTTAAGAAACGAACGACCACAATATAAAGGAAAATAAATATAAATGAAAATAGTGCTTTAGTTCTCAGAGAGCACATTTTTTAAGGCATCATCACAACTAAGGATGAAATAATAATTTTAAGTACGATTCTAAATGAATCAAAATTTGAACAAATTTTCATCAAATCTGAATAACATTTTAGTGATGTAAAAATGGATAACATATTCGAGCAAAAAGTCTCTCAAATATGTATATTCTTAAAGCCGATACTTTTCCACATTGAACTAAATATTTCATTTCATTTTCAAACATACGAATATATTTCTAGGAATTAAAGTATAAATAGATTTAATGGATGGATTTTTATGGATTTAAAAATGAAGTTATTCGATGCTATACTGAAACAGGCCATATGTTTAGGTTATGAAACGCAAAAGAAGAGTTGAAGACAATGAGTCATACGAATATAATATAATGTTAAGCGACTGCAGATCTCACGCTCTCAAAAATGGTCTCAAAAGAACCAAATTCACAAAAATATAGTTTCATTTCTTAAAAAATACTCAATTCATCTGTGATTGTTCATTATTTCGAATGCGTTGCAACCTGGAGTGGAAATTTTCGTTTTTATAAATGTTCGAATTCAATGAGTTTTTCATTTTTAGTGCTTAAAACAATGCTGAAATTGAAAACTTTACTTTGAGAAAAATTTCATTGGGATATGTCTATATCATTAGGTGATTATTTATTTTTAATTCTACTAGGTTAGTTGGTAGATCTCGGTCTCTCTACTCTACTATTTGCTCGAAATTTTCGAAAACAGATCCAATGAATATAGTGCTGAAACCAAAATCGTCGTTTAATTCCATAGAAATTCTACAGCGCTGGAGAAAAAAATCTTTAGCAAAATATTTATGTTTAATGGACTTTGCAAAAACTGTAACTAAAATGTGTTTCGTGGTACAAGATTTTGAAAAAAAAAATAAAACAAAAAGTTATTTATCGGATATAGTTGCAAGTAAATAATCTATAACCTAAAAACTTGCTAGAACCACCGAAAATCTGTCTAACAACGAACCGCCATTACTTATAATTCAAAACAAAATAGAAGAACAAATAACAACAATAAAATATAACAAAATTACCACAACACTTGACTGAGAAACTTTGGAAGCTTAGAGGAAGCGACTGAGCGTAATGAACATAATACTAGAGACAATCAAAAGTTGGGAGTAAACAACGTTGGCTGTAGCAACACAGACCACTGGCTGCAGGAGGGAAAAAAACTTGACTCTTCAAATATTACACGTTGAAGACCAGTTGTCAAATCGCTGCACGAAACACAAACATACAAAGCACTTAACTTTGTGGCGAGCAGAGCAGCAAAAGGTGTACGAACCAGTTGATGAGCGAAAAAAATGTCTGGCTGCATATTGGTTGCTTTCGGTGTTGTTGCTGTTGTTTGGTGTAGACATTTCACGTTCTGATTTCAATTCTGAAATTTTTATGTAAACACCGAAAACAAGAACAATAATAAACACTTCATACTATACTGATTTTTTTTGTGAATTTAATTTATTTGATTTGATTTCATTTGGCCGGGACTGTTGAAGCAAAAAGAAAACACTTGACACATGTGTATATTTGTATGATGATCCTTGACGGATGAGTGAAGAGCATGCATACATAAATATATTACGATTGTAGATGAGCGCATGTGGCTTCAAGTGTGCTAGTGGAGACAGTCAGTCAAAGGAGGGGATCTACTTGTGTATAGACAATGCTTTGAGTCAGAATATGTTGTTTTTTTATGAAGCGATTCCTTAGTGATATAAATGTTGGAGAGAGAGTTGTAATGTAACCGAGGCTCATGAAAAGTGTTAAACATGTAATAATCTAAAAGCTCAGATTTCTTTGAAAATATATTTTTTAAATGGTTCTTGATTTTAATTTGATAAAAAAAATTAATTTAACAAATTTTTCATAAAAAAAAATGTTTTTAATAAAAAAAAAATTTTTAAATTTTATACATTTTTTTTTATTCATATTAATTTTTTTTTTAATTAAAATGAAATTTTTAACATTAAAAAAAACGTATATGTTTAGTTTATAATTTTTTTTATCAAATTAAAATTTTATTATTATATTATTTTTTTATAAAATTTTAATATTTTTTTTGGTTATTATGTAATCTCTTTAATGAATGCCATTTTTAAATTTAAATGCTCTTCCAGCCATTGAATACCCAACAAATTTTTTCCAAATACTGTATATGGTGAACTACTGCACTTAAAATTCTTTCAGGAAACACCCCCGAGTTCTAAAAAAAACTTCAAAAATGTAAAAAGAAAAATAAAAAAATGAACAGGCACCAACTTTAATTGCACCTGAGTGTTCTGCACCTCATTTTGTTTTCATTTCACCTTTTCCTTTGCTCCCTTTATATACACTTTTTGACCTTTTAATTGTTCAAACCTTTTTTCAGCTGACATTGATTGCATCAAATGCGGCACATACACACACAGACACACACATACAAATACAATTATGTCCGCACTGCACCCTCACCAATCACACAACCACGAATCTTGAGTATGCATGCATTCTTTGCACTTACCTGATGATGTCCATGATGGAAGCCGCTCGCTTGCCGATGGAAGGCGCTATTCGCGCCGCTGCCCACGTAACCCTGCATGCCGGCACCGCGTTGATGCGGGTGATGGTGGTGGAATGGCGGTGGTGGTGCTGCAGCTGACTGTAACATTATATCGAAATCGGCTAGTTCCTCGCGTGCTTCGTCATCTAAATCGAAAAGTGGCGATGGCAATGAATTGACCTCGATCTCCGATAGTGATAGATCGAAATCGTCAATATAATCGTCCTCGGTGATGTCCTGTTGTTCGTGCTTGGTGCCACTGTCAGTGGTTGTACCGAATGTATTCTTAAGCAAATCTTCTTCTTTGCCGTTATCTATGATAGCACTGTTGTTGTTGTTGTTATCGTTTATCTCGTCTTCGCCAGTTTCCGATTTGGTCTTGTCGTTGTTGTTATTGTTGTTAGTCTTGGCAGCCGCAGCTTTCGATGTTGAGGCGACAGAATCGTTTGAGCACTACGGGAATTCCAATAGGTGGAGGTTAATGTTTGTATAATTGTATTTATAAATATAATTAAATTATATAAGCCAAAAATATAAAAGTATTTTTATGAGTTGAAAGCCAATTAATTTTCAAAACTTTAATAACAAATAACCTAAAAACTGAAATTTTGAGGTTATAAACGAACAATTATGCAATAATTTGACTTCTGTTGCCGCTAAAGTTACATAGGTTAATTGACAAATTAAATTACTGTTAACTTACTTATAACCATTCTTTAATTATTACCACTTCTTCACTTACCTCGCTATTAATATTACCGAATTCAGCCAATTGCAATACGTCGTTAAGAATTTCGTCCAATGGCAAACGTATATATTCACCTATAAAAAGCAAAAATAGAATTTTAGTATACAATTATGTAATAGATGTTTCAATGTTAACTGTTTCTGGGTAGTTATGCCGTGCCGAATTTAAGCCGAGTTTTTTATTATAAATTTATAAATAAAGCTGGACAAAAGTCTTCGGTATCAGATCACACTGGTATACAATTAATGTATACAGTTGATCTCCTTTTTGCACGGTTAACTGGGACAGTAAATTACTCGTGTAAAAAAAACCGTGCAAAAAAAATCAAATTTTTATATAAAACTCACTATTGGGACCAATTTAAGAAAAAAATCGTGCAAAAAATAGAAAACGTGTAAAAAAGATCTAATTTTACATGGAAATCTATCTATTCGTACAGTGAGAATTTACACTGTTGTTGTTGTTATAGACTTTTCTGGTATTATATGTATGTACATATTACTGTTAGAAGGAACAAATAACAACTATTCTGGGAATGGAAAGAAAATAATACATTTCAAAGTTCCGTCATTAATCGCTGTGTCTTCTTTTTTCTTACTTCTTCATACAGCTTCATTTATTTGTTTACGTATTGAAATTTCACTTTTTTTCACTGGCTTTCGAATCTAAAATTTGTATTTTTTAATTTAAACCAAATTTAGAATTTATTAAATTCTTTAACAGCAATGGATTTGTGACGTATTGACGTATGGAATCTTGATTTTATTGCAAAAAAGTATACAATTAAAATAAAAAATCCGTGTAAAAAAAGTAAAACCGTGTAAAAATGGTAACTGGGAAGTGTTCAAAAACACCGTGTAAAAAAAAACCGTGCAAAAAAAAACCGTGTAAAAAGGAGATCAACTGTATAGCATCTAATCATACTGAAAGAGACGAAGAGCAACCTGAAGTGATTCAAGAGCCGCCACTTTATCCAGAAAAAACAACGGTGGAACCATCGCTCCATATTTCTTCAAAAATGATGCCAACGAGAGAGTGACCGTCAATGGCGACCGTTATCGCGGCATGATAACCAAATATTTGATATCTGAAATTGAAGCTTGTGCTCTCGGTGCTATTTGGTTTCATCAAGACGGCGCCATTTTCCGCACATCACATCAGTCAATTGATTTATTGAGAGAACACTTCAGTGAGCAGATAATTTCACGTTTTGTGCCGGTCGATTGGCTACCAAATCGTGAGATATCACACCGTTAGACTTTTTGCTGTGGGGATATATAAAATCTTATGTCTATGCGGACAATCTCGCTTCGATTCAGGCCTTGGAGACAAACATCACGTGTGTCATTAGCCAGTTACAAGTCGAACTGTTTGAACGAGTCATCGAAAATTGGATTCAACGGATGGATCATCTGAGACGTAATCGCGGTCAGCATTGGAAAGAGATAAACTTAAAAAAATAAATGCTAAAGGATGTTCTTTCGAAAGACAATAAACATTCCTCATTAAATCTGAACTTTCTGCTTTTTCTTTAAACAAGTTGGAAACCTCGAAATGGATCACCCTTTATTAGTCCTCCTGGCAATACAAACGTGTTTTTTTTATTACCCAAAAAATAAGAAAGACACTTCCAGGAATTCACTTCAACTGCTGCATCGTCCAATTGATCGATTTCGTCAAGGCAAATATTAAAAACAAAAATATTAAATATAAAAACAGAATCACACACACCAAATGCAAACATGTAAATATTATGATTGACAGTGAGAAAAAGAGAAAAAAAAATACTTTGAAAAGCAATTCTTAAAGAGCCCTTTGGCATTCAAAACAAACAAGCGGCAAGGATACTGCACAGACTAAATTCTATAATGATTACGTGCTTGCAGCGCAGCCAAGAGCACACAAATTAATGCCCAAGAGAGCGATCAATTTTTCGGTATGAATTTTTTGGGAAAAACACACAGAGTTTATTTTGATAAACAAATAATGGATATTTGTAGAAAATATTTTGATTTCGCAAAATAAAAGATTTCGAAAAGTAAAAGCAAGCAAGAAAGCGCGTTAAATACTTATTATTTTATGTGCAGCGCTGTGGGAATACGCGCCATTATGACGATTGTGGCATTTTGACCCAAGTAAATATGCACTAAAATAACGCCCAGTAGTGGCTACCGTTTGTGAGGCGATGGTTGGTATTAAATGCAGCTCAGTTTGCAGCGAAGTAAGCTGCTTGAGAAACACCTTGAGCGCTGTCCGGCACAGCGAGAGCGCATACGGTCTCTTGATAATTGCTTGAATGCTGTGTTGTTGCACGGCAGCCACTTTTAACGTTTAATAGCTATGTATTGTGTGTTCATATAAAAATTTATATTAAAAACACGCATCATTAATCATAAATATGCACATTTCACAATCGGACACACACACACACAATGCAACGTTAAAGGAAAATCAAAAATATTGGGAAAAAAATGTACGGAAGCAGATGCAGCGCGCTTGAACCAACAACAAGCATTGACAGAATGAATGCGATTATTATTTATGATGGTAAATGGTGTATACTGACATATATACGAATATAAAGGTGGTTCTTTATGTGCCTAAGTGCATATGAAAAATTAATAAATTTCTTTTGAATATAGACAAACGCGAGCAATTTTCGCTAAATCATGCTTACTACTTTTGTATCAATTACATATTAACGTTGCGCATACATACATACATACATATGTGCTCATAAATATTTATATATGTATGTATATAGATATCTTGTTTGTATATAGTGTCAGAAGCAGCTGGTTTAGAAGCTAAAGCAAAGCAAAGGCTCGATTAGTTGGCTACTAAAGCAATGCTATCTACTTTTTATAAATGTGAAAGTTAGTCCCCTTACATGCATAAATAAATATTTATAAGCACAAAATTATTATTTTATTATTGCTCAAACAACTACTTACAACAATTTAGTACAACAAATTTACACAAGCAAATCAAATAAGTAGCTTGCATACAGTCCACTGTCACCTAAATAGACACATACTCCCGACATAATCGCACAAAATCATCTAGTATGCACAAAGCACGAAATTATTACAATTGTTTGACAAAAATCTATAACAAACAGAGGCGCCTATATACATACTTGCACTTTTTTATCTGAAAATTACTACTTAACATCGGCAAGCAAACAATGGCCGCTTGAACGAAAAAAAAAATAATAAAAAATAAAAACAACTCTGAAACCTCAACTTGAAAAATTCAATGGAAAAAATATAGTGGGCGAAGCATGTCAGGTAGTGTGACAGACAGAAAGCCGTTTAGGCCACATAGCGCTGATGCGGTTCTTGCACACATACTAAGCCAAAACACTTGAATAGGGTCAAAATTAGAATAAATATGCCTTGCTGCCCTCAAAAGAGTGAACGGAATGTATGACCAAAAAAAATAAACACTAGTTACAATAAAAAGATGGCAGTTAGCATTAGAATTATTTAACAATCCCCCAACATATGCTTTTGTTGTTGTAAGTTGTTTGAAGGCCGAGCAGTGTATATACTTGGGCTAAAGCACCCCAAATCAAGCAACTGTTGGCTTTGATGAAACAAAAATATATATTAAATATGAAAAATGGGCTTACAATAGTCGTTGCTGTTGTTGTTGTTCTTTTTTGTGTGCCCACCTTCATTTTTCTTGTCGCTTCCTTTCCATTTAATAACTTCTTTCTCTATAATCTAACGCTCATCGTGGCCAAGGCATATTTTTCCAAGCGTTTCGACCATAATTGTCGCTGTTATTTTAGGTCGCTTTGCTCATTCGATTATATGCACGGCTGTTGTTGTTTTTATTTTATTTCACTTATTTCAAATTTTATTTTTTGGACTGACAATTCTTGGACATATGAATTTCGAGCAATATTCAAAGTTTTTGTTTACTTAACATTTACCCACACACACAGACAGATAAACACACACATATACATTAACATTCGTAGATATACAGAGAAAGGTGTTTTACCAACTGCGCCCTATGAAAATATTATTCAATTTGTAGTTGGCTTTGTTCAGTGCACTCACACACACACATACATACATACACTATACACTTCTGTGTTTGTGTGCGTTTTTGGGTATTTTTGTTAGAATATTTGTATTAAAATATTGTAGTTTTTGAATTGGTTTTTGTATATTTGTCAGCAGCAATTAGAAACATTCGCTTCATGTGCAGGGTTGGAGGGCATGTACGTGTATGCATGTATATTGATATGTTTGTATGTGGGTTTAGTCTCTCGTCATCTCATTTAGTAGGAAATATTTGTTTGGTATAATTGCTGGTTATTGTCTATTACGACGAAACAGTTTTATTTTTACTGGAGGGGTGAAATGCATACAATTCTATTAGTTTGAGTGGAAAGGTGCAAAAGGAATATACATATGGAATATATATGTATGTAGTTATCGGAACAGTGTCTAGCTCAATAAATTAGTTCAGGAAATTAAAATAAAATTGTTTTTAAATATACAACTTATTGATGAAAGAGAGACTATTTTATACCAAATTCAAGCTTTGAACCAGTTAAAAAGAAATATTAAATTAAATTTGTTGAAATTTTCATAAATTTAGATGGTATGAAAGTGTTTTTCCTTCCTCAAGCGATGTTCGAAAATTTATTAATTAAGTTCCTTGTTGGATTTTGTCCTCTATGGACGGCATTCAGCTCTTCAAATATATAAAGGTCTGAATTGAAGAAATTACTTTTCAAAAAGAGAAATGTTTTGCTGAGGAAGAATAAAAACTTCTTATGAATTTGATAACTTTTTAAAAGATCTCCCACACAAGATAAATTTACGTAGATTCGGCTGTTTTTAATATGTATAAATAAAAAAATTTACTAACAATTACTAAATGCAATATCATTTAGATTCTTTTAAAATTACTATTATTTCTTAATATTTTCTTCATAATTTCTCGGAATCATTAAATTTAAAAAAATCTTAAGGAGTTATACCAGTGTGGCACTTTCAAAAAATGGATTTTTATTATTTTGCTTTTTCGATAGTTTATAAACAATCCTGTGAAATTGGCAAGGTCGGATCTTGAATAGTATTTGAATGACAGCATTCTAAAGAGCGGCCGCTTGCAGGTATTAGCCGCTATAGTTGAAAGTTTAAACGCGTTTTTTTATCGAAACGAAATTTTTCAAAAACCAAAAATCGTAGGTCATTGTAAAGTTTGATTTTTTTGTTTGAGCTACTCATTCGGGCGGAATCATGTCAGCAGTCGGGGAACTTTTTTGACACCTCCAAAAACAGCACATAAATCCGATATTTTTCAAAACAATCTTAAAATATAGCGGAAAATATACTTTATTATGTCCAAAATACTTTGAAGCATTCGATTCATGGGTTACACTGGTATAGCCCCTTAAACATTCAAAAAATATCTTCAAACTTGTTATTAGATGAACCTAAAGTGCAGTGAGCTTTCTGAAACTTAAAATGAGTTTAATAATAAAAGAAAACATTCGTATTTTTTTATAAATTTTACTTCGAAGGTTTAAGATGCTCGAAAAACAATTGAAATAACAAAATTTCCAATAAAATATTTATCAATTTTTGAAACTTCAAATGCATAATTTTCCAAAATTGTCCTTGGAAAAAATATCTATATTTAGAAAATGTGTTTTTTAGTCTCGAGGATTTGAAGAAAGAACTAATGAAAAAACTTCGAAAACTTGTTACTTTTTTCATCAAAAGACTTATAACTAGAATAAAGACTATAACTTAACATAAAGAAAGGTTTAAGGAAACAATGGATCGCAGACATTATCTGTTAAAACACATTAAAGTGATCTGAACATTTTCTATCATCTCAGTGCAAAAAGCTTTAGTTAATAAACTTTGAAGAAAAATTTAAAACATCTATAGGTGAGTACAGGCAAATTTCATTGTATTATATTCATGTTCAAGAATGTCTAAAGACTGATTAACTTGTAGTGAAATATATTGTATATCATGTAAAATGCGACGGCTTTACCGCATTTTGTTCATATTGAGGTGTCAAGTGCATATAACATATTTTTTGATAATGAGATATTAAATAATGAATTTCAAATCTTCAGATTCGATTGACTGAACAGAATCGGAGGGATGTACCATTATTCAATTCCATCTGAAGAAGTCGTAGTTCCTCATGCGGACATTATTGAATTTAACATTGGTTTTTACTTAACGTTATCTTATTTACCGCTTCCATCAGACTTATTTGTATATATGCAACATGCTTCTCTAACAAATAATGTTTTTTTTTTTTCAATTTATAATAATACTGATTCCATGATTGTTCTGGGCGATTTCAATTTACCGTGTGTATTATGGGAATCTATAGACGATTACATTACTCCTGTTTGTACTCGTTTATGATTTTTGCTTAATTTTTGAATATTTGGTATTGAAAAAATTAAACATATTATGAGGAAAAATTGGTAGATTTTGAACTTTTACTCTAGTACTCTAAAAATACACAAATGTGAAGCATAATGTTACTAAAAATTGTCTTTTACTTTTGATGAAGCCGTTGAAGCCTAAGCATAAGTACTATCATAACCCTATATGATTTAATTGATTGGCAAGTGAATAGATATGGGCATTTATGCATCTGTAGATATATGTACATATAATATATGCCAACATGTCATTCATTCACTTCGAACACGAGCAGATTGAAATGCCACAGCATACAAACATACATTCATAGAGATACATACATATTCACATATCTATTTCAAGTGCACTCCAAACTCAACATAATTGCAATCAAAGTTAAAATAACAATAATAACAACAACAAATGCAAAGTACAAAAGTAAATAGCGGCAATAGTGTATAGTAAAAAAATCGTAATTTATTTATATTGTGTTAGATACGCACCTAAATTTCGTTGATTGAATGGGTCGTTTGTGTGTGTTTGCGTTTGCAATTTAGTCCACAAAAAGGGTTATGAAGTGCTGACACAATTGCCGTGTTGTCGCCAAAATTTTTTGACTACGCAACGTTACAACTTACGATTGCGTAATAAAAAGTGCACAATAAAGGTCCGTTTGTTATTATTTGTTAGATTTATTTTTTTTTTTTTGCAAGTGTTTGACACCAATATGCTGCTTACAAAGCGTTGACACAAAAGCTGCTGGCGTTCAAAGAGATTTTCACAATTGTTGTTGGTGAGACACTTTTCTTTTGGTATATAATAATTGTTTGCAGGCTTGCCTACTTTTATTTGTTGCCTTTTTCAAGAAGATTTTGGTTTTACAAAAAAGTTTTGTTGTGGCAAGTTGCGTTTCAACACTATTGATTTTGTTGCAAACTTTTTTTGTTTTTGTGGTGATTATTTAACGCTTATTTGCAGTGTAATGCAAAAAAAGCTTTCACTCTGCACTAGTTTGTAGTATATTTTTAACAAGTTTTGGAAATAGTTTGACACAGTGCCACGATATTTTTGTGAAATAATTTTTTTTATAATAAAACCCAATGTTTTACTTTCAATTTTTCAGTTTTAACAACTTGTCACACAATTTGCTGTGCTCCAGTTTTTCAACATCCGTGTTGCACTTGTAAGCCGTTGGCTCTATTTTGCACGTTTATACAGCAGCGTTTTCACAAGCTGACACTTTACACGCCCGAAAGCAAATGTTTCCTTGCAAGGATATTTTCTTGGCTACACTTTCAACGCCCACTTTTGAACTCGATTGTTGTCCCGTCTATTGCGCAAAAGTCGCAGCGCTACACAGAAAGTAATGGATTAACGCTTCACGGCAATACATATTTATGCGCATATAATAAATATATTTTCAACCACTTCACTCTTACTAAAACTGCGTGTGTCTTGAAAAATGAACTTTAACGCCGGCGAATTGCGTTTACTCGTTGGCTAACAGTTAGGTAGTAGTTTCGCTTGAGACTTATGCGTCCACCATCGACCGAAGTGCGTTCAAGTATAAAAATTTCAATTTGATTCTAAATAATTGGCCCGCAAATGGCGACTCGCGATGGCGTTGGATAAACAGCTACAATCACACAAAACACACTAACACACACATACACGCATATGGAGCAATAAGAAAATAATTGCCGTCAGCGTCGCTGCTGCTGCTGCTGCTGCTTCAACTCAGCTTCAGTCAGTGGCGCAAGAAACAAGGCTTGAACCGGTCTGTGTATTCAAAAAATGAGCTCCAAAAGCCACCGCTGCTGCTGATGCGACTGCAAACGTCAACAGCGCTGCTAGCAGCATTTATTAGGTATCCAAATTCGAATTGGATATGTGTGAGCGAGATGCATATACAGAGAACAACAACTGCGCACATGCGCACAACACAGCACCAAAAACAGTTGGTCTCAACACACACACCAATAAGCAATGTTCACATAACCAAGCAAACAACTGCTGCGAGGGTATGAAATAGAGGCGGAGTCTCATTGGCGTTCACACCATTTACTCAAACAGCGCGCTGATTGTTCGCTGGCGTAACTGTGCGCTCGTGTGTATGCATGAATACCGGTTCGTATATCCAAGCGCATACTAACAATGTCTGTGTGCGTGCTTATTGGTGGTTGTGCTTGTGTGTTGCTTGCTGCCTTCCATTTTCAATATGGATGCCGCCACTGCTGTGCATCCACTTTGGCGTACATGCAGCTTTGACTTGACTTCACAGCAGGAACAGGTTTCGTGTTTTTCATATTCTTTTTTTGGTTCCAGTAATTTCCTTAGATTGTAACATGTTTCGTGCGGGCTGCCGCTTTGGGGTTTTTTTTAATGTTTCCCAAATTCTTCTGTCGGCATTTTTGTTGCTATTATACACTTGTAAGCGCAAATGTATCTACTTATATTGTAAATATACATAATTGTGAAATAAAAAAGCTACTTATTTCCAATTTCCCTTTTTTTTTCAATTTCAAATGTAGTTTTTTTCTATTCAAAGCTAATTAAAATGCTTATACAGTGTATGTTATTATAAATGGGTTCAATGTTCACAAGAAATCTACTTTCTTTAATTCTAACTCACTTAATGATACACATATCCATATGTATTGTATATAGAAATACATACATATCTGTCATGAGCTATGTAAATGTATACCAATTTTAGGGTAGTAAAATTAAAAATATATAATTATTTTTATTTTATTTTATAATTATTTTATAAGAGTGTTAAGAAGGAGAATAAAAAATGAGAATATTTAAAATTGGGTATATTTTAGTTTCAAACTGAGTTGTGAAATGAAATAATAGTATTTTCTTTATATATTTCCCCATAGTTCCTAGAAGAAATATAGCATCTCAATAATTTACTTTGAAGAACAAAAAAGTCTGCGAAAAGTAAGATTGACTTGGAAATAATTTAGGAAAATATGTTCGATTGGCGCAAAAAGTTCATAGAGAGCAGAAGATTCTTATGCCAAGATAATATCAATTACTTGTGGTAAATATTTTGTAATAGTCATAACGATCGTATGTCCAATTTTTAATATACACCCATACTAATTCAATGCTTATTTCTGGTAAGTCAAGCGGAAGGAAGAAATATGTAAAATATTACAAAAAATGTTTTTATTACTTATAATAAATAATAGTCAATAAAATCAGCTTTTTGCATAGAATTTAGACTTTCTAAATAATTTTTATATTTATGTGATGAACTTTCAAAAAAATTATAAGGATAAAATAATTCATCAACAATTTAGCAAAGCTATTCATGTTGTTTAGAATTTTAAAAATTTAAGAAAAATAAAAAAAATATTATATTTAACAAAAATATAAATTTACTAGAAAAAGTTTGTTATTAACGTTTATATATGTAATTTTAGATGAAGCTTCAAAATATAATAATTTGAAACAAAATATTATTTTATTAAGGCAGTAGTCTGCTTTACAGGCTTCAAAAATCGATTTTTTTGTTTTGTTTTAAATCTCTCCAAAACTATCCAAGAATATGTCTTCCAGAGGCCAATTCGACATATTTTCGAAGCCAGAGCAGTTTTAGTGGCTGAGCGTCGAGCAGGTGCGAATGCTCAGACAGACCTTTAAAGCGCGTTTTCTCGAGTTTTCATTTTCACAAGTGTTAGAAAACGGTGCCGGCGATAGCAAAAGGAATATGTGTCCGATGGAAAAAAACCAAATAGATCTAGTTTCAGTATTACATAAACATACATAAGTATTATTTAAACTACTTGTTATGCAACTTAAAGTCAATTTTTTTCTTAAAAAAGTGAATTTTTTTTTCAAACTTCGAAAAATTTTGGAATTTTATAATTTCATCGGTTCATAAAGAAAAGAAACTTATAAAAATTAAAAAAAAAAAAAAATGGTTCGACTGTTTCAGATGCATCGCACGACCTCCATCACCGGCACCGATTTACAAGTGCAGACTCCAGGCGCTCCAGAAAAATACTTACAACTTTGAAAAAATTTCAATATTTTTTAATAATAAATATTGTTTTTTAAGCCTTACTTAGTGTACTATATCACTATCGTTTTAATATTCCGTTTACCGCAATCATTTCCTTCCCTTTCAAAAAAAAAATTGCTAAAAAACGATATTTTCGGCTTCTAAAGCAGACTACTTCCTTAATATAAAATACTTTACACATTGTGCACAATTTAATTTGAGAGCAACATTTTACTGACCAGATTACTTAACGTGTGATATATACAATTTTTTTAATTTAGACCCAGAAGGAAGATTTAGTATATTGAGGGATAAAATATTAAAAACGGAAATTTAATATTTATTTATTTTTAAATACTGATATTTTTATTATTATTTTATAATTTAAAATATTAGCTTAACGAGAAAAGGCGAATTTGGTGAATAAAAAAATTAATATTTTACATTTTTTTTTTAATTTATTATTTTTCTTTCTTTGTAGATTATTCTATGTATATACCTACAAATATTGTATAAGTATGAATACTCACAAAATGAATAGCAAATGTGACGAACCAATATTTTTTAATAGGAATTTCATATCCTAAATAAACCCGTAAAATTCTCTAGGCTTATAGCCAGCGAACAAAAAAAATGCTAAAAAATATCTAATTTGTAATTTTGCCTCATATTGCTTAAAAAAACATTAATTACATAATAAAAATTAAAATGTCTACATTTAAACAATTAAAAAATAATGAAAATAAAAAATCCAGCTAATTTGTACAAATTCTGTTGACCTACATCACAGCGACAAACATCTCATATACAGACATTCATACTTACATATAGATACTTATAAAATGTAAACATGATTTTAACCAACTCATTTTGAGTGACTTTTGAAATGCTACTTTTTGCGCATTGTTCTCATTATTGTTGTTCTTGCTGTTGTTGTTATAGTTAAGTTGGCTGTGGTGCTTTGCTATTTGCAAATATTAGCTATCGATTTCGAAAAATAAACCATTAATGGTCACTTTTTACCACTTTTTTGCTTACTTGTAAACACCTTCGAAAATTATATGCATAACATAGCATAGCATACACACACATAGATATATACTCGAGAAATTCTTGACCTAAAGATAGTAAAGCATTAGTATTTTGTACTTTTTTACCAATTCATTGCGATCATCATGATGCTTGCGCTTTTTACCAAAAAAACAACAAATATAACAAAAACAACAACAACAACAACGCCAATTTGGTGTTATGAATTGTAAATCGGCGCGTCATACATAGAAGCGGCACAAGGTGCTCGCAGACGAGCTCGAGTAATGTAATGATGATGTCCCACTATTGCTGTTGTTGTGGCTGTCGTTAAAATTGCGGTAATTGTGGTTGGCTGGCATGTAAGCGGCTGACAAGTGATTTCAATATTCATATTCATTCATTAAAATCAGACGAAATACTACTACGGAGTGAAATAGAGAGTACTCGGCGTTTGTAGTTGAACCCCGCAACAAAGTCAAGTCCAAAAATTCGAACGAACAAAATGAAGTGGTGAATGAATGAGTGAATGACCGGTGAAGCGGCCAAAAGCGTTCGACCCACAACGCAATGAATTGCGAACAGTGAGCCAAACAGCAACAGCAACAACAACAGCGCACACCTCTTTTTAGAGTTTTTTTAATGCTTTCGTTGTTGTTGTAAAATAATAATAAAATTTTCAATTTACGCAAGTTCATTGTTGACAACAAAACTATCATATCACGCCTGCTGTTACTATGTCTGCCGCAGTGGCCATCTGCCGCAGTCTGTCAGTAGACATCTGTTTGTATGTATGTATTTATGTGTATGCATATTGTTGGCTTTTGCTATTTGCTGTTTGGCAGCAACGTCATTGGTGCTACCACTTAGAATTGGAGTCAGTGTTGTTGGAATTATGATTTTTACAGGCTCAAACATAACCTTTTATGTTTGTTTTGGTTAATAATTATGCCCTAAAATTGTTTGCTGTCAGTTGAACCGGTAGCAAATGTCGACACCTTTCGAGCATATAGTGTGACAAAGGGTTGCCAGATTTTTGAATAACTACTTTTTTACATAATTTTTATAGAATTATAAAAACATTATTTTACTGAAATAATTTTTATAAACAATTTTCGATAACACTTTTCATAATAATATTTCATTATTAAAAAAAAATTAATATAAAAATGTATTTTATAATTTTATGAAATTATATATCAAACTTAGAAAAAAGCGATTTTACTCCAAATCTACATAATAAAATCGGATTATCGGAGCTAAAGAGTGTTTTTATAACACAAGAATGAATCCCCAGGTTGTAGAAATTGCTCTGCGTTTGAATTGCAGAATAATGATAGTCATCCTTTATCTCATAGATTCTTAATTCGGACCCGCATGTAGGAGGGATAAGCGTAAAATTAATTGTTAACAAAGTCATCCACCAGCGGAACCCAACAAACGAGTTGTTCCAATGGTCTTGGACGCAGGGAGAAAGGTGTTAGATAAGTTGGGTTCATTAATCGTACAAAGAAGTGGTTACTCTCATGTGGGGACTCATTTCTTACAAGACAGGTATTTGGTATACTGGGGTCTAGTTAGTATAGGTAAGAGCTGAGCCTTCTACAATACGCAGAACGAGCGAGGATCACTCTTTATTGAACTCGACCTCGTCGTAGGCAATGGATAATGGTTTGACTCCAAGGAAGTCGTCTAAAAATGTATTAATGGTTCCGCTATAAATACGTTTAAAGCATGTGTCTGCCATCTGCGTTCGAAGTCTGGTCCGTACATTGTGCAATGTCGTCGACGTATTATTGGATCTCTTGATATTCTTGCGAGCAGGCAGCTGCACTATCAATAATTGGACCATCTGGATAAAACAAACGCACAGAAGCTACCAGTTTTGGCCAATAGAGGATGAATTTTGTTCTATCAGGATAATGCCAGGCCACACAGATCGATGGTGACCCACCAGAAACATCGGGAACTTGGTTAGGAGTCTCTTATGTATCCAACTTATTGACCGGACCTGGCACCAAGTGATTATTATTTATTTCTGTCTATGGCGAATTAGTTTGCTGGGAAAAAATTCGCCTCAAGAGAAGCTTGTGTAAATCAACTGCTCCATTTTCTTGCCGATAGAAGCGATGGTTCTTAAGGAAGTGGTATTATGATATTACTTTAGACAAGATATCGAACAAAACGGGGCAAATTTTCAAAAATCGGATTATTCTAATTGTGTTAAATTAAACCTTAAATTTATATCGAAAATAACGGATTTTACAAGATTTTTATTAAACACTTTTTGTATTCTTAAAAAAAAAACACGGAAATTATTCACAATAACAAGTTAAGAAAATACGTAAATTGTTATTTAATTTAAGCACAAAATTACTATTAAAAGCTATTTTAAACACCCAAAACTCATACTTTGATATATTACCCTATTCCTTATACTTATTTAGAACCCTAAAAACCCGGTCACTAAACTAGTACACAACAGTTTTCCATGTCATCATAGAAATTTTGAAGGTCTTCACTGTTGTGTTATGCTTTTGTTGTTATTGTTATTATTACTATTACTATTTTGTGTTTTTTTTGTATTTTTGTTCATTACAATAAAGCCAATGATGACTTTAGTTGTGGCTGATGACGGTGTTGCTTTTGCACAAAACCACTTGACTGTTGGTGATGATGGCACAATTTAACGGTGACTCTGCCACACTATAACACGCAGTCGACGCGTATAAACAACAACAACAACAACAAAACGGCGAAAAGCGAAAATGTAAAATACTTTTATTTTTCAAAAAAATAAAAAATAAAAAATAGCAACAAAAATAGATATATTCAGTGTTACATATACAAATGCAACTCATTAAAATCAACGCACTAACAGCTTTATAAAGAGAAAAAAAGAACAAAAAAAATTAAAGATACGAAATTGCAAATGGTGAATGAGCCAATACCACATGCAGAAAAGTGAGTGGATTCCAAATGGCTCGCATCGACGCATGCCAACAAGTCTTGCGCTCACAATAACAACAACCACAATTACACTTTACAAATAGTTGTTAGTCGCTTTCAGCAGCGCTCGTCTGAGCTTGGCGGCTTTTGATTTGCTTTCAACACCGGAAATTGTGCTGTAACGCTTTGCAGCGATCGCAATTGAACGCGCCGCCATCTCACCGAACACTCGGCATTTTGTCTGCTGCTTGGTTGCTCTTTCATTTGCCGACCGTCACTTTCAGCTAATTGAGTTGTAATTATGCCGCGCAAGCGCATTTTGAATGCCAAACACAGCGAGCTTTTTAATAGTAACTCGCTTCACAGTGTAAACGAATGCGTACGAGTGCAGCAAAAGTGTTTTATACATCGTTGAATGGCCTAGCAACTGCTGTATATACTTTTGTTGTTGTTTTTATATACATATTTCATATATGTATTTATATGCTAGCATTTTGTTGACGTCTTCCAGTTACAACAAAAACTCGTGTTACGCAGCTTCAAAAGTCTGCTATGGCCGCGGTGCGTTGGCCTATTAAGTTTCAAAGTGATTTTTTTTCGTCATCGTCTGCTATTTCCCTCGTTTCCATCTCATATTGGCTGTTGGCAAGCCAACTGTAGCTTTATTTCTTTTTTTTTTTCAATTCATCAGTTTGATTTTGTTGCTGCATGTATTACTTATTTTCTGTTGTTAATTTTTGTTTTTGTTGTTTTTCAATTTAAAAAATACGCTTATTTTATATAATTGGCTTAATTAAAATTGATTTGGTAATAAACAACAACAACGAAAACAAAAGTTGGAATTGAAAACTTTATAATTGCACTTGAATGGGTGCTATTTGGTGAGTGGCTATTTGGCGTCGTACTCATTATTTTCAATTCGAAATGGGTTAATAATATATGGCATCATCATTAGCTATATATTTACATATGTACGACTATGTATGTATGTATGTAGACGATCTATGGATTTGTGGGAAAATATGTAAATGTACTTATTAACTGTTGTACAGGATATGACTCGATTTCGGAAGTTGAAATTACACACTGGCTAGAGTATTGGTAATTCACAGTAATAAGCTTAAATAACTGTGCTTGAGATTTGAAGGAAATAACGTGAGAAGACTAAAATCACTAAGATACAATTTATGTGGATTTTAATTAATATTCTGTTACAGCTAAGTTCATAAAAGACCTCAACTCTTACTCATGATACTTGTTAGGACTTTTTTAGTATAAAAAGTCGTGCACCAGTGTTAGGATGCCTATGAACTTACATGTTTTAACACACTAAGCGTTGAAGAGAACAATGTTTGAACTGTTTTTGTATAATTTTAGATTATATCACGGCCAAAATCAGTACCTAGGAGCTGCATAATAGCCGCTCATCCGACTTCGACTTACCGAACTGCTATCGTTGGAAACTCTACCGAGCTATTGGAGCCTACAAAGGCACAATAGACCACAGATCGCAGTGTATTCCTCTGTATTAATCTAAGGGAAGCTACAACTAGTTGTATGTTGTATTGCCGCAATATTCCGAAGAATCGGACCTAGAAGTAATAAGATCAATTCGAGTTAGACCGCGCTATAATATAGCAGTAAGGATGAAAATCTATAATTTCAAACGACGAATGACAGGAAAAAATCCGCAGAATTTCGTAGATAATTCGATAGTCCAATTATAGATTTATGAAAAGTCTTCTTAAAATAAGAGAAGTAAGCTGATGGTGTGCTAGGAAATTAGAGAAATTTGGAAAAACGAACACAGTTTTATGAAACTTTGGGAACATCGAAAACAAAAGTTTTTAGAATATGACAGACAGACTCCATTTTCATATTTCTGACCCTAGAAAATACTCAATAGGTAGAGTGATACAGACTGAATATAAGCAAATATGAATATCAGATCATTAATTAAGGAGAAGAATCATTAAGAAGCAACCTCTTGCTCAGGCAAAAAATTCTGAGAAACTTTTTCTAATCTATGTTTAAAAAGCTACTTCAAACTACAGAACTGAATCACTTAGTTGCCTTACAAAGTTCATTGATAATCAGAGAGAATTTATATACTTACAACGATGTATATATGTATTTATATTACGCTAAATATTCTTACTGATAAGTCTTCTTATCTCAAGTATTAAGCGTTGCTGATATCGATGTAAAGGCATTTCCGACTCTTCATGTTATTTTCGGTACAGCGATAATCAAGACTGTCTAGATAGCTAAAACTGTTAAAAATAGGTGTTGGTCGGTCATTAAGGGATATACGAATAGACTGTTTTAAGTGGACTGTGTGAAGAAATATCATTATCTGATCTAATAGATTTTATATGTACATAAATATGAATATATAATAGGAATATCGGAATTAGGAATGTATTGATTAATTTCTTTAGTTTATCAAACCTTCCAGTTCTCTCAAGCACTGCCTAAAGCAATGGATGCTAGGGAAACATCTCAGGTCTTAGAACATTTGCAACACGGGTTGTACCACAAAACTACTATGGGGTAATGTTGACAGTGGACAGACCAAACAACTTCTTATTTTGAGCAAAAGAGCATTAAGCTGTATCATAGGGGTTAACATGGGGCACTTACTCTAAGAGGCCACATACGGAGACTTGGTATAGTAGAATCGGCAGAATTCAGTGCGTACGCGGAGGATGACGAGGCGCTAGAGCATTATCTTTGCGAATGCAAACATTCAATCGGTTAAGAAGCGACACATGCCATGGCTTCCAATACTCAAACGTAAAAAAAACTGGGAATCTGGGATGGGAAAAATTTAGAAGCTTAGCCAAATCGACCGAGTTGTTTAGGTCATGTTTATCAGGGTACTCTTGGGAGCACAAGTGCGGCCGCTTGCGGTCAGGTCCTCTTTGCCGCCCTTTTCAATCAACCAAACAACGAAATTCTCTCTACAAAACATTCTTCTGCTACCAAATTAGCAAAAAAAAATTTACTGAGTAAACAGTGAGACCACACTATTGTGGATTGTTGAAAATTTTCACTAAGCGAAGTCAATAAACTTCTTAAAAACTTCCGTTGCCTAAAAATTGAAGTTATGTAAGTGAAAAACCTCACGAAATCTCACAACGTAACATAATTAACAATAAGAGCATTTCTTGGTCACAACTAAGTATGTAGGTATAGTTATTAAATAATACATATACATACATATATATTACATATACATATATACATACATATATTGACATAATGTAATTGTAATGTGAATTCATCAACCAAAGTCAGCAAAAGTCACCAGTAAAATCAACAAATAATAAACAGAGAGAAAATAGCATAAAAGAACAACAACAAAAACATGATTTTTATTATCCGTTAATCAGCTTCAGTTGACAATGCGTTGAGGTATTGGTAACACGCTTATTATTGTTATTTTTTAGTTTATTTTTTTCAATTTCATTATTGTTGTTGTTGCTATAAACTTGTTATTGTTGCATACAACTACAGCGCAGCACCGAGTCACAAATAAAATGGAACCCATCAGCGTATAAATAACTAAAAGTTGAAATGACAGCAACAATAACATTTATCTATAAAAAAAAATTGGGCATGTACGTAATCAGATTTGTGGTGATATACCTTTAAGGGGATATACATACATATGTACATAAATACGTAATTATATATACATATTTACGTCACATATTTATATATTTCTGTACGTCTGAACATTTTCTATGAGCCAACGGCGTATCTACTGATTACTACAGCAACAAACACCAGTAAACAGCAGCACTATTTTGTAATAATAGCATCAACAACAACAACAACAACAGCAATTGTGACTATGTCGCCTGCGGACATTTAGCGGGCTTGAGCTTGAAGCCGAAAACGAGTTGAAAACAAATACGTATTGATTACAACAATTGAAAAAAGTCAACACAATCAAATCACAACAAATCAACACGGCTCAAATTGAAGCGAATCAAATGAAGCTGAGACGAGTGTGTGATTTCAATCGGATCAAAACGAAGTGGCAGTCGCATAATATTGAAGAAAGAAAAAAAAAGACTCTTAACTATTTCAAATAGCCGCCAGTAGATATTGAAGCGATACTGAAAAGTATAAAAAATTAGATATAAAAAATTTATAAAAAAATAAAAAAAGTTAAACACAAAACATCCATTGTGGTAACCAAGCTCGGTGAGTGCATAGCTGAAATTGGCCCAGCAACAATTTTATTTAGTCAATAGATATGTACAAAGTTGTTGTTGTTGCCTCACCTGCTGTGAGTTATGTAAAAGAATATTTTGATTTTTCCTCTTCTGCTTCAAACGCTTTGCTATTACAAAATAGTAAAATTAAAAAAATACACAAAATGTGGCTTGTCATGCCACGTTAGCTTGAAGAATTCTAAAACTGGCAGAAGACAAAAGCCAAGAAAACAAGTTGCTGATGAGGGTATTCACCGAATGCCAAAAGAAAAAAGATATATTAATAATAACAAAGTATAAAATATAACCGTTTAATACGCCGAAAAGGGTTGCCAACAATTTTATATATTTTTAATATATTTATAAAAATATGAAATATATAAAAAACTAAGAAAAAATATAAACTTTTCCAATTTAATTGTTTATGAGTATAATTATGTGAACACAATTTTTTTAACAGCTCAGAAATTATTGCTCTAAATCTCAAGAGCAAATTTGTTGACGAAGCCATTTTGTAAATTTTCAATAAGAAAAGCGACCAGCTTCGTTGAAAAAATCAGTATTATATATATTTAATTCATTTAAATATATTTTGTTTTTGAACGCGGTTTAAAGACTTTTTAAAATTTATTAACGGCAACCCTGGTCAGTCATACAACAAAATTATCTTTTTTAAACTTTATTTAAGTCGCACAAGAGTTCGAGCAAGAAAAAAAACCCGAAATGCATGTTTGTTTTTGTATTGCGTCGATAGACACGTTTTTACTTGCCGCCGCTGCTTCGCACATTCGCATTTATTGGATGCGCTTAATTAAGAGAATTTTCGTAACATTTTTTTATTTCGTCAAGTTTAATTCTGTGCGACGACAGATTGTGAAATATTTATTAAATGGTTTTGGAAGTGTTAATGAAGCTTTTGATAGTACTTCTTTGACGAGACTTATGTACATAAATTGTTGTTTTTGTCGCTGGCAGCGTTGTTGCAATACTAATTCAATATAGAAGTTTCTCAATTTGTAAATTCAGTAAGACGATTATGTAGTATTACATAAATTTATTTTGATGCATGTAATAAGTTGGATTTTAGTGCTTCTTCTTCAACTATTGATTACAAGATTTCAGGTTGTTGACTTGTTTATGGTATTTATCAAATTATCTTTGCTCATATTGATTCTTTCTGACAATTGTTAGATTTTCCAGGTGACATTTGTAGGATCAAGGAGTTGTTGTACAGATAGGCGATAATTAAGTGGCTATGCCAGTATTACACTTTCAAAAAGTCGATTTTTTCTTGATTTTGCTTATTTAATAGTTTATACTTTCAAAAATATCCTGTGAAATCGGCAAGGTCGTATGCTGAATATTTTTTGAATGGCAGCGTTTTTAAGAACGACTGCTCGCAGTTATATAGAGGTTATAATATACATATACATATAATATAGTTGAAATTTTAAACGCGTTTTTCTCGAAACGACAGTTTTCAAAATTGTTTGGCATTAAAAAACGACAATTTTTTACCTAAAAAAACGACACCTTTCAGAACTACGCCATTTTGTTAATTTTTCAAAAATCGTAGGTCATTGCATAGGAAATACCTTCAACTTTAATAACCTTTTTAATGTTTTTGTTTCAGCTACTCATTCGGCCGGAATCATGCCAGCAGTTGGGAAACTTTTTTTTGGCACCTCCGAAGACAGCACATAATTCCATTATTTTTTAATACCTTTATAAAAAAAATCTTAAAACGAAGCTGAAAATATACCTATGATGTCCAAAAAACTTCGAAAGATTGGATTGAGTACTTTTTTTTTAATTCACGAAAATCGCCAAATTTTTCATGGGTTACACTGGTATAGCCCCTTAATATTAGTAGTGAGAAGAAGATTGAGCATTGACTGCAGGAGAATATGATCGATTTTCATACTTGTATATATCAGGTATATCAGGATAACACTACCTTGACAAAAAATTCATAAATGGGATGAGGTTCCCCTTAAAAGATGAGTTTCCATTAATAAAGCTTTATTTAGGGTCTTGGATTAGGATCATATTCCACATAATCTAATATTTGTAACCTTAGACAAGTATATTGGATACTAGACTACTACCACACTTACTAGACCCATGGGTTCAAATTCTGCTCCAAACTAAATCTGAATAAAACTATTCTATTAGAAATACGATTGGCGCCAATAGGAGAACAAGTTCGGTCAAATTTTTACATATGAGCTTATATTTTAGACCCCATATGAATTATGGAAATAAAGTTCAGCCTAACATTTTAAGCATGAGATATGGTGAACTCTATAGAAGAGCTTCGAAATATTTTCATTATACTCTTTAGATTTTTCTGGAGATCTGAAGAGCATATTTCAGACCAATTTGGATAAGCAATATCGTAATGTAGTTAGTTCAAGTTTGTAAGTAAATTTGAAAACTACTTTTAACTTTCATTAGCTAGATGGAAGCTTGAAAATAGTATTTAGTTTTTATTCAGAATGTTCTTTGCTCAGTGAAAGCAAGAGAGAGATATACATACAGTATTGCATATAATTATTATTTTTTAATAAATAATTGTTAACCAAATTAAAATTTCTGCTATAAAAGCATAAACTTGCACAAAAATCACCTGAAAGCAGTTCCGTACACGTGAGAGATTTTCCAACATTAACATTTAAATACAATAATAAAATAAAAATTATACAAATCATTGCAAGATGTTAGAAAAAATCACGTGTTCAATCAATTTGGCTTCCTACATTTACCAACAAAAACAAAATGACTTTTTAAATTTTTATTTTTACTTATGTATGCATTTTTCCACAGAAAAAAAGGCGAGAAATATCGAAATCATTAGTGTCAATTCATGGATGACAAACGATAATGAAGCCCTAAAGTTCAAATACATATACTAATAGACTCGTATCAATATATTTTACAAGTCACATGCACGCAGAGAAATTTGAATGCACTTTCTTTGGGAAAACAAAAACGAGGCAAAAACAATTGAGTGCAAGTAACAGCTCAATTTAACGACACAAAAAAGGTTGACATTTTCTTAAAAACCAAAAAAAAAACTCTAAATAATTGAATAAAATGCATAAAGTGAATGAGTGACTGCTACTATTTGCTAGCATTGTTGCTGCTCAAAAGGAAGTGAACACGATTAGCCAACGGCTATTGACTGACTTGAATATCAACGCGCGCTGTCATTGGCTGCTCGTTGTGCGGCGCACAAAAGGTGTGAAAAATGCAGTTGCAGGCGCGCATATGCAACAAAAACAACAAATACATATGCATGTATGTATGTATAGAAGCACACTGGCATACGTATTCCCTGCTGCATTAAATGGTAAATGATTTAACAAAAATTTTTCCAATTTTTATTTTATTTTATTTAATTTCGTTGCTTTTCTCAATTTCTTTCAACTTCATTACATGCGATAGTTAAACACATTAATATGTATGTATATTATAGATATTGGTAATTTCGAGCTAGGCGGCGTACAAAAACACAAAAGTCGAGAATTAAAGATTCAAAAATGACTTTCATTTATTGCAACGACTGCATACACACACATACATATATGGTATATGCGTTCAATAAACGCTTGGTGGGAAGTTGGTTGTTAGCAGAGAAATTGGAAAATGCAGCAGCACCAGTACCAGCAGTTTTAGTTATCAGCACATATTTTAGCAGCAGCACATATAATCGTAACTGATATCCATGGATTGTGGGATTGTCGGATTGTGAACGTGTGCAGCATAATTATTACTATATGTTTGTTTGTATGCCATTGTGCAGCAGTAGAATATGCGTGAGAGAATGCAGCAGGCGAGGCATTGTGGACGAGGGTCAGCGCTAAGCGTGTAGTTTACAATAAAAATTAATGATCTTAATAAAAATTAAATATTGGAAAAATTTGAAAAATTGTGCAGACAAAAGCCTAACGTACACCATGGGGAATTGGAGGCTGCGTAATGGAAAGAAATTCTAAATTATTAACGTTCTTCTAATAGCTGATGAACAAAATGGCGGATGCGTAGTACACAGATGACAGCGAAATAGGGTGAAAAATTTAATAAATTTTGAAAATAGTATTTTAAATTATTTTTTGTTTTTTGTTTGGTTGCAATATCTGCTTTTTCATTAAAGTCAAACTCAAATTTAAACTTATTTTTGAACGAAAGAATATAAAACTTAGAATTTTTGTACAGTTATCGATATACACTGGAACTTCTCTAAGTCGAATCACCATAATCAAAAAAAAAAGTTTTAAAAAATAGATTTACACACGTATATAGGGACTTTTTTAAAATCCTGCGTCGATAGTAAAATTTTATTTTTTGTCTGATGCCCTGGTCGAAAAGTTCGATTTTTGGAAGGAAATTTCTATGAAATTTGACTTCAATTGCCAATTCAAGAGTTCGAGTTATGGAGAACTTCGAGTTATGGAAGTTCCACTTTATTTCAAAAGGTCATATATGTATGTGATCTAAATTGCCTTAAATTAGAATAACTAATAATTTTTATATATGTTGAGGTGCGGGAAAAGGGTGAAATTTTGACTTTCTGTATGTAGTACAATGTCTAATCTGTAAAATCAGCTCAAAAACATAATACTAAATAATACTAATAATTGTCAAACGAGTTTTTTTTTGTGCAAAGAGGCCTGTCGCGACTACGATTTCAGTCTATCAGCACAATTGAAAACATAAGTCCAAGTAAATTTCGTTTGTATGGGATTTGTGGTGATCCTTGATTGATTCATTGAAATGAGAAAAAATGCAAACAACGGTGATGATGTTCTCAAAAAAGGTATTTTTTTCATCGGATGAAATGTATTGAAAAAGAACAATTTTGTTATGAAAATTTGAACGAAAAAATTAAATCGTACAAGGACACGACATAAATAAATTACGAACAATTTGAAAAAAAAATAGGAATCGTTTGAAAACTCTTTGGGCAATCCAAGTCATCGCAACGACGTTTTCGGAAAAACATGATATCGAGATAATCGCGTTAAAAGTTTCAAGTACACTTTTGTCTAGTGTAGCGGAGCAAGCTGCAAATCGCTATAAATTCGCTTATACTGCTTAAATCTCTATAAAAGATAGCATTCTTAAGAACTTTAAGATAAAAGAACAAAAAATTCGATTTTTTGACCGACTGCAACAAATAAAACCACTTAAATATTTTCACGGAAATTATTTGCCCCAAAATTTACTTAGAAGGAGTATAGATTAGAGCTCTTGGTATTCGACTAATCGACCAAAGAGCAACTACGATGTTACGACTATTCGAATGGTATTAATCGTTTATGTTTTCTGACATTTTGACATGCAGAAAATAAATTAAATTCAAAATTAATTGAAATCAAAAAACAAAATTTGAAAAAAAAAAATGATGTGAAAAATATGTAATAATTATATTGGACATTTTAAGAATGGATATTTTAAGAATGCTTGAAGTTGTAACTAAGTCTGGATCAATTTTCCTGCCTGTTATTCATAATTATATTTTGCTTGAATTTATTTGTATCAGCTGATGGATGTAAACATAGTACAATTGCAGTACAGAAACCATATCGCTCATTTACTTGAATAGTGTCACAAAACACGATTTTTGAGTTGAGTATGTAGAAATGTCCGCAATTTCAGCGTCCATATTGTATAAAAATTTCATTCCGATGCGTAGAAAAATAAACCGTGAAATAAGAATGTACCGTTATTAAACTTGTAATATTGCATTATTTTTTAACCACAATAACGACACTTCTCAGTTGTGCCAGAATTAGGCATGGGTTTTTTTCTGAAATAGAGACATATTTTGTGTTACAACACATATTGTCATAGAGTGAATTTGGTTTTCTTTTCAGAAAGAACGATATTTCTATATTTGCTAAATAAGAAACAATTGACAATTTTAAATTGCTCTCCTGAAAAATCGACTATTTTGAGTTGTGACACTATTCAAGTAAATGAGCAATATGTCTGTCTTAGGCATTACAAACTGGATATTTGAATAATCGGGTTTCGGGTTATTCGAATAATTTTAAGAGCCCTAGTATAGATATTACAGAAAAAATTGATAACTTTAGTTCAAGTTAGATACATTCATACATACTTTCATATATACAGTGGCGTGCACAAATGAGTACATAATTCATTTCTTTACTTTTTTGAACGATAAAATAAGTAATAACAAAGAAAATAGAACCAAATTTTTTTCGTTTATTCGTTGTTCCATTCTAAATAATACAAAAAAAAAATTTAAAACATAAAGCAACAAATTCATAGAGAAAAAAAACCATAACAAAAATAACTCGCATGTACTCAATTTTGCACTTTTGTATGTAGTCAGCATAAAACAAGTTTATACCATTAGTTTTGAATTGTTTGCTATCGTCTTCGACCAGTAATGCAAATTTATGAGTAAAAACGTGTGATTAGTAATAAATAAAGTATGATATCAAGTGTACCGCAATAATATTCTGTATTTAAAAAAAATGAAAAAGTTATCGCGTGATGTGGAGAATAATGTAGTTTCCTTAACAAATAATGGTGCTTCACCTGGGGAAATAGTCAAGGAGTTAAATATTAGTCAATCTGTGGTCATTCGCGTTCAAAAATGACGACATATTGCTCCCAAAGAGCAAACCAGAGGCCGCCGCAAACTGTTGACCGGCGCGGATGCACGTCTTATGATGGCAGAAATGAGGAAGAAGAAGACCATTACACCGAAAAATACTTTAGTTGCCAAAAATAAGCACGCTAGTGAATGGACAGCACGACGAGCGCTCCACAACATTGGCTATATTTCAGCTGTTAAAAAAAAAATAAACCTGCATTGTCCAAAAAGGACCAAAAGGCGCGAATGAAATTTGCAAGAGAGCATAAAAATTGGACTATAAATGATTGGCAACGATTAAATTTTGATTCATCTGACCAAATAACTCGTTGCCAATCATTTATAGTCCAATTTTTACGCTCTCTTGCAAATTTCATTCGCGCCTTTTGGTCCTTTTTGGACAATGCAGGTTTATTTTTTTTTTAACAGCTGAAATATAGCCAATGTTGTGGAGCGCTCGTCGTGCTGTCCATTCACTAGCGTGCTTATTTTTGGCAACTAAAGTATTTTTCGGTGTAATGGTCTTCTTCTTCCTCATTTCTGCCATCATAAGACGTGCATCCGCGCCGGTCAACAGTTTGCGGCGGCCTCTGGTTTGCTCTTTGGGAGCAATATGTCGTCATTTTTGAACGCGAATGACCACAGATTGACTAATATTTAACTCCTTGACTATTTCCCCAGGTGAAGCACCATTATTTGTTAAGGAAACTACATTATTCTCCACATCACGCGATAACTTTTTAATTTTTTGTAAATACAGAATATTATTGCGGTACACTTGATATAATACTTTATTTATTACTAATCACACGTTTTTACTCATCAATTTGCATTACTGGTCGAAGACGATAGCAAACAATTCAAAACTAATGGTATAAACTGGTTTTATGCTGACTACATACAAAAGTGCAAAATTGAGTACATGCGAGTTATTTTTGTTATGGTTTTTTTCTCTATGAATTTGTTGCTTTATGTTTTAAATTTTTTTTTTTGTATTATTTAGAATGGAACAACGAATAAACGAAAAAAAATTTGGTTTTATTTTCTTTGTTATTACTTATTTTATCGTTCAAAAAAGTAAAGAAATGAATTATGTACTCATTTGTGCACGCCACTGTATATACTTTCATATAAAAATATTCTAACTTTAATTTTAAATATAAAATTCTCTGATAAAGACTGCTTTCCAATATTTTTTTATATATAAATTATTACTAATATAATATCTTTTTCGGAAGCAAAACTTGTCGCCTTGCCTTCTATCGCTTAACTGAAGGCTTTTCATGAGTTCTTCAATATCATAATGCAAGCATATTTTTATATTTTATTTACAATAATCAAACAAATTAAACTTACTTAACCAAATATAAACACATTTCCTTTATCACCTTATGTGCCTGCAGCACCCACCATTTTGTAAATCGCCAAACAACAACTCACACAGGACATATGACACGAACCAGTTGACATTAAGACCTCTGCACAGTTAGCCCAAAACTATTGCCACACAAGTCATTGTCCAATCAAAGCTTATTAGATCACGAAAAGCAAATAGGGAAAGGCGAATGCAAATAAAATTAGGATAAATATCAACGGTAAATATCAAATACTCGCATTATTTGTATTTGCACAAGTTGTGTGTCGAAAAAGTGCCGATTTAGCATTTCAAACACCCCTTCGTGTCACGACCGCCATCTTGCCGCATATATCGCTGACTGCTACTACTAGCTTAGTAAACAGCAGACGCAAGCACAACAATAAAAACAAACCATGTGTAATAGATACGAGTACTTTCATAGATACTTTTTATGGGTGAGCGGTCGGTATATGGGTACTTTGGGAAAAGCAAACATGTCAGAGCGCATAACATGGCTTGGCTTGGCATGGCATGGCAGGCAAGTCGGCCGATTTTCTGGGGTGCAAATAAGGTTTCGTGCGCATTTGAAAAAAAAAAACTTGTGTAGAAGTTAGATATTCATGTATCGTGGATATATGCCACATGCCAAATAATCCAATATATTCATTTTAATACTTATGTGTATGTGTGTTTGTTGGTTTGGTGTGTGTGTAAAAGACATGGGCAAACATATGCTTAGCTTTTATGCCGCCCCATGACGCTTGGAAGGGTGTCAGTTGCAGTTATAGTCGCACAGTGGAGTAGAATTGAGGATTTAATGACTAAAAATGGTTTAACTGTATAATATGGTTAAATCAAGAATAAAAATTTAAGAGTTTTTCTTAGAAACTGAAAAGTAAATTAATAAAAAATGTTCAATAAATATGTATTTTATGGTTTTGTGTATACTTTCATTTGCTACTGTTCGATTGTAATAATCAATAGTTTCATGTCGTGAAAGTCGCATTTAATTTGCGAAGACCCTCAAATCCTGCCATGTTTGAAAAATATTATGTTTTTATTTGTGAAAGCTTTATGAAATCTTCGAAAGCTTTTGTGAAAACGGTGAAAGCTTTTGTAAAAACAGTGAAAGCTCTTGTGAAAGCAGAGAAAATTTTTGTGAAAACTGTGAAAGCTTTTATAAAAATTGTGAAAAATTTTATAAAAATTGTGAAAAATTTTATAAAAATTGTAAAACCCTTAAAAGTTTTCGTGAACATTTTAGAAATAGTTTTTAAGTACTATTTATCCATTAATCGATATTTCAACTGCTGCTTTATCTGATCGAAGTTATTTATTGATGACTTATTTAAAAAGATTTTTTAAAAGCTTTCTAATGTAAAAAAGACAATTCAGAGTATTTGTGAAAGTTTTTGTGAACTATTTTTTCATTAATCGATATTTTTACTTTATCTCAACTGAGCAAGTTTCTTTTGAATGCGTTCTAGGACGTGGAATAGAGAAAAAAAATATTCGCACACACTCTAAATGGATTTTCTATGTCTTCTTCAAAAACAAATCAATTTAAGAACCATATTTTCGAACCGTTCGTGAAGCGTTGAAATAGCAGAGCTATTTATACTAAAATTTTCAGCTGCTCTCTACGAGTACTTCAAAACTGAAGCACTGTACCGTCGTCACTAGCACCAATTTCAGCCTCATATTTGCTGGCATAGGCCAAAGTAACATATCGTTACTGCCGCTGTCGTGGTTCGTTGAGAACGAAGCAAAAGCAACTTTTTTGGCAAATCATCTTGCGATCATTTCTCAAACGGGCTCTATGCGGCTGTCGTTGCTACCAAAAGACACGACACACACACACACATACGGTCTAATACAAAATTGAACAAAAGGAAAAGTTGGAAACGAGATGCCCAAGAAATAGAGAATTCAACGCAGCAGGCGGTAGTGGCAGCTAGCTAGCTGGCAACTAAGCACCGGCAGCGCAACTGGCACGCACACAGTCGGCAAGCGGCAGTCGGCAGTCAGCGAGGCGAACCTGACATGGGTGGTGCAGGCTGTCTTTAACAATAGGGAGCAACCGATACTGCCACTGGGCGCTGAATGTCTACATGCGCCCGCGCGTCTGCACGCAAGACTGCCCCTCGCTTCGCAGCTATTGCAACTTTGCTGATAAAGTTTGATGAGTGCGTGCATGTCAAGTCAAAGAAAATCCAACAAAAAAATTAATAGCAGCAAACAAAAACAAAAAACTGTTAGAAAGTACATATATTAGTAATATTGGTAGCAGTAGGCTCTACACACATAATGTAACCACCCACTGGTGAAACAAAAACAAAAACAAAATAATAAAAAATAAATTAAATTGTGTTTTGGTAATGGAATTCCACGAAATTATATTTGATACACAATTATTTTCGATTGGTGAGAAAGAAAAAAACACAAAAACAACAACAACACACACATACATAATATAAATCCGATGAATTTAGAAAGGCGCACGAACACCGAAAAACTGATAAAAACAACACAACACACTACGCTAAATGAAGCTTGTTGTTTGTGGGCCGCACGGGCGCGTGGCACCCCAAACCCCACACGACAGCACGAGCCTCTTATGCCTGCTAGGTGAACCCAGGCAACTGTAGCTGATAAAAAAAGCTCATTTTTCTTCAATTTACGTGGCTGTCAACTCAAAATGCCTGCTGTCATTTATTTTCCACAACGCCACCAAGGGATACGAACACCGACTACGACAGCTTGACATGCCAGCAGTTGTGTGTTTGGGGTGGGTGGGGTAAAAGCAGGCAGGCTGGCCATATGCGGCATTTGATTGGTGCTGTTTGTGTTGTGGATGGGGGATGAAGTTGAGCTGATTTATCGCTGCGTACAGCTGAATGCTGCTTAATATGCGAGATTTACGCCATTTTCTTATATCGGGAGAAAAAAAAAGAACTTCTTTGCTCCTTTGGATTACTTACACATGTGTATGTATGTATTCAGGAGATATCAAATGGCAATGTGGTGAGCCAGCGAAAGTTCTTATCAAAGCACAAAAGGACAAAGGAAATGAGTTGAAGCATATAAGATGGATCACTTGGGAGCAGATGTGTTGGAGACACGTGTAGACATATTAAATATGCATATGTATGATATATTATATTAGATACACATATGTATATATGTACTTATGTATGTAAACTATATATCAAATAATCAAAAAAAAATCAGCGCTTAATTAATCAACTTACGTTTACGCATTTGTATAAAAGGCAAAGATAATTTTTGATATCTTGTAGGAAAATATATATGTGTGTATAAGCTTAATGCTTAATAGTATAAGTACTCGAGAATATTATTAATACTAAAATTGTTTTATTAATAGTTTTTAAAGTTGACTAGACTTATTTTTGGTCTGATAAGATTTTGTGAATGATATTCTAATAGATAATACGTGTCGAAGGAAAACATCGTCACTACATATGTATACATATATTCTGCCAAATAAGTACCGGAAATTTTCAAATTAATTGGATTAAAATATTGAACATAGAGTTTGTGTGGAATTTTGTGTTTCGAAATTTCACGTGCAAAAACGTTGGAAATGTTGGAAAAAAAACATTTCGTGAATCAACTATGTCGAAAACTCAAGTTTACGGTTGGTAGAAATCGTTCAAAGAGAGGCAAATCGCAATGCACACAAAAGGTTGACTTGTTCCTGATTACGCCGTAAACAAATGTGATATATGAATAATGACACATAACAATAAAAATTGACAGAATAGTGCCTGACAGTTGTGCCGACCTGGGAAACATTTTTTTTGAAATATTTTCAGGGGGAAAATTTAAAATGAGAATTTCCGGGTACTTATTTGACAGAAGTATACATGTTGATCCATGTTGTTATATAAATAATATTATTATCGTATATTTTCGAGATTTTGTGTTGTATTGACGGCACGTTGCTCTGATAAATCTGGAAAATTTACAGGGTCTGTCATCAAGACGTTCTGTCAACCTATTACTGTTAGCCAAAAACGATTGACATAAATGACGATTTAATAATTTTATTTTTAAATATGAAATGATGGATCTGTTTTGGTATGGGGTAATCAATATTTTCAAAAAAATCTATTTTTTTTTTTTGCATTTTCGTTAAGTGTAATATCTTAAAAATATTCTCTGAAAATTAAATTGAAATTGATCCGATAATTAATTTTCGAGTTATTCGACAAATAATAAAGAGCGCTCGGGCACACCAACACGCTAGTGTGAAACTTTAAATGCGTTTTTCTCAAAACTTGGGTTTTTGAACTGGTGACAACTATAACTCGATAACCGCTCAGTAGATTTTAATGAAATTTATACAGCTTTTAGAATACATAATAATCCTGAACCCGATAGAAGCAATTAACTGTTGACTTTTTCACGCAAATCTAGAAAAAAAATCCTGATGCCACCATTTTGTTAATTTTTGAATTCGGCCCAGGATTATCTATTTATAAAACTAATTTTTCTTATCCGATTGATTTTAGATGAATCTACAAGGACTTATGAATGTCACCGCAACAGCTATAATTTTAGAAATTATAATTTTATTTTCAAATTTTCGGACTTCAAGTTTACTTTTCTAAAAAAAACAGTATTTAATAGCAAAAAAAAATTACTCAAAATTCATCATTTTTTCGTGTCTTTGACAACCCCTAACCTTTTAATTCAATTACTGAAAACCTATCTTCGAAAAAATCATAGCGTATAGGAACCATCTGTTGACACAAATCATCGGTTGACGATATCTCTTTGAGAAACAACAGCAATCAATAACTTTGTTCAAGTAATAGAAGATAATATTGTCAAGAACTCTATCGACAAAGTTTTCTTATTTATATAGGTTCAATGGAACCACTCCAGGGATGGATGATAGAAACAAATACTCGATTATTCAATATTATCACACTAACTTAAAAAATCGTGTACCCAGTATGTATGAATACGGTGTTTTAGGGAGATGACATATGTATACAGCTAAGATAGAATACGTTTAAAAGTTTGATACTAAACAAGTGAATAATCTGCTGCATCCGTTTAAGCAACTTATTTTTTATAATAATGAATTTTTTCATGTGTTAAAAACTACGAGTGTTGGTGTTATCTACAGGTCGTTGCAGACCACAGTGTCTAATAATATTTCTAAAAATCCCAAAATATATATTTATAAATAATATTTAAACCCAAAGCCACACTAATATGTTATGATTTCCGATGCCGTTTATCTTGTTATCAGCTCTATTGCTGTTCAAGCTATATTCAGCGTGTCAAATCAAAAATTGACCTACTCTATAACCTACGTCATATTGAATTGATAAGTTTATAAAAATAAAAATAAATTTGTTGTAAAAATAAGAGTGAATTATGTGATCGAATATGAGGATCACAAAAAATTCGGTATACATATGTATATAAATCCCTTTATGATAATATGACAGGAATTAAAAAAGTATATTTATTACATAGTGCTTTGTACAAATATGTAGAATGGAACGTGGTCTTTGAAAATGGTTACACATTCGACGACGCTTCCCGTGTAAATATTTATTTACAAAACAATAGCAGTGGAGCATACTTCGAACACAGCTTGAATCATATAACAACAAAGCTTTACAAACATATCAAAATGCCAATATATATTATAGAATATACCGTAAAAAATAACACAAAACACGAAGATACAAACATACATACATTCAATGCAATAATAAAAAAAATCATAGTCACAACTCGTGTCTGTTGTCGGTGATTAAAAGTGTAGAATTTGTATGAAGTGAAAAATAATAAAAATCGCTGCTTATCGCTCCTCCACAGCTAAATGTCTTATCGGAAAAAGTGCTTGTAGAAAAAATCGGAATTTTTTCCATCCAATGCAGCAGCGGTATTCAATTAGAATTTTAAAAGATCTCACACGCCGCAACTTTCGGACGTTGGAGGCCATCCATGCATATGCTAATAAATTATGCGAAAGTACAAAACTAGATGACAAATATGCACTCAAACATACATACATACATATGTACACATATAATCAATTAAAATAGACGCTTTCGGAATTAATTGTAAGCGTTAAGCAAGGCAGGACTCTAGACAAGTTGGCCGAAAAGCACACTTGTGCTGAAACGTGTTTGTTTGTTGGTATGTAAATATGTATGTATGTATGTAAGAGAGATAGCGGACGCACAAAAACGCAAACTGGAAAGTTCAAAAAGCTCCAAGTAGCGCGCACCCTTATCGCTTCACCGTTAATGAAGAGATATAATTTTAGTAATGAAAGTTTTACTAATAAATAAAAAAAAAGCAAATATTTATACGAGTTATCGGCGCTACTGTTAGTTAGAGAGAATGTGCGAAAGCTCTGCTGTTCGTTGCGATACATGGGGGGTGTGAATAAGGGCGGCACATGGGCAGGTGTTAGTTATATTGTATCTATTTCTTTAATTAACTGCGGTAATATACATTTTTAAGCTTCTATATTAATAGTTACATACGTATATAGATACATGATCCATTTTTTTTTTGATAAGCGCTTCAATTAAAGCGAGCGCATAAATGAGTCATTGATATTTTCATTTACAGTAGAGAATGTGGATAGAGGGCACATTGTATTTATGACATTGTAAAAAAGGGGAAAATTTTTCAAAATTTTATTTCTTTTATAATACAAGTTTATGTAAACAAATATTAGCATGATTCTGAGGATTATATCATCACCTCATCGTCCAATGCCTGCTATATATTTTTTTATATTCTCAAATAAGCACTAGAAGGATCAAAGTTTGAGCTTTAAGCTTAAAGTTTTAAGGTTTGGTTTGTCTGCTATATATATTAAATTTTAATTAAAAATATATATAAATATATACTTATATAATATAAATCTACATATGTACATATATCATTATAAGTAATTATTTTCAATAAGAAGCTTATAAATCAGCGGTAAAAATTTATAAAAATGTATCAGTGGCCTGTATTTCATATAAATTTGGTTTCTAATTTTCTCATATATACATAGTATACATATGTACATATAAATTTGTTCATACATAACTATATATAAATTTTTCAGGAAAGTTAATACTTTTTAGGACAAAAATTGTGAAATCCTAAACATTGTGTCTTTTTTATAAATATTTGCACACTTCGTTATTAAATACGAAGTATTACGAACGACATAGATAGTATCAACTCGTACCAAATAGCAAATTTAAGCACATACTAACTTAATTAGGTTACTTAGTACATAGCTTAAAGCCACACTAAAGGATTTTATGTTTCTAAAAAAAAATATATTTTTTTAATTAATCAAAGTAATTGATTATTTTGTATAAGTGGACTACCTTTTATCACGTATTTTAAATTTATATAAATTTATTTTTTTTTTTTAATATTCTGATAAAAAAGATATATCTTGGATACATCATAATTTAATATAAAATTTAAAAAGTAATAACAAAAACAAAAAAATATATATATTTTTGGAAATCTCACCACACTCTTACCCCCTGCGCCTATAAAGCATCTACAAATAATTAAATCTTCATATTTGACACCATATATAATGGCTTATCACCAAAACGTGTATATACAAAACACCTATTAAAGTGTTATTAACTAGATAAGCAATAACAATGCAAAGAAAAAATAGTCATCTTTGTATATTTAACATATGGAATAGTTACGCAGTTATGAAAATATATTCTAGTGTTGTGTATGTATGTATGTATGTGTATAAAAGCATGTATGCATTTATAGATACATATATGCATATTTTATATATTTTTTTTATTTTTTATAATAAATTATTATATAAAATATTATGCAATAAATAAGTAATTATAGAATATATATAATACAGAGCAGAACCCACAACATTATTCTACGTTTGAATAATGATGTTTGCATCTATGCAAAAACAAAAAAAAATAAAAATAAAAATTTAGTCCCCACAGTTAATGCTTCAGTTTTCATAATTTTTTTAAATTTTTTCAATTAAAATTTTTTTTAATTTACATTTTTTTTTATTTAATTTTTTTTTTTATTAAAAATTGTAACTTAAAAAAATTTTACAATTTCGTCGTTTAGTGCATATTCTAACTCGAAATAATATTTTTTTGCACTAGTAAGCCTTTGTATTTTTATGCGCAAATATATTTTTTTTTTAAATCGGAAAATTTTCAATACTCCATTGCGCACAAGTCACATTAACTTGATACGTTTGATCTTCGTATACTCATACATACACACACAACGTACACGACGATCACACTCGGCTAGTTAATTCATGTCCTGCACTTAAAATCACAAACACGAATATGTTCGGCAAAATTTGGCACTGCACAGTTTTTTTTCACAAAATAATTATACATAACAACAACAACAAATTTTCATCATCACTCACCAGTTTCATTGTCCACAGTGAAGGGTATGCCAGCCCATTCATCATCGCCAGCATCATCGCCCACATCTTTGCCTTCAAAGCTTGGCTACAACAACATAATCAGATGCAAAATTAATATAAAATTTAAAGAAAATAATAATAATTTTTAGAAATTGTGGAAAAAAACATGGAAAATGTCGCGAATTTGCTGTTGGTCACAGGCGCTTAAAAAGCCGCCTCTTTCACCTTGCGCTTCAAAACATAGGTACGTCCTCTCTTCGTATAGGTATAATATTTCGACTTCGTTGTGTTTATGAGATTGCGTGATTTCTTCACGAATCCTTTCAAAATTGGCTCGAACCAACACATCTTTGCGCTTCTTTATCAAATGCCTTTTGCTATACTACACTCACTTTATAGATTTATATTTTATATTATTTATATTAGCAATATTTACAACTAAACTCTCCGAATTTCACATTGAATCTGCGCTTAGTTTGTCAGTAACACTAAGTTTTTAGCAAATGAAATTCACTTTAAATCTATTATCATTGATTTGAGCGCATTTCATGTGTGGATCAGCGATCTTTTGCGCTCAGCCCTCATTTCGTTTGGGTATAAGTGATTCTGATTTGAGCGCCCTGCTTAGCGAGGAGGATTTAAGAGCGTGTCTTTATTAAATTTAAGTCAATCTCAGCGTAAATTGCTTGCTTGCTCAAAGTCTCTGTCGTTTGTATATGATTTCTGGTAGACAGAGATTAACCTATAGTTGATGTGGTGGGGTATTTCAGACCCTATATATTATATACTCAATATTAACATCAGAATTACGAATTTTATTGAGACTTGGAAGTTTCTTTGCAATTTTTAGTAAATTCAAAATAATAAAAAATAAATTTTAATTAATAAATTTAAATTTTAGCTCAGAACTATGAGATTAAAGCGAATAGTTTTGAATTTTTGGGCAATTTCTTGAAAATTAATAGGTATTTTTCTGATATTTTTTCGAATCTTTGTATTAATTTTTAATAAATTTTGGTAAAGAAGATGCATTTATAATTAAATTAAATCGTTTTATATCGATCTTGGACATTTGTATCAACATTAACCCAAAAAAATATTTGTAGAGATCTGTTTGCATTCCAAACTTATTCTCAACGGAAAATGTCACTTTTTGAGCCGAATTCTCGACATTTGCACGGAATACGCATGCTATCAGAAAGAATGATCAAAAGCAGTAGCTAGGGACGGCCAATATTTTGAATAAAATTTTTATAACCGTTTTTATAAAAAAAAGCCTTAAATTTACAAAAAACGGCGGAAGCAAAGTTGTAAACCTAATATTATTTCGAACATATTTATATGGAATTTGTGAGCTTTTAAGAGCTTTACATGCAAGAATTACCACTTTTTGAGACAGTTCTTCTGTAAATACTACTTTTCAGCTTCTTCAAAAATGGGTTTTAAACCATAAAGACGTCTACAAAGAAGGTTTGATAAATCTTCATCTTCATTTTGTAGCTTTAATTTTGTTTTTCATTTAGTGAATTCTTAATAAACAATATTTTTGCAAATCTTCTAAAATAAAAAAATCTTGAACACCACCACAGTGTTAAAAACAAGATCACCTCATACCCAACTCGACATGTACAATAAGCGTATTCAACTCCGACATCATATCGGCTTACCGATTCGGAACTTTTAAAAAATAAAAACCTTAAATGGAAACCGATTTCACCTGCCTGTGAAATGAGTGTTGCCTAGCAGTTCAAGACCACATTTGCGTGCTTTTCAAGTCTGCGTCGCACACTCTTACCCCCTTCGCGCTGTCAAAGAGCGACCAAAGCACATGCTTATCGCATGCTTTTCAACCAATTTACACACTGACGATAAAGCCGCCACACCCACCGCCGCTACCGCTGTTGCTGTTGCTGCTACTAACACTTACCTTATCTAATTTAAGCTCTTTCAGCGCTTTCAACTTCTCAATATCGTCATCGGCGCCTGTACCTGAACCGTTATTAGCGGTTGCATTCAATAGATGCGGTGGTGTCAATTGAAAACCCAAATCGACATCTTGCTTCCAGAGCACATCGATAATTTCGCTCTCCTGGAATGGAATGTAGTAGGTGGTTTGAGTTTGAGTACACCGCGTGGTGGACAAAAACAAATACAGTTATTTTTTTTTTCTTAATTATTAAATGTACATATGTATGGCATGGTATGTATGAATATGTGCGTTGTGTTGATGAAACAATTTAGGAATATTCCATGCCGATCGGTATATACATATATAAAAATAATAATATATATACATATAACTAAACCAGCGGCTTTTTGGCTGACATGAGTCAAGTTGTTTGCAAATTCAAAAAAAAATATATATATCAATAAAAATAACAGTTAATGTAAAATAACCCACTGTGTTTATGAAAGTTCTCATTTTGTTAGATTATAACTGCGTTATTTCAAGATAGCACTTTCAAGTTGGAAATACCAATTTTTCACTTATATCACAAATTCTGAAAATTGATTGTCCTTCACACTTCGTAAATGCTCGTACAATGTCTCGTCTCACTTTTGTCGAAAATTTCGTAAATATTGTTTTGTCTATAAAATATATACAATTGCTTCTCCGCAAGCACTGAAAACGTCTTTTTAATGCGATGGTTTTAAGAGACTATTTCATGGGCATGTCTAGACTACTGACTCTTCGTTAAAAATACTCTTCGCGACAGTACTTTTTTAGGTTTATCGTTTTCAGTTTATTTTTATTTTTCTCGTCTGAGTAACGACTGTTGCCCTGAAATGTGTGCTGTAACTGAGACACGTCTCTTCTCCACATAAATATGTATACTTATAATTTAGAATATGTATACTGATAAGCACTTGGCGAGCAAGATAAGCCTGATGAGTATTTCCAACATAGTGCTCGCCAAAAAACGTTCGGCGCTTCATTGCGGCGTAGCGTCATTAATTGTGGAAGAGATTTCTTATCAGTAAACGATTTTGTTTTTTTATTTTGCATTATGACTCTTCGACATCGCCTGACTGCAATTTAAAGAGTTTCTACTTGTACTCTCTTTCCACACATCTTTCATTACGCAGATTGTGCGCGCTCTCAGTTGTTTTGGGTCCATTTGGTTAAGATTAAGCTGTTGTAGTCGTAAAATTTTTCTGATAAATAAATATCTGCAAATAGAGCAACTGTATTTTTTTGGTTCTGCGCGTTAAAAAAAAGAAGAAAAAAAGTAGCGACGGCTTATCTCACCACTACAATTGCCTTCAGAGACTTTTACACTTGTTGTCTTATTTACCAACGAATATTTACAAAAATGTGTAAATAGTTTACATAATTTTCAATGAATAGCTGAAGTAGATTTTGCAAATGAAAATATTAATTTAAATTCGGCAAAACTGTGAATAGTTTCTCAAACTTTCGAAAAATACTTTCATACAATCGTTCTTAAATTATATACATACAACATTAATCAAATCTTGATGTATAGTAAAAATAAGCTCAAACTCTTAAATATCTAATGAAACTTCAGTAAGTGGTTATAGTCACCATTCCATATTATGGACTCATGCTAGCGTTTCTCCCAAACGTCGAAACACTTCTCAAACCCGAGTTTTGGAATCGCCTTTGGTCCTTTCAGCGATGTCTCGTATACTTGTAAACCGTCAGCCCTTTAAGGTGCTTTTTATTTAAAATTCGACAAATGGACTCTCCAAACCCGTGATATTTGAAATTTTACAATTCCCGTTATTTTTTGAACACCGTCAAATTGTTGAATTGGTAGAATACTAAAACCCTGTCTCGACTGTGGTGCACGCTTCTGCACGTAAAACTTCCAAACACAGATTTATCGAAACTGAATTTTTCATCTTGGACCACGATAGTACATGGAGACTTTAGCCGTTATCCATTTGAAATTTTAACTATAGTTTCGCTTCATAACTTCTTGAGTTGTTGTCTCCACCGACTTAAAAATTGAGTTTTGAGATAAATGCGTTTAAAGTATTACATTCGTACTGACGTGTCTTAATGGGCGGAACTTCCAAAGAGTATATATATCTCTTAGAATATTACTCGGATTGATTTGATATTTTTGGATAATATTTTAAAGATATTGCACTATTTAATAAGACAATATTTTTTTCAAATTGTGAAAATTTGAAACCCACCTAACCCATTAAGAAAGCTATTGAGAGAGAAATTCGATTCCTTCTATTTATAAGGTTGCTCGGTTTCAAGGCTACAACCCAAGATTAGTCTTTGTAAAGTAGCTGATATTTCCACAAGTCTCGTGAATAGATCTTGGAAAATTGAGTTCAAGGAATGATTTTTTGACATTGCTAACGTCGAGGCTTTAAATAATTATATTAATACTATTAACAAACCGGACTAAGGGCTGTATTTTGGTTCTAAAGAGGACAAGACAATCAAATTTATTAAAAGACTCTGAAAAACATCACAAATAATAATGATATATGCAGCATCACATATAGAATTTTTCTAAGCAAAAACATGGCGTCGAATCTCTAATGGGCTGTGTTTTGCCAATAGATTAGAATAGAATAAAACTCAGAAGACCATAGTGCAACCTATGGTCTATTATGAACTCGCCTCTTATCACAATATCTCATTTAACCCCGTCAAATCAAGAAAGCTTAGTATTGTTCCCGAGCTAATGAGCTTAATACTTTCACTTGAGGGATAGAAGGCCATTGCCTGACTCCTTTTCCTCGCAATCACATGGCAGGTGTCTCAGCTTCTAGACCGCAGAATCGGCAGTGATCTGACGAGCGGATCCCCAGTTTATGCAGATCACACATTAGTCTACAGTGGCCAGTAATTATCACAGTTTGTTTCTTGCTTGCCCGATCAACTGCTTTAACCTTTTCTGGTTGTAGCCCTCAAGAAATAATTTGGAGTGACGAGCTCCTGCAATTGACGCGGGTAGTGATTCTTACCCCTCCCCTGAGGTCATGTAGACCTACTGCAATAAACGGCTTTGGCCTTGTAGGTTTAGCGACCCGTTGTTGAACAAGTTCGTTGATCAGGAACTTACTGATCATTACTGTGAAGGAATCCCACAGAGGAAAGCCAAAAATATTCTTTAACTCTTTCAAATAAACGCAAAATGCACTGTTATTAACAAAATAATAGTTTGGAAAAAAAAAATTATAAACAATTTTCCAACAAAAATAAAACAATCAAATTTCACGTTTGATCAATTTTTGTTGCCGCTTAATTTTATATGCTTATGGCATATACACACATAAATCTTTGTTTCAACAACCTGCCTAAAAACACAACCAGAATTTTGCAAAATTCCAAACAAAAATTTTCAAATTGAATATTCATAGTTTTTTTGCATATTCACGCTCGGCCTCAAATTATAGCGTTAATGATGCATTATTAACGCTGCACCGACGCACTTAATCCTTTCGCAAGTCAACAACTTACAACACCCCAACAACAAAACCAACAATGCGCAGCCACAATAGCTGACAACTAAACGGCGGCGTGGCAGTCGAACAAAAGCAGGCGTTTTAAGTCGCAACACAACCGCAGAGCAAGAGAGAGGCGAAGGTGAAGGAAACCAATACGAATGGGTGTTGTTGGAATACCACAACAGGTAGCGCCGTTGCTGAGGATCAGTAGTGTTGCAGTAGATGGGAGATGGATGGACGGACAGTAAGCCAACGCAAAAAGGATCAACACACAGTGACGTTTTAACCAAAGATAATCGCGGCATAATCGCATCCATTAGTGGGATGAGACCATCTTTGCATGTCAAAAACGGTTAGGGCGACAGTGACCGGATTCGCGGAACTGAGTAACTCACAGATAAATGTACATACATATATGGAGTGTATATAGGCATGTAGTAGCTGCATAAGACGTAAAATAAACAGATCAAACAAGTGCGAGTACGAGTTGCGGGGCGAGAGTAGAGGTAAAATATTTAAATGTGTAGATATGTATGTATGTTTGTTTGTCAAATGCTTATGCTGCATGACACAACACTTGCCACTGTGGACGCTGCAAGTACATATGACATACATACATACATATATGCATACTTACATGCATGCATACTTATATGCATGCATACTTGGTTGCATGCAACACACAATTGATGGCTTAATTAAATTGTTTTCCAAAGCAACAAAAAAGTGTAGAAATATATTTTTTTTTATTTTTTGTTAATAAAGAAAGAAACGCCGCCGAAGCACTACCTCAGTAGGCGCGCTTAATGAATACTGAATGTGGCCAATTGAGTGGCCGGTCACATGCGTCTGTGTCTTCTGCATGAACACAATCATTTCAATTGCCTTGCTACATTTAACTTTTTTATTATTATTATTGTTTTTGTTGTTGTTGCTCTGTTTTTGTGTCGCACTTAAATGTCAAATGACATTTTCAATAGAATTTCTTTCAATTTGCTTGCGCATTTTTAATAATGAAAATGTAAGAATTTTCTCAACGAAAAAACGCACCGGCCAACCCTTGTTCATACACACACACATACATACACACAAAAAAAGTAAAATTACGCTTTTTTCCCTGCTTGCTTGCTTGCTTGTATAACTTGAAAGCATGCACATGTAGCGACGACGGCTGTGCACATAGGAGATTGCCGACGCTTTAATGATGCCACAACAACAACAACTATGTGGCAAGCTATTGTTACGCACACACACACACATTCACATACGTGAACATTGAAAAAAAGATACAATCAATCATTCCATTTAACCACGCCTATCTCCTGTATTACTCAGCACAAAAATGGACGGCCTTTAGATGCGCCGCAGCCGGTGAACAGCAACAACAAAAAAACGGAAAACTGTAATGCTGCCGGCGTTACAACGTCAACAGCGGCAGCAAGGATCAATTTTGTCGGCAGCGCGTCAACGTCGGCAGCGTAACCTAGACGCACACACACACACATTTATGTACTACAGTACAGTTACACAAGCAAGCTAGCGAGTGAGCAAGCAAGCAAAGCAATTGGCTAAAAGGAGCTGATGCTGTTGTTGTATGTATACGCAGGCCATATTTCGTTTTGTTGGTGGTTGTTGTTGTCGCGCCACTCTGCGCATGTTACATAAAAGTATGCAATTAAAAGTCAACGCCACAAAAGGGGATGATTTCACCAATACAACAGCGACAGCGGTGTTCAGCCATATAGACACAAAGACACTCACACAAATACGAAGAGCTCCTACTTTTGCGCTTAATCCTTGTGCAATTGCCTGTACAGCGCTGCTCGGAAGCACAAAAAGGCGTTTATGACAATTTTTCTTTTTTTTCATTTTGTTCATATATTTATGTACGTACATATATGGTCCGTCGCTTTGATTATATGCATCCCCATGACTTCATCTTGAAGTTTCATTTTAGTTTAATCGAAATTGTAATTATAAGTTGTAGGAATTTCAGTGAAATGTGTGAAGTCGGTTGGGAGGCCTAGAAATTTTTTTCTTTAAACGTGTTTTGTGTTGGTTATTATTATATACAGATAAGCTTATCGACAGAACAATAAGATCTTCTCTAAAATTATACGAAGAAAAATATTATTTATCAGGACTGAATATTATTGAGGACTGCTGCCTAGTTGACCGGAGGACTGCTACTTTGGCCGGAGAAATAGCGAATCTATTCCGGTTACATAGACGTCATTGTTGTGGTAATTGTTCGATATGCATCTTAAGGGCCTGTAACGTTAATAGATCATTCACAAAACATTGGTTCTTCATGTCACACTATATAAAGAGTGCCAAAAGCATCAAATCGTAGCTAGGACGTGATGTTTTGTATCTTCGCTGACTGGTAACAGTATTAATGGAGTTTCTATACAAAATATGGATTGTGGCTTGAATGTACTGTGTGTTTCGACATCATATTCACTGTAAAGATCGTGTAAGCCTATTACTACAATTTACAGCTCCAAAAATTCTACATGCCACACTGTATTTACAAAAAATATTTGTCACTTGTTCTCAAGACACTTCAAGCTTTCACCATTCCATATCGTCACCTGAAATGCAAAATAACGTATCATCAAAAAATTCGAAATTGGGTTTTTTATTGATTACGATTCAACACATCATATTACATAAGTGTCAAAAATTTTAGGCTTCTGCGACCCAAAATACCCAAGTTATATTAAAAATTCAAAAAAACGTATCAACAAGTGCATGCTTTCCTTAAACAAAATAACGTATCATCACTAATGTAAAAATAACAGAGTATTTTTTTTTTTTTATAACGGAGTTAGCCTTGATTTATTGTTATGTTTGTTTCTATTAGTTATGTTTAATGTGCTTTGGTGATATAATTTAAATCGTTTTTATACTGAAAGTTATAAAACAGGTAAAACAAGAAAAGTGTTGTGAAATAATAAGATGTGTTCCATAATTAAAGATGCTGAAAATAATAAAGAAAATGTGCAAGGTTGTAAAAAAATTAACAAAAGGGAAGAAAATATAAAAAATCGAATGTATGGTAAACAATATGACGGCTTATCAAAAGGAAATATTTGCGAAAGGAAACCACGAGAAATAAAAGCAGCATGCACATCTAATTATTGTGTACAAAGTTCAACTCGGCATTGTTCTCTTTATTCAGAAAATGTGCGGAAGGAGATATTTGAAAATTTTTGGCAAATGTCATGGGACCAAAAGAAAGTTTATGTAACTAGCAGTATTGAAGTTCATGCTAAAAAGCGGATTTATGTACAAAATTCCCGACGTTCATATTCAAAATCCTATTTTTTGCATCATAAAAGAGTACGTCATCAAGTGTGCAGTAAAATGTTTTTGTCAACCCTTGGTATTTCGGAAACTATGGTAAGAAGTTGGTTGAGTTCCAGTGAACTTTATAGCACTCAATTGGGTCCTGAAAATAAAAAAAATTTGCAAGTGGAAAATCGAAGAAACACAATACGGGAAAAAACCTATCAAGATAGATTAAATTATTTAATTAAATGGTTGGAAGACATTCCGAAACTAGAATCCCATTACCGACGTCAGTATACAAATAAATTGTATTTTCAATCAGAATTTAAATCGTATGCAAATGTGTATGAAGTTTATTCTCGAGACTGTAAATCGCATAATGCAAATGATATCGCTCCTATATCCTTCCCAAATTTTATGAAATTTTTAAATACAAATAATTTATCGATTTTTAAACCAAGAAATGATATGTGTAACACTTGCATATCTTTCGAATCAAAAAATATCTCAGTGGAACAATATGATGTCCACAGAAAAGATATAAGGGAAATAAGAGAAGAAAAAAATAATGACATTGAAAGTGCTAAAGCGGGCTTATGCTCTTTATTATGTATGGACATGCAAGCGGTAAAGCTTATTCCGCAGTCAAAGGCAAATGCATCTTATTACAAAATGAAACTTCAAGTTCATAATTTTACTATATATAACGTTATTACTCATAAATCTGACAACTATGTCTGGGATGAAACTGAAGGCAGTCTTGTTGCTTCGACTTTCGCAACAATTGTAATAAAGCACATAAAGAAAGAAATACTTAATACCCCAAACATCCATCACTTTATTATATATTCTGATGGTTGCTTTTATCAAAATCGGAATGCAGTATTATCCAATGCCTTAATATCGTTTTGTGTAGTAAACCACATTACCATTGAGCATAAGTATTTAGTCGTAGGGCATACACAAATGGAATGTGACTCTACTCACTCATTAATACAACGCAAAATGAATAATAAATAAATTAATTTGCCCTCCCAACTAGTTCAACTAATGAAAGACGCACGAAAAAATCCATATCCACTAGTGGTTCATCACCTACAACACAGTTATTTCCTGGATTATGAAAATCTTCCAAAGCGGTATTCATCTATTCGACCAGGTAAACAATTTTACATCTATTTACATACGTACATGCACAAAACTTTGACAAGTTTTATGCTCAGCTTTCTATTCTATTTTTATTTACTTATTTAAAATATTTATGGATTTTTAAAATAAGTAAATTATTTTATTTTATTATATATTTGTTCTCTCAGGTAATAAAGTTGGAGATCCTACAGTAAATATGATTCGTGCTTTGGCATATGATACAACGGGATCCATATATTACAAAACCTGTTTTAAGGACGAGTATCAGCTTCTTCCAAAAAGGACTACCAGAAATTTTGAAATTCAGCAGCCTAATCTTTTGCACCCGCAAAGGTTAACGATATCCAAGAAGAAATGGCAACATCTGCAGGACCTAAAGGCTTTGATTCCAGCAGACTGTCATTACTTTTATGATAATATACCTTTTGAATAATTAATTGTTTAATAAACAATTATTAAACATTGTTCTCATTTTGACTTGAAATATTTTAATTTTTTTTAGTACTTATGTACATATTAATAATAAAAATAACATGAAATATGGACTTTGGCACCTGTTATTCTATTTAAAATTAAAAAAAAAGTATTAATATTCCAATTTAAAATTTTTATACAAATTTAGATTGATCATACGTTATTTTGATTCAGAAATGAAAATTCAAAATAACGTAAGACACCTACTATAAAATTAGCAGAATTTTTTTTTTATTTTTTTCCTAAAATATACTTATAGTGTTATGTTAATTCAGATTTGAAAATTTTGTTTCAATATCGCAAGTGGTTTTCTTTTTATACGGTTTTTTGCTTCTCCTGTAAACTTACGAAAAGTGATGTTACGTTATTTTGCATTTCAGGTGACGATATGTAATATTATATATACGTTTATACGAGTAATAAGTAAACAGTAATAGAAGAGTAGATAGTACCAAAATTGCGTAAAAGGTTGAGTTTTGGGATACTCGCTATAGCATTGCCGATATTTCAGTGTCCGCATTAAAAAAAGGACAAAAAAGAATAAAAAAATATTGTTTTTAATTCTGAATTAAATTTAAATATTTTTGCAAAAACACGAGATTAATAAAATAAAATTAGTTCGGTCTTATATAAATCTTAAAAATGTCATTAAGGAACTACATTATAATCTAAAGTCAAAATTATATTTTCTTAATCCGAAAATTGGGTTCCATTTTTTTGAGGTTTATCTATTGTTGGCGATAAGAAAATAGGTATATTTATAATAACTAAAATCAATAAAAAGTGTATTGAGAATTCAGCATATAAGGCTATTCCATGCGAATAGAAATATACAAAGATGATTACAAATGAGGAATAATAAAAGTTATGCACTCAGGGTACAAAACGGGCTATTACACCAGGCGGTCGGCACTTAAGGGGTTATATACATACATATGTTGAAGTCGGACAAAAACTTGAAATTATTTTATTCGTTTATCTTAAAGTATACGTTCTTAAAAATGTTATAGAGATAGAAAGTTTTGCATCTTGCTCCGCTACACTAGACAAAAGTGTACTTTAAACGCGATTATCTCGAAATCATGTTTTCCCGAAAACGTCCTTGCGGTGACTTGAATTGCCCAACGAGTTTTCAACCGATTTAAATATTTTTTCTTCAAATTGTTCGTAATTTAATTGCCGTGTCCTTGAAAGATTTCATTTTTTCGTTTAAATGTTCATATCAATATTATAAATTTTTCAATACATTTCATCAGACGAAAAAGGCAACCTTTTTGAGCAAATCGTCCCCGTTTGCGTTTGCAGAAAAAAATGTTCTCATTTCAATGAATCGTTGAAGGACACCACAAGTCCCCATACCAACGAAATTTGTTTGGTTTTATGCTTTCAGTTGAGCTGATGCACTGGAAAAAGTAGTCACGCCAAACCTATTTGAAAAACGCGTTTTGCGTAAATTGTCATAATTTTTACAGTTATTAGTATTTTTTATGTTTTTGAGCTGATTTTACAGATTAGACATTGTACTAAGCAAAAGGTGTACCAAGTATTCAATAAAAATATGGCTATATACCAACATATATATACTCAACATACTCAACATATATAACCCCTTAATCACTGATTAAATTAATAAACCCTAAAATATCAATATATTCTACAATACCATGACATGGAATTTGAATATAAAGATTGTTCTAATATATATACCTGTACACTGTAAGATCTAGAACAGATCTACAGCCATGGACTGTAAGAAAGACATTTACGATGCTGTTTATTTTAAATGGCAGTTATTTATATTTATTGGTAAAAGCTTTCGAAGAAACGAAAAATCGTATTTTAAAATCCTGCTTAAAATGATCTTTCAAGAACAAAGCCTTTCAAATGATTTCCAGCCACATTAAATACATTTTTTTTAATTTTTTCCGTTAACTGAATTGAAAAATGTCCAAAATAACTAAAATATGCATCGATAAGCCACGCCGCTCATTTGTCGCAACAACGCTAATGACTATCAAAACCAATTAAAAACACTTTATGTCAAAATATTTAACATCAAACCCATTCGAATTTTTGATAGAGCATCATAGGCCACTGACCACAATCTTACCGCTGACAACAGATAGAGAAAAATGAATCTTTGTAACTATAATATAAAAAAAAACTATAAACAAAATCTAAAACACAAATATACATGAGATCAAACGATTGACGCTTAGCATGTAGATCATGTAGACCACCGCCAATGAAACTGTCGGTACAAATGGACTCGAATGTAGTGTAGCCCCGCTAAGATGGTAACCACAAGATAAAGAAGATAAATGTATTTTTGATCATAGAAAAGGTAACCGAAATCGTTTATAATACCATATCTAAGGTAGTCTTACAATATATCCTTTAGCATACAAAGACAGTGCAAGACAGTGCGAACACAGTTTGTCTAACATTTGCGGCTATTTGATGTGGTTAATGATGGATATTGTGTTGAACGTTTGACAAATAGTTCTTTTGTCGGTCGGTTGGACGGCAAGAGAGCGCACTTGCTTTTTTGGTGAGAAGAAAGCAGTGAAAGTATGTAGGAACAAATTTACATTTACCATGAAAACTTTAGTGATCCACAGTTAGATCATCAATAAAATACGCGAAAATTCGATGACACCAAAGTGACGCTGACAGGCGGCCATGCCAAACAGACATAAATAAACAAAGGCCCATACAGAAAGCAAAAAATTGAGCAGCACCTTCAGCTCTCTTTGTGGTGTTGAAGATTATGTAAAGACAAGTGATCTACGCACTGAATCTTCCAACTGAAAAGTCAAAACAAGCATTACTATAAAGTTCAAAAGGGCAAACACAAGTCAGCCGAAAGACGGCGGCGACGACGCAATGACATTTAGACACTTTGACTTGACAATATTTGTGTAGATTAATCATTTATCTCCTGTTCACTTGTCAGTAAACGCGCGTCCGTCAAAGGAATTATGTGTTGCTGTGGTGTAATGAGCTGGTGATTATGTCAGTTTGTATGCGCTCCAAGTAGGGAATCTTTTTTTAGGAGCCGTTATGTAATCAAAGATGTTAAACAGATATTAAAAAGAAAATTTTAAAGGCTTTAGAACTTCGAAATCCATTTTAATTATACATAACTGCATATCAAATATAACTGCGCTTTCGCCGTCTGCAGTTTGTGTACTACCTTCTCACATACTCGTATATTCAGGTATTTTCGCATAATTATAATGTTTATTGCTCATCATCGAGTGGTTCGATGACAGTTGCAGTAATCAATTAGACACATTGCGAATATATGTTTTGTTAACGCCCATAATCGATTTGACATGTGAACTTTCGCAGCAATTTCCAATTCGACGAGACGGCGACGGGCCGAGTACTATGATATGTACATATGTACATACACATGTTATGTATGAGACAGTATATGACAGTAATTGCGGTTAGGCAAGTGGTGTGTTTATTAAAGCAGTGTTGCCACGTGCAAATATTTAAAATTTAAATTCAACTCATAATTTTTTAATAAAAAATAATTTTTAATTCCTTTCATTTAATTTTTTATAATTTTTTTGGAAGTGATTGTCAAAATTTTCGATATTATTATATAGTCATTCGAAGTCAAACTTTCTTTGAAACACTTCCAAAATATTTTGAAACCATAAAATGTCCTTTTGATATACAAAAACGGTATTTTCAAAAATTTAAAAAGGATTTTGAAAATCGTCGTGCTTTGTTTTGGAGGTATCTAATATAATATAGAATGAACTATCATGGGAACGGGCTTATTTTAGCCCGTTTTAGCTAAACAACGTTCCAAAAGAAACTTAATAACATGTATTTGAAAAGAATATTAGTAGACGACTAAGGTATATTGCTTAAAAGTATAAAAACCCAAAAAATTCCCTCTTATAATGCTTTTTTTTTTTTGTAAAGCGGTCCTTGGTGGTCTCTCAGAAATCTGATAGTAAAGGGTTTTTCAATAAGAGCGCTACAAAATTTTTTTTTGTAATACAAAAACGGTTTGGGATATCAATGAAATCGTTTATTCCTGTGAAAGTACATTCGATGCCATTATATACGGAACTGGGTTCCTTTTGCATGGCCCCCACGGGCACGCTTGCAGAAGTCCACACGCTGAACTCAATATTCGACGGTTTTCAAGCATAAATCGGCCGATACTACTGCAATTTCACATTCGATGTTCGTACGAAGTTCATCAATCGTCGCTGGCTAGTTGGCTTAGACCTTAGACTTGACGTAGCATCACAGGAAATAGTCTAATGGCGTCAAATCACACGACCGAGGCGGCAAATTGACTGAGCCAATTCGTGAGACAACTCGTTCACCAAACTTGGTTGACAATAAATCGATTGTGACATTCGCTGTGTGGCTTGTGGCGCTGTCCTTTGGAACCACATATTGTCCATGCTAATATTTGGTTATCATTGAGCAGTAGCGAATCCCATTGAACATCACGGAAGAAGTACGGTTCAATGACGCCGCCGACCCATAAACCCCACCTAACCGTAATTTTTTACGGGATACAATGATGACTCATGGAGTACGTGTAGATAACGCATATTTTGCTAATTGACGAAACAATTAAGCCAGAAATGAGAATCATCGCTGAAGATAATTTTTCGATGAAAATCTGGATCATTTTCAAGTTGTTGCTCAGCCCAATTCACAAACATACGACGATTCTGGTGGCCAAGCGGCTTCTGTTCTCGCATCAATTTGATCTTGTAAGGATATAGGTCAAGATCTTTTCGAAAAAATCGCCACATCGATGCCACACAACGTTTGAAAAGGATGTGTGAGAAACTGATTTAGGTCTTCCTCAATTGATACGCTAGCGGCAGTAATATTCTCGACACTACGGGCACTTCTTTGTCTCACTGGAACGGAAAAATTTTGTACTGTTCCTGTGGATTTAAATTTTTCCACTAGACGGTCAATTGTTGAACTGACAGGACGAATATGACGAGCATAAATTTGACGTAGCGCTCTTGAAGTGAGTCCACTGACTCCTAATTTCAGTAGTAAATTTTAATAATTTCGAATCGTAGTTGGATCGTATATTTTTCCATGATGAAATGGCAAACCTTACTGAAGAGAAATGTCAAAAGAGCGGCGTCGTTTGCTATCCCTATAGGTCTACTTTAGTGGCGTCCTATTGCAAAACCCTTTATATGATTGTAAGATATTGCCATTCGATTGTAAATATGACCGCAACTCTAGGTATGTAAGGGCCGAAAGAGCTTTTTATTTTCTTGATTTGAATTTTATAAATTAATTTTAAATAAATTCTTGCTACAAAGATTTCCAAATTAAAATAAAATAATTGAAATTAATATTTATAAAAAAATATTTTCATGAATTTATAGTTCATAGTGCCAAATCTTACGAATCCGTTTATCAAACCAATACTACTGATCTCCAGGTAATCGCAAAACAAACCAACTTAAGAAAGGTTTATTAGCATAAATATCCATACAACTCATTGATTTATGAAAAAATTCAGAAAATCATATTTACAGTTAAGAAAAAACAGAGTTATATCTCCGTTAATTTCGGCAACTTGAGTGCCGCCCACCTTCTATTATAATTTAAACGCCAAGCTACTTATGCTTACTGAACTAGACAAGCTAACTAAGCGCCGCCTTGTACCGGAAGTCATTCGAAAGTCTGTGTTGGATAATTGGCGTTACACAACACTGAAAAGGTGGCAACACTCGCGCATACAAAAAATGTTTAACAACAACAACAAAGTAGAAGGAATAACCATGCGAACAAATACAATAATGACGGCGCAATAAAAGGGGCGTAACTGTATACAAATGAATGAAGTGGAAGAAGAAGAAGAGGCAGCAGTAAATGGTAATTGAAACAAAAAACACGACGGAGAGATTGGCAATAAAAACAGAAAATATGCATGTGTGTGTGTGTATGTATGCAAATAAAACATAAGTTGAGTATAAAAAGTAAAATAAAATAGCAAAATAAGCATTTCTACTACCGCATTTCACAAAGATAGTGTATATACATATGTAAGTATGTACATATGGATATGCACATACATGTATGTTTGTACATCTGTATGCTTTATACTTTTTGTCTTCAACTACAAATGCTTGTTTTATGGTTTTTATATACACATTTTGTTGTTTTTATTTTCTTTTATTTTCTAGCTGATGGACGTTGGTCGTTTGCAACTCGATTGCGAACAATGGCAATTAACGGAACTTGTGGGGTGTGAAGCGAAATGAAAGGGAGGCGTGCGATTTAATAGCTTACTGTTTGGTTGATAGCCAACTACTTGGCTACCTGAATTGCGCATAACAATTAAAGAAATTATTATTAAATTGCTAGTTACATACACACATGCATGCATACGAGTACATACATATGCTTGCATAATGTAGAAAAAGTGTCAAAAGGACATGTATGTATGTAAGTATAGATGAAAGCATCCCTCTAATGCGAGATTACAGCTTCTAATTTTTACAAATACACTAAAGCTTAGTAATCTTTAATTTTTTTATTATTTTTGTTATTAACATTTAATATTGTTTTCGTAAAACTTATGAGCATATTATAAGAGGCCAAATCTAATGATAATTGTTTATTAATTGCTTGTAACTGTACTGAAATTAATCAAGAAACATGTTTAGCCCTCATTTTTAATACTTTTTTGGTTAATTTTCTTAAACTTCGAAGAGCATATTCGTTGATCTCTGTGTCATACGGGTTTTTATAACCCACTGAATAGATTTTTGACCTCTAGATGGATGCTTCATCCAACGCAAACTCTTTATATGATCCATGTCATCAGATCAGATCATGGTACAGATCATAGTACTTGCCATTTATCAAAAATCTGAACTAAACAATGAATCTTCAAGACTTGAAAAAATAATTAAAAATTAATATAATTAATAATTAATTAAAATTAAAATAATTAATAATTAAAATTAAAATTTTTTGGATATAAATCTTTTAAGACAACTACAATTTTTTTTAAATATTTTTTTAATTAAAAACAAAAATTATTTTAAATATTTTAATTTTGTTTAATAATAATTTTTTAAGTACTGCATTTATAATTAATGAATTAATAGGCAAATATCCTCTAGATATAAGTTACTGAATATTACACCAATACCTACATATTACATATCGGATCCTCATGCATTATTTTTTCACACCAACAAATTATATGAAAGATACAAGAAGCGCCACCTAGCGGTCAATAGATGATATAATTAAAAGCTCACCACTTGCGGCATCTACCGTCCACACAGCTGAATATATGTCCAATTGGATTTTAACATTCAGCAACTTTCTTATAAGCACACACACGCAAAGCAATTGTGTTGAAAGCATTCGCGGTCAAGGTGAAAGATAAACAAGATGACATATATTGGAAATCAACGAATTGCACAAACAAAAAGTGTGGTGAATATAAAACGCCGGTAAAAACAGATGTTTTCTTTCATGAGCAAAGTGCGAATGCAGTTGAAAGAAAGAGTGTTGTCAGACAGGCAAGCGAAAAAAGGGGGATAAAGGGAGAATATACAAATTGGGATAAATGAAAAATAATAAAAACAAATATTTATAGCATACTAAAGAATTATTAGTATATATATATATAAATAAATGTGTAAAATAATGTAAGGATATTTGCAATTTGATAATGAGCAATTAGTGAGATAAAATAATATTTTTTTCTAGTGTGATTTATGTATTTAAAAATGTGTTAAAATCTTGGTGACAAAAATGAATGAAATCAGTCTAGAAATATATTATTCATCTCATATTATGTATGTATGTAATGACTTTATTTATGATAGTGGCTTTCATGTCGAATATGTACATACAGATGTAGGTCAGATTGTGTGTTATCTTAATGAAAATTAAAATAAATCAAAATTAAATAACTAAGTTACGAGATTATAAAATTTTCGGTTACACCCTTCCTTATTTGTTAGAACTAGTTTACTTAGTTAGTTTAAAATAAATTTGCAAGTAAGGTGCACCCTAATATAAATATTTATTTATTTGGGGAACTTTTCCGGAAGATTTTGTATTAATAATAATTATTGAATATGCAGCAGCTTAAATCAACAAAAGTTACTACTAAATCAGACATATTCACGGAAAACTAGAAAATATTAACAAATAATAACTTCAATAGAAGCTAACACTCATCCCTTTATATATATAAAAACAAATAACAAACAATTGGAAGTCATTCAATGTACTTAAAGCAAATGAAATCATTTTTATAAGCATTTATCGTGTTTACACACCGATTAAACCGGGAGGCAACAGCCGATATACACCTGCAGGGCAAGCGAAGTATTGAGACAGTGAAAATTACCAACAAAAAATGCGCTTGAATTGCGAACGTCAGCAATAATCGAATAAATTTCTGTTTTTCTTTGATTTCTTTATCAATTTGCATACAAAAAATATTCTTTGCGTGTAAATGTGGAAAAATCGGTCACAAGCTTATTTCTTATTGTTGTTGGTGGTGAATGTTTTGTTTTTACACTTTTTTCGTAATTCAGTAATAAAATCAGCCGACGCGACAGATTTTCAAGCTATTTCCATGGAAATATGTATGGATGTAAATATGTATGAATGTAAATAAGTCAAGTTCTGCGCATTAATCGACACTTAAATGCAAAACTAGTGCCGAGGAGCGTTATCGTCGACGTAGTGTAAATGCGAGTACCAAAGAAATAAATAATTAAGCTATTTAGCAACTGAGTCACTAAGTTTCTAGAAGTGTCAAAAAATGTAACAGGCTTAATGTTATATATGTAGAAGAAAGTAAGCACAATTCTTTACAACCAAAAAGCTATTTTATCAATTCTGCTAGGGATTATTATGTTATATCATAATTCTTCTGGAACATATAATATATCAGATTATTAAGGTTGTAAAACTTTCCGGTTGAATTTTAGTCGGGATTAATAGACCAAGCCAGCTCCAAAATAGATCACGATCGCACTGTGGTCCAGTTAATAACCAATTAAAAATAAATTTACAAAAATTGAGATATACTTAGTTCAGATCAATCTGGGACACATGTGATCAAGCAGTGGAAGCAGTGAGTAAAAAAGACAGCAATAAAGTTTCAAAAGAAGATCATGGTAAGATTCTAAAATACTAAAGATATAATATTTTTGAACTAAATAATGATTCTGGTCTTACATTCGGCGGATTGAGCTTAAAAGAGAATTTGCATATGTAAATAAAAACTTTTATGAAAGCTTTATGAAGAACATAGCTTTCTTGAATCCAGACTTGTGATTTGACAATACAGTTTATCAGCTCCCAGAAATAGAAAAAAACTTGTTGATAGCGCATAAATATCGTACTATAAATAATAAAGGAAGACGGTGAACAATAGTAGAACAAAAGAGGGGTGGAAATAAACAATGTGCTATAAGCATACAAATAATTTGCAAGATCCAAATTCGGCACAAAACACAAACTGAGAATGAATAACAGAAAAGAAAAGCATAAAAGACACAAATAATAAGAAAAAAAAAAAATAAATAAAAATAAATAAAAAAAGTATAAAACAAAAATAAAATATAAAAAGTGTAAAAAAACAACAACAAAAAAATAACAAAAAATGAGGTAACCTAAACTGAGACAAATTGACTCAAAAATAGAACGCGCAAAAAAAGAGACTACAAAATATGAATGTACGTAAATATATGTGCATAAGAATGAAGAATGAGCTAAGAAAGTTCAATGAATCATTTTCAAGTCAAAAAGCTAGTGGCTGACTGGTTGACTCCGAAGTTTCGCCAGAGTTCGTTGGCTGGTGCGATCACGTAGGTGAAGGCGCTACTACGCAGCTCCAACGAAAATAGTAAGAAACTAAGCGCACAATTATAAGAAAGCTTAAAATTAGTTGGATCCAGACAACAAAAGAAAAACCAGAACTAACAATAAGACAGCGCTACAATGCTCAGACACTAATATATACACATTTGAGTCTGTCTCTAAACTTATACCCAATAAAACATTGTTATTTAATATCCGTTTGGCGTTTGCGCTCTGGCATCCTATTGACAGCTAAGATCGGAAATCTACCGTTTGACAATTGAGACCCATTTGACATCTGATATCTGACATCTTGATTTAACACCTGATTTCTGTTTGACAAGTGCCATTTTCTAGTTGATATCCGTTTGGCATTTGTCATATGACTTCCGTTTGACATTTAAGATTCATCATACATCCATCTGTCATTTGTTATAAGCCATTTTTTGACATTGGACATTTGCCATGTGACATCATTTTGATATTTGCCATTTGACGTCTATTTGGCACCCATTTGGCATTTGCCCACTGATATTCTTTTAATATTTGAGATTTGACATAAATCTGACATTCCTTTGACGGTCATCTGTCATTCGTTATCTGATATCCATTTGCCATTTGACGTCAATCTGACGTTTGCCATCTGATTTTCGACATTTCTAACTGCATTACGCTTGAAACTAAATGTTTACTGGGTATACAGACATTTGATCAAAACCCTGTCACACTTGAGTGCCATAAATGGAAGGCACAGGTGAAGCATTAATTAGTGTTAAGACCACATGCACATACAAATATAAATACATATATATACTCGTATGTATTTGAAGACATGCGAAACTATTTCTACATAAAATACAAACTTTCATGTTTATGTAGCCTTTGTGCACGTAAATATATATATGTGCATATACATAAGTGTATTTTTGTATGCATGATCGTTAATTGCCGGTTGTTGGTTATAAGACAGTTTTCTTTCATTACGTTTTCTTGTTGCTTTTTCGGCCACACTAAATGTGTATTTTTTCGCAAATTTTCAAGGCATATTAGACGAGTTTCACATAAAACCTAAAGACCTGTAGCGATTTCTCAGAAACTGCAGCCTAGTTACAAAGTTTTATTATGTATTTGCACTTCAAATCGGAATGAATATAGTACAATTATCGCGCTTGAAGTTCTTAGAAGTATTATCATAAAAAAATATCAAGAAATTTTAAATAAATTTAAATACTTTTATAATATGATATTTATATACAATTTTTATATAAATTATGAGTATTTATATAATAAAAAAAATTAAATTTTAAAAATATTCAAGAGAATATTTCATTTCAAGAGTAAAATAAAGTATTTTTGATTATAATACCCGCATACTATATGAGGGTTGTAACTTAAATTTTCGACAGGAAAAATGTTTACTATCACACATTGAAGAATAATCCAAATTGAATTTCAACGACCTTTGCTATACGCAGGTTGGCCTTGTCTATGTTATAAAAATCGAATTCATGACAGATTCAATAAGCGTGTCCTAAGCGATCTCAAAGTATTTTTTTACGATGCTTGACTTTTTGTTTTCTATGTAATACTTGGAATGTCCAGTGTTTTGAAAATAATTTCAGCTCTGGCAATGAATATCGCAGGAGTAAGCTAGAATCAGTGGCCCAGGCCGTGTTGACAAATCCGACCAACTAACTAGAGATTGCAATGCGTTTATTGGAACCACTAATTTTCCGAACGTTTTCTGTAAATTGTTGAGTTTTTTATGGAAACTCTTATTATTATATGGTATTACTCTTCCTAAATTCAACCTAAAAATGTAAACTTCTTCTTGACTGTCGTAGACACCGCTTACGCGGTTATAGTCGAATCCACAACAGCGCGCCATTTATTCCTCGTTTTGGCAGTTTGGCGCCAATTGGTAATACCAAGTAAAGCCAGATCCTTCGCCACCTGGTCCTTCTAACGGAGTGCAGGTCTTCCTCTTCCTCGGCTTTCACCAGCATGTACTGCATCGAACACTTTCAGAGCTGGAGGACTTTCGTCAATTCAAACATGACCTAGCCAGTCGTCGAATAACACATACAGCTCATCGTTCCATCGTCTGCGGTGTTCGCCGTTGCCAATGTTTAAGGGACCGTAAATCTTACGAAAAACTTTTCTATCGAAAACTCATAATATCGTCTCATCGGATGTTGACATCGTCCACGCTTCTGCACCATAAAGTAGGACGTGAATGATGAGGGAATTGTAGAGTTTGGTTTTTGTTCGTCGAGATAGGTGTTGTTTCCAATGATATCGATATCATAGGCGTACGCCCGCAGCTGAAGATTGTACCTTTTTTGTTTAACTCTATGGCTCGTATTATTTTCTCCAGCAACAGGTTAAATAAGTCACACGATAGTGAGTCACCTGTCTGAAACCGAGTTTGGTATCGAACGACTCGGAGAGATCATTCCCGATCATGACGGAGCTTTTGGTGTTAGTTTTTTGTGATATTATTAGTATTAGTTTTGCAGGAATACCAAATTCAGACATAGCAGCATAGTGGCAACTCCTTTTCCAAGGTTCAAAATCTAACCTAAACTAATTAAATGAAATGAATTCAGCATATCGAAAATACCTTCAATTCTGCAAAGCTGGATCGTTCATTGTTTCAATCAATATGGTGTCACAATGGAGATTTAATACCACTTCACTTAACTTTTTTATAAAAAAAGTGCTGAATCCCTCATCATAACAACTTTCATTCATACACTTGAATCTTACTACTTTATATGTAAGCAAATTGTTGTTGTAAGAAATTATTTTGTATGATTACTTAATTCTCAGAATTTTGCTTATAATTGTAGATGAAAGCCCAATACTTATGCAAACCTTCATTGTTTTATAAATAAAATAAGCTACGCTCGTATTTTTATATTTTTCCATATATAAATAATATGCATATAGTAAATATTTATAAAAAAATGTCATCATTTGTTGTGCCTCCAAAAATGGACACGGATATAATACAAGTAAGTACACACCGAAATGATTGTTGCTTACTGAGCTTTCAAGTGCATGCGCTTTGAAATCACATTTAATGACGAACGTGTCGCAAAAATGACCGACCGCAGCAGATTTATTATTATTTTGCAATCGCCTCAATACATACAAACATACGAACATACACGTGTTCGCATACATTTTGGTACAAATATATGCACATATTTACTATTTAAGTAGGTTTGTGTGTATGCATATAATTATAACTATGATTATTGTATGTGTGTGTATGTATGTATGCTAGTTGGTCGTCGACTTAGAAAATGTCGACCAGTGGTTAACCTTTGCGAAATCGGTACGAATATCATTGCCATCGTTGAGCTTTGCTCACACGCTCGCCACTCGAGCTGAGCGCGAGTAACGCGTTTTAAGGCAAAGCTTAGCGGCAAAGAAAGTAATTAAGCGATAATGCGTACAGTTGTGAGGGGAAAATTTGTAGTGAATATTTGATAATATTTTTATTTTGGCAATATGTATGACTTTGTGTTGTGAGCCTCATTATTCTACTTGCAGATGGAAGTTTGGCTAGGAGTATAAAATTTTAATATAATTCTTTAAAGCCACCGTAAATAACGGTAACTAATACAACTTAAAAGCATAATGGGTACATTTTTTTAGATATTATATCAAACATTCGTGTGGAAAATGGAAGCCTGACAGCATTGAAAGTGTCTAAGTATAGAAATGTAAACACCAACCAATTCCTATCAAAAATGCCTAACCTTGGAAATAGCTGCAGAAACTTTAAAAGCTTGTTAGTGAAAATCAACAATTGGTTCAAGACCTGCGGTTAAAATTATTATAATTATATTAGATAAGGGATTATATTTTTTACTAGTTGTTGCTATACAATAATATTATATTCGTACATTTTGGGAATGTTAGAATAAATTAATAATAAAGAGTAGACAAATTAGTCAATTAAATCTAACCTTAGGTGATGTTATAAGGCTGTTTCTCAAAGAGATAAACTATAAAATACAGTCCTTTGTGAAGCCAGGATCCCTCCTAGAATAGCAGAGTTTATTCATTTCTATATTCGCTATTTCGCGATCTTACTCGAAAAAATGTGATCCCGCGAAAGCGTGACATTACAAAAGAAAGTGATGAGATGATTCCACCTTCTTCTAGCCTAGTCTACCTAGCTTCTACAGCTAGCATCCGGTAAGATTTTTAACCTTACAGCGTGTATCCCGATGGGACAATGACCAGTAACGACTAAGGAGAGGTAAACTTTACTGAGGGCAAGAGCTCGGTAGACCTCCTGCGATTCACCTTAGGCCAGAAGGATCTGGCGACTGCGCAAGGGTCCGTGATTGATTGATCAGCGCTTGCCTAGCTCAGCCGAGGCTCATCTGTCCAGTAGTAAAACTCAATAGGACAACGGTGATTCTACATGTTTCCAGGATACAAATAGTGAGACTGACGTTTTTGACCTTGCAAGCTCATCAGCTTTACAATTTCCCGCGATTCCGCTGTGGTCAGGAACCCAAACCAATCTAATCGAAAAGTATTTCCTCAACCAACCTTGAGCTCATAATCAGCGAACTCAAGAATAGTATCGCCGCTCTACTATCGGAGTGGATTGTCACCTTCCTAAAGGTTGCTGCGCTTTGAAGCAACATATCTGTCGCTGCCTTAATAGCAGCCTCTTCCGCTGGAAAAACGATGCAATAGTCAGGAGGCCTGAAACTAAGGTTGATGCAGAGTACCCGACATTAAACGCCCCCACCAACCTTTCCCGAATTCTAATCTTAAAACAAGAAGAATATGAAGTAATGAGAACACATCCGAGAGAGTGGGAGTAAATTACGAAAAATGTAAGCGAAAACTATTATTTCGCACAAAACTGTAGGCTGTTTTCTGTTTCTATCAGATAAGTTCGTGATGCTATATTTTGCTTGGATTTACTACGCACAACCTTAAAAAAGCGATGTCATAACACTTCAGTGCAGAGGTACGAGGTGTGTTCAAAGAGTATATATTTAATACCTAAGAGGCATTACTTTGAGAAATAACGAATTTTAGAACCAAGAGGTCAACATTTTTATTGAATTCGCCGCATACAATATTATAAATAAATAAAGCATAAAAATATTCCAACTGAATAAACCAGATTATGTCAACACTATTTAGAATATGAACGGCCAATATTATGACAATTACTATTTTAAGTAACAACAGCAACAATCAATAAATAATAATACTGATAGTTTCACGTTTTCAATGATTCATGGCAATCAATTATGAAAAAACAACAACAACAACGTTTGTGAGGCACAAATATAATGAAAGCGAAATATCACAGATATAATAAATTTAAATATAAACAAATGTTACAATGTAAACATGCGCGTGTGTGTTTAAAATATGAGTAATGAATGCATCCCACGGCAGTTAACCATTATATACAAAAAACAAAAACAAAAATAAAAATAAAAAACAACAAAAATTAAAGGTAAACACAACACTCGATGGGCTAAAAATCAATATTTTAATATTAAAAGTCGGAAGAGAGAGAGAGAGTGAAGTCACTTGGCCTCAATACTTTTTTGTTTCGATAACTTATGCACACATGTGGGTGATAACAATACGGATAGATAATATGCAATGGAAATTATCACCATTAGTACCTACATAGGTAAAGTTGGTTCCATCGATTGCATTGGCAGCAACTAATCAAATGAAATGCTTTCGAATTGTCAACGGAACGTCTAACAACTCATCATAAAGTTTTGCTGTGAATGAATAACTTTCGAAAAGGGGTGAGTACTTGTGTCACAGCGGCATGCATAATTTATTGTATGCTAACACCATGGGGAGATTGAACAGTCATATATATTGTAGACTAGCGCAAAAGTTTTCGTTACTTCCGTTTGATCAACAGACTACTAGAATAGTTGATAAATTATCAATGTATGTATTGATATGCATATTAAGGATAAACTTATTCTATGTACATATAAGGTGTACCTTTAAAGGCATAAAACATTTTATGTTCCATAAACTTTGGCAAAGCCTTACAACTGAACAAATACATTTTTACCGTCCTGAATATTTTTTGTGGAGTAGTATAATCCCGATGCTATAGGATCAATCCACATTTTCTTATTCATAAAATAAATTGTTACAACAGAACGGAGCAACAAGCCATAAACTGCTTAAAACTTTATTGAGACGAACTTTTGATGGGAGAATCATACTAAGAAATTAAATTTTCTATGGATCAATTGATTTAACTCAGATATGCTACTGTTTGTGTTAGTACCTCAAAGCTATGGTCAATCAAATGATCTATGCTCATAAACCAGATGTGTTAGGGTAGAGTTGGAAACAATTTTCGACACGTTACGGCTTAGAAAACGACAGCTTGGCAAAGAAAGTGGGATAAAATGAAGTGACACCCTTTAGAAATGGATTAAGGATTAACTTATAGGAAATAAAATCGAATATTAGTTGGTGACTATTTAAAAGTATTAGATTTCGCTGCTGGTATCGAAATATGAGTAAAATGACAGCTGGACATGATGTGAGGCTACTAGAAAAAATTTTGCAATTAGCACTTTGCTAATGTCAATAAAATGGGTTTATTTTGAACTAGTGCGGAACTGGTATAATTCTGATCGAATTATAATATATCTCCCAATATATCTGTATTTCAAAAATACCAGTTACTTAAATGGGGAAAACACAGTCGACTTTTGAGTTGAGCTACTGGTTCACGCCAGTTTTAAAGCAGTCACTGATTTAATATCTAACTATATGTAAATTGATTACGTTGAAAACGTCAATACTCTCCCCTCATATTAACATACTACACTGAATTAATAATTCAACCGGATCCAGGTAAGAGCGTCAATAAGGTTTGATCCAATCGTATGATTGCCAAAAGTAGTGAAATGACACGACAGACATATAGGAGATTCTATATTTCACATGCATACACACATAAATAAAATATATAAAAAAATTATTTTATGCCTTCAAAAGCACTAAAAACAATTTTAAATTAATATTCTTCTTATTACCTATATTATACATTGCCTTGCATTTTTTATTTTCGCCATATTAATGAGAAAAAGTGTTAAGCAATTGTCTCGCAAATGTTAAAAATAAATATTACCCAAAAAATCGCGCGCTAAAAAAAAACTCAGACAATGCATATGCGTAATGCGGCGAAACGATGGAAATCACGACAAACACGTCCACAAACACAAGTGCAGTAGTACATACTTTCATTTACTAAATCATAACTGAGTACAAGTGAACGCTTTCACAAGGAGACTAGTGATGTACTATAGCTTTTCAGACTAGTATTCAAGTGGAACAAAATTGAACGATGCTTATAGTTATCACGAATCAGAGATCAGAACACAGTTTGCTATTAAAAACAGATTTTTAATAAAAATTATTGTTTTTTATCGTTTATGAATAGATTTTAGAAATTATAAATATTTCATACCAATTATTAAAGATTTTTCCTTAAATAACTTGTTATATGTTCTCAAGTTCTTAAACTTAAGTCCATGGAAAACACTTAAGGCAGTAGTCTGCTTTAGAAGCCGAAAGAAACGTTTTTTTAGCAATTTTTTTTGAAAGTGAAGGAAATGATTGTTGTAAACGGAATTTTGAGACGATAGTGTACTATATTTAAGGCTTAAAAAACAATATTTATTATTAAAAAATATTGAAATTTTTTCAAAGTTGTAAGTATTTTTCTGGAGCGCCTGGAGTCTGCACTTGTAAATCGGTGCCGGTGATGGAGGTCGTGCGATGCTCTGAAACAGTCGAACCAATTTTTTTTTCAATTTTAATAAGTTTCTATTCTTTATGAACTAAAAAAATACCAAAGAAGTTATAAAATTCGTAATTTTTTCGAAGTTTGAAAAAAAATTCACTTTTTTAAGAAAAATAATTGATTTTAAGTTGCAAAACAAGTAGTTTAATAAATTTAAAATAGTAGTTAGTTAATAGAAGATAATTTAATACTGAAGCTAGATCATTTTGGTTTTTTTCGATCGGACATATATTCGTTTTGCTATCGCCGGCACCGTTTTCTAACACTTGTGAAAATGAAAACTCGAAAAACGCGCTTTAAAGTCTACCTGAGCATTCGCACCTGCTCGACGCTCGGCCACTAAAACTGCTCTAGCTTCGAAAATATGTCGAATTGGCCTCTGGAATTTTAAAGACATATTCTTGGATAGTTTTGGAAGAGATTTAAAACAAAAAAATCGATTTTTTTGAAGCCTGACTACTTACTGCCTTAATTGGCAATAATTGAGAATTTTTATGATATTCAAGCAGACTTTTTCGGCAAAATTTTTTAGGGAAAATTGTGTAAATTCAATTTAACGCATTTAAATTACCCTGTTTTCCAAAAGTTTAAAAGTAAATTTTCAGGATTTACACTAAGATATTGCAGTGATTAATATGAAGGAATTTTTTAACAAAAAGTATTTGCATTGGTTTGGTTTGGGTTTTTGTATTGGAAAATTTTATATAATTTCATTCAATAGCAAAAAATTAGTAAATACTAGCCAAGAGATCAAAAGCAAAATACCAGATTTCGACAAACTGGCATAAATCGATCGACACCTTAACTGATAATTGTTAAACAAAACAGAACAACAGAACAAAAATAAAACGTGTGGAAAATTGTTATTAAAAATGTCATTAACACGTCTGAGGACTCATAGATACACCCTTATCAAAATGGAGTAGTACTGGTACAAAAAAGTATAGTACTAAACACACTTTCGTTTTTCTCCTGGGTATTACACAAATTTACTCATGACGTGAACGCATTCGCTAATAAAATTACATTTAATAAAATTGTGTGCATTTACTCTTCAACAACAACTACAACAACAATTTACTGGCGTGAGCGTGTCACCAACTTTTGCAACAGACGCGTCAACAGCATCAGCGGCCGAGGGGGCTGCATGCAGTAGCAACAGTAAAGCATTGGCAATTATGAAAAAAAAAATAAAACAGCTCACGGCAGCAACTGACCGCTTTGGCTGACTAAATGACTGGATGTTCTTGATTCGACGCGTTAAGGCGAACGCTTTGAAGATAAATTTGTTTTGCTGCTATTTTTGTTTCTTTTTATTTGTATTTATTTTTGAGTGTATAATTTTGCATTTGTTTTTGTTATTCTTTCTTTGCGCTCAATGCAAATGTATGCAAATAAATAGTCGAAACGTTTAAAAAAAAAATCGTTTTATAATAGAATAACGTTGAATCTGTTAGACCCCGAGGCGGGGCGACAAAAAAGAAAAGAAAAACAAAATGAAAATAAAAATAAAAAACAAACCCACTTTAGCTTGAGTTTAGTATAGTCAATTAGCGTTGACCCAAATGCAATTTTCGCATTTTTTATTTTTTTGCTTGCATCTAATTTTAGAAAGTTATGGACATTTGGCTGTTTCGTGCAAAGTCTGTGGTCATAAATTTATGTAAAAAATAACAAAAATTTTCGAGAATATTATTTTTTGTTGCAATGCATATAGAATTTGTTGTTGTATTTTATTCTATTTTCTTCATAAAATTATTGATTTCGATTGTGATTTGATTTACGCAAGTGTAACCAGTTCAATTGCGTGAGAGTATTATCACGCGTTCATAATTTATCAAAGCTTTTGAAACAAATATTTCAAGACTATGCTTATATGAACCTGATATTAAAAAAAATGGTTTTTTAAGAATTTTTATTTTTTTTAATAAAAAAAATTAATTTGAAAAAACTTAGCTTAAAAATTTAAAATTTTAAGCATTCAAAAAACATTTAAATTATTGGTGCTCATTAAAAAATCATAGAGCAATTGCACTGAGTCTAACAAATAACAAATTTAATGAACTATGGAACAAAAAAAATTCATTGCAACCCAAATTTTAGGTTATATCTCTCAAATCAGAACGATTTCGTAGAACACTATCTAGACACATCCTTTATTGATAATTTTTGAAGAACAAGCTGACAACTAAAGAGTTTATATATTCTGAGAACTGTTTTCAAGAAGCTACGTCGACCGTCGACATAACCTTAAAATCCAGACCCCTCTCAATGCCCAATAAAAATCTACTACATTTTTACGATCACAATGGTATTAAAGATGCTGTTAAGACGACTGACTGCAGTTACTTCCTGCTCTTTGCTGATGTGCTTGCAAAAACAAACAAATCTACAACAGTATAAACGGTTCGTCTTTGTTTAAAGCAAAATCGACCTCGAATAAATGAGGAAGTTGCTTTGTAGCAAATTAAAAGAAAATTTTTTTCTCGCGTGAATGCAGTGGAATATAGAAGTAGATATTTCTATTGAACAAAAGCAGCTATAAAATAATTTTTATCCAACCCATATCTTGCCTACATATTAAATTCTTACTTCTGTAATTATTGTAAAAGTAGACAAAAAAATATATATTTTGAAATTTTCTATGCAAATATGCATGAGAATGTTTTTAATAAAAGTGTAAATTTCAATTAACATACGTTAAAGTGAAAGGTTAACAAACCCCATCAAGCATATTAATTTATAAAGAGCTTGTAATATTCAATTAAGTTGAAAAGTCGCGTCACATAAAGCAAATATAACGGTATACATATGTATAAGCATAATTTGCGCAATTTGAATTTCACATTTTTATAAGGGAAAATGCACACGGAGGAGACAAAGTAAAAATGTCTATGCAATAAGGCAGTGAACACTATTAATTATTTTAAAAGTTTAGCAACCAATGTAGTCTCACACAATAAATTACTCAAATCGAGCACAATTTGAAGCCACTCTGAGATCAACAGCAAACTCGCTACATCCCGACAAAAACTACTTTTAAATAAATTTAGTAAAATTTGTGTTACCTCTTTCAACAAGTCCATTTGGCTGATAAATGGGCTCAAATCCACTTCTTCAGTTGATGCCGCTTGCGCATTATCATCGGCACTTTCCGGTTCTTTCTTAATCTTGGGAGCTGCTTCGTCGCTGTTGGCGCTTGAGGACGTAGCCACTTCATTGTCGAGCGCAAATTCCGTCTCCTCTTTGTCGAGCTGTTCGGTTTTAATGCTAGCAATATCTGCCGGTTCGGGAAATGTATCATTTAATGCGCCCGCGCCGACTGTTTCCTCTTTCACGACGGCACCAGCCGCCGCTGCGCTTGCGAAACTCGGAAAGAACATATCCAAATTGACATCAATGTAGGTATTGTTGTTCGGTTCATCTTTGAGCGGCAAGCCAGCGTACGGATTGTTGACGGCGAGATCGCCAAAGTCACGCAGATCGGCTAAGTTTTGCTCCCACACCGAACGTTGATCTTGAAAGTTTTCCGAATTGAGAAACACATCCAACTCCGAGGCGGGCAAACCCATATTGCTGGCATTCGTGCTGGCTGCCGCCGCAGCCGCCGCGGCATTAGCGGCCTGCTCCAAGGCAGCAGCGCCAGCCACATTCACACTACCGCCAGCGCTGGATGTCGTACTCGTCGTTGCCTGCAACTCCGGTAGTGTGGCTGTCTGATTGGTGCCACCATCATTCTGCACATTCAACATGTAGGCGGTGACATTGTATTGCGGCGGTGTGGCATCGTGTTGTCGATCGTAGCGTATGAGATCCTCTATGAGTGGCATCATAGTTTTACGATTCGCATAGGGATACTCCACCATCGGCACGGCACGCAACATTTCCAATTCCCAGCCGTCGCCATCGCGCAACTCTAACTGTGAATCCCAATTGCGTAGGCGTTGCTGCAAGAAGTTATCTGGATCCACATGCAGCAAACTCAAAGCCAATGCCAGCTGCAGCATCTTCATGGCGTACGATTTCTTGTTCGATATCATTTTGAGCCGTCGTGAAGTTTTAGCTAACGGTAGTTTTAATGAAACAATTTACCGTTGTGTGTGTGCACGACTCCTGCACCCACGTATCACCCCTACCCTCCGACCCCCGCAAAGTGTGTGAAATGTCACAGACTAACTGTGACAATCGACTTTCAGTGTCGACGCCGACGCAGCCGCCGCTGCGCTTTGCCTTGAATTGGAGGTTAATTTGTGCGTTGGTGTTTTGACTTTTCTTCTTTAATTTAGTCCGATTCGAAATAAACTATAAATTTTTATATTTATTTATCTATTATTTTTGCTTTCTTCGGAGCTTTATGAGTCGTATAAGTCCTTCCCGATTTAAGTTGTCGCAATTTGTAATTGTTTCTGGCTTTTACTGCAGTCGTTGTGCTATAACAAATTGTTTTATGGATTTACTTTTGTTGTTGTTATATGTATGTATGTATTTGTCCACACGTCGCACACAAACGTTCTCTTCACCGCTCGCTCGGTGAAATCGCAATTGCCCGCAATTAATTAAAAGCTCTGCAAGAGATCGGAGAAAAATAATATATAAATATATATAAGTAAATAGGTGTGTGTGTTTGTGTTTAAATGTGTGTAGAAGACATTACACAAATGTGATTGGACATCTACTAAATATGTAAAAATAATTAAGCTATGAATGCGAGCAATTTATTTACAAATATGACATATGAAGGATGATGTTTGTTGTTTTTGCTCACGCAAATGCCTGGTAGTAAGTAAGTAATGGTATTTAAATGAGATTACGCGTACATACGTACATAGATTATAAGAAATATTAGGAAGTGTTGTGAATTATAATAGCATAGACGGGACCTTCCTCAACAATGACGGATCGAACAAAAATCTCAAAGGAAGCAGTGCGGATGCTTTTAAATTAATTTATGAGTGGAATATATGCCGTTATGACAAAAATGTGAAGAGTCAACACAAATAACGCTTCTGATGTATGAAGAATAATCAATGAACTTCGATCTGTTAGAGATCTCGAGGACTGGTTCGCAACCTGTACTAAAATATCTTTATGCGTTAAGGTTTAAGTTACTTCCTGAAGGTAAATATGTGACGAAGAAACGTATCAAAAGTGCTTTCCAAAGCTTTAAGCTCTAATGTGACCGGCTACTTGAGAAATTGTTGGGATTTTTGAAACTCCGCGAAGAAATCGAAAAATTTAATATTCATCTTTTGTGGAAATAGTTTCCGCGAAACATTTAATTCTAAAGGCGGTAAGCTACTGCAAGCTTTCAAGCGTATGCCTTTCATAAGGAAGTTGCTTATAAAATCTGTAGGTCGGTAAACAGCAAGATCAACCCCCAAAATCGGCGGAGAGGATCAGTCAAGAGATTTATAACCAAGGATAACACCCTATTAATAGGCTTGTAACTTTAATTCGCTGGGCCTAAAAGAAAATGATACTAGAACAAATTTGAGGTAGAATCACAAATCCAAAACTCGACCGGTCAATTCTCAGTTGACAGTTTTATAAGGATAGCATAAAACTATAAAAAATGCTCAAGTGACTATCAAGAGATGTCTACCCAAATAAAGGATCCAAATATTAAACGATTCACCTCGCTTAATGAATTAATAGAGCCTCGGATGAATCAATAGTTACGGAACTTTTCACGAAAAGCCGAAATAAGACAAATTTCAGTAACGTTTCAAATTATATGAAATTAGATTGGAGCTTTTTATCTCTGGTGAACGATCACTGATTGCTGGGCCAATATGGATTTTATACTATGTTTTATGGAGAAAGTTGTATGTTGAAGAAAACTATCTCGACTTTAAGTTCTGAAGCATATGGAATTAATTTGAATACATTTATCAGAAGCATTAGCTGATATTTCAGATATGACTTTCTGCTAGACCTCGGGGTACGAAACGCCACATTTCTATAAATTGAAATTTTTTCAAAACTTCTTTTCATTTATTTGCAATATTTTTTGATTGATATTTATGAATGGCATATAATTCTGGAGACACACACACATCAATAAACGTTTTCTAATCGCAAAACAAAAACTCAAGGTCAACTCGAGTCATTTGCCTTCGCATGAAAAACGCAATTATTTTACTGCTAAATATTTCGCAAAAGAATATTTCCATATAAACAACAATATTTTCAATCTGCAATTTAATTAAATAACCAATAAATGCGAAATTATTTTTAGAATATTATTTTTAAGACGCACACTTTCTTATAAACAAGTATGTATGTATTTTAAATTAATTTCAAAATAAAGCGTAGGTGTTGAAAATATCGATATAATTAAATAAGAATGCAGAATGCTGGAGTCTGATGCAAAGAAATGTATATATGTGTATATTTTAAGAATTTTCCCACTTCCATTGCATTCTTATATCGTATATGCGTATATATGTAAATATTTTATTATAACTTTTTTTTGTTAAAATGTGAAAGAAAAAGCAAATAAATAATGCGTTGCTTCTTAAAACAAAACGATGAAAGGCGATGGAGAAGAAATTACGCAGTGGTGGTTAAATGTTGTTACGCTTGAACGGATGATGCTTTTTATGGCATTGGTATTACACACACACCGATGAGGTGTACAGTATGTCACAGAAATAAATCTCTAAATTGTTAAACTTTTTGAAATGGTACGAAATGAAACTTTAGATCGCCTTAAGTAATTAGTTTACTGAGTAAAACTACTTCAGTAACTAGTTCTTTTAGATTTGCTTTGAATGGAATTTGAGCTTAAGTTTTAAAGTAAGTTTAAATTCCTCTAATATGTAAGTGTTTTCTTTAGGAGTTAGGTGGGTTTCAAAATTTAAAAATTTGAACAAAAAATAGTGCAATCTGTTTAGAATTTTATCCAAAAATATCAAATCAATCCGAGTATATACCCTTTAGAAGTTCCGCCCTTCAGGACACGTCAGTACGAATGTAAAAGTTTAAACGCACTTATCTCAAAACTCAATTTTTCATGTCGGTGGATTGCGATTGCTCGAAAAGTTATGAAGCGATTTTGTTCAAATTTTGCACACTTCTTTGGAATAACATTATCTAGTTATTGAATGAAGGATTTTTTTATATTTTATAGCAACTATTGTTTCGAGCCAATATATGGCGAAAATTTGTCGAAAAACGTGAGTTTTTTGGTCACAATTCTGTCAAAAACTCAAATTTCAATATTTTATTTTTTCCTTCGTTCATTAAATAGTTTAATCAAGGTACTATCGATATATTTTTGGTTTATTGTTTTAGATTAACCAATCATGTGTTATGTTTCCGCCGCAAGACCTTTTTTGGAGACGTCATGGGAGATGAGATGCCAACGGCTGAGTTTTCGGAATTTTTAAATAAAAATTTCACAAAATACTGTTTAAACATGTATCTCTGATATGTTAAATTGTTTAAATAAAATATTTGACTTTGTATATAAAACAATGTAAAAATACACTTTTTCGGCTCTGAAATCCACCTAACCCCTTAATGCTATTTATTTTGGAATCTATTTAGATTTTTTATTATTGTTATAGAATTGATATTAAAATTCTAATATTTTTTTCTAAAATATATTATTTATTATTACATAATTAATTTTAAGGGGCTATTCTGGTCTAGGATTTTGAAAAAATCGATTTTTTTGCATATTTTGAAAGTTTAGACTTTCAAAAATATGATCTTGGAAGAATTTTTCAAAATTCGACTTATTTTCGGAGATATAGCCGATTTTGTGACGTGTCGTCCGAGAGACGTGCGGTCTCCTAAACTCCTAAACTTTAAACGCGCTTTTCTCGAAACTTCTTTTTTTGAGGTGGTTGACATGATATCTCAAGTTTTACTGAACCGATTCCTTTGACATTTGGTATATATCTTCTTTATATAATCCTCTATCGTGTCTGCCTTGGATTTCCAAAAATTTTGATTTGTAGTATTTCAAAAAAATTCGAAAAAATCGGGTCAAAAAAATTTATTTTTTCAAGTCGACGACATTTTGTTATTTTACTTTTTTTTTTTTTGAAAATGGTCAACCCGATAACGACATCCTTACTAATGAAGAATATTCTTGTTTTTTTGTGTTTAGATCTCTACAAGCTTTGAAATCACGTCAACCAAGACGCACCGTTTTTTTTAAGCACCCACTCCACCGTACGGGCCGTATCTCGATTTTTTTATATTATTAAAATGTCAATAAAATAAATAAAAAAATTGATAGTAAATACGGTTTTAATTTTTTTATCTTAGTTTAAAAAATGCCTAAAATTCATGCGTCTAGACCAGAATACCCTTAAGTAGGCAGTCAAGAAAAAAAATTTATTTTTACAGATTTATTTTTTTAAATAGCCGTTACTATTAATATCGTCAGGAAAATTTATTTCATTCAATAAGAAGAGAGAAACATACTTTTGTGTCATACTGTACATACTACATTAAAAAATTGTCTTTGACTATATTATGTATGAATGAATGACCGTAATATGCAGTTGAAGATACCGATTACACTGTGCGACAAAAGAATTTTCTGCTCTCAAGAATTAATAGCTAATATAGAGTCCATGACCTACATACTTTACTTTATAACCAGACTTTTTCTAGATCAGCTCGAATAAGCGCGATATTTGCGATTTTTTTAAATAAAAATTAATTAAATTTACTTCTATTATAAAACCATTTCTAGAATAAATATTCCTTTTGTTGTAATAGCGACATGGTAGCAATAATCAAATATAAAAAAGTCCATAATTTTTTTTTTTTAATTTTTCTCGCTTATTCGCCCTCACCTGTATAACAATAAGGGTGTCATATAGAATCTTTATTAACTAAAATTTGCACTTTTAATCTTGTTTGTTGCACAGTGTAATAAGTAATGTTAAATGTTAACACCACGACGTGGGTGGTTGATGCGTACACAATGAATGCCAAAAATACTGTATGCGAATACATATACATATGTAATTTGCTATCAACACAAGCGGTTAAATGCATTCTGCACACGCAGACCAGTAGACAGACAGTACACTCACCTTTTGGGGCTTTTTTGCGCGCTTGCACTATATTGGGCACACACCGCAGCACAATCGGAGAAAGAGACAATATTGCTACGCAATTGACTTGCCGCACAGCTGCTGACTGACCCTCAGTCTGGGGTTTAAAACAAAAAGCACAAAAAACACGAAAGAAGGCAGCTAGCCAATTGCAAGAGCGTTGCTTCAATGACAGCTGCTTGGTGGTGCGGGTGTATGAAATGTTGTTGTTGTTATTTTTTTCCAAAGCAATAAAAAACTTGTTGAAATATTCGCAATTGCTCTGTTGTTACAAGTTGAATGATCCTGTGTTATGTGATGTTTGTCCTTGCGCCCACGTGGGAGTCATACAAACACACGCACACACACAAAGCACCGACAGGGTTGTCTATATGCACTTAAAAGCACAGTTATTTCGCGCAAATACGCAAACAACGCTCGCAGACACACACACACAACAGTGTTTGTTTGTATAAATTTTCTTGCTGTTTGTTGTTGTATATTTTCAAGGGGTCGCACAAGCGGGGTGCTACAGCGTGTGTTGTTGTTGTGCTGTCTGGAGGGTAGGTGTAAGTTTGATTTGAGTTTCAACTTTTTTTTGTTGATGCTTACAGGTCACTGTACGATGAAAATTGCGAATTCCATTAACGAGTTAAAATGTTGTTGTTGTTGTTTTGTGTTAATTTTCTTGTTGTTCTTATTGTTGCTGTTGTTCTTGTTATTTTTTCCTTTCGTTGTATACTGCGTCGTTTATATTCTAACACAATATTCACTTATTCGTTGTTTTTGTAAAAAATTTGTTGCTACTCTGGTTCTTAGTATCGCACGCTCTACGTGCGTGTCCTTGAACTTGGCCAACGTACTTTCACTAATGCAGATAACGAATACTAAAAAAAATTGCGACCAAACAATTGAAATGTGTCTTTTTATAGACCAAATAGAAGGGGGAGAAAAAAGGGAAATAGATTTAAAAAGAAATGCAAACAGTAAGAAAAATAAACACTAAAATGACGTCTGAGTAGAAGGCAAAATTGGTTTTCGCAAATAAATTAGTTTATTTTGGTTGTTGTGGCGTATTTTAATTTTTTTCTTTAAAATATACGAATATTTTTGCACACACTGTGATTCTCAGTTATACTCTATAAACAAAATAAATTTTTAATTCACTTTCTTTTTTCACTTTTTTTTTGCAATACACACTATTGGGCGCCAGCACAAACCAGCCCCTTTTTTTTCATTTATTGCCTCACACTATCGCCCACTATACGCGTCTAACGGTAGCTATTAATATGTTAAATACGTCGTTTACCTTTTGTTTTTATTATTATAATTTTTTTATTTATTTGTTTTTATTTTTGTTAATTTATTTTTTTTTTCAAATTTTTTTTCTAATTTCCCAACACTCACTTGACCAATTGGTAGTCAAACAATAAATAATTTCACTGCACTAAAAATATTAAATTTATTTTTTATTATTTATTCACTTCGTGCCTCTTCCGCAGTTCAACACTTCCAACTGCTTTGTTGTCTTCATTAGAATAATTGAATATTTCATAAACGCTTGCCGATTTGGCTCAGAGGCGGCAAAATGCGTTCAACACTATATTATTATTATTTTTTTTTTAATTATTTGTTATATGCGCTTTGTCTATATGTTTTATAAACACAAGCAGGCAATCGTGTGGCAATTCTGCGAATCGCGCGATTCGTAGCAGTGCGATATCACAGCCGACATCGGCGCTACCAATTCGTATATACGCGCATGATTCATCACCCGCGCATATATAAACATACACACACAATCAATTCATTTTGGCTTTACAACAAATGCAATCGTAGTTGTTGTTGTTGTTGTTGATGCGCAATGTGAATTTTTCTTTGTTGTTTGCAAAAGACGCTTTTTAGCATGCGAGTGGGCTGGGGTAGGTTAAACGCGATTACATACATACATACACACACATATGGAATGGTGTGCTTAGAAAAGGAGTGTCGGAGTGTTTTGCTTTTAGCGGTTTGATTTTTTTTTGTGTTTTGTTAAATCTTTATTTGGTCATTGAGGTTGTCCATCGAGTATTGCAATGGCAATAATTGGCTTTGAAATTAGCGGGGATAAATTATTCAAAACCGATATTGATCTTGCTCACTGATTAATTTTAGATTCACTCTTGGTATAGCGTGTTAAGCCAGTAACAAAAAAAAATATTTTTTTGGAGTTTTTATAAAGCAAAGTAGTGTATTAAAATCAATGTATTCACAAATATATAACTCTATTCTATTACTTCCTACGTTTTGGAAATAAACTACTCAAAATTGAGAAATATATATTTTAAAGCTTTAGTGATGCACTAATCCTCTCCTGGCAGTAATACCGCTAATTATGCCTCAAAAAATCTGTCCCAAAGTCATACAAGATACGTTTATTATTTAATAACCATAAAATCATTCCGGAACATTTTACAATAGTAGCATTAGGATAAACTATTTTTTATCCAAATGTTCTTAATTTAAAATATGTATGTGTTTTATATAAAAAATAAAAAACTCTATCTGAATAGATCTCAATTTCTAATAAAGCTTGACTTATTTTCTTAAAATTACATTTTAGCCCAATACCTTTCTTTAATATTGAATTGATATTAACCGACTTATGAAACATGTGAAAAAGATTCTAAGCGCTTTGTCGATACGTGAGTATCGTCTTGAATCAAGACTCTTGATCCACAGCCAGGAGTATTTTTGGCAGCACAAAGGACCATTATTCATAACTCTCCAAGTGGGATTCTTGAACAGGAATTAGCCTTTAAAGCTAACATAGCCCCACCTCGTTGTTTTACATCTCATTATTTAATGGAGTTTAGAGCAAAGATACTTATTTTCTGGAAATAATATTGTCATATATTTTTAAATTATATTTTTTTTATATTTTTATATTTAAAAGGTTTATTATTAGGATCGTGAAAAGTTTGAATAAATGGTAATATAGATTGCATGTTTTCTAAAAATGCAGTATTTACCTAAGTCGACCAAATAAAGAACTTCGTAAAAAAATTTCTATAACTTTCTAAGATGTTCTTAATTATCATAATTAAAACTGGTTAATAATTATAAACAAATCTAGATAAATTTAGTACTCCACTATTACGCACGCCTAAAATGTAATAATAATAAAAAAATGTTAACCCGTAAAACTTAAAATAATTATTAAGCATGTCTAGAATAAGATGTTATATATATTCTTTTTTAAATAAGACCTATTAATATCATAGACAAGGATATTTACTTCTTTACTTCGGACTTTGTTTATAACTTAAATTTAAAAGAGTTGTTCAAATTTTAGTGTTTTGACAATTATTTCTTGCTTTAGTAATATCAGACGGTTCAAACCCAGACAAACGGGTAGGAGGCGGGGTATTTTCAGAGAAACTGGATACCAGAATCGCTTTCCGGTTACCGGATCATTGCAGTGTTTTCCATGCAGAGATCACTGCAATTAAAGAAAGCCGCGAAGGCTTGTCAAAAATAGTGCTAACGATTAGACACATATTCATATTCTCAGATAGTCAAGAGGCTTTAAAATCACTAAAGTCGCAAAGAATATCGTCGAAGATAGTGAAAGAATGTTTAGATTTATTAATGACAATCGACATCATATTCCACGATACACCTACAATGGGTCCAGGGACATAGTGACATTCAGTGACATAGCAGATGAACTAGCCAAATTTGGCACAACACTGCAGTTGGATGCTAATGAAGAGGGTATTTATATATCTCTGGCCACGTGCAGATATCTAATAGATAAACATTCTGTTGGTACGGCTGAATCACAATGGAAACACTCAAAGACCTGCTCGGTAAGTAGACAAACGTGGAATAAGAGCCGCACATGTCGCTTATTGAAATTTGAGAGGAATGACACAAGAACTCTTGTAGGGGTGTTAACGGGACACTGTCTGATTGGTAGGCAATCCAGCAGACTGGGGTTACCTTTTAATGATTACTGCAGAAGCTCCAAGAAGAAGAGGAGGAAGAAACGATTACACAACTTCTATGTGGATGTAAGGCTCTGTATAGGAAAAGAATCGCAACTATTGGACGCGGTTTTCTCGATGATGAGGGCGAAGTTGCTCATATCAAATAGTGTGAACTTTTTCACTTTATTAAAACCACCGGGTGGTTCAAAGATGACTCTATAGTGTGAAGGATCACCGTCCCAGTGGTGTCACAATGGGCCTCCCAAAGGCCTAGGTGCGTCGTTTGACAACCACTTAACCTAACCTAACCTATCATGATATATAGCATAAAAGGCTTTATAAATATTTTAAAAATAAAATTAAAAGCATAAATACATTTACTACAAATTTCAAGCCACTTTTAATATCCCTCTTTTTATAGTGAGCACCCAAAGGAAAGTAAGCAACACTGTTCGTGTGTGAGAGTTCTTATTGGTTGAGATCATAACAAAGCACATAAATACGTGTGTTTTTCGCAGTGCCGGAAGTACAATAACAAAATGCAATCAGATATAACAAACAAATCGATTACAATATTTATGTTTCATTATATTATAGTAAATTATTAGAATTAATTTAAACAAAAACTGCAGCAATATATGTAAATACTTCAAAACATTTCAAAGATAAGAACTGCATGAGAGTTTGAAGAAATGCAATGTTTTCAATTGTATAATAATATGTATAAATTCTATTTTTTATATTGCAAACAAACACGCCAAGATAACAATACTGTTATATTTGTATGTATGTACACACGCAATTTTGTACAAATTACAATTAACTAGAATTTTCTATACATACTTAGTTCAAAGTGTTTTGTTGTGAAATAGAGGAAGGCAAAAACGTATATATGTATGTATGTATGTGCACAAACTATGACGTTTTCTTTTCAACCAACATTCGTGTTGGAGTTGCATGCACTTTAGGGCTGCGCTTAACTATCGACACAACACTCAACATATGACCAGCTGCATGACACAGCAACAAAACACATCACTTTACTACACCAGCCAGCCAGCTGCAAGTAAACAACACTAACAACAACAATAGCACAGCAAAAAGCACTACACTACGCAGGGAGCATAGCACCAGCTGCTACATTGCACTTGTTAAATGCCATTTTAATTTCACTGCCATTTAAAGAATATGTTCTTTATCGTTAAACACACACTTTTTACAAGCGCACCGTTCTGTAGATGCCTCCGCATTTGTAACACAATCAATATGAAATTTATTGAAAAAACATTAGTTATTCCCCCGCGCCAATTGGATTGACGCGAGCGCAAAAACAGCGAAAGGCACGACAGCAGCGCAGCAAACAGCATTGGCTTTCATTTTATTTATGCCATGGCATTCGCGTATAAAAACACTTTTTTGAGCACTGAAAAAATTGATAATCCACAACGCCATCATAATTTTATATGTGAGATGGTACAACGTTTAACCGCAAAACTTGATTTCTGTGCACTTTGCACGTTTTCTTGCCATTTGCTGTTTCGTACATTTCGCTCGTTTGCACGTCGTCGTCGTCGTAGTCGACGCGAATTTCAACTTCACACACTCACTCACTCACTTACTGAATCGAAACGCCGAATTAAAAGCTGCGTTTGCCAATTTAAAATGTTAATAAATACTCCGGCTTTTAGCGAAATAGTTAATTACTTTGTTTTTACAAACGTTATTTAGTTTATTACACTTTAAATGAGTGTATTTAACGTTTTCACTTCACCTCACACTAGTCTACGGTGGAACTGCGAAATTTTTGTGTTAATTTAACAAAATTCTTAAATGAACTGAACACACACAACAACTACAACTCGCTGTCATACGAGTTTTGTTGCGTTTGCTTTTGCATCTCGTTCGCTAAAGATATTCACCACGCGGTGTATGTTGAAATTGCGCACATAGATAAAAGCTTTGTTATGTTGAAAAGCGCTCCAATTGGAAATGAGCGTGAGAGTGCATGAGTCATGGGTTGTATTAAGTATTGCATAAAACGTAGTAGGCACATTTTGAAAATAGCGTAGTTGTTTGAAAAAAGTATCGTAGGTTAGTGACCTATACGCCATATTGAATATATATTTGCTGGTATAAATGATTTTTGCGCAGTATATCCCGTGGGTGTTGTAATTTTGAAATAATAGTTTTTGAATACTTCTATTGTAAGCAGCTGATAATATAATATTGGTTCACCCTAGTGCTGTAGTATATCCCGGTGGTGTAGTAATTTTAGATCACCATTAATAATTTTTGAACTTTTTTATCGTAATCACCTAATATAGGCATATTATTGCCACCCTAGTGCTGATGAAAGAGCGCTAATTGTCAACATTTATTAATTATTATTACCTATACGTGCGATAAGTCATAGGTAAACAAGTTATTACGCATAAAAAATGGCAAATGTAAAAAAATACTGATAAGAAAGAATAATCAAATACGGTGCAATATATTCTTATAAAGAGAAGTGATAAAAAGAAGAGATAAGTATTAGGAACTGGATAAGCCATTATGTGCTGAAAGGCTCTGAGTAACATTAATTACAAGCATAGGCTTTTTGAACAAATCATGTGTTGAAAGTATTACCGATATATATAGATCTTAGAAAAATAATAACGCTCATGACATATTTCGTTCATTGGCTACTTTCATGTTCTTCAGAGCCTAATTTTATGACCAACATACAGCGAATTCTTGCAAAAAAAAATCTGTATATAAAAATAGCTTCAGATCCGTACCAGGGCTCTCATCACTGCGCTGTTTTCGATAGATCAAAAAGTGTAATTTCGAAGATTAGTCACCACTTTTTAAACAATTAAAATATGTACGAGTACATTTTACAAAACTTATGTATTAAGTTTCTACTCTCTTACAATCGAAAATTACTCTCTTAGCACAAGAAAGACAGCAAATTTAACACACCCTAATAATAAATATCAATTAAAATCACAGAAAATTTGACACACCCTAATAATAAGCATAGAGTAAAATCACATTGTCGCTATACTGTTGCCAACTAACTCTGATAAAAAATAAAAACCAAGATAGAATTAATAATCATGAATTGTCTCTTATCATATCAGCATTTTTTTGTACTTTTTTTGTAAACAACTTGACTCCCTGTCTGTATAAATTATAATAATTTTTATGATGCTAGATTATATAATTAAAATTTTTTTTAGAATCTCAAAGACTACTCTTAGAAGCAGCATACATATGTACATAAAACCAATTAAGTGCACTTGTACTTACCTGGCTAATGTAACGACAACCGTTCAGCTCAGGCATAAAGTTGTTGCTCTGACCTCCGGCATTTGCCCAGCCTTTCTCATTGCATGAGTCTAACGACTTCATTAGCATTGCGCTCTTATCGGGTTCTTTATTGTCCAGCATCGTCATATGATACGCCTCCATATCTTTAACCGGCGATAAAGACTCCAAACGCGGCAAATCTTCTAGATCAATCATTTTCTTGCCGCATTCACCTTATGTTTGCTGCAACAGAAATTAAATGAAATTAATATCTTTAAATTCTTTAATATGTAAGTGATTTAGTTAACAAAACGATATTGACGTTTGAGTGTAAGTATCCAAGCGGTTGTTCCACCTTGCTCAAACGGAAAAAGCTTCAATTGTTTTTGCTGCACAGCCTATAAAAATAAGAAAAATTATATTATAAATTGTAACAACTATATTACTATGTTATATACATATAATCTATATCATTTTCTAAAGCGCTCTCTGAATACAACTACAATAGTATATCTTTTTTTATCATTTTATTTTCAATTTGTACAACGTTTTTGAATGGTACAATTTCACAACTCTTTTTATACTCTCGCAACAAAAGTTTCTAAGAGAGTATTATAGTTTTGTTCACACAACGGTTGTTTGTAAAATGATCACGATGACGAAACGAGTTGAAATCCAAGTGTAACGGATAACTTGAGAAACAATTTAAATATCTCGACGAAACTTGGTACACATGTTCCTTGGGACCGTAGGAGGGATTCTAAGGCCAATGGACCATTGTCACGTCCACAAAATGGCGAAAACCGAAACCCTATAGAGGGTCGCACTAGGAAGGGGCATATTTGAATGTAATTTTATTTAAGTGGGCGTGGTCCCGCCCTTCTATACGTGTTCTGTGAATATCTCACAAATCAATAAAGCTATATAAACCGAACTTTCTGTAGTTGTTTCCCTTACGTACCCCATTACATACCATAAAAATCTATATAATCGGATAATAACTATGCCCTCCTCCCATACAAAGGTTAGGTTGAAAACTACTAAAAGTGCGTTAACTCACTAACGGAAAGCGTCAGAAACAATAAATTTAACGGAACAACGGCACTTAGATTTTTTAATGGAAATTAGACGAGACGTCGCCCTCTTATGGATCAAAAACCATTCGACCGATTTCAATGAAATTCGGATAAAAAATAAATCGGTTCACAACCACGACTACTTTCCTTATAACGGAAAAATGATCTTCCATCTGATTCATTCACATTTATAATGTACACATAAGGAACCGATGAATAAGGAATAAAACTTTATACTGTATATCATCTGTGGCTTCACTTGTGGAAAAATTATCAAAATCGGACTACAACTTTTCAAGGCCCCGGATATCGAACATGAAGAACTCAATGCCTGAGAGTAATTTTTCACCGAAAATATCGTTAAATCTCTCAGATATTTTAATGTAATTCAGATAAAATGTTTTTCTTCTAATAGTGTATTTCTGTACCTAAAATTATTAAAATCGTGTCATAACTTCCCCTAGCTCCCATATACCTAATTATAGGTTTTTAAAAAATACGATGATCTTAATACCTTATAAATCGGTTAATATGTGAAATATCTTTGCAAAATTAAGTGAGCGTATAGTCTTGGATATAGTGTACCTTGGTGGAGAAAATTTGTGAAATCGGTTCAGGAATAACCTCAGCCCTCATATACTATATAAGATGATTTTCGTTATTATATTCCACTTTATGCCGAATATATGGGTCAAATTGAGTTATCTTAATAAAATTACATCAATAAATTGCGAGAGTATAAAATGTTCGGTTCCACCCGAAATAAGCCTTTTCTTATCTTTTTTTTCAAACCTAAATATTTTGATAAAATCTGAAAGAAATATGCCCAAAATAATTAAAATAATAACAATTACCATAACAACCTATTATAACGATATGATTATTATAGAAGCTCTCATGGGCTCTCAATTTTCATTTATACTTGCAAAAACGATATCATCGGTCAAACAGGCACGTTGCCAAAAAACACACGCATTTAGTCACAAAAAACAACAATTATGGAAAATAACTACATATTTAATGCGAGCACAATAGAGTGGCGTTAGAGATTTAACTTGAACACGTCGTCTCCGTAATTCATATTGCATTCCAAACAGCAAGAGACAAAAAAAATGTTTCGTTGTATTAAAATAATGCCTAAAATTGCGTTCATAGAAAATTTCGCACAATTAAGTGTATATTGTTAAAAATAGCAAACCGTTAATATTACCAAATTTTATAATTTAAGCACGTAAATTTTATGCGAATAAAGGCAATTAAATATAAATTAAATGGCAAAAGTAAATGTACTCTCGTCATAGGGCATATTAAATGTTGCTTGCGCGTGTATCAAATGTCATTCAAAGATATAGCGCTTTTATCTGGGAAAATTTTATAAAATGACTTATGTCAATTTAGCAGTTTGCTCATCTCAAGCTTTAAATGGAGTTATAGTGATGCATATTTTACCTAATTAACATTGTAAAAATACTCTTAACGAAGATATCTTCCTAAAAAACACCTAAACCATTTAATTTACCTATTTTATATTATGTTAAAAGCGCAAGAGTTAAATAAGTTGTTTTGTCAAAAAGTCATAAATTGTGAACATGTTTTTAATTATAATCAAATGTGTTAAAGAAATAACGGGAATTTTAATTAAAATTATTCATTCGTGTACATTAATGTTTTCGCCTTTTAAATAGTCCCCAGTCGATATTACGCACTTACATATGTCAGCGCTTCTTCCGATCGTCGAAACATTTCTCAAACTCTATTTTTATACTCTCGCAACAAAAGTTGCTAAGAGAGTATTATAGTTTTGTTCATATAACGGTTGTTTGTAAGTCATAAAACTAAACGAGTTAGATATTGGGTTATATATATATCAAAATGATCAGGGTGACGAGACGAGTCAAAATGTATGTCTGTCCGTCCGTCCGTGCAACGGATAACTTGAGTAAAAATTGAGATATCTTGATGAAACTTGGAACACATGTTCCTTGGGACCGTGAGAGGGTTGCTTGGGCAAAATCGGACCACTGCCACGCCCACAAAATGGCGAAAACCGAAAACACATAAAGTGTCATAACTAAGCCATAAATAAAGTTATAAAAGTAAAATTTGGAACAAAGGATCGCACTAAGAAGGGGCATATTTGGATGTAATTTTTTTGGGGAAGTGGGAGTGACCCCGCCCCCAAATCGGTTATTTGTATATATCTCGCAAACCAATAAAGCTATATAAACCAAACTTTCTGTGGTCCGTTATCTTTCGTACTCCACTACACACCATGAAATTAGTTGAAATCGGATAATAACCACGCCCACCTCCCATACAAAGGTTAGGTTGAAAATTACTAAAAGTGGGTTATCTCACTAACGAAACACGTCAGAAATACTAAATTTTACAGAAGAAATTGCAGAAGGAAGCTGCACTCAGATTTTTTTACAAAATGGAAAATGGGCGTGGCATCGCCCACTTATGGGTCAAAAACCTTATCTCAGGAACTACTCGACCGATTCGAATGAAATTCGGTACATAATATTTTCTTGACACCCTGATGACACGTGTGGAAAATGAATGTAATCGGTTCACAACCACGACAACTTCCCATATAACAAAATTTTGAATTCCATCTGATTCCATCACTTTATAATATATACATTAGGAACCAATAAAGATAGCGAAATAAAACTTTACACAAATACTGTATATGATCTGTGGCATCACTTGTGAAAAAATTGTCGAAATCGGACTATAACTTTTCAAAGCCCCGAATATCGAATATTATCGGAACACGCGGAATTTTAAAATTCAAGTTATTTTTTGAACACACCTTGTACATATGTACTTAAAATAAGTTAGCCAATAGCAACACCACACACGTACTTTTCAGACATAATTAGACATAAAAAATAAGTCAGCATTCACTTTATTATAACGGTTAGCACGAGTTAAGAATGTGTACATAATTCTTAACGGATAAATAGATTTACAAAGAGGAATAGCACAAAAATGTTGATTTTAAAGAAATTAATAAATATATTTTGCGAAATTTTTGAAAATTTTGAAATCATAACCTATATCTTCAACAGACAAGAAGAAGTTGTAAACGAAATCTTGTTTGTAAATCTTCAATCTCACCTGAAGAATTCGTTATTTGACGCAGTTTTTTATAGCTTTGTAGAATACCGTTATATGACAAATAAGCGTGGTTTTCGCTAGATTAACTAAAGGTAGTTGGAAATTTGAGTAAATGTATTTATATCCTCGGGTTACCAAATTTGAAGACCTTATTTATCTATGGGCTCCCATATCTACTAAAAAAGAACATATTTATGTAAAGTAATTAATTATATAGTCACGTAATCAAACATTTTCTATTTTTGAATGACATTGAGTTTGTTCCACGATCTTAGATATCCCAGAATTGCCAACAAGATAAGATTTAGGGTTTTTTAAACTTCCATCTGGACGCTATAATCTCAAGTACATTACATTTACACATTTAACATATGTATATACAAATGTATATAAATAAATATTCATATGTATTTACAAACGTATCTACTCATGGTTGAAGAGTTTTGCGAATTATGGCTCCCTAACAAAAGCAAACACTCGAACGCACGTTATCTTGTCGTGATAATACAATTTACAAATTAATATAGAAACTTACTGCGGGTCTTATGATTTGGAAAATACCAAAATAAGATAATTAAATAAAAATATAAATTAAACACATAAATAAACTACTGTTATTTTGCTTGTTGCTTATTGCATATTTACCAACAAATAAATATTAAATTTAAATCAACTACAAATACGATATACAAATTACTATATTATTGTTGACGAAGTGAAATATTATTGTTATCAAAAACAGTAGTCAGTTGGTCAAGGGCGCACGTGGATTAAGTAGGAGTTTGAGGTTAGTTTAAAAATATTCATATTTTGTCTCCAAAGTGACTTAAGGTGTAACACCTCCAATAGAAGGCTTCAATAATTAGACTAAATCATCAGAATTTAGTGGAATATACTTCATAATCCCGTTAATATCAGTATATTCCACTTTTTGGGTCATTGTTGAATCAATCGGGTCCTCCAGCTTCCCGTTGTTCATCGATAATTGATCTCATCGACGCATCTCAACCTATTTTGAAACTCATTTAACCGAATTTAATGTTCCAAGGATTCTTATATGTATTTTCTATATTGAGAATCCATGGTTTAGAAGAGGTGCAAAATGTATATTTGAAGATTTAATAGAAAATCTTCCTTCGTTTTTTTATCTAAGAGAGCCTTTGTAATATTACACATTCGTTTTAAGTCCAAGTCTATTGAGATACTACGTATTCCACAGCGCTCTTTAATAATCAAGACGGTTTCAAGTATGGCATACATATGCATATATGTACATATATATAATATATATATATATGCATATTGATGGGAATTCCAAACTTGAACTTTACATATAAATAAAAGTTGAAATGAAGTAAATTTAAATAAAATCAAAAGAGGGCTGCACACATATACTAAATATGTACTTGTGAAACCAGTTTTACCACAGACTAAGTATATACTTATATATGTATGTATATTTATTTATAAAAGATTTGCGGCATACCATTATTCATACAAATATTTGTGGCTAATTTGCAAATGAATTGATTTGTCATCAACATGAATGTACTGAGAAGAACACGTGAGGTTCTTTGGCATTGAAATGATTTTTGCTTCCGACTCACTTCTATTACATGATCCTCAGTAATTAATGAGAAGTGGAATCACTGAATCATTTAGAAGAAAAATTATAAAAACTGATATATACATACAAATATATGCACTTAGATTTTTATGTAATATATATACCTTGGAACTTCCATAACTCGAACTTCTATAACTCGAAGATCTCCATAACTAGAACTCTTGAAGTGGCAATAGCGTTCAGAGCATATTAAAAAATTTTAAATTTTACAATCGAGGCAGAATTTTAAATGAGTCCCTCTTCGAGTTAGAGAAGTTCCACTGTATTTGTATACTCTCGCAACAAAGTTGCTACGAGAGTATTATAGTTTTGTCCACATAAGGTTGGTTGTAAGTCCTAAAACTAAACGAGTTAGATATAGGGTTATATATATCAAAATGATCAGGGTGACGAGAAAAGTTCAAATCCAGATGTCTGTCTGTCCGTCCGTCCGTGCAAGCTGTAACTTGAGTAAAATTTGAGATATCTTGATGAGACTTGGAAGACGTATTTCTTGGTACTATAAGAAGGTTAAGTTCGAAAATGGGCGTACTCGTGTAATCACTGCCACGCCCACAAAATGTCGAAAACTGAAAACACTTAAAGTGCCATAACAAAGCTATAAATAATGCTATGGAAGTAAAATTTGGTATGAAGGATTTGGGGAAGTGGGCGTGGCCCCGCCCCTACTAAGTTTATTGTACATATCTCGCAAACTACTAAAGCTATATCAAGGAAACTTTCTAGAGTCGTTTATTTCAGGTATTACCTTATACAGTCCAAAAATGGAGGAAATCGGATTATAACCACGCCCGCCTCCCATACAAAGGTTATGTTGAAAACTACTAAAAGTGGGTTAACTCACTAACGAAAAACGCCAGAAACACTAAATTTCACATAAGAAATGGCAGATGGAAGCTGCACTCAGATTTTTTCACAAAATGGAAAATGGGCGTGGTTTTGCCCACTTATGGGTCAAAAACCATATCTCAGGAACTACTCGACCGATTTCAATGAAACATGGTTTGTAATAGTTTCTTTACATCCCAATGATATGTTGTGAAAATAGGCCAAATCGCTTCACAACCATGCCTACTTCCTATATACCAGAACTTTGAAGACGATCTGAATCGTTTACTTTACAATATATAAAGTAAGCACTAGTGAAGATATCGGTGCAGAACTTTGCACAAATACTACGTTTATAGTATGGCAACCCCATTCTAAAAATCTCCGAAATCGGACCATAGGTTTTCAAGGCCCCATATATCGAACATGAGGACCTCGGTGCTTCTAACCTAATATTAGGGTGTCCAACTTTCAATGGACTTTATACAATATATATGACGAATATTTGGGTCAAATTGTGTATTATATAATATAAATAAAGTTAAATAAATAAATTGCGAGAGTATAAAATGTTCGGTTACACCCGAACTTAGCCCTTCCTTACTTGTTTTATAAATTAACATGAGCTGGGGAGAAAATAAAACCGTTTTTTTTTTTAAAGAATCGTCATATGTGTCAAATTGTACTGCAAAGCACGATACTAAAAAAAACTGAAATATAATTTATGGCTTCCATAAAAACAATCGCCTCGAGGAGACAAGGTGATCTTTAGAACAAATTTCAAACATTAACACTGACAGCCTTAAAAATTAATATTGATCTTCTTCTTAAACACTCAATTTGTTGATGTACTGCTTATTGATTACATAGCCACACGAGAAACAATATTTAATTAAGAAGTTCTTTATGGCTTCGCAAAGAACTTTTCTCTTCTTGAATCTGTATGTATATTTATTACTATATATCGAACGACTTTCTCTTTATCATTGAAGAAACACTCTTAGATTTCGTATTCCCAGATATAAAGTGATCCTACCTAATTAGAATATCAGGAACTGGTTATACAAATCTATAATCTAAATCTAAACCAATTCTATCTAAATGAGTTAAGTATACAAAAACAGCCAAGAAATTTTTATTTTACACCTAATAAAGTAGGAATACAAGGTACCAGAGCGCATGATATATAAGTATATGTTTTCATTGTAGCTGTATATGGAGATTTATTGCCGGCAAGATTATAGAAATAATCAAAACAAAAAAAATTGCATTACAATAACAACACTCCACTTAGCAGGTGTACTCAAATATTGAATATATATATTTACATATATATATGCACTCATGCATGTTATTTATTGCAATTAGCGATGGTCAGCGAGAGAATATCGATTTTTTTCAGTTTTTCTAAGAAATCGAAAATCATTACTAACAAGAGACAAACGATTCGTTGGACATTAAGAGGTAGAGAGAGAAGCAACAAACCCACTCCAGTGCCATTGTGTTTAGTATGAAGTGTTTCAGTAGGCTTTCCGCTTCAATTATAGGTTATATTATAATCTGAGACTATCATCTAAGTTTTCAAAAAATTCTATCGATTCTGTTCTACATAGTTTTTAGGGATAATGTGCTATGTGTGGGATATTATGAAATATGAATGGAATCAAACTGACCTTTAAGTGAGAAATTTTGTAAAGAAACACTGTTCCTATAGCTGAGTATAACCACTGCTGGTTTTACTATATGTCGAGTCTTACATACATATATGGACCAATATGTATGTAAGTATACTTTACTTAATGCGCAATATACTGCAGATAAATCAAACGGTACTTTACCTTATAAATTGTATTTATTGTATGCTAGTTAGGCTTTATTTAAACAAAGTAATTAAGTATTTACAGCCCATTTTAAATAAATACTCGTAGTTATTTGTGAAAAATTGAAGTGAGCTCTTCGTATTTCAGTGGGAATCTTGATTAAGTATTGCTACTTTGAAACGGTTCACTCAAGTAGTGAATACAGGTAAACCTAATTGAATTATACTGAGTATTGAAATCGTTTATTTAATGGCGAATATCTATAATTCTGAGGTGATTTACTTCCTTTCCTTCGCATTTAATTGACTAATGTTCACAGATAACATGAGTCTGACGATTAACTGTGAAATATGTTCCACTTAGGTGCAATATACATATTTATATTGTACATACATATACATGTTCGATAAACTGATAATTGCTGACAATTATCATATATTATTAGGCTTTAGCGTTCGTATACGCAAAGAAAAAATGATAATATATAGATATATGTATAAAGTGAAACTTCGTTTTGAGGGATAACGGATAGTTTCTGCTTGATAATTCTCTGACGAAATTTCAATAAAATGCTTTTCGAAGTATATATTTCTAAACAAATATTTATTTTTATTGAAAAGCTTTCCTTTTGTGACAGAATGTATGTATTATTTTCTTGTTGTCTCTTATATGGTAGGACCAAATATTTTACCAGACTTTTCAGTTAATTTTTAAATATGCAGAGTCTCATGTTGAGGAAGATATCTGTAATAAAGGCAGAGTAGTCTGCTTTACAGACTTCAAAAAATCGATTTTTTTGTTTTGTTTTAAATCTCTTCCAAAACTATCCAAGAATATGTCTTTAAAATTCCAGAGGCTAATTCGACATATTTTCGAAGCTAGAGCAGTTTTAGTGGCCGAGCGTCGAGCAGGTGAGAATGCTCAGGCACACCTTTAAAGCGCGTTTTCTCGAGTTTTCATTTTCACAAGTGTTAGAAAACGGTGCCGGCGATAGCAAAATGAATATACGTCCGATCGAAAAAAACCAAAGTGATCTACCTTCAGTATTAAATTATCTTCTATCTAAAAAAGTTGGACAAAAGTATTATTTAAACTACTTGTTTTGCAACTTAAAATCCATTTTTTTTCTCAAAAAAGTGAATTTTTTCAAACTTCGATAATGTATGGAATTTTATAACTTCTTCGGTATATTTTTAGTTCATAAAGAAAAGAAACTTATAAAAATTGAAAAAAAAACAATTGGTTCGACTGTTTCAGATGCATCGCACGACCTCCATCACTGGCACCGATTTACAAGTGCAGACTCCAGGCGCTCCAGAAAAATACTTACAACTTTGAAAATATTTGATTTCAATATTTTTTAATAATAAATATTGTTTTTTAAGCCTTAAATATAGTACACTATCGTCTTAAAATTCCGTTTACCGCAATCATTTCCTTCCCTTTCAAACAAAATTGCTAAAAAAACGCTTTTTTCGGCTTTTAAAGCAGACTACTGCCTTAAAGTAAATTATATAATTTTAAATGTCAGTTATTGTAAATCTAAAAAACAAAAAATTGATTACGTAACTATTTAAGCTAAATGGAACCAATTAAATGGACTCTACTGTATTCAATTGCACACACAGTACATATGTACTTTGAAAAATACACAGCGGCAGCCGGCTCGCGATAATGATAGGGAGAGAATTGCTTTCATACGCAAATGTCGATTTATTTATTTGCAACATTGTTAACTTTTAAGAAAATATAAATAAATGTATATATATACATATGTGTTTATATATTTTTCATACTAGACTGTTAAAGAGATGATGCAAAACTAAATAATACAGAGAAAATGGGTGACTAAGTTCAAGATGCCCTGTAGGAAATTTATTGAATAACACAGATGCATAATATGAACGGGTAGATATAAAAAAGTTCACACATAATTAAAAGTAATATGTAGATATGTTGCCAACACAATATTATTATGTAAAAGCTTATATATATTTTTTAAACGGTTATTTATATTTCATTGACGTTCGAATCTTAGAATCACTAACACGATGCATCATCTTTTTTCAGTTGCATAAAATAGTATAATATAAAAATATATATCCTCAAATATATATATAATTTTAAATTTTTAATATTATTGAATAATTGAAATCATAACAATTAGTTGGAAGTAAGCCTTCACACATCACTAATGCAATTTACTGATGAAAAGAGCAAAGTGCAAAAACTCAATTACTCACTCGCGCTTTCGGTGCTTGTTACTGGGGTAGAAGCACTCAATTCAACAATGCAGTCCATAAAAACAAGTTCTAATAATTATTTGTCTTTAATTAAGGCAAGTATTTTGTATTTGAAGTATTCGAAACGTTTGATGTTTACCACTACACAGACAGCCGGCTTAGTTCCCGTCTATACACGTATCGCAGCTGTATATACGAGGGCTGCTATATACATTTCTGACCTAAGCAGCACTAAGTGTTGCCAGGTGCAATCTGACATTTCCATTGGAAAGTTTGACATTTTTTAGCATAACATCACTCAGAACGATTTGTCATTTAATCGTGAATTGTTTTTTTTACAGGGAATTAAAAAATTCATCTCGGCCAAAAAATGGAATTAACTTGTGAACATTTTCGTGCGATCATTTTTCACAACATTCGACGTGGATTATCGCGACAAGAGTGCATCGATGAACTAAAATCTTTGTATGGCGATGCCGTACGTGAACTGATAATGCAAGACCGTCATGTAACATACCTTCAGATAGAGGCATGCCTATGCATTTCTCGCACCAGCATGCATTCGATATTGCATGAACACCTGGCCGTAAAAAAGGTTTGTTCTCGTTGGATCCCGCACAATTCGACAATCGCTCAAAAAAAAGCTCAAAAAAGTGCTTCGAAAATTGGTTTGAGCGCATGCAAAAGTCTATAAATCTTGATGGAGAATATTTTGAAGAACACAATAAAACCATTTTCGTTGATAAATATTCCTATTTTCATTATTAGGCCAGAAATATATATAGCAGCCCTCGTATAAGCGAATTTTAACTTTATATAAAGAGTTTTTCAATAGGGACGCTACAAAACTAGACCGATAGAGACGACGCCATATTTTTCCGCTTTCTTTCTTTCTTTCTCCCATTTCTCTTCAGTAAGGTTTGCCATTTCATCATGGAAAGATGGAAAGCGGTTTATGGGCCGGCGGCGTCATTGGGCCGCACTTCTTCCGTGATTACCAATACCGACACGTTACTGTGAATGGGAATCCCTACCGCTCAATGATAACCGAATATTTTTAGCCCGAATTCCATGATGTGGACTTGGACAATATGTGGTTCCAACAGGACGGCGCCACAAGCCACACAGCGAATGTCACAATCGATTTATTGAAAACCAAGTTTGGGGAATGTGTTATCTCACGAAATGGTCCAATCAATTGGTCGTGCGATTTGACGCCGTTAGACTATTTCCTGTGGAGCTACATACGTCAAGGCTATGGCCTATGCCAACAAGCCAGCAACGATTGATGAACTTCGTACGAATATCGAATGTGAAATTTCAGTAGTATCTGCCGATTTATGCTCGAAAACCGTCGAAAATTGAGTTCAGCATCTGCAAGCGGGCCCGTGGAATAAAAAATTTAATTTTTTTGTTTTATTTAAACTTTTGTAGCGCTATAATTGAAAAACCCTTTATTTAATACTTCACTACTAGCTTTTCTCTCCCCGTGAGTTCACTTTTAATTTTAAATTTGCTTTTTTCGCTGTAGGGGCCCAGAAGAGTAATTATTTATTTCACAATAAAACCGAATTCATTTCTCAGTTAATTTTTTGTTTATTTGTTCAGAGAGATTGAAAATTTCAATAAAACAGAATACAGAATGCAGCACTGGATAAGCTTATGTGTGAACACTTCACTCATTGCTTAGTTAAAGGAAAACCTATACTATATACGAGTATATATCACAGGCTTTCTTAGTCAGTGAGCTAAAACCGGCATGATCTTCCTTGTCATAACAACCGTATCCCTAACAAATATATGCTGTTTTAGAACTTGAATTTTTTAATTATTTTTTTTTGCATTTCATGTTTATTCATTTCTCATTCACTAAGCACGTTACTGTTCAGGAATATTTAATTTCGAAACGAATGACTTCAACAGCTTTTTGATTTCACATGAAATATTTATTCCTTAACTGCTTTATGTATATGTATTATATGTATGTATGATAAACAGCGCTGCTACAGCTAGTATTACCACTTATTCAACAACTCTTAATTAAAACTTTTATTTTTAACAGGCATCGATTTTTAATTTGCCATGTATATGCCGCATCTGGTACCACGTTATCAGAACGCCGTTCATACAACAGCCCGCACAGCATTAACACACATTCCCACGCACTTATTTATGTATATTTGTATATTGCTATATACGCATTTAGCGTTTAATATACATATATATTTAGGTATAGACTAAATAAAAACACACGCTACTATAAACGGCGCACTTTCCTATAATCGCGCACAAGACATGGCAAATTTCTGCGCGCCTGATTAGAGCGCACAATATGCTGATTACCAAATACATGTGCTACTACTATCTTAGGCTGCTGGTATATATACATAGCTGTAGATATGTATATATATGTTGTTATTAATATTATTTATTTATATGTAAATCTCCAAGAGCGCTTTAGATTATTAACCAACTATAATAATTTTTGCACTTCACCTTCAAATGAAACGTTGTCGCCACTAAGGTACAAAAATACCTGTTGCACAGACACACAAGCGGTTAAAGAAACAACCGGTTTATAGTTGTATTTTATATTTTTCGATTTGTAATATCCGTCTAGCGGTTTTAATGATAATCACAATCACTGTTTGCTTTTATTTTTTGAAATATTTTTGGAATTTCTGCAGAGTTGCTGCCAGACTACCAGCACTTATTTCGTCTAGACAGTAGTATTTATTTATGTAAATATATTTAAGGTACTTTCCTTATTGCTAATGTACGCAATAAAAAACACTTTATGCACAATTTTACTTGTTTTTCATAAAACACTTGGCACTTTTGGCACTTGAGTAAGTTTGCACTTAGTAAACGTTGAATTTGATGCGTTTTAGCACTGAAATCTCTATTTCCTGCGCACTTTACAACAAATTAGCAACAATGTTGTTGTTGTTTTTTTTTTTTAAATTGGTATTTTGTTTGTATATTTTGTAAGCGCTGTCGATGTCACCACAAATGAATGCCAATAGCCGCGGTAATGATTACGTTAACGGCAAATAATCAAATGTGAGCTCTGCGCCGCACGGTAAGAACACACGTACTTTTGGTACTTTTGATTTATCTAATAGATAATATGTTTTTCTGCGTATTTTGTTATATTTACAACAATAATGTTTTAGCTTTAAACGTCTGTCGACAATATAATAAAAAAAAACCGCCAATGGTTGAGTAAACACGACACGAGTCAGAATAAAACGAAACGTAAATTGAATTCACACTGGAGCGCCAGCTAATAGTAGAAATAATCACACACAACTCGTTGCCATATGCTTTTGTTTCTGCTTTCGCCTTTGCCAGCGCAACGCTTATCGAGTCACACACTCGCTCGCGCGCTCGCTATTTACGCTCACCAAAAAGTCATCTGCTCTGTCTAATCATTAATTTACTCAAAATTCACATTTATTAAATATAGAGGCGCTGAGTTGGGGCTTTCAATACGCGAGAGAACACGCTGAAAACTATTAATTCTATTTTTATACTCTCGCAACAAATGTTGCTAAAGAGAGTATTATAGTTTTGTTCACATAACGGTTGTTTGTAACACCCAAAACTAAACGAGTTAGATATAGGGTTATATATACCAAAGTGATCAGGGTGAAGAGTGGAGTTCACATCCGAATGTCTGTCTGTCCGTCCGTCCGTCCGTCCGTCTGTGCAAGCTGTAACTTGAGTAAAAATTACGATATCTTGATGAAACTTGGCACACTTATTTCTTGGCACCATAGGAAGGTTGCTTTCGAAAATGAGCAAAATCGGACTACTGCCACGCCCACAAAATGGCGAAAACCGAAAACACAAAAAGTGCCATAACTAAGCCATAAATAAAGCTATGGAAATAAAATTTGGTACGAAGGATCGCACTATCAAGGGGCATATCTGGATGTAATTTTTTTGGGGAAGTGGGCGTGGCCCCGCCCCCTACTAAGTTTTTTATACATATCTCGCAAACCAAAAGAGCTATGTAAACCAAACTTTCTGCAGTCGTTTTTTTTAGCCACTTCCTAATACAGTCCAAAAATGAAAGAAATCGGATCATAACCACGCCCACCTCCCATACAAAAGTTAGGTTGAAAATTACTAAAAGTGGGTTAACTCACTAACGAAAAACGTCAGAAACACTAAATTTCACGTAAAAAATGGCAGAAGGAAGCTGCACTCAGATTTTTTTACAAAATGGAAAATGGGCGTGGCGTCGCCCACTTATGGGTCAAAAACCATATCTCAGGAACTACTCAACCGATTTCAATGAAACTTGGTTTGTAATAGTTTCCTTACATCCCAATGATATGTTGTGAAAATAGGCCAAATCGCTTCACAACAACGCCTACTTCCTATATACCAGAACTTAGAAGATGATCTGAATCGTTTACTTTACAATATATAAAGTAAGTACTAGTGAAGATATCGGTGCAGAACTTTGCACAAATACTATGTTAATACTGCGGCAGCCCCATTCTAAAAATCGTCAAAATCGGACCATAGGTTTTTAAGGCCCCATATATCGAACACGAGGACCTCGGTGCTTCTAACCTAATATTATGGTTTCCAACTTTCAATGGACTTTATACAATATATATGACGAATGTGTGGGTCAAATTGTGTATTATATAATATTAATAAAGTTAAATAAATAAATTGCGAGCGTATAAAATGTTCGGTTACACCCGAACTTAGCCCTTCCTTACTTGTTGTAGTTCAATTTTTACACTCCATTGCACTCTAGCGCGCTAAAGAAGAGAGCGCACGCCACTGCATACTATCTTTATGGATCTAGCAATCAAGTATTCATATGTTGCCCCCCCAATCACCCCACCTTCTGCTTTATCCGCCTTTACTAAGCAATATAACGTCATTATTGATAAAAATATCACTAAGCGCTCAGCGGAGAGCGAGAGAGCGCATACAAATATTTATTTTGGCACACTATTTAGTACAAAATTGTGAATTTATATAGCCTGTTTATCTACATACATATATGCAAATGTATATTTGAGTGTCTTATTTATATATGTATATACTCACACATTGTTGTTGCCACCGTTGAGTTTGTTTACTCGCTCACATAGAGATAAATAAATTTATTAATAATATTAACAGTTCTATGATGAACGAGTTGATTTCAGTGAGCGGTAAAGTGTGTGAGTGTGTGCAAACTAGACTTCCACTCTCATGCACATACATATGTAGGGTTATATAAAGCAGAACTAGAATTGCTCTCTAACAGGTGGACAGTTTGATGAAAGTAAATATTGCACTTGACCCTAACTGAATTCTTTATCTCCGTGTGTTACTCTTTCCTATAATATATACAATGTAATTATTTACTCACATATGTATACATACATACATACATACATATATGTATATGTACAAATATTTAATTAAATATTAAGGCGCTATGTTGTTGTTATGTCTACTTGTAATGTTTGTATTTTATCTCGAACTACCTACGACTGTGTTCCTGTATAGTGAAACGGTTATTGTATTTTCTTTTTACAGTCGATTCGCGAAAATTCGGCAAATAGATTTTGTTGGATTTAAAATGGAACAGGTGAATTTAATTTATTATTATTATATCTATTAGTATACTCTCGCAACAAAAGTTGCTAAGAGAGTATTATAGTTTTGTTCACATAACGGTTGTTTTGTCATAAAACTAAAACTAACGAGTTAGATATAGGGTTATATATATCAAAATGATCATGGTGAGGAGACGAGTCAAAATCCGAAAGTATGTCCGTCCGTGCAACGGATAACTTGAGTAAAAATTGAGATATCATAATGAAACTTGGAACACATGTTCCTTGGGACCGTGAGAGGGCATTCGTAAATGGGCAAAATCGGACCACTGGCACGCCCACAAAATGGCGAAAACCGAAAACACATAAAGTGCCATAACTAAGCCATAAATGAAGCTATGGAAATACAATTTGGTATGAAGGATCGCACTATGAAGGGACATATTTAGATGTAATTTTTTCGGAGAGGTGGGCGTGGCCCCCTAAAAGTGGATTAACTCACTAACGAAAAACGTCAGGAACACTAAATTTCACATACGAAATGGCAGATGGAAGCTGCACTCAGATTTTTTTACAAAATGGAAAATGAGCGTGGCGTCGCCCACTTATGGGTCAAAAACCATATCTCAGGAACTACTCGACCGATTTCAATGAAACTTGGTTTGTAATAGTTTCTTTACATTCCAATGATATTCTATAAAAATAGTCCAAATCGCTTCACAACCACGCCTACTTCCTATATACCAGAACTTTGAAGACGATCTGAATCGTTTATTTTACAATATATAAAGTATGCACTAGTGAAGATATTGGTGCAAAACTTTGCACAAATATTATGTTTATAGTGTGGCAGCCCCATTCTAAAAATCGCCGAAATCGGACCATAGGTTTTTAAGACCCCATATATCGAACACGAGGACCTCGGTGCTTCTAACCAAATATTAGGGTTTCCAACTTTCAATGGACTTTATACAATATATATGACGAATATGTGGGTCAAATTGTGTATTATATAATATAAATAAAGTTAAATAAATAAATTGCGAGAGTATAAAATGTTCGGTTACACCCGAACATAGCCCTTACTTACTTGTTTATAATTATTTTTCGACGACCAGTAAATATATGGAACCTTAATATTTTATCATTTATTAACATATACAGTGGAACTTCTCTAACTTGAATCACCATAATCCACAAAAATACTTCGAGTTAGAGAGACTTCGAGTTATAGAAATTTTTATTAAAACATACAATTTTTCAAAAAGCTGTAAAATATAGATTTTTGCACAGTTTTATGTATTTACTTCGCAAAAAGTTTTATTTAAATACGTTAAAATATGTATTCTGTAATTTTGTTTGTTGCACTTTGCTATTGTTTGGCTCTTGATGTCTGTATCTCATGCCTTTGTTACACGATTTATGAAATCCATAAGTGTAATATCATATTTTTTGTTCGCCTCCATACGAATATAAGGACTCCTTTAAAATTGTTGCTCTGGTCGAAAAGTTCGATTTATGGAAGGAAATTTGTATGAAATTTTACTTCTATTGCGCATTCAAGAGTTCGAGTTATGGAGAACTTCGAGTTATAGAAGTTTGAGTTATGGAATCAAATTTGTATGAAATTTAATTTCTAAACGCTATTGCAAATTCAAAAGTTCGAATTATGGAGATCTTCGACTTATAGAAGTTCGAGTTATGGAAGTCCCACTGTATTTCGGCAATAGAAATATAAATTTTCAGCTAAAAATATTTTGTAGAACATGAGTTACAGCGTTCTGACCACCCCCTCCTCGAAAAAATTGGCTCGCACTTCTTCCACGATTCCGGCTGTTTGGTTTATCGTACACATTTAAAAAAAAAATCGTTTTTTTTTTTTGTTTTTTGGTATAAAAAATCTAAGGGATGACCTCCTTAACTTGCTAATATTCAATACAAAATTATTCTGAATTTGTATTAGCATTAAATTAAACTTTTTTAGTAGAAAATGATTAATATGTTTATTTTCCAAAAATTAAAATTACGTATTTTTTGGGAATTGAATAACATGGAAACCATAAAACCACATAAAAACTTAGGGCGCAATGAGTTTCTTCCTGAAAAGTATATATGGTAAACTATACACAAGCCAAATAAAAAATCCCAATATAAAAGCTCTACAGACCTTTTTGATGCATACAACAACAAGAAAGAAAAGTTAGATCACGCTGCTGCCAACTCGTTGGTGAGAGCTGCTCTTTTTCACATATACACATACACACAAATGTACCTACATATGTTTATATGTATTTATATTCTTGCCATATATTTAAATTATAAAATGTTCGACAAACCTTTTGCATGTTGCTTTGAAATTCGTCTCCTGAAGCTTTGAGCAAAAGCAGCTACACACTCATACATATATTGAACTTTCACACAGCCAAAAGCTCCAGGCTTCTTCTACACATCGCGGAGCACCTACTTTTCACTTCAGCTATTTCTGTATTTTATTTGTTAGAAAACACATATATTCACATTATTTTGCACTTAACAAACTCAGCACTACATTATTGTTGATAAAAATCATAAATTTTTCAACTTTTCAAAGCACAAATTCACAATTTTCAATAAGGTTTCACCAGCGAGTCGGAAGCGAATGCATGACGTTTGAAATGGCGGCGGAAACTGACAAACGCCGTTGGAGGAAAGTGTGTTGCCAATGCGGTCGGAAGTAAATAATAATTATCTTTAATATTTTTAAACTTATATTAAAGAAAATATATGCTTAAGTAGTGCTCTAAATGAGTACTAAGAAAAGAAATAGCTTGAGTTAAAAAAATATTACAGAGACTGCTTATAGCGGCCAATTTTCGCGTGTTTATTATACAATTATTTCCGTATGGATGTGGCAACACTCTGTTTATTTGGTGTGTATTTCTGGATCCTGGATGTTAAGTTGCGCCATCTATTGTCCTCGAGCAGAGATTGTAGATACATTACTAGTGTTATTCACTGAATTTTGTTAATTGTGCTGTAGGTAGGAAACATTTTGTAAGTATTATAAAAAAATTAATTAATATTTTTAAATTATTAAAATATAAATCAGTAAATAAATGGAAAATATTTCTGTTTGAATTATTAAAATCTAGAATTAAACATTCCAAGCCAAAAAAATATGTTTACAATTTTAATATAATAATAAATACAAAAATAATTTGCTGTTAAAATTTTTTTAATAGAGAAATTTTAAAGAAAAAAATAAAATAAAAAATTCAAGATCATAACGATCTTTGTAACTTTCTAACTTGTATTATATTTTATAAAAATTATGCATAATTTACTATTATTATATTAATTTATAAAATTATTAAAATGTTTATAAAATTATTAATTATTTCTTTTATTTCTTACTTTATTACTAATTATACCTTAAAAATATTTAATATTTAACATTTGTAATACAAAATCTGTTCACACATATTGTGAATACCCCAACTGACCATCCGTCAATGCAACAACATCCACATCTTTATTTCCAGTTTCCGCCGCCATTTCAGCTGTCATATAGACGCTTGCGATGCGCTTGTGAAAAAATTGTGAAAATTGTGTTTTATTACCAGTTAAATTAATAAAAGTAAATATTTTAATAGCAAATATTATATCTGTGTTATGTATAAGTGAAAATTATGTGTAAAATTATGCAATTTATTCAATTCGTAGCCAAAGAGGCTCGTTTAGTGCAAGTAAGTGCTCTGCGCAGGCAGTGGCAGCAGTTTGTGTGCGTGCTTTTGTGTGAAATGAATATGCAAGCATTCTCAATGGTATATGAAACAGCAACACTATTATTCTATGTGCTTCAATAAAAACAAGATAATTGGTGAGTCTTCTTTAAAATTCTTAAGATTTATTTCATAAAATATCCAAATACAATGAAAGCAGCGACAGCGAAACGAGCTGACAGCAGCGCTGCTTTTATTTCGTAGTTGGCTTCAAAACTGTTTATACTCAGCAAATGCAACGCGACATTTTGGAACTCATGTACATTTAGATGCTTTCTTTAGAATTCCTTTAATTCAATATTAATTATATGCATACATAAAGTATATAATCTGAGAAGAGTTAAATAAAAAAATAAATTAACTGGCTAAAACAATTAATTTGTAATTCTGAATATTTAAAGAAATATTTCAGTTATCAAAAAATCATTAGCTTAATAAAAGTAAAATATTCATCACGACTTGTGCCACATGTGGAACATAAAAATAAAATTCTATTTAAGGGGTTAGGGGTAGTCAGAATTTTCGAAAAATATTTTTTATTGTTTTTTGCATTTTCGTTACGTGTAATATCTTAAAAATATTCTATGAAAATTTGAAGTTGATCCGATAATTACTTTTCGAGTTATTCGACAAATAACAAAGAGGTCTCGGGCACTTCAAAACGTTAGTGTAAAACTTTAAATTCGTTTTTCTCAAAGCTATGTTTTTTGAACAGGTGACAACTGTAACTCGAAAACTGCTCAATAGATTTTAATGAAATTTATACAGCTTTTAGAATACATAATAAACTCAGGCCTGATAAAAGGATTTTTTTTTCAAAAATTTCGATTTTTTAAGACCAATTAACTTTGACTTTTTCCCGATAATCTAGAAAAAATTTCCTGAGGCCGCCATTTTGTTAATTTTTGGAAAAAAAGCTTCGATCAGGCCCAGGGTTATCTATTTATAAAACTAACTTTTTTATCCGATTTCCAAGGACTTATGATTGTCACAGCAAGGGCCTTTTTTTGAACTGGGTCAACACAAACAGCTATACCTTTGGAAATTATAATTTTTTTTTCAAATTTTCGTGACTTTAAGTCAAAACATTGTATAATATTGCCATATTATTACTTTTGTAAAATAATATGATTTAATTGTCAAAAGAGATTACTGAAAATTCTCATTTTTTCGTGACTACCCCTAACCCCTTAAAACATCAATAAATTAATAAAAGCCAAAGGGCAGTTTCGCAATGCCTAGAATTCTTAGCTTTCTTATCTGGTTTTGTTATAATAATAAATCTAAGATCCAACATTATCAAATTAAAATTGAAAGTACATAAGTACATACTCATTTAGAAAATATATATTTATAGAAGCTACAGACTCAAAGCATGTAAAACTGATTTAAATTTACAATGGTCAGCATTATCGCTACAATTTAATCAATTTACAATAATAAGAAATCAAAATACAGACGGAGCAATGCTTTACTAACAACAAATAAACAAATACTTTACTTAAGTGCAAATGAATATAAAACTGAAAATACTCTAATTTGAAATTTCCATAAATAGTTTTAGAAAATTTCGCTATCTATAACTTGAATCGATTTTTAAATTAAATATATGAAAAAACATATTATTTTAAACACCAAAATTAATTTTAAAAGTGCACTCTTCGGAAAATCTGAAATCGATTTTAGCTGCTTTTGGAAATTCTAGACTAATGTCACTAATCAATACCAAAAATAACATTATTGTTGTATTATTGAATCATTGGCACATATTATAAATGTTTGTAGATACATATATACATATGTAGTGGGTACAAAATGCTATGAACCTAAGTCATTCAAAATATACCAGTATGTGAATTGTGGGTTCGATCTCTTAACCAACATAAAATTGACTACCTCTAAGTTTTTCCAGACATTTTACAAGTGTACACCTCTAGCATTTTTTTACGATGTTGGAAAATGCTAATTGTAATATTAGTAATTGTGATTACTATTCAACTTTTATGAATTATACATTCTTATATCTATATCTATACACAGTAAATTACTCACAATTTTATGATTTACAAACGTACATATTTATGTAAATACTAACTTTACATATGTACATATAGGTGCAGTAGGGCGGTGATTGCACTTCTAAAAATATCTAAAATATGTTTTATTGGTTTCATTTATTCCGAGAACTCGAACTTGTAAAGTCCATGGCATTTGTAATGTCTATATTTGCTTGCACAAATAAATCATAAAACTAATGAAGTAATAATTTCTGTTTGTACATTGCATTTCTTGTATATGGCTATGAGATATATTAATGTAATAGCTTAAGTCAATTTGAGTTCATTTCGTCATTTAGAATTCGAAAAAAAAGGTAGTAGAGTAAACATTTGAAAAAATGTCATATCATAAATCATTACTTACCCAAATAGTACATGAAACTCGAAGTGTTAGATAATAGCTAGATACAAAGTTTCTTGTGCAAACTAATTTACCAGTTGATTAGATTTTACGAATTTATTCGATAACTAGAATTTTCGTTTTTTTTTATAAAAATATTTATTATTTTTTCTTCATTAATGTTACCGTCTTCCAAATATTGCCCAATCGATATTATGTACTTATGCCAGCGCTTCTTCGAATCGTAGAAACACTTCTTAAACTAAATTTTGAGGATAGTCTTTGGCTCTTTCAGCGATATCTCATATACTTGTAAAACGATGGCCCTTTAAGGTTCTCTTTATTTTTGAAAATAGGAAAATGTCACACGGAGCCATGTCGGGCGAATATGGAGGCTGGGGTATCGTTACAGTATTGTTTTTGGTCAAAAATTCACGAACAACCAACTAAGTGTGAGCTTTTATCAAACAAGAGTCGTCAAGCTCATAAAAATATGTCTAACCTTAGCAGCTGCTTCAGACAAATTGATAAAAAATAAAAAAAAAATAAAATTTGATATTTGGATAATTTTAAAATTTCCGTTATTTTTTGAACTCACTTCATATGCTGAATATAATATTTTCTGCCCCTGTAAGGATCAGTAAAGATAATTTATTAATAACTTTTAATGAGAATGTTACGTGGTGCTAAAAATTAATGACATCGGTGTACATACATATATCTAATCTATCCCCATATAACTACATAAATGAAAAATAATATTAAATAAATTGATATTGGTCGAGTAGTTTCGGAAATATGGTTTTTGACCCATAAGTGGGCGGAGCAACACCCACTTAAAATTTTTTATACCAATTTGGGTGGAGCCCTTCTTTAACTTCTTTATAATAAAATTTAAGGTTTCTGGTGTTTTCTCTTCTTTACTATATAAGAAAATGCTTAAAAAACGACTCCTGAGAATTTCGTTGATATGGCTTTAGTAGTTTACGAGATATGTACAAAAAACTTAGCAGGGGGCGGGGCCATGACCACTTTCCCAAAAAAATTGCATCCAAATATGCCCCTTCCTAGAACAATCCTTTGAACAAAATTTCACTTCAATAGCTTTATTTATGGCTTAGTTATGGCACTTTATGTGTTTTCGGTTGTCGCCATTTTGTGGGCGTGGCAGTGGTCCGATTTTGCCCATCTTCGAAAGCAACCTTCCTATGGTGCCAAGAAATAAGTGTGCCAAGTCTCATCAAGATATCTTATTTTTTACTCAAGTTACAGCTTGCACAGAAAGACGGACGGACGGACGGACAGACAGACATCCGGATTTGAACTCCACTCGACACCCTGATCACTTTGGTATATATAACCCTATATCTAACTCGTTTAGTTTTGGGTGTTACAAACAACCGTTTTGTGAACACCCAACTTTGTTGCGAGAGTACCAAATCGAACACCCAGCTGGTATAAATGATATAGGCATTGTATAGCGATGTTATCCATATCTGTTGGACATCCGGTTATACACTTTTGATTATGTATAGTGTTCACATACTAATCTGGTATTAAATCCAACTGTATAACTCTGTTATTGTTGTAAGCTTTTCTACAAGAGAGCAGAACTTAAATGTAGTCAACTGTGTGCCACGTTGGCTTATTTTGTTGTAGTCTGAAGCCTACCGTCAGTTTATTTATAAGATTCCAGTTGTTTACCAAAAATATTTGGCACTCAACAAATCAAATTTGCATTTACAGAAAATAGCGTAGCTAATTAATAGAGAAAATCTGCGCCTTTGAAATACATGTAAATACCATAAATATATTTACAAAGACTAACACTTACCCATTTGCTATTTTAAGACAAAAAAATGAATTTGCATAAGTATATTTAGATTTTTTTGCTTTGTTTTCAGTGTTTTTACGTTTACTTTATTTCGATATTCCCATTTAGCTTAGATTAGATTTTTTTACAACTATATAGTATGTATAATATTAGATTTTTTTAAATCTAAGCTTCGAAAAAAAAAATAAAGAACATTTTTGAACATTACCAAAATACTAATTAATTATTCAAATAATTTGTATTTTAAATATTAATTTAACTAAATCAAGTAATTTAAGTAGTAATAAATTGCATAATTGAACACTAAGCACATATTTGTAGAAGGATTTCTATATTGTATTTTTTATTGTAAAATTATGTTTTATGCATTCAGACTGCAGTGTAGATTGAGCGTATCAAAAGTTACAAGTCTACAGGTATATTGGAAACTAAAGAGAATCTATTTAGAAATGCTATAATAGAATGTAAATTCTAGCAATTACATGTCTGCTATTCTAAATGAATGCTCAATTGCTATACATTGAAGAATTGTGAAGTGTGTGAAGCAATAAAAAAATTTTGGACGGACAAATTGCCGAAATGTAATATGAAAGAAGCGAAGAAAATGACATAATGAATTTCTAAATTATGTTTTAAAAATTATTTATTTATTAACAGATGAATTTTTATAACGAAAATTTTGGATATATTTATAGTCTAAATTCTGGCAGAGTTGGTATTCAAAAATATTTAAATACAAATATTTTAAAATTTGATAATTACAATGAAAATGGTCTAAATCCACTTAATCCTATTTAGATTTAAATGTTGCACAATTATTTAAATGGGAGTAGCCTAAAGCGCTCATTATAGTCGAATTCTTTGAAAAAGTTTATCAAGACCACAAATGGACCGTGCGAACCCATCTCGTCTTAAAATAAATCCAAAAATCATTGATATTTGAGCTCCACTTTTCAAAAGTGAATTTCCGCTCTTAATAAAGGGTTTTTCAACGGGGTCGCTACAAAGTATACCGATAAGGCCATATTTTTCCCGCTCTTTAGACATTTCTCCTCAGTAAGGTTTGCCATTTCATCATGGAAAGATTTACGATCCCACAACGGGTCGAAATTATTAAAATCTACTACCGAAATTCGGAGTCAGTGGCCTCAACTTCAAATGGCCCAGTCAATTGGTCGCCTCGGTCGTGCAATTTGACGCCGTTAGACTATTTCTTGTGGGGCTACGTCAAGTCTATGCTGTATGCCAACAAGCCAGTGATGATTGCTGAACTTCGTACGAATATCGAATAATATATATATTGAATATATTGCAGCAATATCGGCGGATTTATGCTTCAAAAATGTCGAAAATTGTGTTCAGCGTCCGGACTTGTAGCATCGAATGTACTTTCAAGTAAATAAAGAATTTATAGCCCTCTAATTGTAAAACCCTATATTTCTTAGTTAAACTGCAGAGAAGCACCAATTTGCAGAAGATAATACGACAGAAGCTGAGCTGAAATCTATTAGTGAATCGAAGAGTCTAAAAAGACCATCCAATTGTGTTCAGATTATTCAAATTAATGTTTTATAGAAAAAATATTGTTATTTTCATGCAGTTATGGTTATGAAATTCTTCAAAAAGGTTCGAGATATATCAATATGTTGTAACGGGTGTTGGCAAGTTGCAAGTCAGGACCCGCTCATTTGCGTAAGCCTGAACTAACTAACTATGGACAATTTGCCTTACGAAATAGCCGATTCAAACAGGGTTAGATCACCGATGTAGCAGAATTTGATCGTATAAAATTCGAATCAATTTCGGTATAACCCGTTGTCAGGGCAATTGTGAGAGTGGATAATCTAAACCTTGGCTGACAAATCTTTGTTCGCAAAGCTACTTCATGTGGTTATATTGACGTGTTTAAGGCAGTAGTCTGCTTTAGAAGCCGAAAAAAAGACGATAGTGTACTATATTTAAGGCTTAAAAAACAATATTTATTATTAAAAAAATATTGAAATTTTTTCAAAGAAGTAAGTATTTTTCTGGAGCGACTAGAGTCTGCACTTGTAAATCGGTGCCGGTGATGGAGGTCGTGCGATGCATCTGAAACAGTCGAACAATTTTTTTTTTTAATTTTTATAAGTTTCTTTTCTTTATGAACTAAAAAAATATCGAAGAAGTTATAAAATTAAAAATTTGTTCGAAGTTTGAAAAAAAAAAATCACTTTTTTAAGAAAAACATTGATTTTAAGTTGCAAAACAAGTAGTTTAAATAATACCTTTGTCCAACTTCAACTACTTTTGTCTAGTTCAAATAGTAGATAATTTAATACTGAAGCTAGATCACTATGGTTTTTTTCGATCGGACATATATTCTTTTTGCTATCGCCGGCACCGTTTTCTAACACTTGTGAAAATGATAACTCGAGAAAACGAGAAACGAAAAGTTTTCGGATTCGCATTCGCACCTGTTCGACGCTCGACCACTAAAACTGCTCTAGCTTCGAAAATATGTCGAATTGTCCTCTGGAATTTTAAAGACATATTCTTGGATAGTTTTGGAAGAGATTTAAAACAAAACAAAAAAATCGATTTTTTTGAAGCCTGTAAAGCAGACTTGCCTTAAGAAATATATGTGACAAAAAGACGAAATTTTGTAGTGACTAAAAGCGTCCGGCTCAAAAAAAGTCTTAAATCTTAAAAATATCGATATTATTGAATTTATCATTATTAAAACATTCATATTTAATATCTTGGTAAAAAATATAAAATAATTATTTTAAAGAATTCTAGAAGTATATATTTCTATAAATTTCCAAAGAAGCCAACTCCGCCAAAAGAAAAAAATAATAATTTTTCTTTAAATTACTGATTGTATTTTTGTACGCATATACATATATATGTATGTACGCTTGCTGTATGTCTGTATGTAATTATGTAGAGTTGCTATTTTTTACTTGTTCTCTTCTTATTTTCATACACTGTAAAATCTACTGTAAAGTTGTCTATAAAGTTTTGCTCACAAAAGTCCATTTTGTTACTGTGTTTTGTTTTTGCTATTTTCTATTTTCATTTGCGCAAATATTTGATTCTCTTTACACTTGAGTGTTATATGCTTGCTGTTTTCTTCTTTCGGCTTTTGTTTCTTTTTGTTGTTTTCTTTTTAGCTAAATTTAGTATTAAAGAGTAAAATATCTCCAAAATGTAATATTCTTCACTAATTTGTTCTTGTTTTTGTTATTTATTTATTTATTTAGTTAGTATTATTAACTATTCATGTTCATGTTTTTTTAAATATTTTTTATTTTTGTTTTCTTTTTGCTGTGGATTGACTTTATTTGCGCATAGTTAGTATAAACTTGCAAAGTGTTGTGTAAGAAAGTCACTTGCTAGCTTGAATACATTACAAAAATTATTAACTAAATTATTTAATGCTAAACAATTGGTTTAAATTGAACTAAATTTTGTAATAAAATTCGCTAATATTTTCAATACATATTTTATTTCAAGTGTTTTAGAAACTAGTGTGTATAACAGTATTTCTTTTTTTAATAAACTAAACCGCAAAGTAGTAACTAAGTAATCTAAACTAAATACAACTTAAAGCTCGATTAATTAATTAATTCATTACATAAATATGTACGCATGTATGTATATATATTTGTCTAAAAACATACATATACACATTTTGATTCCTACTTACTTTCGAATATGGTTTGCTGTTCAATATATTCAATATATCCACGATTTTGTAAATATTTGTAAGTATTTTGTTGTTGTTTTATTATTAATATTTAAATTATGTTTTATATACCATTGGATTTATGAATTTACTTAAGAAGTTTTGCTTATTACATTTTTAGAGTTTTAAAAAAATACTTGCTTGTAATCACTATTGTACAATTACAATTTTAAGTACATAAATATTCTCTATTAATTCTAAATTTATTTTTCAATCAATGTGTGGTGCCATTGGCGTTTAGAAACATACAGAGTTGCATGTATGTTTGTTAAAAAAATAATTAATTATGTAAAATTGATTAATATTGGAAAATGCTGGAATTACAAATAAACGCAAAATTATTAAAAAAAAAATTTAAAATAAAATTTTAAACAAAAAAAAAATGTAACAAATTAAGTCAGTAAAATATTTGTGGATATTTTTTGTCAAAATATATTTTGTAACAGAAAAAATACGCTAAACATCATGCTTAGTTTTAGAAAAATCACACCGCAGCTGAACTTTGAACTTTGAAATCTCAAGAATATTAATATAAATTTCACACTTTCGATGCTAAAGGAAACAGGTGTTAAGATAATGAAATTGAGTATTCCAAGAAACTACATACTCAACATTACTTATAAAAAATAGTATTAGCAACTATCAAGTTAAATAGAAGAGAGTCTGTGGAGATCTCATTATACTGATTATGTCAGTCTGTTGAGAGTATTCCAGCTGTTTGTTCGATTCGCCAATCTTCAATGTAAAGCCTTTGTGCATATCATATAGCACATTATATTCTGACAGAACCTAAAGCGCTTGAGTGCTAAAATACGTGCGATGAGTATCTAACTTTATTACTTAAAAAAATTAATTTTTGGTGACGTTATGAAGAAAATAGTGAATTTCACCTTTCTCTAATCCCTATGCAAGTTTAACAGTTTTAGTGTGTTGTGTCTTCTTTTTTCTCTCGTTTTTAAGTCAGCGTGTCTCAATATTTAATATTTGCCATTCATACTATTCTCTGAATGCTGAAATAGGGTTTCGTGAGAAAGTTTTGTATAAATTTAATATTTTTAGTCATGTTATCAAAACTAATAATTTGGATTTGAACTATTTTATGAATATAATATTTCTAATATGCCATTTTCATTGCGACAAATTCAATGACAGAATTGTCAAAATATTAATAACTACTGTTATTTTAATTATGTATATCGGGTGGTCCAAGTAGTGGTACTTTTTACAATGTCCTTTTTATGCCAGATCACGCGTGAGTCGTGTCAAGATCTCATGTTAATTTTGTTCAGTATTGTTTGGCATGTCATCATGAAAAGACTTACGCCAGAACAACTTTTACAAATTGTACAACTTTATTACGAAAATTCACGTTCTGTAAAGAATGTGTTTCGCGCGTTTCGCTCAACTTATGGTCAACATAATATCTGGAGACCCAGCATTCATTATTGTCCTCATTTTGAATGAAGAGCAACCTGAAGGGATTACACAGTTGCCATTTCATCCAGAAAAAACAACGGTTTGGTGTGGTTTGTGGGCCGTTGGAATCATCGGTCCATATTTCTTCAAAAATTATGCCGGTGAGAACGTAACCGTTAATGGCAACCGTCATCGACCATGATAACCAACTATTTGATGCCTGCAATTGAAACTCGTGATCTCGGTGACATTTGGTTTCAACAAGACGGCACAATTCCTCTCTAATCGCATCAATCGGATCTATTGAGAGAACTGATGAGCAGATAATTTCATGTTTTGGGCGGTCGATTGGCCACCAAGATCGTATGATATCGCACCGCTAGACTTTTTTCTGTGGGGATATGTAATGTCTAAAGTCTATGCGGACACTCCCTCTTCGATTCAGGCCATGGAGCAAAACATTACGCGTAATTTTCGCCAGTTACCAGTCGAAATGCTAGAACTAGTCAACGAAAATTGGACTCAACGTTGGACCATCTGAGACGTAGTAACGGCCAGTATAAAAGTATTTGAAAGAGATATTCTGTAAAAAATAAATGCCAAAGAATATTCTTTCTGATGATAATAAACATGCCCCATTAAATTTAATATTCTATATTTTTTTTTTTGAAATAGTAGGGAACCTCGAAATGGATCACCCTTTATAATCTTTTATATTACTTCAGAGCCAAACTGTCAACTTAAGAGTCATAAAAATATTAAAATGTAGTAATTTCTACTACATTGAAGTGGACGTATTAATACTTAAAATTTTGTTATTCACAATTTTGTTAATGTTTTCAATATTCATCTTGACATAACGAAAATTAGTCATCACAAAATCGTTAAAAAGTTGAGTACACCGAAATTTCACTTCGAAAAATATAACAGTTGTTTTCTAAATTCGCGTTTAAAAGCTATTTTCCGCATACTAGTAAGTGTAATAGGTCCAGCAATAACTCGATAATATATAGACATCAGCTTAATAAACTGTTCCATACTAGTCCAGTTGGTAGACAAGCTCTCGTGCTCGGCTGATCACTCACATGACTTTTAGTGGTTTATAACATTCACTGGTACGTAAATTTTACATAAATATACAATAACTAATATTAATTGGCAGATAATAAAATAAATATTTTTCTACATGAATTGTTGTATTTGTCGATTTTGTAAACACCTACACACATATACTTGTTGTGTAATACATTGAAGCGTGTGTAAATACCATGAAAGTTATACAGTTATTCAGTATTATATTTATGTCTTTGTGTTTTGCAATGTACAAAGTATATAATTAAATATATTTTTCTTACCAGTTTGAAATTGGAAGGGTCACTGATATTCTAAACATTATATTACATACATACAATTAAATATTATTTATGGTTGCAGTGTTTATTTCATAACAAGTACAGTTAATTACTTTAATTACATAAATAAATATGGCTGATGAGAACTATTTTTCTTTTAATTATTTTATTTGAATTTTTTTTATTTTTTATTTGTGGAATGTTGTTGGTAAATTATATATATAATATATATTTTATTTTTTGCAAATGAATACATGTGGTCTTTTATGTTTATATATAATTTTTAAGAGATCAATTCTGCAGTTTTTTTGGCTTTGAAAACTGGATGAATTTGTTTTATACACAAATAAATAATTTTTTGGTTTTTATTTTAGTTTGTAAGCTGCATTTTATTATAATTACAGTTATATGTTGGATTTATTTATAATATTAAATATAATTAATTATTATTTTGTATTATAAAAATTAAAAAAAAAATATTAAGAAAAAAAATTAAAATATATAAAATTTTAGCATGCCAGCAATATTAAAAAAATATTGAAATGATTTAACAAAATATTAAAATATTTTAAAATATTTTTTTCATTATTAAAACATTTTTTTAGATTAAATTTTTTTTTAATATTAAAATTATAATATTAATATTTAATATTAAAATAATTTTTAAAATATTTCAAAAAATCACAATAAACAAACTTCACGAAGAACTACATAAATTCCAAGTTTCCTACACACACTTAATATAATTTAGCTACTATACCCTTTAGATGATATGATAAACTTATATTCCAGTACCTTTTTCCTAACCTATATAATTACATCTAGAAGACTCCCTATTTCATGATTTGTTCCAAGCACTAGCCATTGGCGGCTCAATAATGCCTAGAGATGCGTTCTACACGCATTCTACGTCTGTATGCTATGTAAGTTTGTATGCATATGTATGTTATGTAGTATGTATAAATATATGTATGTATGTAGTATGTAGATAAGGAACATAATTACAAATGAGGAAATGTATGAGTGAGTGTTTGACTGCTTGTTATATACGCGTATATATGTAAATATATAACTATATATAAGTAGTATATGTGTCACTACATATGTATGATCTGATAACTGTTAGTATGTATGTATGACTTTTACAATGAATTTGAACATAGTTTTAGCTGTTTGATGAAAATCTCTACATGTAAACTAAAAAATAGCAACAAAATTATCTTAAATGTTATTGGTGTTGCTTTTGTTGTGCCAAATCAATGCGAATGTAAATTACTCTCTACCCATTTATACAGCGATGTCTGAGAGCGCGCCACCCACTCCACATTGGAAGCGACGCTGCTGAGCGTCATATTCAGCACTTCCATGCCGGGACCGCGTCCAAAGCGATGCACCAGCGATTTAAGCTGAAAAATAATTTTTAATTTTCACATTACAATCCAAAATCAAAAATGTCCTCTCACCTCATCATAATCGAACTTCGTCGCGCCATATTGTGTTATCGCCGATATCACTTTGGCAAAACTCAGCGTACCATGTCCGAGTCGCATTTCCAATTCAAACCATTTGGCTTGTAGAAAGCGACACGCCATTGCGCCACCTGTCGGCGTACCAGCAATGGCCTGCAGTACTTGTACCACCTCGACGGTTGGCAGCATAGTGACATGCGATAGCAGGCGATTTTGTAGCCAAGCGTCTTTGGTGCGACCGAGCGCACGCAGTAATTGCATGCGTTCGACGAAACTCTCCGATGTGCGTTGGAGCGCAATGAAACGCTCCCAACAGTGTTGCCAGTAAATATACTCACCGGACAGTATGGAGCCGGTGTAGACCACCTGTGGGTTCATCAGAGAACGGTTATTGAACGACTTTTTAATACAATTAACTGTACTTACCTCTCTCAGATTGGGCGGTATCGCCGAGCCGTTGTAGTACAGAAACTGGTTCAGCATATTTTTGGCCTTTGTTATGCTGTCGATATCTTCCCAAAGCACTGAGCTTAAGAGTACTTCCGGTCGCATTAGTCTAAGAATGAAATCAGGTACCCATATTATTCGAGACGAAAGAATTTTTAAATTTTAACTTAATATAAAGTGTCTGATCTAAGGGATATTGAGCTCATTATTCGGAAAAGAGGCTCTGAATCTGAATCACTAGTGGTTTTAATTACTTATTACCGTTCTAAACGATGACTAGTACTCAAAGAATAATTGACGGTACACCATATGGTATCGCTAAAGACCATAACCGGTCTATCCGTGGCCTGCTGGCCCACCAGACTCACCTAACCTATTACCATTATAATCATGATAAGATCGTACAATATAGAGAAAACTTTAACGGAAGTTCTCCCTAGATTTCTACTCTTTAAAATCTATTTATTTATTTCTCTCTAGATTCCCGTTTATATTCGGCGATTTTACGACCAAAATTGAAAAAGAAACTCTGATCATCTAATAATATTCGAAACTAATACTCATTGAGGTCCCAAAAAGTATGTCTCTATGTCAGAATGTCATAGATCCACATTGATATTACTACTTATTCAAACTCTTATATGATTAATGGACCTTAAATTCAAACTCTTTTAAGTTCTCTCTTCTAACCTAACCTATCAGAACCTAATAGATCTATAATTTCAATATTCAATAAATTTTCTTTTAACTCAGTTTCAGTTTTAAATCATATAATAATAAAGGATATTGTTAGTTTTCCTCTCACTCACCTCTTAGCCTCATCACCATCATCAGTCCAACCGATTTTCTCAATAACTGTAGCCAATTTCATTTTAATAAATTCCGATAACATCAGAAAACATTCCGAATACTTCAATATACGACGCCACTTCTCCAAATGACGCAACGCCACTGTCATGGGACCCCAATTTGTTTCACTCGGTAAATATTGTATCATATTCATGGTGATCTCACAGGGTAAAAGATTCGCGTGGCAGAGCGTAAACGAATCCGATAACAGACCGATGCGATCCTTGATAATTCGAAAAGCAAAATAGTAAGGGGTCTAAGAACTATTAACTTCATTAAAGCTACTCACCTCACTGGCTAGCTTCTCGGGGTTGTTGGAAAGCTCCTCAATCAAATTCGCCCAATTGTCATCGTTGTACAATACACGATAATAACCAGATTGCATAGCATTAACCTTGATCCACTTAACATTCTCCGGTACATTGAAGGTCACTGTAAATGGAAGCAATATGTTTGATCTCTTCGAAATTTCGTAAAATAGTGTTCGTTTACTCGCACTCACCATCAATATTCTGCAGCCATAAAGTCTCACTGACATTATTCGTATCGGTTATGTAGGTTATTGGGAATATCCATTTCATTTTGGTCGGTTGTTTGTTTTTACCCGCCGGAGTTGGTGCGACTGTGCTCGGCGTCTCTGTGACGTTCACCACTGTTTTGTTGTAATTGTTACCGTCGTAAGTCTCATCGTGTATGGCAAGGAAGTCAGCTGGCTTGAAGGGCCGTTGTGATATGGATACGCTATTGCCCAGTTTGGTAACAGTCAGTAGTGGGAAGCCCGGTTGATGAGTCCACAAAGTCATCATATCCTGTTAGGGCACGGAGAGATAATTTTTTTATTTCTAGAAAGTTCAAAAGAAGACAAGACTTACTTTGATATTCTTGGAACCGTTGGCTTTCTTTGTGCAGATCGTCCAAAGATCTGTGGGTTCGGCAGTTTTAAAACGATTAATTTTCAAAAAAGCGCCAAGGCAACCGCGAAAGCGATCTTCACCAATGGCGGTGTGTAACATTGAAAATATGGCAGCGGTCTGTAGAGTAGCAGAAAATATTGTATTAGATTTCCAATGTTTACAACGCAGTACTATATACTACCTTTTGTATGAAGAACTCCTCATTGTTACCATCATGCTTTGTACCATTCATAATGCTATCCCAGCCCTGTATGGCGTCAATATCCAAAGCGGCTGTAGCCATTTTAAGCAGATACATTTCTCTCAATGGCCAGTTGGTTTGTTGTGGTGAAAGCGAATGTATGCCCAAATATTTGATAAGTCCCTCCCACAACCAGACATCCTTCAACACTTTCCTCGATGTAATGCCACCAAAGAACTGTCTCACCATAGCCTCGGCCACTTGTAAGGCGCTCTTCTGATACTCTTCCGTCGTTATGGACTCCGGATCGGTGAGAAAGGCAGTCTTCAGCGTCACCAAACCCAACGAAGAGATAATGTTACGATCCAATGATGGCAAGGCAACAAAATCGACTTTCGTCAACGGATACAATATGTCCAACCAGGTTTGTAGATGCTCCAACACGTCGCGTGCGGTGTGTAGTATAAAAGATGAGCGTGGCAGTAGATCACGTGGCGCATAGAAAGTGTACGACGGCGCACGTTTAATTAGCGAACCCGTTGATTGGCTGAGGGATGTAAGATTCTTGCCATTGGTTTCGGCAGTGGACGTAACGGTCGTTGTGGTGGTATTCTTCATCAGATTAATATTCAGTGAATGTGTGAGCGCGGTTATGTTGCGCACGGGCGGCTTCTTCTCCTTCAACTGTGTGTAATTGTTGTGTTGCGCGGACTTCTTTGAGCCAGCGCTGCCGGGCGGCGCCGGAGTTGTAGGCAAATATGCTGGTGAGGGCTGCAAAGATTCACGTTGGAAGTCGCTCACCACCCAAGCGACAGCGTCGGCGGGTAGTGGTGGCGTCTCGATGAAGTCGTCACGTAGCTGTGGAATGTAACTAGCGATTAGTAGTTGAACGGTGTTAGAAGTTTACATGCACTTACCAAACCCGTGCCCATGTAGAAGCCCACATCCTCCGTCGTATGCACAATGGAATTGGAAAGCCCAATGTGGAAGCGATCACGAAAAACGGATATGCGAAATGGAGCACGTATTTGTGGCTCATCGAAACAGGGGAATGCGCGACGTGCGCTATTTGGTCGAAATACTGTGGCAGCAAGCAAACTGTGCAAATTTCAGGAAATTTGAGGACAGATTTGTTAAAATTAGCGAATTTTTTATTTCTTTTTCACACTTACCGCTCCAGTCCATTCGAACTCTCATATTGATCCACGTAAAAACCCTCCGGTTCCGGATTTAATTTCGAATACCAACGCAAGTTGAGCGTGTAATTCGCTTTCTTCTTCAGTTTCTCCTTAACTTCGATATACAATTGCTGTCGCGGAGGATATTCCAATACTTTGACAATCTTAATGGCGTAACCCTTGTTGCCTGTCGTCACAATGGCCTGTAGAGGGATGTCAGAAAATATCAGAAAAGTAAGTTGTATGTGACTTCGAATTATTGTAAAAACAAAGAAAAACTCAATCCAACAAACTTACCCTATCGGTGACGTTTAGGTCCTGTATGTGCAACACTATAAAATTTGTTTCCTTCTCCATGAAGAGATCGATTGTCACTTGACCTGTAGAAGAAATGTCAGAATTTACTTCGTTAAAAATTTGAATTTTTTTGAACTCATTTCGTTGACTAACCTTTGACGTCCAGCGTCGTCAGATTGGGATGTATTGTCACCATGTAACGCAGTGGACGCGCGCTCGTTGGCAGTGCCATCTCCAGCCAGGGGTAAGGTTCTCCATTCGTCGCAATCGGATTGAATGGCTGTGTGTCGTTCTCTTCATCCGTTTCGAAACCCGGTGCCAATTTACCAGCGCACGAACAATCTGAAATGGCAAGTAAGCGAGAATAGATGTAAAATGGTGACCAATACAAGAAAATACTCGTATTTTTGCTAGTTTTAATGATAATCTATATAATATATTTTAAAATAATTATATGTTATGTGGGATTTGGGGTACATTACATACGCGCATTTCGATACAACTAGCCAAAAGTTTATTTTTATGATAACTAAAGTTGCTAAGTTTATATATATATTTTATGTATATATATATTGTGTAAGACCTAACAATTATTTGTTGTGCTAAAAATATTTTCTACTATATTATTCAGGTGTTCACAGTTATATTAATGCACACATCCGTAAAAAATCAAGCGAAATTATATATTTCTATGAACTAAAAATATATATTTTTATATAGTTTTCTATATGAAAACATGTAAGATCTAGGAAACAAAAATATAATTCACATTTAGGCATGCATTAAAGTTATTTTTACATACATATTTACAATAGATATGTATCATGAGGTATTCAGTGCACAATTTCAAGATACTTTTGATATTATTTTAAGGAAAAAGTAAGGTTAACCTTGGAATGAAACGAATATATTTAAAATACTTCTTGCAAGAGAAATGTAACTGATCATTAACTATTTTCACTAAAAATTGTTTCGTCATTTTGAATTAATTAACATTTATCGAGTGACGAATCGAACGAGTAATTAGTTGAAATAAAATAATTAAGCACTTATAGACGTTAAAGATAGCTTAATATCACAGATTCCAAATTCACAGCGGGCAAAGTTCATGGACCGATTTTACTCATTATATAAGGAAATACTTCAATTTTCTTTTAATGTACCGTCAACTGGTGGTTTGAAAATCCTATTATTAGGTATATGTAGGCTAGGAGCATTAATAGACCGATTTTGGCGATTTTTAGCACCCATTTGAATGATATTTTCGGTATAAAGTCGGACCTCATTTGGGTCTTGAATTGTTATGTTCCGATTTCGAATATTTTAAACCTTATTGGCAATATTTATGCAAAGTTTTATTCCGCTATCCGATGTTGGTATAATATAAAGTAAAAAAAATCACATTGCGCCAAACCTCTTGTCCAATTTTTGCACGGAGTCACCTACAGTCTTGCCCACGTGCTTCAAGTTTCATAAAAAGATCTAAATTTTTACTCAAGTTATCGCTTACACGGACGGAAGAACAGACAGATATCCGGATTTCAACACTACTCGTCATCATGATCAGATTAATATACACTCTATAGCTAAATCTAAAAAAATAGAAATATCTCCTCACATGTTACTGTTAAGGGGTTACGCCACTATGAAATTTCCATAAATTATAATTTTTATACTCTCGCAACAAAAGTTGCTAAGAGAGTATTATAGTTTTGTTCACATAACGGTTGTTTGTAAGTCATAAAACTAAAAAACGAGTTAGATATAGGGTTATATATATCAAAATGATCAGGGTGACGAGACGAGTCAGAATCTGCCACGCCCATAAAATGGCGAAAACCGAAAACACATAAAGTGTCATAACTAAGCCATAAATAAAGTTATAAAAGTAAAATTTGGAACAAATGATCGCACTATGAAGGGGCGTATTTGGATGTAAGTTTTTTGGGCCCCACCCCCAAATCGGTTATTTGTATATATCTCGCAAACCAATAAAGCTATATAAACCAAACCTTCTGCAGTCGGTTCTCTTACGTACCCCACCACATACCATGAAATTAGTTGAAATCGGATAATAACCACACCCACCTCCCATACAATGGTTAGGTTGAAAATTACTAAAAGTGAGTTAACTCAGTAACGAGAAACGCCAGAAACACTAAATTTCACATAAGAAATGGCAGATGGAAGCTGCACTGAGATTTTTTTACAAAATAGAAAATGGGTGTGGCGTCGCCAACTTATGGGTCAAAACCCATATCTCAGGAACTACTCGACCGATTTCAATGAAACATATTATTGGGAGGTATTACTCCTTACCTCCCAATAATATGTTGGGAAAATAGGCCAAATCGCTTCACAACCACGCCTACTTCCTATATATCAGAACTTTGAAGACGATCTGAATTGTTTACTTTACAATATATAAAGTAAGCACTAGTGAAGATATCGGTGCAGAACTTTGCACAAATACTATGTTTATAGTGTGGCAGCCCCATTCTAAAAATCGCCGAAATCGAACCATAGGTTTTTAAGGCACAATATATCGAACACGAGGACCTCGGTGCTTCTAACCTAATATTATGGTTTCCAACTTTCAATGGACTTTATACAATATATATGACGAATATGTGGGTCAAATTGTGTATTATATAATATAAATAAAGTTAAATAAATAAATTGCGAGAGTATAAAATGTTCGGTTACACCCGAACTTAGCCCTTCCTTACTTGTTTTAGAATTAAGCTTGTCTAACCTAACTTTGTATGTAACATTGTCGACTATTCGTATAGTGGAAGTTCGTTAAATATCTTTATTCAAATACTCGCAGCAGAGCAACCATTCGAATAGTCGCTATGTTACGAGTATTCGAATGGTATTAATCGGCTAATATTCATACAACGGTTAGAAACCGGATATTCGAGTAATCGGGTTTCGGGTTATTCGAATAATTTTAAGATCCCTAGTACTTATAAACATCAAAGACTGTACAATTTCCTATGCTATATTGTGCAAATAAAAAATTATGATGGGTCTAAAAATAACATAAATATGGAAATTTGATAAAACAACATAACTCAACTTTGCATTTTTATACTTTCAAGCTTTAAATGGAAATATTTTTTATAAAATTTGTAAACAAATTTAATTCAAAGGAAAATCTTCATAAATATTGTTTTTAATCAATCCAACTTTCTACAAATATTCAAATAAAATATACTCAAAGCAAAAAGTGCTTAAGTCAAAAGTTTATATATGTACATTGTTTAAATTATAAATATATTATATATTATTATATATATTATATTATATATTATTTATATTATCATAGACAACAAGAAGTTGGTACACACATCTATATCATACATACGAATATTTAATAATCGTCTATTAAATTTCTTCATGATTTACTAATGTCTATGAAATGACACGCCTATTTACTCCGCAAAAGACTCATATGAAAGATGTTACTAGATTTATGTAACATACTCGAGAATGCTAACATCTTTATTTATTTGCTTTTTTTTATATTGCTGCGACACCAACATGCCATAATTAAGTAATAGAAAAAAGTACGATTTTATTTAGAAAATGCGTGTGAGAAAGGTCTAAGAAATGTGAAGGAATTGCGCAATAGTTAATATTTCTGTAAGAATTTTACTCACATTTTTACCAATCAAACAAGCATAAAGTGAAATCGTTATTTATGTATTGTTGTTGTGTTTTTTTTTTTAAGATTTAAGTTTTGTTCAAAAAAATACCAAGTAAATATAAACAGAAAATATATATAGAATATATATTGCATTTGATTAGCGAAAAATGTTTGCAAAAAGTCAATAATACATAATAGTTATTTTTAAATATTATATATTTCATAATTTATGTCGTATAGTACCTATATAGTATATAAGTTTACGGTTATATTTTTTACGCTTACATATACATATGTAGTTGAAATTTCACATAGCATACCCACACACACACATTTTTTTTGGTGTTTGATAATTTGGGTATGATTTAATCAAGTATAAGGGGTGTTTCAATAAATAAAAAAAAAAAATTCTACATATAAAAAATTTCAAAATTAAATTGTATGAGAAATATATATGAATAAAAAATTTATTTAAAACAAGTAAGGAAAGGCTAAATTCGGGTGCAACCGAACATTTTATACTCTCGCAATTTATTGATGTAATTTTATTAAGATAACACACAATTTGACCCATATATTCGGCATAAAGTTCAATAGAATGACGAAAATCATCATAAATAGTATATGGGGACTGAGGTATTTCCTAAACCGATTTCACTCGTTTTCACCAGCAAGATACAATGTATCGAAGACTATACGCTCACTTAATTTTATATTACCTATGATTAGGTATATGGGATCTGGGGAAGTTATGACCCGATTTTAACCATTTTTGGTACAGAGACAAACTGTTATAAAAAAAAAAATTCAGAGGGAATTAATTACATTAAAATATCTGAGAGGTTTACCTATATTTTCGGTGAAAAATTACTCTTAGACACTGAGTTCTTCATGTTCTATATCAGGGTCCTTGAAAATTCCATTTTGTAAAAAAATCTCAGTGCTTCTTTCTTCTGCCATTTCTTATGTAAAATTTGGAGTTTCTGACGTTTCTCGTTAGTGAGTTAACTCACTTTTAGTCATTTTCAACCTAACCTTTGTATGGGAAGTCGGCGTGGTTATTATCCGATTTCTTTTGTTTCTGACTGTATAAGGAAACGGCTAAAAGAAACGACTGCAGAAAGTTTGGTTTATATAGCTCTATTGGTTTGCAAGATATATACATAAAACCTATTTGGGGGCGTGGTCACGCCCACTTTTCCAAAAAAATTACATCCAAATGTGCCCCTCCCTAATGCGATCCTATGTTCCAAATTTTATTTTCATAACTTTATTAATGGCCTAGTTATGACACTGTATAGGTTTTCGGTTTTCGCCATTTTGTGGGCGTGGCAGTTAACCGATTTTGCACATCTTTGAAAGTAACCTCCTCAGGGTGCCAATGAATATGTGTTCCACGTTTCATTGAGATATCTTAATTTTTACTCCAGTTATCGCTTGCACGCACAGACGGACGGACAGACATCCGGATTTCAGCTCCATTCGTCATCCTGATCATTTATATGTATATAACCCCATATCTAACTCTTTTATTTCTTGGTGACACAAACAACCGTTATGTGAACAAAACTATAATACTCTGTGCAACATGTTGCGAGAGTATAAAAATTATAGTATGATTGAGATGGCTTCCTGACTTCAAATTGTTTCAACACAGATTGGGGCACACTAGAGAATATCTCCTCTAACATAAAGTACTTAAAAGATGCTATGGCAATTAATCGAACCCTGATTTGACATAGAGTTTCCTCCATCCACATGAGGGTTTGGTCAGACATATGTCTTTTTTATATTCTGTGGTTCGGCATTTTACTGTAATTGGACTATTTTTGATTCCTACGGTATTGAATTTGATATATTACATCAACAAATTGTACTGAATTCTAAAACTTTTGAAGATGATTTTCGAAGTCGATATATTATATATTGATTATCATGGACTGATATCTTAGGCGTATTTAAAGAAAAATGGTGAAATGTCGAGGCGATGTGAGTCGCTCCCCGATAGTTATAATAGTCGATAGTCAGCAAAAAATTTAACTTTTCATGATAAAAATTGAGATATATTGATGAAACTTGGTACACATAAGAAGGTTGCTTTCGTAATTGAGCGATATCGGACCACTGGTACGTCCACAAAATGGCCAAAACCGAAAACATATAAAGCATAAAAGTTAGGAAGGTAAAATTTGGTACAGAAGATCATATTAGCAACGAGCATATTTGAATGTAATTTTATCGAAAGGTGGTCGTGTTCCTGCCCCTACTAAGTTTTTTGTACATATCTCGTAAGTTGCTAAAGCTAGATCAACCAAACTTTCTAGAGTCATTTCTTTTAGCGTCCTCATTTTGCAGCCTAAAAATTTAGGAAATCGAGTTATAACCGCGCCTATCCCCCATATAAAGGTTATGTTGAGAATTACTAAACATGCTTTAACTCAGTAAGGAAAAATTTAAGAAAGTCAAAATTTCATGGTAAAAATTGTCCAGAAGTGCTCCTTCTAATAGTGTGCCTCTGTTCCAAAATGGGCAAAAATTAAGTCAATATTTCTTTTACCCCTATATACCTGCTATACGGATTTTCAAACATGTCCACCGGATGTATATCGGTTTATATGTGAGATATTGAAGTAAAGTGTACGAAAAATCTTAGATATTGTGTAGCTTAGATGGCTAAAATAGTTGAAATCGGTCCAGGAACTACCCCAGCCCCCATATAGTGGACTTAATGGCGAATATGTGAAACGAATCGTGTATTATCTTAATAAATTTACATAAATAAATTGCAGGAGTATGAACTTAGCCCTTCCTTACTTGTTATGATTTGAATCGGACTGCTTCATGCTTTAAATCGATCATATTTTTGATAAGAGACAGTGTAAAATTGTATCACATTATTATTCATTTTAAATATATATCCCATACACTACATAATCCCCGGAGTAATTTTTTCTCAATTTATTATGCACTCCTCAATTCTCCTCAACCTTCTTTTTCCGTATTGCAAATAATAAATAATTGATTTTGCTCCAGGTCCATAGAACGTCATGAACTTAATAACACCACATTTTTCACGTCTCCAATGCCAACACACCCCGCTTTAAACACCATTATATACGCACGCACTTGTGGTTCTGTCTTTCGTTCGCTTGTCAATTCAATTTACTTCCCCATATTAAACGCCATTAAATATGCAATGATAAACTGATGTTTACGCTTTGCATAAATTAAGCGTGTTTCATTATTTTTTCCACTTTTTCCCTTTTATCTATACTGGCATACTCCTTTTTGCCACTGATATTTTACATTTTTTCAATGTTGCAATAATTACTTTCTTCTCCTGCCTTTCTGTGCAACACGGTGCGTAGCTGGTTTAATTGAGTTGATGTCCCAGCCCTTTTACGTACACTTACACACATACATATATAGACTTTAATATACGGTAGTTCGATAGCTCTCTTATGGGCGTCATTGGTGGCTTAACAAGGTTAACCTCATGGCAACATGGTGCAATTTAAACGACACAAAGGACTTTTTTACGATGTGTTGAATTGTAGCTCCACATAAAAACGCACATATACAACACTCATATACATACACATCCATATAAGCAAGTATATGTAAGCAAGTATGGCGCATATGAGACTACGCTTGGTTGCGCGCGAAGATAACCGTTAATTGATAATACATTAGTCAAGGCTTTTTAGCGATTCTGCTGCGGTTGCTTTGTATCTCACTTTCGCAGAATTAATAGACTTTGCCAGTTTCCGTTCCATATTACTTGCATATATGTAGCAATAAGCTTATGTAAACTCTATTATGTAAATTATAGTGAAAGCATGTAGTAAATTTAGTTAGTAGTCAGTTGCTGCGTAAATTGATTTACAGTAAGAGGGCCCTTAATTTAGGGATGAGAAGTGGATTTCTGTGTAAATGAACTTGGTTCAGCAATAGTTTTGCGTTTCCTGTGAATTTGTATAATTTCTTTTTTTTTAAGAAGTCATGAAAATGAGAATTGCAATTGTTTCGTTTGATACTCTTGCATAACTTTAATAAAACATGTTTAGTCAATCTAATATTTTTTAGACGGAAGGAACGTTCCCAAGTTTAAGGTTATGAAATATATCAAGTGCTTTAGCTGGTGAATTCAGTACTAAAATACATTTTTACTAAGGCAAGATATATACTCTGCTGGTCATAGGTTAGACGCGATCAGGAACAACACGATCGGATCATAAAATTGTTAGAATTGGTTACAGTTCTACTAAGTGGGCATCTAAGATCAGTGAATTAACCGGAGTAAACACAAACTTTTCAATCGTTCCGCGTACAATCGGAAATGCAAAACATCATTAGCGTCTAAAAATGATGAAAAATCCACTTCTGAATGCCATACGCAAAAAAACGGTTTCAACATGCGGAAGAGTGTTCATCCTGACACTCGACTGAATAAATCGAATGGTGTTCAATTGTTTTACTGATGAAAAACGTTTTAATTTAGAGGGACCCCGATGACTTTCAATAGTATTTTCAGGAAAAGTGTATTTAAGCCGTCATCATGAGTGGGTAATAGTAAGGGATGCCATCACGTTTTATAGAACAATTAATTTAATTTTTATTGATCAGAAAATGAACGGTGAGCGCTTCAAAACAACATTAGAGTCAGTTTTCCTATTGTTAAAAGATCTCTGCAGATCTATCCCATGGATTTTTCAACAAGATAATGCCCGATTCTTCACACTCGATTAGTTAAGCCATTTTTTTCGGGTTAACACGTGAATATCATTACTTGGCCACCATGTTCTCCGGGTCTTGACGTAATTGAAAACGTTAGGATTTGGCCTACATGAAAAGTTTATGAAGAATGAAAACAACACGAAGATATAGAACCATTAATTATAGCAATAACACTTGCTTGAAGTGAGAATTCGCTAAATTACATATACTCTCTATATCATTGATGGACGAAACAGATATATCAAGTTATTGCAAACCAAGGAAGCAGTACACTTTACTGAAAATATTTCTAATTTTATACTAATAAGTCTAATATTGACACTCACTAAAAATAAAAGTTCAAAATAAGCTATTTTTCTTTGAAAAATTAATTATTTTAAGTGCGTCTATTTTAGTGACCAAAAAATATGACCTTATTTTAAACTGCTCTAAGAAAATGTTTGAAAAACACAATTTAATGAATTTTTTAATTCTTTTGAATATTATATATCAACCTTTATTTAATTGAATTAATTGAATAAAAGACAGCGGCTACGCTGGCTAGGTCATGTTGTCCGAATGGACGAAAACACTCCAGCCCTGAAAGTGTTCGATGCAGTACCCGCCGGAGGAAGCCGAGGAAGGGGAAGGCCTCCACTCCGTTGGAGGGACCAGGTGGAGAGCGACCTGGTTACACTTGGGATCTCCAACTGGCGCCGAACTGCGTAGGAGAGAGAGAGGTGGCGCACTATCGTCGATTCGGCTATAACCGGCTAAACGGTTGCAACGCCAATCACATACATACATTTAATTGAATCCTAAATTATTGACGAGAATATATGACTAGCTCCATTATGTTATTGAACTTATTGTCTAAAGTATATCCAAAAGTCATTCATACAGACCCGCATATCTCATAAACTTACTAAGATACTTATAGGCTGAAAACTAGTTCGCATAACACTTAAAGTTCTCGGTCCGAAAGGAAGTAAAACAAGTAAGGAAGGGCTAAGTTCGAGTATAACCGATACTCTCGAAATTTATTTATTTAATGGCATTAAGATAACTCACAATTCGTCCCGCATATTTGACACAAAGTCTAGTAGAATAACGATAATAATTCAATATAGTAGTATATGAAGACTGCACTCTGACTCTGCACCGATTTTACTAATTTTCACCACCAAGCTACATTATATCCAGGACCATATGGTCACTTAATTTTGTTAAGATATCTCACATATTAACCGATATATACTGTATAAAGCTCACCGGATGTGTGAAAACCCTACTATTAGGTATACGTAAGTTAGGGGATGTTATAACCCGAATTCACCAATTTTTGGCACAGAGATCAATTATGTTGGATGGATGGATTTTTACTCGTCTCGTCATCCTGTTCATTTTGATATAGTAATACAGTAATCTTCTCCACATGGTCCAAGCAGCTCACGACTTCCGGTTTTAGACCAAGTATCCTCTGGGTAGCCAACAGACATCCGTTTGAAGGCGAGCTAAAGTGAGAAGGCGAAGCCCGCTTATGCGGTTGTACGTTGGGTTTGGGACCCACCACATAAAAACACCCCCCAATGAAAAATCTACGAAAGCCTCGGATGAGACACCCCCCTTTTGATGACGACCCCTGCAAACGTTTTAAGGATAATGATATAAGGGCATGCACCTGGAATGTCCGGACCCTTAATTGGGAAGGTGCCTCTGCCCAGCTGGTTGATGTCCTCATACGACTCAAGGCTGACATCACCGCCATCCAAGAAGTGCGATGGACGGGACAAGGACGGAAGAAGGTGGGTCCTTGTGACATCTACTACAGCGGCCATATAAAGGAGCGCAAATTTGGTGTTGGATTTGTGGTGGGAGAGAGACTCCGTCGCAGAGTCCTGGCATTCACCCCGGTGGATGAACGTCTTGCCACAATCCGCATCAAAGCGAGGTTCTTCAACATATCGCTGATTTGCGCCCACGCCCCAACGGAAGAGAAGGACGATGTGACCAAAGATGCTTTCTATGAGCGCCTAGAACGCACCTATGAGCGCTGCCCCGCCACGATGTAAAAGTCGTGCTTGGCGATTTTAACGCCAGGGTGGGTAAAGAAGGTGTCTTTGGCACAACAGTCGGAAAATTCAGCCTCCATGACGAAACATCGCCAAACGGCCTGAGGCTGATCGACTTCGCTGGGGCCCGAAATATGGTCGTCTGTAGTACCAGATTCCAGCATAAGAAAATACATCAAGCTACTTGGCTGTCTCCTGATCGAAACACGCGGAACCAAATCGATCACGTTGTGATAGACGGAAGACATGTCTCCTGTGTTTTAGACGTGCGTACGCTCCGAGGACCAAATATAGACTCGGACCATTATCTGGTCGCAGCGAAGATACGCACCCGCCTCTGTGCAGCAAAGAACGCCCGTCAACAAACACAAGGAAGGTTCGACGTCGAAAAGCTGCAATCGCAACAGACAGCCACGAAATACTCTACTCGACTTGCACTCCTGCTCTCTGAGAGCACTCATCAGCATCTCGGTATAAGGCAGTGGTCGGCACGAGAGGAATTGTGACTGTATAGGTGAGCACGAAATAATGAATACCCAGTGAGAACTCTGTAGCCTAACATTTTAAGAATGTTTTTAATTTTTTCATAAAACATGAATTTTTGTGCTCATTTATTCATTTTAGATATTTTATTATTTAAACAAATATATAAGAACACAAAAGCATTAACTTTTCTGTCTTTAAATAGCTTAAAACCATAAATATAATACATAACCTAAAACGACATTCATAAAAGTAGGCATTTCGCGCAGGGCACTTATGCAAAGTGCCATACCCATGCGCGATGTTTATTCGTTGCTGGTTCGACAACGACTGAATGATAGAGCGTAAGCGTACGTGTGACTTGAGTCGGCACATTTGTGGTATGGAGTGCCGACCACTGGTATAAGGGAACTGTGGAACGGCATCTCAAACTCACTGCGTACCGCTGCAGCCGAAACAATTGGTTTTCGGCAACGACAAAACACAAGCTGGTACGATGAGGAGTGCCGTCTCGCAGCGGAGAGAAAACAGACTGCCTACCTCGCAACGTTGCAAACGACCACAACACGTGCGGGATGGGATAGATACCGAGAGCTGAAGAGGGAAGCGAGACGCATCTGCAGACAAAAAAAGAAAGAGGCCGAAATGCGTGAGTACGAAGAGCTTGAGAAGCTGGCAGACAGAGGGAATGCTCGAAAATTTTATGAAAAAATGAAGCGACTTAACGAAGGTTTCAAGACCGGAGCATCCTCATGTAGAGACCAATGCGGTAATCTGGTAACCGATGTCCAGGGCATACTGGGATTATGGAGGGAACACTTCTCCGACCTGCTGAATGGCAGTGAGAGTACAACACCAGGAGATGGCGAACCCGATCCCCCAATCGATGACGATGGAACAGATGTTCCATTACCCGACCATGAAGAAATTCGAATAGCAATTACCCGCTTGAAGAACAACAAAGCAGCGGGGGCCGATAGATTACCGGCAGAACTATTCAAATACGGCGGCGAAGAACTGATAAGGTGCATGCATCAGCTTCTTTGCAAAATATGGTCAGAAGAAAGCATGCCTGACGATTGGAATCTCAGTGTGCTCTGCCCAATCCATAAAATGGGAGATCCCACAATCTGCGCCAATTACCGTGGGATCAGCCTCCTAAATATCGCATACAAGGTTCTATCGAGCGTACTGTGTGAAAGACTAAAGCCCACCGTCAACAAACTGATTGGACCTTATCAGTGTGGCTTTAGACCTGGAAAATCAACAACTGACCAGATATTCACCATGCGCCAAATCTTGGAGAAGACCCGTGAAAAGAGGATCGACACACACCACCTTTTTGTCGATTTTAAAGCAGCTTTCGACAGCACGAAAAGGAGCTGCCTTTATGCCGCGATGTCTGAATTTGGTATCCCCGCAAAACTAATACGGCTGTGTAAGTTGACGTTGAGCAACACCAAAAGCTCCGTCATGATTGGGAAGGACCTCTCCGAGCCGTTCGATACCAGACGAGGTTTCAGACAAGGTGACTCACTATCGTGCGACTTCTTTAACCTGATGCTGGAAAAAATTATAAGAGCTGCAGAGCTAAACAGAGAGGGTACCATCTTTTACAAGAGTGTACAGCTCCTGGCGTACGCCGATGATATTGATATCATCGGAAGCAACAACCGCGCCGTTTGTTCTGCTTTTTCCCGCATGGATAAGGAGGCGAAGCGAATGGGTCTGGAGGTGAATGAGGACAAGACGAAATATCTCCTGTCATCAAGCAAACAGTCGGCGCATTCGCGTCTTGGCTCTCACGTCACTGTTGACAGTCATAACTTCGAGGTCGTAGATAATTTCGTATACCTGGGAACCAGCATCAACAACACGAACAATGTCAGCCTCGAAATCCAGCGCAGAATAACTCTTGCCAACAGGTGCTACTTTGGACTGAGTAGGCAATTGAACAGTAAAGTCCTCTCTCGACGAACCAAAATCAAGCTCTACAAGTCGCTTATCATCCCCGTCCTGATCTACGGTGCAGAAGCTTGGACGATGTCAACATCAGATGAGACGACACTAGGAGTTTTCGAGAGGAAAATTTTGCGCAAGATTTATGGTCCTAAGAACATTGGCAACGGCGAATACCGCAGACGATGGAACGATGAGCTGTACGAGTTATACGACGACATTGACATAGTTCAGCGAATAAAAAGACAGCGGCTACGCTGGCTAGGTCATGTTGTCCGAATGGACGAAAACACTCCAGCCCTGAAAGTGTTCGATGCAGTACCCGCCGGAGGAAGCCGAGGAAGGGAAGGCCTCCACTCCGTTGGAGGGACCAGGTGGAGAGCGACCTGGTTACACTTGGGATCTCCAACTGGCGCCGAACTGCGAAGGAGAGAGAGAGATGGCGCACTATCGTCGATTCGGCTATAACCGGCTAAACGGTTGCAACGCCAATCACATACAATACAGTATACTCTCGAAAAGTAAATTCTCAGAAAGTAAATAATCGCGGAAAAGTTAATCGCCTTAAGATTACACATGCACCTCGAAAAAGTAAATTTTTTAAATTTTTATACTCTCGCAACCTGTTGCACAGAGTATAATAGTTTTGTTCACCTAACGGTTGTTTGTGTCACCAAGAAATATAAGAGTTAGATATGGGGTTATATATACATAAATGATCAGGATGACGAGTAGATTTGAAATCCGGATGTCTGTCCGTCCGTCTGTCCGTCCGTCCGTCTGTCCGTCTGTCCGTGCAAGCGATAACTTGAGTAAAAATTAAGATATCTTAATGAAACTTGGAACACATGTTCCTTGGCACCCTGAGGAGGTTGCTTTCGAAAATGGGCAAAATCGGTCCACTGCCACGCCCACAAAATGGTGGAAACCGAAAACCTATACTGTGTCATAACTAAGCCATAAATAAAGTTATGAAAATGAAATTTGGAACATAGGATCCCATTAGGGAGGGGCATATTTGGATGTAATTTTTTTGGAAAAGTGGGCGTGACCCCGCCCCCAAATAGGTTTTTTGTATTTAACTCGCAAACCAATAAAGCTATATAAACCAAACTTTCTGCAGTCGTTTATTTTAGCCATTTCCTTATACAGTCCAAAAATGAAAGAAATCGGATAATAACCACGCCCACCTCCCATACAAAGGTTAGGTTGAAAATTACTAAAAGTGCGTTAACTCACTAACGAAAAACGTCAGAAACATCAAATTTAACATAAGAAATGGCAGAAGAAAGCTGCACTGAGATTTTTTTACAAAATGGAAAATGGGCGTGGCGTCGCCCACTTATGGGTCAAAAACCATATCTCAGAAACTACTCGACCGATTTCAATGAAATTCGGTATATAACACTTTCTTGACACCCTGATGACACGGGTGAAAAATGGGCGAAATCGGTTCACAACTACGTCTACTTCCCATATAACTCAATTTTGAATTCCATCTGATTCGTTCACTTTATAATGTATTCATAAGGAACCAATGAAGCTAGCGGAATAAAACTTTACACAAATACTGTATTTGAGCTGTGACATCACTTGTGGAAAAATTGTCAAAATCGGACCATGACTTTTCAAGGCCCCTGATATCGAACATGAAGAACTCAGTGCCTAATGTTAATTTTTCACCAAAAATATAGGTAAAACCCTCAGATATTTTAATGTAATTCATTCCCTATGAATTTTTTTCTTATAACAGTTTATCTCTGTACCTAAAATGGTAAAAATCGGGTCATAACTTCCCCCAGATCTCATATACCTAACTATAAGTAATATTAACTTAAGTGAGCGTATAGTCTTCGATACATTGTATCTTGTTTAGGAATTACCTCAGTCCCCATATACTATTTATGATGATTTTCGTTATTCTATTGAACTTTATACCGAATATATGGGTCGAATTGTGCTATCTTTATAAAATTACATCAATAAATTGCGAAAGTATAAAATGTTCGGTTACACCCGAACTTAGCCCTTCCTTACTTGTTTAATTTACTTTTCAGAGAGTGCGATAAAAAATTCGAAACGAAGCAAGCAGAGTTTTTTACGATGTTGCAAAAACACTTACTCTCTTGTTTATCGCGTCTTTTTAGTAAATAAACTCTCCTACTTGATCCACTGGTTTAAAAATGAAAACGATGCAAATCAGGTGTCAGACTTTTTGAATTGTCGTACAAAAATGGTCAGAAAATATATTCCAAAAGAATATTCAAGATTTTTTCTCTTCATAGTAAATACATATCTATGTATGTAAATGTAAACATGTTTTTCATGTAAATCTATATGTTTTATTGAAGCAAATAAATGAATGAATTTTTTAAGTTTAAAAATGCATTTAATATTATAAAAACAGATAATTTATGTATATATTTGGAAAAGTAAATTATTCGAAAAAGTAAATTACCCAAAATACCAATCGATTTACTTTTCGAGAGTATACTGTATGTCTAACTTTTCTTTTTTTTTTTGCCTAACTTCTCTTTTAGTTTTATGACTTACAAAAAACTTTTAGGTGAACAAAACTATTATATACTATGCAACATGTTGCGAGAGTATAAAAATAAAAGATGATTCCAATGGAATCTCCTAACTGATATTTAGCTAATGCTGACATACATAATTGTTTTTTTTTTTAATTTCGGCATATTTTCCATAAAATGAGTAATCCAGTAATCTTTCAAGTTTAATTATTGATTTGATGAGACACATTTTCTCAAATTTTTACTTTTCCTAACTTTCATATATTGCTTTAGTCATGCTTAAAGTAGAAAACACATCGAAAATAGGTGAACAAAGTAGGTGTATAACTTATAATTAAGTAAAGTATAAATGTTAAATAAATTTCTGGATCATGAATGAGGTAAAAATTAACAAAAATAGTTTACTCAAGACAGATATGTTAATTTAACAATATTTCCTGCAGGGTTGCTATGTGGAAATATGGCGATGTCTTTAAAAAAATCATAACCGGTTTCATGTTTGTAAATATGTATAAATAAACATTCGAAGAAAATGTGTAAATGTGTGCAAAAATATGTATGTATGTATGTACGCATAACCGCAAATATTTCAAATACCAAACACCCGTATTAGAAAGCCGCACACAGATACACCGATACACTCAAACACACATGCATACACAAGTCGGTTTTCAACCTACCATTTTGTGGTCCAGCATAGGCAATTATAAGCGCGGTGAGCAACAGCGAACCCAAAACGATGCCAGCCACCAGTAGCGCGCGCCTCTGTGAGCAAACAGCGACTCCCTGACGAGTCTGTCGGCCACTCGATTCGCCACCTGTAAATTTAATTAAAAAGTTTATTCGTTTTTATTTCGCTTTTGTGTGTTGTGTGTTGTTTTTGTTTTTGTTCTTTAAATCTTTTATTATATACTTGATTGTGTAAAAGCACTCGAAGCGCGAGCCAACTGAGTTAAGTGTAGACAGTTAAACAAACCAAGAGTGCACTCCAACCCAGCAACAACGCAAATTCAACAGTTAACAACAGACAGTCACTGCGCAGTTACTTCGGCTGTTCCGTATCAACTACTACTGATAAAGGGTCGTGATTATTTTCATTTTATTTATTTTGTCAGTGTTTTATCGCTGATTTGCTTTTGATTTCCATGTTTAGCTGTTGCTTGCGATGTTGGCGGTGGTGTCTACAAGTGCTCGTTATAAATAATATTTGGGTATATAGGTAAATGGTTTATACCTATATAAATAGAGTGGAAAAATCTGTTTGCTTGGCTATATCTTTTAGAATTTGAATATCGTTATAACAAACAGAATTTTTTTATATATTTATATTGGGCCTAATCATTGAATCCGTTTCGATCGAAAAATGGTTGGATTCGATCGAAAAATTTTACGTCGGAATCATTGAAACCGTATCGAAAATAAAATTTACGATCATATAGAACTCACTTATCGACTCGAAAAAATACATTCTGCGGTTAATAGATGTCGCTAATTATGAAATAATTTTTCTAATATATTAATACATTCGGATTATGCCAAGTGGCGTTATAAAAGTAAGATCTCTTACTAAAAACACTTCTCATACTGTTTTTTGATGGATTGAAACAGTATTTTTTGAGTTGGCGTCCAAGGTGGACACCAACAAAGAGAAAAATGTCATGTTGTACAGTTTTTCTTCGATAAAAGCGAAAACGAAAGAGAGGAGATTTATAATTTAAATAGTTATAGACTTGATACTGTAACAGGCAATTTCGATTCCGTCACGGTAATTTCCAGGTCAAAGATGCACCACGTTCTGGAAGGGAAATTGATATCGATAAAGTAAAAGAAACCGTCGAGTTCGTTCGTCAAGTATAAATGGAACCATTTAAATAAAGCTGGATACAAAAAGAAACTTGACATATGAGGGCTATGTGAGTTTACGCAAAAAAACTTAAGGGCCGAATTTCCATCTGCCAATTGCTGCTGAATTGCTACAAAATCTATTCATTTCCGAAGCGGATGGTTATATATATATTTTTTTACCATAATTCCTAGGTGGAATACAGGGGCTCAATAAACAATTTATAACTCGATTTATTTAAAGCTAGAAATTTGATTTGTCTTCAGGTATGGGCTGATTTTTTCGCTTCTGCTTCAACTTGCCGCCTCCATGTATTAGCTGGGCTTCCTCGTCTGCGACTCCCTTGAGGATTCCACTTTAATGCTTTTCTTGTGATGTCATTATGGGACTTACGCAGTGTGTGCCCGATCCATCTCCCGCTAAACCCGGCGACGGAAAGGTATTTGCTTGGTCAAAGACCAGAGATCCGTGTTGCTTATGATATTTGGCCAGAATATCCGCATAATCTTGCGGAGACAGCGATTAAAAAAGGATTGCAATATTTGTAGGGCACATAGTGTTAGATTCCATGTTTCACATCCATATAAAACTACTGATTTAACTAAGCGGAGGGTTACTGGAGATGAAAAGTGGTTTATTAACGACAACGTGAACCGAAAACGTTGGAGGTTTAAAATCAGTGAGCCGAATAGACAGCCGGCAGGTTTTATTATATGTTTAATGGCAGGAAATCATGTACTATATGCTGCTCTCGTACGGCCAAACTCTTAATTCGGACTTGTACAGTAAAAAATTGGGCCGAAGGAAGAAATTGCCCAGTATCGACCAACAGGAGGGGAGAGGAGTTGTGTTTCAACGACAACGCCAGACCACACAAAACGATATTGACTCGATAGAAGCTCAAGAAGCTTATTTGGGAAGTACTTATGCATCACATTATAGCCCGGACCTGACACGCCTAGTCCTGTATACGGCAAATGATTTTGCTGGTGAAAAATTCGTCTTAAGAGGAAGAACTTCATTATGGAGATAAAATTGATCTTTCTTTTATCGCTAAGGGACTTCAATTTTAAATTTTCTTGAAACTTTTCGAGTGACAATCATAATTTAAGAAATGTTAGGGAATGCCTCCAATTTGTTTACGACTTTCAGCCACTCCCAGAAATAGGGTGACTAACAGTCATCCCTTTAGTTAATGTTTTAAGGTTTTTCCAATATATTTGACATACAGTCAGTTGGAGTCATTTATATTTGCATTGATAACATGTAAGAATTGAGGGGCTGTTAAATATAGCTCGAGAAGAAACTTGAAAAATTTGTTATTTGAATTTTTCTTGAACTGTATAATCGATAATATCGTTTCAACAATAGGTCATATTTACGCATTAGTTATATATTATACACTTATATACCTGATAGAAAGGCACAGTCATCTAAATCCGGATCATTTGTCATTTCGATGCGTTCGCGTCGCCAAACTTTCGAACCTCTCTGACCGCCGCCAACGAACGATATCTTAACGGGGCCCGCTGACCTTTGTCTTCCTGCCAATACGTACGAATTTTTGCGTTTTACTTTAGGACACGTAGAACGAAAGAGAAAACGTTTGCGCGAATTCGTTCGTTCGACGTTGGTTACGACAGTCACTTACATGCGCGAACACTTACTTTTTTACTACGGTTTTATAACAGAATATTTTCAATTACATCAATTAGTTACACTTAATTTGGGGGTAATGAATTTTGTTTTTTTGGTTCATAGTAATTTGGTGGCGGATTTCACATGCATTTAGTTTAATGTACTCTTCCACAAGTTGAACTAATTATACCGTTAGTGTGGAGACCCGAAAAATAAGCGAAAAAATAAACCGTTAGAAACTAAGTTTCTCCAAGCAAAATCACTGATTTTTAATGCATTATATTTTTTCGCATGCGAAATTCACTTTGAAGTGCTGCCCAGTTAGTCGCGTCTGCCGGCGAAATGTAAACAAGCTCAAGTCAACAAAACACTTCACGGCATAGAAATATCGGTAATCATTATGAACGCCGGCTGCATCCCACTTAATCCAGCTCATATTTTATTCAACTAAATGTACACACATTGCCGAATAGTGATTTCTGTGGGCATCCTTTCGCAGTGTCCTTGCCAACAAGCACACCTGCAGCGGCATAAAAATCCAAAAATATAGAAAATCCCAAAAAATAGAAAAACATAAAAATAAATAAAAAATGGAAAATGGAAAATGCGAAAAGGTTGATTTTCAAATTCATCGCCGACCGGGCACGTCGCCGGCACCAGCAGCGTGAAAAGCATAAAAGTCTCATTTTATTTTTGGGGTAGTTTATCGCTTACGGCCTTCCGTCTAAAGTGTTCGAAAATTTCGCCGTCTCCTTGTGTCGTCGGCGTAGCGTCGACAATCGCGCAATCTTTGTCGACTCTTGTAATCGGAATAAATGTAATAAATGCAAAATGCGAAGAGTCAGCAGCACAAAGGGCGCGCTGTGTTGGGTGGCCGGCTCAAAAGAGCAGGCAGACAATTTGAAGAAGACTACTGCCAGACGGGCAGACAGCAGGAAATACACACACACATAAGTGGATGAAAACTTTTGGCGCAAATGCAGTCACTACTTGAAACACTCAGCACAGCATCCACCACCCACCTTAGTTGCTGCGACCCACCCTCGTACACTTCGTTATGTCTAGCTTGGCATCACCCCATCACCATAATCGTCCTTATCAATGTACTTTTGCCGGTTTCGCTGCCGCCGTGTGTTTGCTGTTGTTTGTGTTTTTGTAACTCAGTCTAGTAATCATGTAAACGTGCAGCCTCCAGCCGACAGCATCACTGAGGTATGTTCCACTCCTACCCTTCTTTTATACCTTTTCGATATTTTGGGTCTCGTCTGTTTATTTTTGTTGCTTTCGCATTTTTTCAATGTCGCATTGAATTAGTGAATAAAAGCTCGAACTTTGGGTGAATATTTGCCAAACAGTTGTTGAGAGTTGTTGTTGAGATTTAAATGAATGAATTAAATGAACTACACTGCTACCTATGCTTATTTGAGTGATTTAACTAGTACCTGCTATGTGTATATATGGTTTTATATGTTCTTTAATCAGATTTAAGTTTGTGTTTTTTAACCGGAAAACTTGATTTCAGATTTCTTTTGTTCATTTGAATATGCTATGAATACCATTCAGGTTCTAAGCTTTAACGCAGATCTATTTCTACTAATATGTTTATTTATTGTAATTATTATCAATCATTTAGTCAGTCTCTTACATTGCGAGATCTGTTTCATTTAATGATATCAAAAAGTCTAGTTCTGTAAAAATATATGCGGTGCAAGTATTGATCTAATCATGTAACACTTAGAACTAATCCAAATTCATATTTATAGGGTTATACAGAGAACCCTCTCCTAAAGGACACCACTTGAGCGGATATTTTGTCATGTACCAAGTTAATTTTTAGAACAAATGATGCTCTCTTAGTCGTAGTCGTTGACGGTGAGGCAGTTTTCACTATATATATATACATATATATCATAATGCTTAGGATAAATCATTCATCCAGAAACGCATAATTTGGAGTAATGTGGAAGATGTATACATAGATATATAAAACAGTAGCACCATTGGATGCTTTAGGCAAAAAATTTATATCTCCCAAATTGTTCGACCAACTTGAATTTTGATATAAAGCATTTTCTCTTCACAACATTATATAATTGTATGTATGTGATTGCCGTTCAACCGTTTAGCCGGTTATAGCCGAATCGATGAGAGCGCGCCACTCCTCTCTTTCCTTCGCAGTTCGGCGCCAGTTGAAGATTCCAAGTGTAACCAGGTCGCTCTCCACCTGGTTCCTCCAACGGAGTGGAGGCCCTCCCCTTCCTCGGCTTCCTCCGGCGGGTACTGCATCGAACGCTTTCAGAGCTGAAGTGTGTTCGTCCATTCGGACAACATGACCTAGCCAGCGTAGCCGCTGTCTTTTTATTCGCTGAACTATGTCAATGTCGTCGTATAACTCGTACAGCTCATCGTTCCATCGTCTGCGGTATTCGCCGTTGCCAATGTTCTGAGGACTGAAAACTCCTAGTGTCGTCTCATCTGATGTTGACATGGTCCAAGCTTTTGCACCGTAAAGTAGGACGGGAATGATGAGGGACTTGTAGAGTTTGGTTTTTGTTCGTCGAGAGAGGACTTTACTTTTGCCTACTTAGTCCATAGTAGCACCTGTTGGCAAGAGTGATTCTACGCTGGATTTCGAGGCTGACATTGTTGGTGCTGTTGATGCTGGTGCCTAGGTATACAAAATTATCTACAACTTCGAAGTTATGACTGTCAACAGTGACGTGGGAGCCAAGACGCGAGTGCGCCGACTGTTTGCTTGATGGCATTTCGTCTTGTCCTCATTCACTTCCAGACCCATTCGCTTCGCCTCCTTATCCATGCGGGAAAAAGCAGAACAAACGGCGCGGTTGTTGCTTCCGATGATATCAATATCATCGGCGTAACTTAGGTTTATAAAAACCAGTATACGTGCGCCTGTTAGATCATTCTGGCCTAGGGAGGATAGCAGGTGATAATGACAAGGTTCAGCTCGACGTAATGGTAGAAGTCCTTACTTGACATGGGCTTTTCTGTCGTGAGATTAAATCTCCTGTCGTATGCAAATTGCCAAAGCTGCATGGAAAAAGATGAGATTGAGACATATAGACACTTTCACCTTCACTGCTAATCGTTTGCTAGACTGCGCCTGAAACAGTTTGGCGTTTTGATGGCTGTTGAGGGTTTTCGCCATCTTTTTTGAGGAGTTTGCTGCATCACAAAGGACTGGCAACTTTAGCTGTCCAAGTGGGATTTCTTGTGGCTTTTTCATAGGGATTTGCACTAAAACCTGTAACATTGCGATAACTGGCACCTTTTGGACCGTATATGGTATAGCATATTAAGCATTAAAAGAGTAGTCCAGTATTTGGCTCAATAGTGTGTTGTTTGCTTGAGGCATAAGCGATAACGATATCCTCCTCCTGACCCCATATAGCTAATTTTTCAGAAAATACATTTCTCTTCTTTATTTTAGATTTTTTATATCGTCCTGTATTCAATGTCATATTTCAATTGAAGAAGATTATTTAAGTGTGTGTCGTGTGTCGGACCTTTTCGGATCTTTGGACTATACCCAAACTTTTATTTTAAGAAGTGGTGACTTTTCAACCTTTCAAACGAGAAATCAATGTTAAATGAAATATTAATATTTAAATAGCTCAACTGGTATCATTGACATTTGATTTCGAAAATTGACAAACTCGGTTCTAATTATTCGTTAACTCCGTTTTACCGATTAAGAGGCAGTCGTTATTGTAAGTACAATATTTTTTGGAGAATGCAGCCGAATTAACTTAACAGATCTTGGTGGGGGTTGTAAATGTGAAACCGGAACGCAAAATGAAAATTTTCGACCTACCGGTTGACTGTACCCCGCATGTAAGGATCAATATGAAAGATATCTAGCTAATAATGGTTTCTTCGGCTAGTACAAACGTATATTGCACAAAATTTGATGAAATTTGACATATAATGGTTTGCAAATGTACTTTCTTTTTACAATTTTCTCATAAAATGTTCGAAACCAATAAGCCAAAAACTGAAAATAATTCTACTTTAGAAAAAAGTCTCAGTGTGCCACTTGATGCCCGATTAGTGTCAGCGTTTTTTTGCGGTCGTTCTCAATTCATTTATTTTTTTTAGTTTATACCTAGTTTGAGACTACTACAAGTACCCAAAAGAGGTACCTCAATGGTAAAATAATTTTTGAAAAGAAGGGAAAAGACATTATCGAAATCGAAGAAGAAACTACATTTCATTCCCAAATTAAAATCTTTAGTAAAAAATTAACTTTCTAAACAAAAGTATATGCAATAATACTTCGCCTTTAGGTTGATTAATAAGTATTATAATAGAATCATTCCAATAAAAGACCAAAAATTAATTATTGCGCTTGTTGCCGGAAATTAGTTCAATCACATACAAAAAGACTTTCTTAGTAATTACATATACATGTATGTGTGTCGGCAAGTCGAAGCTATTTATTTTGATTACGACATTTTATTTCTGTTATTACTACAAACGACAGCGGCAATTCCGTTTTGCGCTGCTGTTTTGTTTACACGCGCTCAACATATGATTTCCACAAACATTTAACCAAACGGCAATACATACGTATAGCAGCCTATAGGTATATAAAAGAGTGCTAGTATTAGTGCGGCAAATGCCAATGGCGGGACTTTTACCAAATAGGAAATGCTGAAATAAAATGAAAGCATAAACGAAACCGCAAATGTGCATAAACACCAGTGGAGTTGCGGCGAAAGATGTGTGAGAAGAGAACGAGAGAGGGAGAGGAATAAGAAGAGAGGGAGAGGAAGATAACGAGATGAAGAGAGAAAAGAAAATCGGAGAGAGATCAAGTACTGTAGCAGCATTTTAGGCGCACTGAGTGTTAATTTGTTTCCAGGCTGCAAAGTGGTTAAATGCTGAGAGTTTCGTTTAAGAAATAGAAAAAGGAAAACTTTGCGGAAAATAAGAAAAAATACGACAGGCAATGGAAAATGGCTAAAGAGCAATAAAAGCAAATTTCCAATGCTCAAATAAAACATTTCGCTTTCAGGTATTAAAAGAGGAAATTTTTGTTATAAAAAGTAGCTTGAAAAATGTTTAAGAAAATTTGTGAAAATTAAGAAAAAAATGTAAGAATTATTTTCTTATGTTGCTGCTTAGTATAAACCCCTTTTATATATATATTGACTGTATATTGTGTAAGTAAAAGCCTTCACGCTTGTCAGTCAAGTCGGTTAAAGCGTCAGCGTCAAAGCGTAGTGAAGTGCCTTTGCCGTCAAGCAAAGCAGCACAATGCAGCGCACAAAGGGGGCGGTTGTTGCGGGTGGAAGAGCGCACACAAATGCGCGGCGTATGTATGTCAATAGTGCGCTTTCCAATGTATTCTTTTTCACTTGTACTCATTTTTACTTTTCTTTCAGCGCTGCCGCTGCTGCTGTCACGTCACAAACGCTTTGTATTTAATGCTTTTTAGAATTTATTTTTGCATTTTATTTTAATGCTGCTTTTACTGGATTTGTCTTAAAGTAAGCATAGCTTTTATTTGCTTTGCATTTATTTTGCTTTTCACTTGTATGCCTTGCGGTGCTGTTTTCGTTATGTTGCAAGAGTATACATACTATATACATTTGTATATATGTATGTATGTATATATGCCTGTATGTGCCATGCGCTTGTGACCTTTGCTGCTTTAATTTTGCCATTTAAATGACCGACCGAGTGTTTTTATTGTAGCAACTAGCATTGCTTGCCTTTAATAAATAGCTGCAGGAAGTCATAAACGGCGGAAGTGATTTGCTAGCAGTCACACCAACAACAAGCCTACAAGCGCTACAAATACCTATATATATATATACCACAAATAAGTGTTGTATATATACAAATATAGTTTTACAGTTATACATACACATGCAAGCGTGCAATAATGTATGTACACCCTCACGCAAGCGAAACGCTAGCAACATCTTGACATTTACTTTATAGGTTAAATATCACGTATACGCCGTGTAGGCACAAATACTCCTCTAAACAACTGCAAAGTAGTTTTGCATGCATAAGTAGTATGGTAGTTAGCTAAATTTAGTTATTCGCGTGCCGCTAACTTAAGTTAAGATTGTATATATATATAATTTCCTTCAAATTTAATTTTTCTTTGACCGAAATGACGCTGACTAACTGGGCTTGGAAAATTCAATAACACTTGTATGCGCTATTTTCTTACAGCTGTGTGTGATTTTCACTTTTCTACATATTACAAATACAATACACACACAAAACGAAACACTTTCTTTGCCTGCACGCGCTGTACTGCACGGTCCCCGGTGGCGTATACGCAATATTCTTTCACTTCACTTGACTTCAATTAAACATTCGCTTTGCAACTTTACAACAACTGTTAGGCGTTTATACACAACGTGTGTTAGTGTTACAACAACAACACTGGCAGTACAACAACGTCACTGCTTGTGTATATGAACTTTTATGCGCTGCTGTTGCATACATTTAGGGGCGTATAGACAAAACAGCGCAAGTACGCGTATTTAATGCGGCAGCAATGTATCGCACGTATCACTGCGTAGCATAAGCGACTTAAATGCTTTTTAAAAAACCTAATTGTCTACACTTTTTCGTTCAATTTGCGTTTAATTTCATTATGCCCGCACTGCGCACCGCCTCAGACATGCATCATACGCCGTGTGCGCCCTGTCTGCGGCATAGACAATTTATCAGCCGCCCAGCCGCTATGCCGCCGCTGCTGCTTGAACTTGATACCGTGGCAAGGTTCTCGTTTAATATATTTATTTTTTTATTTGTGTGCGTAAATATTTACAGTTATTTTATTTTTTTTTTTAATCAAGATTCAAGTTTTATATGAACTTTTTCCGAGCTTTCTTAGTAATATTTAACACTTTTTATTTGTTGAAAAAATCCAAAATTTGTTTATTTCTTAAACACAAGCACAAGTAGCGGACGCGCGTTCCGTTAGTGTGTTGTTTGCGCTTACAGACGTTTCCCAACTGGATGCTGTTCACTGCCAGTGCCCAAAGTGAAGTTCCAACTTAGCGCGTGAAGAGCGCAGCACTCAGCGGCGTAGACTCTCTGCACTGTTAAACTAGTAAAACATTCATTGTTGTTGTTGTTTTTTCATTATTTCTTTAATTTTATTTTCCACTGCTTTAGCGTTTCACCACCGTACCGTTGCAGCGCATGCGATTCACTCGACGATAAACTTGCATCTACTCTGGAAATCCCGTGTGTTATTGTCCAGCGCTACGCGAAGCTAATAGTTGGAGATTTATGCTCGCGAGAGCATTTCTCTCCTCACCGCTATGTATGTGCATGTAAACACTGTATTAATCCTGCACAAAATCATCATGCGTTCCGAAAGTTTGTAAGCTCACGCGCCGCCGTTCGTGTTTGGTGAGCGCAAGTTTCCGAAAAGTTTCCCCCTTCATACCAGTAGTTTGGCGCGCCAGCTGCCGTCGTTGTTGTTGATGTGCCGCGTGCTGGTGTTATTTCAGGTGGTTTTTCGCGCTGTCAACATTGGCAGCCACCCTCTGTTGCCCGCCCCCCTACGCCGGCTCTCGGCAAGCCATTTACCTAGCAACCTACCACCATCCCCCCAACCCACCTGTGTCATTAAAACCACCCGGCTTTTAGACCATCGAGCACATCAAATGCACGCACCGAAGCGCACTTAACGACACACAAACACACACACACACACTCAAATACAATATATATATATATATATGTATTCGGTAACGACTATCCAGTATTCGCATTGTCTGCTTGAGCATATAGTGAAACGCGCTATCGAAATACTTCTGCTGTGTTTACGAGTGTTTATGTCCTTATGCTGCTGTCAGTTTGTGATTTTTTTGTTGCTTGTATTCGATGTTTGTGTGTCTGTGTTGTCATTCGGCGCCTTTTGCCTTTCATTTACTTCCGTTTTTCGTATATTTTGTGAGTGCGTGTGGGTGTGTGATTCGTACTATTTAAGGGATGCTGTCGGCATCGTCGCTGCTGGTGTGTGCCGACTACCATTTGAATGCTACAGAGATTTATCGTTTTGGGGAATCCCTCATAATATGCCAATGTCAATGAATGTCTACGCTCATATATTCACGCCATAAATTCTACGATTAGGCGATGTTTTGCTGTATGGATGGGGCTTTATTTGTACCTTTTACGTTCGAAGCTTTTTCTTGAGTCAAAAAATGCAAAGTTAGCTAAAAATAGTCTTAAACTGTTATTATATTTCAAATTGGTCGTGGCTTTTTCGGATGGTCTTAGATCTAACAATAGTCGTCTTATGCAGACAATGGCTTTGGAGGTATTTCTCTTTTTCGATTCGATTTCGAAATATGGTGGTCCATCAGTAAACATATTATCTCTTTTAGTAGAATGCCAGAAGTTGAAGATATTAAAGATATATTATACATATAACGATCTACTTAAAATATTCTTTGGTATCTTGACATAATGAAATCTTGAATCTACCGGTTATATATTTTTTTTTTTTATATATTTATATTTCTTCTACTTTTTATCGACCTGAGGCCCTTCTGGGCTATTAACTTGCGATGGGGCTGGCTCAGATATTAGCGAGAGTCGTTTATGATATTTCTATACTCTGTCTAGGACTACTTAGGTACTATAAGCGAAGAGATTTGTTAGCAGTTCTTTATTTTCTTCAGAATGTAGTTGATTTCGGAGTATTGTTTACCGGTCGATTTTCTTCGTGACTAGGGCTGTAACCAAATAACTGTTAGTGTAATGTGTGACTCTCTTTACTATTGTTGTGTACTTGGAACACTATGTCTCTTTTTGTTCTCGCCAATATATACATTGAATTAAATCTTTCATAAACAACTTTGCCACCAGCACCATCTACCGATGAAGATTTTTTAAGCTGGATGAAATTATTTCGGGAAAATAATACACTTGAAAACCTTATATAAAATTTTATATATGTGTTATAGTGATCGGATTTAGTTCAAATATGCGCTGTTTCGTTCGATAATCTGTTTCCATCTAGACGGCAACTTCAAAATACCCCTCTCGTTGAAGTCCCGCTCCTTATTTGCAAAAACTCGAACAACACTTTTCACAAACCTCTTTCGAGTTCAACTTTACAGCATCAAGGGCGTTCGCCATGTACAGGAACAGGTGGTAATTACTTGGCGCTATGTCCATGCAATATGGTGGATGCGAAAAAACCTCCTATCTGAGCTCCCGTAGCTTCTGACGAGTCATCAACGAAGTGTGTGGTCTGGCGTTGTCCTGGTGGAACATTACACTCTTCCTGTTGGGCAATTCTGGACGCTTCTGGTCGATCGCCTGCTTTAAGCGGTCCAGTTGTTCGCAGTAGATGATAATCCCATCAAATACACAGCAAAACCTTCCTGGCCGTCAATCCCGTCTTGACCACTGTTTAGGCCTTCGATCATGACCGTTTTTGCTTTACATTGTCTTATGTGATCCATTTTTCGTCGCCAGTCACCATCCGCTTCAAAAATGGGTCGAGTTCGTTCCGTTTTAGAAGAACATCGCAGGTGTTGATTCAGTCCAGAAGGTTTTTTTGCGTCAAATCATGCGGCACCCAAACATCAAGCTTTTTTGTGTATCCAGCCTTCTGCAGGTGGTTTAAAAAATGTATAGTATTGCCAGATACGAGCTCTGTAGCGCTTTATTCAAAAGTCGAAAAGGCGGATATTCGGCAAACTAAAATTAAGTTTTTTTACATCTGGTATATTTGTTTACATAATTATATCGTGTTCTAATGAGTGACATCAAGACTCTGTTACTGTTTTGTGGTAGAATTCATAATAAAATCAACAATTTAGCTAAGAGTCACATTCCAGTTAATCATTGCTTCAATTATTAACAGATTTGCTTATAACTGCAAACGATATTCAAAAGATGAATGAAATTTTATTTATACCTAAGAAATGTTTAAATTTCTTCCAATATTTTCTACATTGCTCCACTGTGTAATAAAACCTGTTCTACTCGTACCTTGTGCCGTACGCTTCCTAACCGGCACTTGCTCCATGGTAATTTCATTAGAGATTCTCATAGAAAATACACACCAAATACAATACTCAACAAATAACAGTAAAATCAACAGTAAAATGTATGTATGTATGTGTGTGTATATGTGTGTACGATAAAAGAACTAAACAATAGAAAAAATAGGAAATCAACCCTCTTTTAAATTGTTAGGGTATGGAAGCTGTGGTGGTGAGTTGGTGTTGTTAATAGTTGGAGATGCCGGAACAAGCTACACAATGGAAACATTACACATTAACAACAAATGCATACTCGAGCGTACCAATATATATATTTACATAGCGAAAGTTTGCGGACCAATACACAATGGAGATAACCCAGTAAACATAATTATTTTAAAAGTGAATATGAAAACTGTATATATATACAATAAATTGGGGAAATAAAATTCCGAAAAACTGCATTTGAAGTGCTTCTATAAAAGCTGTCAAAATCGGACTATAACTTCTCAAGGTCCCAGATATCGAGCGCGAGGACCACAGTGCCTGTGCCATTTTTTGTTCGAACATGTCTTTAAATCTTTCATGTATTCTAGGCGAATTCATAGGAAATCTTTTCTTTATAATTAAGTGCCCCTGTGCCATAAATCGAGGAATTGGGTAATTACTTTCTTTAACACCCATATACCAAATTTAACTTCTGGAGGGCTTAATAGCATATAATCGGTTAATCGGCAGACGTAAAAAGAAAGAGGCCGAAATGCATGAGTATGAAAAGCTTGAAAAGCTGGCCGACATGGGTAACGCTCGAAAATTTTATGAAAAGATGAGGCGATTTACAGAAGGTTTCAAGACCGGAACATTATCATGTGGGGACCAAGGAGGTAATCTGGTAAAGGATGTCCAGAACATACTGGGATTATGGAAGGGACACTTCTCCGACCTGCTGAATGACAGTGAAAGTTCAACACCAGGAGATGGCGAACCCGATTCCCCAATCGATGACGATGGAATTGATGTTCTATTACCCGACCATGACGAAATTCGAATAGCAATTACCCGCTTGAAGAACAACAAAGCGGCGGGGGCCGATTGATTACCGGCCGAGCTATTCAAATACGGCGGCGAAGAACTGATAAGGTGCATGCATCAGCTTCTTTGTAGAATATGGTCGGAAGAAAGCATGTCTGACGATTGGAATCTTAGTGTGCTCTGCCCAATCCATAAGAAGGGAGACCCCACAATCTGCGCCAACTACCGTGGTATAAGTCTCCTCAATATCGCATACAAGGTCCTGCCGAGCGTATTTTGTGAAAGACTAAAGCCCACCTTCAATGAACTGATTGGGCCTTACCGTCAATGAACTGATATTGATATCATCGGAAGCAACAACCGCGCCGTTTGTTCTGCTTTTTCCAGACTTGATAAGGAAGCGAAGCGTATGGGACTGGTGGTGAATGAGGACAAGACGAAATATCTTCTGACATCAAACAAACAGTCAGCGCACTCGCGTCTTGGCTCCCACGTCACTGTTGACAGTTATAACTTTGAAGTTGTAGATAATTTCGTTTAAAGCATTAAACAACACCAACAGCGTCAGCCTCGAAATCCAACGCAGAATCACTCTTGCCAACAGGTGCTACTTTGGACTGAGTAGGCAATTGAAAAGTAAAGTCCTCTCTCGACGAACAAAAACCAAACTCTACAAGGTGCAGAAGCGTGGACGATGTCGAAATATATATATATATATATATATATATATATGTATATGTGATATATCCTACCCAAATTAAGTAAATGTATAGTCTTGGATATAATTTATCTTATTGGCCAGAAATTACGCCAGAACCCTTGTACTCTATATAATGGTTTTCGATACTCTAGTGGACTTTATGTTGAATATATGAATCAAGTTTTGAATTATCTTAATAAAATTAAATAAATAAAATACGAGGGTAGAAAATGTTCAGTAACAACCGAACTTAGCTCTTTCTTACCTGTTTTATTATTTCTTTGTCTTCTACAGCAAATTTCTATTTTTAAATTATTCATATTAAACTTCAAAATGCTTTCTACGATCAAAATTACGGAAAATTCTCAATTTGGTTTACTGTGTAATCAGTGGACTGCAATTTCTCTCGAAACAAATGTTGAATGTTGACTGTGTCTGACAGCGTATATCCATCCACTCACTTTTGTCTTGCACTGCAATTCTACAAGTTTGTAACTGTACTGCGTATATGTGTGTGCAGCTGACGATAAGCATTTTGCAGTAGTACGCAACGCATGCGATAAGCACACTGCAACCCATCAGTGTTACACATTATGTGACGGTGGCTGTAGCATTAACAGTATTATTGTGGACACCCACTACGTTGAAGCGGTTGGAACGACGCCATCACAACCCACCTACGCACCACCGAATGGTCCTTCAACGTCATCTTTATCGATACAGTTATGTAAATTTGTGTGTGTGTGGGAGTGTGTGTGTATTGGTTGTCGTCATCATCTCAAGCGACGTCCATTCGCATTAATTTTTCAATGCTCAAGCTGATGCCAATGTTGATAATTATGATGACGTCTATGCCCAAAGCTATTTGATCGGAGAATCATTGATTATTTGCTTGCGCTGTGCAATTGTATGCAGACACACATACATATACAGATACATATGTATTTGAGCAAGTTTGTTAACTAGTTGATTGTTTGTAACGGCAATGTAATGATTTCTTTTTTGGTATTGTTGAAAATAACCTCGGGGGGAACAATCGCTGCAGTCTCCTTGGATATTCGAAGAGAATAGTCAATTAGCCAAGGGGCATATTACATTAGAGTCTTTGTGGATTTTTACGACTGAACTTGGGACGCTCATAATCTTATTATATTGGAAAATAATTGTTGAAGGGTTCTTCTACTTGATTTGAATGGAAAAAGTTTTGCAATTATTGATTCTAAATATTTTTCTGCAAAAAGAGTCGCGCATATACTTTTTTTATTATTACTTTAAGCGAAATCTTCCTAGCTGTTGATACAAAATAAAAAGTAGCGCACTCGTCTCGTGTTTTCTCACTTTGACTTCCTTCGTGACGCTTTGGTACCGCAAATCCTTCACTTTGATTTTCAAATAACCCCAAAAAGAGACAAGGTGAGTCACATATGGAGATCTGGGTTCATCAGGATCATTGTCAGCTATTCCAGAGACTTTTTAACCATATTCCAAACGACGGGGCTTATGGGTCCTCAATATCATTTGTGTTAATTGCCTTTTATATGGACAAAAAAGAAAGGTTACCTCAAAATACGCCGGTCCATCATCAAATACAAATACTGAGCGCGAAGACTATATGACTCTCAAGACTTTATTTTAAATTTTGGCTTCACCTTCACCAAATAATTCTTAGAAAAGACTACTTGTTACTAACCTAAGCAAATCCAAGATAGTGATATAGAACAAGTTATGTATTTCAGCAATAGGATATTTATCTTGCATTTTCTCGATATTTCTTTTTTATTATAGCGCTTAGGCAAGTACTTAAGGCGATAGTGGCAGATCCTTTATGGAACTATCATAATCATATCATATCATCTTTAATGACTTAAAAACATGTCATAAGTATCTTCTTCTTGACTGGCGTAGATACCACTTACGCGGTTATAGCCGAGTCCACAACAGCGCGCCACGAATCTCTCCTTTTGGCAGTTTGGCGCCAATTGGAAACACCAAGTGAAGCCAGGTCCTTCTCCAGCTGGTCTTTCCATCGGAGTGGAGGTCTCCCTCTTCCTCGGGTTCCACCAGCGAGTACTGCATCGAACACTTTCAGAGCTGGAGCATTTTCGTCCATTCGAACAACATGACCAAGCCAGTGTAGCCGCTGTCTTTTTATTCGCTGAACTATGTCAATGTCGTCGTATAAATCGTACAGTGATGTCGATATCACCGGCGTACGCCAGTAGCTGTACACTCTTATAGAAGATTGTATCATCTCTGTTTAGCTCTGCGGCTCGTACTATTTTTTCCAGCATCAGGTTGAAAAGTCGCACGATAGCGAGTCACCTTGTCTGAAACCTCGTTTGGTATCGAACGGCTCGGAGAGGTCCTTCGCGATCCTGGCGGAGCTTATAGTGTTGCTCAAAGTCAGCTTACACAGCCGTATTAGTTTTGCGGGGATACCAAATTCAGACTTCTTCTTCTTGACTGGCGTAGATACCGCTTACGCGGTTATAGCAGAGTCTAAAACAGCGCGCGTATCCCTCGTATCCCTCCTTCTGGCAGTTTGGCGCCAATTGGTTATTCCAAGCGAAGCCAGGTCCCTCTCCACCTGGTCCTTCCATCGGAGTGGAGGTCTCCCTCTTCCTCGGTTTCCACCAGCGGGCACTGCATCGAATAAATTCAGACGTCGCGGCATAAAGGCAGCTCCTTTTCCTACTGTCGAAAGCAGCTTTAAAATCGATAAAGAGATGGCGTGTGTCGATCCTCTTTTCAAGGGTCTTCTCCAAGATTTGGCGCATGGTGAATATCTGGTTAGTTGTGGATTTTCTAGGTCTAAAGCCACACTGATAAGGTCGAATCAATATGTAACATCATTGTTACACTTATTATGCCTAAATTGCATGGTACGACAAATCCTTTATTAGACCTTTATACATATTATCAATATTTATTTAATATATCTCTTTTAATCGTAACCATAAGCAAGAATATTATAAATAACACAAAATATATCGTAGTCTCGTACTTAAGTAGGGCGCCTCGCTTGTATAGAATTTTATTATTATTTCTTTACATATTATAACAGCAATTGACACGCGAGCTATGGTATAGCAAACACTATCGGTGTATAATATATATGTACATTGTATGTTAGTACGTATTAACACTATATTCGAGCAGCACTAACACTTGGTTTCTTATAATATAATGCTGATGTGTATCTTTATGCTTATGCTTATGTAATATAGATATGTTGAATTATGTACACGTTAGTGTAAACCATAACAGGAAGCTCATCATCAATATCAAGCGCCTTCGTTTGACCAATCGATAGCATGCATTAATCTGTCGCAACATGACCTTAATCTGGCTAAGAAACGTGGTGAAGAGGGTGGAAGAGAAAATAATTTAATACGGCTATCGATTTTCACTGAACTTAATATGACTGTTATTATTATATCTTTTGGATTCGAAAATCTTTGTTGTGATTATTATGGGGTTTATCAAATCAGGTATAATATTAGTTGAGATCACATTATATTGGGGTATTATGTAGCATTAGTTCCGAATTAGTACAATACTATTTCATCAAAAACAACAAAGTATGTGTGTGGCTATTTTGTTGTTATTGTTATAGTAATATGAAATGTTCCGGTTACGTAGAACCAATAATATTGGTTTTCTATCCATTAGATTTGAGAATATATGACCCTTTTGCTTCCAAATCAACCATAAGGATATATCAATCTTGCCAACAGGTGCTACTTTAAACTGAGTAGGCAGTAAAATCCTCTCTCGACGAACCAAAATCAAACTCTACAAGTCGTTCATTATTCCCGTCCTGATGTACTATGATGCAGAAGTGTGGAGGATGACGACATCCAATGAGACGATTTTTGGAGTTTTCGAGAGAAAGGATTTGCGAAAGGTGTATCGTCCTTTGAACATTTGCAACGGCGAATACCGCAGACGACAGACGCAGGGGACAGCGGCTACGCTTGGACGAAAACACTCAGTACCCGCTGGTGGAAGCGCTGGCGAAAGACCTTCACTCCGCTGGAAAGACCAGGTTTAAAGCGACCTGGCTTCACTTGGTACTTCCAGTTGGTGCCAAAAAGCAAGAAGTAGAAATGAGTGGCGCGCTCTGGTGGATTCGGTTTGGTATATGAGACCCTACAGGGTTGTGACCATAGAAAATCTACTGAACCAAAAAGATTTTGATTCTTAAATAATGGGTAGAGGACACAGATTAATTTGATATAACGGAAAATTCAAATAAAATATTGTCTTGAACCCTAAGAGTGCTAAGCATGTGCCAAAATTTATTGACATATCATTGAAATCTAATTCGAATTAATGACGAATTATTTTCAGCAAGAGAGTTATCTGCTATAAAAGAATCCCGAAAGTAAACAGCAAACGACAGTTCAGTTGTTCCGGAATCGTTCTTATGGTCTTGATGTTACAATGATATGGGATTAATTCGGTTATGAAGCAACCCATCGTTCACCAAGAGAATTAGAAGTGTTCGTACATGTAGACACTATCCAAATCATTTTCTGATCGAATAAAACAAAGGATACTGCTATAGCTAAAATAATTCCCTGTGTTACCTTCGATTTTTGTGGATTTGGCAGATCATTTTCGGAGCTGCCTCTAAAAAATTCGAAAATTGCTACAAACGGATTTAAAGTACATTGTCATCGTAAATCAGATATCAATAGTCATTTTCCATTATTAGTCCAATTATATATCTTAACGGTATTTATAGTTCCCGTATGCTTTCTCAGTGAATAATAATGAAGGTTGCATTTGCATTGAAAATAATAATAATCTGCTCAATCGAAATTCTACGACTGGAGTGCCCGTGCCTATAAGTGCAGTATTCAAGTGGAAATCAATGGAAAATGGCCAAAGCCGTTTCACTGTCCACACTGTACGATTGTACAGGTCGCTCAAAGTGCATACGCTCAATTTCATACAACTTTTGAAGAGTCTTAATTAATTGGCAGACCGTGTTAAAGGACTCAGCACAAAGAGTGCTCGCAAACAGAAAAACAAAACACAAAAAGCTCAACTTGGTTGAATGATGAATTATTTGCTCAAAGACTTCCAACGACAAGCGCGCATTAATACAAGTCATCAGTCAGGCAATCAGACGTAGCCGTGTAATAATTGACTGATTACAAGTAAAAATTCCTTCGAGTACCAACCAGTCAATAATACAATCGCAATTAAAAGTGTGCTTCGTGTAAGTGCTTGTAGTGGCATAACGGTGGAAAAACGTCGAACAACTTGAACCAGCACACACACACACACACATACTGGCTTATGCAATGCGAATGCAATCAAAAAGCGGGACAAACATACATATTTACACACAAATATTTGCACGGCAAGCAGTGTAAGCGCCCTGTGGCAAGTGGCGTGTGGCATGTGGCATATAAGCCATTTCGTTTGGCATTTTCCATGGCACGTGCATTTAATGTTGTTATGCTTATGTTGTTATGCTTTTGTTGTTGTTGTTAGCCAGTAGCAAAAGCCAGCCAACAACAACAATTCGTTGCAAATAAGCTACGCTGTGCACATAGACCCACATCGGTTGAATGAAGATGTTAATCCTGGTAATTGAAAATGTGCGCCGCTTGTAATTTTTTGGATTACTGCATACAACAGGCCACTGCAACAAGCGCAGCAGCACCAACAACAGCTAGTAATCAATAGCATCTAATAGGAATTTACATGTTAGACGAGGGTCAGTGGAACCGCTGCCAACAGGCAGTAGGTGCAGCAACTCTTGTTGGCTTTAGCGGGTACATTGAACTTCGGGCAAATATGTACCTGCAGTTGATTTTAGGAAAAATCCTGTAATTTTTATTCATCCCCCTTGGAATAACAACAACAATTTGTATGCTGTTCGCTTTGCGCCCTAAATAGCAGCGCAATCTATTGCTGGTGAAGTGATACAATATTGATGGTAAATGCATGTACCTCTGTATATGTATGTAGAAGCTGCAATTTTAGTGTGTATGTGCCTACAAATGAATGTGATCACAAGTAGGCGCCTATGAAATGTAACTTAATCGCCTAGGCAAAGACAGCAGAGACACAGTGTTTTATTGTTGGTAAAAATTTTGGTAAATAATCTTAAATTGTGTGGAATAATTTGAGCGAGCTTTTGCTTTTTCCAACGGAGTGGAGGTCTTCATCTTCCTCGGCTTCCAACAGCGGTTACTGCATTGAACAGTTTCAGAGCTGGAGTGTATTCGTCCATTCGTGCAACAAGACCTAGCCAGCGTAGCCGCTGTCTCTTTATTCGCTGAACTATGTCAATGTCGTCGTATAACTCATACAGCTCATTGTTCCATCGCCTGCGGTTTTCGCCCTTGCCAATGTACAAAGGACTATAAATCTTTCGCAAAACCATTCTCTCGTAAACTTCTAGTGTCGATATCGACTACTACTCTTCTACTCTACTCTTCTGCTTCATACATCAGGACGGAATAATAAGCGACTTGTAGAGTTTGATTTTGGTTCGTCGAGAGAGGACTTTACTGTTCAATTGCCTACTCAGTCCAAAGTAGCACCTGTTGGCAATAGTGATCCTGCGTTGGATTTGGAAGCTGACATTGTTATTGCTGGTTCCTAAGGATACGAAATTATCTACGACTTCAAAGTTATGACTGTCAACATCGGCGTGAGAGCCAAGACGCTAATTCGATGACTGTTTGTTTGATGACAGGAGATATTTCGTCTTATCCTCATTCACCACTAGACTCATTCGCTTTGCTTCCTTATTCAGTCTGCAAAAAGCAGACAATTACTATCAAATAAAGAGAGAGAGAGAGAGAGATTGGACCCTCAGATACTGACGAAGCGTTTTGATTACTTGATATCAACCCACCTAGTTCATATGCTTCCCTTAGCCATAAGGGTGAGTAAAATAACTCCAATTAAATTTTACATAAGATGATTTTTTTGATATTGATTGTTCATATGAAACTGACAGTATGATTCTACTTCATCATCATCTTGACAACATCGATAATTAAGACAATCTCAGACCGAAAGCTCTGTCCGAAGTAAATACTTATCTTCTTGAAGAAAGCTGTTTGAAAATCACTAAGAACTGAAATTAATGTTGATGGAAACATCACTAGAGTAGACCTTCTGAAATTTGAACTATACTTAGAAAATGTATACGTGTCCTTTCTGGTAGAAGGTCGGCGATGAAACTCTGAGCGGTTAGGGGCTGCTCAATGATCTAAATAATCAGAAATGGGGTAAAAGTTTGAAATAATTTAATCTTGTTCCCGGTTTACTTGCGTCATCTAAAGGCTACATCAATGTTAGTGTGATTGCAAGCAAGATTTGGAAGAAAATTTTTAGTATTCTGCAAATTAAACTACATATTAATCAACTATGTGAGTTAGTTAATCTCGAAGCCGCAGTAAATATAATTTTCGAGTATTATATAAATTAACAACTAACTTATTAAGGAAGTTAGAAATTTGAGTATTCTTCCATTGATAAGTTCTTGGACGTTCTTAGACTCCATTTGTATGGAAAATGCATTTCATTATTCTCTAGCATAGTTCACTAATCATGTAATTAGCCTTCTAAATGATTTTTATGGAGCACTAAGGTGTTTCGATATGACGTTGTTTGACTATGGCATCGTTAAAGGCATATCTTATGTCAACAATTAGTTTACAATTCTGTTAATTGATGAAAATCTTAAACTATAACTTCCAAAAATAGGTATTGAAAACATAAATTCTACGAAAACTCATTTAGAGTACTTTAAATTAAGTAGTCAGGTTTTGCACCTGACTCTATATGTCAATATGTAGATAGTTAAATATAGGTATCTGTATATATGTAAATACTAAGTAAACATATCACATAGCGCGCTTTTAGCGCAATAATAAAAGCTTCCCAGATAAAATGCAATTAAGAGCGTTTTAAGTTGATTGTCCACCAACACAAAGAAAGCGCCTCTGTGCGTGTGTACATTACAACGGTAGTTAGCAGAAGGCCACACCAACCAGTTGAGTGCAATTTCCAATTTAATTATGTGACCAAGCTAACCAATAGAGCGGTGTGTGGTAAGGACAGGCTGCAGAATATTGCATATTATTTATAGCCTTCTTTTTTTTCTGCCAACGGCAGTGAAGCGCTCGCCAGCAACTGTGGTGAAACTTATAGTTTGTATATATGTGTGTGACGTAGCATATCAACGCTTAAAATACGGCAAATGCAAATTTCTACGCATGTGTATGTGTGTGTGCTAGGAGCCTAGGAGCCTTTGCCTATGCATTACGTTTTTATCCAGCCATCACTCACTTTGCTCTACGCTTTGTAACTAAATTGTGCCACAATTCCTTTACACTATCAAGCGAGATGACAGGAAATACGGGAACCACAGCCGCAGTCACGTTAAAAGCAAATGCAGCAACAGTTCCGCGCCACATCCGTTTTCGCACTACCAACCAACACACACACACAAACATACAGCCGCGCAACATCCGCTGCCACATCCGTTGGCATTTAAATTGCGACTTTTTTTTTGTTTGCTTACTTTCCTAGCTTCTCCTATTTTCCACAATTTTCATTATTGAAGTACCCACTTTGACCTAAAAACACATTTTTCTTACAGCTGCCACTCCACTCTACTTTCACTTGCAACGCACACAAACACACACCGGCGCTCATTTGCTTATATGTACCGTTGTATATTTGTATGTATGTATGTGTAATTGTCACATATATATACTTGCACTCGTATTTGCAATGAATTGCAACTTGCAAGCAGGCAGCACGTCATGTTGCATGCAACACTCCTACAAGCCATAGAAAATGGAATAAATAGAAAATAAACAAAAGTGCGATAAAGGCAAGATAAGAGGCAGGAGCATGTAACGGTGAAGTGGAGTGGCAAAGTGAAAGGTTTTTGCCTATTGGCTTATATACATATATACCGATATACATACATATATGCTCAATATCATGCCACATGAGATATACATATATATAACTGTGTTAGTGTTCGCTATCATTGTTCCGTCAGCACATCAAATGTTGATTGTATCTGCACCACTTATCACCTCGCGGCCCGCTCACTTCCCCACGCCGCACCCGTTCCGTATGCCGTTGCGAAGATATCGCTTGCTAAATTGGAGTGTGCAAATGCGAAAAGGGTATAAAACAAAAGCGCTTACTCATAAATGTGCTCAGAAAAACACGCAAACACACTCAAATATGTTTATAAATATGCAACAACTTAAAAAAACCAAGTAAAACAAGTAAGGAAGGGCTAAGTTCGGGTGCAACCGAACATTTTATGCTCTCGCAATTTATTTATTTAATTTTATTTATATTATATAATACACAATTTGACCCACATATTCATCATATATATTGTATAAAGTCCATTGAAAGTTGGAAACCCTAATATTAGGTTAGAAGCACCGAGGTCTTCGTGTTCGATATATGGGGCCTTAAAAACCTATGGTCCGATTTCGGCGATTTTTAGAATGGGGCTGCCACACTATTAACACAGTATTTGTGCAAAGTTCTGCACCGATATCTTCACTAGTACTTACTTTATATATTGTAAAGTTAACGATTCAGATCGTCTTCAAAGTTCTGGTATATAGGAAGTAGGCGTGGTTGTGAAGCGATTTGGCCTATTTTCACAACATATCATTGGGATGTAAGGAAACTACTACAAACCAAGTTTCATTGAAATCGGTCGAGTAGTTCCTGAGATATGGTTTTTGACCCATAAGTGGGCGATGCCACGCCCATTTTCCATTTTGTAAAAAAATCTGAGTGCAGCTTCTTTCTGATATTTCTTCTGTAAAATTTAGTGTTTCTGACGTTTTTCGTTAGTGAGTTAACACACTTTTAGTCATTTTCAACCTAACCTTTGTATGGGAGGTGGGCGTGGTTATTATCAGATTTCTTTCATTTTTGGAAATGGCTAAAAGAAACGATTGCAAAAAGTTTGGTTCATACAGTTTTTTTGGTTTGCAAGATATATGTATACAAAAAACCTATTTGGGGGCGGGGTCACGCCCACTTAAAAAAAATACATCCAAATGTGGCCCCCCCTAATGCGATCCTATGTTCCAAACTTTATTTTCATAACTTTATTTATGGCTTAGTTATGACACTGTATAGGTTTTCGCCATTTTGTGGGTGTGGCAGTGGACCGATTTTGCCCATCTTCGAAAACAAGATGCCAGGGTGCCAAGGAATATGTGTTCCAAGATTCATTAAGATACCTTAATTTTTACTCCAGTTATCGCTTGCACGGACAGACAGACATCCGGATTTGAACTTTACTCGTCACCTTGATCATTTTGATATATATAACCCTCGTTTAGTTTTATGACTTACAAACAACCGTTATGTGAACAAAACTATAATACTCTCTAGCAACTTTGTTGCAAGAGTATAAAAGACCAAACATTGCTTATGCTTTCACTTCTCTACTTAAATCTCTCACATGTGTGTAATTATAAACGTACATACATTTACAGTTACATATACGCTGGCATATCAAAGCAAATGACAGTCAGAAACACATATAAAAATTTGTTTCTGTTGCACGTTCCATGAGATATGCGGTGGCATGCAACATGGTAATCCCACAGCGATAGTCAACCGACTAACTGATGCTCCTGCGGGATCTGCCACATCATGCTGCGCAGCACGGAGCGTATTTAAGCTTTTTCGTTTTTATGTTTTGTGCAATTTGTTGTTGTTGTTGTTGCAGCATCTTAAGTGGCAACGCGGCGTTGCAAAAGATGCATGCTGGTGCAGCATGCAACATGCGCTGTTGCATTTATATTGTCTGCACAATGCACTCGCTAAACGTTTGTGGCAAATGAACACTGCAGCAACACAAACACACACACACATACACCAATTTTGGAATATGGGTATGTGCGTCACAGCACGACATGCCACTCCACAGCACTTCATTCTATGCTCCAACTCAACTCCTCCGCTTCACTCTCTTCACCTCACCACTCGACGTCTCGGCGTTAGACTCAACTTGTGGCTTGTGGTTGCCATCAAGTTGACACACTGTGCTCTCAAGTGGATTTAAGTTCGCGAATGTTAATTGCTTATGTGGCAAGTGGCACACTACATACTCAACGCATAAGTCACAATTGTGCACACACAAATAGTACTTCTAACTGCATTTCGCCATTGTATGCTTGATGGGTTGAATTTTTTTCTTTTTTTTTTACAAATTTGTTGTTGTGATTTTTCCAAATGAATGTGTAAGTATGTATTTATTGTTGAGTATGTAAGTGCATATTGTCAAATTGAATGCTTGGAAATGAGTGCGCTTCAGCGGAGTAGTAATTGTGAGGATTTGTGTGCGTAAATTATAAATGTTTAACTGTAGCGGATTTAACGGTATGCCAAAAAAAATTTAATTTTATCATTTTTTAATGTGGAGAAAATAAATTTGGGACTTGATTACTACCAGCTAGTTAAGTACCTCATAGTAGTCATAATTGTTCTTATAATATATTTAAGAAGACATTTCGCATATGTGGCAATAGATTACAGCTTTAAGCCAGCTTAATGCTATCCTTTCGAAAGTGAGGAATTTACAACAGAGTATCTAAACGAGTTAGATATATGAGATATCTAAACGAGTTAGATATATGGTAATATTATAAATATCGAAATGATCAGGGCGACGGCATGAGTTAAAATCCTGATGCCTGTCTGCCCGTCCGAGTGTCCGTGCAACGGATAACTAGAGTAAAAATCGTGATATCTTGGAAATCGAGAAACTTGGTACTATAGGAGGGTTGTTATTGAAAATGGGCGAAATCGGACCATTGTCACGCCCACAAAATGGCCCCGTCCCTAAATAAGTTCTTTGTGAATATCTCGCAAACCAATAAAGCTATATAAACCAAACACTCTGCAAAATTTTATAAAAGAAATGGCAGAGGAGAGATGCACTCAGATTTTTTTTTTAATTGAAAATGAGCCTGGTGTCTCCCACTTATGGGTCAAAAACCATATCTCAGAAACTACTCGACCAATTTCAATGAAATTCGGTATATAATATTTTCTTGACACTCTGATGACACGTGTGGAAAATGGATGAAATCGGTTCACAACTACGACAACTTCCCATATAACTCAATTTTGAATTCCATCTGATTCCTTCTTCTTCTTCTTCTTCTTCTTAACTGGCGTAGAAACCGCTTACGCGGTTATAGCCGAGTCCACAACAGTGCGCCACGCATCTCTCCTTTTGGCGTTTTGGCGCCAATTGGTAATACCAAGTGAAGACAGGTCCTTCTCCACCTGGTCCTTCCACCGGAGTGGAGGTCTCCCTCTTCCTCGGCTTCCACCAGCGGGTACTGCATCGAAAACTTTCAGAGCTGGGGCACTTTCATCCATTCGAACAACATGACCCAGCCAGCGTAGCCGCTGTCTTTTTATTCGCTGGACTATGTCTATGTCGTCGAACAACACATACAGCTCATCATTCCATCTTCTGCGGTATTCGCCGTTGCCAATGTTTAAGGGACCGTAAATCTTCCGCAAAATGGATGGATGAAATCGGTTCACAACTACGACAACTTCCCATATAACTCAATTTTGAATTCCATCTGATTCCTTCACTTCATAATATTTACATAAGGAACGAATGAAGATTGCGAAATAAAACTTTACACAAATACTGTGTATCATATGTAGCTTCACTTGTGAAAAAATTGTCGATATCGGGCTATAACTTTTCAAGGACCCGGATATGGAACATGAAGAACCTAAGGGTAATTTTTCACCGAAAATATCGGTAAATCTCCCTGATATTTTAATTTAATTCAGAGAAAATTGTTTTCTTCTTATAGTGTGTCTCTGTTCCAAAAATTATTAATATCGGATCATAACATCCCCTAGCTCCCATATACCAAATGATAGGTTTTTCAAAAATACGGTGGGCAAGTTAAAAACTCAAATACTTTGTGTTGCCAAGAACTGCTAAATACAGCTACGTTATTTCACTGCTCTTTAAATAATATGTAGTTTTTTAATTTTCACTATTTGAAAAAGAATCTACAAAAACCTCTCGGTCACATAATTAACAACACTTGATATTTTGTTAAAAAAATAATTGGTTTTTATTGAAAAGATAATATTTTGTGGAACAACCATTATTTTTAGTATGGAGTCATATGTAGAAGTTCACGTAAGTGAGGAAAGTTTCTGACTGTCATTCACTTGGGAGTGGCCAGGAACGATTCTTTTACATGTGGCTCAAGCAGCTCACGACTTCCGGTCTTAGACCAAGTATCCTCTGGGTAGCCAACAGACATCCGTTTGAAGGCGAGCTAAAGTGAGAAGGCGAAACCCGCCTATGTGGTTGTGCGTAGGGTTTGATGACGACCACTGCAAACGTTTAAAGGACTACGAAATAAGGGCATGCACCTGGAATGTCCGGACCCTTAATTGGGAAGGTGCCTCTGCACAGCTGGTTGATGTCCTCGTAAGAGTAAAGGCTGACATCACCGCAATCCAAGAAATGCGATGGACGGGACAAGGACGGAAGAAGGTGGGTCCTTGTGACATCTACTACAGCGGCCATATAAAGGAGCGCAAATTCGGTGTGGGATTCGTGGTGGGAGAGAGACTCCGTCGTCGAGTCCTGGCATTCACTCCGGTGGATGAACGTCTAGCCACAATCCGCATCAAAGCGAGGTTCTTCAACATATCGCTGATTTGCGCCCACGCTCCGACGGAAGAGAAGGACGAAGTGATCAAAGATACCTTCTATGAGCGCCTAGAACGTACCTATGAGCGCTGCCCCCGCCACGATGTCAAAATCGTGCTTGGCGATTTCAACGCCAGGGTGGGTAAAGAAGGTGTCTTTGGCACAACAGTCGGAAAATTCAGCCTCCATGACGAAACATCACCAAACGGTCCGAGGCATATCAAACTCCTTACGTACAGCTGCAACCGAAACCATTGGTTTTCGGAAAAGTCAAAAAAACAGCTGGTATGATGAGGATTGTCGTCTCGCAGTGGAGAGAAAACAGACTGCCTACCTCGCAATGTTGCGATCGACCGCAACACGAGCGGGATGGGAAAGATACCGAGAGCTGAAGAGGGAAGCGAGACGCATTTGCAGACAAAAAAAGAAAGAGGCCGAAATGCGTGAGTATGAAGAGCTTGACAAGCTGGCCGACAGGGGTAATGCTCGAAAATTTTACGAAAAGATCCGGCGACTAACTGAAGGTTTCAAGACCGGAGCACACTCCTGTAGGACCCCCAGAGGTGATCTAGTTATTGATGACCAGAGTATACTGAGTTTGTGGAGGGAACACTTCTCCAGCCTGCTGAATGGCAGTGAAAGTACAACACCAGGAGATGGCGAACCCGATTCCCCAATCGACGACGATGGAACAGATGTTCCATTGCCCGACCGTGAAGAAATTCGAATAGCAATTACCCGCTTGAAGAACAATAAGGCGGCGAGGGCCTATGGATTACCGGCCGAGCTATTCAAATACGGCGGCGAAGAGCTGATAAGGTGCGTGCATCAGCTTCTTTGCAGAATATGGTCGGAAGAAAGCATGCCCGACGATTGGAATCTCAGTGTACTCTGCCCAATACACAAAAAGGGAGACAATTTGCGCCAATTACCGTGGGATAAGCCTCCTCAACATCGCGTATAAGGTTCTGTCGAGCGTATTGTGTGAAAGACTAAAGCCCACCGTCAACAAACTGATTGGACCTTATCAGTGTGGCTTTAGACCTGGAAAATCAACAACAGACCAGATATTCACCATGCGCCAAATTTTGGAGAAGACCCGTGAAAATAGGATCGACACACACCATCTCTTTGTCGACTTTAAAGCTGCTTTCGACAGCACGAAAAGGAGCTGCCTTTGTGCCGCGATGTCTGAATTTGGTATCCCCGCAAAACTAATACGGCTGTGTAAGCTGACGTTGAGCAACACCAAAAGCTCCGTCAGGATCGGGAAGGACCTCTCCGAGGCGTTCGATACCAGACGAGGTTTCAGACAAGATGACTCACTCTCGTGTGATTTCTTTAACCTGATGCTAGAGAAAATAATACGAGCTGCAGAGCTAAACAGAGAAGGTACAATCTTCTATAAGAGTGTACAGCTACTGGCGTACGCCGATGATATCGATATCATTGGAAACAACACCCGCGCCGTTAGTTCTGCTTTCTCCAGACTGGATAAGGAAGCGAAGCGTATGGGTCTAGTGGTGAACAAGGACAAGACGAAATATCTCCTGTCGTCAAACAAACAGTCAGCGCATTCGCGTCTTGGCTCCCACGTCACTGTTGACAGTCATAACTTTGAAGTTGTAGATAATTTCGTCTACCTGGGAACCAGCATTAACAGCAATAACAATGTCAGCCTGGAAATCCAACGCAGAATCACTCTTGCCAACAGCTACTATGGACTAAGTAGGCAATTGAAAAGTAAAGTCCTCTCTCGACGAACAAAAACCAAACTCTACAAGTCTCTCATCATTCCCGTCCTACTTTACGGTGCAGAAGCGTGGACGATGTCAACATCCGATGAGACGGCACTAGGAGTTTTCGAGAGAAAGGTTTTGCGGAAGATTTATGGTCCCTTAAGAATTGGCAACGGCGAATACCGCAGACGATGGAACGATGAGCTGTATGTGTTATTCGACGACATAGACATAGTCCAGCGAATAAAAAAACAGCGGCTACGCTGGCTAGGACATGTTGTTCGAATGGATGAAAGTGCTCCAGCTCTGAAAGTATTCGATGCAGTACCCGCTGGTGGAAGCAGAGGAAGAGGGAGACCTCCACTCCGATGGAAGGACCAGGTGGAGAGGGACCTGGCTTCGCTTGGAATAACCAATTGGCGCCAAACTGCCAGAAGGAGGGATACGTGGCGCGCTGTTTTGGACTCGGCTATAACCGCGTAAGCGGTGTCTACGCCAGTCAAGAAGAAGAAGAAGAACCATTATTTTGAATAAAAGCTTCACATCTGCGTGGTATTGATTCAATTAATTCCCTCACATATGTTTTTGGAAATTGCTTCCCATTCCATCTTTATCTATCCGAATTGTTCGTCGAAATGTTCGACTTTTTTAACCAAACCTTCATTTTCAATTGCCCCCAGAGATTTACAATAGGGTTCAGGTCTGCCATGTACGAAGGCTAGTCCAATAAAGAAATCATATTTTCGTCCATCCATCATTTATTTAACTGTGTGGTGCGTCTGGGATCGTTAAATTGCTGAAACAGCCAAGAAACAGGCGCAATGACGTCGGAATATAGAAGCAATATATCTCACAGTATAGAAATATCCATGGTTATCCATATGACAGTACATTTTTGTTATAGGCCAAACACCCTGACATAACACACCATACCGCCGCCGTGCTTTAGTGTAGAAAGAGTGTATTTGGAGTCAAATTCTTTACTTCGCGGACGCGTAACTATATATATTAGAGAGACTCTCGCATATCGACATAGAGTCTTGAGTACCTCATAAATTTGTTGACGTGGCTCAATTCCAGTCAGTTCGACTAATGTGCGGAATTTATGACTAGCGAGATGTTTTTTTAAGCTCAATCTACAAAACCTGGACAATGGAGGAGAAAGTGGCTTCATACATGTACTTCTCCTTCCTCCATACAACTTCACACGATGGCTAGGACTGATTTCACAAATGGTATTTTTTTGGGATAAAGGACGTTACGATAATTTTAATATTCTCAGTTAATTTTCATAAAGATATTTTATATGAAGCACAAGTCAACCAGAAGAAAGGAATTGTAATGGTTACAAACTAATGACAGATCTAACCCGAGAAAAACTTTCAGTGTTGCTTCACATATTCTTATTTAGTGCGAAAAATAAATCCACGCTGGTCCATTCTTATAGACACAACAAACTACGGAGTAACAGATTTACACATCTCCACAACTATTCATGAATATTCTTCAGGTGGGTGTTTATAGGTGTCATACAGCAATCTGTGGATTGAAATATAAAAAGTATAGCAAAATATAGACTTTTGGTTAAAATATCAGTTATCTTTCGAAGAAGAAATCGAATGCTAAATCTATTTGCTGGCAACAATTCAAGATAACCAAAGCTATCCAAAAGAGAACCTTGAGAGACCGTAAAACGATAAAAAATAAGTCGAAAAGCCAAGCAAATTATAAAATAATAAATTCTTCGTTATCCTACACACAACTACGCACTTGGACTCTATTCGTGTAACTATCAATAAAGTTTGAATAAATCGCACACAAAACGCCGGCAGGCAAAGATTGCCACAGATGACATTACATGAAAAGTGTCCGTTACAAATTTGATATGGCCCAAATCTGTCACGTTTCATTTTTAGAACACCACTGACAATGGGGACCAAACAATAAATGGTGGACAAACTGACTAACAAGCAGAGACGAAATACATAGTAGTTAGAAACACGTGAATTCGCTACGACGAATAGCAGCAATGAGAAGGTACCTTGTAGGAATGTTTAGTCAATTTTGAACGGTTTTGTTTATTTACACCGGCTGCAAAGTTTATAGTTGATTTTACGATGCAACCTTCAAACTTAGGGTTTTTACATTATCATCTTCATATTTCGAAGTAAGGCAGACAGTTTGTTAGCCTTCCATATCTGTCAGTTGCTCTGATGTGTCATATGAAGGTAAAATTTCTTGCAGGGTATTTACATATATAGTTTACTGCAAGGAGCAATTGTAATAGCGGTAACTCCTGTTCTCAAGATTTTCTTTTTATTTTATATGCACCGAGCAAACAGTACAGTGCATTGCCTTCGCGAATCTTTAAAGTTGCCATCAGACTTTTAGACTTCGTTTACGTTAGTTGACGGAGCTGCTGATGGGTGTGTTGATGTTGGCGACGCGTCTGTGTTTGCAAATTAACCGACAATTTTGCAACCACAAATGAACGAAATGTACTTTCGCCAACTGCGACGAAACCGCTCCCAGTCAACAAACAAGAAAGGCATAAACATTGAGTGGAGAACGAAACGAAGAAAGGCTGGCTTTTGCTGTCTAGTCCAGTTGCAAATCACGCTGTTGCCGTTTTAAGGGTGACTACGACTATTGCAAGTGCATTACTCACTGTCGTCGGGTATCGCACAATTTTGACGCCCCTTCCTGCTTGCTTCTGACAGCTTAACTCCGTATGACAACTTAAATATGCTGCGTTAATTCTACACAGAATCTACCGTGCTCGTTCATATGTATGCGGCTCACGTGCTCCGCTGCTGTCGTGGCTTTCGTTGCTCTTGTTATTGTTGTTATTTGTGGTTTGGTGTTGTTGTGTTCATAATTAAAAATGACGAGAAAATTGTGTATGTGTTGATGAATAAATTCAACAACAATACCAACAAGAGCAATAAGCAATGAAAGGGAACGTTTTGGAACGTTTAGCGCGAAAACGTGTGGCATACCAAGGAGCGCAGCCTTTGTTGCTAACCCAGTAGCTTGTGGAGTAGGATTTCTTGGAAAAATTGGAGATTTGCTAAACATTCTCCTGATCTATTCACCTATTTTTCTTATCTTTTCCTAAACTGAAATATTCGATGCCAAGAACATAAAGGCCATTAGAGTACAAGATGCCTTCTCAAACATATGTACGAATATATAGTCACAGCGTGCCACGATCGAAAAGACCTTATGCTAAACTGGTGTCTGGTCTCATCTTGTTCTTCTTCTTCTTGACTGGCGTAGACACCGCTTACGCGGTTAGAGCCGAGTCCACAACAGCGCGTCACGCATCTCTCCTTTTGGCAGTTTGGCGCCAATTGGTTATACCAAGTGAAGACAGGTCCTTCTCCACCTGGTCCTTCCATCGGAGTGGAGGCCTCCCTCTTCCTTGGCTCCCACCAGCGGGTACTGCATCGAAAACTTTCAGAGCTGGGGCACTTTCGTCCATTCGAACAACATGACCTAGCCAGCGTAGCCGCTGTCTTTTTATTCGCTGGACTATGTCTATGTCGTCGAATAACACATACAGCTCATCGTTCCATCGTCTGCGGTATTCGCCGTTGCCAATGTTTAAGGGACCATAAATCTTCCGCAAAACCTTTCTCTCGAAAACTCCTAGTGCCGTCTCATCGGATGTTGACACCGTCCACGCTTCTGCACCATAAAGTAGGACGGGAATGATGAGGGACTTGTAGAGTTTGGTCTCATATTCTAACAAAAATGAATAATTGCGGACCAGTAATGGTCTGAAATGTATCGGCATTAAACCAATTATATCGTGTTTCCCTTCAAGGATGTGTATACTCTTACAATCGCAAAAAATCATTTGAATTTTCGCAGATGTCGGCTTCTCTGATGTGGCTTCAGGGAAAATGGTTGAGAATAAGTTAAGCGACAAATTGCACGAGTGCAATTAAGCAATTGTTCTCTTTATATACATAGGTATCATTGTACTAACATTCCTTTTTGTTTTTTTGTGTGCTTCTTTGCTAGCGTTTGGTTCTAGTTTTACGAATCGTTTGTTCTATTAACTCTGCAATTCGTTTTCTATTCCCGCTAGAAGCAATTGGAAATGAAGAGGCTTATTATTGCCGTACAAGAATCAGGCGAGTTGAAAGTAAAACCGTCGAAAAGATGTAGGTATGCGGTTAAACTCAATTGTCTTCCAAAAACAAAAAGAAATTGTAGAATGTTTAAGCTGAAAAATTAAAATAATAAAATCTCTATGTTAGGGAGGGAGATGAATGGAAATTATTGATTACAACTAGGTAAGGTTCAGAAGCTGACACTCGCAACAAGTGTTGAGAAGGTTCCTACATAGACAGCTGAAGTTTATCAAAGAACTCAGCTAATGGCTGCCTAGATGTTTCAACCTCAGTCTTTCGAAAGCTGAACAGTGGAACAGAAAAACATAATATTTCCACCTCCCCTTGCTCCATAAAGTTATGTCAGTTTGCGTCCAACGGGATTGCGATGAATGGTTATCGCATGTACATATGTATATCTAGTGAGAACTATCACTCTGGCGGCAAGACAGAGATTATTATGAGCAAGTAGTTCAGCGTTCCACATTGGGCCAAAAGTATTCCGCAATCGAAAGGTCTACGGATCCAACGCTAGAACGCAGGAGGGCAACGGAGCACGGCTTGTTTCCAGCCTGAAGAAAAAGGTATACGGGTGCTCTATTGACATCCATCCATTTTTGTTGTGATGTAGCTCAAATACCCAATGCAGAGGGACTTAGAAGTCCCATTCTTACGCTGCAAAAGTTCTTTCGTTAGTCTAAAGTAACCCTGTCCTGCAACATCGAGGTTATGACTGTAAACGGGAACAAAAAGGACAAGACTTAGGTAAAATATGTATATTGGTTTTTAAATTCTTTCCCTATTTACGATATGGCTTTTGATATTGAGGAACAATGACATATTTCTCGAGGTTAATGGCAACTCCAACTAAACAGAAGATTTATATGCGCTATATGTTGAATTCCGTGGTTCAAACTCACAATCTACCGAGTTTGACTAACATTCTCCAGTACACTGTAGATTAAATTTTACACCAAATTCACCAAATTTCCTTTATAATGCATTTCTGTTCAGTAAATATCGGTGAACAAATATTTATTTTCTGCCTTGAAGAAATCACTTTTCTTTTATTGTTTATAACGTTGCCTCTTCTAGTTTGCTGTAACCTTGGCACTTAAGCTAACGGGCGCACCCACCGCAGCTCGCATAAATTTACTCTAGTGTCATTAATATGTTTAAATTTACTTACCGAAAGTCACACCGTTCGTTTGCTTTTCTTTATCCTTTTCCTTTTCCTTGTCGATTTTTTCGCCACCCAACGGCTCCAGCTCGATGCCATCCATTGTGGCCACCTTGTAATCTCGTTTCGACATATTGCCGCAACAGAATCCACAACATAACATTGGTGAAATGCGCTTTTTCCCCTTCGCACTCAGGTTGACAGAGAATTAAGTAAAATTGACAGGATTTGACAAAATTTGCGGAAATTGCCGACAAACGTACAGCAGCAGCAGTCGAGTCAGCCAGCCGAACAATATGGATGATGATGATGATGCTTGTGTATGTGTCTCGTTGTTGTTGTTGTCAACTCGGTTCAACACCAACGGATGCGCCGCAAGCAAGTAGACACGAATTATTACTTTGTGTGTTATTGTTGTTGTTGCTGAAGATAGGTTGGTAAAGTGCAAAATGTCAATTTATGGAGTACCAAAAGTGGTATGGTTTCTACTAAGGCCCGTGCTTGAGACACTAAGCGAAAATCTAGTATGTACGAGAACTATTTACGTTTTACGGTTTGACGTCTTGTCGGTTTTGTGGATATGTGTTTATGTGTCTACAAAGTGCTACTGCTGTTAGATTTTACATATGTTGGGATATTGTATGGCACAGCTAAAGGTATCTATAGTCTTTCTACATGTGTTTCTTTTATCGTAAAATATTATTTGAAAATTTTGTATTTTTTTTAAATTTATTTCTACAAAAATTTTGGTGGGGTCGGTTTCTGGATTCAACTACTACTTGTTTGTAAATTTTTTATTTATTTTGTAAAATATGTTAATGTAAATTTTCTTGTAGATAGAAGCTGACGATCTGCAAAGAGAACCAAATAGAAATCAATTTAAAATTATGCAAAAAATTTTATGAGAAATATGTATATTTATACATTTAAAATATTTAATTATTTTTCTTATAAACTATTATAGCTGAAAGTTTTATGATTTTGAATTAAACTTTTATACTCTCACAACAAAAGTTGCAAAAGTTCACATAACGGTTGTATGTAACACCCAAAACTAAACGAGTTAGATATAGGGTTAGGCTAAATTGGTTCACAACCACTCCTACTTCCTATATACCAAAACTTTGAAGTCAATCTGAATCGTTTACTTTACAATATATAAAGTAAGCACTAGTGAAGATATCGGAACAGAACTTTGCACAAATATTGCATTTATAGTGTGACATCGCCCTTCTAAAAATCGCCGAAATCGGACCATAAACTTTTAAGACCCCATATATCGAACACGAGCCCCTCAGTGCGTCTAATACATTTTTTACTGAAAATATAAGTAAGTCTCTCAAATATTTTGAAGAAATTCAGAGGGAATATTTTTCTTCTGATAATATGTCTCCGAGCAAAAAATGAGTGAAATCGAGTCATAACTTCACTTAGCTCCCATATACCTAATATTATGGATTCCAACTTTCAATAGACTTTATACCATATATATGACGAATATGTGGGTCAAAGTGTGTGTTATATTAATAAAATTAAATAAATAAATTGCGAGAGTATAAAATGTTCGGTTACACCCGAACTTACCCCTTCCTTACATATTTATACCCTGAACAGGGTATATTAAGTTTGTCACGAAGTTTGTAACACCCAGAAGGAAGCGTCGGAGGCCCTATAAAGTATATACATAAATGATCAGTATGTTGAACTGACTCGATTTAGCCATGTCCGTCTGTCTGTCCTGTCTGTCCGTCCGTCTGTCTGTCTGTATATATAAGGACTAGTCCTTCAGTTTTTAAGATATCGTTTTGAAATTTTGCAGATGTTATTTTCACTTCAAGAAGCTGCTCATTTGTCGGAACTGCCGATATCGGACCACTATATCATATAGCTGCCATACAAACTGAACGATGGGAATCAAGGGCTTGTATGGAAAACTTCCGCATTTTACTACATATCTTCACGAAATTTGGTGTGAGTTATTGCTCTTTGTTTTTACTTACTTTTTCTTACGTCTTTAGATTTCTTAAACACATAGTTACTAAAAGAAATGCTCCTGTGAAGGGTATATTAGCTTCGGTACAGCCGAAGTTAACGTTTTTTCTTGTTTTTTTTTTTAATTTTTGTGGCAGCGAACCACCAAATCATTTATTTGCTAGTTGCTAGTGAAGACAAGTCATTTGCTAAATGAGAGAAGATCTATTCTACCGACATTTTCTATTCTGTGAGTCAAAAAAATGTTTACAATTGGTACAATCTTTTCAAAAAAAGTCGAGAAGATGTGAATCGCGACGTTCGCCCTGGCCCTGGACGCCCCAGCACATCAATAACCGACCAAAATGTTAAGTAAGTGAAGAAAATTATTATGGAGAATCGTCGAATCAATAGAAAATTTGCTGAAGAAGTCGGCTTATCGGTTGGCTTATGCCAATGCAATGCGCGGCAGCGAAGTTCGTACCAAAATTGCTGAATTTTTACCAAAACAAACCGTCGCTTCGCTCAGGAATTTTTGAGTGAAAGTAACGGCGATCCACATTTGCTTAAAAGGGCCATAACTGATGATTCAAGGGTATATTGTTATGACATCGAAACCAAATAAGGAAGCGTCGGAGGCCCTATAAAGTATATATATAAATGATTAGTATGTTGAACTGAGTCAATTTAGCCATGTCCGTCTGTCTGTCTGTCCGTCCTTCAGTTTTTAAGATATCGTTTTGAAATTTTGCACATGTTATTTTCTCTTCAAGAAGCTGCTCATTTGTCGGAAGTGCCGATATCGGACCACTATATCATATAGCTGCCATACAAGGCAGCGGAATCAAGGGCTTGCATGGAAAACTTCCGCATTTTACTACATATCTTCACGAAATTTGGTGTGAGTTATTGCTCATAGAAATAATTGAATCTCCGAAAAAATTGTTCAGATCGGTTCACTATAGCATATAGCTGCCATACAAACTGAACGATCGGAATCAAGGGCTTGTATGGAAAACTTCCGCATTTTACTACATATCTTCACGAAATTTGGTGTGAGTTATTGCTCATAGAAATAATTTAATCTCCGAAAAAATTGTTCAGATCGGTTCACTATAGCATATAGCTGCCATACAAACCGAATGATCGGAATCAATGGCTTGTATGGAAAATTTCCGCATATGACGTGGTATCTTCACGAAATTTGACATGGATTACAGCTTAATGTAATAATATAATCTCCGAAGAAATTGTTCAGATCGGTTAACTATATAACCTTAATGTTTCTAGCAAACAACCCGGCTCTTTCTTACGTCTTTAGGTTTGCTTAAACACATAGTTACTAAAAGAAATGCACCTGTGAAGGGTTTATTAGCTTCGGTACAGCCGAAGTTAACGTTTTTTCTTGTTATTAAATAAGTTCGATGTCAAACTTTTCGAAGAAAATTGGATTTTTTATAGTGTGGGTGTGCACAATACAGAATTATAAATGCTTTACATCCCTTTCAATACCCTCTTTAATTCATTTTATTATCTGCAACTTTTGCTTAACTCATCGCCTTCAATCGCCAAGCAGAATCGATATGTCTCACTTTAAACTTTTAATAACTTGTCGTTCGTCAGACTTTGTGCACTCGATAACCTGCACTACTTGGGTGCACAGATGTGAAGGGTAGTGGTTGGTTGTGTGCGCAAACGATGAGGTGAATTGACAAACTCAGCGTTTGCTGACGCCACACCTCACCTTCTTCAGCTGCACTCACTCACGGCATGGATGCGCTTTTCGGAATTCCCTTTTAGCCGGCAGTTACCTGAAGCATATTTCGTGTAGGCACCAGTAGACAATCACGCTCAGAAGAACACTACAAACTATGAACTGCAATGCACTACACTGCCTGTTAAAAGTATATTGCAACAATAATAACAACAACAGTAAAACAAATATGTAACACTGATGATGGCGTTGACACAACATATCAACTCAACGCTCATCACCTAACAACAACAACTATCCGACATATCCAAACAAACATACAGTTCACTGAGTCACTTCAGCTGTGTAGCGGTACATCAAGAGTGGAGCGGTCGTTGAACTGCACATTTGGTTTGTGCAAACTTTTGTATTTGTGTTTGCAATTTTTTCTCTGAATGTGTGTTGGTGAGTGCGCTATATATTTCCGGCAGTAAGTAACCGGTGTATTGGCCGGAATTCGTACTTTACTCATTTTTTTTTTTTCGCAGCTAAGTTTTTCGTTTTCTTATTTTTCATTGTGCATTGTTACACACGCCGAGCATGTTTTCTTCTACTTCAACTTGCTTTTATTGCTCCACCTCCTGCTTTGCAACAAATGAAACATTGCTGCTGCAACAAACCGAGCTTCATACATACATCACATTCCATAAGCTAAACAGTCTAAAAGTTGCTTTTATTATTATTATTTTTTTTCGCCTCGATCCAGTTGTAATATGCCACAAGTTGCAATAAAACTGCAAAAAAGTCAGAGTATACACCCTAAACTAGTAGAAGAAAAAAAAATCGCAAGAAATTAAAACAAAACAAACAATGGCAGGGAGTAAGAGCCGAGCACAATGACAAACAACGAAAAGAACATGCTTTAATAGATGATTACGCTTTGTGTTTGTAATAAACGCAAAGAAGGAGGTTAATGTGTTTCAGAAAATCGCCCGAAGCGATAAGCTATGTCATGGTAATGTGATGGTGGTGAGCACCTATTGCCACCTGTAATTTTATATGTGAGCAGTAAGGTTAGTAACTGGTTACAAGAGTGATTACTTTGTACGTTTCGAAGTAATTTATATTCGGTGTACTGGAACTAGGGGAAGATCGGGTGAGATTTCATTTATTTTTGGCACAAAACTAAAAAAATGCTTGAGAACACAATTTTAATAAGATATATTTAGAAAGAGTTAACTGAAGTAACAAGTGAGGGGAAGTGGGGCTGAGGTCAGGCTACCACCGGGATCATAACTGGCGTATAGTGAACGGCCTATGTAATAGGTTAGCTGCGAATAGTAATACGCGACCAAGAGCTGCAGGAGAAGAGGGTTTGGCCTAAAAAGGCTCATGCGCCCAATGAGCCTCCGGCGAAGAGGCGAACAGAAGCCGCCTCTAACTAAGCATCCACAACCTCCGCAGTGGTTTCATCGAGGGAGAACCTACCCACGAGAGAGAGGCAACACAGCAACGAGGGATCATCCCAGCCATCAGCACTTCAATGTGCTTAGATGCTGTCGTAAAGCCCATCAGAATCGTGGTCAGTAAGATTCTGATTACTGTATACTGGAAACACGGAATGGATTAGTTTGACAAATGGTTGGTGAGAGCAGTATTCTGCCACTTCGGTAGGTGAGAGTGAAATCTCATCGAAATGGCTAGCAGGGTAATGCTGTACCTTGGTAGGTCTTCAAGTACAGCAGAAAGAACAACACGAAACACAGACGACTAAGAAGAGGTTACTGCGCGGTTTCCCGTAGGGTTAGTAGGATACTTAGGTCCCTTATACTCACTGTCACGCCGAAACAATCAGACAAAGCTGGAGAAACGACAGTCGAAATATAAGCTTGTAATACAAGACCCATTATTATCAGTAGAGCCTTTGTATTCCATTAAGATATCTCACAAATTGCTTGGTATATTCAATATAAAGTCAGACGTTGATACTGAACACCTCATATTCGGTATCTGGGATCTTCAAAAATTATAGTAATATTTTGAAAATTTTAAATGAGAATCTTATTACGATTCTTAATTTATATATGAAAATTTAAAATTCTGATGCAATTATATTATATATTGTAATATATAGGAAGCAGGCGTGGTTGTAGTCGAATTTTCTTCATTTTAAATTTATAACATAGAAATTTGTTCACTTCTTTCTTGCTTGGAAGGCTTTCGGAAAATACTTGGGAGACTGTAGCGTATGAACAGGATTACCTTCTGAGTGTGTGGATAAAAAAAATCTCTAATAAAATGAATAATCTACGTCTAAATAAAATAAAAATCTAATCCTCTTCTGAAAGCCTAATAACCAACTTGAGCTTCACAGTCTCCCTCATTGCTGGGTATAGGCCATCCGACAGCTGCGCGTGTGCATTCAGGTCGCAACCATTAAAAGGAATCACACTTGAAAAGAAAATGACTCCGTGTGCATATTGCATACTGAAATCCATCTTCCAGCACTCTGCCCCACACACACCATATCTACTTGTAAACGGACAAAAGTACATGTGTATTTATTTATAGAGTAGAAAATCTATTTGCTCAGCAACTTTACTTGCCACTGTGCTTAAGTAAACCCATTTCCGTTAGGAACACTTCGATGCGTTCGAATACTCCCATTTCAAGTGGCAGCATCCTGGCAAAGAAGCAAACAAGTTGAAATAAAAGAACTACAATCATTTTTCTTCGGCAGCAAAGTTTTCTTGATAAATGAGAAACGCTTACAGGTGTATTTCATTCTTTCAGTAAGATGCTAACTCGTATGTGTGTGTAGAGTTGTTAGCTGAAGGGAGCTGTAGGCACTATTATTGCGTAGGGTTCTCATAAGTAAAATGAAGAAAATTTTCATTTCTAAATTGCTGTATTTTGTTTTCATGCTTCCTCGAGCCGTTATAAATATATGTATATTTGAGCTTTATTAGAGCTTTCACATTTCTCAAATCTTATATCTTATATGGGGCATTCTCTGGAAAAAAAGCCACTTGAAAAAAAAAGTTCTTTATTTTCTTTGGCAATTATATATCTTATAGTACATGTAAAACCTAAAATAAAACATATGATTTTAGGTCTGTGTAACGCGGGGTTGCCATATTATAAGGGGCCAAAGTTTTTTGAAAAAAAAATTTCGAGCCGCCATAACTTTAAAACTAATGAACAGATTTTAGAACATCATGTGACTTTTTTGTACAGAATTTCTCAAACTTTGAAACTGTATATCGTAAAAATTTTTAAAATTAATATTTCATAGCAAAAAATGAAAAAATTTTTTTTTTGGAAATTTTAACAACTTATGCCCCCTTCGATTTTTTTCGAAAATATCTTAAAATGTTCCTTATTTCATCACCTTTTTACCCCCAAAGGGAATTTTGGGACAGCAATATTTGTATGAGCTACAAATAAAAAACCAACTCTGAACATGATGAAAAATCATTGATTTATGCACTATTATTATCAGAATTTAGCGTAACCCAGGATTAACGACGTGGAGGTAGCAGACATTTAATCACTTTTTCTTTTTTTTTTAATTTTTGATATTTTTTTTAATTTTTTTAGTATTATTCAAATTTTTATTTTTTTTTTTTTGTTTTTGTTTTTTATTTAAAATTATCACGTATTTGAATCTAATCTACGTAATAATTAAAAAAAAAATGCAAAAACAAACAAAAAAAATTAAAAATTTGAAAAATAAAAAAAAAATTAAAAAAATATATCAAAAATTAAAAAAAAAACAAAAAGTGATTAAATGTCTGCTACCTCCACGTCGTTAATCCTGGGTTACGCTAAATTCTGATAATAATAGTGCATAAATCAATGATTTTTCATCATGTTCAGAGTTGGTTTTTTATTTGTAGCTCATATAAATATTGCTGTCCCAAAATTCCCTTTGGGGAGTAAAAAGGTGATGAAATAAGGAACATTTTAAGATATTTTCGAAAAAAATCGAAGGGGGCATAAGTTGTTAAAAATTCCAAAAAAAAAATTTTTTCATTTTTTGCTATGAAATATTAATTTTAAAAATTTTTACGATATACAGTTTCAAAGTTTGAAAAATTCTGTACAAAAAACTCACATGGTGTTTTAAAATCTGTTCATTAGTTTTAAAGTATGGCGGTTCGAAAATTTTTTTACAAAAAACTTTGGCCCCTTATAATATGGCAACCCCGCGTTACACAGACCTAAAACCATATGTTTTATTTTAGGTTTTTCATGTACTATAAGATATATAATTGCCAAAGAAAATAAAGAACTTTTTTTTTCGGTCTTTTTTAACCGGTCTGAAAAATACTCTTACTGGATGTATGCAGATAGGGCCCCGTGGGCCATTGAACTCAAATTTTTGCGTCGTGAGTGGGTTGGAAACGTGACCACGGGTCTACGGTCTACCAACACGGGACTTTGGACTTTTGGTCATGTTTTTCTTCGTGGTATTCGTTTTCAGGGTTTTTTGCACTATTTCCAAGTCCTCAATGATTTTATTACACGTTTCCTTATAAGACCCAGGAATGGATTCACCGACCGATATTGCACTCTTTCCATTTTTCTGAAATCCGCGGTCAAAACAAAACTGCAAGTCAAATTATACTGTTTAAAATTTGACAGTAATCGTCAAGGATGGAGAATGGAGTGATATGTAGAAGTTCACGTAAGTGAGAAAAGTTTCTGACTGCCATTCACTTAGGAGTGGCCAGGAACGATTATTTTGCATGTGGCTCAAGCAGCTCACGACTTCTGGTCTTAGACCAAGTATCCTCTGGTCTGAGCCAACAGACATCCGTTTGGAGGCAAGCTAAAGTGAGAAGGCGAATCCCGCTAATGCGTTTGTGATTGAATAGGAAGCAACAGCCTCGGATAAGGAACCCCAATCCCACAGCATTCCCGTCCTACTTTATGGTGCAGAAGCGTGGACGTTGTCAACATCCGATGAGGCGGCACTAGGAGTTTTCGAGAGAAATGTTTTGCGGAAGATTTTTGGTCCCTTAAACATTGGCAACGGCGAATACCGCAGAAGATGGAACGATGAGCTGTATGTGTTATTCGACGACATAGACATATTCCAGCGGCTACGCAGCGGCTACGCTGGCTAGGTCATGTTGTTCGCTGGTGGAAGTCGAGGAAGAGGGAGGCCTCCACTCCGATGGAAGGACCTGGTGGAGAAGGACCTGTCTTCAGTTGGTATTACCAATTGGCGTCAAACTGCCAAAAGGAGAGATGCGTGGCGCGCTGTTGTGGACTCCGCAATAACCGCGTAAGCGGTGTCTACACCAGTCAAGAAGAAGAGAATCGTATACTAGAACGTCCTACATGGTACCCATACGGTGAAGTTAAGTGCTCATTGGACCAATATATGAAGTAAGCACTTGCTTTTATACCCCAGGATCATTTGGCAGCTTTCAAATATGGAGTTTTTATATTACTAGGCTTCGAACCTCAAAGTAAAGACTTTGTTAATATAGTATACTATATATGTATATTACAAATCTTCATGAAACCCGGACCAAATTGGTGTTGCCAGATCGCTTAAGCAACGACAAATATTCAAAAACGAAACGGAGATAGACATTTCCTATAGAATACCTTTGTCAAGACCACTCTCGCTATAGACATTGATCCATTCCACAAATGTAACTTCAAGTGAACATTCCAATGAAACAAAAGAGTTCTTTCAAAGTCTACTAGCTGGTATGTATAAATTAAAAGCATCTTTTATTGATGTTTTAATTCGCTCATAGGCGCACGCTTTCATGAATAGACCCAACCACGCCCACCAAACGTTTGAACATATTGTTGTATCCACCAATTCATCTTCTGGCTTCCATCAACATTAACTTTCCCCCACGAATATAAAACACTTTCCGCTGTTGGACTGAGTATGAATATACTATATGTACTAAATACGAGTATATCGAAAGTTAACTGTAAAAAATAACAAACAATGGAAAAACAAACAACAACCGCACAGACAGCCATCCATACATGCATACCGTTTGCCGCTGGGCGAACAAACAGCGCGCCAAACAACTGCAACTGGCCTTTACTGCCAGCGCATAGTGAAAACGACAATTCCTTTAGCAGGACCCAGGGGCTGGAGTTAAAGTGCAGTCAACGATGGTCATACCAATTTCAAAATACACGCTTCCAACATTACGTCCCAACGAACGAATGAACATTGATACGGTTGTTTTAATGTAGCCAAGCTCTATAACATCAACACCAACACCAAGCCATGTACGTCGGTTAAGCCAGACATTGTAAATGGTCATTGGGGGCTCGTATACATTTGGCTAGCAACGAAGCTGGAAAGCAGTAGTGTCTAAAGTGTTTGCGATTAATGGCCAAATGGCAAGTGGCAAATGTAGTCGAGTCAGTCGCAGTGCCATTGCGTTCACGACCCTTTACAATGTGGCAGTCCACCATGCCCCGCCACTCCCTTCGTTGGCCATTGTTTTGGTTTGTCTGATGTCGTTGTTGTTTGCTAGCTTGTTGTTTATGGTGTTCGGTGGCTTTTGTTGCTATTACTACTGTTGTGGTGTGCCATTGTACAGTTATTTTTTCATTTTTTATTACAATTTTTTATTTGTTTTCTATTTTGTTCCCGGTGTACAAAGGTTTGACGCGCCAAAAATGCATTTGTTTCATGCAAATACACGAGGAGATAATGGACGAACAAGAGCAACAAGACGTCATGTGTCCACCGCAAACGCAATGCAGTCAACGGTTGTTATTTGACGTTTTGTTTGATTTATTTACACTCACCATTTTGTTTTATTTATTGACTTCCGTTTTGTTTTGGCCGCATTTTGTTTACCTTCGAAATGACATTTGTTAAATGACATCCGTGGATAATAAAATTTGTGAAGTTTGTGCTTTTTATTAACAATTATATAAATAGACACGTCCGATTGAATATACTATATAGTACGAGGGTGGCCCGATATGATTTTTAAGGCTTTAATTCTCAACATAGACCTCTTTTAGCTCGATAAACTCGACACAGCAATGCTGCAACTTCTTTAACCCCTTTGAAATATATACATATATGTATTTTCGGAAGCCGCAAAGTATGCTTCCGTGGCGTTGATAACCTCGTACTCAGCAAAAAATGAATCTGGCGAAGACTGAGGTGAAAAAGAGCAGAGATCGTGCTGAAAGATCCAGAGATCCTTCGACAATCGGATTCACGTCGAATCAGCACAATAATTCGGCATAGTATCGGTCACAGGTTTTGCCCTTCTCGAAGTAATCGCTGTAGATTATCAGATCATGAACCCTATAAAATGATAGTCATCACCTATCCGGCCTATAGAAAAGTCTTCGCTCTCTTTCTTCTTCAAAATCCGGCATGCAATTAAGTTGAAACTCATTAATCCAATTTAGGTCATTATGCATGAAGAATATTAACCATATATTTGGATGCTTGAATGCGCTCCTTTATTTCACTGCTTGAGTTCTCTTTCAAGATCTTCCAAAATCATGAATCGAATCTTCAGGCAATAATTCTCTAAAATTCACGAACAAGCGGCTTCCACACACAAATTTACTAGTCCGAATGGACTAAATATACGATTTTGTACTTTAGGTCAGTAACTTTCGACAGCTTCGTGCGCTGAGGCTATTTACTTATTGGGTCACCCTCGTATAGTATAGTGGCAGGAAATATTTGCATAAACTATTTTTGTCAATGCAGTCAACGTGTCAAATAGGTATATTTATTTTTAAACGCTTTTAGTAAAAGTTTGACACAATGCCGAGTAGAGAGCTTACTGAAAGGGGTTGCATGTGTAAACCAAATATATTCATATGGATTTTCAAATTGAAACGACGTGACCTTGACAATTTTGTTAAAGCTTTTTCTGTGAAAATTAATATCTTAAATTTTTGATCGATTAAAATTTGTTGAATTCTTTTACATTTAATTTGGAAACTTGCTGTAATGACTGTCCATACAGTAGTTTAATCTCAGAAGCTCTTTCTTATGTAGATAGAACTATTGTGGAGCTTGTACTAGACATTTTGTGTAGTTCTTGCTATAAATCCTTTGTCACTAAGTCTTCTCCACATATAGTCTACTAACAGGAGGACAATAAGTCCTAACCTATATAACTTTTTTATACTCTCGCAACAAAGTTGCTAAGGAGAGTATAATAGTTTTGTTCACATAACGGTTGTTTGTAAGTCATAAAACTTAACGAGTGAGTTATATATACCAAAGTCATCAGGGCGGCGAGTAGAGTTGAAATCCGGATGTCTGTCTGTCCATCCGTGCAAGTTGTAACTTGAGTAAAAATTGAGATATAATGATGAAATTTGGTACTCGTATTTCTTGGAACAATAAGAAGATTAAGTTCGAAGATGAGTGAAATCGGACCACTGCTACACTACCACACCTACTTCCTATATACTAGAACTTCGAAGTCGATCTGAATAGTTTGTTTTATAATATAAAAAGTAAGAACCAGCGAAGATATCTTAGTAGAACTTAGCACAAATACTGCATATAGTGTGGCATCGCTCTTCTAAAAATCGCCGACATCGGATCATAAGTATTCAAGGTCCTATATATCGAACATGCGGACCTCAGAGCTGCGAATAAATTTTTTTCTGAAAATATCGGTAAATCTCTCAGATATTTTGAAGAAATTCAGAGGAAAAATGAATGGTCATAACTTCGCCTAGTTCCCATATACCTAACGTTAGGGATTTTCAATTGATTTTATACCTATATATGCCGAATATGTGAGTCAAATTCTGTGTTATATTAATAACATTAAATAAATAAACTGCGAGATTATATAATTAAAAAAAGTTACACCCGACCTTATACTTTCATATTAAAAAATTTTGCTAAATATAAAAAAATGTTTATAAAAAAATACAATATTGTTTAACTTAAATACTGAAATGATCTATTTAATACAATCTATCACATATTTTACAGTGAAAAAGTCACGAAAATTTCAGTCTTAAAAAAGAAAGGTTTAATTTTTCGATTCCTAACCATAAAAAGAAAAAAATTTACCAATTAATATGTAAAAATAATTTATCAATTCGAAAATATGTAATACTTGACTTCGTCTCAATATAAATGGTCACCAATATCATACTATAATCAGATTTCTAAGTCAAAAATCTTTTTTGAAACCTTTGTTATGAGTCGAGCCAGTTTTCATTTCCGTTTGAGGAGAATAATCTCAATTCTGTCACTATGTTTCATACATAGGAATGAGAGGAATGAATTTAATATTTTCGATAATCAAGAATTTAACGTTCTAATATTCTCAATCTGCATCAAATGTACTTCAAAATATAGTTAGAAAAAGTCTTTAATGTTAACGGCAATAAAAAATAGTCCAGACATATTTATAAACTTTTAATGCTTTGCTAAATTCACTGCAAATTTATTTTCTACTGCTCGTTAAATGTTTTCGCTCTCTTTAACGCAACAAATGAACGTGACGCATCTGCGAAAAATCAACAGTTTTTTTATATGTACGAGCAGGTGTATATTAATGTACATATTTATATGTATGCCTATTCCTTTGTATAACACGACAAAAAGTTAATCCTCACGCTTTTACACATTTTCATAATTTTATATACATATTCATATACATATGTGTATGTATTTACACATGAATTTGCGGCAACATTTACTTGTGCCATGACAGTGTAGCTTTTGTACTTACTACATACATACATATATGTATGTATCGTGTGAAGTCGACAATTTATGCGCCTGTATGCGTTTTTACAAATCACATCCTGCCATCATAAGCACATGCTAAACTTACATATATGCATGCGTAAACGTGAATATATATTTACATATATGTATTTATATACATATACATATACATATATAGTATGTACAATATGCTCAGAGAGTTCCATCAAAGTGACAGGAGTATCAGCGCTAAATTCTTGCAAATCGTTTTGCTATTTCCAAACAACACTTCTAAATATATATAGTATTTGTATTCATAGCGTTAAATATAGTATATACTGTGTATGAAAATTAGTAGTCAGTAGCTTTTTATATGAATTTACTAAAGCTATTGTATACATTTAGGCGCCAGAGCAGGTAGCATACCTGTACTTACACATACATTTGTATGTATGTATGTAAATGCATTTGCAAACTGCGTAATTCATGGTGTTGAACATTTCGATTTCGAATACATTTTTTTTTAATTCTTTCGCAAGTACACTTTCCATTAACAATGTGTACTAAAACAATTATATTATCAAAAAATAGTATAAAAAAGGAATTTTAAAGCCTTTTTACCTCTACTTTCTTCTCTCTTCTTTACAAATCGACCTTATAAATAATAGTAATACTCACAGCTATTACTTTTTATTACAAATTCAATCAATATTTTCGCATTACAACAGACAAAAGTAAATATTTTCTCCATTTTAAATGCATATTTACCTAAATTTTTGACTACAGCATTAAATATCACCGTTAATATGCAAAGTTCTCTTTTAATTTGTTTGATCACTTGTTTTTTCGAAATACGATATGTTGTTGCACTTATTCCCTGCTGTTTGTTGGTCAAGTCCCTTAACAATTACACACACACACACACAGCTTCGCACAAAATATCAATAAATATTTGCTTGCATTAAAGCGGTTGGTATTGCGTCTTTACCACTTTCGCAACACACGCTTTTTACGACACATACAACACGCAAACAAAAAACACAGGTATATATGTGGGTATATAATATACGAACGACTTTTGCTTTTATGCTTTAACAAATTAATATTTTGTTTTTATTATATTATTTTTTGCTCTTAACACAATGTCGATTTTGGCTTAAACACAATAAAATTTATATATATTTGTCGCGTTAATGCAGTTGAAAGCGAAAATTAGAATTCTTGTGCGATTGCTAATAATTTGCTTGTAGTTTTATATTGTAGATTTGAACAAAACAGAGAACACAGCCATTTGCCACAAAGGACTTGCTCTTTCTGAACGAACCAAACCAAATGCGAAGCTCCTGTGCGCGAATTCAATTCACATCGCATCTGCAAAGTTTCAAAAACTTTCGTCTTCGTTTTTGCTCCCCAAAAGGTGAGATGTGCGCGAGTAAAAGCGCTTTTGAGGAGGCTGAACTTGTTTTTGGGGGTGGCAAATGTGGTGGTGTTGGTGCGTGTTGTTGTAGTCCTGTTTCGTGCGCTCTTCTGCCAATGCACCCACTTTCCACCCCCATGCAGTTTAGCTCTCAATTGCAGATTTAATAAATATGCTCAGGAATTTAATTTTTCATACTTTCTCCCAACTGCTTTTCATACACATTCCACTTTCCAGTAGCGATTTGCGGAGAGCGCAAATAATTGTACAACAAAATGTAATGCGGAATGTAGCTTAATACTACAATAATTGTAGTTTACTATTGTCTTGCATTATCAAAATTAATTATATTTATATGAGGAAACATATTATTGAATTGCTATCATATATGTATTGATTAATTAAACCCAATCAAATATATAAAAGTTATGGTTAATAACATTTTAATTTTCAATTTTTAATAAACTTTTTTCGCTTTGTTCGCCTTCTACTGCGCAATTTAATACATACATATGATTTATACAACAACTTAATTTTCGAAATAAACAAAACTAAAATCGAATTCTAAAACTACAGAAAAAAACAAAAAAAAATAAAAATACTTTGTCATAAGCCACTAAGCTAAAGCACATACAAAATGAATATAAAAATTTCGCATATAAAACTATTAAATTTTAAACACTACACTAACGGCTGCATATCATCACTTCTTCTTTACGCGCAAATCGATAGCTTCATCGCCTTCGAATTCGAAGTCTTCAGGTGTATCATTTAAGCCTAAGTGATCGCCATTGAAGCTAATAAAACATATTAAAAATAACATTAATTACATTCAATTGTTTTTTTTTTTAACCTAAAAGCTAAAATGTGTACCTTAACACAAAATCCTCCGGAGATTTTTTCAATTCTTCCGCACATTTAATATACAAAATTTTTAATTTATCGGTTTTACTAAGTTCCACATGTAATGGCTTCCTCGGCCACAAATCAGATTGAATTTTCAGCGTAATAACATTGGCATCACGTTTCTTTCTGGTAGCACCGGCCTCGAAGAGATGTGTTAATGCACGACCGCCTGTAATGGTAGACATTTGTAACAAGCGTTAAATATAACATCGAATAATTGCTTGCGATTTATGCCAAATCGGTATGTGGCTACTTACTAATAAATTCGTAAACCTTGTAGTTTATGCTCGCAGGCGTATCACTGGGCGCTATAATACGATTATCAATATTGAACACTAGTTTGTCGACGGGTGTATTTTCACGTTCTGCAATTTTACTAAATATATCGTGAAATTTTTGATATTTGCGTAGTTTAAAAATTTCCGGTGCGCCACTATCCCATTTTATTTTCACCGAAATCTCTGGATTATCTTCATCGAAGGAGCATTCTAGTGCAGGCACAAAGGATGTATTAGGCGTTTCTATACTAGGAGTAACTTCAGCACCATTATCCTCTCCGTCAGAGTCAACCGCAATCTATTTGAGTATACGTTCTATAAGTGCAACAAACTACTATTACCATCTTGTTAAATACAACTTACAACGCCTTCAATGCGCGGTAATGGACTGGAGACCAAATCGACGTAATCGACATTTGTGGAACGAGCAGCAATTTCTGCGAAGTAATTTCGACGTGCGCGCATAACACTACGTCTAGTCTGCTAACAAAAAGTTAAATATATTGTGAAAATAAAATTTTATTTCGAAAAGCAGCACACACCTGTCCTCTCATCATGGCAGCCATTACACCGAGAGAATCAGCCAAGGACATTGTATGGCTCGGTTCTACAATATCTGGTTCATTAACAGCACTTCTATTCGTTCCGCCGCGACGACTCTTTCTTCCTCTAGTTGGAGCGGTTGTCGTGATGGACGTTGTGTCTATGGAAGTTGTTGGCTGCGGTGCTACAGCAGATCTACTGCGTGTTGTGCGACTATTGGCAACAGGCGCAGGCTCAACTAGTTGTGTATATAGTTTACTAGTCGTATGTTGCAGTGAAGTTTCAGACGGTTGCGAATGAGATTTTCGAGTTTTCTTAGGCTCAGAAATTTCGTTGGGTAGCTTATCTGATTCCGCTGGTGGTGGCTTTCCCTTTTTACCCCGACCTCTTCCTCTGCTCTGTAAAGATGGTGGCAGAAAATCGTCTTCATCTGAACCGTCAGTGCTTAATGTATCCACATTACGGGTTTTAAGTTTTTCCAGAAATTTGGATTTTTCATCTGCAAACAGATATATTTAAAAACATATTTTCACACAATTGAAATTTTGGTTACCATTGTCATTGTCGTATAATTCAGCAAAAACGTCATATTCCTGTGACATAATTAATTTTCCAAATTATTTTAATATTTAAACTTGAATAACACTTTACAAAATAGTTTTCAAACAATGTTTTCTGCGAATAAAGCAAATTGTAAAGCGCCAAATTGTCATTTACCTTGCAGATGTTGAACCGATTATTTTAATAAAATTATCGATAATCAATGGTGGTAAAATGGTGATAAACTTTAAAGAACAAGCAATTTACTAAAGTTTTAATAAAAATGAACAACAAAATTTTATTCTGTTGAGTATATTTATTTAGTCTTTAATAATAGTTTTAATATTTAATTTAAATATTTCGATATACAAATAACACTTTATCGATTATCTCTGTGAACACAGCACTGAGAATATTGACAGCCGTATCCAATGCATACCTGTGAAATTTTCAACTCACTGAACATACACATCCAACGTCAATGATTGTCATATAAATCTGTTCATTTCTTTTCTGACATTAGTTGAAATAAAATAGTGATTCGTTAATTGTTAAGTTGTGGAAATTAATATTAATTTTTAATATGTTAAGGCTTGAATTCGGTAAATTTTCGCATTAGAAAACGAATAATGTTAGAGGAGTGAGAATGTGCGGATGTAACCGTATGTGCGAAAGTGTGTAATTACCAAATACGTGTGATTAGTGCAACCTACAATTATTTTTTTTTTCAATAAAGGCCTGTTTCATTGACACTGGATTACTGAACACAAAAAATAAAATCGTAAACCCCACATTTTGCCAAAACGTCTGCTGTTTTTTTCTACACGTATAGGCAAACAAATCAAACGCCAAGTAGGCACAATTGCTTACGTTAACGTTAATAAAGTTGTTTGGAACAGAAGAAGCTGTCGATAATGTCATCTGCATCTATATTAGGTGTTATTCAACATTACCAAAAAAGTATCGAGCATTCCCAGGACGATGAGGGCAGAGTAAGTTGTGTAAACAGTGTGCATAACTCAATTATATCGAATATATATCTATGATTAGCTAGCGAAATTGTACTAGCGAAAAACATACATATTCATGTCTGAGACGAAACACACACACATTAATCTATAAAAGTATGTGCATTTAGGAAATTCCCCAAATTCTCATTTCATGTATATTTGTTGTAGGGAAAGAAAGTTGAAAATTGATATTTTTAAAGACAGGTGTTAAACATTGTTGACATCTACCTGCTTGTATGCCCATATAAAATTAAGAATGTCACCTTTCGCGCATAATTTTATCAATGGTGTATAAAAATGAAGTTGTTCTCGACGAAAAACAATGTTTATGCTATAATTTGACTTAAACTCATAAATTTCTTATATTTTTTTAATAATTTTATTTGTTTATACATTTAATTTTTTTATTTATTCTTATCAGCTTTTGCACTGCATCAACAAGTTGTATAAATTACCTGTTAAAGTCGAACATTTACAAGAGACCGGAGTTGGCAAAACCGTCAATTCATTACGCAAATATAATGGAGAAATTGGTGTTGCAGCCAAAGCGCTGGTCACCAAATGGAAAGCTATGGTGGCAGCTGAAGAAGAGCCAGCGGAAGTCAATAATTGCAATGACGATGATGACATGAATAATGCCAATGGACACGGTTCAAGTGATGATGATCGTCACAATCATACCGAAAGAAAGCCTTCTCCACAAGAACATACTCACTCCAATACATTAACTGAAAATACTTCAAAAGATCGACAAAATAAGCACAGAGATAAAGGTAATTCGGAACATAAATCTAAATCACATAGTGAATCAAAGACACACAAACATGAACATTCAACGACGAAACGTAAACGAGATGTGGAACAAGAAGAAAAAGAATTATTATCCCTCGAAAAGAAATCCAAACATGAAGATCGCAAAAATGAGGGTAAGAATCGTGAAAATGATAGGCATAAGTCGTCAGATGAGAAATCGAGTCGCCATCGTGAACATGGTGAGAAACAAAACTCAAATAGGGATGCAAAAACTACCTCTTCTTCGACAACACATCACAAAAATAGTGGTGACTCCAAAGAAAAGAGAGAAAGCGTAAAGGGTGCGAAACCGAGTGAACATTCGAGTTCTACAAGGCGAGAAACGAATTCTACGTCAGAGAAAACAAGCAAACAGGGTGAAAGCGAAAAGCATAGATCATCTAAGGATAAAGATAGGCATGAACGATCAAAAGAGGTAAATAACGAGTTTATATTGTCGTAATTATTAAATATATGTAATTTATGTGCAGTGATATCGTAATTAAAGTAGTGATATTTTTGAAATTGCTGAAAAATTAACTTGCTAATTATCTTGTTACATTCTCCCACTAGAACAAGCATGACAAGAGTAAATCTTCATCCAAAGACACCTCACATCGCGATAAACATCACAACTCCTCCGCATCACATTCTTCTAGTACCAGCAAAAAGCCTTCTACCACAACTAATGAGCAAGCTGCTCCGTCGTCAACACATACCAAAGATGAGAGTAGAAATAGCAGCAGAAAACGTCAACAAGACAGTGATTCGAACGATTCGACTCCAACGAAAGCCAAGATATCGAAGACACCAAAAGCCACCAAACAAAAAGTTGCCGCTAACGACAATGAGGAGGACGAAGTTGATGCGGACGAAGGTATTGATTCTTCGATGGGCGCAAATTTCGCCGATGTTCTGGGCATGCTTAACGTACCAACAAAGAAGGCGAAAAAGTCGCTAAGCACCAACAAGTCACCCACTGTCAGTACTTCGAGCAGGAGTACGTCGAATGATAAGGCGAGCAGTAGTGCAAGTAAAAATGCTAGAGCTGAATACAAACCAAGTTCAATAAGCTCAGCAAGTACTTCAACAAAACCGGTAGATGCGGTAAGAAACTCTTGTTTTTATTTTCTTTTTTTTTTTTACTTAGTTATATTGTTGTTGGTTGTTTGCATTTGTAGAAACCAGATCTGTTGTCGGCATCGGCAAAATTGGCGCCACTCGATCCGAATATTGCGCTTGAACTGCCAACGATCTCAGCCAATTATAAACCGCTTCCACACAATAAGACTGTAATGGATTGTATTTACCGTAATAGCTCGGTATTGAGCACTCCTAAACCTGTGCGCACACTCACAGATGCAGAGGCGCTAAGTCATGGTATCTCATCGAAAACAATGCGGTGAGTAAAGTGTCGAAAGTGATTAAGGTTTCAAAATGTATTTATTTATTTTTTTATTTAAATTTATATAATTTTAGTACGAAAATATACTCCGGTGTGAGAACAGGTCAAATCCTGCAAGTACCATCCCTATTTGATCTATGCATACGCGTCTTGCAGAAGAACATCGATGGTATGCGCCACACATGTCATTTCTGAGTTAAAGCATTTCATAATTCAATTGCATTTGTAGGTCTGGAATACACTGGCGGTGTACCGTTCGATGTGCTACGTCCCATTTTGGATCGCGCCACACCACAACAGTTACTCACGTTCGAAGAATACAATCCATACTTGATGGAGGACAGCGATTGCTTGTGGCAGACACATGTGCAACGCAACTATCGTTCCAAGAAGCGCTTGGAAATGGAGTCGTGGCGTGAAATGTATTTGGTGAGTGCACGGCATACACACAGTTTGATTTTTTTTATTAATTTTAATATGCATTTCCCACATCTCCTTGTAGCGTTGCGAAGAGGAAAAAGAACAAAAGTTGAACAGCCTTACGGCGACTATCAAACAATCGCAGAAAGTTATTGCGGCGCCCGTGCGAAAGACACAGCTGGCATTCGTGGATTCGATGGTGAAGCCGCCGCGCAGCGTGATGCGTAAGCAGGAACAATTCGGCACGAAAGCCAAACTGGTGGCCACACCAGCGGCACGCGTCGCCGCGCTATCGAGCGTCACACCGAACGCTGGCAAAGTGGGTGATACGCGACTGCGTGTAGCGGCTACCGTACGCGATGCGGCGCAAGTTTGTAAGTACCACGGAAGATGTTTCTTAACATATTATTGTGCGCAAAGAAATATGTTTTTACAAATATTTTTCATTCACTTCCAGCTCATGCGCCAATGCGTGCGAAGAAGGCACCACTCATGGCGAAAACGTTGCAGTTTATGCGTGGCCGACACAAGCGTTAAGCTTACTTTATACATTAGGTTTTTTTGTTACTTTGTGTTCGTTCGTCTACTGTTTGTTAAATAAGGCCTCAATCAAAAAAAGAAAAAAATTAATAAATAATATTAACTAACGGTTAATATACGTTTTAATGAAATTACAATGTTACAATATGATTACGCATATTTTCATATAAAAACTAGCTGTCTACTCGTATTCATTACTTATAAGAATACAAAAAAAAACAAGATTATTTTAATTTATAAAATAAAAAATTAGTTACATCACATACACACACACACACACACACTCAAATATGCGTATTAGTATATTTAATTTAAAACTTCGTAGATTTTTCTTTAAGTTGACCGTAGTTTGCGTTCAAAAATTGTTTTCACACATTTGTCTATAGATTTGAAGCCAATGTAAACAACTACACACATACCTATATGCACTTGGGTATGTTTGGCAAGCACTAAGGCTGTGCTAATTGTTAAACATTAAAAAAAAAGATTACAAGCCATTTGTAACATAGTTAAAGATATAGCATTAAAATAGGCAATTTCTGAATAAATATCAAATATGAAATATTTATGATTGTATTATTGTGAAAAAAAACGAAATTTTTGTAAATCACGAACTGGACTAAGATTCATGAGATGGATTTTATGCCGCCGTAAAGATTGTGTTTGCTATTTGTCGGTACCGATGATATTGATAATGTAATGTTACATTTAAATTATGTAAATTATTAATTTTTTGGCATACAAAAAATATGGCTACACACCATAAATAACTCACCTGAGCTAACTGTCATTTAAAAGGAAACATTCACTCCTGTATACTTTAATTATACGTAATCGGTTAACTTATTTATTTTGATTTTTTAATAATTTTTTTTTTGTAATGTTAGTCGGAACTTAATAATTTAGTTTCTTAAAATAAACTAAACATGCTCTTTAACAAGTACGAGTACAACACTCATTGTTTGATTCTAATATTAATTTGTTCTTGCATTACTATTTTTTCTAAACGCTTAGAAGTCTTAAAACGCATTGCTTGCTTTTCACACTAATAAGCTGAAACTTTTGCGCGCCTTAGCTGCCTATAGCACAAATCACTTCATCTTGCCGACTAAACGAGACTTTCACTAAACGCTGACAGCTGCTGCTCAACGCCATAATCTTATTCAAATTAGTTGATGATGAGGAGGAGGAAGATGAGGAGTTTGCGTTGCTGCTGCCACTGGTGCTGTCGCTGCAAAAAGACATAGAAAATTAAATATTTTTTTTAGCAAGCAGTGACACCGTGACTTACTTGATGGGTGACAGCTTCTTGACATCCCACACACGCAAAGTGCCGTCGCGACATGCGGACGCCAAGTGTCGACCGCCCTTACTCCAGGCAATACTGTTAATGGTGGCAGTGTGATCTTTCAGTTCGCTCAACTGTGCGCCGGCGGCCAAATCGAAAATACGTATTTTGGATTCCTCACCGCCGGCAGCCAACATTTTGCCATCCGGGCTGAATGCAATGTTCGTAACGGGCTGCTTGCAGTCGGAGAATACGCGCATGAGTTTGCCACTTGTCACACACCACAGACGCACAGAGAGATCCGCGGAGCCAGTGGCCAAGTAACTGCCATTCGGATGAAAGGCAACGCACTAGAATTGAGAAAAAATTTAGATTTTATAATTCAGATAAAAAAAATCGACTTTTCACTAACCTCCACATCTTGTGTATGGCCAGCGTAAGTGATTAGTGGAGAGTCACGCTCCAGCGACCACAAACGCGCTGTGAGATCCTTTGAACCGGTCGCAATGTACATGCCCACCGGACTCTCATCGATACACCAGACGGGATAGCGATGACCGCGATAGATGTTCGCACAGCCAAAACTTTCGGCGCGCCAACTACGCACTGTGGCATCCTTCGATGTGCTAAAAATGAGCGGGTAATGCGCGGAGAAGCGTACGTCCGTAATGCCAGCGCCATGACCACGCAATTGTATGCCACCATATTCATTACTAGAATTAGAAATTACATTTTGGTGAATATATAATGAATTAATGTAAAAGACACTAGTATGCTTACAAAGAATTGCTCTCATATTTGGCAGCTTCGTATTTTCTTCTCCGCCTATCATTTACATTTAGGCGCGAATGTTCTCTCACATCCAAATCAATTTGATCCTCAGTCTCAGTTTCTTCGGCACACAGATTGTTCAGCTCCCAGCGACACACGGAATCTGCAAAGCGTGCGTAAAGATTTTTGCCGCTACAAGTTTGTTGATTCAGTTGCCAGAGTTGTACCACTGAATTATTGAAACCGGCAACCAGGTGGCATTCGTTGGCATCAATATGCGCAGCAGAAAGGCTACAAAAGCGTGTTATGAAAAGTTATAAAAATTTGTAATACTAAGCAAGAGATAATAATATATATACTACTTACCCTCTACTCCGATCGGCAAGTTTTATAATATAAGGATGTTGTGTTTGTGTTTTCAACATTTGCTCTCTACACATACGCAAGGTCTGCATGCTGTCTGTCACCTGCTGTAGACGCACCTTTTTCATTTCATCCAAAGTGTTCTCCAACTTCTCTGTTTTCACCATAAGTTCTTCGGGTGGTTCCTCTGCCTCACGCTTCACTGCCGAGCGTTCATTCGTCGCATTGACTTTTGGTTTCACCTCAGCCAAATCATATTTACTTTCTTCATCGTCTTCAACCGCCTCAAAGCCCATAAGTAGATTATCTTCACTCCATTTGGGTATCTCGTTATCGATGACGTGCACGTGTATCCATGTGTATAGAAGATTAAGTATGATCACATGACCACGTTTCTCCAAGTAGCAACGCAGCGTGTCGACTACCGTCTCCGTAGTGTGTATTTCATATTTGGATGCACGAAAATGTGCCACATCCGGATCATTTTCGGCAGTCTCCAGTTTCGTGCAAGCAGATAGTGTTTGTATGAGTTTTGTGAAATATATTAGTTCGGGATCTGCAGGTGTTTCATTTGTTGCATTGACAAATCGTATGCTGGTATGTGGAGTAGCATTGTTGGTTTGATCGGCATGTGTGTCATTGGCGACGGAACAACCATTGATTTTCGTAGGCAATGGCGCATCGTAAGTTTCTACAGGCGCCACTAATTGTGCGTATTTTTTGAGTAAGTCGAATGCGGCTTTTTGTTCGCGCGCTTTCATCAGCTCTATATAGAGGTGGCACAGCATGGGCGCATAAAAGCGTCTCAACTCTAAACGTATGAATTCACTTTGTGATTCCACAAATTGTGAGAAACTGTAAAAAATATTGGTTAGTATAGTTTATAAACATATATGTACATATATATTTGTAACTTACCGCCCAAATTGTTGATCAACAATGTGATGATTATTAGTAATGCATAGAACATTAGAGAATGCGAATGAGTTCCCACATTGTAAATCCAGATCCAACATCTTTTGTACCATAAACTGTCGTTTATTTTGTAAAAGCAGAAAGTCTGATTTACGAAATTTCTCATTACCCTGAAAGAATGGTTCGTTTAATTTGTGTTAGCGTTGTTGTTTAGGTAATCTTTGTGTTTCATGTATATTTACCACAAAGCTTTTCTGTTTCAGATAATATCCCAATGATGTGCGAAACAAGTCATTTTTGGACTTTTTCACTTTATTGCCACTACTTTTTTCGCCCATTTCTGGCATTACACAAAAAACTTTATAAATTTTAACAATAAATTCACTGAATACAATTAATAGTTTTTGCAAATAGCTGTCAAAGTTTGCACAGCTGCTGCTGGTGACAGTAAACAGTGTGTCAGAGTTGGAATGTTAACAGCGTAAAGCCGAGGAGTACCAAACACAAATATTCATAAAACATTTGTTATTTTAATAAAACCACTGAAGTTCATAAATAAAGAAAGGGGAAAGCAAAATTATATAAAATAACATTTAAATTATTAAAAAAATACGGATTTAAGTAAAGTAAATAAAAATCAACCCATCAATACTGCGATTAGTGATATCATACTAATAAATACAACATTGCGTGCGATAATTGTATATGCAAGCCTGTTGAAACAGCTGACATTCGTATTTTTTTACTTGACAGTTCTGAAAACAAAAACAATTCATTGCCAATGAACGATTTGTTTACATCGAAAATGAATTTTCATAAAATTAAAAAATAAATGTGCGCATTGCTTCTTGATAAAACTGTAATTATTAAAAGAAATAAATTATATTAAATAACGGGCAGTTTGCCTCTTTTTTATTTAAAAACTTTACTGACTGATTTAGATAATATGTTAACAAAATATTACAGTAAATTGTTTAGTTTATTCAAAATCAACAATTGTTGTAACTATATGAAGCTATTAGTGGCGTATGAGTGTGCCGTTGTTGTACATTGGCATTTAAACAATCAACTTGTACGGCACTGACAGTGAATTTGTTGGCAGTTCATTTTGACAATCGCTTCGTGAAAGTAGTGTGAATTTCGCAGCTGTTTGTTTATTTACAATAAAAAATTTAATTGTGTTAAATTCCTCTTTAAACATTAATTGTCTTATCAAACAAAGTATTTACTTGTTAAATACAAAATTAAGTTTTAAAGTATGTCGACGACAAAGTTTGTAAATGAATTTTGTGAAATTATCGAAACTTACGGCGGTCGAGATAAGGTAAGCAGTATGCGCTTTACTGATATTCGCAAAATTTTTACGTTCTTCCATAAAATTAAAGACAAATACTATCTTTCCGGATATTAAACATGCCACGCATTGCAGTGTTGGCATAGTAAAGCACGTGGTCACTCCCAATTTACCGCAGCCAGCAGCAATTGGAAGCGGTTGGAACTCTTATCGTGTCAACCTGAACAACAGGTTTCTCCCTTTCAATATCTATATATGTGCGTATATCTATTGAAAGTGAAAAGTGTAAACATTTGCACTGACATACTATGCTGCATAGACGTGTGGCTGTGTGATAAACATGCATATGCATGGCAAATTATGAAAAAACTGAACCTTGGCTTCACCTGTTCAGCCACATTATAACGAATATTTGATGTGATGAGTTAAATTAACATAAACCTCACATGTGTGTCGTTTCAAAACAGTACGTTATGTGCTGCAAACCTCTAAGTCAAATAATAAGTTTCTATCCTAATGAGTTAGGTGGAATTTGATTAAATTGCCATAGGCATTGCATTGTTCCCTTGCATGCCTACAACTATAACTACGTTTGTGTCTGTCGTTTTTACCCTGATGCGAAAGTGCCGTTTATTGTCAATTGAAATTGTTAAGCAAACACAATATACCTTCATATATTTGTATATAAACGTATACATATCTACATATCGAGGGCTTAATATAGAAAAGGCGTATCTACACTTTTCGTTACTTTTAAGGAGAAGGAAAAAACTGAATAAAACCTTAAAAACTTAAGATGCAAAAAACATTTCTATTGCAATTTTTATTCAAAACAGGTAACAAATTCAATTGTGGTATAATTTTGTTATTATTTTTAATTTCTTTGAAGTTATTTGAGACATGGCTTTATGTTCAAAAACAACTTCGAATGAGTTAGGGCTTTTTTTTATATGACTATAAATCCGTTATTTACGATCATAGCCCACTAATTTTTTAAGGGGAGGAGTATTTGACAGTGGTCTATCAGAATACATTAAAAACGCGATTTCGAAAAAAATGTAGATACGCCTTTTCTATATTAAGCCAACGATATGTACCTTTGCTCATATACCCATGAGCATTTTTGTTTAGTTCAATTTCAGAGTACATATTTAAAACTAAGCAATTGAATATCTCGAATTGAAACTAAAAATACACTTATTTATGAGATACAATAAAAATTGCAATATAAAGTCTGTATGATCATGTGGCTTAAATTTAATACACTGTTTTGATTGGCCAATATAGGAGTTGTTAGTGGAATTTTTTCTTCTTTAAATACAAATTTTGATAATCGTAAATTCTACGCATTGTTTGTTGATATGAGTATCCGTCTGCAGCAAAATCACGTGTGTCAACACCAAATCTTATCATTAGATATGTTTGTGAGAACTATGTAGATATTAGAATGAAGTGGCTTCTGTACAAATGAATTATGAGTTAGGGGAAATCGCATAGTAAATCTTATATAGACTAAATTTTCACATTTATATTAGCAATTAATAACGCCATATGAATAACTACGATTTATAATAAACTATAAATAATTTTTATTTATTTAAGTGTAATGCATTTCGAATATATCATTTTTGTCACACTCATTTGTCTTAATTTATTGAGGTACTTATGTAAAACGATTTATTTGATCGATTCTTATGATAGGAGATATAGAATTTTAAGAAGGTTTAAATGTTTGAATTTACCTTTCTTCAAACCAAAAACAGTCTATGTCGATAAATAATATGACAATTACATACAAATATATAAAAAAAATTTAAAAGTGTCAATCTTACCATTATTTTAATTTTCTTATAAAACATTACATTCCATAATTATCAATTAATACCTAATTAATCAATTCACGAATTCGCAGCGGCAGCTGTCTAAACTGCATATCTAGACCACACAAATTTATATCTCAAAAGGCAATCGTTTGGAAGATGGACAATCGATCTTGATAACTCTCTTATTATTTATTTATTATACCCACATTAAATGTTAGTGCTTTAGCCACATAAAAGGAATTCTGATAATAATTATGTTATATGCAGATACAATTTATAGAAATCTGATTTATATGATTAATTGATTTTGAATATGACAAGTTAAATTCATTACATTTTATCTGTAAGTGTAATATCATATTTGTTGTTCTCCTTCATACGATATAGAGGAACTCTTTTCAAATTGTTGATTGATAGTAGAATTTTAAATTTTGTATTATGTACTGGTTCGATTTATGGAAGAAAATTTGTGTGAAATTTGACTTCTATTGTCACTTCAAGAGTTCGAGTTATGGAGATCTTCGACTTATAGAAGTTCGAGTTATGGAAATTCCACTGTATATAGATAAATATATTATACATTTTTTTAATATTACGGACTTAATTACGTTAATTAATCAATATACTCTGCGATTCTATAATCGATAGCCAATAATAGAAATATTTATGTTACCGGTTATTAAATGAGTAATTGTAATTATGTATTTTGCAAGTAGCATATTCCTTATTATCGCGTAATGTCAATAATTTAAAAAATAATAATTATTAGTAAATTACGTCGACAGACATAAATAAATAAATATCTCCAATTAATATATATTAAAGTCAGAAATTGTTTGTTTAAAAAATAAACAGTAAACTACGTTTTATTGAACTTCGCATACACTTCATTTTGGTTTCGTAGACTGTACTGTTGTTGTTGTAGTAGCAGAAAACATGCCTCAAATAATTTATATAAATGCTTCCAATTTGACTGTCCTTAGTCGAATAAAAATCTCGGTTCCTTCCGGTTAGTAGAACCGACTGTCTGGGGAATGGACTCATAACTCTTTGTGAATTATACTTAAAAGCGCTATATACATATATATATTTGATGGCAGTTTTATTGGTGTGAATAAAATCTTATACTGACAACGAAAATTTATTTTCAACACTTGTCTAGTGCAAATCATTATATCACTCAACTCTCCAGAGTGAGTAATGCTAAGTAGACATTTCACTAAGTAACAAATGATGATAATGTACACATATGTGTTGGTATTTTGGCGTGTACATACATATGTATGTATATACTCACAATACTTAAAAATTGACTTTGATAATTAAATTGTTGTTATCTATAAAAAACCTAGTAATTTTATTTATTTTTTTTTGTTGATAGCCATTCAAAAACTTAAGTATGTAAATCCTTATGTACTTAAACGATTAAGTGATTAAGTCGACGAAAGGGAATCGCGTGCGCTTTGCTTTGTAGACATTGCGTCCAACTAAATAATTGTTTTTTTCGTGTATAATTGCCTATCTTGTTTACGTTAACTGTTTGGGGGCTTAATATCCCCCCTTATAAAAGCCATCAATTGCTAATGAATTGTAAGTGTTGGTATTTATCACGTGAAACGTGCTTATGAATTATTTGTGAACTGTCTATGTATGTGGCGGGGAAGAGAAATATGCATTTGTAATATAGTTTTGTCCAAACTTTTCACGCTTCACAGTCTACTTTACTTCTGTGCTTCTGACTCGAAAAGACTTTTTTATAAAAAATGTGACACACACTTGTAGATAAAATGGAGATGGCTTGGTAAAAAGTTATATACCTCAGTCAAATAATAATAATAATAATAGTATGCAGGTTTGTTATTATTAATGTATACGATATAAAAAACAAAAAATTAACAATATTCAAAATATTTTTTAAACTATAAAACAAAATTGAAGTTTGGGCTAATGGTAAATATTTATATGTGCATTTAACTATTTTTACCAGTAAAGCCTATACATTTGAGTTTAACTGAAAGAAATGTTTATTTTAATAGTCAGTAGAATTGTCCTTATATTTTAAAACTAAATTAAGCCGCTTAACCAGAGAATTAACTAAATATTGGCAAATTCTTGCTTTATGGCTAATTTAAGGTGACGTACTGTCTCAAACTGCTTTCCGGTTTGGAAAACAGGAGCAGAGAGTTTCCCCCAGAGATCCTCAATAGGATTTAGGTTGGAACTCAATACTGCACATTGTAATACCGGAATTTTCCGGTCATTAAAGATGTTCTTCATGTGGATTAAAGCGTTATCCTTTCGATATGTCCAGTTATATGCTTTAAATATTGCCAGCAAATTTTATCAACTCGCTGTCCAAAATATCTACATTTATATTAGCATTCATTTGAGTGAATATAAAACATGTAGATAGCGTTCCACAGCAGCAAAATGCAGCCCATGAAATTAAGGTACCGCTTCCAAAACATCGCTTGTACTAGGACCGTCGTTCCTGGTGCGAATCTCTCCAATATTTCTTGCAATGACCTGTGCCGACCAAATTTAATTTTTTTTCGTCACTAAAGACTGCATTCTATCACTCATCGGCACAGAATTGGTATTTATTTGCAAACCTCAAATGTGCTTTATTGCGTCTTTCTTAAGAGTTGGTTTAGGTGCCATGGAGGTGTGTTTCAGAAACTGATTTTCATGTATAATTGGAAAAATTATATTTATTGTGATTTTCTGTCTTAACTAGGTTCATATTTGATCGCTACTTATCAAGTCCGCAACTACTAGCCGTCGAATCATCCTTTCGCACCGCTCATCAATGTTGTTTTTCGTCCGCTGCGTCGCACTATACCATAATTAGTGGGGTTTTTAAGAAATTTGGAGATACAGTTCCGATGTCGCTTTGGTCTAGAGCCATTTTGGAACCGCTTTTATGCATTCCTATGATTATTACTTGTTCCTCGGCTGATAAACTAGTACCACAAGGCATTTTAGGCTTAAAGTTAAATAAATGTAATCAAATTTTTAATAATTCATTAAATTAATGCACCTACAATAATTTTGAAAACAAATTTTAGCAAAAAAAGTTTTTGCTGCGACACTCTCAGTAAGAAAGATCCGCTAAACCGATTTTGCACATATAAATATTTTCTATGCAATACCCAATTCACAAGCACATTCTTAATGTAACTTTACAACGAACGAGAAAATTATGAAACAATTTTTGTTGCATAAGAACGGTAACATATCAACCTTTTATTCCACATTTACCGAAATCCAAAAAATAACAGTGAATATGAAATATAAACAAAAGCCGAAATGCACATATAATTATTTGACTGGGGTATTCAATTATTATTAAGTGCATTTTGAATAGTTGAAAGTGTTTTTGAATTTTTTAATACCTATAATGTACATATCATAAGCCTGCTTGCTTGCATCAGACTGCAGCTTCATTTCAAAGCCAATAATATGTAGTTGCGTTATTAATAGCAATAAAGTGCTATTTACTCAGCATGATAATTAAAAACAGAATTCATGCTGTGTCAATATTCATTCCGATGCATTTTTTCTTATCAGCGCATGTAATGAATTACATCTGTATATACAATGCGTGTTTCTTAATACTTATCATTTAGAATTGACGAGAGAATATCGTACACAAAGTATATAAGAGTCGATACATAATAATATCCAAGTCCATTTATTTTAAATTTAAAAAAATATATAGTTTTTGAGGGTCACTTTCAGGGAATAAGTCGCACTCCTTTTGGATGTCCTACATTTTTCAATACATAGTCTATATATTATTTTTCAAGAATGCTTAAGGGAGGTCTTGAAATCTTTCATTATTCGTTGTTGTTGTGGTTGCGGCATAAACTATTCTCTAAAGAATTTTGAAGCCGATTTGACAGTCTCTTGCCAGATAAAAATCCGTGTCCGTTCCGGTTACATAGAACCGACAATCGTTGGAACGGCAATTGTTCGTCTTCTTTCTTCTTAAGATCAATCTTTGCGGCTCTATCCGAATCGACATTTTTGATATCGACTTTGAAAAGTGAAAAGTCAAGCTTACAAAAAGTTAGTTAGTACCTAAGCTTATTATACTACCCTATCTTCTTTTTGCATTTCAGGTGATGAAGGCACTATGCTACAGCGCCAAACTCATCGCCGGCTACCATGCCAGTCGCAATCCCGAGTTAGCCAAACGTTATGCCATCACGAGCTCACGTATTTCAGGCGCACGCGCCACACTCCGCCTCATCGATGACATACCAATGATACAGTACGCCTTGGAGTATGGTTTGGGCGAACAGGAACAAGATCGTTTAATGGCGGTGCTGGGCGTTACAGCAAATATTGTCGATTTACTTTATTATCCGATAGAAAAAATTTGTTGGCTGTCGGAACACAACATTTTGGATGTGAAAAACGCCGATGCTTGGGATGTGCTTAACTCAACGTTTTGGGTACTTTCCGTCTACTTGAATTTGATGAGGTGTGTTAAAGTGACTAATTTACTTTTAATTACCGCGTTTATTTATATTTTTTATTTACACTATTTTTTTCGTCGAATTCACTTTCAGAACCATGCGCAATTACTCATTGAATCAACAAAAGGTGGATGCGGCGAATGTTGCTAAGTGAGTAGAATAATATATATAAATATTTACATATATATTTATTAGCAGAGTTAGAATATTCTCAGATTTTACTGCTGTTTCTCTTCACACATCTTTATCTTTATTTTAACTATTTTTTTTCTTTACTCCAGCTCCCGTGTGGATGAAAAAGTACTCAAAAAGCATCGCCTGGAATTGCTCTCCGTTCTACGACTCTCACTCGATTTCACCCATGCGGTCAGCACACTGCCCAAAGGCTACCTTTGGGGCGGTAAGCTGTCTACATTCCAAGTGGGCGCGATCGGTACACTCTCAGCGGCTATTGGCATTTATCAGCTATTTGCCAAACGACGGTTAACTAAATAAGACAAGGCAGAGTTCCTAAAGGCATACGTACACACATGCCTACATCCTTTGAAACATATCGCCTTAGCACCGCTAATTTTTATCTACGTTTTTGTTGATTTTTATAACCTCCAGTTTTACTTTAATAAATTTTTGTGTATTTGTGATTTGAAAGCCGCCCAAAGCATAAAAGAAATGCCTAATGCCTAATGCTTAAAGTATGTATGTAATATTTATGTGAAATCAATGTAACTCAAGGCAATCAAAGACAGCGCAATATTATTGGCCTTCTTGATCTTGTTTAATGATCGTGCAATAGTTTTTCACTATATAATGTTTAGTGTAAGAAGACAAAATATATATTATATGATAATATATTTGCGTATATATTTAGTGATACGAATAAATAATACATATTTGCATAAAAGAGAGAGAGAGAGGAAAAAAATAGAAAAAAAAAATTTTTAAATTATTTCTATAATAATTGTTAAATTTATCATTTAACAAAATGAACTTTAAGTTTGAAAAACTCTATGTTATATATGAGGTATTGCATTGTTAAAATCAGACCAGACATTTTTCAAGACGTTTATTGGAAGATATAATAAGCTAATGTCCACCTATTCCCAGTTCCCATCGAAAATGACAGTCAAGATCTCGTTTGGAGACTTCGTATGTGAATAAATTAGATTCGTTAACGGTTCTACAGAATGTGAAATGGGTTTACTTGGTCATTAAAACTCCTACAATTGATTGGAAAGCTACTAAATCGGAAGTGTAACATTACATAGTCTAGTTTGTCGAATAAGAAGACGAAGAAATATTGTATATATTTGGTGTATCGGCATAATGATCGTTGATTCTACATAATACAGAGTGTGGATAAGTCAAAATTATTGGGCCTAATCAATGAAAAATTTTACGTTGAAATCATTGAAACCGTATCGAAAATAAAATGTTCGATCGAAGTAAACTCACTTAGCGACTTGATAAAATACATTCCGCGGCTAATAGATGTCGCTAATTACGAAATCATTGAATCCGCATAATCGAAAATTGTGGTCGAAAACTATCTGTTGGGGAGTGAGTTGCGGAATTTTAAGAGAAATAAACGAAATTGGAAGTATTTATGTAAATAGGTACTGATGACGGACTAAATTATGTTTTAAACAGGTATTTTAGAGTGAAGAGACAAAAAGAGACTAACAAAAATAAATTTGAAAAGTATAAAGCGATATAAATAAAATTGCCCCCCAAAATATCGAAAGCATTTTCTCAAAGAGCTGGTTGAAAATCTACGATAAGGATTATTCGAATTTGATTAGGCCCATTGTATTTCAGCGGCATATTCGAAATATTGTCTTTCCGAATACTTCATGTAATAAAAATGGTTCTGTAACGTTTTGATGAGTTACTTGTTCGTCGATACTTTCATAACCGTCACACGAGTTAGGCTTCAGCTTAGAATCTATGTGATTGATGAAATAAGCTGAAGTTATGTTGAGTTTATGAGGGTCTTCCCATATGATGGGCTCAAATTTATTTTTTATCAGAAATTGCTTTCTTAACATGTCGAGAATACGGTGGTAAAGTGTTTTTAAGAAATTCGAAGTCGTTTTGAAGTTACAGCAGTTAGAAGAAGGAGCTGTCCGAAGTGCTCAGTAGGCAGTTGGAAACTTTGAACGCATTTTTCTCAAAATTGTGTTTTTAAAACTTTCCTCCAACGTATGTGAAAAACGGCTTGAATGATGACTTGAAATTGGTGCATGTGATTGTTGGGTGCACTCAGCACATGTGAACGCATGTAATGACTATTATTATTTAAAAATTCCAAAAACTTCGATTTTTTTATAGCAAAAAACTATAAAATAATCGGAAAAATTCGCAATATTTTTTCAAATGTCTACCAAAAGTCCTTTTTTTGTTATATTCACTTAATCGTAGTGCGCTCCATGCATTTAAGCTTCCAGAATAAAACGCCGCTACCTTTTTTTATTTACGATAAGACAATAAGCCGGAATCGTGGAGGAAGTGCGTACCTATTTTTCCGGTCGGGGGTGTTCAGAACTCATGTTCTACACAATATTTTTAGCTTAAAATTTATACATATATATACTGTCAACATATATGTTAATAAATGATAATAAAGTAGAAAAAAAATCTAAAAAATTGCTAAAAAAAAGGTCGTCATATGGCAAGATCCCCTTAAAGGGTTAGGTGGATTTCAGAGACTAAAAACAAAGGTATTTTTACATTTTTTTTAAATACATATATACAATCATATATTTCATTTAAACAATTCAGCATATCAAAGATACGTATTTAAGTAGTATTTTGTGAAATTTCTATTTAAAAATTCCGACAACTCCCATGACTTGTCAAAAAAAGGGCTTGCGGTGGACATCATAACTCTTGATTGGTTAATCTGAAAACAATAAACCAAAATTATTTCGATAGTACATGGATAAATCTAGTTATTGAACGAAGGAACTAAACGTCGTTCATTAACTACATAATGTTATTCCAAAGATGTGTGTAAAATTTTATCAAAATCACTTCATAACTTTTTGAGATATCGTGTCCACCGACTTGAAAAATTGAGTTTTGAGATAAATGCGTTTAATGTTTTACCTTCATACTGACGTGGCCTGATAGGTGGAACTTCCAAAGGGTATATCTCTTAGAATTTTACTCGGATTGATATGATATTTTTGGATAATATTTTAAACATATTATACTATTTAATAAGACAAAGTTTTTTTTTTGAAATTTTGAAACCCACCTAACCCCTTAAGTGTTAGTAGTGAAAGCCCAGCTAAGGTTTAAACACACTTTTTATATATTTGATTTCGTCATGGAATGAGGCGTTGAACTGCTCACGATTATTTACTATAATTTCTATGAACAGAGTGCTGGTAATCTTAATTTGTAGATGCTCTTTTAAAAAGTCTCTCATCCCATAACCTCGAAAAAAATAAAATTCACACATGTTGTTTTTTTGTTTTTCTTGTTTGGTTGTGAATCCTTTATTGGTATACATGCTCGTACATTTCAATTTCAAACTTATAATACAGGCGCATATGTATATTGTCATACTCATTTAATTATTATATCATATATATTTATTTATATATGTATATGCATGTATATATGTATGTATGTATATTAGTTGTCTATTTGCTTGCTTTGCCATAGTGTTATGCACTGCTTGTTGATTACAATTTTGCATTATTAAATTTTCAAATAACTGCAATAATTTATTTTAGAATATGTTATGCTTTAAATATTTCTATGCACTTGTTGTGTGAGTTTTGTGTTGGCGTGTCGGTGTGTGCTGCAGGTCTATTGCTTTCGTTTAAATTTCGCTACACTTGTTTTTTTAGTTATTGTTGCGTTGCTATTGTTTGTTGTAAGCGGCTGATTTATTTGGTTGTCAGTTACTTTTTGAAAGTTTTTTGATTTATTGTATGTATGTATGTGAGGCTGTTAGATAACTTTTGCTCAGTGATCGCACGCTTGCAATACATACATATATTCTATTTGGTTTGCGTATATTTGTATATAATTAGCTATTGTTGTTTATAATACTATTACTTTCAACTAAATTTTAATTATTTTCGTTAAAATTGCCATAAATATTGTATATGTATGTATACTTTGTGTATGTGTGTGTAGGTTTCTCCAATCAAGTTGCTATTTTTCCTTCATTCTATATGCAGTCAGCTGATTAAATATATTTTTTTTTGTTTTTGATTTTTTTTTTATTGTTTTGAAGCATTTTTTTGTATTGCTCATTTCGATTATAACCTCATTAAATTTTTTATAATCCTATCTACAGTTCCCTTATATTTAGTTAAATACATTTTTTGTTTTTCATTTTTCAACCTATGTATATACGGTTATGCATATAGTATATGTATCTATCTATGTGTGTAATTTTATATATTTTAATGAATATGTTTTTTACTTTATCTTTAGCAGCATTTTTTCGATAATTGTTGCTTTTGATTATTCTACTTAGTATTTACTGCTTTTGCAGAAATAATAATCATTAATTGTACAAATTAAATATAAATAAAATCAAAATATCGTCAACAGGCAACTTTCGAATTCGTAGGTAAGTTACTTTTATGCAAGTTCAAGTTTGTTCAGAACGTTTGTCGGCTCTTTAGTATTCTCAGTTTTTTTTTTTGAAATTTGCTTGATCAAGACAGTTCACTTATCTGGTATCTGGTTAAATAGCTGGAAAGAGCCTCCGTGATTATCTTTCTGGTTATACTAAATTGGTCACCTTCTTAAGAAATCTCGGGAAGTTGATAATTGAATCTAAGTAAAAAATGTCTTCAGTCCCCAAAATTTCGGATATCGTCAGTGACTAAGAAAATTTGTTATCGATTTTTCAACAAGATAGTTTTATGTCAAGAAATGTAGCAGCATTAAGGCAGTATGTAGTCTGCTTTAAAAGCCGAAAAAAAGCGTTTTTTAGCAATTTTTTTTTTAAAGGGAAAGTAATGACAGCGGTAAACGGAATTTTAAGACGATAGTGTACTATATTTAAGGCTTAAAAAACAATATTTATTATTAAAAAATATTGAAATTTTTTCAAAGTTGTGAGTATTTTTTGGAGCGCCTGGAGTTTGCACTTGTAAATCGGTGCCGGTGATGGAGGTCGTGCAATGCATCTGAAACAGTCGAACCAATTTTTTTTTTTTGTTTTTATAAGTTTCTTTTCTTTATGAACTAAAAAAATACCGAAGAAGTTATAAAATTCCAAAAGTTTTATAAGTTTGAAAAAAAAATTCACTTTTTTAAGAAAAAAAAATTGACTTTAAGTTGCAAAACAAAAAGTTTACTTTTGTCCAACTTTTTTAGTTCAAATAGAAGATAATTTAATACTGAAGCTAGATCACTTTGTTTTTTTTCGATCGGACATATATTCTTTTTGCTATCGCCGGCACCGTTTTCTAACACTTGTGAAAATGAAAACTCGAAAAAATGCGCTTTAAAGGTCTGCCTGAGCATTCGCACCTGCTCGACGCTCGGCCACTAAAACTGCTCTAGCTTCAAAAATATGTCGAATTGGCCTCTGGAATTTTAAAGACATATTCTTGGATAGTTTTGGAAGAGATTTAAAACAAAACAAAAAATCGATTTTTTGAAGCATGTAAAGCAGACTACTGTCTTAAGATTTTTTTCAGATATTAATTCAAAGTAACACTTTAACTGGGAGAATTTTGGCCTTATTGTCCGAGTTATATTAAGGAGAATTAATCATGTCAGTATCTGTAGATCGCTCTTATATATGTTTATTGACTTTGTGTCCGGTAAGTAAAATGTAAATGATTTTAACTTTTGAAGTGATTGAGGGAAACTGTCGTGTTGATTTTTGAGACCGCAAAGAGTTAAGTGTTTGCATTCTATAAAATTTGTTGGTTGTTATAATATAAATAAATTACATTTTTTCTAAGTTAGTTTTCAAGATTCTCAAATTTGTTCAACAATTTGTTGCATATTGCATTTGATAAGTTCCGCTTATACATCTGTATGTATGTATATATGTAGTATTTAAAGCTAAAGCTTAATTTAATTATTAGGCAATATTTTCATATTTTATATTGTTTTCTTAAGTGGGGAAGCCCATGTAAAATTTTCCAAAAAAATCGCTTTTTTTCGATTACTTCAAAATGTAGTATGTTGCGCGTGATAATCTGGAATATTGACGATGTTATAGCTAAGATAATGGCGCGGGTCAGAGTGCATATCGTAAAGAGTGCGTAAATTTATCTCGGGTTTATCTCAAAACTGCAGTTTTAAAAAACTGCTCGTGTTGTTGTAACTTAACAAGTTATTGGCCGATTTGTCTGAAACTTAGTCAAGTTTTTCTCTACAATACTATCGGAAGAACAAATTTTTTAGTTTATTTTGATATTTCTCGTAAATAAAATTAGTGTTTTTTTTGTCAAAGATTAGTCCTAATTTCTGACTTATTTTTCAAATGCTTATTTTATATTAAATTTGATAGTTTCATTTTAATCTTATAAATTTATAAAGAAAACTTAAATTTTTTTTGGTCCAAATAAATGGTTGATGAGTGTTAAATATAGCAGCCTGGGCCCTCATTGCGAAGGCCACAGACAAAAAATTATGCCGTGCCGCCATTTTGAAAGGAATAATAAAAAAAAACACTTTTTTACTCTAAAAAAAATCAATAAAATTTTGTTTAAAACTAAAATACAATAAAATATTTATAATCTTTAAAAATTAATTTTAAATAAATTTACGATTTTTAGGCTTTTTCATAGACTTCCCCCGCTATTAGATATTTTTTGTTAGCATATATGCAATTATAAAGACAACTAAATTTAGTTGCTAGTATTCATTTTCATTATTACTTTAGTCAATTACTATATTTATATACTTATATATGTATGTATGTGTATAAGGTTCTTTAGTATGCTTGTATGTATGTATGTATTTATGTAATTAGTAGTACCTATCGGAAGCTATTTAAAATGGCACTGCAGTAATATTTTCATGTAAGGTGGGAAAACAATTAGAATATTTATGTTCTTTTGCTTTTTGCTTATAATTTCATTTATTTTTTTTATATATTCTAGTCACTTATTTACTTGCAAATGTCATCATCCTCAACAACATCATGATCATTAGAATCAGTGTTAGCTTAAAAAGCTTGCTTATATTGCAAGCTGTCTTTTATCGTTATATAATATGTTTGATTTGTTTTTGATTTTTGAGTTTTTTTTTGTAATTTATTTTTAAATGTACATACATAAATATGTTTTTATTATTGTATAATATTTGTTTAGTATGAAAATAAGTTTTTTGTTTTTTTTTTTATTTATTTTCTGTAACATTTCTCATTACTGTGACATACCCTGTCCATTCCAAAACACATTTAGCGTTCATCAAGTTATTTATTTAGTTAAAAATGTACATATGTATTTGATTCAAGCGATTATTTTTTTAAATCGAGTATGTTATATATATGTATGTATGTATGCTTGTATGTTGTTGGATTATGCATAGCTTGCTCGCTGCAGCAGCTTTAAAGCCTAACTCTTATAGTTTACTTATACTTTTTTTTGCTTTGGTCTCAAAATTGCTGCCGAAATGTGTGTTTAAAATTTTTAAGTTACTCTTTTTAAGTTGCTTTAGCCAGTCTATTTGCAACAATTTGTTGAAACAATTTTTTTTTCAAAAATTTTATATTTTTTTATTTTTGATGAATATGTTTCATACATGTATGTATGTATGTTGCATTTCTTCATAGTAGTTCATTAAAAGTGCTTATTTATGCTCAAGTTCTAGTTAAAAATTCTTTGAATTCTCATTAAAAAATTTTAATTTAGTTTAGTTCAGTTAAGTTAAAGATTTCGGAAACGGAATCAATTAGTTATGTATGTATGTATGATAATATTGCGTTTGAGTAAATAGAAGCAGTTATAGTGGGGCACATACAGCTGCAGCATGTACGAACAGGAATATGTATGTATATATCGGATTATATATATTTATATATATATAGTATATATATGCGTTTTTGATTTAAGGTAATAAGTATTAAAGTTTGTTTTTAGGCAGGTAGGTTTGTATGTATGCGTTTTAAGGTTTAAGGTTTTAGGTATTCTATTATACATAGTAAACTTGTATGTTGGTGTGTATGTATAGTTAATAATAAGTAGGTAAGTAAGTATAAATATTTGTATGTAGTTAGTAGGCATGTAGGCATTTGATTATTTAGATATTGTATTTGCGAACTTGAAGCATGTTATCATTGTCAGGCAGCAGTGTGTACTGCTAATAATCATAAATATATATATATATAAGTATATGTATATAGATGTATACTCAAGCTATTTACTAAAAGTGAACTAAAAATTTTGTTAAACTAATTTTTATAAATTTTTACATTTGATTTTATTTTTTTTCAAATTTCTTTCATAAATTTTTGAATTTTGCAATAATTTATTATTTATTACTTAACCTCACATTTTGCTTATAAAACTCGTGTTATATATATATTTTAAATTTCACTGCGTTCTTATTTATTTATTATTTTTGTTTTATTAAAATTCTTCTTAATTTTGCTTAATATTTTTGTTTATTTCGAAAAGTATTGTTAAAATTGCATTTTAGCTTTTGTCAACTGTGTGATTGCTGTTAAAATACTTAATAAGATTTCAAATTCTTTTTGTTTTTAGTTTTTCTTTTCTTACCTTATGTAATGTAAATGTAACGTTATACATAGTAATTTTATTATCTTTTCTTTTCTACTTAACCATTATGTCTGTATATTCTATTATCATGTGTAAGTGGGAAGCGTTTTTGATTTTTTGTTCCTCATACCATTCCTCTTCATACTTCTAAAGTATGTTCTATGTCTTTTTTGATTTGTTTTCTTGTAAGAATTATGATATTCGCAAACTTGTGGGCTTTATTAGAGTAATTAGTTAAATAGTACAGATCATAATAAACTAATTCCTTAATTTGCTGTTGCTAAAGTGCTGTTCTAAAGACCAAAGTCATTACAAGATCTCTAATACCTCAAAGGAAGAGCTATTTAGAGCATTTGAACTTGAAAACTTTGTAACGATTATTTAAAAACATCATAAATTCAGAAGCATTTTCATTTCATATTTGAAGATGTTACTTCTTTTCCAACCTTTGCACTCTATCGGTCTGTCATTAAAATAAACGACCAAAGTGGTCACAATGACGAGATATATATATTTCGAACGTCAAATCACTTCACTTGAAAATGTCAATAAACCTAACGTCATTATACCACTTAAAATGTACACAAACCTGATAACATTTTACTCCACTTCAAAATATAAAGAAATCATACCACAATTGATTCATGTGAGCAGACTAACCTCATATAAACCATCGAAATGCTAGTATTGTAGGTGTGAAAATTCCCTTTCATATGACACCAAGATCATCAAAATCGGTTCAGATTTACCGGAGTTATGGAGTTATCATGGGGATGTGTAAACCGGAAATGAACCAACCACCAACTCAAACAGGATATTGAATAAAGGAAACAGAAGTCTCACAACGGAAGCGGATTTTCGACAAACACAGGAAGTAATTATGTTAATTATTGAAGCTGTTGGTTTCCGACAATTTTGCACTTTTGAACCTCCACATCCGCCACCTTGACTTCCGCTCATATACAACATCCGCTTCCTATATCCGGTAATTGATATCCGGTTAAGGTTGGTGACAGTTACATTTCCGGTTCCGGTTACATCAAATCCGTCAAGTCCACTTCCTTTCCTCACAGTACATCCGTTGACCCATATACATGCGTATGTATGCCGCCCACCGCACATATATGTACATATTTCTGCTAGCATACATATCGACATGTACCACGCAATTTTTTCAGGCATCCACCTGCTGCACATCTTTGGTCGCCTGGTAGAAATCGACAAATTGAAACTTTGCAAAAATCACAGCAAAACTGCGCTGCTCAACAGAGCAGAGAGTAAAGCAGAGCAGACCAGATCACTTTCAATGGTCATAACTTTGGTAAATTTGAACCGATTTTGATGATCTTGGTGTCATATGAAAGGGAATTTCCACACCTTCAAGCAGAAAGCAAAATTAATAGAAATTAGCAATAACACCTATTTTATGATATTTTCACTTTTGAAGAACAAAATATACGGGAAAAAAATCTAAAGAAAAATCACGTTGGAATCTTTATATGGTTAAATCAGCCATTATAATGTATTCTAAAATGTTTGTTTTTGCAAGTACCGGAAAATATTTTACCGTTATAGCCCTTCATTAGTATTGATTTGATTTCTTACTATTTAACTAATTACTACAAACATGACCCTTTCAAATACCAACCATCCGTTTGAATATGTAATTCACTTGTGTATATGTATTCATATAAAGTAAGTAGCCACTAAACCAATGCTTTCATTAATTTTTTGTTTCCTAATATTTTAAATTTTAGTCTATTGCTTAATTCTAAATTCCCTTAATCTTAAATTTTTATTTTTTTTAAACATACTTATTGTGTTCTTTTGCTTTTGCTATGGCGCAAAATATTCGTGAAATAAAATTCAAAGTTCATTAAAAAAGTAAAATATAAAATTGTCACTAATAAAATTAATGTTTTTTCTTTTCTTGTTCTTGATTTAAAATAGACGCACGAGCTGTGTCTTTCAGATGATTAATTGTAGGCGAGTATTTTGTTTTTTGTTTTACTTTTCCATTACAGATGTCGTCTGTATGTGTGTGCAGATATTTTCTCAAATAAAATCAATTAAAATGCAATTTACTCAATTAGAAAATTGCTTACTGCTTTTGTTGTTTTGCTTGAGTTGTTGTTGGTAGTATTGCCAATTCCATGTTTATTTCATTAAAAAAAACATAAAATTTCACGCTAAAATGCTTACGAATTCGAATTCGAATTCGATTTCGAATTGATCAATGCCACATTTGCGCTTCAATGATTGATTGCTCAGTTTGATTTTGATTTTTCATATTTTTTATATTTATGTATACTACATGATTACTTGATTTTTGATTTTTGGGATACTCTTTTAATATTTTAAAATACGTGTTTAAAAAGTATTAAAATACATACGCACAACATACCCTATTTAATAATACCGTTGTTGTAACTGAGCAACTCTACTCAGCTTGCACACAACCAACGCACACACACGCACGCACGTACACACGAGCAGCCATTTTATCATATGCATATTTGTATATGTATGTTTTCTCAAATACATATATGTATGTATATGCAACCCAATCAATCAATTTAATTAATCACTTTATATGTAATTACTATATGAGCGCAAGTGAACTACAGTGGCTTTCAAAATCTCCATTTCACAATTTTTTGCGTTTTGCTTTAAAATTTCAGATACACAAATACATTTCACATATATACATATGTAGTTGTGTTTACAATTTAAAAATATTTTTGTTTTTGTTTTTTTTTTTTTCAATAAAAAGGTACTGGATTGGTATTCATTCTTAGATTTATGATTTAATTTTATTAATTTTGATGTAATTTAATTAATAATTTTGAAAATTGCTTTTTCAAATATATTTTCGTGAATTAAATGCATAATTTTGGGAACTCTTTCAAATGATGTATTAATTTTTAGCAATAAATGAATTACTTTGTTGTTGTTTTTTTTTTGGTTTAAGCTTTTAATGCTTTTGAATTTCAGTTCAACTGCATGTAAAAATTGAATTACACGCATACGGAAATTATAATTAATTTATTTATGCAAAAATTCTTTTGTTAATAATAAAACGAACATATTTTACATTCAAAGAGCTTTTGTTAAAAAATTCACTTTTTGCTTGCATTTTTCCACTTAAATTCCATTATAATTAAATAATTATTTTTTTAGTGTTTGTTGTGTGTTATTCAAGTCTTATGTTAATGTAATAATTCAGCTAAAGCACCATTATTTATTATTATTATTATTATTTTACTCACCCTCATTAAATACTTGTTGCTGTTATACATATGTACATATGTATATACTTTTTTCTGTATATACAAATTTCATAACAAGTTCTTTTGTGTTTATATACTAAACTTGGCATTCAAAAATAACCAATTCTTTTGTGAATTTTCCAACAACGAAAATGATGAATTATGACAAATTGTTAATACGAAATATAAATTTGTCGTGGTTTTTTGGGTCGTTTGAAGGCAATAGAATAGTTTATAATTCTTCCAAAACGAATTTGGTGAACTGATTTTCTATTTTTGTAGACTTGCTCAGATCATGCATGGATTTTCGAAAACAGGTATATCAAGGTATGTTTTAAAAGTAATTATTAAAATTATTCCCTATTAAAAAATAAAAAATATATGATAGCAGTTCCAAAATCTTTCGAATAGCATAAATTCAGATTTAAATATATATAAAACTTCCATAACTCGGACTTCTATAACTCGAAGAATGCCATAACTCGAACTTTTGAATTGGCAATAGAAGTCAAATTTCATTCAAAATTCGTTCCAAAAATCGACCAGAGCAAATAAAAAATTTACAATTTTACTATCGAGGCAAAAATATAATATTACACTTATGGATTGTGGATTATGGTGATTCGAGTTAGAGAAGTTGCACTGTATATTTAAATATAGATGAATTTATTGCAATTCCTATGAGCCTCTTCAAACATTCTAATCTTTTGGTTCAAGTAGCTGGAGCTCACCTTCTCACTTAAATGTTAAAGTGTTTTTCAAACGAAATTCTTTGCCACAGATAAATAGGGATGTATTCTAAACGGTTTAAATTGAGAAAACCAAAACTATCATTATCGATTTTCCCCTCGATTTCATTCGTATCGGAAAAAATATAATTAAAATGTATTAGGTCTACAACTTTGCTTCCGCCGTTTTCCAATAGATGTCTCTAGGGTCAAGCACTGGTCAAATAAATCGTTTTATATCGATCTTGGACATTTGTATCAACGTTATCCCAAAAAAATATTTGTAGAGATCTGTTTGCATCCCAAACTTATTCTCAACTGAAAATGTCACTTTTTGAGTCGAATTCTCGACATTTGCGGGAATGCTTTTCTTTTTTAATTCAAAGAAAAGTGCGGCTGAGGCTCATCGACATTTATAACCGTTTTTATACAAAAAAAAACTTAAATTTACAAAAAAGAAACGGCAGAAAAAAAAGTTGTAGACTAATATCTTTTTTTTTATATTTTCCTGTCTATTTTAGAACATAATATCCATCCTGTACGTGATTTCCTCAAAACCTTAATGATACCCGCCTAAGTGCTCGCATTATATCCATATTTCAGGATATCTCTAGTGTCACGTCAAACTCTAGCCCCGATGGCTAGTCTAATATCCTAATATCCTGGGTAATCCTAAAAAACAAACCTAGAATCAAAATTATGCTTCAAAAGATTTTCAATTAGTTCGATAATTTGATATCGAACTATAAGAAACTTATGATTGAAATAAAATCATCTCTATTCTCATTAAAAGTTGGTGTTAAAAAATCAGATTTACTGAATTGCTTATTTTCGAATTATACTTTTCTTTTTATAATCTATTTAAAAGTAAAAACCTCTCGTTCAGACTAAACCATGTTTGATAACTCACAATTTTGAAATAATTTCATCCAAACTTTTTTCAAATTTAATAATAGTTTAACCTGTATAACATCAATGATATACTGTCTTCAAAAACCATAGCCATGTACTGAGAAACGTTATTGCCTACACATTGTTGGCAGCTATTTCCAAACTATTTATGTCAAAAAAGACGTAAAAGTGGGATATAAATTAATACGGAAAAAGTGTAATATTCAAAATAATATTTTCAAATAAAATTATTTTCGAAACTTTTGCATTTCAAATGACTGTCAGCTTATGATACAAAATGCTAAATACTGGGCATATTACTGTAGGCTACAACAAAAATATGTATTTTAGCAATTTTTTGCTTAGCCCTAACAAAAGTATATGAACACACCACCTACCTTGTATGTATGTATGCTTGGTGTATATGCATATAATAGTATTATTTAACCACTTTTTATACAATATATGTATGTATGTATATTTTCATATATGCTATATTATTTTTGTATTTTTTTTATATTACATTTTGTGTGTATTATTTTCATGCATTTCTGTATTATATAATAATATTTTGTGTTACGATTTAACGTAATGTCCGCTACAATAAAATCCCTGTAGGTTTTCTCTGCATATTTTACTTTAAAACTTGTTCAATTATTTATGTAATAAAAATTTAAAAATAAATTAGCGACATTTCTCACTTTCAACCGACTGAAACGATTTTCAAACTGATTTTTATAAATATTTGGTGCTTTTTAACAAAAATATAGTTGACGCTTTAATTCCAAGTTTCAACTTTTAATTCAAACAAAATTTGGGTATAGAAAAAATGTTTAACGATGTTTTCTTATTTACTCTCTTAAACCAATTAACGTATTATCGCTATAATTTAATTATTTCAAGGTTTTATGCACCATCCACTCGCCCATCTGGTTAAAACATGTTTAAGGTACTAATATTTGGTAATATAAAAATTGGTTTAGCATCTAAAATAAATTATTAAGGCATAATATGTGTTTGTTGTTGTTATTATTATAATTTATAATATATTATTAGGTTCTCTATAAATACTTATGTAAGCGGTAGCATTCAGCAAAAGCGGCAATATTTTGTACAATGCATTGTGTTGAGGCTCTCGAAGCGTTTGGAAACCGAAAAGTAACTTCGTGGGTTGGGAAGTGTATACAGTTACTACTTGAAACTATACAGGGTGCTTTGCCCCATATTATTTATTACTATTAATATTAATCTTATTAATTTTTTAATTTCTATGATACTTTTAGTTTAAGAGCAACTAAAATTAAATTCCTTTTCATTTTGCTTTTGTTGTTAATTTTAAATTGCTTGTGTTGTTGGTGTTTTACATACATATGTAATGTATGTATATATGCTATGTAAAGTTATCGATTGTCTAATTATGTATAAGAGGCATGAGGAGTGTGTGTATTTAAAATTATTATTATTTAAGCTTAAATTATTTAAAAAATTGCAGTTTGATTTCAAACTCTATTTCAGGAAAATAAACTAAAAAGTAAAATTTTGTTTATAAATTTAATAATTTATTTAAAATAAAATTTAATATTCACATTGAAAACAGTAACGTTTCGCAACTCTCCAGTACTTGCGGTATTAAAATAAGCAAGATTTCGAAAAAACTTAAAATCTAAGGAAAGTTATCACCGTACGTGATCGTTTACTAGGTTGAACACTGGATAATTAAGCCAATTATTCTTAATAATAAACCTAGCAGCTTCAGTAAGTAAAGGGAAGATTGCTTTAGATTTTAAATCGTTAGGGCCATATTCTATTGCATTATAATTCAAATATATTTATTCATTCTTTTTTAATGAATTTAATTATTTTCATCAACTTAGATGTGAAGCTTGTACGCTTAGTATCGTATTTACCCAATTAACTCACCTATAGTGAAACAGCAACAAGGTCCAAGTATGTGAAATATACAAATTTGTTACTTAAAAAATTTACCAAGAATTACCCGGGTGTCAAAATTTCAATCCGTATAAAATATATTCAGTCTTTGCTTTTTAAAATCCATTGTTCATTATCCTGAATAGAAGAATTAAAAATATAAATTAACAATTAAATAAATTAAAATCATAAAAAATTTTGATAAACAACAGCCTTCCGGAAAATGTTTGCTTATAAGGACCAAAGTCGTTTCTAGCTTAAGCTTAATAATCAAAAATTTTCAGATTACCTTTCATAAATATAACATGATTTCCAAAAACCACATTTTTCCAATATATAATGAAAAATGAACCCGCAGCCCGCGAATTCGATTTCGATACGATAAGGATTTTCGATCGAAAATTTTCATGCAATCATTGATTTCGTCGATAAACTGTTTTACCACAAAGTGAGAACGTAAAACTGTTTTATCGACCTTTTAATGAATCAAATTTCTCTGACTTCTCAACAAGAGAATATACAGTTATTTAAATGTATGGCCCACCCCCTGTTTTAGATACGCGTTATACGTTTTTTGTAATTTTTACAAACTTAAAATCAGTTTAAAGCTTTAAATAAAATACTTTATTAACCCAGAATATATAGACGTGATGCCTTTACAAATTTTCTTTCATCCAGTTTTGTCCAGGATTGCAGAGCCTATTTCGTTTAACTATTATGAAATTTCTTCTCAAAAGCTCTGAGGCTCTTTGAGAAAATTCTTTCGCTATTTCGGGGGCAACTTTATATCGCTTTTAAACACCTTAAATTTATTTTTGTAAGCGTGTTTTTTGTCTCTAAAATACCAATTTGAAATATATTTTAGTCCGTCATCAGTAGTTATTTACATAAAAACTTCCAAATGGTTTATTTCTTTTAAATTTCCACAACTCACTCACCAACGGATAGATTTCGACCAAAATTTTCGATTTTACGTATTCCATGATTTCGAAATTAGCGACATCTATTAGCCGCGGAATGTATTTTATTGGTTAGTGAGTTCACTTCGATCGTAAATTATATTTTCGATACGGTTTCAATGATTACAACGTAAAATTTTTCGATTGAAACGGATTCAATGATCAGACCTAATATTTCTAATGTAGTGGAACAAAACAAACCATTTCAACATTTTTAAGAAAGTTTTAAAGAATCCCACTTATCGTAATGCACCTGGTAGATATCGGAAATCGAATTTATTTCCAGGAAGAAAAAAACTGTTATGATCTTATAATATATTTCCACCGATCTAATACGATTTGATTATAATTTAAAAATATGTGCAATTTACCATGGAAATTCGTCCATCGATGTGCTATCAATCTGCTTATTAAAGTCGAATAAGAATGGGCCTAATCATTGAATACATTTCGATTGAAAATCTTTATCGTATCGAAAACGAATTCGCTGCGGATTGAATGATTAGGCCCAATGATTATTAAATGTGTCGAAAATTTTGTTTTTCGTAAATTTTTTTAAAGTAGCTCCAAATAAATCTGATATAATTCATGTCAATCGACGATATCCAAAAACATATAAATTTCTTGTTATTCTTTAACAAGCACAAAGAAAATCTGCGCCGGCTAAAAAAAAACTGCTTGTTTAAAGCTACTTAATAAATAATAATCTGTTTTTATAAAGAAAAAACTGAAAATTTATTTTCACAAAAACGAAAAAAGAAACTTAAATCGATTCATTGACAAGCATTGAAGTGATTCAAAGTCGTTATTTGAATTTCAGCTTAAATAATAAAAGCTATGAAATTAATAATCAAAATGAACAAAAATAAGTGTGTAATAATATTAACAATAACAATAATCAAACCGATAGGCAACACAATATAATTAACTTGAATTTGAACAATGCAAATATAAATAATAACAACAACATTAACTAGGGGTTGATGACATAAAGTTTGAAAGCAAACATCCGCATAAAAAGTCTACACAAATAAATAAATCTGTTTACAAAAAACCATCGCAATTGTGTTGGAAAATGTTCAATTTTCAAAACTAAAGTGAAAAATGATTTTTCCACCAATTAAATGTATGTATATGTGTGTGTATATGTAAATAAATATGTAAATTCTGTCGAAAAATAATCATCTTAAGATAGCATAGCATAGCTTATTTACAAATAGTTATTTGGCAAACTACAAATATCTTATAATTGCTAACCTAATTAGAAATAATTCATTTCTAAAACATAGCAAGCCTTAAGTACAGTCCTAAGTAATGTATGAGTTCGAGCAAACAAACAAAATTAATTGATAAACAATTCAGCTTTTAGAAAGCAACTCTAAGTATGTGTGTTTGTATGTATGTACATATGTATATAAGCTTAAAATAAAATTACAATCAGTTGATATGTTACATGAGTAGATACTTATTGATGTCTGTATGTATGTATTATATGTATGTATATATACAATGCAGCAATTGGCAGCCTATATTACATAGATAACTAAAAACCTAAAAGTTCTAATTAAATTTGCAGCCCAACTCAAATGAGTGCCTCAATGCGGATAAGCGTTTTCAAAAGAGAAGAAGAAAAAAAACAACAAAAATAATAATAATAATAATTATGTCCCTAAAAAAACTATACAATATTTACAAGAAATCAAAAAAAACTACATTTTGTGTTCGCTTACAATTAGGTATAACAAAAATCATAAAGAATTAACAAAAATAAAGAGAATTGTAATAGAAATCTCGGTTTGTAACTAAATTAGTTTACACACTATTCAATTGGATATATGTCGTTATAGATATATGTATCTAGATATATGTAGGTGTGTGTGATAAGCTAGTTCAACTAGCAACTTAACAATTCCATTGAGTTTGCTTTCTTTTGGGCGCTTAAGTCTAACAAAGCACGGCTTAAAATATAGATTGTTGCTGATTTTGTTGTTGTTGTTGCTGTTGGTGTTGTAATTGTTGGCTCAGTTGAAACATGGGTTGTGGCGAAGTCCGTTGTTGTTGTTGCTGTTGCAATTGATTCAATCGCTGCATGTGCGCACTGCTTTGTTGCTGTTGCGCATGCTCCAACTGATAGCCACCGTTCAAGTGATTCTGATGAGCATGCGCCTGCTGTTGCTGATGCTGCTGTTGTTGCGACTGCGGTGTTGTATGCTGCGAGTGCATTTGTTGCTGTGGCTGTGGTGTGGAGCTCAGCGAGGACAAGGAAGCTGTGCTGGAGCTTGGCCCAATGCCAACCAACATTTGCGATTTGGAGTTTCTCGTTAGCGGTTTGTGATTCTTGACGCCATCGGCGGAGTGTTGCCACTGCCAGCAAGCGCGACAGAAGTATCTGAGATTTACAAAAATATTTAAAAAATTAATTTTGTTTAAATAAGCAGAGAAAAGCGCAATTAAATATTAATTTAAGTATTAAAAAATTAAAATTTTTTTTGTTAAAAAATAAATTTTATTGAATCAATATTGAATAATATTTCAATTTTGTTTTGAGGTATGCCATCAGTAACTGCAACTCACCTAAAGCACGATAGTTCACGACAGAAATATGGTCCATGCTGCACTCCACAAATGGAACAAAGCGAGTCTTCGAGATACGGGTCAACCTGCACTTTTTTGGTGAATTTAGAGGTGCGTATTTCGATGAACGCTGCCGAAACGGCCTTCATGTAGGAGCGATTGTTGTTGAAAGTAACGCGTCCGGAACCAATGGGATACTTGTATTTGTCGGTGTCGATACCTTAAACGAAGTTAAATAGAATCAGTTGATTTTGAACATTTAAAATTGAGATCGTGAGAAATATATTTGGGGAAATGCATCCTATGAATATAAGTGTCGGAGTTCAGTATGGTTGTCAAATAGGTATGGCTTGATCCCGAAGTATCTAAGTACATTAATTTAATATTTGACAGAGTTACCAATGTTTTTGCTAGAGCTACCAGGGTTCCGAGATCTTCGTCCTCAATGGTCGGCAGTTTGAATCGCAAAATGTCTACTTTCATAAGAAGAGAGTAGATGATAACAGAGTGAGATCGATTATGGTCAATAAATTGTATGAAGTGCCCTTTAAAGATCTGTTTGAAACCAGTGTCTTCAGGAGAGATTTCAACGAAAGCATAAAACAAATCGAGCTTGCTCCTTGCTGAAAAGAGGAAGACTTCGTTATGTGGAAGAGGTTTAGTTAATATTTCTGAAGTTTCCTCAACAGATCGATCGTCGAAGATTGTCTTAAACCATTTTCGTGGGGACAAATGCGGTTAATGTGAATTTTTCTAGTTGTTTGAGAAGTTTGTAAGTAAAATCGCAAAAAAAAATGTCGCTTCGGACGGAAACTGCTCTTTAATAATCCGAAGTTTAGAATAAAGTTCTGAAAATTCGATAAATCGACTTTCCGATAATTGTGGTCAATATTTTCAACCCTAGTGAGAGATAAGATTCTCAAAGTAGCTTCATGTCGTAGGCGTCTGACTAGAGAAGTGCTACAAATATTTTTTCTGCTTTTGCGTTCTTTACATTAAGGGACATTATTTTACAATTTTTAGACTCTACAAAAAACAAAGTAAATAACCCCACCTGCGTATAGCACACCATCGAAGAGGTCATCCATAATTTTAGCCAGACCCTCTGCAGTGAGCTTGCCATGCAATGCGCCCACAAATACGGTTTTGGTAGGATCTAATTTCTGTGACGTAGACTTGACAAAGTTTGAATCGGCGATAATCCAAGGGATAACCTCAACCTGTAAAAAAAGTAAATAAATAATTTAACATAAGCTTATTGGAGTCAGGCTTTCTAAGCGACCGCCAACTTACATCCTTGGCTTTAATGCGTCGCGATGAAATCTTGAAGTAATAAATGCCACCACTCTGCGAATCATCGACTTGCAAAACACAAGCGGATAGCAAAGCCTTCACTTGTTTATCGGATTCAAAGATGATGTAGACATAGCCCTTCGGTTGCGCCGCCTGCTGCTCCTTACCTGGCCATTCGACTCTGAAGAAACAATAAAGAAAACAGTAAAATTCCATGAGTTCCAACTAAGAGAAGAAGCTGTGAGTTAAACCCTACCTAATTTGTCCAAAAGGTTTGAATATCTGTATCAGCGATTGTTCGCTTATGTCCCAGGGTATGCCGCCCAGAAACACTTTCGGTGAATAGTTCAGCATGCGATGCGAACGCGGTGGCAACTGCCCGCTCCAAGTGCAAGTGGCATCGTAGAGCGCAGCCGAGCTGCGGTAGAACTTCGCAACGCGGTCCAAATGCGCATCTGCGGCGGCGGCCGATTGCGGTTGTGCCTGTGGCTGCGGTAAGCCCTTGAACTGATTCATGCCATTGCTGTAGCCCTGTAGCAGGTGATTGAGCAGTGGCACCTGTTGCGACTGCGCTTGCAGCAGCTTGAGGGTGTTGAATGCCTGCATATTCTGCAGTTTCGACAATTCCAAATCGACCGCGGTGAGCGCATCGAAGTTCTGCAATTGCTGCTCGTCGAAGAGATTTGTGGTAAAGCCAGACATACCGTTATTGGCATTCCCCAGATTGCCTAGAGAGGTAGTAGATGTTTGCTGCTGTTGCTGTTGTTGTCCGAATGGCAGCGACTGCTCGAAATGTAGTGATGATGGAAGTTGTTGTTGCTGCTGTGTTGACAGCTGTGATAGTTGCTGTTGCGACAGCTGCGTTGACAATTGCTGCTGCTGTTGCAGTGACATTTGCGCGTCATTATTTTCCGCTACAGAGAGCAGGTTCTGTCGAAATGAAAGTTAAAGGAAATTAGTATCAAATTTTTTTTTCTGAGTCGCCCGAAACTTACGATCATATCTATCAGATTATGCTCCACATTGGATTGATTGCTATTCTGACTCTCCGGTGAGTTGGAGCGACTATTCGAGAGACAACCACCAATGCCGTTGCCCACAAAATTATTCTGATACATCAACGGTATCGAATCAACCGATAAACCATTGGCGCTCGATGAGTTGCTGCCATCGCTAGAATTTCAAATTACAACGAAAACAAAAACCAATAATTTTTGAATATTATTCCTCTTCAAATGCCGTTTTCAGCAATAACTGTATATTAAATGTGAATTTATTTGGTTTAAAAAAGTTAAAAGTGAGCTTTACCTGACTAAAGGTGAATTGAGAAAAGAGCGATTGTAAATAGTGGTGGGCGTACTTGGCGATAAAGGTGCAGAACAATCGAAGCTGATGTTTCTTTGAAATACCTTAAGTGGTGTGTTATTTTGTGCAACATTTTCAAACTAAAATCAAATTCGATCCCATTTCATTTAAAGAAAAAAAGTAGAAGAACATACAAACATGAAAAGGAAAATAAACAATAAATATGTTAAAAATTAAAAATCATACAAATACATAATAGTTAACAATAGTTGTTTGGAGAGTTTTTAGCGCAAAAAGGCAGAGACAAAAAATAGTTAAATGCGTTATAAATAATAAATATATATATAAATATTTATTTCTTTTAAATATTTCTTATTTTAAACATTTTAAATTATCCACTAATTTATATATAGTAGTTAGTTAAACATACATAATTATGTGCTTAAATTTCAACTTTCATAAATTCAGATTATAATCTAGGTGTCTGTCACTCAAAATCTGCTGGGGCACTCGAGGATTTTACAGAATTTTTATTGCCGGCCAGATTGATCCCTGTACATATGTATATGAGAAATTGGTCCTCGTTGATCATTCACTATTAGCACCAGCAAGATTTGGAAGGGGTTGATGTCCGTAATATAATGGGCCTAATCATTGAATCCGTTTCGATCGAAAAATTTTACGTCGAAATCCTTGAAAACGTATCGAAAATAAAATTTACGATGACATTGAACTCATATACCGACTCGAAAAAATACATTCCGCGGCTAATAGATGTCGCTAATTACGAAATCATTGAATCCGTATAGTCGAAAATTTTGGTCGAAATCTATCCGTTGATGAGTGAGTAGCGGAAATTAAAAAAAAAAAAAACATTTGGAAGTTTTTATGTAAACACTTAGGTTAGGTTAGGTTAAGGGGTAGATCTCCGCAAATGCAGAGAATCTCACTGAGATGGATTCGACTGTCCATTGTGACACCCGTAAAAACTCTTAACGGATCACTAAGATCCTTATGTTGCGACGAAGCGCTTGAACTCAATAATAAAGTACTTAAGTCGGCTAATGTCGATTCCAGTCACTTCGCTGGGTTCGCAGAAAATATGCCTACCGAGGTGCTTTAACCTAAGTCTGGTGAATTCCGCAGGTACAGGTTGTTCTCCAGCGCTTGGCGAGCTCACTCAAAGACAACGCTCTGGAGCAAGTGGACCACGGATTGGCCACACGTTTCCACTTCGGCGCTAATATTGCTAGGATTCCCTCTCTTGCAAGCTGATCTGCTTTGCAGTTTTCAGCGATTCCGCGGTGACCGGGTACCCACACAAGTCAAATTTTAAAGTAGTTCGAAGCTACTGCTAACGATGTTAGGCACTTCCTTACTAGCTTAGAGTGTACTGTCATCGAATCCAATGACAGTATTGCCGCTCTGATATGTAAACACTTACTGATGACGGATTAAATTATATTTCAAATAGGTATTTTAGAGACAAGAGACAAAAACAGACTAACAAAAATAAATGTATGGTGTTTAAAAGCTGTATAAAGTTGCCCCCGAAATAGCAAAGGAATTTTATATTAAATACTTTTTGGGAAGACATGTCACAGTACATACAACGCATATCTAAAACAGGTGGTGTGCCCTGCATTTAAATTAATTTAAGTTCACTCAATGAGGAGGTCAGTTTTAATTTTCTTTTAACAAAGCAACAAGCAGAAACAATTTAATTTATGAAATTTTTCTCTTTTGTCGGTACAGGTCGATAAAACAGTTTTATATTCTCACTTTGTGGTTAAGCAGTTTATCGACGGAATCAAGGATTGCACGAAAATTTTCGATCGAAAATTTTTATCGTATCGAATCGAATTCACTGCGAATTCAATGATTAGGTCCATTATGTCACATTTTTCTTCCGGAGCATTTACCAATATTAGAGGATCATATTTCTCTTATTATAAATATATGTTCCGAAATATTTAAACTTTGTTTATAAAAAAACTGTCTAACCAAGGAAGAATCACAAGAGTTTTTTCGGGGTAACCAAAACCACATCTCTGGTTTGTTTTGAGTTTTTTCTTGAGATTTCTGGTTTGAGTTCTAGTCTAACACTGACTGTTTTATGAAAACTCAGATAACCGATTCCTTAATGTTTGCAAGACAAGGTAAATGATGAAAGTCAGCCATTAGTGTGGCCATCAACCCAAATTTTATGAAATGTATTGGATATATTGATACCGGATCTATTGATTTCAAACAACATAAACAGGGGTTATTACCCCGAAATTTCTAATATTTGTGATATTTTGATCCAGAAATCTATAAGGACTTTTAAAATATTGAAATAATTAGTATTAAAGAAAAATTGTGGTTCATTCTTTACTGAACTACTTCAGTATTATACTACAACAATATTTTCTTATTCATCATTCTGAAATTCACCTATTGGTAAGACCTAGAGAGTTTTCAACGTTTTTTTTTAAAGAATATTAAACATTTATAGGGTGTCTCATGCGGTGTAAATGATCAGTTCGAATATTTCGTTTAGAACAAATTTTTGGAAAATAGATCTTAAAATATAATCTAACCGATCTTAACTATAAAATATCGGTTATATATCCTTATGTTAATTTTTGAGTGACAGTCTTTCAGCTAATAATTTAACAATAAACTTACAAGCGTGTTTAATTAAATTATACAATATTAAGCCATCTAAGCAGCAAAATTGAGTGCATAATGCCTTAACTAAGTATTTTTTATATGCAAGTAATACCGCAGTGCAGTGCAAACGGGTGCATTTAACACACTACTGTGCAAAATAACAAAAACAAAAACAATTAGCTGCAAACATTATTACGGTTATTTAGTTGCAGACGTTAGCGGATGCCAAGTGGGGCAAAGCTTTTAACTTCCGATAATTCGCAATAAAAATACTCACCTGAAAGATATCAAAAGAATTCGCTGACATGGTGCCGGGCGAGGCAGAGGATTGCGATGAGCTCGGTGTTAATGGCGTGTAGGCGGCCATCGAAGTAGACAGCGTGTCCCCGTTGGTGCCCAACAGCAGCGGATTTGTGGTCGATTTGCCAAAGCCAAGAAAATCATTAATGGCAATCGGCGGTTCTGTTGGAGAGATAAAGCGAAATAAAAGAGGTTACTAAAGAGTTTGAAGTAAATATATGTACATATGTATATATGTAAGTGTGTATGTATGAAATTTGTTTGATTTTACAATTTTTGCTGCCGAAAATGCAGAGTAGCTGGAGGACTGTGTAGTATCATATGCAGAGTTCCGCGTTTGCCTACTTTATATTTCTGATTATAATGAGCGGATAAGGCTCTGATCTAATTGGTTGGCAAGCTGTGAGCTGCCGTTCACATAAACAACATGTTAATGTATATTGATACAGGGTGTTACAATTAGTAAAATTATTTATTTAACTGAACAACAAAGTTTATGTATATCGGTCTGCATATCATGAATTTTTTGATAGTGTTTAAAGAAATTTTATATATAGTTGAACTTCTCTAACTCGAATCACCATAGACCACTTCCAAAAAAACTTCGAGTTAGAGAGACTTCCGAGTTATGGAATGCAATTTTAATGAAATTTTACTTCTATTGCCAATTCAAGTGTTCGAGTTATGGAGAACTTCGAATTATAGCCGTTCGAATAAAAATTATATTAACAAGTAAGGAAAGGCTAAGTTCGGGTGCAACCGAACATTTTGTACACTCGCAATTTATTGATATATTTTTATTAAGATAACACACAATTTGACCCAATTTGAAATTCCTATAATTAGGTATATGAGAGCTAGGAGAAGTTATGACACGATTTTAACCATTTCTGGTACAGAGACACACTATTAGAAGATTTTTTCCTCTGAATTATATTAAAATATCTCAGAGATTTAACTATATTTTCGGTGAAAAATTACCATGGGGCACTGAATTCTTCATATTCGATATTCGGGGCTTTGAAAAGTTATAGTCCGATTTCGACAATTTTTTCAAGTGATGCCACAGATCATATACAGTATTTATGTAAAGTTTTATTCCGCTATCTTCATTGGTTCCTTATGTGTATATTATAAAGTAAAGGAATAAATGGAGTTCAAAATTGAGTTACATGGTAAGTTGTCGTAGTTGTAAACCGATTTCATCCATTTTCCACACGTGTCATCAGGGTGTCAAGAAAATATTATATACCGAATTTCATTTGAATCGGTCGAGTAGTTCCTGAGATAAGGTTTTTGACCCATAAGTGGGCGATGTCATGCCCATTTTCCATTTTGTAAAAAATCTGAGTGCAGCTTCTTTCTGCAATTTCTTCTGTAAAATTTACTATTTCTGACGTTTTTCATTAGTGAATTAACCCAATTTCAGTAATTTTCAACCTAACCTTTGTATGGGAGGTGGGCGTGGTTATTATTTCAACTATTTCATGGTGTGTGGTGGGGTACGAAAGAGAACCGACTACAGAAAGTTTGGTTTATATAGCTTTATTGGTTTGCAAGATATATACAAATAATCGATTTGGAAGCGGGGTCACGCCCAAAAAAATTACATCCAAATATGCCCCATCCTGGTGCGATCCTTTGTTCCAAATTTTACTTCAATAACTTTATTTATGGATAAGTTATGACACTTTATGTATCTTCGGCTTTCGCTATTTTGTGGGCGTAGCAGTGGTCCGATTTTGCCCTCTCACGATCCCAAGGAACATGTGTTCCAAGTTTCATCAAGATATCTCAATTTTTACTCAAGTTACGGATGGACGGACGGACAGACAGACATTCGGATTTTGACTCGTCTCGTCACCCTTATCATTTTGATATACAATAACCCTATATCTAACTCGTTTAGTTTTATGACTTACAAACAACCGTTATGTGAACAAAACTATAACACTCTCTTAGCAACTTTCTTTTTTAAAATACTTTACGGCCTTCATATTATATAATTAGCGGAATTATTGAATTTTCAATTGCACCCGAACTTGGTCATTCCTTACTTGCATATACATTTGTAATAGATAGTCTGATTTATATCCACTTGCGTAGATAAATTATTTAAAAATATAAAATAAAAAAAAAATATTTTCCAACTTAAAACTCTAATCTAGACACCCTTATACAACTACTATATGTAGTGCAGTAAATGCAACACTGTATAAAATTCGTTAAACTTGGCGACAACAGCACAGAAGTCAATTGGTGCTAGGCGTATTATACGAGTACTTGGGGACAGCATTGAAGAAGTCCACCAGAAACAACAAAAACAACATTGTTACAAACATATCTACAATTGTTTGTATTATTATACATACTTGCACTCGAAGGCAAGGCAATAATAATGCCTGTTAATGCAATGAAATATGCCCACAATAAATCAAATTTATCTGTAGTAATTGTTATTTCTGCAACTATTAGTATTACTACTATTGCTGTTGTGGCATGCAACCCATTTAGTGCGTTGTTTAGTTGTTGGCCGACGCCAACACTGCCGCATGGCACAATGTGACCAACTGCACACACACACACACCCGACGGTATATCGCATTCATAAGCATGTTTTCATAATATTAGTGCGACTCTGCCGCCATTTTGCCTTTGACATTCTGCGCTTCCTTTGCCTGCACTTTTATTATTTTCTTTTAAACTTTTCAAGTATAAAGCAAATATAATAAATTAAAAGCATGTGCGTGTGTGTGTGTGTACAGTGTCTTTTCCGCCTTCGGTGCACCACACAATTCGGTTCGAAGGCGAATGTTATTTTATGCCAATAGGCTCAAGCAGCGTATACTTGGCGTTCGCTCAGCATAAATACTAGCCAAATAAAATATTTCTTCGAACTCCACATACACACAAGGCGCACAAACACATACAACCATTGAAACCATTGAAGTATATGCAAATATAATTAACTGCCTATATGAATATGCATAGAGTTTGAAGTATCTTCCAAGTGTGTATGCTTGTATTTATTGTCGGTCAACGCGCATCCAACGCTGTCACATCGTTCAATTGCCAAAATCGCTGTGAAATTGGTGTTGGTAGTGGTCTACTTCGGTTTTGGTTTTGAATGAGTAAATCAATATTTATTTAAAAATTTTGCGACTAAGTTATAGGGTGATTTTTTAAGAGCTTGATAACTTTAAAAAAAAAAAAAACGCATAAAATTTGCAAAATCTCATCGGTTCTTTATTTGAAACGTTAGATTGGTTCATGACATTTACTTTTTGAAGATAATTTCATTTAAATGTTGACCGCGGCTGCGTCTTAGGTGGTCCATTCGGAAAGTCCAATTTTGAGCAACTTTTTCGAGCATTTCGGCCGGAATAGCCCGAATTTCTTCGGAAATGTTGTCTTCCAAAGCTGGAATAGTTGCTGGCTTATTTCTGTAGACTTTAGACTTGACGTAGCCCCACAAAAAATAGTCTAAAGGCGTTAAATCGCATGATCTTGGTGGCCAACTTACGGGTCCATTTCTTGAGATGAATTGTTCTCCGAAGTTTTCCCTCAAAATGGCCATAGAATCGCGAGCTGTGTGGCATGTAGCGCCATCTTGTTGAAACCACATGTCAACCAAGTTCAGTTCTTCCATTTTTGGCAACAAAAAGTTTGTTAGCATCGAACGATAGCGATCGCCATTCACCGTAACGTTGCGTCCAACAGCATCTTTGAAAAAATACGGTCCAATGATTCCACCAGCGTACAAACCACACCAAACAGTGCATTTTTCGGGATGCATGGGCAGTTCTTGAACGGCTTCTGGTTGCTCTTCACCCCAAATGCGGCAATTTTGCTTATTTACGTAGCCATTCAACCAGAAATGAGCCTCATCGCTGAACAAAATTTGTCGAAAAAAAGCATTTCGAACCGAACACTGATTTTGGTAATAAAATTCAATGATTTGCAAGCGTTGCTCGTTAGTAAGTCTATTCATGATGAAATGTCAAAGCATACTGAGCATCTTTCTCTTTGACACCATGTCTGAAATCCCACGTGATCTGTCAAATACTAATGCATGAAAATCCTAACCTCAAAAAAATCACCCGTTATAAATGTTCTTTGGAATTCTTAAGGTTACTTATTTATTTGGAAATATTTTTCTTGTGCTCTAAAGCGACTCGTGAGCGGAGGAATATGCATGTGTGTGATTTCCTGTTATGTGTGACAAAATTGTGACTATAAAATCAACGGCATAGTTCTAGATAATTCCCGAATATTTTATTGATAGAGTGGCATTCGGAGATGACGATCCCTTCAACCATTAGAGGTTATCTTGGAACTCGAAAATCAATACAACATATAACTGTAGTGTGGGTAATAGTATATGTATATGTATAAGCATATTATCCTATGCTTCCGCAGAGAAGATTCACACATGATATTTCTCCATTCATGATATTTCTCCATTTATTGCGATTTTTTGCTAGCCTCTTGATACCAACTTTTTTGAGCCTTCGATATTTCGATGTCCAAATTTCTTCTTCAGGTCAGAGCGGGTCCACTCTCATAGTAGATCGGTGATATTAGCCTTAAGCTCGATGACTTAGCGCTCCAGGTTGGTAAAGGATTGACAGTCGTCGCTATCAGTTACATCGGATCACTTCGCATTAATACTTGTTTGAGTGCCTGACCAAAGCGCACTCACAGGAAACTGCAAGGCTGATGAGCTTGCTAGGCTAGGCACTTCGGCCTCAGATACAGTGGAATGGGAACAAGTTGAGCATTATTAACCTCTTGTAACTTGCTCGTGGATGAATGGGTCTCAGCTGAACTGAGCAGGCGCTGGACAGTCACTAGTACCTGTTCTGTCGCTAGATCATTCTGGCCCAAAGTTAATCGCAAGCGGTCAGGATAACTCTTCGCCCTTAATAAGGTCAATCTTTCCCAAGTCATAGGAGTTCTAACTGGCCATTGTCTCATTTTACCGGATACTAGCTGCAGAAGCTGCTTGGAAGAGGATGAGGTAGAATCTTCCCAACATGTCCTTTTGGAATGCGCCGCCTTTGCACGATCTCGGCAAAAAATCCTTGGATCTCACTTTTTTGGGCACCCTCGCGAATTAGCGGATATAGAAGTAAAAAAACCTCTGCAAACTTTTGGTAGGTTCTATGTGCTTTGTCGATTCTTAAATTTAAGCGAAGCGGTTTTATGGCATCACAAAGAACTGTTCATAATAGTCTAAATGGGTTTTCCATTTTTTAAAGGAACAGCCTTCGTACCAAACCTAACCTAGAGCGGGTCAGCCTTTTCTTCGGCTACCTTGGGGATTCCAGTAGATAGCATTTTGGGTGATTGTATCTGTATCTCGTCTCAGAAGATACCCGTGCCAGCCCTATTTTATTTTGAGAATTTCGGTCCACAGGGGTGTTTGGTTTGTACGTGACCATAAGCTCGTGTTAGAGGCGGGAACGTGTCAGAAAATGCAGCAAATGTAGCAAAAGCGGTTTGGGTAAACTTTCTGCTTTTGAATGTCGCCATGTTTCGCAATGGTATGGAAGGGTTGATTTAACATTGGAATATAATATTTCTATTTGTGTAATAGTAAACTCACTTTATTCTAAGAAGAGATAAAATGTCATCACGTTACGACAAAGCTCTTTGAGCCTGTCAGAACTTCTCTAAATCGGCTAATATGGATTCCAGCTAATTCGCTAGGTTCGTTTAAGGTATGCCTGTCGAAATGTTTTGACTTCAATTTGATGAACGCTGCACAGTAGAGGAGAAAGTGTCTAGATTATTACATCTGCCCTGCCATACAACTTTGACAACTTGCGTCCAGGAGGATACATAACCTCACCGTATGCATGCTCATAAGACCGTGACCAGTGCACACTCTACCGTGGCACAATGAACTTTCCTAAGAGTAATCAGATCGAAGGACATCTTACAATCCACTCCGTGTCTGAATGATATCGTAGCCGTAAAAGTGTTGTTAGTGCCGCAGTGCTTGCCGAGCTCACATGAAAACGAAGTAATAATATTGTGGTAAGAGAGTTATCTCTATCCAGCAAATTTATCAATGAAATTTATAAGAATTAATGGATAATATTCTCCATGAGTTCTATCCACAGCTACTACAATTTAAAAGTAACTATATGAAGTTTTCAACAAGTATGTTTCGGATACGAAAACGACTGTATTTTGATGGGTAGATTAGCTTCAGTGTAGAGCTGTCACTCAGCACGTGGTGAAATCAACTACCGTGCGAAGTTAAACCTAATATGAAGAGTTGATATGAAATTCTATTGGCACTTTGCGAATGTAAGCTCGTCATAAAATTAATCAGTCGTTAAGAAACTGTTAAAAATTGTAAGACTTATCTAAACGTTCCCTTAAAAATTGTTCTACAATTTGGGGTTTAAAAAAATATTCTTATCTTGTTTTTTACAATAACTTACCATTCAAAGGTGTTATTAGCTCGTCAGCAGTCTCATTGCGTCTAGTTAGGAAATCTTGACGTTGCTCCAGCAAGGAATTAATCGAGTGTTTTGTTAGAATATCAGCACCAGCACTTGATAAGGACCTCATATTGGAAGCTGTTGAATCATGCGCATCAAACTGGCGAAAAAAGAAGAAAACATATTGCTTATTACTCTCAATATTTATATTTAATATAAGTATGTATATTTCATAGTAATTTGTATGCGTATTTCACCTTGTGCACCAGGGCGTATACGTGACATTGAAAATGCATAACCAAATGCAGTCTAGTATTGCTAAATGTATATGAGTGTATGTATGTATGTATGTATTAGTGTGCTACATTGTAACAGCAGCTGAGTTGGCACTGTCGGAGTAATCGCGAATGACGCGTTTGAAAAACCGCAACAATTTGAAACTAATGAATCGCTTACTTTTCCCATGAATTTTCGAATCCACTCAGTGGCGTGCGGCCACTTCACTTGGTTGCCAGCGCGAAGTGCGGCGAAGAAAGCACAGTGAATAAGCAGGGGCATTACAAACACACACTCTCACTACACGTAATAGCAGCAACAAATCATTTTGTCATCGCACCGAAGCAGCGGAGGAGGTATTTCACCGTAACTCGACGAATGCAATAAAAACCAAAACCGAATGGCGGCCAACAGTGCGCGCACACACACTACAGTGCTGCCGCAAGTAAGCAAACCTCGACTACAATAACAGCAACAACAACACCAACAGTGATAGCTAACTCAACCGCCCACACGGAGAGAGCAAGAGCTGGAAGAAGAATTGTAAGGCGGCGTGAACACCAAACAACCCACACAACCGGGGGGAGTGGATAGTGGAGCCGTCGCCTGCTTAGTGTGGCAAGTTTAGTTTTGTCGACACCACCATCAACCATCAATGCCGTTGCAAGCAATGTTAGTTAGCTATAATAACAACAACAATACGAACGTAAAATCAGCCAACAACACTACGCCACGCCAAGCCACGCCATCATCGAGTGGTGAGTGTGTGCGGACGGACTGACTCTTAAGCGTTTGGCGCAATTAAAAGCGCATCAAGTGTCAGTGGAGTACCATTAAAATACCAAATTAGTGCAAACATTGTTATCAGGCACTCACCAAACAATTTGGCAAAAATGGCGTACAACTCATTACGCCAGATTAACGAAAATTATGGCAACAAGTGATTGCCGCCCATACAACAGCGAGCGCGCACACACGCACATACATACTTACACTCAGTCACATATACATACATACTTTCGCCCACTCATTCACACCTACATATAAGCGCTCGCACCCACATACCGTTAAATAAACTGCCGTTATTTGCGAACAAATACCCACACACACACACACACTCGCAGCGCAGCAAGTCACTTCTCAACAACACTTACAGCCAACTATTTCACTAAGTACAGAGATGGCAGCACGCTTTTCAAGACGTTCGCACCTTGCTCTCTCTCAACCAACCCACCCACCGCTTGGCATCGCATTGACTTACGTAATAGAAACAAATGCGTAATTAACGTACGAAAGCAAAAACACTTACTACACCGCACATACAAATGTCTGTCTGTCTGCCTGTGTGGATGTGTGTGTGGTGTGTCCTGAAAGGATAGTGGCTTCACTTGTAAGTATTGCTGCTCACAGTTTGCTTACATAATTACAGACACACAGCGAATAGCGAATACGTGAAAATCAAATGAACAACTTTCTTGGCATTTGTGCATTGGCTTCCTGCTCGTGGAAAACTAACAAGAACAACAAAACATAGTTTTCAAAAAGATAGTTTTCATTGAAAATTGCAGGTAAGGACTCAACAGCTAAGGTGGTGGTGGGGTGCAGCTAAGCTTAGATTATTATTTTTTAAATACAGTAATTTATGTGCAGTGTCTTCAGAATAGCTGAGCATGTTTTAGCAGTTCCTATGGAGTGTTACTAATAATTTTGAAAGCATAACCTTTGCAGTCTGTATAGAAACTTGTTCTAAAAATTAGAAAATATTATACAGTGGAAGTTCTCTAACTCGAATCACCATAATCCACAAAAAAACTTCGAGTTAGAGAGACTTCCGATTATGAATTTTGACTTCTATTGCTACTTCAATAGTTCGAATTATGAAGAACTTCGAGTTAGAGCAGGTCGAATTATGGAATTTCAACTGTATTTAGATTTTTTAAAGAGCAATAGATAAAATAATCAGAAATGATGCTACGGATCTCCAAACATGGAAGGCGCAGACCGATAAATTGTATTGCTTCGAAGCGCACCAACCTTTACGGAGGTGACGATCCACTCGGATAGTAGAGCGCCAATATTAGCCCTGAGTTCACTGACTACGCGTTCAAGGTTAGTTACGGAATTCCTATCCTCACTGTTGGTGGCATCATTATACTTTTCAATTAGATTAGTATGGGTTGTTGGCCACAGCGGAATCGCGGGAAATTGTAATGCTGATGAGCTTGCAAGGAACGTCAGAGTCACTATTAGGACCATGGAAGCATGTAGGAGCACCGCTGTCCTATTGCGGTTTGCTAATGGGCAGATAGGCCACGGCTGAGCTGGGCAGGCGCTGGTCTGTCACTAGCACGTGTGCAGTTGCAAAATCCTTCTAGCCCAAGGTAAACCGCAGGAGATCTACCGAGCTCGTCGCCCTCAGTAAAGCTTACCTCTCCTTAGTCGTAGGGGTTCTTACTGGCCATTGTCCCATCGGGATCCACGCTGTACGGTTAAAAATCTTACCGGACGCAAGCTGTAGAAGCTGCATGGAGGATGATGAGGTGGAATGTCTCGCCCTTGCGAGATCAAGAAAGAGATTTCTTGGATCCCACTTTTTTAGCATGCCCGTGAAATAGCGAATATAGAAGTTAAAAATCTCTGCAGATTTGTAGTAGCTTTAGGGCGCTTTGTCGACTCCTAATTGCTAAGCTAGGGGGGCTTCTCAAACGACTGTCTTTTAAAGTCTACGTGTTTTCCCTTTGGGAAACAGTCTTACAACCTATCCTAATAAAGGTCATGTAATCGTTAAGCTATGGTAGCGATTGGAAGGCATTACCATAATACGGGGAGGATTACGTACCTCTCAATTTAGCCTAATGAATTCTGGATGAATTACTTATATACTAATTGAGTGTTCTGCGGGCTCCTGACAAGAAAGCATTAGTAAATTCTGTACAGACCATATCAACGTCGAAGACGATTAAAGCAGTCGACGTCTAGAAGTGGTTATTGTGGGCAAAAATAAAAATAAATAAGTGTACCAAATGATTATGTATGTAGTTATCGTTCGGCTGACTAGCAGACACCTCAAAGATTTTAAAATAATGTGCCATTCATAAATATTTGGGCATTCGAAAGCTCTTTGCTGGGTGGATGATATGCGAGCTCACGACCGAGACAATACTATAATAAATGCCCGTACTAGACTTCGAACTTTTTCCGCAACTACCATATTCTTCTGATTTGGGATCTCAACAAGTATAAAAGATATTCGCCAGGACAGTTCTAATAAAAAATTGATTCTGGTTCCAATAAATATTTTGAAGCAATAAGCGGCTCTCTCTCTTTTTGTCACTCTAGAATTGTATGCTAATTCGCTGTATTACTAATTTTTGACAAATTAAAGATTTGTTATAGTAAAATGTATTTAGAGTACCGTCGTCAAATACTAGTAACAAAGCTTGAATTTTTAACGTAAATAAAAATCGGATTATAAACACGCCCACCTCCCATACAAAGGTTAGGTTGAAAAGTACTAAAAATGCTTTAATTCAGTAAGAAAAACCACCAGAAACCTTAAATGTCATTATAAAGAAGGTCGTAACGACTCAGAGCTTTCAAAAACCATATCACCATTTTCTGGCATCAATGTTGGATATAGTATACTTCTTACTTACTATATACTTCTCGTCTAATCGAATATTCATAATAATACAATATTACTCGTTTTTTTGAGATTTGTCGATATCAAATGAAAATTGGAGTTGCCACATAATCCCATTTATACTATGTTATGTTCTTAAATAGATGGAAGCTACAATCCAGTTCTTTTCTAAAACAGATTCAGGTAGTTGGCAACCCTAATTTAATCTAATATGACGTCTCCGTGTCAAAAATTAGTGAAATCGGATCATAACTACCCCTAGCTCCCATTTACCTAATATCAGGGTTTGCAACTTTCAATGGACTTTATACCAAAAATTAATAAAATTAAAAAAATAAATTGCCAGAGTATAAAATATTCGGTTATACCCAAACTTAGCCCTTCCTTATTTGTTTGAAGTAAGTTTTATTAAACATATTCCCCAAATCATGTTCTCTCTTTTTCATCTTTAGCAACACTCTAGGCGTCAATTAAGTATTTTTAAAATTCCATATCTAGTCCTTAAAGGTTTCGCAGAGACTCAGATTTTCTATTTATTTAAAAATTGTCAAGGCTTCGTAAAGCTACTATGATGCATGCAATCTTCACAACCAGCAAAGTCTTAAAGTGAAAGACAATTTAATGAGGTAAAGAGAAAAGCTTACGAGCTTGACACGTGCTGTAATGACACATTTTCCGGTATTTTAGCCACTGCTGACACAAAGCTAACTCCGGGTGAATGCAAATACTTGCTCGTAATTGAGTACTTTAACCACATGCGCTGCTGCCGATCAGGTGAGACATTCGTTCAAGATGCCCCAATGACTGCTCGAACACATCTACATATATCTATACATGTCACATATAGGTACATAATGACATTGCATAATCTATCTGAGCGGACAAGTGTATGTGATGCGATGCCGAATGCAAATAGTAAGAGTAATGCGGAGTAATACGCCACGACACATGCCCCATGAAATCTGTGAAATTCATGAAATCACCACAAACTGCGAGTGCTTATGGTGTGCGACTGTCCGGTCACCAAGTGTGGCGAGAAAAAGGAGAAGTAGCTAGAAACAGCTATGGCAGCTGCAGTAAAAAAGAAAGTGGCGGAAATGGCCCGTAGCAGCAATGCAACGACATCAGCGCTGGTGTCAATGATGGCTTTGCATTTGTCCTGCAACAAACATGCGACACAATGGAGTGCATAAAATCAGCTAGTTTAGTGTTTTGATGTGTAGGCGAACAGGCACAGAGAGCGAGCAACTGGGCACGAAGTGGTGCGTTTTGAATGAATTGAGCACCATTAATGTACGATTTGCTGCAGTATTCCAAAAACTCATAGCTTAGAAATCATTCCTTCACGACTTAACTCTTTATTAAAACTTTTCAAATTGGCTGATGATTCTTGAGAACACTTTGGATAGGACAGGAGTTCGTAGCCGAATTCGTCGAAATTCGGACGTGATGACAGAAACGTTGTCATGGTTGTCACGGTTCAACATCAAATTGATCCAATACTTCTACAAAGCCGAGCTCTATTATCGTATTGACCGTCTCATTTCCGGCTGAGTTTCGCTTTCCTCGAAGTACGTTCGCAGGGTGAAGTCCTTTGCTTCGACTGCTCCTTGACCTCTGGTTTGTCCAATAGGACCATGATTCGTCGACGGTCACGAAAGGCCGATGGAATTTATTCGGATCTAATCCTGCTGTAAGGTAGTCTCGCGATTGTGCTCTATATCCAGAATGTGCAAACATAAGATCTATGGCATCGACAGCATTATCATGCCAAATATATCATGATGCAGTCATCAGTATATCCAATGCAGTATTTTGTGATGCCTAGCTATCGTGTCTACCTTTATTCGGCATTCTGCTAATAATAGATGTGGACCTTTCGGGTCATGCAGCTAAGTATTTATCAGTTCGACCTAAAATATGTCAAATACAAAGGGAAGAGGAGTTGCTCTAAGTTCGGATTTGGAATAGCTTCAATTCAGAAACGACTTGAGGAATATACTTCTAATATGAGCAGAGTAGTCGTCCGAGCTGCAGAGCTAAATCGAGAAGGTACAATCTTCTATAAGAGTGTACAGCTACTGGCGTACGCCGATGATATCGATATCATCGGAAACAACACCCGCGCCGTTAGTTCTGCTTTCTCCAGACTGGATAAGGAAGCGAAGCGTATGGGTCTGGTGGTGAACGAGGACAAGACGAAATATCTCCTGTCGTCAAACAAACAGTCAGCGCATTCGCGTCTTGGCTCCCACGTCACTGTTGACAGTCATAACTTTGAAGTTGTAGATAATTTCGTCTACCTGGGAACCAGCATTAACACCAATAACAATGTCAGCCTGGAAATCCAACGCAGAATCACTCTTGCCAACAGGTGCTACTATGGACTAAGTAGGCAATTGAAAAGTAAAGTCCTCTCTCGACGAACAAAAACCAAACTCTACAAGTCTCTCATCATTCCCGTCCTACTTTACGGTGCAGAAGCGTGGACGATGTCAACATCCGATGAGACGGCACTAGGAGTTTTCGAGAGAAAGGTTTTGCGGAAGATTTATGGTCCCTTAAGAATTGGCAACGGCGAATACCGCAGACGATGGAACGATGAGCTGTATGTGTTATTCGACGACATAGACATAGTTCAGCGAATAAAAAAACAGCGGCTACGCTGGCTAGGTCATGTTGTCCGAATGGATGAAAGTGCTCCAGCTCTGAAAGTATTCGATGCAGTACCCGCTGGTGGAAGCAGAGGAAGAGGGAGACCTCCACTCAGATGGAAGGACCAGGTGGAGAGGGACCTGGCTTCGCTTGGAATAACCAATTGGCGCCAAACTGCCAGAAGGAGGGATGCGTGGCGCGCTGTTTTGGACTCGGCTATAACCGCGTAAGCGGTGTCTACGCCAGTCAAGAAGAAGAAGAAGTCGTCCGAAGAGATCAAAGACTTGTCGGTTTGTTATAAAATTTTGAAATTCTCGAAGTGATATTTGTAGAAAAGCCTAGACTACGGCAGGATGTGGTAGCTCATATAATTTCTCTAAAATCAGCTGTATGAAAAATAGAGATTATTCTAATGCAACTCCGAAAACTCTATTTGGATTTTTGTGTTTATTTTTTTTTTTTGCACTACTCAAATGGTGCAAATTCCACAATCTTTCTGGGATCAACTGCAATTTTTATTGGGTTAAATCTGTGCAACTGTGCATGTTTGTTTGTGTGTGTGTGTGTGTGTGTGCATTGTCGTGCTGCCATTGCAAAGAGTGACGACAAATTGAATTCGCCAAAAAATGTTAACCACTTAACTACTTCAATAAATGAGCATGCGAGTGTATGTGGTTTTACGAGTGTACATATGTATGTATGTATGTATGTATGTATGTATGTATGTATGAATGGCTTCTAAACAGTGTGAGAATGTGTCACCGAAATTGTCGATGTTGTCGATGCTGCTGTCGCCTTGGCTGTTGTACATTTTTTTCACTCCTTACATCAATACATATTACAATTGTTTGTATGTATGTCTGTATGTCTGTATGTATTGTGTATTTTGTTTTTGTAGTTGTTTTCATGTGCTGTTGTCACAGAGTTGTTACTAACTGGCAAATGTTAACCAAGTTTTACTGTAATAGCATCCGCACTCGCATGTAAGTGTGTTTGTGTGGCCCCTTCACCGCTTACTCTCCACTCTTACTTGCCTTCACCCGTTCTAAGCGGTTGGCCAACGCTAACACCATTACAAGCGCTATGACAGACACACTGTGCGCGCCACTTTTGTCCAACTAACGCCTAAAGCGAAGGCGACAATTCTTGTATTCGTGGTATTTCGCCTTTTATTTGTATGTGTGTGTGTGTGCGTGTGTCTTGTTGCTGCCACATACTTTGGTGTCTGAGGTGGCGACTGTGAAAGGATTTTATACTACACTTGTTGTTGCCATTCCGCTGTTGGTCGCTCACACGTACACACATACACACACTCACACTGTTCTTCTTTTTGCACTTTGAAAATTGACGAGGTTAAATAAAAATCCTGTAGTGCCCAAATAGCAACAACAACAACAGCAAACAGCATTTGATGGCCATAAAACGGAGAAAGAAAGAAAAGTCCGACAGCCGCCAAAGAAGCAGAAATTAGAAATTTTTCTTCCCAGGCATGCCGGCGTGTATTAAGTTACGTATGTGTGTTGTGGTTGTTGTTGTTGTGTGCATCTTGGCCTTCCTTATCATCGGATTCATTTTTTTTTTTCGTACCACAACAACTCAACGGCATCGGCATTTACCATACAACACTGTCGATTGGCGGAATTTTTTGGCAGCTCCTCGACTATGTGATGTTATGTCCGACATTGTACATTTTTACTACATCCCGTTAGCTAGCGTTTGCCGCACTCCCTGCTCTCTACACTACTTATACTGTTATATGCATATGTATATGTATGTGTGTGTTCGTTTATTGCTGTGTGCGCTTCGCAAAGTCGTCGTGCTAACATTGTGATTAAGCGCCACTGAAGCAATCTTACGTTTGTTAGAATTCTTAAAAAAATCTAAATTTAGAAATGATTTCACAACGGTCGCCGTAAAAAGGAAACTGCTTGCAACACACACACACACAGGCAACAGTGCAACAATGCAATTAAGCGATATATCGCGCATAAATGCAGCGGCTGGTCAGTCGTTTGTTTGTTTGTTGTGTCGGCCGGCCGGCAGCGTTGGTTCGGCGCAACAAGATTTTGCTTTCAGAAGAATTCTTTTGCATTTCATCTAAAGTTATTAGCAGCAAACAGGTGTTGTTGTAGCTGCTACTTTCTCTCGCAATTTTTTGTTGCATGTAGTCTGTGTCTCAGAATGCAGAAATATTGTTTTTGCCTTCGTAAGACATTTGTGGCAACAAGGCGCTCCCGGATAGGCGGACGCAACACTTTTACAATCTCATAAATCGTGTTAATATACGAGTATGTAGATATTTATTTACATCATAAGCAAATTATTCGTCTGCGCGGTAATGCAAAAGTCCTGTTTGCTACAAAGTAATGCTATGAATTAGTTGTAATAAAATGTATTTGAGTTATGATGGTTTATTTTTTTCTCGTGTAATGGTCGTTAAAAGTTTAGTTACGCGTGAAGTTGTAAAACAAAGGGTTGGTATTCAAATGATATGTTTGTGTGTACCTAAATCCATACACATATTCATGCTTACATATATATGTACATATATCTAAAATATATGTGTATATAATATATTTAGCGAAAAGTAACAGCAAATAGTAAATTTTGAAAAGAGCAAAGAATAAATTTTCTTCACTTCAAATAAAGAGCAACTAACATTCGCTCCAAGTTTTATGGTTATGTCAAGTGGTAACCGCTTGGTAGACCTACTCACTCCATGCTCCTGAAATGGTCAATATCCGTCTGAGTTTCGAATTATTTTTGAGATCGTATCTAGGGTCTCTTTGGCAAATTACGACTGGGTTATCAGAAATTCACCGATTGACTTCACATTGAAACTGAGTATTATAAAAATTGTAGGTCAATGTATAGGAAATACCTTCAACTTTAATAACCTGTTTGGATTATTTTGTCTCAGTTACTCATTTGGCCGGAGTAATGTCAGCAGTTGAAGAACTTTTGGTTTTGACAGCACATAACTCCGTTATTTTACTCTCGCAACAAATGTTGCTAAGATAGTATTATAGTTTTGTTCACATAACGGTTGTTTGTAAGTCATAAAACTAAACGAGTTAGATATAGGGTTATATGTATATACCATAGTGATCAGGGTGACGAGTAAAGTTAAAATCCGGATGTCTGTCTGTCCGTCCGTCCGTCCGTGCAACGGATAACTTGAGTAAAAACTGAGATATCTTGACGAAACTTGTCATAATTAAATAAAGTTATAAAAGAAAAAAAAAGTGGTACAAAGGATCGTCCTAGTAAGGGCCATATTTGGATGTAATTTTTTGGGAAAGTGGGCGTCGCCCCGCCCCCAAATAGGTTTTTTGTATATATCTCGCAAACCAATAAAGCTATTTAAACCACCTTTCTGCAGTCGTTTCTTTCAACCACTTCTTAATACAGTCCAAAAATGAAAGAAATCGGATAATATCCTCGCCCACCTCCCATACAAAGGTTAGGTTGAAAATTACTAAAAGTGTGTTAACTCACTAACGAAAAACGTCAGAAACACTAAATATTACAGAAGAAATAGCAGAAAAAAGTTGCACTTTTTCTACAAAATGGAAAATGGGCGTGGCATCGCCCACTTATGGGTCAAAAACCATATCTCAGGAACTACTCGACAGATTTCAATGAAACTCGGTACCTGATGACACGTGTGGAAAATGGATGAAATCGGTTCACAACTACGATAACTTCCCATATAACTCTATTTTGAATTCCATCTGATTCCTTCACTTTATAAGATATACATAAGGAACCAATGAAGATAGCGAAATAAAAGTTTACACAATTACTGTACGGATCATACGTGGCATCACTTGTGAAAAAATTGTCGAAATCGGACTTTAACTTTTCAATGCCCTGGATATCGCATATGAAGAAATCAGTGCCTTATGGTAATTTTTCATCGAAAATATCGGTAAATCTCTCAAATATCTTAATTTAATTCAGAGGAAATATTTTCCTTGTAATAGTGTGTCTCTGTATCAGAAATTTTTAAAATCAGGTCATAACATCCCCTAGCTCTCATATAGCTAATTATAGTATTTTCAAAAATACGATGGGCTTAATAGCTTATAAATCGAGTAATATATGAAATATCTTAGCCAAATTAAATGAGCATATAATCTTAGATATAATGTATGTTGGTGATGAAAATGACTTTAATCGGCTCAGAAATTACCTCAGCCTATATACTATATATTATGAGGAATTTTCGTTTTTCTTTTGGACTTTATGCCGAATATATGGGTCAAATTGTGTGATCTTAATAAAAATATAGCAATAAATTGCGAGAGTATAAAATGTTCGGTTGCACCCGAACATATTGTTCCCGAACTTAGCCCGTCTTTGATGACATTCATTGAGCCATATGATGTAAAATATAATTTCAATTCTCAATTTTCAGTGAGTGGTTATTTCACAATTGCTTATTCATATGCATCAAGGGATTGATTACTCCTTAGTAGCCATATTTTAGATTTTTGGAAGAATATAAGAAAACTATCTGGCTTAACACAATGTAAATAATCTAAGCGCCCTTCGAATTGATTATTGTCTGAATGTGGTATTCAGTGGTCTTCAGTAGTGATGATCAGACCTGGAATTGGCAAAATTTGTTAAATAGTTATATTTAAAAGGAAATATTTAGTTGTTCAGAGAACAACACACAGTCCATTTTCTGCTTAATTTGAGGTGCCGCCTAACATCACCAATTATGGCCACCGGGGAAATTTTGCACCAGATACAATTTACTGAGCATAAGTCAAAAATAATAACGTCTGAGTTTCGAATTATTTTTGAGATCTTATCCAGGCTCTCTTTGGCAAATCACGACTAGGTAGTTAAGGGTTATCCATAAAGTTCATTACAATAAAACGCCAAAGAAGATAATTGAAAACACAACTTTGGTTATCGCGTCCAAAATCTGCTAATATTTAATTCGTATATGTATACTAGCGGAAATTTAAAATTTATCTTCTTTCATACAAATTAAGTAATGCTCTCTTAGAAGAATGTTAATCAAATACAAATAAATTTTTCCGCTGGAATGTTCATAAGCTGAGGTTAAATACTCTAAATGCAGAAGGACGAGAATAAGTGAAACATCAAATGCCTCTGTCAAAATAATCTTCGTATGAGGAATCCTTCAGAGTTATTTCCAGTTTGCTCATAGTAGCCATAACTGGGAATAAAACATAGATAAATATATAGTCCTGATGGGGAAACCAAAGTCCAATCAACGCAAAGAAAGTCGCTAGAAGGATTCGGGCTATACTAAAAAATAAGAATAAAGCACTTCGAGTATATCACATCCACCGAGTATTACTTTCAAGAATTCATTGAATTTTTGTGGTTTTTGCCATTGTCCAAGTAAAAACGAAAGTTCAAAAATCGAAGTTCTTTCGAAATAATCTTCTTCAAGGATAACCAATCGTAATTTATTTTAATGCAATTTCGCTGAAATGTCGCATTTAGCTGTCGGTTCACAACTACAATAATAAGCCAATCTTTTCCTTACAAAATGGTCCTGCACATTTCCACCTCCATCACTCAAAATTAAATGGGCGTGTAACTTTTGCTGCCATTGAGTTGCAATTTTCAATATTGTAATCACAATTGTGATAATCGCACAATTACAAATTAAATTGAATTGAATGAAGGAGCGCCACAGTAAAAGACAGCGTAAGAAAACCAATCATACTCTTACCTATAGCCCTTACAGTTACACACACACAGACACACACTAAATATATTTAACGATAACGGTGGAATAGCAGTGACGACAAGCCCTTTATAATACAAATCAGAATTAAATGGCAAAATTACAAAGGAAAATCGCCTATAGCCACATCATTAAATTGTCGATGGCAAATCGCGTAACAGCTGCAGCACCAACAACAACAATAACAACAACAATCACAACGGCGATAACAACAACAGCAGGCCAAGGCGAAAATTGGGTGGCTGGTTGCGGTTGTAGGCCAGCTGACTGGCTGACGCGCTGCCTGGCGCACACGCACATGCAATTATGCGGCTGTGCGGCCGTGTGGCAGCAGCGAGAATGCCGCCACCATCACCTACATACCTACAAACGTACGAGTGCAAACATTTAAGTGCGCGTCGCTGCCACACGACTTTAGCGAAATAAAGAGCAGCAAATGCACACAGCTTGCCACACACACATACACCATGTTGCATACACACACACACGCACACTCACTCATAGCGGCGCACTAAAGTTGAGACTAAAAATTTCAATTGAATTCTGGAATTCACTTTGCAGACGGCATTGAACAACAATAACAATAGCAATAGCAATAACAATAACAAGAACAAGAGCGCAAGTTGCAGCAACACTAAATTGAAAATTTCAATCTTTCGCTCGTTGAGCAGCGAAATGCAGCCAAGCCGCCACGTTGAACGCCACGACACGCTGGGTGATGGCATACAATACATTGTATATGCAATTGTATGTGGCTACATAATGCCGTCACAGTTACAGTTATTTTTTGCTTGGTTTGTGCTTTTTTGTGTTGCAAACTAAATATGAGTATGCCACACTATGTGGCAACATAATACAAGGCGGCAGGAAGTGCAGAATGTCGATGCCGTTTTAAAATACGTTATCATTTAATACTTTTCTCCAGGCATGATATCACCAATACATGCACGCACACACGCACGCAAACAAATATAAATAAATGGGCCCACATTCGTACACTCAGGCCTGCACGAACAGGGCGGACAAACAATTTTCCAACGCTTAATACAATAGAGCAATTTATGAGCGATGCTAGCGAATACGGAGGCTTTAAGTATATTTGCCATTTTTTTAGATGAAAACTACATATAAGTCTAATGAACTCGACAAAGTGGTGTTGAAATCTTGTAAGGAAAGTGTGAGGATCGATGAAGCGCCTAGTATACCTCCTCCGATATACCGCTCAGTATTTGAAACCACGATTTACTTACTAATCATCGCGAAGGCTGGACTAAAATGATAAATAACGTCCAGATTTTTTTAATTTGAGTGGAAACCCAAAATGAAGTTGAAGATGTACTTCTTTAAGCCTAAGAAATATGCTTATATGAGGGCTTAAGCGGTTAGGGATAGTCAGAGATATGAAAGAATTAGAATTTTCAGTAATTTTTTTTGGTATTAAATCATATTATTTTACAAAATTTATAATATGGCATTATTACACAATGTTTTGACTTGAAGTCGCAAACATTGAAAAAAAAAATAAATTTGTAATTTCTAAAGTTATAGCTGTTTGTGTTGACCTAGTTCCAAAAAAGGTTCTTGCGGTGACAATCATAAGTCCTTGGAGAGTCATCTAAAATCAATCGGATAAGAAAAAATAGTTTTGTAAACTATAATCTTGTGCCTGAAGGAAGCTTCGATCAGGCCCAGGATTATTATGTATTCTGAAACCTGTATAAATTTCATTAAAATACAGTTGACACCAATTCAAAAAACATTGTTTTTTTTTTAGAAATAACTAAAGTTTCACTAGCATTTTTGAGTGCCCGAGCGATATTTGTCGAATAACTCGAAAAGTAATTATCGTGTAAACTAATTAAGTAATTAAGTGTAAACTTTAACGAAAAATGCAAAAAAAGAAAAAGTTTTTTTTTTTTTTTTGAAAATCCTGTCTCCCATTTGAAGGCAAGCATATACTATATAATAGTAATCTATAGTCAATTTGTAACTCTGTAAGGTTTTTATTGGACTTGCAAAACTCTTCAGCCATACATACGATGTAAAGATTCAAAGCATCGAGCTCCACCCAAATCCTTAAAAAAACACGCTCAGCTACTACTAGTTTAATTTTCATGATCTGTTGGTATAATTAAAATATTCTATAAATAAATATATTTTAAATTAAATAAATTTACTAGATCTTAACAAAATGAGAGTAATTTGACATTAAAGATCATGTATCCGGCGACAACTAAGTAAAAAAATTAGTTACGGTCGATCATACCAAGTTTGTCCGAAAATATCAATCCGAAATGTGATGATGATGAGAAAGCTCAACATATACTTAGCGAGTACCAATAAGATATTCATCTTGTTATAAAATAGATGTATACAAGTGGGAGCACTCACTTATGGTGTAAATCAAACTAAACATTGCGTCAACTAATCAATGAATAACCGGTAGTATTCCTTTGTCACAAATATTTTACGGTATTTATATTAGGTTCTACGAGGCCCTATGTTCCACCTAGGAACTACGGGAAAATATATATATATATATATATATATATATATATATTAGGTATATTATTAGTAAAAATAAATTCAGTATTTTTCCAATGTATGGCTTTAGTAATCTCTATCTCGCGTTGTATAAGTGCGATCAGACAGTTTAGTGATTGATGGACTCAGTATTGTTTGAGCAGGCGTCAAAGATGGACAGCAGCAAAGGAAAAATACGTCATATTTTACAGTTTTTCTGAGATAAAGGCAAAAACCCAAGCCAAGCGGCTGAAAATTTTATTAATGTTTATGGTAGTGGTCTAGAAATGACCCTCTAGATGATTGCCGAAAATATCAATAAAATAATGGAAATTGTTGAGTCAATTCGTCATATTTCGTTGTCTTATGTACTAAACATTGCACATGGCAGCATTTAAAAAAGCCTGGATGCAAAAGGGTGCTCGCTATATGGGTGCCACACGAGTTAACAAAAAACTTCTCATGAACCAAATTTCCATCTACGGATCGCTGTTGAATCATAACCGAATTGATAAATTTCTGGAACGAATGGTTAGTTAGACATAATAAAAATTGGTTCACTAACGACAAGGTCAAACGAAAACGGTTGTGGTCAAATCACGGTGAGCCCACGCAAACGGTAGTCAAGCCATGATTCACGATCAGAAAGGATTTGTAATGAGTTTGGTGGGATTGAAAGGGAATCATCTACTATCAGCTGCTAACCTATGGCCAAACTCCTAGGACCTGTACTGTCAACAATTGAACCTTAAGGAAGCAATTGCTCAAGAAGCGGCCAGTTTAGGCCAATACGAAAGAATTTGATCATTTTTACAATGGTAAAAACCCTTCGATTTGATGTAAAAATAATGGATTTCTTTTTACTAGAATTGTATTTACTTTAATCTTAAAAAGCAAAATATTATGCCGGAGAATTAACGAAAAAGCAACTTTTGGATTTGTTTCAATTTGATTGAATGTGAAGTTTTGAAAATTAGTGAAAATAATAATTTGTAATAAAATAAAAATTTGTTTATTATTCGCCATAAATAATGTTACGAGGGCTGCTATATATATTTCTGGCCTAGGCAACACTAAGTGTTGCCAGGTGCAATCTGACATTTCTATTGGAAAGTTTGACATTTTTTAGCATAACATCACTCAGAACGTTTTGTCATTTAATCGTGAATTGTTTTATTTACAGGGAATTAAAAAATTAATTTCGGCCAAAAAATGAAATTAACTCGTGAACATTTTCGTGCGATCATTTTTCACAACTTTCGACGTGGATTATCGCGACAAGAGTGCATCGATGATCTAAAATCTTTGTATGGCTATGAAGCACCATCCTATAGTACTGTGAAAAACTGGTACAACGAATTCAATCGTGGCCGACGCTCGTTCAAAGACGAATTCCGTGAAGGTCGTCCAAAAATAGCCGTTGTGCCAGAAAACATCGATGCCGTACGTGAACTGATAATGCCCCAGGATACATATTGCATGAACACCTGACCGTAAAAAAGGTTTGTTCTCGTTGGATCCCGCACAATTTGGCAATCGCTCAAAAAAAGGCTCAAAAAAAGTGCTTCGAAAATTGGTTTGAGCGCATGCAAAAGTGTATAAATCTTGATGGAGAATATTTTGAAAAACAATAAAATCATTTTCGTTGATAAATATTCCTATTTTCATTATTAGGCCAGAAATATATATAGCAGCCCTCGTAAAAGTGTATCATCCAAAAATGTTTATTATACATCGTTAGGCTAAAAGGCTCATTAATATTTTTTATCCTCATTAAGGGACATCCATTTTTTAATGAAACTAATATAATTAAATAGTTGGAAAATTTAACTTCATTAGAATTTAGACATTACCAAACATGCCAGAAGATAGAAGAATATTTCATTTAAATACAAATACATTTACATACATAATCATATGTATAGATATATACATTTATGAAACTCTATACAGGAACGCATGTCGCTATCACACCTCCTCACTGTAGCGTTGATATAAAAATACACGCTTTTTGTTTCAACTCACACGCCAACACTTCGTGTTGCTTTGTTATCGCTGCGCAGACTTTAATGTTGTTGTACGTTGTTGTATGTCGCATTCACTCATTCGAAGGAAACTGCATGTTAACGGAACAAATCGGAAATGTTGCCGTTGAAACAAAATGTGACTACTTTTTGAGCCTAAAAAATACAATTAGAAGTGAAAAAGGAAAATGGTACGCACACGGCATCCATAAAGGCACCTACACAAGCACACCAACATACATATATGTATCTATGTATGTATGTTTGTATATTTGTATAAATGTCCGCAGCCTTGACAGTAGCAGAGTGGCTGTTGCTGATACGACGTGACGCCACTCGCACTCCTGCTCACTCGCTCACTTGCTGTTGGTCTGTAGCTGAAACTGATCGCTTGCAATCATGCATGCCAGTAGGCATTTTTGTGTGTGTATTTATTTGTTTGTATGTGTTCGGTTAGTTGCTTTTGTCACAACTCACGCAGTAATAATAATAGTATGACAACAACAAGAACAACAGGAATGGTAAAGTGAAACTTTTAAGCTGCTCTCTCTGCTGTTGGCTACTAGATATTTGTGTGAGTGCCGTAGCTGAGTCCAAGCGCCACCAAGCGACTGTTGCTGAAATGCTGCCTTGCACTGGCTACAACAACAATGATGGCGGCACTGCAAGTGGCAGTAAAAATAACAACAATATAATATAAAAAATTACAACAACAAAAACAAAAACAGCAGCGTAAGCAATAGTAGCGACTCGAATTACAATGCCATTGGTTGCTATTAAATGGGTGTAGTTGATAGCTGGAAATGTACTTAATGCATTGCTTTATAGTAAATACAAAAAAAAATACAAAAAAATACAGCAACAATTTACGTGTGTATAGAGAAGCTAAAAACAACAACAAAAACAATATGGAAGAATAAAGAATCTCGCAGCAATGATCACATATCTCCGCGCAAATGGGAAAGAACAACGCGAAATGCCAACAACAAGCATGACTACAGCAACAACAAAAACAAAAACTGTTACAATAGCAGCATAAAAGCCTGCTGCCTGCTGCCGCTGCCAGTGTGCTGCAAATCTGCAACAACAAATACAAGAAATATGTTTTGTATAAACAATGCAACAGTGCCCCTGGCATTTGTAATGCGCGTAAACATGTTTTGTTGTTGTTGTTATTGTTGCAGCTACTACTGCTGCTGCTGCCGCTGCCGCCAACTGACTTGTTGGCTTGTTCTCCTGACGATTATATTGAGTTCGATTGCATGAAGTGGAATTGAATTGCGTTCAGTGCGCAAATAGGCGAGTGGGTGTTGAGTATACGCCCCGTCGCACCCACCAATCACACACACACACAACACATCACCTCTGCTCACGCTGCACGCATACACATGCCCAGTGTCGGCGGATATGAAATGACATTTAAATGCACAAAACTTCATTACACTCAGCTGCCGGTTGTTCGGCGGAAATACACACTTCAACAAACAACGCGCCGCGTATGTTGCATTGTGTGCGCTGGCACACCTACAAACAGACGGTTGCTTGTGCAAGGCTGAATACAGTTGTGATGAAAATAATTTTTATATTTGGTGGTGAAATTAATAGTTGAGTGGAATTAATAGAGAAATTAACTGTGAGGAAAAATCTGCAAATTTATCAAAAGGAGTAAGATTTATCATGGTTTGATCAGTGTAATATACTGACGCACTTGATAGACTATTTATTGCTTATTTGTATGTATTTCATAAAAAAATGTCAATACTGTATTATTTATTCATCAACAATATTATCCCTTCCAAAGTCTAGAATCTTCACGAATCTCTTTAGTTTTCGTAATATAAATAAAGCCACAGTGAGCAGTTTTGACATACCCTTCCCGCGACAAACGGACCTACATAAGAGAAACGATATCGGATTTTATATGAACAAGGACCATCAACTCGACAGCATTCCTTCATGTTTATAAAATATATATCAAAATTTCCCGTAAATGTCGAGAATTCGGCTCAAAAAGTGACATTTTCAGTTGAGAACAAGTTTGGGATGCAAACAGATCTCCACAAATTTTTATTGGCTTAATGTTGACACAAATGTTCAAGATCGATATAAAACGATTTAATCAATTTAATCGACCAGTGCTTGACCCTAGAGACATCTATTGGAAAACGGCGGAAGCAAAGTTGTAGACCTAATACATCATAATATTCAGACTCATCTAAACAATAGTGATGGAGATAGTCTAATTGTCAATCGATTGTTTTGTAACTTCAGGCTATATTCAAATATGTAAAAAAATGATTATAAGAATTGCTTATTTTTACATTTTAAGGACGTTTCGTCCTTATTATTCACTTAGACGAACCAAATATTTTTTTTTAAATACTGTATAAGCACTTCTATACTCATATTGTTTAAATTTTTGAATATATTAGCATTTCGTATATATAAATTCAAAGATTGGTAATCCGTTCAGCAAAGAGGAAAATAGTTACATTGAAATGTTACGTATACGCCCACGCGTTCATATGGAAAATGGTTCGTTGCGGAAGAACAGAATGTTTGTCTTACTGTTTTGTTTTTTAGTCGTCATTTATGAATCTAATCATAAACTGTATAGTTGTAGACCTAATATTAACAGACTGTTTCGAAAACGTACATTAGGCAAATTTCAATTATAATTAGAAGTAACTAAAAATTGGAAACAACACCCGCGCCGTTAGTTTTGCTTTTTCTTTAGTTTTTGCGTCTGGATAATGAAGCGAAGCGAATGGGTTTGGAGGTGAACGAGGACAAAACGAAATATCTCCTGTCATCAAACAAACAGTCAGCGCATTCGCGTCTTGGCTCCCACGTCACTATTGACAGTCCTAACTTTGAAGTTGTATATAGCTTCGTCTACTTGGGAACCAGCATTAACAGCAATAATACTGTCAGTCTGGAAATCCAACGCAGAATCACTCTTGCCAACAGGTGCTTCTATGGACTGAGTAGGCAATTGAAAAGTAGAGTCCTCTCTCGACGAACCAAAAACAAACTCTACAAGTCACTCTTTCCATCCTGATGTATGGTGCAGGAGCGTGGACGATGTCAACGTCTGATGGGACGGCACTAGGAGTTTTCGAGAGAAAGGTTTTGCGAAAGATTTATGGACCTTTGAACATTGGTAACGCCAAATACCCCAGACGAAGGAACTGTATAAGTTATACGACGACATTGACATTAGTTCAGCGAATAAAAAGACAGCGGCTACGCTGGCTAGGTCATGTTGTTCGAATGGACGAATATGCTCCAGCTCTGAAAGTATTCGATGCAGTACCCGCTGGTGGAACCCGAGGAAGAGGGAGACCTCCACTCCGATAGAAAGACCAGGTGGAGAAGGACCTGGCTTCACTTGGTGTTTCCAATTGGCGTCAAACTGCCAAAAGAAGAGATGCGTGGCGCGTGGTTGTGGATTCGGCTATAACCGCGTAAGCGGTGTCTACGCCAGTCAAGAAGAAGAAGAAAAAGACTTAGACTCATTTAAAAATAATAATTTCCCTTGCTACACAAAACCCATCTGCAGTTTAAGATTAATTGAGTAAGTTGAATAAATTTAAAATTTATCTTTTTTTCAGGTTGTCGAACAAATTAATTGAGTACGTGTGAACGCTAAAAACTGTGAGTCAATCAACGTCGTAATTATCTCAGTTAATTGGGATTTTTTAACATAATATTACTTGGTATTACTGTGGGTGTGTCTCAAATACTAAAATTGGCCAATATATAAATTGTTTCCAGTATCAAAGGTAGAAATAAGACCCCAAGGGAGATCGATTAGGATTTTTTTGGTATCTCAAACTGTACAAGTGAGATATTCCTGCTTATGCATAGATGGGCCTACTAACCTAACTTACTACCCAAGTAAAAAACCCAGAAAACTCTGAAATAAATTTTCACCAAATTTCCTGTACTAATTCTTAAACAGTATGCATGAGCAGTCGTTGTCCGGCACTTGCAAAAAAACGATATACAGTAATACCCCGACCTACGCTACCCCGTTTTACGCGAATTCGAAGATACGCGGTTTTTCATTTTGATTGCCGCGCGAATTAAGAATGCTATTTAGGCAATTCTAAAATATAAGTCTGTGTCCATTTTTTTTCACCTCTGAAACCCAAGGAGAAACCATTTCAGATCCTGAACAAATCGATAGCATAATAGAAGAAGTGGTCGATATAGCCAAGCAATTAAATTTAGAGGTCGATAATGATGACGTTCAAGAATTGCTAGATTCACACAATCAAGAGCTAACAATTGACGAGGTTATAGAAATGCGTAAGTATGAGCAAGATATTGACCAAACTGATTCGCTAGACCCAGTTGAATCGGTAAATCAAATGACAATTGCAAACTTAACAGAAGGGCTCAATTCAATTGAAAAGGGGTTACAAATTTTAGAAAAAATTGATTCTAATGAAGAACGCATTTCTACTACAAAACGAGGGATAAAAAAATTACTGGTATGCTACGAGGAAATTTTACGTGAAAAGAAGACAAATTTAACTCGTCAGGCAACACTGTTAGAATATATGAAGCCTTCGACATCAAAATAACTTCGGTTTAGCTTACTTTATTCATAACAATGTAATATTTTTTTATTATCCTACACTTTATTAAACATTTTTCTTCTAAATTATTGTTGTCTTTAAACTCTGGTCCCGATTAAACAAACTTTATATGTATTTATATGCAACGTTGAACCCCGACTTACGCGAATTCGACTTACACGGCAACCGCTCGGACCCACCTATCGCGTAAGTCCGGGGTATTACTGTACTTCGTGTTACTTTATTTAAACATTATAGTTAAACAAACTATCAAACATAAATACAATATCTCATTTCAATATATTCCAACCTTACTGTATTATTCGCCTGTTCCACTTGCAAATGTGGCACAATACATAGTTAAATACAATCACTTACATTCACTCGCATAGTATAAGTAAACATACTTTAGATATTCCATTTGTATGTTTGCATTTAAAATTGAAAATGGTAATTCGGCCATAAAAATCAATTAATTTATGTGTTAAGCTTATTAATAACACGAGTATGTGTAAACAAATAAACCATAAATGCATAACAACTGTAAGGTTCGCACTCAACCAAAGTGTGGAAATTGAATTATAAATGCATATATGTACATACATATATGCACATACAACAACAACAAATGTATGTTGTATATTCGTAGATGTGAGTGCTAAAGATTTACATTTTCGATGAAACTGTTATTTCGTAATTAGCATAATATACATACATACATATATAGCATATTTACATTTTAGGCTGGAGTATCGCATGCTGAACCAAAATAAACTTTTACATAAGTGAATTGAGCTAAATTAGCATAATTTTGGGTTAAGAAACAGGTTACAGGGTTGATAACTGCATAAGTATATTACGTTATATACGTTTATTGCTCGTAAAATTCTATAATTTAACATTGTTTATGTCCACTAAAATTAGGTATAATATCAAATCTGATAATTTGTGAAACCATAACCAGGAATTCTGACATCCACTTCCATTTATGTTAGCTTTAAATCTACCGAAATCGTTTTATACTATTAACATTGAAGGCGTTTTCAATAAAGACGATACAAAAGCAGAGCGATAGCAAACATATTTTCTCCCGCTCTTTTGACATTTCGTTTCAGTAAGGTTTGTCATTTCACCCAGGAAGGAACCAAGAACAACTCAAAATTATTAAAATTTACTACCCAAATTCGGTCAGTTGCCTTAACTTTAAGTGCTACGTCCAATTTATGGTCGTAATAATCGTCCCGTCAGATCAATAATTGAGCGTGCAGTGGAAAAAACAAAACAATTTTTCCGTTCCAGTGAAATAAAGAAGTGCCGGTAGTGTCGAGAATAATGCTGCCACTAGCGCATAAATTGTGGAAGACCAAAATCATCTCTATGACGTCGTTGTACCGAATTATGCGAAAAAATCTTGGCCTACATCCTTGCAAAATCAAATTGACACAAGAACTGAAGCCGCTTGACCACCAGAGTCGTATGTTCGTGAATTGAAAATGATCCGGATTTTCATAAAAAAATTGTCTTTCGCGATGAGGCTCATTTCTGGCTGAATGGCTTCGTCAATGACCAAAATATGTGTTATTGGTCATGCAGTAAACCACACTTACTTCATGAGTCAACATTACATCCCGAAAAAATTACGGTTTGGTGCGGTTTATGTGACGGTGGCGTCATTGGGCCGTACTTATTCCGTGATAATCAAGACCGACATGTTACTGTTAATGGGAATGTGATAACCGAATTATTTTGGTACAAATTGAATGATAGGGACTTCCAATAGGACGGCGTCAGAAGCCACACAGCGAAAATATTATTGAGAACCAAGTTTGGTGAACGTGTTATCTCAAGAAAAGGCCCAGTAAATTGGCCGCCTCGGTTTTTATTGCATTTTTAAGTCACAATCCGTCAGCTTGATATTCATGCATCGGGTTTTGCTGACATGTAAAACTAAAACCTATATTTTTTGGATTAGATACTATCATTTAGTTAGTTAAGGGTTTACAGCCGCCAATTTCTGGTGAAAATAAAATTTTCCAATTAAAGGGTTTCGTATTAAGATTTATAAGCAGCTGTGATAGCTCATTCTTCAAATTTCTCCAAATAATACCAAATAAGAAAAGCAACTTGTCAAATTAACTGTCAAAAATATAAGCGCCATATTGCTAAGATTAATATTGAGCCTCTCAATGTCAGCTGATATTGCAATATTTACATTTATGTGAGGTCACAACCAACTTTGGGTAAGGAATATATGCAAATTTGTCATTGACTAAAGAATTTTGAATTTTTCAACATCTTATCAATAAACTGACAAGCGTAAAAAAAGATTTACGAGCAGCACTTAGTAGAGCACATTGACTTCCAAATATTTTATTTACAAATAGCTTAATATGCGACAACCAACAACTGTTGTATGTGAGTACAACTGCTTGAATACATGTAAGCTATTAAATGCATAAAGATGATCCACTCAATTGCTTAGCATGTCATTTTGAAGACTTCAGAAGATTTCACTTGTACAGCCAGCGCTTCAACTTTGGCCAAATCCATCAGTTTAGCATATAGTAAATATGTATGTATGTATATGAATATATGTGAATGAATGTAGCTAGACGACGCATCTAATCGCAAGCCAATCGACTAAGCGTGCAGGCAGACGGGTGCGCTGTCGGGCAGGCGGGGAGACTTGAAAGAGGGCTGCGCACGACTTTGCTGACTGCCACTGTTGCCGCACAGTTTGTTTGCCCTTCACTCGGCAGCGCGGGTCGACGCCAACTCCCGCCTGCTGTGCCGCTTTTGTCATAATCGCACTGCCAATATAACGGCAACTGTAAGGAGCGAGGCGACTGCTGTGAAAGCATTTGTTACAAATGTTTACATGAATATTTAAGGATAATCTGCTGATTTCAAAGGGATTATTATGCAATTTTTCTTGCTATAAATATTTTAAAGTATAAAAAAAATATAAAAAAAATAAAAATATATTTATATGTATGTATGTAACAAAAAAATTCACATACATTTGCAGCGGCATTAAAAAATTTTGTTATATATATGAGTGTTGTTGTAGTGACTTTTTTGGAGCAATATATGTATGTGTGCTTATATATGTATGTGTGTGTGGGTAGCGGCACTGCTGTACTGTTCGCTGCCATTATCGTTTGCTGTTGGGCGTTATTGTCATTTTTGTTGTGCTATATTGTTATTGTTGTTATGCTTAATGTTATTTTTATACTCTCGCAACCTGTTGCACAGAGTATCATAGTTTTGTTCACATAACGGTTGTTTGTGAAGAGTTAGATATGGGGTTATATATACATAAATGATCAGGATGACGAGTGGATTTGAAATCCGGATGTCTGTCCGTCTGTCCGTCTGTCCGTGCAAGCGATAACTTGAGTAAAAATTAAGATATCTTAATGAAACTTGGAACACATGTTCCTTGACACCCTGAGGAGGTTGCAAATGGGCAAAATCGGTCCACTGCCACGCCCACAAAATGGTGGAAACCGAAAACCTATACTGTGTCATAACTAAGCCATAAATAAAGTTATGAAAATGAAATTTGGAACATAGGATCCCATTAGGGAGGGGCACATTTGGATGTAATTCTTTTGGAAAAGTGGGCGTGACCCTTTCTGCAGTCGTTTATTTTAGCCATTTCCTTATACAGTCCAAAAATGAAAGAAATCTGATGATAACCACGCCCACCTCCCATACAAAGGTTAGGTTGAAAATTACTAAAAGTGCGTTAACTCACTAACGAAAAACGTCAGAAACACCAAATTTTACATAAGAAATGGCAGAAAGCTGCACTCAGATTTTTTTACAAAATGGAAAATGGGCGTGGCGTCGCCCACTTATGGGTCAAAAACCATATCTCAGGAACTACTCGACCGATTTCAATGAAACTTGGTTTGTAATAGTTTCCTTACATCCCAATGATATGTTGTGAAAATAGGCCAAATCGCTTCACAACCACGCCTACTTCTCATATACCATAACTTAGAAGATGATCTGAAACGTTTACTTTACAATATATAAAGTACGCACTAGTGAAGATATCGGTGCAGAACTTTGCACAAATACTATGTTTATAGTGTGGCAGCCCCATTCTAAAAATCGCCGAAATCGAACCATAGGTTTTCAAGGCCCCATATATTGAACATGAGGACCTCAATACTTCTAACCTAATATTAGGGTTTCCAACTTTCAATGGACTTTATACAATATATATGACGAATATGTGTGAAATTGTGTATTATATAATATAAATAAAGTTAAATAAATAAATTGCGAGAGTATAAAATGTTCGGTTACACCCGAACTTAGCCCTTCCTTACTTGTTGTTGTTCTTATTGTTATTATTATTGTTGTTGTTACTACTATGCGACTATTGCAAGCACTTTAGTGCGGCTCATATAATCAAATACAACAATTTATCTCTTTATGCATGTATTTGTGCGTATGTATGTATGTGAGTGTGTGTGTTTGTCGTCTCTTACATTTAGTGGGATAAAATAAAGAAATACTGCACAATAATTTGGTTGCGTAAGCAATTCATTTTATTTTATTATCTGGCATATGACAGCAATAACTGAAATGAACTGCGCTGACAAATAAACAAGCGTAAAAACAAAACAACAACAACAATTAACAACAACAGCAAAGAAGACAATAGCATTGTGCAACATAATGCAGAGCAACAGCAGCAAGCGTATGCATGCACTTAGTGCTGGAGGCGGGCGGATGAGCGAACGGAGGGCAAAAGTCGCGGGGTCAAACTGGAAACTGCCAATAAACCAAAATGACAACGAGCAGCAAGCCAGTAAGTCAGCATGCAGCAAGCAACTATTCAGCAATTTTCACTATTGTCAACGATTGAATGCATGAGTGCCTCACCATGGATATGCATATTTACTCGCACAAATACCCACACATACAAACAAACAAACATACAAACAAACAAATAAAGTATGCGTGTGTAGGTGTGGCGTGTCTCTAGTGCGACGCTTGCTGCTGCAACATTTCATTTTGGCTTAAATGGTAGCAGAAAAGAGTCCACAGCATGCCAGTTACAATGGCCACCATCAAACAGTTCCAGTTGCAGCCACTGCTGTGTAAACCTCCTTGGCCTCCATATTTCCGTATTTGCAAATTTAATGCCAATATTGTTGATTTCTTTTACTTATTTATATCTATGAGTGTGTGCTTTTGTGTGTGCTTGTGTGCAACGCCATTTCGTAATTTTTCCTATTTCCTTTCAACAGACAGTTTGTTTATTTATTTGTTAGCTGCCAGAATCCAGTGCATTCGGAAGTCATCACAAGGCACAACAACAACAAACACACACACACACTAATGCAGCAAAGGACATGTTTGCATGTATGTGTGGGCGCATGTATGCAATCAACATTTTTAAATACTTTGCTGCTCCTACGAACGTCTTTTTATTATCTTACAAATACTTGTGCGCCCTTACACACATACACATACACATACATACGTTGTTTGAGTACACAACTACTGCGAATATTGCTAATGTACAGTTAATAGAGTGAGAGTGTGTGGTTGTTGTTGCTGTACGCGTCGCATGGCACTTGACAGCGTGGTTTCTTACTTTAATGCAGAAGCAGACAGTGTTGCCACTTTGTTGGTATAAAAATCCAAAAAAAATAAATAACAACTTGAAATATAGAAAATATAGCAATGTCAAGGGAATACAATATTAATGTAGTACGGATCATAACACTGTACGACAAATCGACTTTTTTTCTGGGTACTAAAAATTTAAAAAATTGTTTTCTCCGATTTTCGATGTTTATCTTCAAATTCGGAATATTTGGATTCGAAGTTTGAACATAAGGACTTTAAAAATGGTATTATTAATTTCAGGATATAGATACTAAAAGATATGATATGAAAAGATAGAATCTTAATTTTCCCGTGTTTTTTTTTCGAACTTCAAATCCAAATATTTCGATTTTGAAGTCTAAATTCGAAAATCGAGGAATACACTTTTTTACTTATGACTCAATCTCTCGGAAAAAATCAGTTTGGTCTAATAAACAGCCGAGTGTTGTACAGTGTAATAGTAGTATTGGAGATATACATCCTGAACGTTCTTACAGACAGCTTAGATAACCACTAGCCCTTGTATAAGACACCTAATGGCTATACAAAAAATCTCTTAATATACTGGTGTTTGATCTCAGAGCACAGGGTATCAAGTGCTCAAGTGTTCGATTTTTATCGTGAGCTCTGAAATTTTACAAATGATAGTTTCCCTAACATGAAAATATAGAAGTTTTATCCGAATCATGTTTCCTTGCAGACGTTCCAGCAATAAAGTCAGAACGAAGTCACTTCCGGGCTCGGCTTAAGTTTAAACATAAGGTCTCAAAATGTCGGACTTTATGGGTCCTGAGTTAAGAATACCAATTTTCCTATCTGTACTTAGTACGTTACAGATATATAGCTAAGAACTATCCTGATCTGAATGAAAGTATTTGATAAGATCAAGACTACAATTGGACATTGACACCGATAGAGTGAAAAGAGATCCACAAAGTCTACGATAGAGTCATGATAAAATCACTGGATCCGATGAATTAACATTGACACTGGGTATCTATACGTCATATATTTGTGAGTGACTCGAGAACTTTCCATGACTGTTAACGGGTTAATAAATTTGTGGAAATGTAAGGTCGAAACCGAAATGAGTAATTCATTCTATTGGAGGTTGTAGACCTTTATAGATTGAAAGATAATGATAATCGTTTAATTATAGATACTTCCCAACGAAACATAAACAGGTGTCATTGTAGTTCCCCTTTAATGACTATATTTGAATCTCTGTAACTTTTCCACTTCCAGAAACTCAAACATCCGTCTCGAATAAGGAACTCAGAATCTATAGAGGTGAAAACAAATCAAGTTTTGAAAGAACTTAATGGGCTATACCAGTGTGACACTTACGAAAAATATTTTTTTTTATTACTCGATAGTTTATAATTTCAAAACTATCCTTTGAAATCGGTAAGGTTGTATCTTGTATAGTTTTTGAATGGGAACGTTCTAAAGAGCGACCGCTTGAAGGTAAAACCGCGAGTGTTGAAACTTTAATGCGTTTTCTCGAAACGAAAATTTTCAAAATTGCTGGCATCATAACTCAACGAAAAATTTATCGATTGACTTCAAATTGAAACTAGTACTGTGTATATTTACTATATAATGAGCTACGATCTTGTTGATTGATTGAAACTTGTCAATTTGGTATTACCACGACCATTTTTTTCCCTAATTTTTTTCAGAATGAAGATATTTTGTTAATTTTTGATATTTTTCAGAAATCATAGATCATTGTATAGGAAATACCTTAATCTTTAATAATCTTCTTTTAATTTTTTTTAGTTTCAGCTACTCATTCGGCCGGAATCATGACAGCAGTTGGGGAACTTGTTTTTGGCACCTCCGAAACCAGCACATAACTCCGTTATTTTTCAATATTTTTGTAAAATAAATCTTAAAATATAACTGAAAACATGTCCAAAAAATTTCGAAACATTGGATCGAGTACTTTCTTTTAAAAAAATTCACGAAAATCGCCAAATTTTTCCTGGGTTACCCTGGTATAGTCCCTTAAGGAAATGCCTAAGCAAATACTTTCGTAAAATCATTGTCAAGACTGTATGAATTCAAAAAAAGCTAATTCTGAAGACAACAATTTATTAAAAACAAGATCCTGTAAATGTGAGTTTGTAATCCATTGAGGCATAGAACTTCTTTTCGAAATTGTATTTCGTTGATAATTTGAGCGTGTTGGTGTTGTTTGTGTTTACGAGAGAACATTTGTAGATTTAAAGTTCTTTATTTAGAAATTCTCAAGAAATTATCTCATTATCAGCATCCAAACACCTAAATGCATCTATATGCAGGAAATCCCAACCAATTGGCAACACTGATCTCAATGTCATACACATTCACACCCACAGAACAAAGCGATGCACTCACGCCCAGTGCGAATTCTCGAGTATTGTGCCATAGTTTATTTGTCCAACCATTTAATATACGACGAGTACTGCCACCATGAACTATTGTTGTTTTTGTTACTGCTGTCATAGTTGTTGTTGCTGCTGCCACTAGTGCAATTACTGCTGTGGCGTTGCGCGCAATTACGATTGACAAAAATGAAATTGGCATTCATTTTCGTTTGTCAAGCTGCGTAAAATTACGAGCGCTCTCATCGTATTTCACCAACTGAATGACAGCTTAAACGGTTGGAGGTCGCCGATGGTGGGCGTAGCGGTCGGGTGCGAGGAGTGGTTGTGGAGTGCGAGTGCGTGGAGTCCCCAATTGTATTTATGATGCAATACAAATATTTGACTTTTTAATGTTTGTGAAATTGTAATGGCAATTGTACTTATTTGGTGCGGAGTGGATACTCTTAAACTAATGGTTACATGCTTGATACTCGCTGCTGCTGTTGACTGCGACAATGAGCGCCGGGATGCATAAATCAAATTTCAAATTAAAAACATAAAATTGAACTTAAGATGCGATTGTTTGGCAGCCAATTTGTATTGTAAGATGCATTAAAATTATTGCAGAGGACTGGATTATGTAATTTAAATTGGCAGATGCAATTATATGCATTTTTAAGTGTATGTAAGTATGTAATTGGCAAAATGATTTATATGTTTTTCGTAAAATCTTTCAATAACTTAAATATTGTACTTATAGTCGTAGGTTTCTTCTATAAAATAAAAAGTTAATTTATATTTAATTTTATAAAAATTCGATGAAGCAGGAAGTTACTTTAATAGTTCCAAATAAGCCAAAAAAAAAACACCGACGGTACATAGAAGAATATTTTAAACGCTTCAGAGGTTATTCTTCATGTTTATAAACTCAATTCGTCTGTGCCCATTTTTATAGCCAGATTCAATAGGCTAGGATTGAGGCATCGTTATTCCCTAAATGTACCTACCAACGCATATGATGTATTTTTTTAATGAAGAGAATATTAATAAACTAGCCGAGCCTCGTACTTCATCTTTTTGATTGGGTAAGTGAAAAATTTCTTAAAGACTCCCACTTGCAGGAGAAAAATTGAATACTTTTTTAACTTTAGCATTTCTTTGATCATTTTTTTTTTTACTGAGTAGACCAGTGTATGCTTTTTCTTACAGTCATAATTTGGATAAATTGTAGGTACAACACCAATTATGTCAGTCTTTAAATCCAACGCAGAATCTGTCTTGTCAACAGGTACTACTTGGGAATGAGTAGGCAATTGAAAAGTATATAAAGTGCTTCCTCAAAGAACCACAACCAATATCTACAAGTTTTTCATCATTCTCGTTCTGTTTAATGGTGCAGAAGAGTGAACGATGAGACGGTACTAGAAGTTTTCGAGAGAAAGTTTTTGGGAAAGATTTATGATCCTTTGAACATTGTCAACGGCGAATACCGCAGACGATGGAATGATGAGCTGTATGAGTTATACGATGACATAGACATAGTTCAGCGGATAAAAAGACAGAGGCTATGCTGGATAGATCATGGTATCCGAATGGACGAAAACACTCCAAATTTGAAAGTCTTCGAAGCAGTACCCTGGTGGAAGCAGATAAATAGGAGGAGTTCCCTTCCGTTTTAAATACCAGGTGGAGAGCGAATTAATTTCGCTAGGTATTTGCATTAAACTCATATCACCGACGTGCTCAGCATTTTGATATCAGAGGAACTACTTTGCGGCGTATTTGGGAGGATAATTTGTATTTCATTCCATATAAAGTACAATTAACATAAATAATATTATGTTGTCAATATCCGCTTTTTTACTCTTTATTCAATGCTGTGTACAGTACAGATCAAAGTGTTACAGTGATCGGATTTAGTTTAAATATGCGCCGTTTCGTTCAATAAACTGTTTCCATCTACCCGGCAACTTCATAATACCCCCCTCGTAGAAGACCCGCTTCTTATCTGCGAAGAACTGGTACAGCCACTTTTCACAGGCGTTCGTCATGGACAGGAACAGGTGGTAATCACTTGGCGCTATGTCCGGCCTATATGGTGGATGTGATAAAACCTCCCATCCGAGCTCCCGTAGTTTCTGACGAGTCATCAACGGAGTGTGTGGTCTGGCGTTGTCCTGGTGGAACACTACACCCTTCCTGTTTGCCAATTCTGGACGCTTATGGTCGATCGCCTGCTTCAAGCGGTCCAGTTGTTCGCAGTAGATGGTGGAATTATTGGATGATTCCCTTCACTGACACCTCACGCACAGCAAAACCTTCCTGGGCGTCAATCACGGCTTGGCCACTGTTTGGGACGATGCACCGGCTGGCTTATCCATGGTGTCGTTATCACGCGATCTGAATCGTCGAAACCATTCCTCCGCGATCGAAGTAATAGAGTACCATCCCCCAAAACACCATTAATCTCACGGATCGTTTCTCTAGCGGTTTTGTCGAAGGAAAACTTTAAAATATCGCGAATTTCGGCGTTAGTGAACTCCATATCTACACGTCTATAATAATATATCCAAACTAATCATGCATAACGTCGTTTTGTAGTTTATGTCAAGACCTTTCAAAGATGTATAGTATTACCAGATACGAGCTCTGTAGCGCTTTATACATAGCCGCGAAATTCAAAAGACAAAAAGGCGGAAGGGAGATATTTGCCAACCTAATATTATAGACCGAAGATACACTGAACCTGATTTCTGAAACAAAATGTTTATGACCAGAGTGATCCAGTTAACACCGTTTGATGAAGTTAATCAGCAAAAACAAAAACAAAATACAAAAACAGAAAATCCATGTGATATCCATGAAACGCCATTACTTAACCAAAAACAGAATTTTCTGGAGAAAGAAATCTACGCAATGGATTACTCCTCCCATCAAGCATATTTAGTATATTTTTTTCACTATTACTTCACTACTGAAACTACCGCTTCACATACACTAAAGTACATTAGCTTGAGCTGCATATAAAAATATAACTTTCAAACGCAGTTCCACAAGCTACTTGTTGACAGTCACCGCCTGCCGTTGCAACTTCATATTTAACCTCGAATCTGGTTAGCTTGGCTGCGCAAATGCAATTTTCCAATTTCAAAATTTATTAACTTCTTTTCACACATTTCGCTTATTTAATAAAGAACTTAAATTAATTAATAAACATATGCACACATACACAAACAACGCGACGCGCGCACACAGTGAAAGCAAGTTGTGGCAGCAAACGGTACTAGCGCGGCGCGTTCTAAGTAGCAATCGCATGGAAAATGTCACGCATACGCCACGTACGACACAGTCACACAGGGAGTGCAGGAGGATATACACGAAGTGGTGGTGTGGGTGCGTGTGTGGCATAGCAAGGCACATATGCTGCATGTATGCATGTAAGTGTGTGCTTGTGAGTTCATAATTTGTTGCATTCAGCGCTGCAATCAGCACGCTCGGCTCAAGTGTCAAATCTCAGCAGCGAACTGCCTGAGCGGCAAATGCAACCAATGTACCGTTATAAATACAATTACACACACACACATGCTTACATAAGTATATAGCAACATGCAAGTAAATATGAGTAGCCAAGCAATAGTACAATGACGATGTAGTGCAAACACAGCACAGACGCGCACGTGGAGCGCCCACAAGCTTAATCGAATTTATCTCATAATATCTTGCAGACATCCGCAGACACGAAACGTATAAAGTTAAATAATCTGATAACCTACCTCAGTCAATGTTGGATTAAACACAGATGCTGGGCATACACATGCCACATGCCACATGCCATATGCCACACGCCAACAACACACACCCACATCCACACACACATCGACGGCTGGCAGCGCACAACTGTTGCGGTTGCACAAAAGTGAAAAAGTGAAAAAGGCAGCTGCAAGAGAGCCACCACCACCGCAGTCGTATGAGTATGCTGCTGCGTGCGATAGCTGCGGCTAACCGCACAGCCAAACAAGCGAGCGAGCAGTCAACACAACGACAACAACGAAATCGAAGCATATATAGTACAACAACAGCAACAGTAACAACAAGCGAATGTGGCAAGCATGACTACGACAAAAGGCGTAAGCTGATAAGAAGCGCCTTCGCACAGCGCGGGTGTCTAAGTTGCCAGAGAAGAGGCGGAACGAGGCAACAAAAAGGCAGCAAAAATCAACAGCCAAACGCTGTTGCTGCACCCACCAGAAAGTCAACAAGCCAGAAAGTCGCAGCAAAACAAAGGACACCAAGTAAGCGTTGGTGTGCGTGCGTCTGTCTGTGTGTTCGTGAGCCTTCGTGTGAGGTGAGATGCGGTGAGGTGAGGAGCGGTGCAATCAACGTGGGCTCTCAACGTCCACCAACAGAAAACCAGAGCCACTCAACCAACCAGCCAGCCTGTCAGCGGACAGACAGCCAGCCAGCCAGCCAGCCATGGCAAACCAAACACGGCAAGCGAGGCGAGCCAACCGAGTTAGCAAGCAGCCGACAGCGGGCAGCTGGCGTCGAAAGGGTGCCGTGTGAATGGGTTTTATTATTATTTACATACCTGTTGCAGCGGCAGGCATTGTTTTGAATAAAAATTCAATTTCCACACTTTCGACGTGGTTGAGTGGTACGAACGAACGCCATGGACTTGGCGGATGTGCGGTGTGCTGCGACGCCGGACGCATGCAACAACGCAGGCGTGCAGCCGAAGCAGCAGCAGCGGTGTCGCCGTGAATGTCGTGTTTAGTGAATGTGGTGACAAGTGGCAAGTGCCGCAGCAATGCCGTGTGACGTGTATGTGGTGTGTCGCGTGTGCCATCCTGCCGACATTCGGCGTACTCATTTTGCGTCGCGTGTGTGAGTGCTATTGCGATTGTGTGGCCGATGCTGATGCCGAATGTGACTGCGAGTACGCTGTATGCGAATGCGAATGCGGTAAAACAGATGTCACCAAACACAACAACAACGACAACGACAGCAAAGACAATATGAGTGTGATAGCATACGACCACACCGCCCATCAACATCCGTAAATATTACGTGGGTCTTGTTGCATTAGCGGCTTTTGGCAATGCATGAGTGTGGAAGTACTCGGGTTCGAAGGCAAAAAAAAAGAAGAAAAACAGAATGAAAGAGCGACCGAGTAACTGAGTCCAAATGCGAGCCGCGCAGTCACAAGAATGCTGTAATAGAAGATTTCGTGTAGAATGTGGAGAGCCGAAAGAGAGTCGTCAGCCGAAAATATAAAAAATCCAACAACAAGCCTGCAAAGCGTTTTTCTACTACTATTTCTCCCCATAACCCTCACAACCCCCACGAACCCCACATTACTACCATTACTTCCGCAGCGTGGCCGCGGTGACACTTGGCTGCTGCTCAGTTCAACTTAAATCTCCGTTACTCTCCCGCAACAACACCTTATTTGTTCCTCTCATTCTTGGTTATATGCGGTTCGACGAACTTGTTGCGTGCCGTTCGGCTACAACCGAACAAGTTGCGTAGGTGTTTTGTGCATTTCGAGGGCTCTTTGCTCATTGTCAGCAAATGCCGTTTGTACCGTTATTACTTATTACTACTAATGGAGTTTGATAATAATTTTTTTTGGTGGCTGCCCTACTCATTAGCTGCGCACTTTTTTCACGCTAGGTAGCGGCGTAAATACACACATATCTACATATATTCATATATACCGATATATAATATGTATGCACTGGGGTAATTATAAGCGCTTGTAAGCTTTTATGTTAGATTCTCTTCAGTACGTCTCAGGTCCATTAATGTTGCGGTAAGTTGTGTTGTCAGCGCTTTCATGTCAAATACTCGCATGTAAGTGAAGTATGTCGGTATGTGCGGTTATGTTTGCATAACCTAGAAAATAATAAAAGGTTTTCCAAATGCTTAAATACATATGTACATACAGACATATATAAAAACATATGTGCACTGATTTTATATAGAAAATTAAAGAAATAATTTTACGCTTTGTTGTTTGACACAAAAAAATTTTGAATTGTGGTTTAATTTTACAAGTAATATAATGGTTTAAAATATATTGATTATTACTAAGAAATATTATTAAAAACAACAATAGTAATTTAAACTTATTAATTTTATAACTTATATTTTATTTTTTGCTTATTCGGTGGTTTACACTTTCAAAAATATCTTGTGAAAGCAGTAAGATCGTATCTTGAATAGTTTTTGAATGGCAGCGTTCTAAAGAGCGACCGCTCGCTGGTATAAACCGACATAGTTGAAACTTTAAACGCGTATTTCTCGAAACGACATTTTTCAAAATTGCAGACATCTTAACTCAATGAGATTATGACCGATCGACTTCAAATTTAAACTGAGTATTCTTCAACATATATACACTACATTAGGTCTACAACTTTGCTTCCGCCGTTTTCCAATAGACATCTCTAGGGCCAAGCACTGGTCGATTAAATCGTTTTTTTTATATCGATCTTGGACATTTGTGTCAACATTAACCCAACAAAATATTTGTAGAGATCTGTTTGCATCCCAAACTTATTCTCAACTCAAAATGTCACTTTTTGAGCCGAATTCTCAACATTTGCGGGAAATTTTGCTTTTATTTTTTAATTCCAAGAAAAGTGCAGCTGAGGCTCATCGAATGCTTTCGGATACGTACGGTGAGACTGTCCTAAGTGAAAAAAAGCCTTAAATTAAAAAAAAACGGCGGAAGCAAAGTTTGTAGACCTAATACAATGACCTACGATCTTTTTGATTGGTTGAAAATTGTCAATTTGGCATTTAAAAAGATACCATTTTTTACCTAAAAAAAACGAAATTTTTTTCAGAACTACCCCATTTTGTCAATTATTGATATTTTTCAAAAATCGTAGGTCATTATATAGGAAAAATATTTTACTTTAATAATCTTTTTGAATTTTTTTGTTTCAGCAACTCATTCCGCCGGAATCATGTCAGCAGTTTGGGAACTTTTTTTTTGGCACCTCCGAAGACAGCCTATAGCTCTGTTATTTTTTCAATATTTTAACTTCGAAACAATCGATCGAGTACTTTCTTTTAAAAGAAATTAACGAAATCGCCTAATTTTTCATGGGTTACAGTGGTATAGTCCCTTAAGTGAGGCAACAAAAAATATTATTTCACTTTTGAGCAAAGAGTTACTAACAAGAATTGATCGGTGATTTTATTTTCTAGCACATCATAGAAAGTTCAAGGAAGCATATTTATTTCATCAATTAAAGGCTTCACTTTTACAATTAATTACAACAAGTAGATTATAATATAACATAATATAGAATAGCAACGATAATTTTGCTCCTAAAACCTATCAGACGAGAATTAGTACAATGCAAGAATTTTGAAAGAAAAAACCGATGTAAGATCTTCTTTTTAAAGCTTCTAAAGAGTTAAGACTTTCAAAAGCAGTAGATACTGTAAATGCGAAGTGACACCAGGAAAAACGAAGTGTTTACACTAACAATAACCGAATTCTTGTTCACTTGACGAAATAAAATAAACAAGGGATTGGAAAATTGGCCTATTTGAATGAGATAAGTATTCACACCGATAGCAGGACAGCGATAATGGTGTTGACAACATATACCATGCGATCGAGATTGGCATAAGAATGTATGTACATCGATCAATTTCTTGATAAGATTCATATTGTTGTTAGTACTTAGTTGAATCGTGGTGAACTGGAAGGATAATGAACTTGCAAGAACAGGAACTTTTGTCTTAATATCAGCGAACAGCTTTAGAGTGCGAGCAGGCTGGCCTTCTTGCCAATTACTAATATATGGCTAAGCTCCAGTTGACTCAGTGAGCTTTGGCATAATCAGCAGTACTTCCGCGATCATGGGGTCCTTCTAGGGTTAAATCTTCCAAGCAAAAAATTGATTGTCTTGTATAGCAAGGATGATGCAGAAGGACTGCACTCAAATTGAGCTTCAAATTGAAACACGGCCCACTTTTTGGTTAAAAACCATATCTCTACAACTACTCGGCCAATTTGAACCAGAAAATTATTTCCTTTAAATCCATGATAGTACAGTTTTAAAATTGGCCAACTAAAAATCGCCATAATCGGAACATAACTTGTCAAGGCCCCTTATAACGAACATGAGGACCTTAGTGCCTAAGGCTGACTTTTTACCAACAAAATCGGTATAACTCTGAGACATCTTAATGAAATTAATAGTGCATCCTTTTCTGTTAATAATGTCTCATGGTAATGAATAAAATAGTACTTCCCCCAGATCCTATATACCAAATGTAAAGATATTCAAACAGTTGGTTCCTTATATATCGGTCTCATCATATCTTAATAAATTTTGGGGGAAGCGCATATTCTCGAGTATAGATCTGTCTTAGCCCCTACTATAAGGATTTACATTCATCAGGTATTTCATCAAAATATAAGTAATATACTTCGACCCTTTGGTCAACGCCTGTGAGCCTGACAAATTGCGAGAGTATAAAATGTTCGGTTACACCCGAACTTGGACCTTCCTTACTTGTTATTATTGTAATTTTAGACTTTTTGTCTCTTTTCTTTTGTTATATAGAATTCACGCATCAAACGGAAGTTTTATGTTAGAAAATCTTTGGCATTTCCGTCAAATTCCACACTATTATTGTTTGTAGGCCAAGCTTTAATACAACAACTTCTAGTATTTCGTGTTTCAAAATCACTATCTTTATGTCAATATGTTTTTTTCATCAAAATTTTTGTTAATTTTTGGTATCTTTTTTCCCATTTCATGCTTCAAAACATAATTAACAGGATATGAAATATTTTCTATAGCTTTTAATTTTCCACACAGACATTTGAGTACATACGTACATACATATGTACACCCATGTACTTGTAAAATAAAAGTGGCTATTTTTAGCCTCTCCTAGCCTATTTTGTCACATACGCACACACACTCGCTTAGTACTCGTACAAAAATCATGGACGTTTGGGCAAATGTGTGCGCGGAGGCTTTAATATTTATTATTGCCGCAAAAGTTAATCGATGGAAAAGTTCGTTTGCGGATATGTTTGTCATTTATTGTAAGTAGAAGAGACATTTTGGCATATTCCATAGCGTTGTCGTCGTCGTCGTCAACGGTATTGAGCACGTTGTTTATGTAACTGACAAGCTGGCAGTGCGGCAGCGGCAGCAAGTAGTAGTAAGTGAATGCTTTGAAGATGGACTGCGTGCTGAGTACATATTTTGATGGTGGTTTTCAATGAAAGCGAATTGGCAGCGCCAAATGGAGGTAAACCTAAAAATACCTTTTTACTTTGGACTCATTTTTTTACATGTGCGTGTGTATGTGTTTATGCAACTGAAAACATATCTCTTTGGTATTTCAGTTTAAAATTTACACATCAATAAATTAGAGAATTTAAGTTGTTGTAAAACCATAGTAATATTAATTATAATATAAGCCCACTTCGACTCAAAAAAAAAAATAAGTAAGGAAGGGCTAAGTCCACTGGAATAACGAAAACCATTAAATATAGTATATGGAAGCTGAGGTACTTCCTGAACCAAATTCACTCATTTTTGCATCATGCTACACTAGATCCAAAATTATTCGGTCACCTAATTTTGCTAAGTTATCTCACATAAAGCCGCATAAAGTCCACCGGAAGTTTGAATTTCTCTATATCTATATATATGGGGGGTAGGGAAGTTTTGAACTGATGTTGCCCATTTTTGACACAAATGCACGCTATTAAAATGGAACTTTCTCCACTGAATTTCTTTAAAATAAATGAGAGGCTTATAATATTTTCGGTAAATAATTAACAACAAGTTTTAGAAAAGAAACTGTTTCTATGCCGCTTTGTCAAAAGCTCCGTCAAAGTCTCCGTGTGACTTCTTCAATCTATGGTTTGAGAAAATAATACGAGCTCGTTGATATCGATATCATTGGACTTAAAATCGGCGCTGTTAGTTCTGCTTTTTCCAGACTGGATAAAGAAAAGGTCTGTTTGTGAATGAGAACAATACGAAATATCTCCTGTCTTCAACGCTTGCGCTTTACTCGCGTCTTGGCTCCCACGTCATTGTTGATAAACATAACTTTGAATTTGTATATAATTTCATCTACCATGGAACCAGTACCAACAATGTCAGCCTGAAATTTATCGCAGAATCATTCTTGCAAACAGGTGCTACTTTGGATTGAGTAGGCAATTGAAAAGTTAAGTCCTCTCTCGACGAAGTAAGACCGAACTCTTTCCCGTCCTGCTTTATGGTTCAGAAGCGTGGACAATGTCGACATCCGAATAGACGAAACTAGGAGTTTTCGAGAGAAAGCTCTTGCGAAATATTTATGAATTATTATTTAAACATTGGCAACGGCGAATACCGCAGACGATGGAAGGAAGAGATATACTATATACGAGATATACGGCGAAATTAACATAGTTCAGCGAATCAAGAAATACCGGTTACGCTTGTTAGGTCCGAATGGATGAGGACACTACAGCTATGAGAGTATACAATGCAATACCCGCTGGTGGAGACGAAGACCTCCACTCTATTGGAAAGATCAGGAGGAGAAGGGCCTGGCTGCGCTTGGCAACACCAATTGAAACAGCGAGAAGGAGGAACGAATGACACGTTGTTGTTAACGCGGATATAATCGCGTAAGTGGTATCTACGGTAGCAAAGAAGAAGAATATCTGCTTTGCAGTTCTCATATTTAATAAATACTCCATTTTTTATGTGGTTACAAATCCCACTAATGAGGGTCAAGAAATGTGCTGACTAAGCACTAAACCGCGAAAATAAAATAAATACTCGATATCGCACGTAGTACTCAATGCCACTTAGAAAGGATTGCGCTTGTCAATTAACATATCACAGCCACACACCCACACAAACCAACGGGAACCTGTGGATTACCTTGCAATACGCTTAAGTGTATGAAGAATTTGAACAACGCTAAGCAACTAAGCAATAAGCCAGTAATTAGAAGTAAACACAGCAAAATACGAACGCTAATTGGCCATCAGTTGGGTTGGAGCCGCTAATAAAAAATTAAAACAAGGAGTAATGTGTGTGTGTGTGTGTGTGAGTGCAACCACAATTTCCCATTTTAATCTTATCAAATTATAATCCACTTACTTATACACAAGTAATAAAGTAATGCCGCGAATCAAGGATAAGTACCAAAGTAAATGAACAACTTTCTAGTTATGCCAGCGCGAGGTAGATGTGGTTGTGTATGTGCGTGTGTGAGTGTTGAGGCTAAGAGAGTATAAGGAAGTGTGTCAGTGTGTGTGAGTGCGCGCTGCGAAGCAATTTCCCCATTTGAAATGCTGCTTTTTGGCCACCGCAATGCCAGAGTCATTAGGAAATGTGCCAGTTAAATGCTTTTTCGTTGCTGTTGTGGTTGTTGTTGTTGTTGCCAAACGCAACATTTTCGCGCATAATTATTATTTTTGAGGAATTTTTGTGAAATTTTCATTTATACCCCAAATACGAAATTGATTTTAGTGAGTGCGAGCATACATACATATATGTATATAGTAGAATATAGAATAGTAGAAAGTAAAAGAAGGCAGACAAACATACATACATACATACATGTACCAAGAAAGCAGTGTGAGTGTATAGGTGTATGAGTAGTATTATTTAACAGTTAAAAGACGAGCGTGCGATAGGCGTATGAATGCGAGGCTTTAAGCTCACTAATGTATGTGTCTATATAACTATGTATGTATGTATATATATAGAGTATATGTGTGTATGTATATGCGTTTGTGTGCGCATTATCCTTTCGTTTGGGTAAGTTGCGTTGAGTGAACCTATTATTAGAACTATAAATCAGCAGGAAATGAGCAAAACGCAGCGAAAGAAAAATGTTCAAACACACACACACAGCCACACACCTACATACATACACACATATATACATTACATACATTTAAACATACAAAGATTTCAAGTAGCAGCAATGACAGCAACAAAACTTTACATTCACACAATGCCAACAACAACACAACACTAGCAGCAAAAGCAGCAAGTTCAGTAGCAGCAACAGCAGTAGTGGCAGCGGCATGAGGCAGTCATAGTTGCCGCAGATTGCTATAGCGTAAAGCAGATGCGAATAGAATGGCATAGAATACTCGTAGAATATATAATGGAGTATGTTGGATAGTAAAATTGCGTGAAGTCGCGTAGCCGTGCCCGTGCGCGTCTCCAACTCTCACGCCACTTCAAAAACAAAAAAAAGAAAAGCAAAAAAGCCAGCAAGCAAGCGAGCGCTCCACAGCGCAAACCTTTGACACATACATACATACAAACATACAAACGAACACCGTACAGCGAACACTAGCATCCTTGTTGGTCTACAAACTTTTGCTGCGGTGAAGGCGCTTACATATACATATATACATGCAGAAGCTCATAAGTGCGTTTGTGTGTGTCTGTTCGTCGCGCAGCTTGAATGATAGTGTGATGAGTGGTGAAGTGTGTAAAAGAGGGGCGTCAGTTAGTGGGTTTTCAGTTTACGTTTGTCGCCGTGAGTAGTGTGCAATGGGGCGCGCAAGTGTCACGAAGACTCGTGTGTATGTGTGTGGCGCTGGCCTGTGCTGGAACATTGTGTAGCAACAGCTGGGATGTGAAAAGACGTGCTCTGAAAGCCGGCAAATGTTTAGCGGCTGTATTTACGCACACACACACACACACATATATATATGTACATGCTGTTGGCCAACAGTCGCGGCCGAGTGTGTGTTGAGCGCACTCCAAACGGCAGCGTGAGTTTGTTGGGGGGTGGAGGTGGATAGGGGAGCAGTGTTTGAATGGTTCTCTCATTGTCAAGTCATACGTTGTGTGTTAATGTGCTACGCTAAGCGCTGGTTTGGCGTTTGCGGGACACGTGGCGGACGTACAATATGTAGGCAAGTACAAGGGTGTATGCGTTATAATGAATTTGAACTTCGTTTTTATGAAATTTCTATAGCCTACAAACGGCTGCAGTGATTTTTAGAAACTATTATTATAGTTTTATTGCTACATATAATAACCAAAATTTCTCGTAGAATTAAACTGAAAATTTTAAGCTAAAAAACTTCGTATAATTTGGAGCAAAATAGAGTTATAAAAAATAATTAAAATCGCTGATTTTAGTTTATCTGTAAACTGTATACCATTCATGTAAGGAAGTAATTTTCGAATTTTCATAAATAGTTCCAAAATAATATATGGTTTAGCATGACTTCTAAATACTATTATAAAATATTAAATATATAGTATATAAATAAAGAACTACAACACTACAACGTCGACAGTTTAATCATAACTGCATATAAGATTTCCAATTTCAACGCTTATTTTTCAACATTCCATCACTTAAGCTCCAAAACTTTAAAGCACTAAATCGATTTCGGTTTTTTTTGTCAAACTGTCCCAAATTTGCTTGGCAAAATTTTGTTGATTTGGTCAAACATTCGTTGAATAGTAGAATACATTGTATTTAAACAATGAAAAAAAAAATCATTTATAATAAATGACTAGGTCGTCACTCAAAAGATTGGAGTCGGAACTATAAATTTGTATTATACTCTATATGATTTCATAATTCCATAAGACGAAAAGCCCTCTCTTTAGTCTTCAAAAAATCCACCTAAAGGACCAATTTCTATTTATGACAACTTACGTGTAAAGTTACGGCGAGAGAACCAGAAGGACTTCACTTTATTCTTACAAAAAGAAAAACCGACAATATGAGATGATTTTACAGTTTCATTTTATATGCAACTTCGAAGGTATGGATCATTACAAAATGTCCGAGTACGTGGTTAGAACCGAAGAATCAGTCTAACTAAAAGAGTATAGCTTTCTAATAGATTTCGTGTTGAGGGAAACGTCACTAAGGCGTAACTTTTCATAGTTTAAGAGAATTATATTAATGGTTTTTTAAACCAAAATTTTTAAAAGTAATTAAGATAAAAAAATAGATTTCATTATTGTTGAGTTTGTGGCCCTATGCTCCTTGCAGGAGTAGCAGTAACAAATATATACATATTAATGAGAAAACTTCGCTAATTTGTTAAGGCATGCTCGTTAAAACATAATATATAAATTATTTATTAATTTATATAAATTTCCCCCTTTAGAATTTAGTGTATATCTATTTTAAGTTTGACGCCTCCAAAACATACAATTAAATATTCTCGCAAACAAGAAAGGGTTAAGCATATTAATTTTAATCGTATGCATTAGAACATAAAATGTAAAAATGTGGTAATTAATAAATAAATAAACAATAAAATAAAATAAAATAAAATAATAAATAAAATTTAAAAATAGTTTAAAATTAAAAATAATTGCAAAAAAGTATAATAATTTAATGAATCTTAAAAAAATAAATCAACAATTGAAACTATTTACAATGCAAAATTAGTTGATTTTCATTTAAAATTTTTAAGTTTACAAATTGAAAATTATTTCCATCTTAAAAAACTGTTTAATAACCTTCGCTAATTTATTTATAAAAAAAAAATAAATTTATCAATTAACATTTAAAATTTAAAAAAATATAGGCTTGTTTTTTAATTAAATAAAATATTTTTTTTTAATATTATATCGGAACTAAATTAGTATTTGAAGTACATACATATTTTTTTAACACAGAAGCTTGATTTTTTGCACGATAATAAATGTTATATTATCAAGAAGAACTGATAGTCCGAATTGGATATCTTGAATATTCTTTTATTGAGAATTGTTGTTTAAATTATGAATTTTTCCACCAATATTTGGTATTAGAAAATAAATAAATGGTTTGTCTTACAATTTTAAAAGGCTAAAGAAATATAAATTAATTTTTTAATATATTTTTTACTACTAGAAAATATTTTTTTTTATAAAAGTAACAAAAAAAGAAAAAGAAAAAAAATCATCTTGATGATCCTAGTTGATTGTTGTTGTTTTAGTAAAACTTTCTATAAATTATTATAATACTTCTTGATAGGTTTGAAATCCGTCTTTGAAACTCAATTCAAAGAGTATGCCACTTAAAAATTCTGAATTACAAAAAATAAAAAATAGTACCCCTCTTATCACCATTTACTGTATAATGGATTATTCGAAATTTCTAGAAACGCTGCAGTTAACATGCAAGCAAGATGATTTAAGATCTTTTAAGAATCTGTACTACGTCTGAAAGCGAAATTTGAACTATTTACAAAAACAAATATGAGACATTGGGAGACAGACAGAAAATACACAATAAATTGCCAAGGTAAAAGTCAAATAAAAATTGTACAATGAAATACTGTTAATTTAAACTATTAATTAAAAAATAATAATTAGTTCATAATTTAACTAATGATAAACCTTTACTGCATTTTCCAAACCAGTTAAAGGAAGTAGTAATTTTTAATTTTATTGCTTAAATCGTGCGAATCCACGTAATTAATAATCCACGTAAGGGTATAAAATTTATTAGAAAAGCAACTGTGACGAATAGAAACCGACTGCTAAGGCGTTAGCTACCGACCCCTCCCGTTTTGCACATTTTTTTTTCATTTTTTTGCGATTCTCGCTAGTTTCTTTTATTTTTGTTTTACCTTACTCATTTAATGCCTACGCCATTTGCAGATGAGTTTTTCAATGATAGTACTGTTATGATTTATGATAAAATTACAAACAACACAAACAACTTTTATGAGTTTATGTACAATAATTGCTTTACCTACATTTGCACATATAAATGACAATATTTAAAGGCATTTTATTGCAGAGGCACATACCCGTAATTTCAATATGTTTTAAGCGTTCACTGGCTCCGCGAACGTCGCTCGACGCCGAGCACAGGGCACAGCACTGGCACTTGCAGGCACAGAGGCACAGGAAACACGCGTATGCGCTACTAGTGATAACACCGAGCACTGCACGCCCTGACCGGCACGCAAAGCTTGGCACTGGCACTGGCACAGCGGTCGCTATGTATTGGCGTACGTTGGTACACTGGGCTGCTCCCGAGCTGCTGCTGCTGCCTGTGTAGTGTATGTGGGGCTAGTTGGAAGCACGTTTTCCACGTTTCAATGGCGTTAAATATGCGAACTGCGAAACGGAAGCGTACGCACCGTTACTTTTTCACACGCCTCGCGCACCTGTGCCCTCGGGTACACGTTTACGTTGTTCTTCTTTTTTTCTCGCAAATTTTCTAATTTTTTTTTTATTCTAAATATGATTGCACACTTAGTTGTGAAACACACTCGGCAAGCAATCACAACAACAACACTTTTCGGCACACAATCACACTCTTCGATTATTTAAAACGAAAGAAAAAAAGATTTCATTAAAAAATGCTCGTTTTATTACAGTTGCCTTCTGCTGAGGTTTATTTTGTATGATTTTTATATGGTTCTTCTTATAATTTTGTATTTAATAAAAAATACTTTTTGCACTTTTGTCTTTCTCGGCGTTCGGTTAAAAAATTAAAACCTCACCTTCCAACTAAAATCAGTAACTGCGAGGCAAAATTCTTGTCGGTCTTGTCGATGCCTGCGAGTTGGAAATCATAGGCCATAGCTATCGCCACAAGGCGTTTCATCTGAGTCGGAGCGCATATGCACGAAGTGAAGCCAGCGAGAGAGTGTAAGGCTAGTGTGGCGTTTGTGGGGGCGGCGGAAAGTGTTCGATGTTGTTCGAAAGGATGCTGTGTGGAGCAGGCTGATGTTTGGAGCTTGGATACAACATGTATGAATACAGGACTCTGTGCATACAAAAACAACAAAAGTCTATCCCAACATATGATTTGCACTTTCTTGCAAACATCTATCATTTAAAAGATAGTTTTTTTATAAATTTATTTATAAATTTAATTTTAAATTTTTTAAATAAAATTAATTTTTTAAATAAATTAAAATTTTTTGAAATTAAATTTCCAAATTAATATGGTTAATTTTACATAAAAAATAATATTTATCAATTTATTATATTTTCAAATACCAGATTAAGCAAAAACTCTTACTTTGGCACAACGAAAACAAAAATTTTAATATTTTAATAATAATAGCGTTATTAATATTTTTATTATTAATTAATTCAATTCAACTTTTATTCTCTGTAAATTGATTAATTTACTTCGTTCTAGTTTATTATACCAAGAAAAAGCTAATAAAAAGCAGAAATACATCAACTTTTCAATTAAAACAACTTTCTCTGGTCTGGCAACAATTGGTCATACTATTGCGCACCGCGTATTCTTCTTCTTCTCCGCCCTCAGCTACCCAACAGCTGTTCGCTGTCAAATGTAAATTGTTGAAAGCGCAAATTCTTATTTGAACGCGAAAGTGTTTGAATTTTGTTTAGATTTGCAGAGTTTTTAATAACATAATACAAGTAAAAGTACTTTAATTACATGACGGGGGATAGTGAAATGCGAAACGACAGCCCCGATGATAATACAGACGATGGTGTTATTGATGTAGCACATTATCGTAAGTTAATGAAAATGTTCATTGATATGGTAAGCGAAATTAAAAGTTAAAATATTTAACAAACTTATTAAATAGTTTTTACTCTCGTAGCGGCGTTACCAAACGGCACTCTTTTGGGCTGAGAAAGTGTGTATACTCAGTCAAAATGATCCCAAAGATATTTATTGCCAAGCGCATTGCATGTTTCTGCTGAAGGAATATCATCGTGCGGCACATCTTATACGTCGTTTTGAATTGGAAAAGTCACACGTATCCAGTTATAATTTATTATTAGAAAGCTTATATGAGGCGAAGGAACTCAATGAAGCAGTTAGTGTTATAAATAACATAGACATTGAGTTTTTGGCTTCGTCATTGATAAGTCAACCACTAGACAGCGCTGCCGTGGACTGTCATTCCACATTAAATGCGGAGGAGGCGAATAAGAATGTATGCACAACTTAAAAGAGTACTTCATATAATTTTTTATTGTTTAATTTCTTTGTTGTTTTTTTTTTAGGAAGTAATGGCTTCGATTAGTTTTATGAAAGGAAAAATCTATGAAGCTTTAGATAATCGCGGTTTGGCCATGGATTACTATGTGCAGGCGCTGCATAAGTCGGTGTATTGCTTTGAAGCGCTAGAAGCTTTGGTACAGCATGAAATGCTTATGGCTTGGGAAGGTAATATACTTCATGTAATTCTATCTGCTAGTTAATAATAATAATTATAAACAAACTAATTTGTTTAGAAAAGGAATTAATGCAACATTTGCCACTTGCACAACACTCAAGTGAGACTGATGCCAAGTTTATCAAAAAACTGTACGAGTCAAAGTTAAAGAAATACTATGAAACCATCGATCCTGTAAGTAGCAAATATTTTTATTGAATTATTTTCATTTTTAATGCCATTGCATTTGTATAGTCCACAGGTGATCAAACAATTAAAGATTTGAGTGAGAAAATTAAGAAAACTCTTTCATCTGATGCGCAACTACATAAAAATATACTCTCAAAATATATGACGCCGCAAATTATGTCGCCAGCAAATAAGTATATGTTAAACATTTTGAATACACTATAAGTAAAAGTAATGTGCAACATTTTTTAAAGAGTGCTTGCAGATCTCAAAAACAATCCGTTCTCCTTGCAAATCAGTCTGACTCGCGCATCATCTCTAATGAATGAGTCGAATAGGTCACACGTAGAAACACCCGGCCGTGATCACACTAAAGAGGCTGATAATAAAAATATTCTATCACTTACTACTTGCTTAAGTCGCATACAAAGAAGCACTGATATGATGGCTGCTGAAGCTGAGAAACTATTTTATGATTGCGAATATAAGAAGAGTTATAAGATCCTACAAGAGTAAGTAGAAAAACTAGTTTAAAATGTCCGTGTGTCTTATGGCAATACATATGTTTTTTTCCACAGATTATTGAAGGCGGATCCTTATCACAATGCTGGTTTAACACTGCAAATTGGCTGCTTGGTCGAGTTTGGTGATTATAACAGTAAGTTATATTTTAAACAAATTTATAATTGTTATTAATTCAATATTTCTAAATTTTTTATGCACGCTTTTGCACAGAACTTTTTTACGTTGCGCACAAACTGGTTGATCGATATCCCGACAAAGCCATTTCGTGGTACGCAGTTGGTTGTTATTACGATTTGATTGGTAAGAGCGATCCGGCGCGTAGGTATTTGTCAAAAGCAACCGCACTTGATCGTCTATATGGACCCGCATGGTTGGCTTATGGACATTCCTTTGCCAAAGAGAATGAACATGATCAGGTTAGAAGATTTTCTAATGGTCTTTAAGAATTAAATAGTATTTCGATTTTAAACCCAACAGGCAATGGCGGCTTATTTCAAAGCAACTCAACTCATGCGTGGTTGCCATCTGCCACTGCTCTACATAGGTGTTGAATGTGGTTTGACGAAAAATCTCGAGCTGGCTGAGAAATTTTTCTATCAAGCCATGTCTATTGCTCCACTAGATGTGTTCGTATTGCATGAGTTGGGCGTAATCAAATATGAATACGAATAGTAAGTCAATAAATATTAAATCTTTAAAACTTGAACATAAAAAATATATTTCTCTATAACAGCTACAAGAGTGCTGAAGAAGTATTTCTGCGTACAGCTGAAATTGTTAGAGCACGCGCTAAGGAAAATAAGGAGGAACTGTCGGCGCGTTGGGAACCGCTCTTCAATAATTTAGGCCACTGCTGTCGCAAGCGTAAGAAGTACAAGGAAGCGCTAACCTATCATCAATATGTACGCATATATTAAGTTTACTTAAACTTACTTCTGCTTAATATATATCTTTTATTTTTTATTTTAATGCAGGCGCTTTTACTCAAACCACAAAGCCCACACACATACACAGCTATGGGTTTCGTTTATGCACTAATGGGTAATCTCGAAGAGGCCATTATCTACTTTCATAAAAGTTTGGCCATCAATCGTGATTGTATTGTGACAACAACTATTTTGAAGACTTGCATTGAAGATGTCATGAATGATGATGCCATTATTGAAGATATATGTGGTCGAGATTTTAGTGGCACTACTTCATCGTCATCATCTTCATCAAAGTCTGCATCTAAACGTTTGCCAACAATTGAAGAGTCGCCAGCGAAGTTTAATTGCATGAAATTGAAATTTGATGAGGAGGATAGTACAACAAATCCGCCAGACAAGTCTGATAGTAATGTTGTAATGGATATTAGTATGGATTTGTAAACAATAAATGTGCGAATGCAAAGATTCAAAGATATTTCGTATTATTGATGAGCAAGGAATAGTATGAATAGTTTTTAGATCTTATAATTCCCATATTTAGGCATTCAAGTGTCAACGTTATTGGTTCGTTCATAATAATATATGCAGGAGTTTGAGGACGGTATGCTGTTCATAACGTTTTAAATATTCATATGTGCATATGTATATGTGGTTTGGGAGTAAGCACACCAGCTAGCACCCACTGCTGTCAATTTGTTATTCAACATTACACGTACCTCTATTTAATCACCTTTCATATGTTGAATTGACAGTATTTCCGTTGCCAATAATCGATACACATTAATAAGACTCCTAAAGCACAAATTCACACAAACAATTTTCATTTCAGCCCGGAAGTCTTAGCTCATTGCATTGAAACATTTCAGCATTAAATAATATCAAAACACTTCACTACCACAAATTTTGCTTTTCTTGAGCTATATGCAAATAGAACTGCATCACTTTGCTTAAAACATTTAATTTTTTATGCATATTTTATGATTTTCACTGATTTTGCACGCACGATTCGGAAATAGATGCGCGACTCTTGAAATGGCGGCGGAAACTGGAATATACAGTTAGACAAACAGTGTTGCCAGTGTGTCGGAATAAAAAAAGCTCATATAGCTTTCGCATAATCACAATTTTAAAGAGTGGGTATTCTATATTATAGTATTGTTATTGCAAATGCAACGGAATGTCATTTCCGCCGCCATTTCAAGAGTTGTGCAAATGCTTCCGACGCGCTACAGAAAACTTTATGAAAATTGTGATTTTAATGATTAAAATTAATAGAAATAAAGTAAATCGTAGTTAATAGAGAAGTGTTGATTGTTTTCAGTGAAAATATGAGTATTACTAACATATATATATGTATATTTCATTGCCCAACAGATGCATGCAGTGAATGTGAGTACTAAGCGTAGACACAGAAAAGATTCTTTTAGTGTTTTTGTGTGTAAAAGACTAATTAATACTTAATAACTGCAGTATCGTGGAATTTATAATAATATTAACATGTAAGAAGGTGAGTCATCTTTAAATATACAAAACATACTTATATAAATTTTAGAAAGATAGTTAGAAAAGGAGCTCTGCTTGCAAACTAGCTGGCGGCAGCGCTGCACTGCTGTCATGCAGTTGGTTTCTAAACTGTTGTGTATGTTCCTAGAAAATATTGTGAAGCCCATGGATTATTCAATTGCTGAAATGCAACATTTTGAAGTTCATTATTCTTTATAAATCTTTATAATTGGCGTTTTAATACAAAATTTAATTGTAGAATAATTGTGTTTAATAGAATAAGACCAGTATAGAATTAAAAAAAAAATTATAAAATGTATTGCTAATTTCGATAAAAAAATAACTTTTTTTAAGTCCGCCATTTTTCTGAACATTAATGTAATGTTTTAAAAAGTTAGTTACGAAGATTTGGATAGTAGCCGCCAATTTGTATAAAAATTCCAGTATACATACAATCTCTTATATACTCAAATACATTTTTATTAAAGTGTGAGAGAATATGTTCTTTTTCACTTACTCGTAGAATATGTTGTCAAAGTTATAGATAGGTTATAAACTTAGTTAAAACAAATATAAAGAGAAGAATAATATATGAAAAATGTGTTTAAACTCAAAGTATAAAAATTCACTGCTGATCTTGGACGACAAAATTTTGCTTAATAGCTCGGAGAATGTGGATGATATCGAAAAATCAACCAAAATAGTATATTTTCAAACATATATATTTTATATCTTAAATCCACCAAATTTTTATAAATAAAATATATACTCTATCCGCCTTTGTTTGTTTATTCATTATCTAAACTAAAACAATGAATCCAACCATTTGATTAATATTGGTAAAATAATATTAAGTTTTAACTACATATATCATTTATATAAAAAGGCGTACCGATCGAACTGATTATATTATTTTTTGGTTGGTGTGAACAAGATTTCAATAATTTTTGGTTAAAAGCAGCCGCATTTCAGTTCGTGATATCAAATTTCTAGTAATTTCAAATATTATTCCCCATATATGTACCCCTTAAACGGATTTTCAAACTTCCGGTGGACTTCATGCCGCATATATCGGCTAATATGTGAGATATCTTATCAAAATTAAGTGAAGGTATAATCTTGGATATAATGTAACTTGGTGGCAAATATAGTTGAAATCGATCCAGGAATTACCATAGTCCCCATATATTTTATATGATGATTTTCGTTGTTCTAGTGGACTTTATGCCGAATAAACAAGTCGAATTATATACGTAGGTTATATAAGTTGCTATGGTAGCGGTATATCTTATATCCCTTAAGGACAAATAAGAGCTTTTGAGGCTTTCGAAAATAGTTGGTCTAGTAAAAAGAAATCCGTTATTTTTCAAAGAGATGATTTTAGTAATTTGTATCTCGCATTGTATAAGTGCATGTTTCTGATGTGAGGCTCGAAGTATGGCTGTCACACGAATTTACGCGTAACTTCAAAGACCGAATTTCCATCTGCGAATCGCTTCTGAATCGCAACAAAATGGATGCATTTCTTAAGTGGATACTTACTGTTGATGAAAAGTGGTCCAGTTATGAAAACGTCACGCGGAAATGGTCGCATAAAACTGGCAGTGATCGGGTCAAGAAGGTTTTGTTTTATGATTGGTGCTTTAGGTGGAGAATAATTTATTTTGAGCTACCCCTAAAACAGCCAAAAGTAATTCGAACTGCCGGCAATGGAACCGACTGAAGGATTGCCCTAAAGCGGTCAGGCAATAGGTAATGAGTTGTATGTCATCAGGATAACGACAGGCCGCACGTATTAATAGTAACTCGGCAGCTTGATTAGAAGGTCCTTTTGCATCCACATTATTGTTCAGATCAGATGAGAAAAATATCGAAAAATAAACCAAAATGTTTTATTCTCAAACATATATTCGGTTTACCGAATTTCACTATAGTAGAGAATAATAACTAAATGTTATACTTTAGATTATGAAAGGTGTCATCGGGAATTTTAGTTAGTAACAACATGCAAACAACATGACTTAAAAATAAACAAGTAAGGAACGGCTAAGTTCGGGTGTAACCGAACATTTTATACTCTCGCAATTTATTTATTTAACTTTATTTATATTATATAATACACAATTTGACCCACATATTCGTCATATATATTGTATAAAGTCCATTGAAAGTTGGAAACCATAATATTAGGTTAGAAGCACCGAGGTCCTCGTGTTCGATATATGGGGCCTTAAAAACCTATGGTCCGATTTCGGCGATTTTTAGAATGGGACTGCCACACTATTAACATAGTATTTGTGCAAAGTTCTGCACCGATATCTTCACTAGTACTTACTTTATATATTGTAAAGTAAACGATTCGGATTGTCTTCAAAGTTCTGGTATATAGGATGTAGGCGTGGTTGTGAAGCGATTTGGCCTATTTTCACAACATATCATTGGGATGTAAGGAAACTATTACAAACCAAGTTTCATTGCAATCGGTCGAGTAGTTCCTGAGATATGATTTTTGACCCATAAGTGGGCGATGCCACGTCCATTTTCCATTTTGTAAAAAAGTCTGAGTGTAGCTTCCATCTGCCATTTCTTATGTGAAATTTAGTGTTTCTGGCGTTTTTCGTTAGTGAATTAACCCACTTTTAGTAGTTTTCAACATAATCTTTGTATGGAAGGTGGGCGTGGTTACAATCCGATTTCCTCCATTTTTGGACTGTATAAGGTAGTACCTAAAATAAACGATTCTAGAAAGTTTCCTTGATATAGCTTTAGTAGTTTGCGAGATATGTACAAAAAACTTAGTAGGGGGAGAGGCAACGCCCACCTCCCAAAAAAAATTACATCCAAATATGCCCCTTCATAGTGCGATACTTCATACCAAATTTTATTTCCATAGCTTTATTTATGGCTTAGTTATGGCGCTTTATGTGTTTTCGGTTTTCGCCATTTTGTGGGCGTTTTCGAAAGCAACCTATGGTGCCAAGAAATAAGTGTGCCAAGTTTCATCAAGGTATCTTAATTTTTACTCAAGTTACAGCTTGCACAGACGGACGGACGGACGGACGGACGGACAGACAGACATTCGGATTTGAACTCCACTCTTCACCCTGATCACTTTGGTATATATAACCCTATATCTAACTCGTTTAGTTTTGGGTGTTACAAACAACCGTTATGTGAACAAAACTATAATACTCTCTTTAGCAACATTTGTTGCGAGAGTATAAAAATTGTTAATGCTATTCATTTTAATTTATAACCTATGGATATGATAAGGATCTTTCAGAAAAGTAAATTTTACACTGTACGTTCAGATAATAGAGATCCTTAGTACCAGCTAATGCTGCTATTTTTTTTTCATACCCCATATTTCTGAATTGAAATAGACTCTTCTAATATGGAGACTAGCACTAATTTGTCTCTATTATTTTAGAATTTTTATATTACTCATAGCATCGCTATTTTATGAAATTTTATTTTTTTATTGTCGATTAAACAACAAAAAATATACAGTTCTAAGAAAATATATGTATATCTGTGACTTAGCCACAGACTTTGTCATCGTTTTTAGCGTGTATTCTAAATATTAATCGGATTTCCCAAAAAACTCAAGAACACATGTTTTTTGATCGTTGTGAAATTTCAATATTTTTTTTTTGGTTTTAAATTTGTGATTAAATATTTGCTAATTTGAATTAAATAGATTACAATTAGCTAATAAATATTTGCATGCAATTAAATTTATAAGACACTTCAAACATTAAACACATATGCATGCCGAATAGTCTTGGGTAAACATACTCACTTTATGATACATACTACATAACCACTGACCTATCAACACCCTTTCCACTCTAAATCACAACTCATTGCCAAGTCAAAATAAAACTTTTTTAAGTTTTACCCCGCTTATCGGGCATTTCGAACGCCAAAGTCAAAGTCGACATCTTCAAAACATAAAAACCACATTAATATCGTCAAAAGTCATGGTACTTTCATATACATACACATGTGCATATTTGAACTAGGAGCATGAATGGGTTTATAGCCGTTGCCGGCAAAGTATAACCAAAATATTTGAATAACACTAACGCTAGGCGACGTTGAGCAAATAAGAGTTCTAATGTACAAGCATTTGCCGGCTTTTTCACGGCGAACAAGCGGCTGAACCAACAACACACCGAGAAGGTCTTAGGCGAAACGCCGATAAGCTTTCGACTTGTTGTTGTTGCTGCCGGAAAAAGAAAGGTACTCGGCATAACGACTACCGTTACGGTTAAAAGTACATACTGTCGCACATTCGCTTATGCGAATTTATGATACATAAATTTATGGCCGATAAGAGTCGACGTAGCGTAATTCTTAAACCAAAGTGAGTGTATGGACGGAAGAACTCTGACGGCTCACACACTTTTAGAGTATATAAACCAAAGCTCTGCAGTAGTATGAGCACAGTTCGAAGACAGCGTTCTTAAGAGCGACATAAAGTGTAAGCAAAGCTAACTAAACACCACAAACCACCTCGAAGGATATTACCTAACTTACAGTTGACTATTGAATACTTATTTTAACGCCTTCCTCTGAAACAATGGCAAAGCACCAAAAAGCTTTACTCTTCGCGCTCGCGCTTTTCTGCCATCTAATGCTGCAACTCCAAGCTTCGCCGCTGCTTGGCACAGCCACCTACTATGATGACGATGCTGATGACACGGAGGTACTGGAAATCGATTTGAATAGCATTGATGAACTCGGCGAAGGCAGCGAAGAACCGAAAGATGTAATCGATTTGAGTTTCTATGGCAACGCGCTCTATGGCACACCCGACAATGAAGTGACAGCACAATTGGTGGCTAACTACACAGCCGAAGAGTCACCGGTTAATCCTGAGGAGTTGGGTTCCTACCTGGAGGGCGACATTCTTGTGCCCATTGGCAAGGTGTCTACCAGAAATGGCATTACCACACCCAGCTCACGCTGGCCTAACGGTGTTGTGCCGTACGAAATACGCGGTAATTTCAATACACGCGACATGTCCACCATCGAGCATGCGATGGAGGAGTATCATCGTCGTACTTGCATACGTTTTGTAAGGCGCAGTAGTGAAAATGATTACATTTCAATTGTGAGTGGCAATTCGGGTTGTTGGTCATCGGTTGGACGTGTAGGCGGCAAGCAAGAGGTGAATCTGCAATCACCCGGTTGTCTCACCAAACCCGGCACTGCAATGCATGAGCTCATGCATGCACTGGGTTTCCTACACGAACAGAACCGACAGGAACGTGACTCATATGTGGATATAATGATGGAGAATGTGCAACCATCGGCAGTGTCGAATTTCGAGAAGGCTCAACAGACCGTTGCTTTTGGTGTACCCTACGATTATGGCAGTGTGATGCATTATTCGGCGAATGCTTTCTCGCGTAACGGTCGTCCGACCATCGTGGCTGTGGTGAGTATGTGTGGTGAATCAGTGTTGTTTAACAAGTGAAAGAATTTAGGGTTCAAGTGGTGAAAATTTCCGATTGGGGAAGTGTCGGGGAAATCACTTGTAAATATTATTGTTCGACAAAGTCCACTGTCTGCAATTTTGATATTATTGAACTAATGGACTCTCTGATAAATGGTGCATATAGGTTACACGTCTATGGAAAGGACGAAACCTTGTATAAATGACAGCTTAACTTTGCTTTAATGCTTTGCTCATAAGCATTCTATCTCGACTTCTTGGACTACCTCAAAACATTTAAATTAATTTCCTTATATAAACACTCTAGAAGCATCAAGCTTCATATCCCTCTGGGGTTCACACAGGGGTTTATACCAAAAAAGACACACAAAATAAATATCTACTTAACACCATTATCATTCACTGTGACGTACGGAGATATCATATCTCAAAACAGATCACACATACCGTATATACAGTTAAAAATAAATAAATATAAACACAGAGAGGCGTCAGCACACTTTTGGCACTTGAACAAGGTCGTTTACTATTTATTAAACGATTAGTTGAAAATTCCCAGCGTGTGAAGGTTCCACAACATTTGGTTCAATAAACCGGCGTCTGGTGACTGTAACATGAAAAAGTGCGCGCGACTTGCGTGGCAGCTGTTTTAGACGACCTTACTTAAACATTTAATTACAGAGAGGCATGTCAACTTACAGCATTGCTGATAAACTTCCGCGTTTACATAACTGTTGATATAACACTTTTATATATAGATTTTACACCACTGACACATTTATTTACTTATTATGTCCCCCCCAAGCAACCGGGTGGCAGTCAACGTATGGGTCAACGTGAAGGCTTCTCAACCTACGACATTGAAAAGTTGAATAAAATGTACAACTGCAATGGACCAGCCATTGGTGGTGGTGGATTTGGTGCTGGTGGTATTGGTATGGGCGCCATTCCGCCAGCTCCAGCACCTGTTGCAGTGCCGGCGCCAGCTCCGGTTCCCGCGCAGCCAGCTCCAGGTGGAAATCCAAATTTGATCGGCAGTTTTCTTGGTGGTCTTATTAGCGGTTTGGGACTGGGCGAAGAGCTCAACCAGGCTGATCTGACAACGGAGACAAATAATGAGATTTAAAAGGATAAATTGCAACGAATCAAGCGATGACGGAAACACATCCCAACGAAAGCATAAGTTACATACAATTAGCTCAATGATCATTACTCTAGTTTAAAAACTCGAATTTCTAACTCACTCAGTATTATAATATATTTAAGAGATTACAAATAAAGCGAAAATTATATATGTATTTAAAATATTTTTGTCGTCAATTGAATTCGCGGAACTATAGCTTTTCGTTTATTTTTAACCTGATCTGATCTGATCAGTGTTTGTTCTTGAACTCAATATAAGTTAGGTTAGGTTGTTAGGTTAGGTTAGGTTAGGTGAGGTGAGGTTAGGTTAGGTTAGGTTAGGTTAGGTTGGGTTAGGTTAGGTTAGGTTAGGTTAGGTTAGGTTACGTTAAGTTAGGTTAGGTTAGATTAGGTTAGGTTAGGTTAGGTTAGGTTAGGTTAGGTTAGGTTAGGTTAGGTTACGTTAAGTTAGGTTATCTTAGATTAGGTTAGGTTAGGCTAGGTTATGTTAGTCTGTTAGGCCAATAAACCACACATGGACCAGTTTTGGTCCTTTCAAATAAATAATACATAAAAGGACTTCAGGTCCTTTGTCCATTACAAAACTGAAACCTAAGATTATACAGGTCAAGGATTACGCCTTTCTCGCATAACATACAATTAGTCGACTTTAAAAAAGCTGTACCGACTCCTATTTCTAAGCTCAATATTTCCTTTTGAAGAGACAAGTTCGACAATTTATTTTCAAAAAAATTGTTTCTATAGGAATTTATTAAATTTTAGTAAATTTTTATTTTATATACATTTTTGAATTTTATAAATTTTTTCTTTGATTTTAATTTTTACCTTATATAATTTTTATTTGTAGATTTTGGTGTTTTTTTGATTGCTTTTGATTCCTTATGATAGTTTTTGTTTTATAACATTACAATACTGTTTCCATATTTCGTTTGGCGGTCAACAAACGCGCTCGTGGAAATCGGCATGTGCTCATGCTATGCAAACGGTATTGCATTTCGGGTTGTATAATCTTATCATAAAGTTTGTGCTTAACATTTTCAATCGAGGTTAAACCAATACTCTCCGTCTCATCGATATTCAATGTATCCACTTCGGCGCACTCGGGACATTGTTGCGTTAAGACAATATCATTTAAGTCGGTTGCAAAGTCACAGAACTTTTCTATATGCTTGATCAGAAACTCATTCGAACGCTTCTTGCCACTTTTACGCTCCAACTTATAGACCATCACTAGCACACCGAATATACGCCGTTCTACAAGCTTCAGCTGACTGTGCAAATTTTGTATGTTGATCTCACGATAATCACCAATTTGCTTCTCTAGCGATTGCCAATCTGTTTTCGAGTGATCACGCACCAGCTTCAAGCCCTGAAATAGTTTTGTCAAACGTTCGTCATTCACCTCGGATGTCTTGCGTAACGCCGCGTTGTTCTTCTTTTTTTCAATCAATTGCGTCTCTAATTTCTCAATTTGGTCCACCTGATTTTCCATAGTATTGCGATTCTCCAGCTTAAGCAAATCGATATCCGCAAAAAGTCGATTGACGGCGTTATTCAACAGTGTCATGTGATAGCTCGTCTCATTGGCGTAATTAAAGTAAGAGTAGTAGAGACTTTCTTGTTCTTTAAATTTGGCGATTACATTTTTGATATCTTTCTCTTCGGTATATTGAAAGATTTTATGTAATACATTCTTGTTGACGATAAGTTTCTTTTTCAAACTCTCGCGCACATTACTACGCCGCCGATACTCCTTCGGTTGCAAGTCATCCAATTGGCGGTGTAGATTTTTGATTCTGTAAAACTGTGTGTCGTTTAATGACTCCTTCTTATTGCGACTAATGTCACGCATTTCCATTCTGCGTTGTTCCAAATCTCTACGGTGGCGCTTCTTGAAAATATCAAAACGCTCATAGAGTTCTATGTTCGAGTCGAACTGATTCAAAGCGTAATTTATCAAATCGGTCATATATTTCTTATCGCTATTTAGTGCGCGTATTAATTTGAAATAATGATCGTTGAAAATTTTACGCTCCACAATCAGTTCGGTCAGTTCTCCGCGTAATTTCTTATTCAATGCCGTCATTTTGCACTCCTGATGTATGCCCACCTCCAATTGATTCTCCTTTATTGCCAAGTGTTTGCGTGCTTTGTTCTTATTTTCTATCGATCGTGATGCGGGCACAGTGTGACGATTCAAATCGTAGATTAAACGCGATAGGCGTCCCAACTCACGTTGTATATTCGAAATGCCCGTTTTCAGATAGTGTATATCATCCGCCAATCTCTCTTCACAGGTAATGTGGCACTTGATGGTTTTCAAATTGGACGCACTCTTTTTTCTGTATTGTGAACCCATGGCCGTCCACATTCTCACCTTGATGTCGGCCTTTTCTTTAAGCAATTTGTCGGTGCCTTTATTCATATTATCCTCCATGATTTGATTGCGTCGAAAGTTTTTCAGTCGCGCAGCTAAGGCACGTCTATAGTCGCTTTGCCGCTTAGCGACGTCTTGCAGCTTGTACATGTGATCCCTCAAAAAGGACGATTTCACATCGAGCGTCGTCATTGTGATGGTCAAATTGAATTTATTTTTAACCAAATATTTAATGAATTTGTGGAAAAAATTAGTTAAGAGATTACATAAAAAATTAAATAGAATTTTCTCTTTAAAATGCGTCCAACCAGCCCAAAATTTCAAACTAAAATGTTGAATTTTTTTGACAGTGTCAGAAGGCACTTCACAAAAAATGTGACTAGACGTCTAGGTCACAATGTATTGTAACTGTAAATCACAGTAAAATTGTTTCTTAATGTACCAACTCTTGATACGTGTTGGTTTCTACCACTATTGGTTTGTACTTTTATACGTAACCAGGGTCTAGCAGTACAGACCTACACGTGGATTGCAGGTCACATTCTTATTTAGTATAAAGGGATGTTAGATCTTAGTATAAAAACAAGTAAGGAAAGGCTAAGTTCGGGTGCAACCGAACATTTTATACTTTCTCAATTTATTAATGCAATTTTATGAAGATAACACAATTCGACCCATATATTCTGCATACAATTCAATAGAATAACGAAAATCATCATAAATCGTATATGGAGACTGAGGTAATTCCTGAACCGATTTCACTCGTTTTCACCACCAAGATACAATATATCGAAGACTATACGCTCACTTAATTTTATACTACCTATAATTAGGTATATGGGATCTGGGGGAAGTTATGACCCGATTTTAACCACTTTTGGTACATAGAAAAAATTCAGAGGGAATGAATTACATTAAAATATCTGAGAGATTTACCTATATTTTCGGTGAAAAATTATTTTAGGCACCGAGTTCATCATATTCGATATATGGGGCCTTGAAAATTCATGGTCCGATTTTGACAATTTCCACAAGTGGTGTCACAGCTCAAATACAGTATTTGTGTTAAGTCTGCTATCCTCATTGGTTCTTAATGTATATATTATAAAGTGAACGAATCTGAAGAATTCAAAATTGAGTTATATGGGATGGGTTGTGAACCGATTTCGCCCATATTCCACACGGGTGATCAGGGTGTCACGAAATTGTTATGTACCGAATTTCATTGAAATCGATCGAGTAGTTCTTGAGATATGGTTTTTGACCCATAAGTGAGCGACGCCACGCCCATTTTCCATTTGGTAAAAAAATCTCAGTGCAGCTTCTTTCTGACATTTGTTCTGTAAAATTTAGTGTTTCTGACGTTTTTCGTTAGTGAGTTAACGCACTTTTAGTCATTTTCAACCTAACCTTTGTATGGGAGGTGGGCTTGGTTATTATCCGCTTTCTTTGGACTGTATAAGGAAATGGCTAAAAGAAACGACTGCAGAAAGTATGGTTTATATAGCTTTATTGGTTTGCAAGATATATACAAATAACCTATTTGGGGACGGGATCACGCCCACTTAAAAAATAAGTACATCCAAATGTGCCCCTCCCTAATGCGATCCTATGTTCCAAATTTTATTTTCATAACTTTATTTATAGTTTAGTTATGACACTGTATAGGTTTTCGGCTTTCGCCATTTTCGAAAGCAACCTCCTCAGGGTGCCAAGGAATATGTGTTCCAAGTTTCATCCAGATATCTTAATTTTTACTCAAGTTATCGCTTGCACGGACAGACGGACAGACGGACGGACAGACATCCGGATTTCAAATCCACTCGTCATCCTGATCATTTATGTATATATAACCCCATATCTAACTCTTATATTTCTTGGTGACACAAACAACCGTTATGTGAACCAAACTATTATACTCTGTGCAACAGGTTGCGAGAGTTTAACAAATTATGGGATTATTCAAAAGGTCAGATCATTTTGACTACTCTTAAAGTCTGGTTTTACTATAGTAGACCTTCATAAGGTTGACCTAGATATGCTTGAATCCTTAAAAAATCCTGAAACTTAAAAATTAATATGAACTTGTGGAACAAAATTCAAGAACAGAGATAAATATTTCATTCACACTCTATCTCTCCCTCTTTCACACACTCTCAAATTTTCAGAACAGTCTCCCAACACCGATAAAATAAATAAAACACAGATTTTTTTTATAAAAAAAAGTTATTTAGGCATCAACATGTTTTCCTATTTACGAGGCTCATATTCATACCCCATCGACTACAATCAATTTAAAATCACACATCATCCAGCTAAGCATATTGTATACCATCCACATAGCACCATATTTGGTTTAAATTTGAAAACAATTGATTGCAATTGAATTCCCCACACGGGAGCAAGAGGCTTCACCAGAATTCAGGCATAACGTTTTGCGGCAAGAATGCGCGAATGCGGCAAACGACACTGACTAATGCTGTGCAAGCGATATTGCATCTCCGGTTGATTGACGCGCTCGTACAATTTCTTCAATACCGTATTCAAGCTCTGTATGCCCTCGCCACCCTCGGTGTCCTCGACGTTGGTAGCATCGGCCTCGCCACACTCGGGACACTGTTGCGTGAGCACAACCTCATCCAACGGTGTCGGACAGTCGCAGAGTTTGATCACGTCCTTGACCACATACTCACTCGAATGCTTCTTAACGCGACGCTCACGCATGTATTGTGCCACCGTTACGAAGTGTACACGCTTCTCCAGCACTTTCAAGAAGTGACGCACATTGAAGAGATTGACTTTGGTGAAATCGCCCAGCAATGCCTCGAACGACTTGCAATTGGCACGAGACTGATCCTTAATTATTTGTATGCCCTGCAGCAGTTTCTCCAAACGCGCATCGTTCTGATCGCTCAAATTGCTCAACTCTTCGTTTTTCTTCTGCTTCTCCTTTAAGCTGTTGTCAAGCTCTTCAATGGTTTCGAGTTGATTTGCCAGTGAATTGTGATTCGTGTGTTTCAGTTCGGAGATTTCATTAAACAATCGATTAACGGAATTATTTAGTAATGTCATGTGATAGCTCATTTCATTGGCGTAATTGAAGTAGGAATAGTAGAGACTCTCTTGCTCTTGGAACTTATTGATGACCGCATCCACGTTCTTCGAGTTGGTGTAATTCAATATTTTCTGCAATATTGTATTGTACAAGTCGATACGTTTACGATGTTGCTGACGGAATTTCTCACGTCTGCGATACTCTTTCGGCTGCAAGTCGTCTATAATACGCTCGCGCCCTTTACAATCCAGAAATTCGAATTTCGCATCCTCGGCCGCGCGATTGCGCATGATCCCCTGCATTTCCACCATTTTCATTTCACGATCCTTCAAATCCTTCTTCGTCAATATGTTGATCTTCTCGTAGGCGTGTATGCAACTCTCGAAGGTGGCCAACGCGTATTCGATCAGATCGATAATGTACTTCCGATCGCTATTCAACTTCTGCACCAGCTTCGTGTAGATGTCGTTGAAACTTGTGCGATGTTGCAGCAACATGATCAAATCTTCGCGCAGTTTGCTATTGATCGCCGCGAAAGCGCACTCGGTACGCACGCCCACCTCCAGCTGATTCTCCAAAATGTCCAACTTCTTGCGCATGCGCGCCACATACGTTTGATGCTGCGTGTCGGGCACCGTGCGTCGATTCAATTCGTAAACCTGTTTATTCACGCGACTAATTTCGCGCTGCAAATTCGTTATGGACTCCTTGTAATAGCGTATATCGTCGGCCAAGTGCTCCTGGCACGCGACGTGACATTGTATATTCGCGAGCGCACGATTATTCTGGCGGTTATGCGTTTCGCCGCTGGCCACCCAAATCTGTGCGCGCAGCGTGTCCTTCTCCAGATGCAATTGATCGATGGTGTTTTGGTAGCTCTGCATCATGATCGTCTCGCGGCGCGTATTTAGCTTCGTCGACAGTATCGTCTTGTATTGACGTTGTCGCCGCGAGAGGTCCTTCTGCTTTTGCCAGTAATGCTCGAGGAAGGTCTTCTTGTTAAACTCTTGACTTGTAGCTTCCGCCATGTTGTTGTCGTTGTTCTTATGAATTTCGTTAGAAAATACCTAGCTCTATGCGTATAACTTGTAAAATCACAAATTTTATGGAAAATATACTCGGGATGGTGTAAAAACTTGACTCGCGTTAAAAAAAATAAAATTCGTAAAATAAATGCTACCGTTCGCTTCTACGGCTATAAGTCGAATGAAATGTGTGAGAAAATTTTATTGACAGCTACATGAAGTTGTTGAATAATGAGCTACTCAGTTATGTAAGAGGTTTTGAAATGCCAATAGGCAACTCAAAAGTAATAAAAACTGTATAAATTATTTTCTTAATTTCATCACATATTGTTCAGTAATTGAATTTTCGACCACTATATCTCTCTATTCGAAATTCCAGCTTTTAATCATCATCGATCAACTAGAACTAGGACTAACTAGAATTTCAGGACTAACGTAAAGACTTCAACTTTTCCACTAAGGAGTCCAAATTATAGAATCTTCAATACCATTTGAAAAGAACTTAAATGTTGAAATTAAAAATAAACATTTATTTAAATAAGATATATTGAGCTCTTGTGACAGTTTGTAGATAACCTAAAAGATAAACCTCTCACTACAAACGCTTCCAATCTTGAGATAGTCCTTTTAATACCGTAACTTGGGTAATTGATGATACTAGATTACCGAAAATCGGTCTATAATTTTGATATACAGATTGATTTGACCCATTAAGAGGGCCTTCCTTGGGTTCATGTGGTCTGAGGATATCATAAAGACGTTGGAGATCAACTTTGGAGCATATGATGGTTGTGAAAACAATTCATAGCCAAATGCTTTGTATTTATTCCTTGTTTCTCTTGATTCTTTCAAACAACATGGAATAACCGATATTTTCGGCAAAAGGATATTCAGAATATAGAAAACAATTAGATTGATCTCATGGAACCATTAAAATGTGAACAAACCTGACTTCGTGTGACCCCTCAAAATGGAGGAGAAGCCCTACTCACAAAGAAGTCAAAGTAACGGAAGTGACTGCCCGACCGGAAAAGTATCTTAAAAAGCAAGTTGCTAGAGAATAAAATTTACGGAAAACACCAATTGTACAAAACCGTTTACTATTTATGAAAACTTCGGGTCGTTTCATGTCCGCTTCCTTTAAAGAACTTCCGTTTCCTTTAATCGATATCCAGTTTGAGTTGGTATCGGGATAATTTCCGGCTCCGGTTTCTTCACATCCTTCGCGATCATTTCCGTTGCCTGCATTGGTTCCTTTGACCCATGTATATATAATACATATTCACTTTTCTACATTACCACCCACTTTTAGCGGCATACTCCTGCTGTACATTTCTGGTCGCTTGGCAATGGTCGCAATTTGAAACTTTGCAAAAATCGCTGCTGCGTTGCGGTGCCCAACAAAGCAGAGAGAAAAGCAGAGCAGAGCAGTTCAAATTGAATTGTCAGAACTCTAGTAAATCTGAACCGATTTGGTGTCATATGAAAGCAATTTCACACCTATAATGTATGTATGTAAGTGATTGGCGTTGCAACCGTTTAGCCGGTTATAGCCGAATCGACGATAGTGCGCCACTTCTCTCTCTCCTTTGCAGTTCGGCGCTAGTTGGAGATCCCAAGTGTAACCAGCTCGCTCGAACAATTTCAGAGCTGGAGCATTTTCGTCCATTCGAACAACATGACCTAGCCAGTTTAGCCGCTGTCTTTTTATTCGCTGAACTATGTCAATGTCGTCTTATAAATCATACAGCTCATCATTCCATCGTCTGCGGTATTGTCGTTGCCAATGTTCTGAGGACCATAAATCTTGCGCAAAATTTTCCTCTCGAAAACTCCTAGTGTCGTCTCATCGGATGTTGACATCGTCCAAGCTTCTGCACCATAAAGCAGGACGGGAATGATAAGCGACTTGTAGAGTTTGATTTTGGTTCGTCGAGAGAGAACTTTACTGTTCAATTGCCTACTCAGTCCAAAGTAGCACCTGTTGGCAAGAGTGATTCTGCGCTGGATTTCGAGGCTGACATTGTTCGTGTTGTTGATACTGGTTCCCAGGTATACGAAATTATCTACAACTTTAAAGTTATGACTGTCAACAGTGACCTGGGAGCCAAGACGCGAATGCGCCGATGACAGGAGATATTTCGTCTTGTCCTCATTCACCTCCAGACCCTATAATACTGGCGTATTTAACTCAAATGATAGAATAATGCATCATGTCATCGGCGCATTCTTTGACCGCCATTGCTCCAAGTATGATCCTTTGTATCAATTTTTTTGGTTAACTTCATTTGGTGGGGGTGTCAATGTTGTAAGAGTATAATAATTATCAATATTCTGAAAGCAATTGTCCCACAAATTAATTGTTTTGGGGATTAAGTCTAACTTCAAAATATATAAAATCAATGTTAGTGCCTCCTCTTATAGAAACGAAGTGAACTGCTCATAGCAATGGCACCACAACCGCTTTAATATTATCAACAAATTTTACTAGAGACTAAAATTAAATAAAATAATTAAAATTTTTTATTTTTTTTTTTGAAATTTGAGCATTTATTTATATCTTTTTAATTATTGGGTTTTGTATTTCATAATAATTAGTTAATGGCTAATTAAATTAAGCATTTAAGACAACTATACATAGTTACAGTAATTGTAATTGTAATAATAATTATAATAAATTTAATTTCTGCACAAAACTTTTTACAGTTAAAACATTAACACATTTTTGTTTCATTGCACATATCCATAGATATGCACTGCACAATGTGGTTAAATTTATAAAACCATTATTTAAATAATGCTTAATACTTACAACTAGTTTATTGCTATTCAGATATACATTTACATTTTAGAGTTTAACTTATTTGCAGTAGTAGTACCTCCGACTACTTACGAGATAATAGTATAAAACATATGTATGTATTTGTGTGTATGTGTAAAGTAAGTAAAGTAAAGCAAAAATGAAAATATATATAATATATTATATATATGTAAGTATGTATAAGTAAAATGCTGTAAACATGCGGAAGCACTCATATTGAAAATGAAAAGCAGTAACTTTTTAGCCTTTAAAGCGTTTGTTATTCATATTGTTTTGTAACTTTTAAAAGTTAACTTTTTTATATTACTGTTATTTAATAAAATAAAAATGTAATCACAATGTGTGCTTATGATGTTTTGATTTTTTTTTATTAATTAATTAATTTTTTTTGTTTCCTTTCATTTCGTACACATCGCTGCTTTTCTATGTATTTATTAACATTAAAAAGAAACAAATATTTTTACAGCTATTTTTGCTGCCGCGCAGCTTCATTTACGGTACTGGGGTTCAAATGTGATGGTTGTGCAATAGCTTATAAATTTGGTGTTGCGCTAATTCTTTTACAAAATTACTTTGCACCGCTTTTTTTATTAGTTAATAAAATTTATTACTACATACATTATATTCATTGTATCAAAGTTTTCTTTTCGTATATGGCAATTTTGAGTACAAATATCAAAGCACGTGAGAATTTCGTTTTTCATTTTTATTAATTGGGGTATAGTTTTAATTGCACATGTTGCAAATTAATTTATATATACACATGCCGCTTTGTTTCGAATCATGTGTTTGGTTACTTATTTTAAAGCTGATTATGTCAGTTAATTTTGATTTAATGAACTTGCAAGATGATTTTTTGTGTTTTATTTTTATTAAATAGTTGCTCAATTTTTTTTTACTATTATTTAAATTGAAATTAGTTAAGGCTTTTTGTTGTTGTTAATTTTTTTTTTGAATTATTATTTTTGAAAATGTTCATTAAAACTTATTTATTTTGTTTTATTTATTTAATTTACTATTAATGATTAATTGTTTTCATTTTATTTTATGTTATTTTGTTTTATTTTTTTTTATTTTATTTGTTTTATTTTATTTTATTTTATTTTATTTTATTTGGTTTTGTTTTATTTTATATTTTTTATTTTACTTTTTTATGTTATTTTATATTATTTTATTTTATTTTATTTTATATTTATTTTTTTTTATTTAATTTAATTTTATTTAATTTTAATTTATTTTATACTTTTTTATTTTATTTTATTTTATTTTATTTATTTATTTTTATTTTATTTTATATTTATTTTTCTTAATTTAATTTAATTTATTTTATTTTATTTTATTTTTATATTTTTTAAAATTGTTTTTCTCTGACTCAAAATGTATTTATTTTTCAACTTTTAATAAACTAAATTTTTATTTGTATTTTTTAGCAACTTTCTGAAAGTATAATCTATTAAATTAAACTTAACACATATGAAAATTTGCGCTTTAGAAACATACTAGGCACTAAAAAACTTATATATTTTTGATTTTTGTATACTCAAACACACGCATTTTCATATTTATATATTTATACAACATTTTAATGATTTTTAATTAATTTTTAATTCCTAATAGCTACTTAATTAAAAAAAGTAACATTAAAATTTAATTTTCGTTTCTCACTAAATATTTGAAATATTTAAAATATAGTATTATGAGTACGCGTTATGTAATAATGTAAAACTGTTGTGCAAACTTAAAATTAAGATCACGATTATTAGGGGATTCACTTATTTTTTCGTTTTTTCGTGCGCACGCTCAGCTCTGTGTTCCTTTAGCACACTATGTACATTTATGTATGTGTTTGTGTATAAGTGAGCATGTAATCTCCTCAAACAAATTAATTGGATTCATAATTGAATGACTTAAAACTTAAACATGAGTAAGCACAGAAAATAGCAAATACATAGTTTTTAATATAACGGTATATATATACTAAAATATAATTACAAATGTATAAGTGTATATGTATGTATGTATTTGTGTAAATATTGTGTGTGTGTGTGTACTTTGAAAAATTAAGCACATTTGGAAGAATCCACATTTACATGCATGCACCGCATCCCCCCCTCTCCCACCGCAGCATTTGCGACCGCCCACCAGTGCGCACTTGAACCAAAAGTGAGGTTAGCTTGATGATCTCATTTGGCATTTGGCATTGTCAAGTTTGCACTCGCAATTAGAGCACAGCTTTAAGTTCTCTCCGTGAGGGCGTGAGTGTGAGTGTGGGGGTGGTGGTTGGCTTATGGGGGCTCGTTGCTGTAGTCATGGCTAACTTTAGCGTTTCGCCTAGGCGTTTAGCCCACAAACAACAATCTAGTCATCATCTTTCTTATCTGTCTTGAGGTCATATTTAGCACATAATTCTTCTGGCGTGTAACTGCAAGGAGAAAAAAAAGAAGGAAAGAATTAAAAAATCTGCTCGATGCGCTCATCTGTATGACACAACTTACCCAATCAGGTTTTGTAGATCACAAACGAATTTGTAGACGTAGCGCTTGCCTGCCGTCTTGTGGATGATATTTTTGTCATAATAATAGCGCAGACCACGACTGAGCTTCTCATAGTTCATTTTTGGTTTGTTCTTGCGTATACCCCAGCGACGTGCAACCTGGAATTGGAAGAATGAATTCATTAGTTTTGAAAGACTCACTGCACATTTCTTTTAACTGTATTATTTCTCACTGATTCCTGCCTATCATATTATATAATTTAAGTAAGATTTGCCCTAATTCGTTTACTCACCTCATCGGGATCGGACAACTTGAACTCCCAACCATCGCCAGTCCACGCAATGAAGCTCTGACACGTCTTATCCATCAGCAGCTCCAACAGAAATTGCCACAACTGTATCGGCCCGGAGCCGGTAAAGCACGGCACACCGCCTTGCATGGGATATGCGCCCATGAGCGCCTTCTCCAAAGTCATCGTATTCATAAACGGCGCCGAATTGTGTCCGCCATGGTGCACGCCCCATTGATCCGCCGGCGATTGTCCGGCCATCCCTGGGAAACGCGATGGATCGTAAGAACCATACTCCGAACCATATGTGTCGGGGAATGGTGAGCGTCCGTAGGCATTGTATTTCTGTTCATTATTCGCCACAGCGAGCCCATAGAAATCGGCACCGCTATCCTGATAACTCTGATGTTCTTGCGATGAGATCGTGCTGTGATAATCATTGTCATCGTACACACCGGTGGCTGCAGCAACCGCAGCCGCAGCGGCAGCACCCGCCAGATGTGGTGGTAAACCGTAAACGGATGAAACGGAGAGATCAGCCGGATCGGTTTGGCCGTTACTGCTGCCACTGCCCAGACTCGAATAGGAGGAGGTGTTCTGCGTGCCGGGTTCCTCTTTCATTTGATGTTGACTGTAGAGTGCTGCCGCAGCGGCAGAGTTACGCAGCGCCACATGCATGTAATTCATATTGGCGCTATTGTTGTTGTTGTGATTGGGCGTCTGGCCGCCGCTGGCTTGGTTGGGCGCATTGCTGTTGGCGGCGGGATTGCTTTGTTGGGACTGTTGTTGTTGTTGTTGTTGCTGCTGCGCGTGTGATAGCAGCGTACCATTGTTGTTAGTGTTCTGCGTTTGTTGTTGCGTTTGCGGGGGCGGGCTGTTATTGCTGTGATCATGCGGATTACTACTGTAGCCTGGAATGAGAGAAAAATTTTGTTGTTGTAATTATTTGTTATAAGAAAAATATTTATAAATATTTAAATATTTTTTTTAAATAAAATAAGTAAATTTTGTTAATAATAAAATTATTACAATAAAACAATAAAGTAGTCTGTGTAATAAAACCTTGATGATAATTTTTTTATTTGACCATATGTAGACCATATGACCATATGTACATTGCGTACGCTTATTCAATTTGCTCTTTTAATTTTTTATTTAATTTTTTTGTATTATTTTCTATAATCTAATGCTTATAAAGCACTAAAAAGCACGTATTGTCTATGATAAATTGGCAAGACACCATAATACTCATATGTAATAGGCAGAATAATAAGACCGAGGTAAGCTAAAAATATCAAAGCTTTTTTTTTTGCTTTAGGGCTAAAATGCATAATGAGCGTCATTTAACCATTTATATAAATACGAACATCCATATTAATTTATATTTATTTTTATGTGTATTCTTTTCTTTATGTCTCACATAAGCTCAACTGAAATGCATTTAAGTATTTTAGCACCTACCTATGATATAATTGCACATCTTTTTCTTTATATATATATTTCAGTATATATGTATATATATACATTTCATTTGCAAGCACGCCAAATAAAACAAAAAATATATATTCATACATACAAATCTATATATGCAAATATCTCTACAGCTTCAGTCTCCTCAGAAGGCGTGCCCATCATTGAAACGTCTTAGCGTCAATACTTAAATACAAATACAACAGCAATGCTTAAGAGCGCGCCATACGCGCCCCATTAATTTGTAGCGCTGATTCGATGAAATTCGAAAACCAATCAAAAGCGCACTCAACACCAATACAAAAACAAAGCGAACATAAAATGAGCTCCACAAATGTAGCCAAAAGCAAAAACACACCACACACACGCACACACACAAACTCATGCGCAGGCCGAAAGCAATGGCTAATAGCAGAGCAGCAGTTGGTGAGCAGAGCAAATGAATCGCTTGATTGTCGTCGCGGGGAGCATAGATGAGTGTGAGAAGAGCGCTTTGCGCCAATATTGCTCCCACAGGCCTTAGCTGGGGTAAAACTATAAGTGAAATGTGGCATGAGTTCATTCATACGCGAGGCATTAGAGCACATTTGAGCGCAAATAACTGAAAAATGAAAATAAATGCAAAAGCAATACTAGTAGAAAACCTGTTGAATGCGAGAATTATTAAAGAAAAGACTTTTATACAGTGGCTCATTTGCAAGCGTCGCGAGTGACAAATCTTTGCTTTTGCAGTTAGTTGCTCAATTAGGCGGCGAGCGTTTTCAACCATTCATTCAAATCGAGTTCATTCACAACCGTAGCGTTAATTCACAGAGCATGTTTGCTTGGTTCACACACAGCGCTGCGAACGCTTGAATAGCACAACTCGTTATGCCCGAGCAGCTCGCAATCCGCTAACTGGCGACTGGTGACTGTCTCTGTCTGTTGCATGAACCTTTTTTTTTACTTTTTTTTTTTTGTTTTTGTGTTCTTGGGATATAATCTGCTTTCGATACTGCGCAGATACCGACCGCATGTTGCTGGAGAGATGTGAAATCACTCAATGGCTCGCATGCACACACACACACACTGACATACAATGTACAGGCGTTGTGTGGTGGGGATGAAGCAATGAGGCGCAGCATACTCCTCCTACTTGTTGCGCGCTTGGAGATTGTTTATAAACCCTGCAGGGAAATTTTCAAGTTTTAGGCGAAATATTTTTAATTTTAATATTAATTATTAATAATAATATTTTTGTTTTGAAAAAATAATTATTTCTTTTAATTTAATTTATTAAAAAAAAATAATATTATTTAAAAAAAATCGAAAGAATTTTTAGCCTCTTATTGATTGGTGTGAAGTGAAAGACCATTTTCAAGTCCAAAACTTAATTTTAGATAATCTATAATACGCTAATCACAAACTCGAGTTTACAGTTGGTTTTCAAACTGGAAATTTCTCCCTTGGAAGCCCTTTTTTAATTTAATTTACAATTCATTCGAAGTTCTCTTGTGTGGTGAAATGTTGTTAAATAACCTTGCTGTATTTCCAAAAACACCAAAAAATATGGATTTTTAGCCCGGTCAGAGATTTTTCCATAATTCACTTTTTTGTTTGCGGTCAGTGTTGCCTGAGCCGAAATTTAAAAGTTTTCCCAATGAACTGGTAATGGAATTCCCGCTTTAAGTAATTATTATGTTTTTGAGGTTAATAAGAATATTAAACGTTTCCTCAGCTAAAGAATTATAAAAAAAAATGTTTGGGGTCACGATAAAAAAAAATATATATTTTTTATTAATGAATCAATCAAAATACGCTACAGATGAAGAGCTGTGGTATAAGTTTATAGAAATATGTGCGAGTATGATCTGCTAAAAGAGCAAATTATTTTTTTTTAGATTTAAGACTGATTGAAAATTGCAAAAAGTCTTCCTTTTTGCGAAAATTTCATATATATTTTTTAAGATGAATGAATATATTGCTTATTGCTTGAATCTATAGTGTTTGTATTCTTAAGGGGCACACCTAGCTTGAAATTTCAAAAAAATAGTTTTTGAGTTATAGCAATTTAAAGATGTTTTAAACGCGTTTTTCTCGAAACAGCATTTTCCGAATTTGCTGCAGTGATTACTCAAAAACAAATGATCCGATCACTATCGAGTTTTTTTTACATGTTCTTTATATAGTTCTCCGTACAATGACCTATCGATTTTTGATCTGATCAAAAAATCGAATTTTGGCAGGCCAAAAACGACCAAAATTTTGGGTAAAATTCGACTATTTTTTTTAAAAAGCCGCCATATTGTCAATTTTTGATTTTTTTATCGTAGGTCATTGTACAGACAATATTATCTAGTTTAAGGAGAATTTTTTTTTAGATTTCATCCACGGAGAAGGCCGGAATCACTGCAGCAGTGAAGGACCTTTTTTTCGCGCCGTTGGAGATCGACTATAACTTAAAAAATATTTAATTTTTTTTTCAAAAATTTCACTGTATATTCTTGAAACATGTATAAATATATTCTTAAAATTTTGAAATAATTGATAAAGTAGTTTTTTTAATAAAAATTCCCAAAAATCACCTTTTTTTAGGCCATTACACTAGGTGTGCCCCTTAAAAGAAAACACACTATCTTGGGCTTATATCGTCAGTCAAAGGAACTATAGTTTGAGGTATACAATTCAGTTTTTTTTGTGGGAAAATTTCTTGAAAATATTTTCAAAAAGCGAATTATTTTTAATTGATTGCTAAGCAATAACTACTAATTTACGATATGAAGCACAATAATAAAGTCTAGTTTATGTTATAAAAATTATTGTCATAAATTGCTTATTGAGTACAATGCTATTATGTATATTTGGGGGAAATCAATTCCAATTTTGCAATGGCTTTTTATTTAGTACTGAGGATCCTGTAAGCAATTTCCCCCACTTAAAATGCATTTCCAAATGATTAATTTTAATTCAAGCTATGTATGATATTTAGGCTGCTGATTGTCATTGTTCCACAAAAATATTTTCGTTCAATACTGCCATTGTTCCAGCGAAAAAATAATACTTAGTTAAATTCAATTCAAAATTCATTAAAATCGGACACTTAATCAAGGCACAATAAATAAGGCATGCGAGTAGTGACAGTCTAAAGCGGCACTCTATGGCTTTAAACAGCAAGAAAAATGCCCAAATAATAGACTTAGTTAGGCAGATGACAATACATGAGATATGCATATATACATAGTTAGAAATATACATACAGACATGCTCGTAAAATCACAGCCACTTAACAAACCCGGTGGCGGCGGGGTGCCAATTGCGCGTTGCGGCAAAATAACCAAAAAAAACCAAAAACTGCGGGCAGAACAAAGCAACGGCGACTTGTTGATTCACCGCGTTGCGGTCGCATGGCGGCAGTGACACTGTGGTTGCATTACACACATTGACTTGTTGGTGTAGATGTCTTGCTTATTGGCGCAACCCTCATAAACATGCAGGCTTGTTGTTTAATAGCCACCCACAGCTTCAAACACACACACAGGCAAACACATACAGACATTGTTGAAAGTATGTAATATATAACGGAATGTGTTGTTGTTGTTGTTGCTTTGAATGTACATATGCTTGTGTTTGGGAATTTAAATAAATTGCAATTTAATTACTTGAAATTCTCAACATTTCACTCATACCGCTCGACGCACGGCCCACAAGCGTCAAAATAAACGCACACACACACATATATATATATATTTTAGAAATGTATTTATTTATAAATGTATGAGTGAGTGTGTGTGTGTGTTCGCTTGTGCTTTGCGCTTATTTATATTTACATTTATCACAAGTTCACACCCTCGTTAGTGCGCAATTAAGTTGCAGCAACGTCGCAAGTTGGCGGGCGCATACATAATTAAAGTTTCATTTCGTTTCACTTTAGCATTTAGCACACACTTGACTTGTGGCATGCAACACGAAATCTCACTTTGATGTCAATATTAATTTTCTATGCCACAGCGTCGGCAAACGCGACCGCCTCTCTATGCTTAAGCCATAGCTAAAGTTGTCAGTATTTAACTTTTGACAGCCGTAGGCGTGAGCGTGTTTCATTAGTGAAGAGGTGTCAAATAGATTGTGTACTAATTAAGCGTCTTATCAAATTTGTATTTATTTAGTAAAAGCTAGACAACAAATAGCGCTAGGATTTTTAATTAAAGTTTCCTTCTGCTGCGAATTGCATGATTAAGCTGCTGTTTGTATGTGTGTGTATGAATACTGGCGGATATTTGTTGTTGTAAGCATTTGGAATTTTAAATATATTATTTATTTGGGAAAGTAGGGATGCTGAGGGCGGCGCATAATCAGTTTTTTTTTAAATATGAGCAGAAAGTAGTGCATATCTTCAAACCAGGAATTCTACGGGGATCAGATATTTTTTTTTAGAATTCACTTAAGTAAGACTTTAAATTTCAATTATATATGTATATGATCGACTTCTTATGACTTAAAGGACAATTTGAAGCTGCCTAATTGATCCAGGTGTTCAGTGTGGAGTCTGGTAACGGGAACGCAACCCCGATTTTTATTCGCTTAAGGACTGTCAAGGATACAGCATTCATACACTAAAATAATTCTGAAAATATTTTATTCGGTTACAACAACAACAACGGAATCTACTATTTTTTTTTTGGTACCAAAAGAAGAGGCAAACAATCTGAGTTAGAGAGCAAAGTGGCAGGATTAGATATTTAGGACCCTAGACACAAGAAATCCCATATGTGAAGTTCTCAAGTTCAAAAATCTCAATAAACCAGGACTCAGGACCAGGACTTATTTGAGCCAAGGCCTATTCTGAGATATCGGAATATCGGATACAGAAAATCTAAAAAATTTAATTCAAAATAAAGATCTCGGGTATTCTAATGTCTGATCACTTTGTAAGGATCCTCACTAAAAAATATAAAAAAGAACAAAGCTCAACATAAATTAAGGTGTATTCTCATAGAAAGCCACAGCAAGGACTCGAACTTAAAACAGTACCACACGGTCCTCTAAAGAAAGAGCTTAAATTAAAAGATCAAACTACTCAATCTGGAAAACTTGTATTCTCAGAGATTATTTATAGATCGTGTGTGGGGATTGTGATAATTAAAAACCTTATACAGAGTCTCAGTATTAATAGATTGAATTCTTAATACAGTACAATAACAGACACATTTTGTAAAATATTCCTTCAAAGCACTTAAAGAACATCCAGCTCCTAAAATCATTTGCTACATTTCCCCAAAATATCATCTCCAACATTATTCAAAATGTTTTTACCTTGACTAAAGAAATTCGCATCGATGTCGGTGTAATATGAGTTCGCGGTTGGATGATGCGTTGGCGATGAATAGTCACCAACATAATTGGGGGCCATGTCATTGAAGTAGCCAATGCCGAGCGAGGAGGCGGTAGGATTCGGTGAACCAAGCAACGAAGATGCGGCCGTGCTCAAGCCCGATGTGCTGCCACCGAGCCCAGCGGCGGCCGACGGAGCGCCGCCGGACGATGAAGAGGAACTAACGGAGGCGCTGCCAGTGCTGCCACCAGACAAGCGATGATGCTGCGTCATCGACTGCAAGCTCTGCTGTTGCTGGAGGTGTTGTTGTTGTTGCTGCTGATGCTGCGGCGACAGTTGTTGGTATTGATGAGTTTGCTGCTGCTGCTGTTGTTGATGCTGAGACTGTGGCTGGTGTTGTTGTTGATGTTGCTGATGCGACTGTGGCAACGACAGCTGATGCGTCAACGCATGCGCTGCGTGCTGATGATGGGCAGGCAAATGGTAAGAGGTGTAATTGTCATAACTTTGTAGCACCATTTTCTGTGGTGATTTCTTTAATTGCTGCGGTGTTTGATATTGCTGTTGTTGCAATTGCAAATATTGCTGCTGCAGCTGCTCCTGTTGCAACTGTTGTTGTTGTTGTTGCTGTTCTTGGTGTATCGTAGCACTTAAGTAATTGTAATTTTGTACTGTTTGACAATTATTGTTATTATTGCTGTTGTTGTTGTTGCTGCTGCTAATATATTTCTGTGCGCTTGTTGGGCTACACGCCGCGTATCGCGCTTGCAATGCTTGTGGCGAGAGCGTTGGCGAAGCACAAGTCGTTGTAGCCTGCTTTAATGGAGACAACAGTTTTGGTGTTGTTGCTGGCGTTAATGTTGAATATTTTGTTGGTGTACTGTGTGTGTTGCAAATGCCGTTATGACTTGCTGGTGGTGCTGTTGCTGCTGCTGTTGGTGCTTTTGCTGTAGTCGAAATGGTGGAACCAACTAAGAACGCAGAGGGCGGCATGTCTTCACGTTTTCTTCTATGGCTGGGCAACGACGGCAATGAGAAATTTTCAAATTCGTTTTTGGGAAATTGCTCGTCATTGACGTCGTCGTCGTTAAGTCTTTGTGCGGCGATCGTTGTGAAGTTTTTCCTGCACTGCTTTCAATTAAATCAAATTTTTAATTTCGCTTTTTTTTTGGGGGGAAATTCGTGAATTGATTTTGCAATAAATAATATTGAGGATTATATGTTGATTGCAATTGAGTAGGCTTCACTTCAATTGATTCAATTAAGCTTGAGTTTGCCAATTTGTGTGGGCACTTTCGAGTGTTTGTTGTGTGTGAAAAGATCGCACAAATCTTTGGATTTAGGGGTTGTAGTTTAGATGAAGCGCGTTCTGTTGTTGCTGGTTTACAGTGATTTTTTTGTTTTTTTTAATCCCTTGAAACAGTGTTTAATTTTTATTTAAGTTATATAAATAAATTATTTTTTATTTAAATATTTTTTTTAACAAAATATAATTTTTTTTTTATAAAATATTATTTTTTTTTATTTAAATATTCCTTTGATAATAAAATATTATTTTTTTATTTAAATATATTTTTTTAAATATTATTTTTTTTAATTAAATTGTTTATTTCTTTTTAAACTTTTATATTTTTAGAAAAATGTTTTTCTTAAATTTGTTGTAGTTCTGTAATTAAATATTTTTTGGTTTAATTAATTTATTATTAATATTTTTCTTTAATAAATTTTATATATTTTTAACTGTTTAATTTTTTTAATATTTTTAATTTTATTTTTAACAATTTTTATAGCTTTAATTTCAGTCTGCAAAATTTTAAACTTTAAGTACTCATATTTTTAAGCCGATTAAACATTAAATATTTTTTAATTTTTATTTTTTTATATTCACACTTTCTTAAATTATTATTTTTTACATATTTATTTTTAAAAAGTTTTTTAAACTGTCACACAATTATAGTTGTTTTTTTATTGAAAAAAAAAATGTTTTATTGCTTTAATTTGTTTATGCGCCACAAAAATTCGCCGTCGGCACGCTCAACGATCACTTGAGACGATCTCCAATTAGCACGTACACTTAGCCGTTAGCTCGATTTGCATAAGTACATAAATATCTAACTTTATATTATTGTATACATCCCTATAAACACTGGACATGTAAGTTGTTTTGTATTTGAATTAAACCGCGATAAGATGCTACGCAAGAATCTACATACGTTATTACGAAAACAAGAACGTGTATTTATTTACTTTTATCAAATTTTCTGCTATTTTTCTGCGCATTTCAGTTCACAGGCAATCGTGCGCCCACCACTATACCGCTCACAATTTATCGCGTAAATAAAAAATTCAAATGTCTTCAAGAATTCTTAGCCGTTCAACACAAAAAACAAAAATCACTATGCTTCAGTATGTAGATCGGTATATAGATCGGTATATGTTTCTATTATACGCTTAATCTTTTGCTGGCTGCCACTTGTACGCGCAATTCTTGCAATAAATCGCTATGAATCGCACAATGCCGACGCTCACAGATCCTTAATGATCGCGTTAATTCTTGCTTGATCGCTTTTAATATGCTTTTTAGTTAATTACCGTTGGTGAATCATTTACATAGCATATGAAACTGTATATTTTATTTGTTGTTGTTGCATTTACTATTTTCTACATGTGATCCTCTGACGCGATCACTTGTCAGCGTAATCCAGTCAATTAATAAATTCTCAATTCACATTCACTAATCAAAGCAGCATTCATTGAACACTTTTCTTTGCTTGTTTGTTGTTGTTTTTATTATTTTTTACGATTTCGTTCTCAAACTGATCGCACACTTTGCATAACGCCTGTGGTTTATACTACGTTTTTACGCTTGTGCCCGTCGAGGTATCGTCCGTGCCGTACCACTGTAACATTCGACATCCGTTTTACAACTGAAGTTGCTGCCTTTGGGTGTAGAAGTTGTTTGCGCTGGTGTATGCGCACCGCTGTCGCTGCTGACGACGTCGCAGTCAACACTTTTTGCTTTTGCTTTTGCCGCTCCACAAGCTAGCTACTGTGCGCCTTAATATGCGCTCAATATATGTTTGTGTTGTAGTTGTTATTGCTTGTTGTTGGTTGTTTGGCTGTTACACTCTGTGTTAGCCGTGTTCATCGCCTAAATGCTCAATTGGTAGCAGTCGCCGTTGCTCTGAGTTCATTAATTGTATATGTGTATATGTATGTGTGTGTGTGTTTATTTGTGCACTACCCCTGCCAGCCAAAGGTGGTGAAAAAGCTGGTTAAACCGAAGTTTTTTAAACCCACAAAAGTGGTAAACAAAGTGGTGAGTTTGCCATAGGCCAGCATAGCTGCTTGTGAGTTTTTTAACCACTATTCCCCTCACACGTACGAATACAAAAACAAAATAACCCAAACGTGTGCGTTGGTGTTAGTAATTGAAGAAACATGAGGGGAAAGTGGTTAGGCCTGGCTGGCAGGGACCACCACCGTTTGTTGGTGGTGGTTTTGCTTTTGCTCCAACCGTCTTCGCTTATTGGTATTTGTGCATGCCTACACAACAAATGAATGAACTTGAAAATGAATATTCACTCAAATGCTGTGCTGCGAAGGAATTTCACATGCATGCCCACTCTCAGGCGTTTGAGTTGGGAATTCGTTGTGAGCGTGTGCGCTGTGTGTTTATTGGACATTAAGCATTTGCCATACACAAGTGGCAAATCGCTTGCTTATTTGGCTTTGGTGCTTTGGCATGTAATTCTCTGTGTTTCTGATTATTGCTATATTCTGTGGGATTGCTCATTTCACTTTAGTCTGTTTGATTTCAGTTCGGCAATCGGCATTTCATCTGTGCGGTATGAGCGCTTTTTTGTAGCTCATTGGCAAGTGAATATGTATATAAATGGTATATAGAAATATGCATTTCGGGGCAGGCATACAAACATATGTAAGAAAATTGGACTTTTTTTCGATATTTTTATAAAACTAATTGAAATATTTAATAAAATAAAATTTTTTCGACATTAATTGAAGAATAAATAATAAGAAAATTTTTTTCTCTATTAACTTCTACTAGGAGTGATTTTTTATATAAAAACTTATATAAAAATTATATAAAAACTTATATAAAAATCACGAATATGTAAAAAAATATTAATAAAATTTCGAGAAATCTAATTTTTGTGAAATTTTCTCCCAAAACACTTTTTACATGTTAGTCCATCATAGAAATTTAAAAAAATCAACAACTGAAAGCTTGCAAATATTTTTTCGCCAGAGAAGTTTTATAAAATTCAATTTTCGAAAAACAAAATTTTTTTAATTCGTTAACTCGATTTATATTCGGACATATTTTTCAACAAAAGTCGTAAATTTATTTTGTATTATAGATTCTTAATGTTATGTTATATTTATAACATAAGCAAAATATATTTAAATTTGCTAAAAAAAATTTGTTTATCGAATCAATGAATTTCAACATTTGTTATTATGGGAGATTTTCTCTACTTATTTGTGGTACATATATTATACATTTCTTTTAAAATTTATATATATTTATTAACATTAAAAATATGAAAAAATATTTTTTTTTTGTTTTTATATTTATTAATATAAAAAATATGGAAACATATGGAACATATGGAAACATATTTTTTTATTAAAAAAAAATTTTAACAAATGCATCCAGTATTTTATAAATGTTTTCAACAATTAATTTCTTATTTAAATTTCAAATGCATTTTTCATAGAACTTATGGCGTTCAAATATAAATTGGACTATGAATTAAGCAGCTCAAAAAGGTTCTTTGATCCCTTTTCTTTGAAAAAAGTTAATATTATTTAATATTCATAAAAACAAACAGAAACTTAAATCATACGATTAATCGAATAGACGAAAGTCTGATTTCTGTAAACAATATTAATTATTTCAAGAAACAACAAAAAATTGTTGTTGATTTCGTATTGTCAATTCTCAGAAGTGCATCTCTATGTTATTTAAATGAATAACAGATATTATACAATAATTACACATGTGCATAATATTAAATAATATATAGATACTGAAAAATTAACTATATTTTTACATGTCGGCAAGTGTTTTTTTGTAAACACCTTAATTGTATGTATGTGACTATAAGCCAACCGGAAAAGATCGATATAAAAATGTGCCTACAACTAAACTGTCTAAAAGAAAATATTTTTATTTTTTTCTTGCAGATTTTAATCACTATATAAATAAATTCCAGCATAAATGTGTAATTCTCATGAAGCTACACTTCCTCGTAAGCAACTTTGTATGGAAAAGTGATTTTCACTTTTTTTAGAAAAATAAATAATGCATTAGAAAGCAATTTATATTCACACGTTTCAGTTGCTTAATTGAAAAGTATGCAAATGCGCGCCTTTTTTATCAGCATTACTTGAGCAAAACTCTTATCACACTTCAATGGAAGTGCAACGCGTGCTAAAGCTAAAAGCTAAAGAAAAAGGGTTTTGAAATATGCATATTGCAATGATATTCAATAGAAATGTGACTGGCTTCCATTTGCAATTAATATTTGTCGTTTTTAATTAGAAGAATACACACATACATATGTCTGTATACTTGAATATTATAATATATTTATTGATTTATTGATAACAAATAAAGTTAGCTCTAAATTCCAAGTCTAAGGTTTGAAATACATATTTTTTTACTAATTGTTTGTTGAAAGTTATTGTAGCAAAAAAGAGTTTATTGTACTGTTTGAAAAGGAAATTGTCGATTGCAGTCTTCGTGGGAAATATGAGTTTTCATAAAAAAAATTGTGTTTGCAGATTTATGGATAACTTTTTATGTGGAGTAAGATGTTTGAATTAATTAATATTATTGAAGTTGCCGCAATACTAAGGAGACACTTGTAATTTTTTTTAGATAAATTTAAAGAAATATATAATTATATTTGAATGATTAAAATATTCGTTATAAAAATGTATTTGCACTCACTCTATATTATATTTAAAACAAAAAAGGACAGATTTTTAATATTTATTATACTTAAAAATAGTATTTGAGTTAGTAGCAAAAACTTTGAAAAAGAAAAAAAGAAAATTAATTTTTTTTTTAACAAAAATATATATTAAAAAAAATTATTCGGAATAAAGCTGAAAATTTTTAGGTCCACACATTGAAAAAAAATAATAATTTTCTATTTCGAGATTTGAAAAAATATGATTTTTTTCTTTAGAGATTTTTGAGTTTTATATTATATATCTCTTATTTACTATTAATGAAATTTTCCGATTTTTCAAACAACAGGATTTTTGTTTTAATATTGAACTGAAATATTATGAAAGAAATTAATTGTAGATTCTTCAGAATAAAGCTGTAAGCTCCTATAATGGCCTTAAATTTTAAAAATATTAATTTTCAATATTTTTGAGTTATTCTTACTATTTAAGAAAACCAATTTTTAAGGCATTTTCGAAAATCAAAATTTGTGTTATTGTAAAAACCATTAATACTAGTATATGTTGCTACAAAAATCATTCATATTTTCTGAGCGAAATTTGTTTAAAATAAACAATTCTGACTACAATGTCTCAAATAAATTGCTTTTCATAATAAATATAGTTTAGGAAATACGCAAATATATGCATCACATATATATAAAAGAAATATATAAAAAAGAAATTTGAAAATTTTCAATCACGAAAGAAAAATAAATATTAATATGCATATTTCACAAATAAATAAAGTAAATATTTTAAAATGTATTTTAAAAGTAAATGAGCACAGTAAACTTGATAGATATCTTCAAATTGCATAAATCATTCAACAAAAAATTAATATTTATAGAGTATGCCAGAAAAGGCAATAGTTTCCGCACTAATTTAATTCACATAAAAGTAAAATGTATTCATTTGAAGTTTTAGCATAAAAAAAACAATATTTAATAAATTCATTACGAATATTCGTTAAGAAATAAGATAAATCAGTTGAAAATTACTCGCCACGCCATACAAGAAATCCATTAATCAACGCAAATTTGCAAAAATTTGATGCAAAGAAAATTCAAATAGACAAAATGGCACAAGGCAGCAGCAAAATTGCAAAAATCACACAAAGTAAAAACAACAACAGCAATAGTTCATTCATTATGTGCGTATGCGTGAGCCACTTGGGCACGCCATCGATCAACGCACACATGCAAACAACAAACAAGAGATTGTGCAAAAGCAACAAGAAACTATTGCTTAATTAATGTCAATTCAACGCAAAAAATGCCAACAACACGTTTCAAACTTTTTAAGTACACATTAATTTTATGCAAGCAAAAGCGACTGAGGAGCGTAATTTGTGTAGATCAAATGGCGATACATAAGAGCGTGAGTGACGAGCTGCCCACAAAATGAAACCAAATCAAAGTGAAGCGAAAAAAAAACTAAAAAAAATATATGCTGTATAACATTAAGAGCAAATAACCACAACAACAACAAGAAAAATATAAAAAAATAATAATGAAAAAATGGCAATTTCGAATATACCAAAATGTGGGTAGATCATCAGCGCCGCGCAGCCACAATCATCAATGCGGCGAACGCGGTGAGCTTTTTTCAAACACAACTTATATGGAGAACATATGTAGGTTTTTATATAGTAAAAATATATATTTATATAATATACAAGAAAGCCATTCGACGAGTGTACGAGTGAGAAGACGCACAACTTGCCACTTTCAAGCAATATAGTCTGCTCATATATGGCAGAAAACAAAAAAAAATCAAACAGAAATTGGTTTATGCTCAAGCACAAATCGACGTGAACGAGACCAGAGTAAGAAATAGAAATAATAAAAATACAAAAAAAAATAACATTATGTACCACATATGTAGATATATACTATGTTTAATGTCGAAAGCGCCTTAGACGTCTGACGTACCATTCGACGACGCAAATGATCCGCCAAGATCATGTCGTCATGATCACTCACATGCATAATTGTACGGCGATTGGTTAAAGCGAGAGATACCCACTTCACAGTCACAGTTCCCACAAAACATGACAAGCATACAAACTCTATACATATATCGTACATACAAACATATTTGTATCAACCCACTTATGCTCACATCGATCGCTATAGATCGCCGTCGTATCACACGATCGGCTGGCTGGCTGTTGCTGACGGTGCGACATGGTTATGTGAAGTGAATGCTTGAATCCATATACGAGTGTACATATGTATGTATGTATGAACGAATAAGTCGAATAACGCTCTAATGGTGTTTCGCTGACTGCTGACTGCCCGGTCCACATGTGCTTTCATACATATTTACTAAGGCGTTTTTTGAGTGGGCGCCAAAGCAACGCGAATTGGCTGGCTGGCTGTTCGTGATCGGTTTTCTTGCGTTTTTTTTTAATATTTTAGTCGTCTTGGCTGCTGCAAGTAATATTGCTACAGCGCAGTTAAGCTGTGGAGCACACACAGCATTTGGTTAGATAAGTCTGCAAAGGTGCGATATATATGCATAAATACATACATATACATACATATGCTTCCATATAACCATTTTTTATTTCAAATATTTGTTTGCAAGTGTATTTGTAGCTGTTTTCGAAATGGCGTCTGGCTAGCTGCGGCTGCCAACAGGTGTCATTTGTTCGGCCAGTCAGCATACGCTTGCACCAATCAATGTAATGGTTTTTAGCAAGAGCAAATAAATGCAATTTTTATTTAAAAAAAAAAATTATAATATTTCGCAAAAAATAAAAGAAAAAACAATAATATTTTAAGCTTCATGATTTAGGCGAAATACTTCTAAAAAATTATCAGCAGCTGGAAAAAATACTGAAATGCATCTATCTGCCATCAGATACAAGCTAGATCACCGATCTGGTAGAGAGGAAGTGTCTGTTGTGTCTTACGATTCATTATGGATAAATCTCAACAATGAATTCATGATTTTCAGTAGCTCAGTTCAGGTGTGTATTAATAGTTTTAGCTCAAGTTTATGTCGCATAGTTCACACTATTTTACTGAAGATCTAGCATATGGTATACACAATTTGTTTGAAGTCATAAGTCATATCTAGCATAAGTCATAAACTGATTCTATATTTTTTCTAATTTTACTCTGAGAAATGGCTGTTACAATAATAAAATTTTGAAAAAAAATCTATAAAGCTATACAAGAAAAAAGCTTTACAAAAATAATAATGGCGTTTAATGTATGACAAGAAGAAACTCTCGAAGAAAGTTGATATTTATAAAAATATTGTAATTTCAGTTTCCTTAGCGTAGTCGAGTAAAAGTATACGAGGTAACGAAACGCGAAACGCGGAAGCATCTGTTCGAACGATCGTATGATGAGAAAAAAGCTCAAAAGCTTTCATGTTAAGAAATTCGATTGTGAAAGTATCAAGCTACTAACCTTATGAGACAATTAAAGGAGATAAATTCTACGATCGAAGTGTTTTTAGGCAGCGCTTTCATAAGAATGTTGCTAAAGAGCACATTTCTCGACTGAAAGCGCCAATGAAAGCTACGTTTTAAGCGATTTTGTTAAATTTTAACAATTATATCGGAAACTTCAAGAGCTTTTATTGCTAGCTTATAAATTTAAGTGATTTATGTGCATAACTGTTAAGTAATAAATTCGTTGAATTTAAAGAACTATGCACTTATACGGAAATAAATTTTAAACACCAAAAAGCAAGTGTTTAAAATGACTGACGTGAGGCAGACGTTGTTGCCCAAAAATTACAAAAAAATCTTAATAAAAAAAATATATAAAAAAATTAAAAAAAATATAAAAAATACAACAAAATCGACTAACCGAATTAACCGAATATTATTCGAATAATAATAGGTTTGCACTATTCGGATAGTCGTCTCGACTATTCGATTCGACAGAAACTAACGAGCTTTCTGAAAACTGCCTATCAAAGTTGCATATTTCAAGTCAATCGGTTTGATTTCCGCTGCACATGAAATATTATTTATAAATGCGTAAAGTGCGTTCGCTATTCTATACCCCTACCCACTTGCTGCCGAATTTTTTCGGTTTTTTGCGGCATATGCCTAGTACTGCATTAACCGGTTACTTTTTGGAACCGTTTTTTTTGGGACTCACTCGTGGCAGTGTGGGCGGTCGGTGGGTGTGGCTTTGGGACGTTTTGGGGCAAAACTTCGACGAGTGGGTAGTCGGTTTTCTGTGAAGAACCGGTTTTTTTGGGTCGGTCAGTGGTCGGTTTTGCTCGTGCCCTTCTGCCCGAACACTTCTCAACCGATTTATACCGCACATCGTATATATCTGGAAAATACGGACATATATCTGGAAAATCAAAGGCTTTTAGACTGCAAACAATTTTCATTTATTCGAATAGTGACAGTATAACTATTCGAATAACCGCAGTAGAACGACTATTCGAATAGTCGGAACATTGCGACTAACCGAATAGTGCTAACCGGTTAATATTCGTACGAACGGTTACAAACCGGATATTCGAATAATCGGTTTTCAGGTTAGTCGAATAATTTTAAGAGCCCTAGTATATATATATGAAAGCAACAAATGAATGATTTCATATTAAAGCCACGCACAGCAACAGTACATACAAAAACAGTGAAATAAATCATAAAAGGCTTAAGTACGTACGACGAAGAGGCGACCGCTGCACACGTCAAACGTTTAATGAACTTAGCAGCAGTGCCAAATATGGCAGGTCCTTACCAACTATGAAGTGTGTATACGTATGACTACAATTCGCCAATAATAAATGAGTAGTCCAAAATTATAAATAACTATAAAGACAACAAAAAAAGACAACAACAACAACAACAACAACAGCGACAAAGCGCGCAATAACGATCAATCAAATCAACGGCACACGCTTCATTCAACGCTTCGACGAGGCCTACAATTGCAGAAGGTTCTTAAAATTGAAATTCAAAATACGCAGGAGCAAGCCGGCCGCAACAACAACAACAAAAGCAGTTAAGAACAAACCGAAAATCAAGCATTAAAGCGCGTTCTCTGTAAATCATATTTTAATTTGATTTTTGATATTTTTTTTTGGAAATTAATATTTTTTTATATAATACTTATTGTTATATTTTTCGTGTAGTCGCATCAAATTACAAAAACGGAAATACAAAACAATATAAAAATGAAAAAAAAAAAAAATGAAATTGAGGAAAGCAACGATCACCGATCGTTCGTTGGTGGCTTTGCGGTAAGTAAGTGGCAGCGACGTCTACCACTTGTCTTTGGCCGTTGTTATCTGCTGCAGACTGTTTATAAAACAAAAACAAAAAAAAATAGAAAATAAAAATCGGAAAAAACAATAACAAAGCGCACACACGATTGACAATAAGCCGAAAATTACAAAACAAAAAAAAAAACAAAATCGGAAAAAAAATTTTGGGTACTCAAAATTTGAAAAAGAACCCAGCGCTGCGTTTCCGGTTGGAGCACGTGCGTATTTCGAATGCGGCTTAAAGCACAGCAACGCCAACAACAGTCGAAATACAATCACAGCGCGCGGCACGCACGCACACCGGAATACGGAACCAGCGCGCTTACAACACAGCTGCAAGCAACGCCAGCAACAACAACCAACCAATCAACCAACCAACCAATTGCAAGCCAACGAATGCCCGAAAGACAAACGAAGATCGCTTTGGATCAAAAATTTTCAAGTGACACTAAAGACTTAGAACTACATAGATATTAGACTAAGCTACAAGCACTCAAGCGCGGCATACAAAAAATTTGAAAATATATATAAACAACAACAACTGAAATTACATAGAAATTAAAAAGCTGTAAAAGTAAGGCGATCCTCGTTGATCACCGATCGATACAGCGAGTACATGCTTCGGCTGCACGTGCGTCTAACGCCGAAAGTCCCAATAGTCAACAAACAAAAAAAATATATATATAAAATCCAACAACTTCAGACAAATCAGGGAAGCGCATATTGTAGTGTAGGGTTAACTCAAGTGAGGGGAGCCGACAATAATCTTCACTGCAGCTGACAGCGCGCATGCGCGTGTGAGTGAGCGCACACTAGCGCAGGGGGCGGCACTTGAACATCAACGGGTTTGTGACAAAAGCACTGCTTAACAACACAATTAAAGCGGGAAAATCTATAGGAAAAGCATACGCACACCCAAACACACATATTTATTCATATATGTTCTTTATGTATAGAACCGCGCGTATAGGCCACCAACCGCCGTCGTTGAGCGATAGAGTTGAATATGAAATTAATGGTGTGTGCCAAAGGCTAGTGCCTGCATACGAATTAGGGTGCGATTTTTTTCGTTGATTTGTTTTTTTTGTTGTTATGGATGACATGGCTTGATTGTTTCGGCTGTTTAATGTTCGTAAGGGATTTCGTTGATGAAGTGTTGGAACACTTGCGTTAATTTGAATGCACGAATGTTAATAAATACTCATATATTCATGTGAGCACAAGCGTATTGGGATGTGCTCATAATTTTTCGGGAAATTGTTGTTGTTGCTTGGAGTTGATCAGTTTTTTACGTACTAGATTGTCGTCCATTTTGTTGTTTTCAATATTTAAAAAAAATTGTAAAAAATAAAATAAATTTTATTTTTATTTTATTTTTTATTTAATTTAATTTAATTTAATTTAATTTAATTTAATTTAATTTTTTATTTTATTTTATTTTATTTTATTTTATTTTATTTATTTTTATTTTATTTTATTTTATTTTATTTTATTTTATTTTATTTTATTTTATTTTATTTTATTTTATTTTATTTTATTTTATTTTATTTTATTTTATTTTATTTTATTTTATTTTATTTTATTTTATTTTATTTTATTTTATTTTATTTTATTTTATTTTATTTTATTTTATTTTATTTTATTTTATTTTACCTCTAACATCTAAAATACACACTACTGAAAAGTGTTCAAATAGGAAAACGAATACGTCCCATAATAACCGTGGTCTTTAGGTACTGTACTGTAAATAGAAAAGATGGAGAGAAAAATATGGATTTTGAAGAAAATCGGAAAGGATATCTAAAAGATATGTTTTATTGAACAGGTATATTATATGAAATAATTAAAGCGAAAATCGGGAGGAACCAAACAAATTAGACTCTAACGACCAAAAAAGTCATCTCTAGGGTCTTTCACAAGCCAGTATCTTTTATATTAAACTAAATTTATTATTATTTTATATTTCAATAAATTTAACATTGCTGATCGCTATGAAGATCATTGAGAATTATACACAATACTAGATCGAATATGGAAATAAATTGGTAACTACTAAATTTAGGCTTGGTTTGAATTACAACAACGAGATCATTGCTATGTCGAAGCTATCACATTAAGATGAGATATTAGTACACATTCATTCATCAAAAGTCAAATGCATTATGGGATCGTGATGTGATAAAATCTTAGTATAAAGTGATCATGGTACAGATCAATGACATCTAACATTGGAAGCCCGACATTGAAATATATTAGTGATCGTTAGAATTCATTTAAAATGCAACAACGACACCATTAACCTGTCTGCAAAATATAAATAGTCCACACGGTATCAAAGTGTTTTGTATTAATCGATCAGATGCTTGTAAGAGATGGTAAAATAGCAAGATTCAATAGGTTTTATATAATTTAATATGATTAGAAATTCAATTCATTGACCGTCAAAAGTTAGGGCTAAGTTAGGAACCAGTGGGCAACACATGTAGACTATGAAGGACAGTCCTTTGCGAAGGCAGGATCGCCCTATAGATTAGGTATTAAAATTCGAAAAGGTCAAAAGTGACAAGTAAACACTTTTAATCTAGAAATCCACTGATCATAAAGGTGAGCTTAACGTAGATCACTTGAAAATATTTTATATTTTCATAAAATATAAAATGAAAGAAATTCTGTAACGGATGCTTAGAAACAAAATACAACAACAAAAAAATTATTTTTATATTAATTTTTAATACTTTTTTTATATATTTTTCACAATTCCTCTGAATTTTCAAAATTTTTATTATTTTACTCCTCTCAAAAATTCCCTATTATATACTCGAACTGAAGGAATCCGTGGCCATTTCCAGCACAAAAGCATGCCAAAAAGTACCAGAAAGAAGTAGGTAGCGGCGAAGGGCAGTGCTAAAAAGGATTACAATTTAATGCAATAACGCGTGCGTAGCCAAACAATAAGCAATGCGAAGGGGGGAAATAACGAAATAAAACCCTAGCAATTATTTAAAAGCTGCTGCAAAATGCGTAAGGACACTTACAAACACTTCTGCACGTGTGTGTCTTACACATATTATTTATATATATATACTGTATACTATATGAGAGATGCGCACACCTTTTGGTACGAGACAAAAAGTAGGTGGTGCCCGAAAAGGAAGCGCCTACAGGCGCAATTAAAGACACATATACACACATATGGAAACACTTTAGGCGTGTTGAAAAGGATTTCATTTTTTTATATTTTTTTATTCATACATACATATTTAATTCATATATATATGTGAGTGTGTGTGTAAGTTTTCTTGTTTCTAGCCGCACAGCTGCGCGCGCAAACAAATGGCGGCTACGCGCACTGCAAGCGCAGGAAGTTCAAGGAAGCGCATGGCATGAATATCCTTTTGTGCCAGCGCTAAGCTTGTTAGATCAGGTTCCAATTGTACGCCGCGTACAATTGTACAATTGTTAATCAGCAGACAAATGAAGTGTCTTAAGTTGAAGAATGAGACAGAGTAGAATGAAGCTGCAACAAATATAATGGTTGATATATAATATAATGGCAAATGAAATACCGAAGCAGTGCTACGATGCAATTGACAGTTGAGTATGGATAATTACATTTCTATTTTATTATTTTATTTCATAGGAGCAATCTGCTCTTTGTGCCGCGCATGCAATGCGGATATCGAGCAACACGTGTCCTTGCAACAGAAGCGGGGTCTCTTTACCTTATCATTATCGGGTACCCTAGTTATTTTCTTTAAGGCATTATTTTTTATTGAATTAAACACTCAACTATATAATCTATATATATATATACATTTATGTAAGTAAGTATGTACAGCGTTTCGTTTACTGGGATTTCACGGCAACGCGCAACCGTACGCCAGTTGAATCATACGATTGCAATGAGTATGCGCAAGTGTTGCGCGCATGCGTATACATCTGTGTGTGTTGCTGTTTTGTCGAACAATAATTTAATGTGCACTTCCGGTGTTTTCAATGGCGCGCGGTAGCCACCACCGCCGCCGCCGCCTAGCGCATGCGTGGATGAGCGTAGAAACATACAAACAGTTGCGCGTTTAATGCGCTCAAAATCATATGTATGTATGTGGCAGCATAGGTAGGAGCGCAACTACATACATGTATGTATATATGCCACACTGTTGTTGCAACAAGCGCGTTGCACATACTCGATGCGCCACAACGCCGCTAATGTAAATCGGATGTCCACGGCGACGACGCAACAACGTCGGTTAACCCTTTCATGCCAAATGTTGCCTATAGGCAACATTGTACTTACCGGCTTCTAACTCTCGTTATTTAAATATTTTTGACCAGCGGTTTTTTCAATTATGTAGACTTATGTGTTGTGCAAGCTTACAGTTACATTTTTTGTAATGAGCTGTGCACGTATTCATTCACTAGGCCTTCTCCGCAGAGTGGAATTGTCAAAATCGGTTTCGCGAAAAAGTTATACTGAAGTGTTTATACAAAAAGTGCTCAAAAACATAAAAAAATTGTTTTATTTTAAAACAAAGTGAACTATATAAATAAGTAAAGATAAGAGAGTTATTTAAAAAAAAAATTTTCACGAGAAAAGTGTTTAGTTTTTTTATAATAATCTAATTTGTGCCTATAAGCAACATCCTGTAACTAATGAACCAGGATACATAGGACTTTGAAATTTTTATCACTTCATATTTGAGTTAAGACCAATATATATCTGTCCTAAAAAAATGTTAGCTACGCTCATTTTAATTCTGACATGAAAGGGTTAAGAGCGCCTTCGTTCGTTCATTTGTTCGTATTTTGCAGCGAGCGCAGTCCGCCTTCCGTTGCCGTCTCTGGTGTGCGCGCAATGCATATAAATTTTCCAACCGACGCGAGATCAATTTGAAATGAAACGCAACAGCACGACTACAATAAACAACAACAACAACAAATTACAACAACTATCTCTGCGCATATGTCTAGCATTAATGCGCGCTGCATATACTATAAGCACTTGAGTTGTGCAAGGGGGAGCAACCTGTCTGCCACATGAACCTGTTAGAATCGCCTGCTTGACAAACGCAGAACGACAGCGGAATGACACTTGCAATAACAAAAACAACTATTTTTATAAAAAACAAAAAAACAAAAACATGCCTTAAACACACAGGTGCATACATACTTACACTCGCTCAATCAGTTACTCATGGCCAACAACAACAATAACAACAGTGAAGAAGGCAGAAAATACTAAATATGAAAAAAAAGCTCCAAGCTTTAAACGGAACGGAAGGAAATCGTAAAGTGTTACGCAGACAGCGAGAAGAAGTTGGTGTAACGGCACCCACTGGGTGGTTGCATGATGGAGCCATATAGAAAAGGAAGCGTGGCAAAAGAACGGGTTATTCATAATAAATATGCTAGCTTCATACACGCATGTTTATGGTTTAAGAATTATTTCTATTGAATGTTTTATCTTTTTTCCGTTAATAATTTGCATAGTGATAAATTGCTGTGTTCGTGGAAAATTATGTAAGCGGCATAGGAATGAGATTATCGTGCTGCTGAAGAACTATGATATGTAATACAAGGAAATCGTTTAGTTTCGTGATGGACAACAGCTGATCATATGAATGGTTGGCTAGCGGATCACAAGGAAAATTATTGAGAATTATATGCAATGCCAGATCTTATATGTAAATAAGTTAGTAGCTAATGTTAGATTAGAGTTAATATACAACAACAATAACATTGCGATAGCTAAATTAAAGCATTGAGTAGCGTTATTGATAGATAATCGTTATCAAACATCGATCGCTTTAAAAATCTTTGTATAAAGTGATCATGACAGAAATCAATGGCATCTGATACTGAAAATCAGACATTGAGATATATCAGTGATAGTTAGAATTCATTTAAAATGCAACAACGATATCATTAGTATGTAGAATCAACTCAATCAGAGCTGAAATCGGTATCAGAATCTTTTGTATAACCGATCGTATGTATATAGTATATAGTGAAATGGCAAGAACTAACGTTTTTCTTATATAATATTATATTATATGCTTTAAAATCGATTCAAAGCTCATGAAAGGTGTCATGCGATCGCTTATAAGATCTAGAAAATGGTTGATCGTAAAGCTTATCATAGCATACGTAGATCACTGAAAATCACATCCATGAAATCTGTAGTAAATTTAAATTGTTAAAACTAAAGTAGAAATGAATTACAACAACAATATTATGATCACGTCTTCTTTACAGAATTCACCCATAAACAAGTAGAATTGCTATCAAGAATGATTTATAAAACTTAATATGAAAACTTCTGGTTAAAATTGCCTAAAAAGATACTATTATTAAAAAAAAAAACAAGAAAAAAACGTTAACTTCGGCTGTACCGAAGCTAATATACCCTTCACAGGTGCATTTCTTTTAGTAATTATGTGTTTAAGCAAATCTAAAGACGTAAGAAAAAGTAAGTAAAAAACAAGCTCTTGATTCCGAGCATTCAGTTTGTATGGCAGCTATATGATATAGTGGTCGGATATGAACAATTTTTTCGGAGATTCAATTATTTCTATGAACAATAACTCACACCAAATTTCGTGAAGATATGTAGTAAAATGCGGAAGTTTTCCATACAAGCCCTTGATTCCGATCGTTCAGTTTGTATGGCAGCTATATGATATAGTGGTCCGATATCGGCAGTTCCGACAAATGAGCTGCTTCTTGAAGAGAAAATAATATCTGCAAAATTTCAAATCGATATCTTAAAAACTGAAGGACTAGTTCGTATATATACAGACAGACAGACAGACGGACATGGTTAAATCGACTCAGTTCAACATACTTTATATATATAGGGGCCTCCGACGCTTCCTTCTGGGGGTTACAAACTTCGTGACAAACTTAATATACCCTGTTCAGAGTATAATAATAATAACATTGATTGGTCCATCGAACATCAAATATATAATATGATCACATATATGGTAGAAGATGAGAACGAGTCGTCATAACTTTAAGAAAACTATAGTAAATAAAATAAGACCATTTTAAAAAATCATGTAGAGTACTTTTAAACGAAATTTTAGTCATACAGGATCTCAAAAAGATCGAGATATTTCAAAAAATTCAGATCAATTTACCAAACTCGCCTTGGAAATGAATTTCAAATAAAAATAAAAAACAAATAAATGAACACTTCACTACTTGAGTGAGTAAAAATATAACTCAAGTTCATTTTCTTGCAACTCAATGTGCACAAAACTCACGAAATACTAGAGCAATGCCATCACCATCAAACCATAAGACAATTTGCGATCTGGTTTCAATTGATCCACGACTGCTTTTGACAATCACCATACCAAAAAATCACAGCCAAGATGTCTGCGGCCAGCCGTATGTATAGCAGTATAAAAAACAATATCTTTCCATAGAGATCGCCTTCGAAATAACTAAGCGCATATGCGTTGTTCCGTGTCTTTCGTTTCCTTAAAGGTAGCCATATGCACTTTCTTGCTCATTCATTAACCGCATTTGCTGAGAATCGTTACCTAGATACTAGCCCACAGGCTTGGTATGTGTGTGTGTGTTGTTATAAACAACCACTTTCATGTGATGTTGATCAATGAGTTCGTAAATATACATATATATAAATATATGGTGCATGTGTGTGTCGGAGCGGAAATGAAACCAGATATCGTCGCAAAGTGATCTTAATGAAAGGAACAAGTAAACGAGTAAGTGTGTAAATAAATATATATGCGTAAGTATGTAGGGCAGCTAAGAGTGTGGCAATATGTATATTAAGGATAGTAGGGATGCATGCGATACTCCAATAATGTATTTATGCCCTTAATATAGTTCATAATATTTAGAGTGGTGTGAATTTAATGAGTATCTCGCGGAAATGTGAATTATTTTTTTGATAACTGGTTGTTGTGAAAGCGAAAATTTGCATGTTAACGTATCAGTATATTTATGTATGGGAAGTATCGATTAAATTGTATACGTAAAAAGTTTTATTTACATCTGAACTAAATAAATTAGAGAACTTTTTGAACTCTTTGAACACCAAAAGAACTTATAACTTCCAAAAATTTCACAGTTTCATAAAGCTGTCGTGCTTCATATACAACAATATATCTACTTTGAAGTAACCTGAGTAAAAGTACTTCATCATAGTAGTGCTCGGAGAAGGTAAACACTTATACGACTTATTTCTTGCGTCGATCACATAATGTTAATCGAAATCTTGACTCGCGTGATTGTATTGAGGATTCCTATATATTGAGCGATATATAGTATATGGCATTAAGGTAAAAGTCTTTCAGTTTTATATAGCATATGTTGTCTAATGTCAACATCGGATCAATTCCATGCAATTTGTTCAAGTATAAAATTCTCCCAAAGGACAGAAAGAAATAAAATCATTATATTGGATATAAGACTGGTTAAGGAATGTGTGTACGACTCGATTCCATGCATATTAGACACCAAACTATATTATGTCGAAGATATTTCACATTTCTACATAAAATGTATTTACGGTATATAGCCAACCAGAAGTTCAGAGACCCTCACATGCGGTATATGAAAGCTATGGGAATGTATGGACCGATTGGGGTCATTTTTGACTTCGAGTTGTCGCATGTAGTAAGCACCGAACTGGATTAGAATCAATCGAATATTTTTTGGTATGTAAAATGCCGCTAAATTTTTTTGATTGATCCACTTTTTCACGTTAGACAAGTGGTATTATACAATATATTTCTTTAAGTTTTGTTGAGTTAGCTGGAACTCACATAATTTTGAAACCTTTGCTTTATTGTCACCTCTTCTAAATTTTAATCTGAAAGCTTAAAACTCAACTGCAGGGCGTGACAATCTTCCGATATTTATGAAAACAGTATAACCATTTACAGGTATGGACTCTGGACCTTCTTGTGCTTAGCTATCTCAATTGAAATTTTGATTTGATTTGATTTGAACGGACAAATCGAAAATTGATCGTAAAAATGTATATAATATTTAAATATGAAAAATATGTCTTTATATATACATCAGTGTTGTCCACGGCCTATGCGCACAATAGCGCACGGACAAGCCAGACACCTCACACCGACATGTCGCGACAAGTGTCTGTGAAAGCACGACTGTGCTACTGTATTCAACTTCGTAGGCAAGCAAAGCAGAATTTTGCGATCAGTTGACGCTAGAAAACAGATCGCGCTAAAAATGTTCCAACAAATTTGGGAAATATGTTATTTTTTTATTGAGAACAATGAAAATCATGCAGAATGCTTAATTTGTTATAAAAAATAAAGCGTTGTAGCAAACATGATATAAAAAGACATTATGAACGTTGTCACAAAAATCTTGTAAATATCGAGGGAGACGCCTGAAAAAGCCTTCTTGATAATTACAAAAGAAAATTTTATTTACAATTAAATTCTCAGCTATACTATCAAATAATCACATTTCTGATCTCATTAGAATTAAACAATATAACAAAGAAATAAATATAGATAATTTAGTTGACCGTAATTTTTAAAAAGTACGTTTCCTTATTTGTACGCACTGTTCCGTATTCGTGTTGTCTGCTCGTAGCTTTCCGAATGTATGCTAATAACCAACACAAGCATAATGTGCATACAGTCACGTTGGACAACACTGATATACATCTACAGACAGACTAATTAATAAGAGACGCCGTCAAGTTGGGATAATGCCAACTAAACGATCGAGCTCTAGCAACTTAGCTGAACTAGTTCCGTAGAAATGCTATGACAGAAGAGCTAGTTCCACTAAAAAAACAATAATAATAACAAACAAAAGCAGACAAAGTGCCTGCTTACTGTCAAGATTATATTTGTAATCCATTCAACTTTACTCCACAATATTTACCTGAGCGCAAGCAATGCGAGCAGTGTCGAGCGAAAAAAAAATCACGGCACACCACTAATTGCTAAAATGCATTATTACAACATCTTAGAACTCTTAAAAAGACAAGCACCCACAGGCATATTCATATATAAATATATATATATATATCTAGCCGTGTAAGGCTAAGGGTATGAGCAGGCTGCGTTGCGTATTTATGAATGAAATGCTTTTACTTACAGACAACCTCGTTGAGCGCTGGAAATTGCAATTGGCATTCTGCCCAGGACATTCGCACACAAAAACTCCACGGGGGAGACAATGCCAAAAAACAAAGCCAGACAAAAGAACAACGCACACAAATGAGAAAATCACATCCGGTAATTTACTTCCTTTTCTTCCTTTTATGACCGTAAGCAATACCAAAGCAATGAACGGCTGAGCACAGTCATGCCGGATTGAGCGCTGACCGATAGACTATACTACAGATGAATATATAATATGTATATGTAGGTGTGTTTGTTGTAGAAAGTGCATTTCTTCAATGAGTTGTTGTTCATTTTTCTTTTCTTCGCCACGCTAAATTCGCTAGTGAAATTCAAAACGTCTAAGCCCAACACAAATGCTGAGACTCCGACTCCGACTCAGCTACAGATCGACAGGATCAGCAGCACTCTAGAAAAGGTACACGAGAGCTGGGCAAGTGCTGGTGGCAGGTAAGTTAAAGATAGATAGTCTATCTTATAAATAGCCACATGAACAGACATTGTGTGTCACAACAACAGCGAGAATAAAAGATAAGAACGCAACAACAATAGCACCGACACTGCTGTTAGATCAAAATGCCGATCTTGCGATCATTTACGAGGAGCAACCGTGCAACCTTATGGCCTACTACACAGACTGCACACAGCTAAACAAACATATACAAGTGCAATTGGCGGCGGCGGCGGCGACGGCAGTGGTGAAGGAGACGGTGGCGGCTAGCACAGAGACATAGAGAACTCGGCCGTAGCAGCGGTCATGGCCATAGCGACTGGCCTAGGCAGGATGAGGGTGCGGCGTGAGAGCGAAAACTAAATAAATGCAACAACAACAACAAGCTGGCTAATATGATATGATTCTCACAGGATATGCTTGTATGTGTTTGTGGCAAAAAAAGGTAAAAGAAAAAGTCGGAACCAAAATATTTCGGAAATGTTGCTGGTGCAGCCTGTGAGAAATGCCCACAACGCAAACATACATACGCACACACCTATACAAATATTGAATATCATACTGTTGTTGTTTGTGTTGTATGCGGCCGAGTTCTTACGCAGGCAAAGTGAAATGCAATGAAGTGAAGTGAGCTGCAGCGAGCTGAGGTGGAGCGAGTTGAAGTGGTATGGAGTGTAGGGAAGTGGAGTGAAGTGAGTGCAGCAATTCATGCAACATTTAGGATAACAACAAGGCATTAAAAAATACTATCCAAACATACCTACACACACACACATTTAAATATATAAATATGTATGTATGTATGTATGTAAATTTGAGTAAGTACGCAATATAAAAAAGTCGTGCTTTAGTAAATGAATGAGTGCTTCAATGAATTATTCTGACGGACGAGTTGCAAGTCAGTATATATATAAATATGTATGTATGTCTGTATATGTGTGACTGCATGCAGTTTAGCAGACCAAATGAGCAGCAACACCAATTACAACAAAAATAATGACAAATAAGAAAAAAAAACAAAAAATTACAACAACAACTCCATACAACAGTTGCTGCCTGTCTGCAGCACACATGTGCTTCTCACTGAGGCCACCACCACCACCACCAAACCAACTCCTGCTTGCCTCAGTTGTGCTAAGCAGCGCCGAGCTGAGCTGAGCTGCGTTGAAGCAAAAGGCGATTTTTACCTTTTTGTTTCCCAATGTGCCACACTGCCAATGGGCTGTCATGCTGATCGCTGGACAGGTGCATAACGCTGGCGCAACAATCGCACAGCCGTTAGTCGGCGAGCACAGATGTGCATTTTGTGGCAAATAAGCGTACATACAAACATTTTACAACAACAACAATAAATGTAGTTGTAGCGATACCCATGTATCTACATACATATGTATGTGCATATATGTATATACATATGTATGTCTGTTTGTATGTATGTTTCTATATGTAACGCATGATTCTTATAGTATTTATATGCTAAATTGTATGTTTAAAGGTGTGGTTTCATGCTGGCGCTGCGTGCTACATTCACTCGCAAATAAATAATAAAAAAAAAAATAACAACAGGCATCTCATATATACAGACATATATATCTCATACTAGCCAGCTTATTAAGAACAAATACAATTTATATTATATGATTCATTTGTTCTAAGAAAAATAATATAATTTAGTAACAAACATGAGAATACTCTTTTCAGTTGGCAACAGTGAAAAAATCTGTTGTCACATATCACAGCTGCGGAATTTTGCAATTTTAAATTTGACGCTTAAAATCACTATTTTTGTCATTATGCGATTAGATTCTGGCGAAAAGAAGACTTGTTGGTATTTTTACTTGGAAGGAATGCATATTGGTTTATATTCTAAGTTGAATCATACAAGCTTTGCATATTTGGCTGACTTCTTTGTTTCTAAGCGTAAATATGTACTTCAGTTAATCACATGTAGATCATGTGAATCACCAGCAAGTTAGTTATGTTTTTAAGTACTTAATTTCACAAGAAAAAAATAATAATTGCTTTCTTAAAGCGCTTGTTGATAGTGATCAGCTTCAATATTCGGTCGCCTAAAAAAATCCATCGCTTTCATAATTCCTTGTTTCTGAAATATGGATATGGACTTATAATAAGAGAGTATAATAGTTTTGTTAACATAACGGTTGTTTGTAACACCCAAAACTAAACGAGTTAGATATAGGGTTATATATACCAAAGTGATCAGAGTGAAGAGTGGAGTTCAAATCCGAATGTCTGTCTGTCCGTGCAACGGATAACTTGAGTAAAAATTGAGATATCTTAATGAAACTTGGAACACATGTTCCTTGGCAAAATCATATGGAAAATGGATGAAATCGGTTCATAACCACGACAACTTCCCATGTAACTCAAGTTTGAATTTCATCTTATTCCTTCACTTTATAATATAATACATAAGGAACCAATGAAGATAGCGGAATAAAACTTTATACAAATACTATATTTGAGCTGTGGCATCACTTGTGAAAAATTTGTCTAAATCGGACTATAACTTTTCAAGGCCCCGGATATCGAATATGAAGAATTCAGTGCCCCATGGTAATTTTTCACCGAAAATTTCGGTAAATCTCTCAGGTATCTTAATTCAATTCAGAGGAAATATTTTTCTTCCTATAGTGTGTCTCTGTACCAGAAATGTTTAAAATCGGGTCATAACTTCCCCTAGCTCTCATATAACTAATTATAGGACTTTCAAATTGGGTAAAATTTTGTGTTATCTTAATAAAAATATATCAATAAATTGCGAGAGTATAAAATGTTCGGTTTCACCCGAACTTAGCCTTTCCTTACTTGTTTTTCAATATTTTTGTAAAAGAAAAATTAAAAAAAAAAAAACTTCGAAACATTCGATCGAGTACTTAAAAAAAATCACGAAAATCGTCCCTTAAACTAAGCAAAAATTAAACCAATATTATCTAAAAATCTGGAATTATATAGGGTTCAATACTACTTGTCATGTAAATAGTCAAAAACTACCTGAGAGAAGGTCTAGCTGTTGTTGTTGTGACAAACATTGGGGTTCAAAATGAAGTCGAAAAAATAAAGCTTTAACCTCTTAGAACGGAATTTACAAAGATCTCGTCTGAAATATAAATCGCTGAATGAAATTACAACATTAAATATATTTCAAGAGATAGTTTCCGGAAGTATCCTCCGTTAAAATCAAATGATCAATTGCACTGAAAAAGGTCGTGGTATAAATTGCTGAAAAAGTTGGGAGTGCGATAAATTCGTAAGGCTTTAATAAGACAGCTAAAAGAAAGTTGGAAAAAATCATTGACCACATCGAATATCTAATATGTGATAAGATACTAGTTATGTAGAATTTGATTGCTCATATGCAAATAAACACCTTAAGGCAGTAGATGCTTTACAGGCTTCAAAAAATCGATTTCTTTGTTTTGTTTTAAATCTCTTCCAAAACTATCCAAGAATATGTCTTTAAAATCCCAGAGGCCAATTCGACATATTTTCGAAGTTAGAGCAGTTTTAGTGGCCGAGCGTCGAGCAGGTGCGAATGCTCAGGCAGACCTTTAAAGCGCGTTTTCTCGAGTTTTCATTTTCACAAGTGTTAGAAAACGGAAAGCAAAATAATATATGCCCGATCGAAAAAAAACCAAAGTGATCCAGCTTCAGTATTAAATTATCTTCTATTTGAACTAAAAAAGTTGGCAAAAGTATTATTTAAACTAGATACTTGTTTTGCAACTTAAAGTAAATTTTTTTTCTTAAAAAAGTTATTTTTTTTTTTCAAACTTCGAAAAAATTTCGAATTTTATAACTTCTTCGGTATTTTTTAGTTCATAAAGAAAAGAAACTTATAAAAATTAAAAATAAAAATTTGGTTCGACTGTTTCAGATGCATCACACGACCTCCATCACCGGCACCGATTTACAAGTGCAGACTCCAGGCGCTCCAGAAAAATACTTACAACTTTGAAAAAAGTTCAATATTTTTTAATAATAAATATTGTTTTTTAAGTCTTAAATATAGTACACTATCGTCTTAAAATTCCGTTTACCACAATCTTTTCCTTCCCTTTCAAAATAAATTGCTTTAAAAACGCATTTTTTCGGCTTCTAAAGCAGACTTCTGCCTTAACTCAACTATCTTTCGAAGAAGCATAACTTATTCTTTTAAGAACAACAAAGCAAAAGCAAATTTTAATTTGCCACTTCTCTCCTCGCAAAGTTATTCAATTCTAGTAGTCATGAATATGTCATTTGAATGGTATAACCACTTGCTTTGTATTTAGTTCAATTATGTCAGTATAAAAAAAATTATACCATTGTTTGTTCGATTCACCACTCACTAAAATTTGATGAATGACAAAATTTGATAAGACAGCTTTAGATCAGATGAATTTAGTTTATAAGAAAATAGTCTAAAACTCAGTATTTTTGGATAATATTTGAGTTAATTTCGATTTTAAGCCATCAAACTAAAATATTGGGAATTAAACAATATTTTATTTTGGCTTAGCATTCTCAATTAAGTAATTCATCATTTTAATTCAATCATTTAATCTCTTATTAAAATATTTTTTAAATGTCCAGCTGTTGGCAGATAATTATCAACGCGCATTCATGAGCATTAATTTCCTACAAACCAATTACTTTATAATTACAACACAACATGATTAGCTAGCAAAAGGGTCCTGCCGCAGGACGCAGGAGAACATGCGCACAGCCATTTAGCGCTTGCAAGTTGCAACACACGCACCAGCGACGCCGCAGTTCCCACGCATTTGCAACACACACACACACACACACACTCAAGCAGCGTTATTGGGAAATGAGACAATTATCTGTTGGCGTTATTTGTTATGCCATAAGCATTTATGCGCGCAACTTTATGGCTCATTGCACAGGCAAATGTTTACTACGTGAATTTTGTGAATATATTTTTTCTGCCATTTCAAATACTATTTACCCCTAACGGACGGCGAGTGTGTAGTGTCCTGTTTACAGTTGTACATATGTTTGTATCTGACATTGTTCATAATTTTAGCGCACCGTTCAATTCGATGAAACACTCATTTTCATTCAAATTCGTGCATTTGCACCTGAGAGCGAGTGCGAGTGTATGAGTGCGAGTGTGTACGTGCGCCCGTTTTCGTAAATAATGAAGATATTATAATAAAAATTACAAAGTTATTAGCTCGATAGATATGAAAAACAAATTTCACGCTCATATGCACATTGGAAATGTGAAAATTTTTCATTATTTATCGCCACCGCCGCACGAATTTGACCATCAAAGGTAGTGGTGCGAAAAGCGGCAGGATGTGTAAATTTAACGCCTTTCGAGATAAACAAAAATACGCCACACCAACAACAACAACACATTGATATACACATGTAAAATTATAATTAAGTGGGGGATGAAGCGCGTAATATATTGTTGGTCTTATTGTTAGAGTTACTAATTTAATGGCAAATTTATGGCCAAAATTCAAATTATGAAATTGTATTGGGAAATTACAAATTATGGCAGTTGAAATGTTGTGATCTAGTTGAAGGGGTTTAGCAATCAAATATGTTTGTTTGTTTAAAAAAATATTCTTTATTTGAAATTAATAATATTTTGGATTTTCGTAATTGCTAATTTTGGAGTTGAAGTAAAAATATTCGAAAACAATTTTCATTTTGATTTTTTTTTAATTTTTATATTTTAAATAATAAAAGTTGAAAATATTTTCAAAAATTAATTTTTTTAAATCTCATGATTTATGTAGATGGTCAAATCTAACCGCACCCACAATGTTTTGATATCAAAAGTTTAGCACGAAGGGTTAAATAATACAATTCCACGAAATAAAAGGGTCCTCGAAAGAAACGGCTCCACCTCAGCTCAAAAATGATGCATTTGTAACTATATTTAGTCTAGTAGACCTCAATGGGCTTACATCATTATTCGTTAAAATAGCAGTTCTCTTAAAAATCGGTAAAAATTTCTCAAATTGATCAAATATTCTGGGTTTCTTTGAAAGTGTATGGATAAAGGCGAGGTGGAAACATCAAGTCATTTTATTTTCCACTGTCCAGAGTTAGTAAGACTGAGATAAAAACATCTCCGTAGCGATACCTTTGGTGGATCAAGGAAACTGGTAAACCCAATAGGTATTTATTCTAACATGCATCTGAGGGCCCTCTAACTCAATGTAACTTCCGCATAGAACAGTTTTGTTTTTAAATTCACAGCAAAGACAAAAATAAAATCTCATGATTTATGTGACCAAACGCGTCCACTCTGCTATCACACAATATATTGATAACGGAAGTCTAACGCAAGGTCCATTGTATGATACCATCCAAATTGAAATTAGAAAATTTTGACCCAAAAGGAACGGGTCTTTCTTATTCCGCGGTATTCCTCCTAGACTGTGATGACCTTTACATGACCATACGACATTTTCAGTTTGTAACGGTATTTAGTCTAGTCGACCTCAGTGGAGTTACATCATTATTCGTTAAAATAGCAGTTCTCTTAAAAATCTGTCAACATTTTTCAAATTGATAAAAAAATTATGGGTTCTTTGAAAGTGTATGTAGAGAGAGGCGAGTTCTCCACTGTCCAGCGTTAGCAATAGTTTTGGTGAACCAAGCACACTGGCTGGTATGGACTTTAGACGTCTCCTAAAGCCTGTAGTATGCTCAAAGAGCCTCGGTGATATATAAGGATCTTCTTTGTGATCTATACTTAGGAGACTTTTTGGCATCAGAATGTATCAACGCCTTTAGCTGTCCAAATTGAATCCTTCACAGAACTTGTTAGCCTCTGAACCTAACCTATGAAACTGTCATGTAATTTAGAACACATTCTAGATATATGAATTATCCATTTATCGAATCAGAATATAGTACTATTTTACTATTTTCTTGAATTTACGCATACCAGAAAATTTGATAGCTAAAAATCTAAAAAATAATAATACATGAACTAGGCGATATTTTTTAGAATATTGAAGACGGCTAACAACTACTTGAAAAAATATAAACAAATTAGACGTTTCTGCATCTAAATAAGAATAGATTGATGCATTCTTTTGAATTCTTCCACAGGATGTGTTCTTTCCATAAGGATGCAATAAATATTACTATATTAGCATGCTTTCAGAAGACTTTTAGTCTATATTAACCATTATAACAATTTGCCTTTAGTATGAAAACGAGACAGTTATTAAGGAAGCAATTCTAGTTAATGACTCTGAATTTGAATTCTATGCTTTTATCCTGCAACCCACAGAAATTGTCGTTATCCCAGCATCTGAATGCGAACAATTAAATTGTCGAAAAGTCGCTGATATTTAACGAGCTGATTGTGTGGACCACCACAGTAATTATAGATAGTTCTTTGTTCAAATATTAACTTAACAACAGACCATTAAGCCAAATTAATAAAAACATAAAATTAAAATACAAGCAAATATATGAGTGTGAGTGCAAGTGACCGCAGCATATCTCGCTGCTCTAATCGAAACACCTCTCGTAAATAGTCAATCAAGGCAACAATAAAAACACTGAAATACAAGAGTAAATGTTGAGAACTAAGCATTTTCTCACGCTCGGGAAAAGCTTACAGCATACGCAGAATAGCGCGGACCAGAAGGGGTCGCAGCAGCCCGCATTAATAGACACAAACACACACACACACACGCATGCAGCTAAGTACCAAAACTCAGGTGCAAAATAGACAAAAATTATAGAGTTTTAATAAATTGGTCTGCAATATTATTGTTGGTGTTGGTGGTGGCTAGTTGCTATGGCGATCGCTTGCGGACAGTCATGCAATTTGCTTGACGCGTTTTGAATTCCCAGCATTATACAACTGTGCTTGCCACATGCAACTATGCAACTGTGGCACACACGTATGTGAAGCCGTTAGTTCGTGGTGACACTGTCGTTAATCGCAGAGGGTTGATTTTTATCAACAGGACCAACAATTATTTAGTCACTGCACGTGCAGTCAGCCGGCGCAACAACACGAAATAACTGCACTGTCCTGTTTGCTCCTGGCCACAGGATTTTCGTTGATTTTTTTCACGTTCGCTAGATCGAGTGTTTGTCTGGTTTTTATTGTTATTGTGTGACACTTGTTTACTTGTTTGCGCATTGCGGCCGCGCACTGTGCGGGTATTTAAGCTATGCACCCTCGCCGCTGAAGTTGCGCGCGCATGCGCAAACGCTCTCATTGTTATGTGAAAGTGCTGGCACTCATGTTGCAGTGTATTTGTTTGCTTTGCACGTCGCATATCCTGAATTCCCTGTAATTTCGTTATTTGTATGACAAGTGCGGGTGTGCTGTTATTTTACTTATTGTTAGTTATTTGTAATTGCTATTGCTTTGTTGTTGTTGTTTAATATTTGTATGCTGCGCTGCGCATGTGCGAACACCCTCATTGTGCGTTTTGTGCAGGAATACTGGAATTGCATAATTGAGTGGGAAAAAATGCTGGCGAATGCTGAGGTGATTAGAAAATTTGTTAGAGCAGCAGGTTTAGAGCGTGGGAAAAAAACATTTTTTCGATGTGTATATTAAATAAGGATTAAATAGTTGTTTTTATTTTTTATTTTATTTTATTTTACTTACTTTATTTAATTTATTTTATTTTATTTTATTTTATTTTATTTTATTTTTTATTTTATTTTATTTTATTTTTTATTTAATTTTATGTTATTTTATTTTATTTTATTTTATTTTATTTTATTTTATTTCATTTTATTTTATTTTATTTTATTTTATTTTATTTTATTTTATTTTATTTTATTTTATTTTATTTTATTTTATTTAATTTAATTTTATTTTATTTTATTTTATTTTATTTTATTTTATTTTATTTTACTTTATTTTATTTTATTTTATTTTATTTTATTTAATTTTATGTTATTTTATTTTATTTTATTTTTTATTTTATTTTATTTTATTTTTTATTTAATTTTATGTTATTTTATTTTATTTTATTTTATTTTATTTTATTTCATTTTATTTTATTTTATTTTATTTTATTTCATTTTATTTTATTTTATTTTATTTTATTTTATTTTATTTTATTTTATTTTATTTTATTTTATTTTATTTTATTTTATTTAGTTTAATTTTATTTTATTTTATTTTATTTTATTTAATTTATTTTAATTTAATTTAATTTTAATTTTATTTAATTTAATTTAATTTAATTTAATTTTATTTTATTTTATTTTAATTTAATTTAGTTTAATTTAATTTAAATGGACGCGGCAAATGGACGGCCAGACTTATAAGGGATCTGAACCTATGGACAAGCCGTAATTTTGGAGAAGTCGACTACTACACAACACAGCTGCTATCCGGTCACGGGTACTTCAAAAAGTACCTCCACAGAATGGGAAAAGTCGAAGAGCCGTCCTGCCTATACAACGACGCGACAGAAGACGACGCCGAGCACACATTTTTTAAATGTGAGCATTGGCAACAGGAACGCACAGCCGTAGAAGACCTGGTTGGCCCAATAGACGCGGATAACATAATCAACGTCATGCTGGAGACCAAGGAAAACTGGAACATTATCCAGAAATACGTAGCCAACTTGCTACGCAACAAAAAGCGGGACCTGGACGCAGGTGTGCAGATGTAAATCTCTCTATGAGAAAAATGGAACGCCACCCTGAAGTAATGCGAAAGCGGTTCCAGGGTGGGCGACGGTTCCTTAGAGGGGGAGGTTTTAGTGGCCTGCAAGTGGCACATACCAATGCTGCGACGACAGCGTTGATGATGCGGTAGGCATTTTCCACCCCCTCTCCCGCCAAAAAAAAAAAAAAAAAAAAAAAATTTAATTTAATTTATTTTATTTTATTTTATTTTATTTTATTTTATTTTTTATTTAATTTAATTTAATTTAATTTAATTTAATTTTATTTTATTTTATTTTATTTTATTTTATCTTATTTTATTTTATTTTATTTTATTTTATTTTATTTTATATTTATTTCATAGCCACCCACAAAAGTTCAATTCAATAAACTCCTAAACAAAATCATCAACACCCTCTACATCCAAGCAGTTTGCTACGCCCCAAGAGACCCACACAAAATCCCCATATTCAACATATTGAGTTTATTTATTCGATTTGGCGCAAAACCAAATTTCACACAATTCAATTAACTCCTCACAAATCGTGCAATTAAAATTGTGGGCGCCGCAGCTAAGTAATGACTCCGGTCTTTGAAAGTACTACAACAACAACAACAGCATTTATGCAAATGGTAAAATGCAAGTGATTGAAATAAAAGCAAATATCATTCTTAAATTCCAAAAGAGATCAACGGCAATCGTTTCACCCCTCACCCCTTTCCCCTCATTAATACAAAAAATATGAGTTCATTACTTGAAAAAATACACAAATTACCAGCAAATAAGCGCTGACATGCAACAACAAACCACTTGGCATTTTTTGTAGCATAAATTCAGGCGACTAACCACTTCGAAAAAAGGCAAACAAATAAAATGTGAGAAGAAAAACGAAGAAATTGCAATAAAATGAAATGAAATGCGCAAATCGGAAATATGGACGGAAATTAAAAACACTGACAGCAGCCACGAGATGCGCCCTCGCAATTTGGCAAAAACCAACAACAACAGCAGCAAATAGAAAGCAAGCAAATGGAGTGACGGCGCCAACAGCAGCGATGACTCCTTCTTGCAAATTGTTGAAATATGCAGCTTCTTTTGCTGTTGTTGTTGCTGTTGCTGTTGTGCGGGTGTGACAGGAAAAAATCGAATAAGATTTCTGATTAACCGTCGTACACAAAAACAACAACATATACACACTTGTAATGCAATAAAGCTGCTGCCAATGATGCGAATTCGTTTGCGATTGTTGTTGTTATTGTTATTGTTGCGTGTGTTGTAGTTGTATAGAGACCCTTGGAGTGCTTTCGTGAATGGATATTGCTGGCATTTAGAGTTTATACTTCATGTTTATAGTTGTTGTTGTTGTTGTTGTATTTAGTAGCATCATTTGTCAATCATACGGCTGGATAATAGAATTGTAAGGCAAATTGATGGAAATGAATTTTTGAGTGATTTCTTTTATGGGGCGATTTTAAAGCGAAAGTGATTGAGGGGATTTGGAGAGAATAAAACCAAGCAGTTATTTTAATAGTTTTTATTTTATTTTGATTAAATTATTTTGTTAAGAAAATTAATCAAATTGTTTTCTGTATAATTTAAAAATTATTTTTTATACAAAAAATATTAGACAAATTTTGATATTTTTTTTATTAAAAAAATTACATTTATTTTGTAATTTAAATTTTATTTCTGCTCAAAAAAATTTAACGTTTGAGATTTTTTTTAAATAAAAAATTACATTTTATTATGAATTAAATTTTATTTTTGGAAAAAAAAATTATTTTAAAATTTTTTAATAAAAAAAAATTATTTGAAAAATTTTGATAAAAAAAAATATTAATTTTTTTTTTATTTTCAACACATTTTTTTATTCCTAACTATATCTGGGATTATAACGGCAATAATATTAAATAATTTATTAAATTAAATTTTCTTAAAATCAACTAAGGAGCAGAGATGACTGCAACTCCTTCACGAACTCAATTCAAATCGTTTAAAAAATTAATTTCCCACAATTTTCGAAATAATCTCATTTCAAACACATATATTATTTATAAGATTAGCTACACACTCGTGTAAATTTACAACTTCAATAGGCAAATATTTATTTAAAAAATGTTTTCTTCAACGCATTACAAGCGTTCAAATGCTTTATAATTTCCTTCACAACATTCCCAAAGCCAATTAACCTCGATTGATTTACTAATTGACCACTAGCTAACGGCAAATACAAAAACGCATATTTAATATAACAAAAAAATGTCTGTCTGTCTGTATATCTGTGTGCTTTGTGCGAGAAAAAGTGGTGAAAGAGAGGAAGCCGCATTGTGCGTACATCCTTTGTGAAAGAAAAACTTATAGACAACCTATAAATATCGGTGGCAAGTGAAATGCCCGCAGCACTTTGATGTTTGTAACGAAATGAAAAAAATAAAAATAAAAATAAATTATTTGCAGAGAAATTTAACAAAAAAAAGCAAAATATTTCGAAAAAAAATTATTGAAAAAAGAGCATTTGCAAGGCATAATGAACTCGCTGTCATTCCTGGGAATGGTCAAAAGTGGCAATTCCCTGCAGAAAGCAGCAACATAACAACAATAAAATGACAACATCAACAGTAAATATACATATACATATGTGTAACGGTATAACCCACCAGCTAACAGCGCTGCTTGGCCTAAGCATAAGCTGGCTAATTGAATAAATTAGTGAAAATGTTGGAAAAATTGTTTGAAGTTTAGTTAATTGCGGAAGGGCGATGGATAACTTAACTTTGCCGTTGCGCCTCGTTTGTTGTTGCTCTTCTCTTATTTTTATTTGCATTCAATATTTTTCTCCTTCTGATTTTTGATGTAGTACATACACTGATAAGTTGTGAGCGGAAGTGACGAGAGCAAGGGATGTGAACTGATTTAATGGTTTATCGATTTTTGTTGTGATTTAAAGCTGAAATTATGCGCTTTTAGTTTTTGAATTAGTTTGAAACTTTAAGATTTAGTTGTGACAGTTATAAATATCTCACAAAAATATGCATTTTAAAACTATCAATAGGCTTATAGAAAGTGTTTCAGGATGATTTAAAAAATATCTTCAATCACCCTGAAAGCACCTCAGATTCATTTCCCAATATTCGATAAGACTAAGAGGAAATTAAAAAAAAATAAGTAAGGAAGGGCTAAGTTCGGGTGTAACCGAACATTTTATACTCTCGCAATTTATTTATTTAACTTTATTTTATTATATAATACACAATTTGACCCACATATTCGTCATATATATTGTATAAAGTCCATTGAAAGTTGGAAACCATAATATTAGGTTAGAAGCACCGAGGTCCTCGTGTTCGATATATGGGGTCTTAAAAACCTATGGTCCGATTTCGGCGATTTTTAGAATGGGGCTGCCACACTATTAACATAGTATTTGTGCAAAGTTCTGCACCGATATCTTCACTAGTGTTTACTTTATATATTGTAAAGTAAACGATTCAGATCGTCTTCAAAGTTCTGATATATAGGAAGTAGGCGTGGTTGTGAAGCGATTTGGCCTATTTTCACAACATATCATTGTGATGCAAGGAAACTATTACAAGCCAAGTTTCATTGAAATCGGTCGAGTAGTTCCTGAGATATGGTTTTTGACCCATAAGTGGGCGACGCCACGCCCATTTTCCATTTTGTAAAAAAATCTGAGTGCAGCTTTCATCTGCCATTTCTTTTGTGAAATTTAGTGTTTGTGACGTTTTTCGTTATTGAGTTAACCCACTTTTAGTAATTTTCAACCTAACTTTTGTATGGAAGGTGGGCGTGGTTATTATCCGATTTCTTTCATTTTTTAACTGTATTAAGAAGTGGCTAAAAAACACGACTGCAGACAGTTTGGTTTATATAGCTCTATTGGTTTGCGAGATATGTACAAAAAACTTAGTAGGGGGCGGGGCCACGCCGACTTCCCAAAAAATTAGATCCAAATATGCCCCTTCATAGTGCGATCCTTCATACCAAATTTTATTTCCATAGCTTTATTTATGGCTTAGTTATGGCACTTTATGTGTTTTCGGTTTTCGCCATTTTGTGGGCGTGGCAACCTTCCTATGGTGCCAAGAAATAAGTGTGCCAAGTTTCATCAAGATATCTTAATTTTTACTCAAGTTACAGCTTGCACAGACGGACGGACGGACGGACGGACAGACAGACATTCGGATTTGAACTCCACTCTTCACCCTGATCACTTTGGTATATATAACCCTATATCTAACTCGTTTAGTTTTGGGTGTTACAAACAACCGTTATGTGAACAAAACTATAATTCTCTCTTTAGCAACATTTGTTGCGAGAGTATAAAAAGCGCTCTCTTTCCCTAAAAAATACTTAGAACAACGGATATTAAATTTTGTCATATCAATTCAATTAAGAAATTCATTGTCGATGTTTATTTGAAACTCAACCGTACGCTAGATGGCACTGTAGTACAATTATTTGCTATTTTCTGTTAGTCTTTCATCTTCTATGATAGCTATAATATTGCTTCCACGACGGTTTCTTTGAAATACAAATGTTTCTCATGAAAATATATACCTTTAAATGGTAAGAGGGAGAATCTTCAACAATATCTAACATAAATGTGAAAGGCAAAATATTATTGTTCCTATTTTAGAGAGAGAAATGTTTTCCAGTTCAAATGACTGTCATCTTCTTCCAAATCTTGATGAGGAGCAAACAAATCTCTACTACTTGGCTCAATAGACTCATTTCAAATCGGATGATATTTGAATGAGAATGCTTATTGGTTTTACAGTTTCTAGCGAAACCACAATATCTAGGCGCCCATTTAAGGTTTGGTCCAACCATCTAGTGTTAAAGAGCAAGAGGATAACCGTTCTCAGTTTAATTATTTTGAGACGTGGCTGTCTTTCTTTGTTATCTTAGTGGCTTTAGAGTTTCTAGAAATCCCGCTGAGTTTGGGTACTAATCCAAGTCTTAGTCCAATCATCTAGACTGCAAAGTGGAAAACAAAAATCCTCGATCTGTTATCATTGTTATGATATTGCCTTTCGTTGGAAGCTCATTAGCTTTACAGCTATGGAACAGTAAGGAACAATATTCTGATATCGAAGTGAATGCTCACCACTTGTTTATATTCTCGAATTTTATCGATCGTTAAGGATCGTGCAGTACGCTTGTTTGAGTTGTACGATTTTCTATTATAAAGCTCATTTGCTTTTTGTTTTACCAATGTGAACTAATTAGGCTCATAAATGCTACCTTCCGAATTTAGGTGTCAATAAAATGTTTTAAAAACGAAATAAATTACATTTTTTGAGAAAATTCGATAAAAAAAATAGTTACCAAAATCGTTTAAACTTTGACTGGTACGATATTTTATAGTAAAATTTCGCACAATGATTGTAACTACGAAACACAATTATTAGGATTTTACTATTTAAAAGAAATGATTCGGATAAAAAATAATAATTTCAAGCTACTTTGCGATGTGATATCGATGAAATATAACCGTTTGTTTAACAAATTTGGCAAAATTTCAAATATCTCAACAAAAATCTACAAATATGGAAGAAACAAGTGTAATTATCGCTAAATGAATATTTCATACGCTTAATACGACGCAATACAGCTCATTAGGGCATATACGGAGAAGGCTTGTGTACATAATAGGTAATGTATACATGTATGTATGAATATATAGCAGTATATGTACGTGTGTATGAAAAACCGTTAATTTCTGCGGCTTATTGCTTTAAGATGAACATACAAATATAATTAAAGCAAATGGCAAGTACTAGCGATATACTTATATACAGCTGTTTTGGACTATATACAAACATATCAATATATAATAAATATGTATATTATGTACCAAAAAAATATACATATAACTGTACATGTATAAGCCGTTAATAAATATCTGTAGCAACACAGCGCAAATATCTTTACATGTATGCTATGTATTTATGTACAGCAACACCTATCTACATGTGTATCTACCGCAAAAAAGGAAAACGCCAACAGCCAACAACAACAAAAGCAAAACATTTAAAAGATTGCAGCGAAAAAAAGTTCGCATCCGGTCCAAGTTGTCGTTACCAATCGCCGATATGCTGGCTTATGTGTAAATGTGCGCTTGTGTGTGTGTGTGTGTGCCTGATGGCGTGTATTAAAGCTTGTAGACAGGCTTGAACTCAGGCGGTTGCGGCTAGCGCCTGTATTTGCCTTAACACATAAGCACATATATATTTATGTTCATATATGTATGTATATACATATATACTTGTATATGAATACGTATGTATGTTTGCCTGCGCATTTTCCCCAGTTTTTAAGATTGTTTTGTTAATTTATATTTGTAACACGAAATTGTGTGATGAAGCGAAAAAAGTAAACAACAGCGTGGAGGCATATACATATGTATATATTTAAGTATTTGTTTAACTTTTTTCTAAAGCCAACTCTGGCCGATTTAGCGCAAGTACCGTTGCTAAATCCCAACTTACAGTTCAGTTCATTCATTAATACATACACATAAGTATATTTGCCTACACGTGTGTATGTATGTATGTATGTATGTGTGAATGTGGTTATAATTATATATTCATCCGTGTGGCAGTTACTCTTTGACCGGATGTGTTTGTGACGTTCTTTACACTTGTGAGACAGCGCGCTTGGTAAGCGCTAGCCACAGTTAAGTTGAAAGCTTTTATTTTTTGTTTTTCTTATTTTTTTTATAATAATTTTTTAATAATAATTTCATATATTTTTTTTAATTTTTATTTTTATTTTATTTAATTGTATTGACTTTTTCGCACTAATTTGGTTGGTGATTAAGAGCGGTCAAATTAAAAAATTTAAAAAAAATTTTGCTAACCATTTGCCTGCAAACCAGTCTTAAGAGATTTAAGACTGCAGTAATAGCCGGAATTCATGCTTAGAATTTCATTAAATTGATAATTGGCATTTTTAATTTAAATAATTTAACAAAGCAAACATACATAACAACAAATACATACATACATATATACAAAGCAAAACATATACATACATATCTCTTCTTAAATAGCTGTATATTTTCATTTTTAATTGCTAAATATTTTTTCTTATTTTTGTTGTTGCTTTATTTTTGTTTATTTTCACTTTACTTTGTTTGGCGAAAATTTGCTGACCAAAATGGCGCATGTCTTGCAATTCCACACCTACCAAATCGAGGTGTGCTTCATATTGAAGACTCGCTCGTTCTTTTATTTATATTTATTGCAGCTCGTTTGTGCTGCCATTCTATTTAAGTATATGCAGCATATAACATTGTTTAAATGCAATTCGTTTTTTACACTTTTTAGCAAATTTTTACTTTCTGCAATTCGGCAAGTCTTCAACTTGTCAACGGTTTTGTATTTCAATGTTAAAATTCGTATGAAAACAACAAAATTATCGTTTTACTCAAATTGCATGCAATTAAATATGGATTAGTAGTAAAATTAAATGTTACATGTCACATTTAACAAAATTTTGTAATTAACCCTTGCATGACGAAGTGCAAAAATTTTGGTTTATTTACTTGAATTAGGAAGAAGTGACTAATTTCGTATCAGACTAAGCTTTCATAAGGTTTTTGAAAATGCGCTTCTTCATTCAAAGCACTTAAAGTAGAGACTTGTTCTGAATATAACCTCAAAAAAATGAGGCTGATACAGTTTAGACTTCGTGGCAACTGATCGAGTTAATGATCGCATTGATAAAATTGTTTAAATAATTCTTCTTTGCAAACTTTACTCTACATAATAGCATATTTTAATCAAAAAATATTTTTTATATTTCAAGATTTTATTTGCTTATATCACAGTCATGCAAGGGTTAACCCATTTTTTATATATTTTTTTATTTACATACAAGTTTATAATTATTTAAGCTATTTAGGTACATGCTTGGTTTGCTAAAAATTTATTGTGGCTTTTAAAAGCGCAAGCAAAGATTCTTAGAATTGTTTTGGCCACATTGCTCGAACGTATTTCCGCAAGATGTTTAAGTTAGCCACAGAGGTTACAAGGTAGTACAAGCTTGGAAATTTAGCTTAATAACACACGAAATAACAAATATTACACGAAAAATTGTTTATATAATATTTTATTTTTTTATAAAAAATAACGTTTTTTAAGTAAACTGCTGCATTGGAAATTTTTTGGGATTTTTGCATTTTTCCCTAGTTCTAAAAACACTGTCATGGTAAAAATTTTGACCACAAGCATTAAATATTGGCTCTAAAAATTCATAGAAAATAATTTTACAGTTATTTTTGCTACCAGAAATTTTAGTTAAAAAACAGAAAAAAATTTCCTGAGGCCGCCATTTTGTTATTTTTTGAAAAACACTTCAATCGGTCCCAGGATTATCTATTTATAAAACTAATTTTTCTTATCCGATTGATTTGAGATGAATCTCCAAGGACTTATGATTGTCACCGCAAGGACGTTTTTTTTGAAACTGGGTCAACACAGACAGCTATAACTTTGGAAATTGTAATTTTTTTTTCAAATTTTCGTGACTTCAAGTCAAATCATTATATAATAATGCCATATTATAACTTTTGTAAAATAACATGATTAAATGCAAAAAAAAAAATATTGAAAATTCTTATTTTTTCGTGTCTCTGACTACCCCTAACCCCTTAACAGGGGTCACACAGATTTTTGTACCAAACTCTACGATGCTTCGGTCTCCAATGGCTTTCTTGAATTTTTAATATTTTTCCAAAGCAATATTTCTCCATATTATCTTACTTCTGCACATAAATATTCGGAAAATTATGAGCAGTCAAGTTTAACTGCATAACGGTCGCCAGCACATCGATAAATCATGTTGCATTATATAATCGCAACTTTCTAATTAATACATTTACATACATAAGTGATTAAGTTCCACTTGAAGCAGCGAGTTAATAATCGCTTATTTACTATATCTTTATATATAAAAGATATAAATATATAAATATTTAATTTTATTTTATATATTTTTGCTGCTCACCCAGTAAATCAAAGAGCTAGTTGTTGCAATAATAAAAATGTGAAAACATCACCACAGAGCCTGCGCTACTAAGTACTTGAATTAATTAATTCAAAAATCAAACATTAAAGTCTTGTACAACTCATTAACACGGTCATAATTCTTTATTATCGGCCACAAATTTAAAGCGCACAGCAGGTGTGCGCTTGAAAGCATGAGCAAAACAACAAAAACAATAACATAACATAATAAAGTGTGTAGTGAAAAAAAAAAACAAAACAAATTACAACTAAAACATTAATGAAAATAAAATAAAATTAAAAATAAAATTAAAAAAAAAAAATTACAAAATTAAAAAAAAAAATTGTAAACATAAAATGAAAACTTAAAAACTCAAACAAGCAAAGTCTCGCCTTCAACTAAATGTTGCTCTTAATTCTAAATAAACGATTTTTTTTTATTTTTAAGCAAAAAAACTGTAAAAATGTATGTTTGTAAATTTGCTAAGGTCAACAATAACTATATAAATACAACAACACGAAAATTATTTTATAATTTTTTTATTCTTTTTTTAGATTTTTTATTTTATTAAATAAAAATTTTTGCCACTTGCTCTCACTTGTTACTGTCACAAAAAAAAACGCAATCAACAAGCCGCATGTAACACAGATGCGTAGTATGTAAAAGCATGGCTTCACTGTGTAAAGTGAGCAGGCAACATGTTGCAGCAACACACATATGTATACAAACATATGTTAGCTGATATAAAACATATAATTATGGCATTTAGCAGTTTTTAATGTTGAACGCTTAAAAGTAGAAGTAGGAAAAACAACAACAAACAAAAATAGCAACAACAAATAAAAATTATAACAATAACAACAACACCTCAGTCAAATTAATCATTTACACTGAGCTGCACTCGACGGCAGCAACGCCTATAAGTCGCTGCAGGTAAGTAACGAAGGTGAAGCGTTACAAACTGTAAGCGAGGGTGGTTTGGCAGACATACATACATACATAACATATTTTATAACATTTATATGCATATATGTAGGTATGTATGTATATGTGCTCTCACATATGCGCAATTTTGTCTGTAAGCGCTGGAGGTTAGCTATAATGGCATTGCTTTTTGCTGATCTGAGATCAAGCGCCTAAAAGCCTTCAAGCTAAAGGCAATAAAAGATATTCAAATACAAAAGCAAAAAAGAAAAGAAGAAAAGAAGAAAAAAAATCGCTGTAACTAATTAACATACAAATTTTTGCATCGGTCGGCTGGTCAGCAGCAGCGTTGAGTGCGATTGATGTTAATCAACACACAAACACACATACATACATCAACAAAAGTGGCATAGGGGCACTCTTTATGGCTGTTGTTAAATGTTTGCAAATGTTGCGGGTGCTGCAACAACAACAACAATAAGCAACATGATTGAGTGGCATCGCTTTAGAATCACCAATCTGAATTTCGAAATGCTCCAAAAAAAAGTGTGGACTAGATGGCAGTTTTAGGGCTTTATCGTTCCATTTTTTGAAATTGTAAAATTGTTATGCGTTAGCACGTCAGTTAAAACGTAATATGCTAAACAGCTGTCGACGCAGAGCTTTCACTTAAAAAATATGCGCATTTTTTTAGAGACAAAAAAACAGTTTTTTATAAAAAAAAAACATTTTTTTATATCCAAAAATTGTTTTTGACGCAACTTTATGGATGTTGTTTTTATTGCGTTATGATTATGAAACCGCAAAAGTGTTGGCAATCTCAAAAAAAAAACACATTTTATATGGAATATATATATGTATACATACTTATCTACTAAACCATAATCAACAACTACTACAATTTAAAATTCCAAGACTTCTGTATTCCACATAATCTGAAGGTCTAAACTATCCATTCAAGCATAAGACGTCATTAATCACATTATGCCATTATGTTCAAATAATGCCGTTATATTTTAATAAGTTAAACTCAAACGTAAAAAGTTGCATTAGAATCCGATAAAAGTCGAAGTTTATAACATTTTGGCTGGTCTCTAATTTGAACAGTTCGGACTTCAGTTCTTTGACAGAAAATATATACCACTAACAAATACAAGTAACCTCATTCGGGGACCCATCGTATTCGAATCATATACATACATACTATTCGGGAGTTAAACAATAATTTTATCGAAGATCAGATTTCATTAGAGATAATTATCTATCTATCATCCGTAGCATAATCAATGGCAATTTTTTATAAAATGAGAACTGTATCGATCGTCTCCGGAACGAACTACAATTGTGATCTAAGTCCACTTTTGACCAAACTGATCTTTGGCTATTTATAAACTCTAGCTTAAAGTGTACTTCGGAGAACAACACTGTTTAGTAACTTCACTGATACTATGGACTATCCTATTCCATTGAAAATATACCTCTAGTATCAGTCAATAAAAATCACACCTAAACCAAATTTTAAGTAGCTTTTTTGTAGAAGATTCAAGGATTACACAAACTTACTTGAAACCTTACTTGAAAGAAAAAGTAAAAGACCCAAAACCACAGTTATTGAAATGCAAAATAACGATGAATTTGTTGAGGTATCCATATACTCAATGTACCTTAATACTGAGAAATCATAATAGTGCAAGTCAACAAGAGAGGAAACCACAAGAATTTACTGAGTGGATCGATCCGTTGGTCGAACTTCTTTGACTGCCGAGTAATAAGGTCCCTCTCAAATCACATAGCACTTAACTTAAATCAATCCAGGAAGGGGTCAAATAGCTTTGAAATTATAAGATGTTTCAAGAGCTCTATGAGAAAAAAATGCTGATTTAAGAATTTTAATCTAATCAAACCAAAAAACACCTCTTCGCTGATCAAAAATCTCAAGAAAAACGAGTTTTTCAAATTTTCCGTCGACAGCGCCATCTATCAACAAGTGAGCGCAATTTCAAGTAGACATTTTTCTATTAGAGTACACATAAAAATCTATAGTGGTAGGAAGAATCACAAATATTTTAAACCTTGCTGATTTTCCTCCCACACAGGCACCCCAACACACACACACCATTACGTTATTAATTTTAATGGCTTTACACTTTGAATTAGTTTCTTTTAAATTGCTACACAGTTTTATTTCATTTTAATTTATTACAACGCGGACGCTTCTTTCACAAACACACACATACATATATATGCAGTACTAATACAAGCACAAATCACAAAGGTGAATTTAACTGCCGTTCAGTCAGTCAATTAGTCACCTTAGTTAGCCAGTCAGCTGACTGAAAACGACAGTTAGGCGAAAAACTATGCGGACAGTCGCTAAAATGTTGCGCACACTCTATCCCACCTCTAGTGTGGCGGCCACACAACAATTGAGGTGAGACGATGCGAGTTACCTTGGAAATATAGAAACTACTATTTGCACATGTATTATATAAGTAGATACTTATTATATACTGTTATCATAGATCTTTGATCTAACGCGGCGTAGAACAATGTGCAGAGTATGCCCGGTGGCGACGAGCGCGTCAGCGTCGGTACTCTCTGATTCTGATAAATCCTACAAACACAACTAAGTCCTAACTGCTATACATATACACATATGTATGCTCTGTGAATAAGGTAGTTAGTTACCCCTCCATTCAATTTTATTGCTACTATTGTATTTGTAATTGTGTTGTTGTTGTTGTGTTTTAATTTTTCAAGCAGTTTTCACTTTGCACTTTGCGTTGTTGTTGTTTGTTTATTTATTCTTTTTTATAACAATTTTGTAATTTTTTTGACGCGCGACTATAAATTAACATTTAACACACACACACATGTACAACAAAAGCAAAAATTGTTTCAAAGAAATATAGTATAAAACATACAGACAAAATTCAAATTGGTTTTAACGTTGAATGCCCCCAGTTGCAAGCCGCCTGCCGCAGCGATAGCATACACCGTACACCGATATAAACGTTAAAATCTACTATATATATACATATGTATATATACAAGCAGTAAATATGTAAATGTGCACACCTACAACAACAACATATATGAACAATGTATGCACATTTGGAAAAAAATTTACGCCATAGAAAAGCGTTACGGTCGAGTTCATTCGAAAACAAAGAACACTAAACACCGAAAGAACAACATTAACGATTTCGAAAATCACGTATGTACGTACATGGGTGTGTGTGTGTGCGTATACTTAATGAATTCAGAATAAAAATTGCTACTATAGCTACAATTGCAGCAGCAGTAGCAACAACAGCATACGGGTAGAGAACTAAAAAAGCAGCAATAATACAAAAAAAATATTTAAAAAATGGAAAAAAAATATTAAAAAAATTAAAAAACAAATAAAAGTATACCAACAACAAAAACAACAAATATGCATAAAATTAACAACTATAAAAGATCGTAACTAACTCGTACGAAACAACAATAGCATATGCCCGAGTGAAACTCAATGTAGTCAAACAATAAATACTTGAACAGAAGTAACGGTGGAGATTCTGTGGATTTTATATACAAATATTTTACTATATATATATGTATGTATATACACAAATACATATAGACATAATTAAAATTATCGGCGAAATCGTTGTAGTACTAAGTGAACTCCAAGAAAATTTTGAAAATTTTTTTTTCGAAAATTGAAATCGATATTTTATATTGGTATCTTAGAAAGTTTCTGTCCAAGAAGTTCATCACAAGGTTGATTGTTGCTTTCATTATTGCTGCTAACAAGTTAATTTTATGATGTCTAGGTCAGTTGACGTTGCATTCAAGAAGAGGTCTATACTACTATTATAAAGAGGAAAGATTTGTTTGTATGTTTGTAATGAATAAACTCAAAAACGACTGCATCGATTTCAAAAATTCCTTCACCATTGGAAAGCTACATTCACCCCGAGTAACATAGGTTATATTTATTGCCAGAAACTCAGCTTTTTGGAAATAGTTCCGTGATGGAGAATCTTAATCTGAAACTTGCAAGTCAATCTCTTCGCATCGCAATCGCATTCCAGAAAATCGATGAACGAGCACTCGCAGCTGCTTGCTGAACAAAATTTCAAAACCTATAACTTATATAACTTTTGAAATGTTTGTTTAAGCCCGTGCGAAGCCGGAGCGGTCTGCTAGTATATTATAAAGGTGCAATCTAAATCTAACACCTAACCAAAAATCAATAGAATTTAATACGATAGAACTTCTTATGGCATATGAGAACGTTATCAGTGTAGCAATCAGTTGTTCTATAGAGGTCCCTATGGTTCTCTAGATTCAAAACGATCTTATGATCAATATTTTTGTTGTAGAACGCGAAGTATATATTCTGAGAGATACAAGAAGAAAGTTCTACCAGAGCCTAGGCTTAGCACATTGAAGATAGATTATTAAAATAAATCAAACTGTGATCTTGAAAGTTGTTATTAAGGGTCGAAGGATGATAAATACAATCTATAACACACTGAGTATTTATAATTTTAGAACTGAGTTGAAAGTTCCAGACTCAAATGAAATGACTTCTATGCTTTCGAGCATTAAAATACCAAATGATATTTTCGATTCAGTTGATCGATCCTCAATACAGAGGCTATTGGTGTTTGTTCGTCAGAAATTGAAGAAATAGTGGCTAATGATTGGTGTAAAACTATAATTTATGATGATTCTACTACCGATTTAGTTGTATTTTGAGAACTTTTGAAGGAAAGCAATATAATTAAACAGTACTTGTCGCTTAAAAAGTTGATATATGTACATCGGTATTAAACTGTGTTTTAGACTTTGTTGAGTCATTTAGTGAATTAGACATTATATTTTCAAAAACTAAACGACCAAAATCTAAATTAAAACCCTTTTCTACGTTCTTCAGCTCTTGAACTGTTATTTCGACCTACTTTTTAAAGCAATAAGGCAAACAATGATTAAAAGTATGGAAATACGCACAAAATTTATGGATTTACCGTTTTCTAGCGCATCAACAATTTCAATAATTTGTATCCAATTACTTGTAATTACTTCATAACTTGTAAATTGTAATCACAAGTAATTATGTCGCTTTACAGGCGATTCTAGTTACTTTCACGCATTTATTGTAAACATGGTCTGACAGAACTTTGATCCATAAATATTTTAATGCCTAAAAAACCATACAATGGTTTTAAAAATGTTAGGTTAGGTACGGGAAGTTGGGTATACATGAGAAGGTTTATAAATAGCAACAATCTCAACCTCAACACTTCTCAAAAAACTAATTTGCAATGATTATCTGATCTCAAAGCTAGACATTTTTAACTGGAATTCTCAAAAGGTTTATATATAAGCTTAGTTCTAAAAAAATATATATTTTTAAACCAACCACTTTAAAAGCATAAAAACTTAGCAAACAAATGTGTAATTAGTTCATATACACAGTTAGCGCTAAAAACTCGAAAATAAATTCGTAATTAATTCCAATTTCAACGCAAGCAGCATAAAGTAATCACCGAAAATTAGACTTAAATCCAAATTACAAAATCTGCTGCTGAAAAGTTTGACTTTATTTTCGTGTGTTTTACTTTTGAGATTTTTCCGCTTAAGCTATTTGCTGGTGCGCATTTGTACTCTCATTTTAGCGTCAACCAAGCGCGAAAAGTCGAAAATGAATTTCATCATCATTTTCTTTGTTGACCGAGTAGGCGACTGCGCGGAAAAAGGGTTCATGGCGTTGACGGTTGCTGGGGCTCGGGCTGAGGCGGAGTCGGGGGCCGTTGCGCGTGTTATAAAGGCGAATGAGCGAGAAATTAAAAGCGACTTCACCTTTGGCGAAGTGATGATAAAGTAGATGAGCAGCGTAAAAAACACAGGCATACCGTATGACCCCCTCCCCTTTGAACGGCTGACAAGCCTACAAACAAATTAACAATGCAATGCTGCTGAGCAATTTTCAACTGTCTGTGTGTGTGTGTGTACACACACTAAGCACCTCATTTAAGACATTTAAATTGCATAATTTAAAGAACTATTTTTGAAGGTGACGCTTGATGGAGGCGGGGGCGCAAGTCTACATCGCAATGAAACAAATGAAATGCCAACTAACTGTGAAGTGGAGCGGGGGTGAGACGAAAGGAGCGGGGTTAAAAAATGTATACCGTTACAGCTCGTCGCATTTCGAGACGTGTCTTCTTTGTAGAGAACAGCAGACAGCTGACGTTGGTGGCAATTAATTTGTGGATTTGTGGATTCTACGTAAATGCTTTGAACCGATTTTCGCCGTAGTCGAATAGCAGTCATACAAGCGATAATAATGAAGGAATGAGCAAAAACAAAAACAAAAAACAAAAATCAAAAACGAAATCAAAACAGCAAAAGAGCACACAAAAAAGTAGTGAAGCACAGTGGCAGCCAAAAGTGGCAACAACAGTTTACAGTTCAGCCAAGCGCGCAAGAGTGGCCACCAAAAAAAAAAAATGAAAAACAACAACAATCACACTAACTGCGAAATGCGTTAATACAGTCATTCGCTTTTAATGAAATGTTTAGAATTATTCTTTGCTCATCTTTTTTTTGCCTGCTCTCTTCAACAGCGGGCTGTCAGTTTTGCTTATTTATTACCGTTGCTGCTTGCTGCTGACTACTCTTCTGGTGGCCGCTCGCTTTTTAAGCTGCCATGTACACCCTCTTATTATTATTGCTGCTTTTGTACAATTATTGCGATTCATCACCTTTTTTGTGAACGCATCGTCGGCAAGCCACGGCACTCGTCAACCACCGCCACAACCTGCCCAGTCACCCAGTCATTTGCGTTGCGCCAATCGGGGTCTACTGAGTTGCCAACTGCCAGCTGCGCACTGACAGCCAGCCAGCCAGCCAGGGTCTTCTGCTGATTTGGTTGAGAGCATAACTAGGCTAGTATATCTTAGATATTTGCACGCAAAAATAAGATATTTGTTAAACAAATGACTCGCATTCACACGTAAACGCCGATGAAACCTCAATGAAACGAAATAACGCAAAGGAATACAAAAGAAAAACAGTCGTAAATTAAAAGCAACAAAAAAATAAAATAAAATCAAGATTTTTAGCGAAGAAAAAAGATCGCATAGTAATGCATGTGTTGTATTTCGTTGGAGGTCTGTCTTCTTCTATATACAGCATAATCGTTCATATGTATGTATGTATATTGACTTATGTGGCGTGAAAAAGGGTCACCAACACTTCTCAATTTCACTGGTATTTATCATAATTACTTAACGGTTTTTCACAATGTTACAACAATGACTAGTTAATGGCTCAATTTTTGAATTTTTTGTTCAAATGTCGTCAAAGGGTGCTTTTTCGGTTCCACAATATGTAATATTATATATTCAAACTGAATTATAGAGTTTAGTAGATTCAAAACAATAAATTTTAGATGCCCTCTAATAGCAGCTATTTGAGATATATCCCGATTAAGCTCATGTAGAAAATTGCAATTCATAATATTTTTTTCAATGTGAAAATGACAAAAATCGAAAAATAACTCAAAATCAAAAAAAAACAAAAAAACAATATTTAACAGATTTTAGAAACTAGCAATGAATTTCTTAAAAAAACAAAAATCGATCGTATATCATATATGAGTCCGAAATATGGTTTAGTTCAAAAATTGACTCGACTATGGACTAGGTATCACTCGCTTTTAGGCGTATCAGCTTAATATATTCTCAACACAAAAAATCGGAATATAACTCTTCTGTTAGATCTACAGGTTCAAGACCATCAGCAGACATAACAGAAGTGATTTTATAACGATTTTTTTATTTTATTTTACAATAGGAGACTCACAGATAATTACTACTCTGTACAACACTCGGCTGGGTATTGAACCAAACTAACTTTTTTACGGGAGATTGCGTCATAAGTAAAAAATGTGTAGCCTCCAAAAACGAAATAGCTGGTTTCGAAGTTCGAAAAAAGGCATTTTTTTTTAAATATTATTAATTACAGCTTATAGTTACTAAAATATATAATTAATAATAATTATTTTAAAAAAGCTTTTCTTCGAACTTCGAAGGAAGATGTATCGATTTTGAAGTCTAATTTCGAAAAATGGAGAATACACATTTTTTTTACTTATGACTCAATCTCACGGAAAAAATTAGTTGGGTTCAATACCCAGAGAAAAAGTGGATTTTTTCGCAGCAAAATTGTATGCTTCTGAAACCTGTGGGTTCTTGAAATATATCTTTTTCGGGTGCCAGGTGAGACATTTTCGCTGAATAAAATGTTAGATGAGGTCAAAAATGGTTGAAATCGTTACATATCTCCCAATAGTCACTAAATAAAGTGTTTCTTTTAATGGCGTTGATCGTGACGAGCTTAAAGTGGATGTTGCAGAAAATAAATATGGCAAGTCTGGTACTAAAAACTGATATAATCAGTTCGCAATATTTCCAAATAACATTCCCTGATTTTCGAAAACACATTTTTGAAAAATTCTTGCTGATATCTCCATATATTTAATACCACTAGATTAATCGAGTTTTCGAGAGTAATTTATGTTTTGTTCAAATTTAAGACTTTCTTGCTTTCTTATTTTATTAAAATAAATAATTTTTTATAAAATTAAATAAAAATATATTGAATTATAAAATTTTATTAATAATTATTTTTTAATTTAATTTATTTTTTTTTAAATATTTTTTTGCAATTTTATTAATAATTATTTTTTCATTTAATTAAATTTTTTTAAATATTTTTTTTGCAATTTTTTAAATTTCATTTTTAAAAATTAAGTAATAAAGTTTTTTCTTATTTTACTTAGTGTGATGTAATTTAGTTATTGTTATTGTTTTTTTTTGCAATTCTTTAATATTGCATAATAAATTCGAGCTTTTACTCATGTTTCTAGTACTCTTTTGTACCTTAGACTATTTTATTGTCTACAATATTTTTCATATTTTAATTTCCACTTAACGACTGCCATTTAATATGAAATTAATTACGATTACTGTGTAACTATAACCCATAAGTTCAGTGCCATCGGCGATCTTGTAAACCAAATCAACACAAATACTTTGTAAATTTCAATGAAAAAGTGTGGGTGCAATGTCCTAAAATGCTTAATTAAAGTTATTATTATTATAAAATACGCTACATACATTTGTTTTGTTTTGGTTTTGTTTTTTATTATGCTTTGAGTATTATTTACTCTTTTTAGTGTGCCACACATATGTTTTTACACTCCTTTGTTGTACAACAGAATTACGCGATTTTTTATTGCTGTTTTATTTGTTGTTATTGTTGTTTTTTTTGTTTTTCTTGTTTTGGTCAGTTTTCTGTACTCAGTTTTTTGTACTATGTAAAATGCATCATGCGTAAAATGTTTGTCCAAGCTTGACGCATTGTGGTTGTGCCCATGTTATAGCCCATGTTATAGCTTACCTATGTACAGTCATACATACATAAATATGTATGTACATGAATGAAACTAAAAATTAATATATACAGTATGTGTGTATAAGTATCAGTTTTTCAGCGCGCAAGTAATGAGAGTACAATGTACCCAATTCGCAGACAATAATCGAAATCGCGCGTTTTACTATATGATTACACACAGACTAGATACATATTTACATACTTATGTAAAACATAGTTGTTCTACATTGCTTTTGTAGTATATCTGTCTGCAGTCACATTTGTATGGTCACATACTGTATGCAGATTTACAAATATTTCACCGCATGATTCAGTCCACTTAATTGACGTTATGAGTGACACTTACGCTCCCCTCTCGCTCGTCTAATGATCCTCGGTAGTTGCTTACGACTTAAACAGAGTGCTCATATGGGTGATTTTTGAAAATATTATTAGATGCGTACTTATAGTGATCCAATCAAGAATATATAATTTTTTTCTTTTATGAAAAATACATTTTTAGTGACTCATTCTAGAAAACCGATTCCTTTAATATTTAGTGAGGGAAAATTCAATAAATGTCACAATCATTAATCCGTAAACGGGTTATAGAATGTTTACATATGAAAATAATATCGTTCTAAGCTCGTTCCATAATCTTACCGTTTACATATAGTCAAATGAGATTATCAATTGTCAAATGTGTTGTATTACACATCTTTCTCGCGCTGTCGGCCATTTTTGTTTACATTTTCATTTGCATTTCTCCTCTTCTTCGCAAAATTATCGATAAAACTAGGAATAACACCGAAACTCTAGTTGTATAAAACGAGATAATTTTATAATCTCGGATTATCAATAGAGGAATTTTGTATGAGAAATCTCGTTTCTTAATTACAGATTATCGAGTTAAGCTCGTAAATGAAGATAATCTCGTTTTATGTAAACATAGTATTAGAAAAATGTCACTCAATTATATTCTACAGAGTTTATTAGAGAGAACTGTACCCAATGAATGGTTTAATACCAATAAATGGTTAAAATAATCTCAAAAAAGCAACTATTTGAGACCTGCTATCGCTAAATTCGTTAAATTAAACAGGAGCCGAATCAAAAATACTCCACTATCTGCTCACCATAATATCACTTCAATTCTCTGTTTGAGAATAACGTTATATAATTTAGAACACTACAAGATGTCCACTGCAGCTCTTATGCTCCTAACTTTCCACTTTAACTGCAACCAGCAACTAGCACTGGGTATAAAAAATCAATTCTACTAGAGCTCAGATTTTTCTCATTTCATTTGTAGACTTGCCGTGCCTCAGTTAGACAGACAGTTTTGCGGCTTGAAAAATTATGTCACATATGAATTACTTCGGGTGCATTAGTATTAGTTAAGTGGAAATTACTGTACCGAGTTGGTTTGTAGGTGAGACTATGTCTGCGTAGACACGAACAATTGTCAGCTAAGATTCACTTTTGTTACAGTTTGTTGATTTTGAAAATGACAATGGCATTTTCTTTAAGGTCAACTGGTATTTGTAGGCATTTGAGCGATTAAATTTGGATATGCATTTGATGATATGAAGCGGAGGGTGAGCAATATGATTTGTTTTTAATTTATTATAAGAAAAGCTATAAAAAATATTTTATTGAAAAAAATAAATATTTTGTTTTATGAGGGAGATTTGCTGGACACCACTTCCGCGAATTCTTTTTGAACTTCGAACTTAAAAATTTTCAAGTAAACCAAATCATTGTAAGATTTCTTTAAGTGCAATATTAACATAAAACAGTACAATTAATTGCTGCTCCCCTTTCACACAAAAATACACTCACTCACACACACACTCAACGCCACAAAAATGCATAAAAACTCGATGATATGTAAATGTCGCTGGAAAGAAAGGGCGAGAGAACAAATGGGTTCCATGCATCGAACACCTGGGCTGAGCAGTGATGACAAACAAACAGACATACGTGAAAATAAAAATTGTAAAATAATTGATTTAAAAGCAAACACGCTGGTTGGTGAAGCGGACTCAAGGATTATAAAGAGTGGCTCTAAAAAATGCATACATCTGTATGTGTATGTATGTATGTACTTAAGTATATTTGAAAGTAGAAATCATTTACTAACAATAACAACAATACTTTAAAGTAATATAATTTATTTAATTTACAGCAAATACTTGGACAGACCTCAAGTCGTTGGTTGCAACTTGTCTTGGAACGAAGAATTGTGACGCAAACTGTTTTATTTGTTAAATATGCTAATAACACGAGAATATGCTAATGCAACAATGAGTCAGTGCGAAAATGAAAGGTTAAGAACAACAACAAAAATTAAATAGTATATTTAAATTAGCTAAAACAAGCTTAAATCACAGAAAATTCATAAGAAAATGCAAACAATTAAATAATACAAGGTCAGTACTCTTCACCGGGGCACAAGGCACTGAAGATATAATTAGATCTATGCAAGAGTGCATGACTCATTTGGAGGTACAATTACGAAAGCACCATAAAGCGACAACCGAGCTTTGGGATTATTGCTGTGGTTTTGTGTCTGCGGTCTGGTTTAGCACTATGTTCTCAGGTTATGGTTAATATATGAATTATATGTACTGTCATCTCAGCATATAAAATTGCCCAGCAATTTTGAGATTGTAATCACAAAAGAGCTTAGAATTTCTAAGTTCTGTCCAAAGGTCTTTCAAATTAAAATTATAAATTTTCTTAAAAATAAATTGAAATTATAACTAAAGTTCATCGGCCAATGTTAGATAGGCTATATGATGAAAGAGTTTTCAGCATACATTCTGAATACGCAGATTTTGCAATACCAAGTCCACAATGAATTGACCTTTTGATTAAGGAGATAAATTTTGCAAGGACAGATGATGTGGATTTGCACGAAATTCTATGATAAAATCTGGACTTATTCTCTCAACTCCAACGCCTATTTTTTTTGCTCTGTCAAAAGAAACTTGGCAGAGAAACAGTTAAAAATTTGCTGAGCCAATGGAATGGTCTCATCGTTAGGGGCTCGTTCTGATATTGGATCAACTATTTTCATAAAGTAGTTAAGGGGCACAGCTAGTGTGCAATTTCAAAAAAATCAATTTTTTTGTTTCATATTTCGGTAGATTACACCTTTAAAAATAACATATTAAAATTTCAAATCGATATCTCAAATAGTTTTTGAGTTATAGCAATTTAAAGAGCAGTCGCTCGGTAACAGTGAAAACGATCATTTTATCTTTAAACGCGTTTTTCTCGAAACAGCATTTTCCGAATTTGCTGCAGTGATTACTCAAAAACAAATGATCCGATCACTATCGAATATATAGTTCTCCGTACAATGACCAATCGATTTGATCAATCGATCTGATCAAAAAATCGAATTTTGGCAGCCAAAAACAACCAAAATTTTGGGCAAAATTCGACTATTTTTTTAAAAACGCTGCCATATGTCAATTTTTGCTTTTTTATCGTACAGACAATATTAGCTAATTTAAGGATAATTTTTTTTTTTTAGATTTCATCCACGGAGAAGGCTGGAATCACTGCAGCAGTGAAGGGCCTTTTTTTTCGCGCCGTTGGATATCGACTATAACTTAAAAAATATTTAATTTTTTTCTTCAAAAATTTCACTGTATATTCTTGAAACATGTATAAATATATTCTTAAAATTTTGAAATAATTGATAAAGTATTTTTTTTTATAAAAATTCCCAAAAATCACCTTTTTTAGGCCATCACACTAGGTGTACCCCTTAAGACTAGATGGTTTTTGACGACTCGTATGGAAGAAGGAAGATGCATTGCATTTTCTTTTATTACAAAGGATTTGAAAATCAACAACTGTTTTTTGGATACATCTTCAAAACCTACCTAGATGCAGAAAATATATCGAAACATATTCTGCTCTAAAGATTATCCGATATAAAACAATAATTGTTAGTTAAGGATACGTTTTAAAATATCGATGACTTTATCAACAGTTTGATAACTTATAGAACATTGGCATAACACCATCAAAAAACCATTAAGCTATTAATTAATACTTTCTAGTAGTTCAGGTATGCAACCGTAGGCGGTTCAGTTCAGGTTAAAATGGTAAACTGAGCGATATAGGTTTTCAATGCTCCAAATGAAAACAGATTTCATAAATTTATTATTCCTGATTTTATAATCTAATTAGCCAAAGTAATAAATATAAAAATAATCAAAAAATGATTATACCAAAATTTCTTAATACCAAGCTTGGCACCTGAACTTGCAAATGAGCCAACTCTTCCTAGCTGTTTATGCATACAGTAGAATCTCGATAATCCGTAAAATTGCTAAATTGCTTTTCATTGTTGACTCCGTAATTCGGACACTCTGCTTTTTGATTTACCTCATAAATCCCGACACTTATTTAATCGCTTTTCTTTTTGTCTGTTATCGGGGGAGTTCCCGTTTTCTGTTTTTTTGATTTGAATGTATGCTTTCATAGGGGACTTTTTGTAAACAGAGTGGTATTTTTTACACATGACTCATGCCATTTTAAATTAGTTCCAGAAATTTATTATTAATATATTTCAAAATTTGTATTTTTGTATTAATAAACACAAAACCATGTGACCTGCCAACTGATGGGAGAACGGATGTACAATTGGCTTACAATAAAAACCGCAAAACCATACATCAATTTCATCAGAGATCTTGAAAGAAAATACAAGTGCATTAGACTAAGCTACTCTTTGCTGAAATTTATGGTCCAAACGCTGAATTTATGGCTAGTAATGGTTGGATTAACAATGTCCGTACACGATATGAAATGAAATTTCTGAATGTATCTGGCGAGAAACAATCGAACGATCGGTCTATTGGAAAACTACGCACAAAAAACTATAATAATGGCAGACAAGGTCTTTATATATTATCAAGTTTATAATGCGGATGAGACCGCACTATTTTAGAGGAAGACGCTTGCTTTGCTCTGAAAGGAAAAAATGCGTAATGGTCTGGTTTGCAGCAATGCAACTAGAGTGCATAAATTTAAATTTCTGATGAATGGCCAATTTGAAAGGGAAGGGAAGGAAATGATTGCGGTAAACGGAATTTTAAGACGATCGTGTACTATATTTAAGGCTTAAAAAACAATATTTATTATTAAAAAATATTGAAATTTTTTCAAAGTTGTAAGTATTTTTCTGGAGCGCCTGGAGTCTGCACTTGTAAATAGGTGCCGGTGATGGAGGTCGTGCGATGCATCTGAAACAGTCGAACCAAATTTTTTTTTAATTTTTATAAGTTTCTTTTCTTTATGAACTAAAAAATACCGAAGAAGTTATAAAATTCCAAATTTTTTCGAAGTTAGAAAAAAATTCATTTTTTAGTTCAAATAGAAGATAATTTATTACTGAAGCTAGATCACTTTGGTTTTTTTTCGATCGGACATATATTCTTTTTGCTATCACCGGCACCGTTTTCTAACACTTCTGCCTGAGCATTCGCACCTGCTCGACGCTCGGCCACTAAAACTGCTCTAGCTTCGAAAATAAGTCGAATTGGCCTCTGGAATTTTAAAGACATATTCTTGAATAGTTTTGGGAAGAGATTTAAAACAAAACAAAAAAATCGATTTTTTGAAGCCTGTAAAGCAGACTAGGTACTTACAGACCTTAAGAAAGAAAACATTTCCCTTGAAAGACGTGGATTTTTTGATCTAGTAGAGAGAGGTGTCCTTAAAAATGCTCCAACAAAATTCTTTATGACGAAGAATGGGACTCGAACAGTCGTCAAGATGAAAATGAATAAGGAAAATATGAAATAATTACACCAAGAAAAGTTTACAAATTTCTTTGAAAATAATTAATAATTACTTTAAAAAACTAAATGGAATAAAATAGTCTGTTTTTTATTTATTAGTTCTTCTCGGAGTTTTTATCTACATTTTCTCCTTGGTTCGGATTATCAAGATTGTACTGTATATCCCATTACTTGCAACTGCTTTATCCCATTCGTTGGACACAACTACGGTTTTATCTGCTAACTAATTAATTATTTTTATTTCACTTTATTTCAATTTGTTTATCAACAAACTTTTTTTTTTTTTGATTGCTTCATTCATTCACAGCGCTCATTTGCATGAGCACACAGACACACATAGATGTATTTGCTTTCATTTCGATGTTATTAAGTTTCGGCTCATTTAATTAGATTTCATTACTATTGCCAAGCACATCAGATCATTTGTATTAGTTTATTTATTTATTTAGGCATTGTTTCACAACGCATCATAAGCGGCCGAAAGCACATAAATTCAGCTAATTTATTATAATGTCAACAGCAATGACAGACGGTGGCAAGCAGAGGCGGACAACAAGTGTGTGTTGTGTGGTTGCGGTCAAGAAATTAATATTAAGTGAGCCACTGGGCCAACGCGGCTGTCAGCAGCGACAGCATCCAGCGGTACCCAAAAATAATATGTAATAAAATGGAAATGTAACCAAATATATACATATGTATATCTACAGCAGTGCATTTCATTTGTTTATCTGCTTGTTGTTGTTGTTGCATTTTGATAACTCATCCATTTAATGTGCATTATGCCGCCTGACCACCATCATCAGCTCAATTAAGCCCCACCGTGAATATATTAATAAATGCGATAAATAAATTTATTGCTTACACACTAGATCATGTTAACACCACGACAGCGCACACGAGTGAGAAGAACTCGAAAAGGAAATGCACACAAACACACGAACGAGATATGAGATACGCAACATATTTGTTGTTTTTGTTGTAGTTGTCAATGTAACAAAGTGAATAAAAATTTTGTATATCATTAATATTACCATTTGGAGTTGAGTTGGATGCTGTGAGAGCAGAAGCTACTGCTGCTGTCATGACTTTTGCGGCGACGCGGGCAGTGCAACTTTAATTCAATTTAAATTATTGAAAAAAAAAGCAAAAAACAAAATATGTAAACATTAACGTATCAGCGTCGTGTAGAAGTGGGAGGTGCTCTATTAATATGGCGCGTGAGATGAAAAAAAAAATTATAGAAGAACGTGGGTTGTGCGCGCGCCGTTGGCGGTCGGTGGCTGGCGCCAAGCGCTTGCAGCTAGTCTAAGAGGGGGTCTTCTACATTTTTTTTTTTTGGTTTTTTTCTGGCTCAAATAGCTGTCTAATATGTATTTATTGCTTGGTATAATTTTTCGAAAATTAATTTCCGTTTCATTTCACATCGAATCGAGCACAGTTATGGTAAATAAATGAGTTGAACAGCAAATAAAATTAATAGTTTGTCCAAACAAAGTTCAAATTAGCAATTAATAAACAATACATATAGATGGTGTTGTCATAAATTAAAATCAAATCAATGGGCAAAACGAAATGAAGCATACAAATTGAAAGTCAAAATAAACTCTTTTTTGGTAATTTTATGTTTGCGGTTGTAGTCGGTCGTTGCCACATATGTACAAATTAGTATATTAATATATAATTTATGTACTCGTATGTATATATGCGCTTGTTTTGTTGGTATATTTGGCACACGCCGGATGCACACACGCGAAATAGCAAATACGTTAATAAATGATATCGCGGAAGAGTTTGGCTACTGCCAAAACAACAAATATACTAATGTATGTATATGCATATATTTGTATATATATATATATATATGTATGCATGTATGTACAACTGTTTGTGTTCGAAATTGAACTTGATTTTGCACATTTTATGATAAGCATTGCAAAGTTTTGGCAAAATAAAGATTACGAAAGCGTTATATCGAAAACAAATTACGTCCGCTAGGCGGCCTAGGTATGAGCACACTGGCTAAACAATTTGATTTTGGCGAAAATATTAAATTTTGGAATTCGGTTGGCTAATGCTGATTAAATAAAAAATGTTTAAAACAATTTCTTTTCTTGAAATATTGCTAAAAAACTATTTTTCAATTTAATATAATATATTCTAAAAATTATTTTAAAAAAAATATTTATATACGACCCATAAAAATAGAAAATATGTCATGAAAACATTCTGAGAAATTGTAATAAATTATAATTAAATTAATAAATAAATAATATAATAAATATAAAATTAAAAAAATTTAAATTCTTCAACTTACCACTATGATGCACCGATGGTGAATGAAAGCTACTTTTCTCACTGGCTGGTGGTGTTGCGTAATCCGTTGTTAATCTGTGACTGTTGTTATTGTTGTTGTTGTTATTGTTATTATTATTACTGTTATTGCCTAAATAATTGCCAACTTGCTGATCGGAGCCACAATGTGACGCCGTTGTGGATGTTTCAAAGGAGTTTTGTTGTTGTTGTTGTTGTACATTAACAACATCATCATTGCCAAATTTTTCACAATCTAAATACATACAAAACAATAATAAAAAAAAATTATAAAAATTAAAAAAAAAAAAATAATAATATAAAAAAATAGATCAAAAATTAGCAGAAATTATTTAAAATCGAAGAAATATATATTAAAAAACTATGAGATCAAAAAGAATTATTTAAGAAGAAAACAAAAAAAAATTTAATTCGAAATTGCTATGAAAAGCTCTAGATTTACCTTTACTATTCCAAAAATTCTTTAAACCGTTAATTAAAAAAACTCAAAATGTTATTTGAGAAAGCGATTTCTTACAATAATTTCAGAACTTGTGTTCTTTATGGTCTACTTCTACCAGCACAATCGAAAGGAATTACCTAAAGACTTTACTTTATTCTAGATTTGTCAAATAACATTGCGAATTGCGAATTCTGGATTAGCTATGTCTTAAGGGTTATGTGGGATTCAGAGACTAAAAAACAAGGGTATTTTAAATTTTTTTTTAAATATTGGTCTACAACTTTGCTTCTGCCGTTATTTTGTAAGTTTAAGTTTTTTTCGTATAAAAACAGTTACAAATGTCGATGAGCCTCATCCGCATTTTTCTTGGAATTAAAAAAGAAAAGCAAAATTTCCCGCAAATGTCGAGAATTCGGCTCAAAAAGTGACATTTTCAGTTGAGAATAAGTTTGGGATGCAAACAGATCTCTACAAATATTTTGTTGCGTTAATGTTGACACAAATGTCCAAGATCGATATAAAACGATTTAATCGATCAGTGCTTGACCTTAGAGACATTCCCGCGAACGTCGAGACACTTGGACACAAATGTCCAAGATCGATATGAAACGATTTAATCGATCAGTGCTTGACCATAGAGACATCTAGTGGAAACGGCGGCAGCAAAGTTGTAGACATAAAATATAACATCATATATTTAATTTAAATATTATTTTGTGAAATTTTTATTTAAAGATTCCTAAAATTCAGGCCTTGATACCTCATCTCCCATGACGTGTCCAAAAATATTTCGATAGTGCATGGATAGATCTAGTTAATGAACGAAGAAAAAACGAAAGTATTGAAATTTGAATTTTTGACAGGATTTAAACCAAAAAAACTCACTTGGTCAAATTTTCGGCATATATTGGCTCGAAAATAGTTAGAATATAAAAAAATATTTCGTTCATTAACCCGATAATGTAATTCCAAAGAGGCGTGCAAAATTGAATAAAATCGCTTCAAAACTTTTTGAGTTATCGTGTCCACCGACTTGAAAAATCGAGTTTTGAGATAAATGCGTTTAAAGTTTTACATTCGTACTGACGTGGCATGATGGGAAGAACTTCCAAAATGTATATACTCGGATTGATTTGATATTTTTGGATAATATTTTAAACATATTACACTATTTAATAAGAAAAAGAATTTTTTTTTCAAATTTTGAAATTTTGAAACCCACCTAACCCCTTAATAAATGAATTTCAATTGTGCTGGTAAAATATACTCGTCGTGCCTCTTAAAGAGGAAAGAAGAAAGTTCCATTGAGCACTTATACCGTACTTTTGTAGATTTGAGCTTTCTGAGAACTATCTATACAAGACTGGTTTTACAGTCTATCGGTTTTAGAGTTCGCTGAAGACTGCTTATATAAATATTTATGGTACCTTCAATGTATTTCTCCTTTACTTTCCTTCTTCAGTATATCATTTCCTTCAAATTAGCGTACATTTTAACACAATATCTTATCAAACCTAATTTCAGTTACACGTGGCACTAATAAGTTTTCTGAATAAAGACTAATAGGTAATTTTAAAAGAATTGCGAAAAAAGTACTAATATTTTAACAATAAATCAGACACAATATTCGCAAGGAGATTTTTCATTGAAGTTGAAAAGAATGAAGCAATAAGTTCTTACACATTTTAAACACCTTTTTAAAGAAATATGAAATCACATTACTGCCTTTAAGCGCTCATTCAAGTTAATTTTAAGTTGATTTCTTGAATATCTACAACTATTTTTTCGCAAATAAACAACAAAAACATATGTTGTATATGTGCCTAAAAGCATGTGGCCAAATCAATTTACGAAACCCATTCACAACTTTCCATTCAAGCGATAAAAAAAAACACACAAATTCTATGAATGAATGCAGAATTTTTCGCAAACAACATTTGGTGATAAGCAAATTTGCGTATGATTACGATTATTGTCTACTTCCTTTCAGCCATTAACCTTATCAGCGCGCCGATAAGTTAAGCTACCAGTGGAGTACATAGTCTATGTAGGTAGAGTGCTACCAGTAGGGCACACACACACACACATACGTATAACGGTGTACACGTGTGTAGTGGTGACCAACCAAAGGTGAGCCACGCGTCAAAGTCGCACGGCAGCTTTTTGTGAGCCCACCTTTCGGCCAAAGGAATCGGTGAGTCGTTGTTGTAGTGGGAGGAGGAGTGGAAGGAGGTGGTGGCAGCTGCCGTGGCACAAGCCAACTTAACCCGTTCACAATCGAATTTGCGTCAATAATACAAAGTGATGCCGCGTGGAAGTGGAAAATCAATGAAAATCATCAGCGACCACTCAAGGCAAAAGCGGGTCCGGTTGCATTTTAGCCGACGGCTGGGCGGACATAGGCGGCCAGCGAGGTGATTTTGTTACCTCGAAGACATCCGCTTTTAGTGCAATATTTTGCTTCGCGAATGTGTTTATGTGAGTGTGTGTGTGTGTTTGATACTTTTGCGCGTCCACAGTTTTCTTTCCACTCTCCACCAAATAATACTATTTTTTCGCTATTCACAGTTAGATAGGTTGGAAAAATGAGTTAGGATAGTTGAAGTGCTCAGAGAATATTGCATGTAATGCAGTGAAGCACACACTCACACGTAAACTACTGAGTGCATGCGTTCCCTGTAGGAAAGCTGATATTTTAAGAGTTATCCTTAGAAAGAATTATAAAAATTAGAACAAAAATGCATCCTTCTTCTAAACCTAGAAATGCTCTTCCCATAGGCATTTATTTAAATAAAAATGATAGCTCTAACCACAGATAGAGCAGACTATTGAACATTTTTTGAAATAGAAAGAATTCTCAGAGGTCTTAGTCTAGTAAAAATCTAAAAAAAATAAGCAAACTATTTATCTCTTTAGAAGACGTTTTCCAATAGATATCTCTAGGGTCAAGCACAGGTCGATTAAATCGATTAAATCGTTTTATATCGATCTTGGACATTTGTGTCAACATTAACCCAACAAAATATTTGTAGAGATCTGTTTGCATCCCAAACTTATTCTCAACTGAAAATTTCACTTTTTGAACCGAATTCTCCACATTTGCGGGAAATTTTGCTTTTCTTTTTTAATTCCAAAAAAAGTGCGGTTGAGGCTCATCGAATGCATTCGGATACGTATGGTGAGGCTGTCCAAAGTGAACGAACATGTCGCAAATCGTTTCAACGTTTTAAGAATGGTGATTATGAAATCGAAGACCGGAATTGGTGGTGGAAGGGAGAAGATTTTCGCAAATGCTGAATTGGAAGCATTACACGACTGAAACCATCACAGGAAAAGACAGGAAAGACACGATAAAATCATTCTCCAGCATGACAATGCTCGGCCTCACGTCGCAAAGGTGGTCAAAAAATATTTGGAGACGCTGAAATGGGAGATCTTATCCCACCCGCCGTATTCTCTAGACGTTGCTCCATCTGACTACCACTTGTTCCGATCGATGGCACACGGTCTAGCTAACGAGCACTTCAGTTCTTAAGAAGAAGTCAAAAATTGGATTGATACTTGGATCGACTCGAAAGATGAGGAGTTCTTTCGTCACGGAACACGCATGCTGCCAGAAAGATGGTAAAAAGTAGTAGCTAGCGACGACCAATATTTTGAATAACATTTTTGTAACCGTTTTTATACAATAACGCCTTAAATTTACAAAAAAAAAAACGGCGGAAGCAAAGTAGACCTAATATAATTTAGCCAACATTTCTAATGAAGTAATGCCAAATATTACTCAAACAAGTATAATTTTTCCTACAGGGTTGCCATAGTAAAAGCGCGTATGCGTGCGTTGGTGTGTATATATTCTCACATGTAAACATGTTTTGCAACAGGTTAGCTGACTGAAACAGCAGCTGCAAATTGTAACCCTTCCAACTGGCCAGTCTTCTACACAACAAGTCAGCTATACTCACTGGCCTTTAGTTGTACGATATTAACGGAAGTTTAAATTTAATTTTCCTTTACATTTCCTAGCGAAAAAGTGTTTTTACAACAACATACATACATAGTATCTACTCGTGGCATATATTGTTGTTGGCGTGTAAATTTTAACTCGATTTATATTTAATATGTTGTTATGCCAGCGGAAAAATGGTTTATTTAAAAATGTCACTCACAGCTAACTAAAAGTGAATTGTTTACAAAAGACCAAAGGCCAGCGGCAAATTCAATTCAATTGCTGTATTAATTATATTTTCAAAGCATGTCCTTGAAAGGAGAAATCTTGTAGCGCATATGAAAAAGAGAAAAGGAAAAAAATAAAAATCGGAATCGAAATGAAATCTCGTTGGCGCCACCTGCACATTAATATGCACCGTGCAAGCCATTCGAACATGACCCGATCGACCTTCGTGTAAATGTGCATCGTTTTCATACTAATTTCTAGCGCACAATAGCGCATGCGCGCACGCAGACACATTAACGTTGCGTTTACATGTTGTAATAACAATTTTGATTTTTCCGAAAAATTGTTTTTTTTTATTTTATTTATATTTTTTCATGATTTTCTATGCATTTTTATCCATTTTTATGTTTTTCGAATTTTCTCATTTTTTATAGATTTTTTTTTTCACTCACCCTTCTGCAGTATATCCAAGTGTTCCCACAAAATATCGCCCGTAAATGGTGGCGTTATTGCCAGAAACCGCTCTTTGCCTAATTCAATCATATCACGTCCTTTCATTTTAATAAAAGGCTCCAAATTCATTGAGACCAGTGAGAATTCTTTGCTTGCCCAATTCAGCCAATAGATGACGTGCTCCTCCTTCCATTCGCGGGGATCTGAAAGAAAACAAAATAAACAAAATTAAAATATAAAACGGAAATCAATTAATATTAATATGCATGTAATGATTGCAATTCATTTCGTTTGATCAACTTTTTTCTCAAGACATGTGAAATTACTCAAAAAAAAAAACTCAGTTATAATAAAATAATAATAAAAATTAAAAACCGTTTATTTGTATGCATTCGATATGATCGTTTAACAGTGTTGACAATATAATTTTTATTTCACTTGTAATTTCCCCTAATTAACATTATTGACGAAAGCAATCAAATGCGTTTAAATTTGTCTGGAATATTAACAAGCCACACTCACATACGATTATACATGGATACGAGTATACCACATGCGAGTGCAAGTTGTGTTAATTTATTTGCTGTAATTATGTGTTATGTGTGTACAACTACTTTACATGCTAATACACGATTAATAATTGACATGGATTTTCATGTGTTTTTAAATATTGTGTGTGGGAGTGCATGCAAAAGCGCCATGAAAATTAGTTTTTTCGGCATTTTTAATGAATTTATGGTTTAATAAAAATTCAAAATAAACGAGAGCGTGGGAATCCGGCGCCAATTTGTTATTACAAATTAAATAGTTTAGTATTTTGAGTATTTTAAATTAAAATATGAGTTTGGAGTTGATTTCGTGGTGATGAGTGATTTTGGTGAGAAGATTTTTTCCATGTGAAAGTTACTTATTGAAATTTATTATGGTTTCTTTCAATTAGAAATGCTTGTTAGTGGAATTTTTCTCAGACAAAATATTTTTAAAAAAATTCCAGAAGTGAGATTTGAACTAGGCAACTTAAAAATATTCGAATAACCTGAAAACCGCTTTTTCGAATATCCGGTTTGTAACCGTTCGTATTAATATTAACCGAATCATAGTATTCGAATAGTCATTCTACTGCGACTATTCGAATACTTGCTCTGCTGCGAATATTTGAATAAATAAAATTTTTTTGAAATCAATCCAAGCAGCCTTTGATTTTTGCTTATTTTAAAATTGCCTATTGTAAATGCCTATTGTGCGCGTAATAATTTTAAATGATAAAATTTATAAAAGTTTCCGCACCATTTTTCGTGAGTTTCACTTTTTTCGAAAAAAATAGAAAATTAATGAACTCGCACTATTCGAATAGTCGACAACGAATGGTTAACCGGATAGTCGAAATTTAGCAGTTAATCGAATAGTCGACGATTTACGACTATCCGGATACTGCAAACCGAATATTATTATTTGAATTATGGCCTATCTGGTTAATCCGGTTAGTCGAATATCAAGTGCTCTAATTTGAACACAAATTTAACAGAGTGGGTGTTGTACACATACAATTTTAATAGATAAAGTGTCATATTATAACAAAATTATTAAATTAATATTATAAAAAGTTGCTAAAAAAAACAAATGGATTCAATCCTCAGTGTAAAGTAATTTCTATGAAATTTTTTTCGAATCAGAGAACTCAAACTCTCATTGGATAGTAGCAGATCTTATCACCATAGTTATAGGAACTCATCTGAGGCTTGAAACAGAGTTTATAGTTCGGTTCAATAAATCTAGTAGCAAAATTCTTTGTTTAAGAATCGATTAGACGACGACTCTCAATTTTCTGAACCATAATTTATAAGAAATATAACTCAACTACATTGAAACATTTCAGTTTAAGTGGAAAAAATGCAAGTAAAACTTAGTAAGTTAAGGTCTCAAAGCATTACAAATGTTTCCGGCATAACTTTCCAAAGCTCAAAAATATTTTGTGAATAATATAAAAGGAAAATAACTAGTTATAACTTCATTGAATGCAAGTTCTCCATAACTCGAACTCTTGAATTGGTAATAGAAGTCAAATTTCATACAAATTTCCTTCCATAAATCGAACTTTTGGACCAGGGCATAATACAAAATTTTAAATTTTACTATCGAGGTAGAATTACACAATGCTGAATTTCAATAATGTGTGTATATAAATTCAATAAATTTTTAATCAACTATTTTTGTAAAATATTTATTTAAAAAGAGTCACTCACCTTTGGTTATATTACAGTTCTGCACCTCTTTCTCCCATGAAGCGAACGAGGCTTTTAACACTTCGGCTACCTTGCGATTGGTGCCGGGCGTGAGTGGTGGAATTTGTGATGGCACATCTGAAATGAGATAAAAAAATAATAATTATAAATAAAATGCCAAGTGATTTAAAAATGAGAAATAAACATATAGTAAGCTAGAAGAATAATAAAAAAATATATTATATTTGGGTTAAAAAAGTCCTAAACGAGAGTTTTGTGGTAAGCGGGCATAAAAAGTAAAACCTCGTAGATATGTTATAAATTTCGATAAAAAAAAACTCTCAATAACCTTAAAATCAATTATAAGCTAATTACAGATGTGAGATCTTTATACTATTCCAAGAAAGTATTGTTGTTTTCGGAAATCTCATGCGATACATGATTACATATTAAGATATTATTAATGAAGGATGTTAGATATATTTTGAAAAACTGATATATGATTCGAAGATTTTGATATAGAGTTGTCAACATAGTTTAAATTTTGAGATTTAATTTAATAATAGATTTTTAATATTATGAAACTATTCCGAAAAATGTACTTAGAAAAAAAACTGATTTAAAAATTTAGAGACATATTAATTAATTCATTAACCGATTTTTAATATAGAGAAACCTTTCTGGAAAATAAATTTAGAAAAATGTACACAGAAATATAGAGAGGAAAAAATCAAGAGTATATTTTTAAATCTCAATATTCCTAAAAAAATCGAAAAAAATGTCAATTTTTTAACAGAGTTGCCACATCACTTTTTTTAATTTCATACAGAATATTCTTGATCAAGAATTTTGAAAAAACAAAAAACTAATTTAAAAATTAAGTAATAAAAAATGAAGATACACTATAAATTAAGATAGATAAAGTAGAAACAATTTAGTAGAAAAGTATAATAGTTTTAAGTTCAAAATTGTAAACGAAAAAATTAAATTCATAAAAAAATTAATAACTACTTGTGCAATAAAATAATTGTTTTTGCTCTGACTTCCAGCTCATCTCTTTTGATATAACTACATATTTGCACACACTTATGTATATTATATAATATAATATTTAGTATATTAAATATCGCAAAAAAAAATTTAATTATATTAATAATATTGCTATTAAATTTTATTATATTGTTATTGAGAATTTCTATATAATTATTCATAATTAATAATCTTTATCTTAAAAAAACTTAAAATAATAAATTTAAAAATAAAATATCGACATAGTAAAAACTTTACTTTGTAAGAAAAGTCATTAAAGCAACATTGTAATATGCGCGACTTTGGAAATCTTACAAAAAGAAGACTAAAAGCACCAACTGCGAAACCAAATCGACGAACTTAACAATTACACTAATCACTACTGTAACGCCTTAATTGTTTATTAAAAAGTGTTTATTGAAATAATTAATGAGTTGCAGCTATTTATTTGATATAAAAATTTAAATGGTGCTTCCATATGGCTAATCGCCAGCAATTACTGCAATAACAAAATTATAAGTATACTTAGGGATCTAGGCATGCCAATTAAACACAGTTATTTACGGTTAATCTAAATTCACCTTTTAACTTCGCACCAACGGTGTGCAATTGTTGTAATTTATGCGCGCGCAAATGGAATTTACTCGAATAGCCGGTGTAATTGTTGTTGAGCAACAGCTGATGATGATTATAGCCGGCATGTAGCGGTGCACGTAAACGGCAATCGGCCAAATCGATCCACTCATTTGTCATAGTGAATGAGTGAATTCACAAAAAAACCAAAAAAAAAACTATTAACTGTATATTTAACGGTAAACCAATAAAGGTTTAATAACACTTGGCGCACTTAATAGTTAACACTTTCGAGTGCGTGTGATTTTTCTGGTTGTTGTTGCTTTTATTGTAAAATACTTTTGTTATCACTTTATCTTTGTTTCTGTTTTTTGTTTTTTTATTGACATTTGTTTACATTTCTTCCGTTGTTGTGTTAGTTTGGCGATAACATCGCTCTTAATTTCACTTAAATCGCCAATTAATTAATGATGGCAACGCTAAAAATAAATATGAAACGGTGATTTACACATTATCAACATACATACAACCGTTATACGTCATATGCCTGCCATTGAGGCCGCGCGGCATTATCAGTTCAAACATTTCAATTAGCAATCAGTGTAACCCCCACAAAGCAATCGACAGCTGTACAAATATTATTAATTACAACAAAACTTAGAAGTACACTAGTGTGCAAACAGTGGCAGTCAGCCAGTCAGCTGATGTCAAAAAAGTCAAATGATTTGTCTGTGTGAAGGCAATAAGGCGAATTAGCTACGTTGAAAGGGTGGCGATAAATTTCTTTGTAAGCGATACAATTAAATTTCTTACAACAACAAGCACAATTACTTTCATACAACAACAACAAGAACAAGCATTGATGCTGCTACAATTGTAACATGTACACTAACAAGCGCGCTGAACAATATTTGCCGTTTAAAATCAAATCAACAATTTTGACCTGCAATGTCAATGAATGTCACGACCCTTTCAACGCCACTCAACCCGTCGCAACGCAGCTTTATGATGTTGGGTGTAAACACCATAAATACACACATACATATGTACATTACAAGTCAACAAGCATAATTGTGGGCGCTATCGCTGAGCAATGTATTTCAATTGTCGGCTTTCTTCATTTCTCTTTTCCCATTCTTTGCTTTACTTTGATACGCTCACTTGCTTTCTCGACTTACATATAGTACAACAACAGCAAGTGCGGCGGAGTGGCTATAAAGTGAAAAAAAAAAGTTTTTTGTTTTGTTTACCCGCGCCAAGTAATTTTAATCTGTCGAGATACGCGTGCACGCATTACTAATCGGTGGGTTGGTGGAAATTTACACTTACAAAAAGTGATGAGTTGGTGCGTATGAATGGTGGATGGGTGAGTTTAGTTGCGGTTGATTGTAGTTGTGGTTGGGAGCGTATGCACTTGATTAAGGTGAAGGGTCAAACAGAAAGGTATTAAGAATGTATTGAAAGTATTGGAAATATTCTCAAAATATCTGGATGTTTATCTCTCTAACTCACTTAATTGTGAAAAACAGATACAAATGTATATAATATTTGACCTCAATCTTAGGTCAGCTGCAGAAGCTTTCTATAACATTTAAACTTACTTCGTAATGATTTGGAATTTTTCAATATTCTCACTTTTGTTATATATTATATAATATTGCTTTTGGTAGACGAAAGTAGATACCAGAATCGCCTTCCGGCTACCGGATCATTTCTGTGTTTTCTAAGCAGATATCGCTGCAATTAAAGAAAGCCTTCTCGTTTTGTCAAAAAGAGTGTTAAAGTCTAGACACATATTTTTATTCTCGGATAGTTAAGCGGCTTTAAAATCGTTAAAGTCTCAAAGAATATCATCGAAGATGTTGAAAGAATGCTTGGATTTATTATTGACAATGATATCATATTTCACTATACACCTGCAATGGGTTCCAGAAAATAGTGATATTCTTGGACACTTTGTAGCACATAAACTAGGCAGATTGGGTACCACACTGCAGTTAGTTGCTAATGAAGATGGAATTTATAGACCTCTGACAACGTGCAGATATATAATCGATCAGCATGCTGCAGATACAGCTGAATCACAATGACTTGCTCAATAAGCAGACCAACGTGGCCTGAGTGGAATAAGTGTCGCACTTATTGAAAATTAAGAGGAATGACACAAGAATCCTTGTAAGGGTGTTAACGGGTCACTGTCTGATTGGGAGACACGCCAGCAGACTGGGGATATTTTTCAATGATTACTGCAGAAGCTGCCAAGAAGAAAAAGAAACGATAATACACCTTCCATATGGATGTACGACTCTGTATATGAAAATAATCGCAACTATTGGACGTGGTCTCCTCGATGATTTGAGAAAAGTTGCACATATCAAATTGTGAGAACTATTTCACTTTATCAAGACCACAGAGTGGTTCAAAGATGGTGGGGGGTCACAATGGGCCTCCCAAAGGCCTTGTTGCGTCGTTTGAGAACTACTTAACCTAACCTAGACGAAAGTCATATACCCACTCCACAACTTTTTACTCTCTACAGTTCAAGCATATCATTCCATCAGTTCTAGAGTTATTCTAAAGATCACCTACGAACTCGGTTAAACATTTTCGATCGCTTTGCAAATCTACGCAAGGTCTTATTAACCCACTGAGTGTAGAGATATTTATACACCTACTCAACTCAACTGCTATTTCAATTTTTACCCTATCAACCTGGTTTCAATACTTAGCAAAGACTCACACCACAGTTGAAATAATTCAGAACTTTTTATGACAGTTTTCATCCGTCCATTTTTTGTGTAATAATTTTGAAATTATGACTCCAACTATATTTTCTATTCGTGATTTCAAATGACCCTTTCTCCTTAATTATCATAACTACCCCTAAAACGTTTAGATCTGAGTGTGTATTGTTGAAGACCTAAGGTGTTATTAACACTTGAAAATTACAAATTTTAAAAGCACTTTGCAGACGTGAAAAAGGTCAGTGAGCTTGGTAGACTCGGAAGAGTGTTAATGTGTTTTTAATATACTTTTAATGTCAATAAAAGCAAATTTCGTGTGTGAGAGTATAATAATAAATTGTGAATCTAAATTTGAAGAATTTAAAAGAAATATAAAAAGCACAGCGTACAAAAAATGCTGAAAAAAACAAAGATTCTCCATTATAATAGGTAAGATATCATAACACGGCGAAGTAACTTATTCTTGGACTGAAATTCTGTGGCATTCAGGAACTTATGCTTCAAGCAAGTCTGTCGACCCCTCTTAGTAACAGAATAGCAGTTTGTCATACAAGATTTTTTCCCCACAACATAGTTAATATATGTATTATATTTGGAATGTTTGCATTAACTACGCCACAAACTAAATGACGTAGACGGGCTTTCATGGGTTTATTCTGGCTTTAAAACCCAACGCATTTTATTTCCAACTAGCCAACCGCAATCGGGAATATTTCGCCATTCATCTGCTGCTAAAATAACTCGAGCGCTACTACCTAAATCTGCTGCATAAAAATAACCGAAAACAAAAAAATATATATTTACGTGAATTTATATATATTGTATATATAAATACCATATACTATGTATGGTTAAACATTGCGAGATTCTACAGAAGTAACGGAACGCCTAAATATCCGCGCGCTGATAAGAATTTTCTGTGGTTTTCAGCGCGTCGTAATTCATTTAAATGGCTAACTGAAATTCTGCAAAATTGTTTGGAAAAAAATGTTCCCACGAAAAAATCAAGGCTTATTTTAAGAAGTATAGCGCAGATATACATATACTACACAGTTAGTGGCGTGTTGCTTAATTTGAGCTTGTTGCGAAGGCATTGTGACCATTTTGACCTTCAAGGGTTTGAGCTGTGTTAAGTTTTCAATGGCATAACTTGCTTCTAACGGTTTTTTGAAAAATTTTTAATAAAAAAATTGACAAAATTTTAATATTTATGAAGTGCGCTATAGTTCTAAGAAATCAAGAATTTTTAAAAATTCTTTTTTCACAGTAATGTGCAGTATTATAGCACTCGAAATTTTTTTTTATTTTTATATTTTTATTTGACCAGACTTCGTTTCAGCTGTTGAAGAAACTGACAGCTAAAAAAATATATATGTATATACTAAATACATACATATATCTACATAACTGAAGGTACTTAACTACATATGTTTCCAGATATGCACATATGTATGTATGTATGCCATTTCCCCTTAAAAAACAGTAAACAAAATATTTAAAAATAGCCTGTATTTACTATATGTATGTATGTATGTATGTATGTATTTATGCAGCCGTAGAAAAAAATCCCATTCATAAGCAACGCACTAAATGGATGTCATTAAAGTGTCATTCTATTAAGATACCGATTGCTTTATGGAGTACTATGTCTGCACGTGCCGAAGTGCGGGCATATCGATTTTATGCCTTATCAATCGACATTTCACTATCAAAACAACGTTGTTTTGTTGTTGCTTATTTTTATTTTTTTTATTGTTGTTGTTGTATTATTTGTACACCAGTAGTAGTTTCATTCACCATTGACGAAGTTAACTATATATAGACGGCGTATCGCGTACACTTTAAGCCACTTGTAGCGCAAATTAGAAATATATAAACACACCTACACCCGCACATATATGCACAACAACAACAACAAAAACAATTTGCTGATTATAAATTTCAATAAACAAAATTGAGCGGCAAAATTGCGCAGATATCGATAAAAAAAGTAAATATTTTTCCACTAAATTCACGAAATTTTAACAGTTATCACAACAACAACAATGCCAACAACACAAATTGCCATTAAAAATAGCTTGCCAATTTGTTTGTTGTTATTTTTTTTTCTTATATTTTCGCACACACACACACGCACACTGTAATCAAATTGATATCGCTGTTGCACTTTACTGTTGTTGTTGTTGTTTTTGTTTTCCAATTACACTAGCTGACTCGTTTCGACTTTTAATGAATTATACACAATTTTATAATTTATTTTACGTAATTTCCACTTGAGACTGTCACTTTTTTTTACACAAAAATAAATTTACGACCAAACCATAGTGAAAACGATAATCAAAGACATAATAATAATAACGTATAACAAAAACGTTCTGTATCTATTGGATTCGTAGAGTCAAACTGAAGCGAAACGGATTGCAAACGCTGACAAATGAGACACATTGGAGCATAGCATATCCTAAGCGGCGGCGGCGATATACACACGCACACAAACGCGGCACAGAATGAACCACTCAGTGAGTGGCAGAGTACAAGAGAGTGTGAGAGAGCGTCGAAGAAGAGAGAGAGCGAACGCGAGCACAAACTGACGATCGCTGCTACAATATGTGGGTGCTCCTGCACGAGTATGTATGCGCTCGGCTATCACTGCAGGCCCGTCACAGATAAGTCGAAAAACGTAAAATACGAAAATACGAATTCGTAGATAAATCGTACGCACAGCCAGCAAAAATTCATTCACAAAAATCAGGCACAAAAGCACGGCGGGTGATATCGGCGGCGCTGACACACTCTCTCTCTCTCTGTGTGTGCGATCGTTTTCAAGCGTGTGTTTGAGAGCGCCGCGGTGTTTGAGTTGAAGAGCGCATGAGATCACGATCACTGACGCTCACACTCGCTCTCTTTCTGCATATCAGCTGAATTTCAACCTGCTGTCGTTGTGTTGGTGCATGGGGACGTTGGTGAAACGGAAACGGCCATCATCGTATCTCGACATCAACATGTTGTGTTTATTTTGTATTTTTCATATGCGAAGCAGCTACACATGCTTCAGTGTGTGTATGTGTATTTTAAAAAACCAAAGCGTACTCGTATAAGAAACAAAACTAAGTAAAATCGAGCCACATACAACAACAACAACAACAGCAGCAACAATGTAGTAGCGCAATTATATGTGTGTGGCTGTAGTGCGGGAAATTGCTTTTGTTTTTGTTGCATTTTATTTTTTTAATACAAAAATATGCTAAACGAGATTTTAGAAAAATTACACCAACAACAACTACTAGTTGCAATAGAAATGCTGTTTCAAGCGCCGGGTGTTGCGTGTGTTTGGAAAATTTTTGCAATTTATTTTTGTTTTGATAAAAATTAATCTCATTTTGTAGCTGATAATTTTTAGCGTACACACACATGTGTGATAAATATGTGGACGGACAGGACAAACATATGTCGACTGTATGTAGATTTGAGCGAGCTGAGCTCAGTTACCAAGCCATATGGTACTGACTGGAGATCAAATTTGTGGTTGAAAATTATCATGAACTGAATAATTATCTTCCTTAAAGAATTTTTTCCTCAGCAAAATTAGCTGAGTTTTGTGCGAGAAAATCTGCGAAGCTGACAAATTTTTTGGTAGGTTAAGTGAGTTAATGCTATGTAATTCTATTAGAGCGAACTAATATTAGGTCTACCACTTTGCTTCCGCCGTTTTCCAATAGATGTCTCTAGGATCAAGCACTGGTCGATTAAATCGTTTTATATCGATCTTGGACATTTGTGTCAACATTAACCCAACAAAATATTTGTAGAGCTCTGTTTGCATCCCAAACTTATTCTCAACTGAAAATGTGACTTTTTGAGCCGAATTCTCGAAATTTGCGTAAAATTTTGCTTTTCTTTCTTAATTCCAAGAAAAGTGCGGCTGAGGTTCATCGACATTTGTAACCGTTTTTATATAAAAAAACTGAAATTAAAAAAAAATGGCGGAAGCAAAGTTGTAGACCTAATAACTCGACAACAATTTAAAAATAAGGCAGAGTTAAGAACAAAGTGTGGCAATAAAATAGTATTGGAACCCGATAAGTGTTAATATGCCGTCTTACAGACTCCTAAAATTTTGAATCAGTATATAGAAAGCGATAAAATCAAACTAAAGTTGAGCTTCCACAACTCGAAGATCTCCATAATTCGAACACTTGAATTGGCAATAGAAGTCAAATTTCATACAAATGACCTTCTGTAACTCGGGAAGTTCTCTAACTTGAAATTTTTTGTGGATTATGGTGATTCGAGTTAGGGAAGTTCAACTATATATTTCGAGGTTAGGTTAAAGTTGTGACCCGATCTATTAAAAATTGATGAAAAGAGTAATAGAGCGTAAAAAGAGATTGAGAGAGAGATAAATGAGACTAACGAAGCATCGTATTGATGCTACTTTTTAAGCCAGAATTTTTCGATATTTCATAGATCTGTACTGATATGTCTTACACATCGAGTCTTTGCAGTCCATAACGACTTAACATGAGTAAACGGCCATTTTAATTTTGAAATATATTTTAATATGTAGATACAAAATAAATAATAAAATATATATTAATTTTAGGTTATTAAAGGCTTTGAATCGAATATGAATGTATACCACTAAGACAGTTTGACCTCTTATATCTATAAAGGTTATTACCAGGTTATATCAATCAGCAATTAGTATATAATCTCAAACTCTTCGAACTTTATTTTAAGAGCGAAACGTGTCAACTTTCGCGAAACTTTTCGTTCGAAGCAATAAGAAGCAGTTCGAGCACACGAACAGAACGAGAGCGCACTAAATGGCTGTGTTAAGCGAATTTCAGAATTGTTCGCAACACAATAAATAACGAGAATTAAAGTTCGAATAAATTATATTTTATATAACGCACATGAGTTGGCAGCGTGTTATCGGCGATTTTTTTTTCGTACAAAAAAAAATTATTCCTAAATATACATATGTACATACGTATGTACGTACCAGAGGTTATATAGTAAGTGAGGGCGTACTTTTTTTATGCCAAGTCATGCAGCTATCATTTGATAACACAGTCGCTTACTAAAGCGTTACGCAAACAAGCGTTAAATGAAGCGCTACAAACTCGAACTGGTCGGCAACTAGTTACAATAAAGACACATATGTTACTATTAGTTATATATAGTTACATTATAAACTCCTTATAGTGATTGCAGCGATCAATTAGGCGAAGAGACGCTTGCATGAATCGTTGGACAGTTGGACGAACGCAGAAGTAGGTGGAAAGAGGCAGCCAACCAGCAGATAAACACTTTTGACAGACAGCCACGGCAGGCACTTGTGCTCAGATTACTTGCAACGAATGGTCGCTAGAATTACATACAGACACATATACATACATACAGTCATATTGATATTTATGTTGCTATATGCCGCCAGTTTCCCACTCGTGCACGATCAGTTGACGTGTACGATCACTTGTTTTTTCCCCCCATACAATACGAGTATTTCCATTACACGTACATTTGGATACACTGCAATGTGAATTTATGAATGAATTTCTCGTATTGCCTCACACGCTCTTCGCGAACGCAAGCAAGTCAGGCAGGCAGGCAAAGGCAGGCTGGCAGGCAAAGCGAACACGATCAGCAGCTGAGCGAGCGTATTGCTTACATATTTCTCTGGTCTTTTTTTTACGAATATACCACAGTTTGGTTGTTGTTGTTTTTGCTGTATGCCTGCGGCTCATAAAGCTACACGCATATAGCATATCAGGCGAGTACTAGTTGTTGTTGTATACAGAGATTTTTTTATTCTACTGTTTTCTACTTGCTGCTGTTGCTTTTATCACACAAACGCATTGTTGCTGTGACAAATGTTGTTGTTGTTGTTGCATGCGCTTCCGCTGCTTCCGTTCGAGCGACAGCACATCAGTAATGATGTATGTGTATGAGTGTGTGCGTGTTAGTCTTCAGCTGGCAACCGTCTGTGCGTGGCGATCGAACACCTTCGTTCTCAGGCGACGATCAATCGAAGGCGGCGATCACTACTTATAACTACTACTATCAATTGTTGTTGTTGTTTTGCGTCAAAGCAACTCATGCACAGATATCTTACTATATATATATCTAGTATATATGTGCGTGTGTGTGTGCTGGCAATTGGCCAGCGGCTGAAACATGATCGGCCGTAAAAAGATACCAACGTCGGCAAGTAGTGAGTAGTGGAAGTGGAGGGGGCAGCCGCAGCGGTAGCGCTGATAATGATAAAGCGTATACGAGGCAAATTGCGAGCGCAGGTAGAAAAGAAATTTTTGTGAATGAATAAAATCGATGAATGAATGAATTGGAATTACGTGTGAGCCGAGCGACCCCAAAGGGAAGGTGCGACGACGACGCTGCCGCCGCCGCCGCCAATGATGACACGCAAGCATAAATAAGTGGTTATGAGTGGGGAGAGCGTACAGCACTGCGCTTGGCGGCTAGTACTCGGCTAGTAAACAGGCACTCCGAGCCAAGAAACTCGATAGTGGAGACACGCAAACACACATGCATACATTCAAATATACATCGATACATATATCTGCTGTTATGAATGAATATAAGCTCATGAGTAGTACACTCATATATTTGTTGTTGTTGTTATATATGTGTGTTAGCGCTGCAGTTCGCCTGTCATTATCACAAACCGCATAATTGATGCCGGGAAGGGCCAATAAGTGTTGCATGCGCACTTGCATGATTACAAAAATACTTATGAAACATACAGATATGCACATATATACATATAAATTAACGGCTTGGCTTGGCAGCAAAATTATTTAATTTTTTTTTCTTGAAAAAAAAAAATCATGTTAGTTGTATGATTATTGCATGCCAGCGTGATTGCTGCTGCTTCAACAACACAACAACAACTTTTACATAGCATGCAACAACAACTAAAACAACATTAATAACAACAACAACACCAATCCGAAATGCACTTAAGTGACTGCCAAAGCGTTAAAGATTAAACAGCTAAGTGACTTACATGCAATTGTTGTTGTTTTTTTTTATTGCTTACTACATTATTATACACACATATACATATATAGATACATATATAGTAAATACAAATATAGAAATCTTCTAATTTCTCATTCCCTCAAGACATTCGACTTTTTCTACAAACCATTATTACTAGCATTTTCCATTTTCATTCATAAATGTATTTATATTGCGGGCCTTTGTCTTGTTTGTTTGTTGTTCTTTTTTTGTTGTCTTTTCTGTTGTCTTTTTTGTTTTTGTAAAAAAAAAATGGTGAATATGTTAAAAAGGTACAAAACGTTGCTGCGTGAGTAAAATGCATTATGAATGGACATAGTAGTGACGTTTTGTTTGGCTAATAGAGTCAAAGACTGAAACACAGACACAGGCACATATAACTATTTACAACCACACCGAACACCGAAGCATTTTTGTCGGTGCAAACTGATTTATGCACACTTTTAGGTCCAAAAACAAGTGGCAATCTCTGGGTATACTTCTTCAGCCGACACTGGCGATGACTAAGCGCCTGAATCGCGTGGCATTTACTTGCAACAGTTGTTGCACAAACACACACAATCATAAACAAACACATGCACATTCCCCTGCATTTTTGCTATCAGCGCAAAAAAAAACACAAAAGCAAAAACAAAAACAATATTGCAATTTCAAGTCATTTTGCTAGCGAACTCTTTTGTCGAAGTGCAAGTGTGAATGAATGCATATTTCCTTGAATAATTATTGGAACAACAAAAACAATAACAAGCTGTTTTACACGCTTCTGCTAGGCAGTGCCTCAGCTGCATTTCACTATCATAAAAGCGTTAATGCGAAATATGCAATTGTCGATTGATTGTATTATAATGAAAGGCGATTACTTAGAATAACTTTTATATGCACATATGTAAGAAAATAAACAGTGTTGTGCAAAATAATGGAAATACATAATATTATTTTTTTTTTGTTTTTTGAAGAATTGTTTCAATATTAAAGGTACTTGTAGCAGCTTTGAATAAAATTATTTGTCCCAAGAGCATTTCACTCGTTTACAAATACCGAATTAAATGCGATGAGAACTGTCGCCAAATAACGGGTTTGCATAATTCCGTTGCCACAAAAAATTAATTGATCAATTAAAATTTTGATTGAGGAACCATTTTGATTGGCTTTCACACTGCCGGGGGTACTGGATAACAGATCAGCTTTTATACATTTTTGTTTTTGCTTTTCATAAGAAGTTGGTAAGTTTCATCAGTTGATTGCTATTTTTAGCAGCGACATCTATATATAATAACAAATATGATCTTTATCTTTATCGCAGAGTTGCATTTAATTTTCAAGGAGATTAAAATTCAATTAAAAATTAATGTAGATTTTTTTTTTGTATGGTAAATCGATCATAATCAGCGTTTTAATCGAGCAGAGGCCGGTTAATTGATCAATTAGCTCCTGTGTGAAAAGGCTATAAACGTAATTATAGTCCAAGCATTGTCAACTCAGCAGCATTTCTCAAATATATTTTGGCATTATCTTCCCTCAATACAACAACATCAATAACCATGATTATGATAGACATATTTATTTTTTATTTGCACTAAAAATTGGAGTTTTTGGTTTTTTGAAAAAAAAAAATAATAAACAGAACCCAAAACTCATAAAAAACTTCAAACACTAAAAAGTTATCTTTAATTTATAATACCATTTTTAATAAACAGTTATCAGATTTGTAAGTTATACGACATATTTCGTGATCGAATGCATTCTTTCAAATTCACAAGATTATTAAATATTTGAATATACAACTTTCAAGCCAAAAATATTCATAATTAATAAAAACATTGTTTTTTCGAAAATATGATGGTTTAACCATATTGTCAACTGGTTATCGATCGAGATTACCGACGTTTATGAGGCTCTGAATATAAACTAATCAATAACATAAGTTTGTCGTATTCAAATATTTTACACATAACTGTTCAAAAATACTCAAGTATACCAGGTGTAGTAAAGAAAATATCAATTAATTGGTGATTATAAAATCGAATTGATTACAATTTAGATTGTACATTAGATGATTGATGAGAAAAGAATAAAACTTGAGCGACAAAAAGAGAGATCTTCGAGAAACACTATGAATCTGTCACGTCAAACATGAAACTGGCATTCCAATAATAATTGCTCTCAACATCAGGTGAACCAACTAAGTTAGTCAAAAGCTGAGTTGGGGGATTAATAATATGAATGCAACATTTTTTATACATTCCCACCCGTAACTTAATTCAGCTTATTCGGTATCCTAAACGATGTCTGATCGAATCCTAAGGAAGGTCCGAACGAAATATCGATAATTGCGACTTATTAAACTTGAATATGTATTTGTTTTAGCATTATTAGACGCCAACTTCAATAAACTAATTTGTTCTTATAAATTAGAGGTCTTCGACTCAGTATCATATCTTATCATACTTTCTTTCAGTTTAAAGTCTACAACTTTTTATTAGAGTATGTAGTTTCCGATGCATACAATTGATAGACTCAACAACTGGGCCGAATATTCTGATTCACCAGGTTAAGCTCAGGATATGCAGATACGGTTTTCAGTAAAAATAGAACAGACTATCAGCAGTCGTGCAGTAAAGAACACTTTCGAGAACATCTTGTTCTTCTTAGCATCTTATAGCGCTAATATGATTACGGTGTAAATATTTAAGTTGTGAAAATAAGAAATGAGACGATATTGCATAGTATCTATAGAAGAGTTATGGATGTTGGATCCATTTTACAATGTTAAGCGAACAAGAATCCGACATCCAATATCATTCAGTTAAGTCAATCAAATGGAAAGAAACTCTTTCGTTTTAGAAAAAATGTGGTGGGTGGCTAGTGATGGAAGTAAAAAAGCTAGAATATTGTGAGGAAGCTGAAGGACTAGAGCACCTGGCCTATAAACTTTCTAATGACATTTTGTACCTTTAAATTCGATTTCAAACCAAGACATATACATAGGTAAAATTAAGAACTTTCCGCTGATCACTTTTGGTGTTTCAACAATATTCTCCCGGTCTGCGAATGATTGTTGTGATATGAGCGACATCTACAGACGATTCCGAACATACTTTGATTAGCTTCTATTAGTGATAAATTTAACAAATAAAGACTGAGAGCGCTACATTTACTTCAAATGAAGGCATATTCTAAAGGTCCACCGAAATGTCTATAAAGATAAACTAGAAATTATTTAAAATGCCAAAATTCCAATTTCTTGCTTTCTACCTTCCTTTTCAGCTGTATAGAATTCCCCCCCACACACAAACTGTAATCCACACTTTAACAAATGAGCAATAAGAGCTGCGCATTTCTCCAATAAAATAGCAAAAGGCACCTACAACTATCATTAAATTTCGTCCTCAAAGGTACAATAAAAATGATTTCGTTACACTTTCCTTTTTAAACTCATCAATGTCGTATCAGTCAAATTGACAAACAACTACATTAAAACTACGGTTGTGTGTATGTGTGTTTGTGAGTAAACAAATAAGAAATCAAACGTCCCTTGAGGGAACACCCTGAGCGTTTCCTGTTTCCAAATTGATGATGACAACAACACAGCAACAAGTACAAAGTAATGCACACAAGATGACAAATATGTGGAAGAAGCAGCAGAAGAATCACAGACACAAAAGGCTGCAAAGCACAATTAGAAGACACTCACTACATGGTAAAAGTAAATCTACAAATGCGTGAATATGGGTGTGTGTTTGTGGCATGAATGCAGACTTTCTTACTGCACAGCATTTATGTAATGTGGCACAGTGTTGTTGTTGTTGCATTATTAGTTGCGGAAAGGCAGAATGGGAAATTTAAAATTGAAAATCACCAACACTTGTCATGGAGTGGAAATGGAAGCACACACATACACATGTATCCACGAAGTTATTTATAACTACATTCGAAGGTATTTTCTAGTTTGCCAGATGAGCAATCAAATGTTGCTAAACAAACAAACAAATGTATATATACATATGCATATATATGTATATGTATATATGTATGTGTGCCTGTGTCCAGCTAATTTTTGGGAGTAGCTTGCTGTGGTGTGGCGACACTTGCCACAAACACATGTGTATGTACATATGTAATTAGAAATATCACAGCGATGAGTAAAACTGCATACATACATATGTACACATGAAAATATATGTGTCTTTGCATGTTGTTGGGCGTTGAAAAGCTTTGCTAAACGTTCGAAACGAGAGCAATTTGCAGCAGCAAGTTATGCGGCGCGCACATTCCACATACGTTCATTTATATACATACATATACATATGTATTGTGTATATGAGTGTCAGCTATGACGTGTTGTTTGTGCCGTGTATGGACTGTGCCACAGCCTGTTGAATGCCACATTGCGCTCACAACGACCGGAAGTTAATAACAAATAATATTATTGCCCTGTTATACATACATATGTACATGCATGCAAACGGACATATACGCATGTATGAAGTTGTTGGTTGTTGTTGTTGTTGTTGCTGTTATTAGCTTGTTATTGCCACTTGTATTACCAATAGTGGCTACAACAATGTAATATGGCTTTCTTACGGCTTTTTGACCATATATACTTATATGAAAGTGATCAGGATAACGTTTCGACCCATTTTTTTAACCGATATAACCGATTACTATACAAATTGAGACATTTTGAGAAAAAATGGTATAAAGTTCCTTAATCCTCCAAAGAGGTGAACAGATTGGGAATCAGACCATCCCCATGTCAACAAAATTGAAACAAACTGCTGTAACCATTTAACCAAAACTTTAATACTGAACAACCAAAATGAAAAATGTGATTTAAACAAGTAAGGAAGGGCTAAGTTCCGGTATAACCGAACATTTTATACTCTCTCAATTTATTTATTTAATTTTATTATTAATATGCAATACAATTTGACTCACATATTCGGCATATACTTATATTGATAAAGTTCATTGAAGGTTTGGAAACCCTATTAGGGGAAGCTATTACTAGATTTCACTCATTTTTGGAACAGAGACGTATTATTAGAAGAAAGATATTCCCTCTGAACTTCTTCAAAATATCTGAGAGAATTACCTATATTTTCGGTAAAAAATATATTCGAAGCTCTGAGGTCCTCATGTTCGACATATGGGGCATTGAATACTTATGGTACGATATCGGCGATTTTTAGAATGGGGATGCCACACTATAAATGTAGTATTTGTGCACAGTTCTGTTCCGATATCTTCACTAGTGCTTACTTTATATATTGTAAAGTTAACGTTTCAGATCGACTTCAAAGTTCTGGTATATGGGAAGTAAAATATTATGAACCGAACTTGAAAATTGAGTTGAAATTGTTTTTTTTTGCATCGTTTAGTTTTACGACCTACAAACAACCGTTATGTCAACAAAACTATTAAACTCTTTTTAGCAACTTTGTTGGGAGAGTATAAAAATGTTTTAAAGTGGACTTGGTCACGATCTTCAATTAGTTCAATGTACATATCTTTGAAACCACCACTACTTACATCTCAACATAACTCTGACTATTTCATAAGGACATAAGAAAATTTTCAAAATCGCATATAAACCTAGTTCATCCATAAAACGCTATTGTTCGATATACATATACAGTGGCGGACAAAAAAACGGGACACTTACTTTTTGAGACTTTAGTTTACATTAACAAATCAATTATACTAAGTACATTATTCAGCTATAATAAAACGTTTTTATTTTATGTCCTTATGATAAAATTAGTTCTTTTTATATAACATCAAAAAATCCCTATTTACTAGAGTGTCCTCTTTTTTGTCCGCCACTGTATATATTCAAAAAGGATGAAGAATGATATGGTAAACCACCATATGAATTAAAAATTCGACTACCTTTTCACCAGCTAGTTCTCAATAAAACTTCATGCCTGACAGATATGAACCAAATGCAAACTTTGAATTCCATCTGGTTCATTCACTTTACAACATATTAATCAAGCATCAGTGAATATAGTGGAACACAACTTTGTAAAATCACCGCATTTCAGATGTGGTATCCCTCATCTAAAAATTTTCGAAATCGGACTATAACTTTTCAAGGCCCCAGATATCGCCCATGAAGACTTCAGGGCCTGTGGCTAATTTTTTACTGAATATATTGGCAAATCTCCATGATATTCTATAGAAATTCCGAGAGAATCATTATATTGTAATAATGTGCTTCAGTGCCAAAAATGGAACAAATCAGGTCAAAAATTTTCCTATCCCTCATCCCGTATGTGAGGCCATATTATGTGAGATATCTTAGCAAAATTAAGTGAGCGTATAATTTGAAATGATTTGTAGCTTGACAGTGAAAATGAGTGAAATCTGTTCAGGAATTATCTCATCCCTCATATACTATATATGATGATTTTCGTTTTTCTATTGGACCTTATGCCGTTTATAGGGGTCCAAATTGTGTGTTACCTTAATAAAACTACATGAATAAATTGCGAGAGCATAAAATGTTCGTTTGCACCCGAACTTAGCTCTTCCTTACTTGTTTTATTAACATTGCAAGTTCGCTTTACTCTTAATACTTAGATTTTTATGAATATGATGAATGATTTTTTACAGATATTTATATATGTATGTATGTATATATGATATATTAGTTCGACGCCTTCGCAAATTCCTTTTGTTCCAGTCATCAGATTTCTGAAACAGATTTCGTTTATAACCAGCGGCTAATTTAATTTATCAAGCGAGGAAATGAACAAAAAATTGGATCAGCTTTAGTTTCAAATACATTGGGCGCTTGTTTCTCGGAAAAACCTAACCAAATTTGTTGTGATAAGAGAGAAAATAAAATAAAAAGCGGAAGAATATAAATAAATGCAGCGGCAGCAAACGCAGCCGCACCTTGCGTTGTGCCAGCGGGCCGCTTCTAAGAAATAAAATAATGTGGACTAAGAAAAAATATTTATTTTAGCGGCGATGGCAAGGTACAATCATAAATATATACATATATTTCTGTATAAAAATCATATTGAAAATATTGTAAAGATGCGGAGGGAAAATAAGTGAGTGGGCAGAAGGAACGGGAAATATTTATAAAGCGCAACAAAGTATGAAAGATATGAAAAAATACTCAATGAAAGTTCGTTTAGTATCGGTCTGTATGTGTGTGAGTATGTATGCATTTAAATATTTAAAGTTTATGCAAAAAATATGTTTCGCATTTCTTGCTGCTTCCAATTCGCTCGCAATCACTTTCACAACACTGCTGTTCCTCTTGTTGTTTGCAGCAAACGCCAGTGCCAAGTGGCAGATGCAACACAGCAGCGGCACTGCAGCGATATGCGCCGGCAGAAGAACAGCTGATATGCGCGCAAATAAGCAAGAGGTGAGTGGCAAGTGTGTACGGCAGCAGCAACAACAACCAGACAGCGAGTCGGTTGGCAAGAGATTGCAAACAGCATATATATACACTTATATGAGTAAGTATGCTTGTGGAAAGCCAGGCAGCCTGCAGCAACCGCACCGCACAATTTACACCAACAACAATAGCAATGGCAGCAACAACAACAACAACAGCGAGAACAATCGCTCACAACTCGATTACACCGGAAATATAAAATTACACACTCAACACTTGAAAAATATGCGCGGCAACGACACCAGCAAAAATCACACAAACGCACACACACGTACATACATTTGTGCATATGTATATATGTATGTACATATAAAATTTATATGAATGAATAAAAATAAATGCCGTTTGACTCAGCAACAACGGTGCACTGTGTTGCATGATTTTTATATTTTTTTGTTGTTTTACAACACAAATTTTGATTGTCCTTGTTGCACTTGTTGTTGTTGTTGTTGTTGTCAAAATTAGTGCATTGCGCTTAGATTTCTGTCGCTGCAACTGTGTGACACTATTAAAATTTATGACTTTGTGAAAATTTAATTGATTTTTAATTGAAAGCGAAGGGCTGTTGCTGCTACTAACGGTACGTTGAGGGGTGGACTGCAGCGTTGCATTTGTCATACATACATACCTACTACATAAATATAAATATATAGCATATGCTGCCACTTGGTAAACATTCCTCTTTATTTATTTGACTTCTACTGGGCCTTTTTTGTCGGCTACGTTAAACACCTGCCAACAGCAAGCACTTGAGAGGTCACCAGATAATTTCTCATATGGTTCAATGTGTCATAAAAAGGGGCAGATGTTTATTAATTTACAAGCGCCGCGAAGAGTTCGTAGGTTACAGGCGACAAATGCTGAGAAAATTTGTAGATTAAGTGTTTTTGAGTACTGTACTTGTGTTACTTAATTGCTGCATTAAACTGATATGACTTAGATAATATGATTATTAAATAATTATTATGTGATTATAAGTATATTAGTATTTCAAAATGATGTGACTATCTTTGATTTTCTTTTAATATCCGAAAATATAAAAATGAAATATAAAGTAATTCCTTGAAAGATCAACTCTATAATAGAACTCACCAGTCAGATGGAATCCACGAACAACATCGTTAGAACGAGCGCGCAATAACGCTACTAATAGGGTTGTCAATAAGTTAGATTAACTAATCAGTATAACTATCAAAGTAAAAGAGTGAATCTCACCAGTCTTACCAGCTATGGAAGAAAAATGAAAACAGTTTCGATCAGGTCCAGGATTATCTATTTATATAACTAATTTTTCTTATCAGATTGATTTTAGATGAATCTCCAAGGATTGGGTCAATACAAAGAGCTATAACTATGGAAATTATAATTTTTTTTCAAATTTTCGTGACTTCAAGTCAAAACATTGTGTAACAATGCCATATTATAACTTTTGTAAAATAACATGATTTAATAGCAACAAAATTACTGAAAATTCTCATTTTTTCCTGTCTCAGACTACCCCTAACTCCCTTAAGAGATCCGACCTGGAAATTCCAACCTTGGACTGGACTCACAACGAGAGAATCTTTAGAGAAGTAAAACCAAATTTGTATTCGGTGGATAAGAGTTTTCTCAAAATTTAATAATGTTGAATAATTATTTAAACAAAAACCCAAAAACATTTCTAAAAAAATTAGGATTGAATGAACCTGTCTATCCATCATAGACCTAAAAAGGTCGATAAGAAACTACTGATAATACGAAAATTGATCTGAAATTCCATTCTTAGTGTTTTTGCTTGAAAAGACCATTGACAGACCATAAACAATCAAGTACTAAAAATCACTAGTGTGAACGTGACGACCCACCCACCACAAGTACCCCATAGACAAAGCTCTTTCCTCATTTCGTGTGTGTTTCACCTATCTCCTTTGTAAATATAGTATTATATAACTTTGCTAATACATATATTGTATATTACTTTATAATTTTCTATTAAATAACAATTAATAAATGCACTTTTCTTTGTTTAATATCCGCTTGTCGACGTGCTATTTGCTGCAACGACAACATTATTATTATTATTATTCTGTAACGTTGAAAATATGCGTAAGCGCATGTTGTAACAAATAAAAATTACGCAAAAAAATATATATGCTCTTTGTCATGCAATGCGAGTCTAAAATATAGATTTGCTAAAAGGCACGAAGGTTTTTTTTAAAGAAAGGCGAAAAAGTATTTTTTCCGACTCAAAATAATTTTGAAACCTCAAATATTTGACAACCTTTGAAAAGGATTGGCAATTAATTTCAATATTTTCTATGGCTACAAAACAACTCGCTAGGTGACGCTATCATCAGAAAAAATATATTATTATCCTACTTATAGTCTTCTCTTACCAATATTTTGAATAAATATGTAGATATTATAAAAAGGTCCGCTGTATTTTGCAGGTTTCGGATTTTTCAAAAAGTTTAGATTATCCGATAAAGTGTTTTAGAAGCTTTTAAAAAGAGCTTTATTTCGATTCTTCCTCCGTTGTGGAAGTAAGAAAATGTTTTTTGGTCAAACTTGAGTTGTGAAAGCAGGAGGTAAAAATAAATTCGAAAATATTGGTCCTACTATGCCCCACTAGACAAGATATAGAGTCAATATTTGAAATAGGACTCCTTATTGCCCTTTCACACAGTAGCTAATTGATCACTTAAGCGTCCCTCTGCTCGATTAAAACGCTGATTAAGATCGATTTACCATACAAAATAAAAATCTACATTAATTTTTAATTGAATTTTAATCGACTTGAAATTAAATACAACTCTGCGATAAGGATCGCATTTGTAATTATATATACGCTCTGTGTTGTTCACGCTACACGATGCTAGATGGCGCTGCTAAAAATAGCAATCAGCTGATTAAACTTACCAACTTCTTATGAAAAGCTGTTCGGTTATCGAGTACCCGGCAGTGTGATTGCAAAAACTGGTTTCTCAATCAAAATTTTAATTAATCAATTAATTTGGCTGTGTGAAAAGGCTGTTATGGATAATTTTCTTTAAATTAATAAAGTAAAATGGGTCATGTTGCATTATATAGAGATGAAATATTATTGAAATTTGAATTTTTGTAATGCCGAAAAGTTTAAATTTTTGCGAGATCTATCATGAGATAAATGCAAAGTATCTGGATAAATTTTGTTCCCCAAATTGAACAGTTTTTCATTTAAAAACTTTAATTTGTATTAATATTTCTCTCTAATTTTTTCCTTCAAAACCTCAGTTCTAGTGATTCTCACTGCAAATTGAACTTTCAATGAATACAAAAGCATTTCTCACACTCTATAAGTATGCACTACACATATGAAAGTATAACTAGCTTCGAAATATCGCTAAAAGCATCACTGAAATTCGTTGAATCAAAACTTCCCACGTTCTTGGCGTTTCACTTGCATTGTTTTGCTTTAAATGATTGCATCTTTTTTACGATTATTTTTCGAATTTCGAACTGTTTTATTGTTTAGCAGTTTGTTTCGTACAAAAGTTGAATTTGTCTTGAACATGTCTGGTCTGGTGCTTTTTATTATCCTTAGCAAATGGTTAAGACGCTAAGTAATACGGTAGACTCTACAATATTATTCGTATATGCAGAAAAATAACTACTCAAATTTCAAAGACACGGAGATACATATTTACACACATAAAATCCTCATTATTTTTTCTGAAAATATTTGCAAACACATTTTTGGCAGCATTTGAAGAAAGGCGTAAATATGTTGTTGTTGTTGTTGTCGCATTAAACAGCTGTATGCTGCGGCAAACAAAGTAATTCTCACAGCGCAAGTACTCAGCTCACTTAGTACCAAATTCGTATTTTTGTTTATTTTTTTGCTATTGTTGTTGTTTTGTCTACCTGTTGTAGTCGCAGCTACCGTCTACCGGCTTTTCGTATGTCCAGTGTAGACTTAAGTCACCGATGTACAGCCTCCCCGAACCCTACAAGTTCAGCGATCGCCGCGACGGCATTGAATGAACGAACGGACAGACAGCCGTGGGAATTTCGAAATAAAAATCATTCAACACTGGCATTGCCGCCCTCGCGCTAAGTGCGCTTGGACTTGAGCTGGCGGCATAGACATACATAAATACAAGATTTTTAATAAGTTCAAATCAACAGCGATATATCAGACGCTACTTACATACACTTGTTGAAGATACATATATGAAGATATATGTATGTGTGTGCTTCTTTGCCGCTTAAGTGTTTGCTAAAGTGTGTAAAGTATCTTCGCAGCAAGTAATACCGTCAGCATATCACTTTTTAATGGCAAAGGTTGTTGTTGTTGCTTTTGTGCTCCCTTAACTCCCTCATACACCTTTCATTGGCCCGATCGGTCAATGTGCTCAGGCTCAGAAGGAGCCACTCTTCAAATGAAGTATTGTATGTAGTTCTTATGCACTTGTCTTCTGATTTTCAAGTATCACTGTACATATATTTATACATATACATATGTATATGAGTATGTGAACGTAAATATGTCTCAATTTCATTTTTTTCTCATTTTACATTTTTATTATTTTTTTTCTTTTTTTATGATTTTTTTTTTTTTAATTTTTAATATATTTTTTATTTTTTACCTACATACATCAGTTTTTTCTCGCCGTGCAAATATTTATTTCACACAATTTACCTTTGCCTCATACATTGCTGATTTAAATCCCTAAAATGTGGAGCAACATTCACCAGTTATACAAATACACACACTCACACAGGCACACAACTTAAGCGGCGCTCTCTTTAAGCTGATCTTCTGGCAGTGATTCCCTCTGAAAACGCGCATTGCCGCACAATTTATTATTTATTTATCACATGTTATTTTTATTTTTATATTTTTTGGCGATTTTTGTATTGGGGGAAGATCGTGAAACTGGTTTCTGCGCGTCGTTTGTGTCATGTCATGGGAATTGCGGTTCCGCAGTGCTGATGATCGTAGTAAGTGCTTTGAGTAGGTCTTCTTGTACAATTCAAGTGTAGTTTTTTTTTCGCTGCGAAACGCGCGGGAGTTGCGTGTGATTTTCTTTGTGCGATTTTGGCGATAAAGAAATTAATTTGTTCAATAAAAGCAGCACAATAAGATTTAAAGCGTAAAGTGATCGATTACAACCCTTAAAGAGTGTTGGTTGTGTGAATGTAGAAAAAGATTTGATTGAGTAATATGTTTGTATATCGGTTTGAAAGTGGCTGATCAACTTATTGCAGAAATTGACGAGATTTGATCGTGTGATTGAATTTAAAAGATGAAAATATGCCTGAGAACATATGACCGACACACACTCATGGGCATATATTTTTACAGTTGTTTCACGATCTCAAGTGAGATCGCTCTATACACAAGCTTCTCCGCTAATTTACAACCTCAACCTTTCTCGTAAGAATTTAACCTAAACACTTCTGTATATAAATTTTGCTCGCCCAGTGTAATGAACTCTCCATAATTTACTAATCCTCATTTGAGTTAGAGAATCCCAGCAAATATCTGCAATGTGTTCCACAAGTTCAACATCTCGCTAGATCTAGAATGTAGATCGCTCTTCGGTGATTGCCGCGTTGACAATGTTGTTGGAAAATTCCGTGAAAACCTCATAATGAAAAATATATTCAAACTTTTCCATGACCATGAAGTAAGGTAAGATCGAAAACCAGGTGCTAAAGGGTTTTTCAATAGAGACGCTACAAAAGTGGACCGTTAGGAACAGAAATGACGCCGCTCTTTTGACATTTCTCTTCAGTAAGGTTTGTCATTTCATCTTGGAAAGATATACGATCCAACAACGAGTCGAAATTATTAAAATTTTCTACCGAAATTCAGCGTCAGTGGCCTCAACTCTAAGAGCGCTGCGACCAATTTATGGTCGGCTGCACTTCTTTCGAATTGGATGATATGGACTTGGACGATATGTGGTTCCTTATATCTTATTGAAGATCCTTTTATATAGTGGTAATGAATTATTTTTGAAATGTATTAGCTGAGATAATATTATCTGTAAATGAACAGAAGGTGAGACATCTGAATACTACGTATAATGTTGATATCAAGAAACACAAATTTTAGCTGATCCAGAGTATAGTCTTCGATGAGTTAGCATAGAGACTTCACTCGAAATAAAAGTAAAACAAAAACTCTTCAAAACTGGAACATGTCCAGAATAAAACGATCTAGTGCTGTAGAACTTGCTATGTTTGATTAACTATCTGAAAATTGGAAAATCATATGAGAGCTTAAATCTTTGCGCATTATAGATCCATTTAGATCTTGAGAAACTTTTATAATACCAACTATAGTCTACTGTAATTTTAGAGGTTATGTCATATATATGGTCTTCGCATCAATGTTTTGAAATCTTGATCCAACAATCTTAATGATTTATTTCAATTTTATTACATTACATACGAATAGAGTCAAGTGAGTTAAATAAGTACAAGAAAATAAATTTAAAAATCCCATTAAAACCCATAAAATTGTCACGAAATCCTTCAACTCATTAAAACCCCGCTAACAAGCACTTCATTAAGTTTTTAATTCATGGCACACATCCCCACTACAAATAATGACTGATAAGCATAAAATATAGAATTTGTTTTTTTTTTCTGAGACTGAGATCACGAATTTCCAAAGCTGGGCTTAATTTTAAAATGCGAAGAGCCAGCTGCGCAGCTCCTCAGCTTTATCTCTTTCATTTAATTGTATAATGCCTTAGAAAGATTGTTGATTTTCGCTCTTGCAGGCGCTTTTTGTCATCACTAAAATGTGCATTAAATGTGATTGTCTGAAATCTGTTGATTTAATTGATGTACGGTCAAAGGAATCTTATTTGTCATCGCTTGGCTCTACACGCTTTATTGGACCCGATTGAGGCTTGAGTTGCTTGTTAATTGCCTTAATGGTCTAAAATACGAGCGAACGAGAACATTTAATTGGCCGTGGGCGGCGTTGGCAAACTATGAGTATGTAGCACAGAAAACACCAAGAAGAACACTCAAAAGAAACTCTCTATATAGTAAGAAAAAATCAAATAAGTAAGCATTTTTTTGTTGAAATTATGAATAAGCAGCGAGTAGCAGTGAGACAAATCCCTCTCGAATAGCCTCCAGTAATTGCAAATTGAATTGAATTGAATTATGCAGACGGACAGCGTGTATATGCAATGGTGAGTGGGGTAAGACACTTCGTAGCTGCGTTAAGCGTTCGAGTGCTCATATCTAGACATGTATGTATGTTTGTATGCCTGCCTCCTCATATGTTGCGTTCAGCTGGTTGCACAGGGTTGCGTGACAATTTGGCGAAAATTAAACGATGAATCAACGCGTTGCGGCAATCACTGGTGCTCCTAGTCGCCGCCGTTTTCAGATAAGTTTTTACTGCAAATTGAAAATATGCACGCACATACATATTTGCGTTATGCAATAGCTGCATTAGAATGCGGATGCTAAATTGATTATAAATTGTCAACAATTTATTTTTTATTAAGAGACTTATATTTGAACTATATTCTATAAAATCACTCAAAACTTCGATTGAAGAAGTAATTATTGGTTAGGATAGCGCATAGAAAAGCTTATAAATTTTTTATTTTTATTCTTCCTTCCACTTTATTTAAGAACAACCAATCTGGATAACTCTGTAAAGTGGTATACTTATTAATTGATTATACCAGTTCTTGTTCGATTCGTCAGTTTTAAACGTTTAACGAATCGAAGACAGCTTTTATAGCAACTCATGCTCTATTTGGTTTATAGGAGGTTTCTGATAAAGTTTAAACGGGTCCATTAACATATTTTAGTTCTGCATACTACACCCCAAACTGGTATAATAACTAAACACAAGATGGGATTCGATTTCACCATTAAAACTAGTGTTTCCTATATTTCATAATCATAATTTGGGTTTATCATCAAAGTCAAATTCGTGACATGTTCTTGACATGACCGAAATGAGAATTTTTAAAACGAAATTTATGGGATGGAACTTTTAACAGTTATCAGCGCTAGAGACTTTTGAAGTAATCACCAGACTCAAGTGATCTAAAATAAGATCAGTCCCAACATTTTCCGTTTGGAAATCAAATATAAACCTCCAAGTATTTTTACAACAACAAATATGTACGGAGAGGATACCGTCTTTATAGATAGTTGGGAAGCGGTTAGCATACAGACTCAATTCATAGTTGGTAGTATGAAGATTTGATGAGCAATTTTAGAGTGTTGGACAGAGTCTCTGTATTTCGAATAAAATCAGGGAAAGAACAACACATCTGCAGAAGGCTGGATACACAAAATAGGTTCATGATTGGGTGCCGCATGATTTGACGCAAAAAAAACTTCTGGACCGAATCAACGCCTGCGATATGCTGCTGAAACGGAACGAACTCGAACCATTTTTGAAGCGAATGGTGACTGGCGGCGAAAAATGGATCACATACGACAATATCAAGAGAAAACGGTCGTGGTCGAAGGCCGGTGAATCGTCCCAAACAGTGGCCAAGCCGGGATTGTCGCCCAGGAAGGTTTTGCTGTGTGTTTGGTGGGATTGGAAGGGAATCAGCCACTATGAGCAGCTCCCATATGACCAGACGCTTAATTCTACCATCTACTGTGAACAACTGGACTGCTTGAAGCCGACGATCGATCAGAAGCGTCCAGAATTGGCCAACAGGAAGGGTGTAGTGTTCCACCAAGACAACGCCAGACCACGCACTTCGTTGATGACTCGTCAGAAGCAACGGGAGCTCGGATGTGAGATTTTATCGCATCCACCATATAGCCCGGACATAGCGCCAAGTGATTACCTGTCCTGTCCTGTTCCTGTCCATGACGAACGCCCTTGGTGGTGTAAAGTTGAACTCAAAAGAATCTTGTGAAAAGTGGCTGTACGAGTTCTTCGCAAATAAGGAGGGAGGCTTCTACGAGGGGGATATTATGAAGTTGCCGTCTAGATGGAAACAGATTATCGAACGAAACGGCGCATATTTGAACTAACACTTTTATAAAGCATTGCATAAAGAGCAAAAAAGCGGAAGGGAGATATTAGCCAACCCAATATTTAAAAATTCGAAAGCTGACAGATTGATAGAGAAGAAAAGTAAGAAAAATATAGTTTTAGCAGATTCCATTCCTTCGACTTTTATTTTATTATTGAAATATTTATATTATTATCGAAATCTCGCAACAAAATTTTATTGCAAAACAAATTTCGAGAAAACAAATAACAACAGCAATCGTGTTTTTGCAATAACATATTGATTTGTGAAAACTGAGCTCTACCCATTTTAACTGTGAGGGCTCAACACCTCTCCTCTGCCATCAATATTTAACAAGCGGGCGCTGCCGCCAAAATTGATGACTTACAACAAAATGAAGCGGTGGACTTGAAAGATTTCGAGCATTAAACGACTCTTAGCGGTTCGTTTGTTTGCCGCCGAGAAAAAGTAATAAAATACAAAAACTTTACACAGAATTATTTGTATATTTGTGTCTGCCATAATTGTTTGTTGTTTTATGGGCATGTAGTGTGTTATACAATATATACAAATATATGTAACTGTCATGTGTGTGTGTGTATGTAATGTTTGCAAGCCCATTTGTGGCAATTACAATATTTAATTTGTATCAACTGAAAAGGTGAAATCGGTTAAAAAAAATTAAAAAAAAAAATTTTAAATAAAAAAAAAAACTAAATGCAATGATTTGAAACAACAACAACAATAAAAACTGAAGTACTAAAGAAAACAAAGCAACAAGGACCGCTGTGGATTGAGTGTGAGCGATGTTGTTGCATATACACGATAAATGTATGTATGTATGACTATATGTGTGAGTGTGTATATATAAATTTAAGCGCAGATGATGTATAATAAAACTTGAAACAAAACATGATCATCAATGCTGCAGAACAATAAAATTGATGATCAAAAAGAAACTGACACGATTGTATATATGTATATATTTGTTGTTGTTGTGTGTATGTATGAAAATAATGTGAATGAAAAGCTGGGGAAGCAGGCGGGAAGAGTGAAGCGAACAACTTGCAAGAAAAGAAATATGTTTGTATAATGTGCTTGGACACTCAGCTGGACGTTTTTGGCTAAAAAGCTCAACAGATCCAAAATTTATATATTTATATAGTTTTGATGTCTGATTTCCTTTTATTCAACATAATTTACAATATTAAGTACGCCTTTTTTGTTATTATTTTTTTTGCCTTTTCTTATTTATGCCAACTCTTCCGCAGTGTTTTATGCTTTTCTACGTTAAATAGCGTTATAATCAAAAAGCAAAAAATCATAATATTTTTATTTATTTATGGCTAATGTTTGCTACTCAAGTGCTTTATATTTTTCCCAAAATATTTTAGGTGTGTTTTTGTTGTAATTGTTGTGCTAAAGTAGCGCTGGAGGAAAAGCGTTTAATTAGCTGGAAATTTAATGTTTATAAACATGTCGTACACTCAAAAATTCAAAGAAACAAGTTAATATCTCTTCTAACGCACAAACATACACACACACACACACGCATAAAAGCCTTCATTCGCACTTGCCACCTTCTCTCTCTGCCGTGCCACCGCCGCCCATCAGCGCGCCCGCTCACGGCTGTCAGGCATTGTGAAGCGCTTTCTGTTTTATCTTCAAGCAACTACCACTCGTAAACAGTTGAAATTTATTTGAAAACAATAATAATATGATTTCTTCGATTAAGATTTTGAAATGTTGGCTCACTAAATTGTGGCAACGGTTGTCGGTTGCCGTTGCTGAGTTGGCGTGTATTAATCGCAGTACTCACAATATATGTGGTTTGTTGTTTGTTATTGTTAAGCTTTTTGGGCTGCAAATGAAAACATCAAACGACAAAATAACACCGACACATTCATTGCTCATCAAACAAAATATGTACAAAGCATAACAAAAGGATAAACGTAAAGTAGCCTACAATATGTGCCTATATGTATGTGTGTTGAGGGGAAAAGATGTCCAGTAGGAAAAATGTGGAGTGAATACGTAGCATAATTTTTTGCAATAAAAACTAATTTTTGTTAATTTTTTTTTAAATACAGTTAAAATATGTTTTGAAAATACAACAAATAGTAGTAAATCTTGAAAAAATTTTAATTAAAAAATCAACTAAAAGCGTCATAAATGAAAAATATTACTTGAAATATGTTAATCATATCCGTTACTGGCTAAGCGTGAACCGTTATTATATAAAGGGTGTTTTTTACTAGTTGTTTTCGATGAGGCAAAACTTTTTCGGACTCGACTCAGTTTGGTCGCCATTTCACAATGAACAGACTTACTTTGGAATAAGATTTTCTATTGACATCAGTCCCAAATTTGTGAAAAAAGTGGTCGAAAATTGGGAATCTCGGCTGGAATTTATTCGAGTCTCAGAGCGGTAACTTGCCCGAAATCAATTTTAAAACATAATGGCAACCCCTCATCTCAATAAAGCTAGATTCTTGACAATAACATTAAATTATTTGCGTCCCTCTGCATTTGACATCCAGCCAATAGATATTTAATTGAAGTAAGGGGCTTCCCTTAGAGCTTGTCATCTTGAAAATCGTAAGCAAATAGGTCCAAAGCCATTAAGAAAACGGTTTCATGCTAGAACTTGTTACAGAATTCAGGCTAGCTTCAAAATTTCACAATGAGGCCATAGAAATATTTCTCGGGGGATGAAAAGCATGATGAAATCGCGTAATAAACGTAAACATCCTAAGAAAGAATACCAGAGGAGCACATTAATTCATATGGTGCCATATATGCCTTAACATTAAATTATATGCGTCCTTCCACCTTTCACATCTAGCCAATAAATATTTAAATGAAATGTGGAGATTCTCTTAAAGCTTGTCATCTTAAAAATCATAAGCAAATAGGTCCAAAGCCATTAAGAAGACGGTATCATGCTAGAACTTCTTACACAATTCAGGCTAGCTTCACCATTTCACAATGAGGCCGTAAAAAAATTTCTCGGGGGATGAACAGAACATCAGATTATGAAAAAGCGGTGTTCCCATAAGAAATAATACTAGAGGATCACATAAATTCATGGGGTCCCTTATATGCCATGTAGGATATGCGATAAGGACGATCAAACATTGGATCATTGGATCGTTTACAAATGCATCCTTTGGTCGATGGTCCTTTGGTCGATGGTAGAATGAATCAATTTCGATTGAAGAGCTATATATGTATATTATTAACAGTCTTAGAGCTGGATAATTATTATCTTCTAGAAATCTCAAATAAGCTTCAATACAATAACAACAAAAATAAATAAAAAATATTAATATTTTCAAACTTAAATTTCCTACCGGGCGCCTTAATGTATTTATAAATAAAGCGAAAAAGCGCTTGTGAATCATAAACTTCATATGTAAATATGCAGGTATGTGCAACATGCGTACATATGCTGTGTTGCCACTGAGTCTGTGCGTGTTTTACCCACAATTCAAGCGTTTTTTTTTCTTCCTGCTCAACAATTTTTATGCTTTTCACACGCCTGCAATGCGATTACTTGCTTCCTTTGTACATTTGTTGCACTCTTTCGATATGTAACTAAAAAATGTTGTTGCTGTACTCTTTAAGTTGTTGTTATTGCCACAGTGAGATTTCCCGCAATTAAAAGCATTTCTCTAACAATTACAATTCATAATGCGCTGCCGGTTCGAAAGTGCATACGGCAGCCGCCATACACGACGCACTGACACTCAGCCAAGGCACACAGTCCCACAGCACCCTCAACCACCAACCATCAAGCTGCAACATAGCAACTATTAGCCCATCAGTGGCGATCAAAGGATTTCACAGTGGCGCACGTGTTAATGCCGATCGACGAAATGCTGTGAAGTGTGCCGACATTTAGCATCCAAAACCCCCCATCCACCACCATTGACTGCACTTACTACTTGCCACTTAGCTTCAAGTGTACATGGTAGACAGTGAGGGAGTTTGGACCAAATGGACGGGCAGACTGTGTGGCAGCAGTCGTGCCAGACTGCCTGCCTACCCGCCGAACGGCCTACTATGGCAGCGCAGCGAGAAGGTTAGTGAGTAGAACTAAGCACCAACGCATCTTCAACTCATCCTCTCCAGTATTTTCACCCAAATCCGATACTTCGTGTATTTCTTGCCACATGGAAATTTCATAAATTTTTACCAACTAAATACAAACGACGCTGCGTGCTATCGATCGACTGTGGCGAGGCGGAATTGCAAAAATAAAAATCGAAAAATATAAATTATGAGCAATGCAGCAAATTGCAAGTCTATTTACGCAAGCAATATCTGTCCAACTGTGAGCCATGCGGCGCACTTACTCATATCTCTCGCTAGGCTAGTATTAGACGTGCGTTTCGCCTAGTATGATCGACAGTGATCTTCATCGATCTGCCATGATCGTCATCGATCTGCGCTGTTGCTCAAAGATCTGTGCGTTGATCCCAGTTGATCTCTGCAACGGATTTCATTGATTTTTGCATTCAGTTGTCTCAGCACTCGCCACTTATGCTTACGATCGTGATCGTGGCAGTGATCGTTGCGCGTTCGCACCACTTAGCACTTGTAATGAGTGCGCCATGTTGCGGCATTTGATTAACGATTTGCGCTTTTCATTTGCCATAAAATAAATTGATTTTCAACACTAACTTGTTCGATAAATTTTAATAAATTGATTTTCAAGCTCATTATCGCCAACTGTGTAAACAGAGTGGATTTTAAATCAAACGGTATATTTGTATGCAATTACATTTGGCCGACTCAATATCCTGTTCGCATGTGATTTAGTAGGTTTTTAGTAAATACAATGTGTTTTGAATATAATGCAAATATTCGGTGCATATTTTTGGTGTAAATTAGTTGAGATTTTCTGTGCTTTTATTTAGAAAAAATAATCAAAAGTAATTTATTTTCATATAAATAGAGTAATTGCTTTAAGTTCAAATGAAATCGGTATCAATTTGTACTAATATTAGCTGAGAAGATTGATGCTTCCGAATAAATAAACTTTTAAGCTATGAGTACATAGTTCTGTTTCTGGAATTTCTTAGCAAAATAATGATTACTTTGTTCATTTTATGCAATAATAATAAAAATGAGTTTATTTAAATGTTGTTATATTTATTTGATCAAATCTTTCTTTGCTTTCTTCTATTATAAATACCAATAAATCAGTCCAATACAAATATATCCAGATTATTTAAATACCTAGTAGACAAGCGTTAGTTTATTTATGTCTTAAGTTATGGCTCTAGTACAATATGTAGGCACTTTATAATAAAAGTCTTCGATTACTCACTTGATTGACCACTTCTCACTCGCTATATCTTATCTCTGCAACAACAGAGTTTTAACCTCCATCTTTTAAATTTCGATTTGATTTTTGCAAACGATCAAACAACGATTCGCCACTTTCCATGATTGATCAAATTATGTTACATTATACGAAAATTCATACAAAAAAGTACTACTATCAAGATAAATACATATACAGTAAGTTACTTGGACCCACAAGGCAGAAATGCTTGAAAATATCAGAGATTAAACTGGGTTCACACAGAAATCTAAAATATCATGAGCACTAACGAAGCTTAGTACCCTTCTTCAAGCATTCTAGTAAAATCCATCAGTAGTTTAGGAAATTTTGGTCGGCTTGCGAGCTCGTTTCGGTTATGAAGATCTTACTTTCATGGGAACGACTGAAGAGACGCTCGTGTTTAGAGATTTAAATTCATGAATACCTATATTGTACACATTTTTGTGTATTGTGACTCGCCGATATTTAAGTATTTCTACTTCTAAAGGGTTTTGCAAAAGGGACGCTACAAAAGCAGACCGATAGGGACAGCAAACGACGCCATATTTTTTCCCGCTCTTTTGACATTTCTCTTCAGTAGGGTTGCCATTTCATCGTGGAAATATATGTATACGATCCAACAGCGAGTCGAAATTATACAAATTTAATAATTCGGAGTCAGCGGCCCCAATTTTAAGAGCGCTACGTCCTATTTATGGTCGTCATAATCGTGCTGTCAGATCCACAATTGAACGTCTAGTGGAAAATTTTGAATCCATAGACACAGTACAAAATGTTCCCATACCAATGAGACCAAGAAGTGCCCGTAGTGACGAGAATATTGCTGCCTCTAGCGCATCAATTAAGGAAGCTACTCCTCAATAATACCCGAATATTTTTGGATCGAATTGGATGATATGGACTTGGACAATATGTGGTTCTGCCACATGTGGACGCCGCCACAAGCCATACAACGCATGTCACAATCGATTTATTGAAAACCAAGTATGGTTAACTTGTTATCTCTCGAAATGGCCCAGCCAATTGGCCGCCTCGCTCGTCCGAGTTGACGCCGTTAGATTATTTCCTGTGGAGCTACATCAAGTCTATGGTCTATGTCAACAAACCGACGACGATTGATGAACTTCGTACGAATATCGAACGTGAAATTGCAGCAGTATCGGCCGATTTATGCTTGAAATCCGTCGAAAATTTAGTTCGGCGTCTGGAATTCTGCAAGCGTGCCCGTGGTGGCCATGCAGAATAAATCGAGTTCCATACATAATGTACTTTCACAGAAATAAAGAATTTCATTTACTATTTACCTTTACTATTCCGACTTTATAATAACCGAAGACTATGCTGAGTTTAAGATCATAAGTTAATAGATTCTGCTGTTTCTTAATATAAATTGATCTTAGGTAGATAATTTTAAAATTTCGAATGATGCACGAAGATGAATTATTTAAAACTTGTAAGGACCGAGTCCTACATCAAGACAATCTTTTTAGAGAAATAATCACTGCAATTTTATTTTAAATACATTTTATTTTAGACTGTAGACTCTACGTGAACGAAAACCAATGTATTTCTAGACTAAACTCGAAAACAATTCTATATAAAACCAATTATTTTAATATAGATCAAATTGTATTTATTTAAAAAACGACCAGGTTTTTTAAATTTAGTTTTTAATAAATTACTTTGTCTCCCTTTAAACAAATATTTACTTTTATATAAAAACAAAAAAAAAATAAATAAATAAAAATTAGCACTACAGTAAAACGATGTGCCATTCTTGCCACCACTCAAAACTTGTTCGAATATTTTTTTTTTAATACACTTCACATTTTGTTTTTACTTTTGTTGTTTTCAGTTTGCTCGTGTGAGAAACAGCAATTCATCTGCGGATCATTTCATTCATAAAATAGAGGCACACGCAAAAATCTACGCGAAGTTATGTACGAAATCAGCTGCTAGTAAGTAACCTGAATGAATTCACACACTCGCACGCATACACAAACAAACTTTTCGTTACACACACACACAGACAGAAGAGCGCTGATTTAACAACCGCAACCGCCACCGTTGCCAAATGGCAACACAAACACACACACAGGTTGAAACTACAATTCGGACCACCTGTCGCCTGGCGTTCCACCCCAACAACACCCGCCACCGCCTAACTGGCACAGTCAACACACACACACGCATACATAAGTATATGTATAGGTAAGCTTTTGCATCTCATTGTTGCTTTGTGGCGATTTGTTGAATGGTTAGGCGGTGTGAGCGGTGTTTGAGTGAATATTTTCTATTTTACCACACATTAATTCATAGTTGTGGTGGCGCTTTTTCTCAATGGAACTGGTTTTGCCAGGTCCAAGTCGAAGCCTGTCAGCGATTTGGATGCTGGGGCATGCATGTTGCCACAATTGTTGTTATCGCGCGTTATTGTTGTTGTTGCTGCTGCCCTGCTGATTGTTATTCATCCATCCATTGAGCTCACCTGATCCCAACGGACAGACAGACAGACGAACAGCCGGTCAGCTAGCCAAGCGACCAACCGGCCAACCAGCTGCTCATCCGGTCTGCTCTGGTCAAAGTGAAATGTTTAAGCACATACATTTAACAACAACAATAAAAACAACAAAACCAACAACTACTATTTACTACAGCAACAACTCAGAGAGCACTCTGAAAATATACACACAAATACAGATAATCAACAATCGCTGACCAGCAATTACAGTAACAATAACAAATAGCAAATGTTGTTGCTACTAATGTTGTTGTTGTTGTTGTTGGCTAGTTGCTGCGCTGGGTGTTGAGATTGTAAAGCAAACAAAGCTGACCGCAACGAAATACTCAATGAATTTCATTGATCAACAGTGGCGAACAGGCAAATGAGATCACAACAACAACAACAAGAAAGATGCTGTTCACCAGAATTACGCGTAATACACCAATAAAAGGTAGAAATTAGTGAAATAAAGTGAAGATTTAAATTTAAGAAATTCACTGAAATAAAATTAAATGGAAGCGAGTAGAAAAAGTGTAATAAAATACAACAACAACAAAACAATTAGTAATAAAATCAGTGCAAAGACACACACACACCCATAAAAGCGACTCCATTCAAGAATGGCTTGAATGAATTCAAATCACCTCTTTGCGGCTTACTCAATGGCCGTGGACCGAGGCTTTTTGATCGGCTAAATGCTTTATCTAAGACCAGCATCTGCCAGCTGCCGAGTCGAGTACGAGTAATAGAAGAAACTAAGCGGAAGAAACGACTGATCTGGTTGAGGCGCAACAGCAGTGGTCAGCTTTTCCGCTAAGAGATAGATATACAGACGCGCGTAGACTGATGGAGTAAAGATATAAGTACATATGTATATCATACATACACACACTGACGGCGCTTGGCCACCACTCAACAACAACAACAATGCAACAGCTAAATACGCAGCAATCAACCTATTTCAGCACATCCGCTCCACCGGTCGATTGCGTATCACGACAACAACAATAACAACACTAAAACACTAACAAACGAAATGACTAATGAAAAACTAAGTAAAGAAAACAACAACAACGACAATAGCATTAGTAAGAGTACTTCACGTGAACCCAACTGTGTCAAATTGGACCAAGAGGAAGGATGTTGTCGCCTTTGAAGTGGCAAAATAGAGCATAAGCGTAGTAGGATTAACGCAGAAGAACAACAAAAAGTGGAAAATAAAAGCTGGAAGGAAAAGTGATAAAAGTAAAAAGGCAAAAAATTGCAAAGCGCCACATATCGGAGTTTATGCATATATATACGCATATATTGAAGCCTTCTCCCAAGCTCAACAAACGCACAAGTTATTCACAACTCGGCTACGGAAGTTCCCAACATGCAAAACAGTTAATATGCCCAGGCACAGGTGATCAACGGCGATCACCGACGATCGTTCAACTATTTCATTTACTAAGTTGTAGATCAGGATATATTTCCGGAATGACAAATGCTTGAGAGACTTAGCTTTTGATTTCTCTCTTTTTTATTTACTTCTGTTGTCATTACCACAGTAACTCATATAAAGGCTGTGCTGCAGCTTTATTGGCGCTGGGAACCAAGCCCACGTTTCTACAGCAATCAGCAGTGAGGCTGAGACTTGCACATGTCTCTTTGTGGGGTTTTCATTACATTTATGTTTATGTGTAGGTTGCCACATGTTAATTAATTAATAATCGCAATTTGCTGACCACCTTTGCGAAGTGTGATTAAGCTATCAATAAAGTTATGTGATTATTAATCATCAAGGTATACATGAGTAATATAAGAGATATATATATGTATATAGAAGAATAGAATTGAAGAGAAAGTTTTTTTTTGCTTCTATATCGAGTATTCTGGTTTTAAGACGATTGAAATTCAACTTGCTTTAGAGCTTTGACACTTGGTGTCTATGAAAGTGTCTTTTAATTTATTTGATAAAGAAGTATATCTTGATTCTTAAATCTATTAACCGGTAACATAATCGTTTTCATGTAAGTTCTTCATTATACCTCGAAAGAAAGCATGAACTCGATTGATTTTTCACATGTGTACATATGTATATCTACTACTATGCAGTTCTATTACAAAATAAGTTCTCTGACGATCCACCAAAATGTTCTGATTCACCTTTTTGGAATAAAATTTTATCCAGTCAGATCTATGTAAACTGGACACAATAACTTGTATGGCGACATAGAAACAGCAGAAGAACTTGTTTTAAAAGTCATAGGGTTAGCATTACACTTAAATTCAATTAGATATATTTTTGGATCGACTTTAATAGAACATTGGTAGGCCATCTTCGGCGAACCCAGCGATGTGACTGAAATCGACATCACCCGCCGTAAGAACTCTATAACAGAGTGCTTTGTCGAATCATGCGGGTCTAGGCGATTCGTTAGGAGGATTTGGATGTGTGAGGAGTATTTGGATGCTGTCTAAGTGAGATTCGCAGATCTACCTATCGACCTAATAGAGTTGAAGTCACAAAAATGATGCCTGACTACGAAAAACAATATTGCATTTCCAGAATTGGATCTCTGTGTATTTTTCCTTTCCAAGAATGTCAAACATTATGAGTTGTTTCAGGTTAGAAAATTCACTGAAGGAACTAAAAGTCATTTTCGTGACGTCTCAGCACCAAATTCAATTAGAAAACGAAACACTTGTTTTGCATCATAAAAGCCCATATTTTGAATGTGGCAATGAAGATTTGGATTACGAAACACGACATTTGAAATAGGAAAATAAGGTTTATACTTTTCAAAACCTTAAAAAATAAAAAAGATAAAAAAAAATTGGAAAAATGGATTTCATGAACCGAAGGATCCTGTTAGAAACTGCATACCTAGTCTAAAGGAGACAACATTTCCACCTAAAATCATAATAAATTTTAAGAAGGTATAGAAAAACTTTTGATTTGTATCGATAAACTTGGAACAAGCCAGGTCTTGAATCATATATCCAAAGCTAAAATTGAATCACTTTCTCAACTGCTGGTTTGGGGATTAGTTTTCATACATACGAGTATTAATTTAATATTTAAATTATTACTAGAAAATGTATTGAAATGGAAAAGAAAGTAGAAGAAAAATATTAAACTAAAGTATGGTTTTAACATTTCTTGAATATGACAAGAGTTTTCAAGTAAAAGCGAGATCTAAAAAAATAATTTTGTAAATTTTCAAAACCCTCAGACCCTCAGTTTATAGATTTTTTTTTTGTTTTTTTCATAAAGATTTAAGTAATATCTTACAGTATCGATTCAGAAATTATCCAGCAACAAGTGTTTCGAAAATACCGTTAACACATTTCTCTACAGTCTAAAGAGAAAGCTTTAGTATAATATATATGATTTGGCAAAATAATTGAAAATCATTTTTGCACCGAGATATTTTGAAAATATTACATAAATATAGAAGAAGAACGGAACTACTATATTTACATTTCCATACATTCATACATACATATGTTACTACTAAATATGCACACAGCATCCCAACAACTCTCCTACATGGCCTCGCATAGAAAATTCATATGCCAGCAAGTAAAATCAACAACAACACAAACAAAAAAGCGTGAGATTGCAACTAAAATGGGGTGGAGAAGTGTGGTCAGTACCAATACAAGCGCAAACGATCGCTTTCATTGTTTAAACGCATACAAGCACACATGTTTACTATACACCGCATTACATGTGTATATATGTATGTATGTATGTATGAGTGTACGTATGTAAAACAAAGCGAAAAAGGCGAAGAAAAAGCATATTTAATTTGAGGCAAACTAGCAATGATTAGGCACATCCGGTTTACTAACCGAAAAACTGTGCTCGTATGTGCCACAGCGTGAACGCAAACACACACACAGACACACATAAGAGCTCATATATGCCTCACACACACACACATGCTTGAATTGTTGCTCGCATGTAGATAAAGTTAATGACAATGATGCTGCCACTACTGCTGTTGCTACTGTTGTTGTTATCGTTCTAGAGAGATTGTTGCTGCTACTGCTACTACTATAGTGTTTGTTGTTGTTGTTGCAGCTACTGTTTTTATAGCTGTAGTTGATTGTTGTAGTTGCTGCTTATTTGTAATTGTGGTTCGTCTATTGATGCTGCTGGTGGCTGCTGATGATAATGTTGTTGTTGTTGGTGGTGGCGTTACTAAGCCGCTCTTCTACTATAGTGTTGTTATTGTTATTATTACGATTACAGAGTTAGCCGATAATGACGGTGTTTGTTTGAACTACTTGTCCCGTCTACTTCATTTCGCTGCTATTGAGTTATATGGTATGCCTGCAGGCTGGTGTGGCAGTGGTCATTAATGATGTTGTTGTGGCTACTGTATTGCGCGCATCACTTTGTTGTAGGATCGTCGTACGAACGTAGCCAACACAAAGGAACGCAAACACGCAGCGAAGTCTGCAATGCCAGATGTGAAGTGGTCGGGCTGACTGGTGGACCATTTAGCTATTACCTGCCAAGCAGAGCTTTAATCATCATCATTATCTTGCGCATCAATGTATACGTATGCTTGTGTTGGTGGCAGTAGTAGCAACATATGTACATATAGCAAATATTAATCGTGATTGCAGATAAAGTAAACATGAGATTTTAGTTATTTGAAAGGAAATATATTGACAATCTTTTTGCTTCTAACACTGAATTAGTTGCTTTCATTTGTAGCCAAAATAATTTAATATAATTATTTAAATCAGATATCAATCGATATCTTAATATAATAATTAAAAATTTTTTGAGAAAAAATTATTTCCAAACCAATTATAGAATTCAAAACAAAAAATTTTTTTATTATAATTTTTTAAATATTTTTAAATTAATATTTTTTAAATATTTCTAAAAAATGACAACACCCTAAATGTAGGCAATGGTTAACGGTCGGCGGTTCTTACAAAAGTAAAAAGTGGCCTACAATTAGGCGCATTGTCAAATAAAATATTTTTAAAGTATGTGCATTCTTGAAACAATTTGGATTATCTTTTTATTTAGTAATTCCAAATTTTTCGAACATTTTATTTAACAAATTCTTAAAAATTCGATTATTTTTTAAAACTATATTGAAAATTAATCAAAAAAACATTAGAGTAAATTCTATATTTTATCCTGTTTTGAAATCTTCTACTAGACATAAAATATATGTAATATTTAACTTTTATATTTTCCAAAGATCACGAGCTTAAAAGCTTTGAAACCGTCTACAAATTTTTATCGATAATATTTTCAAGAGAATATCGTTAAATTAGATTATTGATTGGCCTTTGATTTCTCAATTGCCAGCTTGCCTTTGAGTTTAATTTATTGTTGTTCATAACCAGAAGGTTCATAAACTCAAAAACTCTCTCAAAATTATAATATTGAATAGAACAGTATTGATAACCCTGTACAACACTCGACTGGATATTGTACCAAACTAAATTTTTTCAGGAGTTTGTGTCATCAATTTAAAAAAATTTATTTTCCGATTTTCGAAGATAGCCTCCAAAATCGAAATATTTGGATTCGAAATACTTTTTAACGAAATTGTTATTTATTACAGAGTTTAGGGCATAAAAAGTCAAAAATATAGATACAATCTAAATTTTTTTTAACTCAATGGTATTTAAAACTTTTTCGTTATATGACAGATGTTATAAGGGGTCCAGTATAATTTTTTTTATTTTTTCGAAGACCAAACTTTGACCCTATGAAATATGGTCTATATTTTGCATATTTTAGGAGCTATATCCTGTAATTAATTATAATTTTTTTAAAAAGTCATTTTTTGAACTTCGAATCCAAATATTTCGAATTTGGAGGCTAACTTCGAAAATTGGCGAATGCAATTTTTTTTACTTTAGACTCGATTTCCTCGAAAAATTTAGTTTGGTTCACTACCCAGAGAAAAAGATCGATTTAGCCATATAGTGAAATTGATTTACACGAGTTTCGTTGCCACAGTGTGAATGTCTACAACTTATATTTCATAAAAAAATCCACAAAATCCCGTTAAACAAGCAAAAATTCCGCAATTGAGATAGTTCTCAAATAATTGACAACTTCCTTGCCACCTACTCGTAAGAATTAAGCCTATCTTCGAGCTTATATTTAATTTTGTTGCCTATAATCTCGAGTACTACACACATACATACATAGATAAGAATAAATACGAGACAACTCGGTGGTCCAACACAGCATTATAAGCAGTTCAACGCACGCTTTATTATATTCATCATCATTTGCCACTCGCAGCTCCAACTCCAACTCCAGCTGATGGTCAATGTGAACACTAATTCGCATTTCTGTAACAACATATATTCGCCGTCTTCAATAGTTTTGCGCTTTTGTTTCTGCTTTTAATCAGTATAATTTCTCGCAATTACAACAATACTAAAAAGCATTGACAAGTAACTCGATATGACAATGACAACATTCGAAGTAAATTAATATTCAAATTATACAGCAGTTTGTATATACAAATATATGTATATGTATAACAACCGACTAATTTGTGAATTAAATGGCTGGGGTCAATTTCACTTGCAACCAACCGCAGTTATGCATGAAAACACATCGATAAATTGCAATTTAATTGATTGTCATCAAGTCAGCAGAGTGCAATTGAATGCAACTAATGTAGCGGGACTTACAAACATACATACATATGTATATACATGGACAGCAAAACCACAATGACAATGACAGCAACAAGTTGTTGGAGCTCCTTAAATTGGAGACAAACAGCAATAAATATGCCTAAATGGTTATAATTATGGCTAATTACGCTCATCGATGCAAATGGTTGGAGTTATGTATGAGTACATATAGGCGTATGAGCAATCTTTATTTGCATTGCAATAGTATATGCAGTGCGAATGAAAATAAAACTGAAATATTGTAAACGTGATAATAACAACAACAATAACACCAAGTATTGCAACATCAATAAATTGTGGAGATTTGAATATTATTGATCAAAGTGATGAGAGCTAGCGAAAACCTTTTCACACAGGAGCTAATTGATCACTTAAACGGCCTCTGCTCGATTAAAACGCTGATTGAGATCGATTTACCAAAAATAAAAATCTTCGTTAATTTGAAATTGAATTTTAATCGCCTTGAAAATGAAATGCAACTCTGCCATAAAGACCGTATTTGTAATTATATATATGCTCTTTGTCTGTGAGTTGCTGTGAGTTGCGGTTCACACACGACGGTAGATGTCGCTGCTAAAAATAGCAATCAGCTCATAAAAAATCAAAAACGGCAGTGTGAAGGACAAAAACAGCTTTCTCAATCAAAATTTTAATTGAACAATTAATTTGGCTGTGTGTCAAATAGTAGTCCGATGGTTCAAGTTGGAGTGTACGATCTCTTCGAATTTGATTTCAGCCAATTCTAATGAGATGTTTTCAAAACAGGCCTTATTTTCAAGGACTATCTGCGGACTCAAGTACAGTTCTAAGTTTCTGAAACAAATAAAGGCAAATCGTGTTGAATACAACGAATAAGGTGACTGAGTGATGATTCTTGTTTGTTGTTTGTGAACATGAACCCTTGGAGAAGAATTTTTCGGCAATCCCGATAAGCTTTTATATGGGAAAAACCGCAGAAATTTTATTTTGGGTCTCGTCCACTAGAAATTTAAAATTAGGGCTCAAACTAACTTGATAATCGAACTGGGGGAAATAAAATAGGAAAAAGCGTTTAAAGCTTATTTTCGTCAAGAGGAAAGAACTACAAGGTTTTCTCTTTAAAAGTTTCCAGAAGAATATTATGCAAATCAGGAAAAAGCAAAAAGGGTTCGAACTTCGGTCAAAGCGAAATCTGAAGTTTACAAAAAAAACTGCAAGCTCGGACCAATATTTTCAAAGATTTTTCTCATAGTGAACGACTTTTCAAATGTCTGAATTCATAACTGACTTGATAAACGAACTGCGAAAAAAAACTAGAAAAAAGAGCCTAAAGCTTATCTTAGTCAATAGGAAAGAACTACAAGGTGATCTCTTTTAAAGTTCCATTACGAATATTAAAAAAGCTCTTACTGGGTTCGAACTTTGGTCAAAGCAAAATCTTAAGTTTACAAAAAAAATACAATTTTCGTTCGGACCTTTTCAAAGGTTTTTCTAATTAATTGTGAGCGCCTTTTCAAAACTCTGAATTCATAACTGCACTTAAAAAGCTGTTCAAAAAGCACAACAGACAGTTCGGAGGCGCTTTAAAAGCTTGAGGTCGCTCCTTATTCGTATAATATCAAGGCGTACACCAAAAAGAGATGGAGAAACGCGGTCAGTTCATTTGTAGAAAGCTTGCTGAATACAACTAACTGTGAGCTGATTAAAATATTTTCACAATCACACCTGCGGAATTCACGAGCTAAGCCACCATAATTTGAAAACATATAACAACAACAACAGCAACAGCAGCAATGAGCACAAATATATCACGAATTTCTCATTTGAACACCCCAACAATTAACGGGTAATGCAAATTCAAAATACGCAATTCGCCAAAGCCCAATCACATGCCAGCCAGTGGGCCAATGCGCTTATGTGCCATAATTACCGGTTACACCTTTTAATTTTACCAACACCACCAACAACAGCAACAACAATTTGCATGTAATCTAGCAATGGCATCTTTGGCCAGTGGCAACAACAATGACTTCGCCGCAGTGATTTCCAGCAAACAATTCGCGCGTTTATAATTTCAGCTGCTTTCGTTGTTGCAGTTACAATTAACAACAATAACAACAACAACAGCAGCAACATTTGATTGTCGGTTGCGCGCTTTTGATGGAAATGCTGAATAAAAAGTAGACAGAAGTTGGCGCGAACGAGTTGCAGTTGCTGTGGCAACATATCATTGCAATTGCTAACCAATCGTCGGGGGTACGATGCCTTTGATATAAAAAAGTTGCGTATGTGCGCCTATTTACATACGTACAACTTGCAACACACACGGCCGGGATGCATGGTGGTGATGCAGTCATTAGAAAATGCACCTGCCGTTGTGGCAACTTGCTTGGGCTGAAAAAAGAAATACGCTAAAAAATGTTGCAAGCAGCACTAACTAGCAACATATATAATATGTTAGTATGTTGTTGTTGTTGTTAAGAACTGCTTATTCAAAAGGCAGCAATGTTGGCGAGTGCAAGCCGCGGCGGCGCGTCATTGCCACATTTATAGCAAATGAAGCGTTGCATTATTTTAATGGCAGTCAAGCAGCAAATGCGCTATGTCATTTACATGCAAGAACACACACAAATGCATACATACATAAAAGCATATGTATGTATATGCGTAAGCTTGCATTAAACGTAACTAGCCGCATGCGACAGTCATGGCTTCATATTAATTTCAATACTATTTTTTTTTCAATTAATTTTGTTGTTGTTGTTGTTTGTTATTGATATGTTGATCACTAGCATTTGCTGTACTGACTTTATTTGCATCTTTTTTTTATTTTGTTTTCAACGCATTGTAGGCCACTTTGGCAATTTAACGCTTCATTTGCCGTTATTTCTATAATTTGTTGTTGTTGCAATAGCTTCTAATAATGCATTAGTAGTTCATTCTGCATTCGTTATATGCAAATAAATTTTGAAGGAAAAATTTTCATAAAAAAAATTAAAATTGAATGCGCAACATGAGGCGTGCAACATATTGCAAGTCATTGCCACATTTTAGTTGTTGCTAGTAATGCATTATTATTAATTCTTTTTACGTTTTTACGTTCCACCATTAGTTACGCTCATTTCATAAACTATTTCGGTTGAATTGCATTTCGAAATTCAAAAAATAATTGACAAATTCTACAATGGAAATCGGTAGAGGTTCCCTCTACACTTTTTGAACATATTCGTATATCAATTTTTTACTGCGTCACTGTATTTAAGAGCAGCAACTAACTGGAGTTCATATTTAACAATTTTTACCGTAACTAATGAATGAGTTGTAATTAAATTTTTTTTAAATTAATTTTTAATAAAAAATAAATTTATTACACACAGTGTTGGGCAAAAATATATGATCAGCTGAGACATGAAGAAATTCTTCATAATAAATTGCTTTTCAATTATTTTATAGCAATTATTGGTTATAATATCGCTAGAGCCTAAGTAAATACCTTAAAATGTCCCACCATAAAGCACTAGACGTATCCTGGTTCAGTACTTTTTGGAGAGATGATGCTCGAATGGATCGTGTATGTAGCGGCTTTCAGATACTTTTCCAAAATTCAGCTTCCAACAAAACTTAACAATTAGAAAACCGGCCATGTACTCATGGGCCTATCGAAGACTCTTGTGAAATATCGAGTCTAAAGAAAATTAAAATGATTTTTGGAGTCGCTTCTATGGTTCGCCATCGGTCCCTAGCTTTATAAAAGTAGTAGCAGATTACCAAATATGTATAAGCCTCTGGGTTTGATACCTAGAGTAGTACAGGGAAACCTCTCTTGGATGGACACTCACCGTGGAGCGATTTGTGTCCGCCCAAGAGAAGTGTCCGCATAAGAAAGGGTCATTTGTTCTAAAAATTTTACTTGGTGCATGAAAAAATGTCCGCCCAAGGAAGGTCTCCGTCTAATAGGGGTGTGCGTTAGGAGAGGCCTCTCTTTATATACAAATATTTTCTTTGGCAACAAATTTTAGAAACATATTACAACAAAAATAGACAATATATATTCCTATCATGATCACATATGCATACATTAATTGAATTGGACATAACAGCCTTTTCGCAAAGGAGCTAATTGATCAATTAAACGGCCGTTTACCATATATATATATTTGGCGTAGGAACCGCTTTAAGCGATTATAGCCGTTTACCATACCAAATAAAAATCTTATTTTTCCACATTAATTTTTAATCGAATTATAACACTTTTTTTTTCTTTGTCCTAAAGTTTATTTTATGATTTTCTGATTAATTATGAACAAAAACGACAAGAAAGTACCTTCTTTTCGTATAAAGTTTGCTTTTGTAAAAGTTATAGTAATAATACTATATTTGGGGTTAATTAAGAGATAGTACAAATGAACATAAAAAAAGTAAAAGTCTGCACTTTTAAATTATTTTTTACTTTTTTGTAAGTTATTTTGATAGTAAAACTTAATTAAAATGTTTCTTTAAGTGATTTCATTTTCAATTAAAAATTAAAACCACATATTTTAAAAAATATCGTTAAAACGGTGTCCTAAATAAAAAAGCAAACTTTTTCATGGCATATATTTTTTTTCGTCTAATTAAGACCTAAACAATGGAAATTTACTGCTTTAAAGTTATGGTCAAATTTTGTGTTGACCCGTGTAATCGAGTTGAAAATGCAATCCAACTCTGCGACAAAGAACATATTTGTAGTTATTAGCAATCAGCTGATGAAACTTACCAACTTCTTATGAAAAGCAAAAAAACTGTATAACAGCTGATCTATTATCGAGTAGCCAGCAGTGCGAAGGGCAAAAACTCATTTTTCAATTAAAGTTTTAAGCTGTGCGAAAAGGCTATAAGGATAGCTACAATCATATATGACATGTGAAACAGGAATCTGATGTCTAATAGATATCGTTATTGTATTGAGTTCGAGAAGTTCTTTCATATATATCTTTTTATACAACCAAAAGATCAATGGCGCAATAAAACGTTTAATGTGAAACTTGTCAGGCTATGTAAAAGTATTAATGTTAAAGCTGGAAAGTACTTATTTTTTCTGTTTTTGAAACTGAAATCGTTTTTCAGTTAGTATATTTTATAACTGTTGATGGGTAAATAAAAAAAAAAAAATAGTTCCAATCACCTGCGAAATACGTTTGATTTTATCCAATTCTTAGTAACCTTACTCCAAAACCGGAACAAGTACAATATATTCTCGCGCTAGTTTAGTTTCTCTACATTGGTTTCGTTTAAACGGACATAAACAAATAACCGAAAAATCGTGTGAATTTATGTGATCACCTCTGTCGACGCACACGCACACACACACACACCCACGCAAATAAACAAAATATCTTTTTTAATTTACATTATTTTTACATTTCTAAGGCAATGCATTGCGTTTAACCAAAATACGCACTGTTGGTGAGACATCGTACTAGTTTGCTAAATTTTTGAGTAGTTCGGAACGAGGCAAATGTGTACCAGTTTGTGGGAGGTCAATATGCAATTTAGTGATTGATTTGTTTCATGCAATTTTTGCAATTTTTTAATGACTTGAATTGTGATTAGAGTAATGTCCACAAATGGTCTTCCCTTGTCGACTTCAAGTGCGCTTCAGTGTTGTCTGAAGAGACTATGATAATATTTCGTTGTTTCTTCTGGCACAGTTTCAATGTATTTAGCTAGCTTTATGTTGTTTTACATTTTTTTCCATTTTATAAGTTATCCTCACAAATGCTTGATCTATGACTTAAGGGGTTAGGTTGATTTCTGAGACTAAAAGCAAGGATAGTTTTACAATTTTTTTTAATATACACAATCATATATTTTATTTAAGCAATTCGGTGTATCAAAGATACATATTTAAACTGTATTTTGTGTAATTTTTATTTAAAAATTCTGAAAACTCAGCCTTTGCCAACTCATCTCCCGTGACGTGTGCAAAAAAAGGGCTTGCGGTGACCATCATAACTCATGATTGGTTCATCTAAAAACAATAAACTGAAAACATTTCGAAAGTACATGGATAAACCTAGTTAATGAACGAAGGAAAATTGAAATATTGAAATTTGAATTTTTTACAGAGTTTTAACCAAAAAATTCACTTAAAAAAATTTTCGACATATATTGGCTCGAAAAAAATAGTTATAAATAAAATATAAAAAAATTCTTCGTTCATTAACTAAATAGAGCTATTTCAAAACTATGTGCAAAATTTAAATAAATTCGCTTCATAACTTTTTGAGTTATCGTGTCCACCGACTTGTAAAACTGAATTTTGAGATAAATGCGTTTAAAGTTTTACATTCGTACTGATGTGGCCTGATGGTGGGAACTTCAAAGTGTAGATCTTTTAGAATATTACTCGAATTTGTGTCTAGTTCGTTGCCAGTATGAACATAAGTCAGATAACTAATAATGGTTCCAAATACACCAGAACCAAACCAGTTTCTTAAAGGTCCACTTATGCTATGGGGTATACATATCTACACATCTACATATACTTGAGCGCTTACGTATTCACATATCCGATATTTTTATTATCTGCCAATGTTATGCACTTGAAAGATGCGGCTAGCAGCCTCAAGCAGTCTAATATACAAACAAACATACATATATGTAAATGTAACAGTGTCTGTGTGTGTATGCGGCAAATAAAATGCAACAAGTATTAAAGAAACATAGACAAATAAGCAAACAGTCGCACATGAAAAGCCGAAAAATTCCACAAAAACAGCAACAAAACCGTGTAAAAGCCACTGCATAAGTTTATGTGTGTGTGTGTGTGTGTGTGTACTATTAAAATTGTGGCAACAACAGCGAGAACATCAATTAATTGCTCGATATGTTTTTGTTTGTGCCAGGTTGGCTGCCGTGAAAATATCATGTGGCGCTTTTGTGTCTATGCCGCCGTCAAAGGCCACATATGTATATATGTAAATATAAATGCAACAACAAAAGCAAATACACGTATTTGTGTGTTTTGCTTCATAATTTCTTTACTCTTTTCTTTTTTTTATATTTTTTTTCAATGTAACACAGCCGAAATAACAAATAATAAGCAAGCAACTTAAAACGCTCGCTTGCAACAGTAAGTAGCTTAAGTGCTTACGGCCAAGTGGCGAGCTGGCTGGCGCTTATTGCTCATTGTTGTTGTTTTTTTTTTTTGTTGTACGCCTCAACGCTAATACAAATAAGCTACTTGGCGCTAGCCTCCACTTGTGTGTCTTCTGCTGTTCGCTTGAGACGCGCGGGGCATAAGGTGTGTGTTGCAGTGCAAGCGCCACTTGCGCAGCGGGATGCATTGCGTAGCGCTTTGATGCAGCTGCTACAAAGCTAGTCACGGTTAGTCAGCGCCACAAATAGCTGACTGTGCCGTCACCTCAACACCTTTTCAAACAAATATATATATGTATATATATATGTATGTGAGTGTGAGTGTGTGTATTTGTGTAAGTGTCTACACTTCATAAGCTCTCCACTATTTGTCTAATCATCTTCGTAAGCGTTTATAATTCTTTTTGTTAGACAATTTATTAAACATTTTTATTACATTTCAGTTTTCGTCTTTTGCCGATTGAGTTGTCGCCGCGTCTTTTGGCTGCTGCTAAATCTTTTGGGGGAAAATTGCTGTTTATACGAAATCTTATATACATACATACAAACATATATATAATATTATTTTAGTTGCCGTGATGCTGACCATAACACCTAGCGCTTGCTAACGGTATATGCTATAGACACTATAGCCACTGCTTAGCTCTACTACTGCTACATACATTATACAAACATACAAACTTGGCTAAATACATATAGAAGCATTAACAATATCGATTAGTTTAATTTATAGCAATTTCATGTGAAAATCGAAACGAAAAAAAAATCGAAAAAATTCGAAAAAAATTTAAATAAAATTCTAAACAAATACTTTATTGCAATAGCTAGCCATACACATTGGCGCTCAATGAGAAGCGAGTGTCGAATGTTTAATTAAATTTGGTTGAGAAAATATATTGCCGTAATTAAGTGAACGAGCAATAAACTTGCATAGCAGACAGCTTAGCGCAATTAGTTGGTCAAAATGCAGAGAGAAAAAATAAAATATTTTAAATGTGAAATTTTTTCAACAAAAACTGCATAAAATGCACATAAAAGCTTCAACTCGACGCCCTAAAAATTAGAATAAAATTTTTAACACACAGAAATACATACACACCCACACATATGAAGCCTGCTGCAGCGAACAAAATTATAAAGAAAATTCAAAAATTTGTTTATTTTACTATTTTTTGGTACAATTTTTTTGGCAGCCTCGTAAATTTGTTTGTCACTCGTTGTTTCCAAACAAAAATCCACCTTTAATACAAGTGTGCATGCATATGCCGCTACATGTATGTATATATGTTTATATATATAATATTATATGTATGTGCGTTTGACTGTTTGACGTGTTGACTATCGCTTTCAAATCAACATAAATAAATATATTCTTATAACATATAAACACATCTACCACATATGTATGTGTGTATGTATGCAGGTGTTTGTACATTATTTCTGCCGTTACAAAATGTTGACAGCTCTTGAAATTTACACTTTATATTTATACAGTTATGGCTACATTTTGCCTTTCAATACATACCTAAAATAGTCGAACCATGCAATACAACCACAAGTACATACATACAAACATACATACATATATAGGTACCCCATATACCAATATAAATCTATATACAATGTAGACAGAAGTTAATGTATTAATTAGTGAGTTTAGTTATGAATGTAGGATATGTAGGTGCGCCAGTTCGCTCTAACAATATATTTCTAGCAGTGACTAGGAGGAGATTTCATTCACTATATAGCGAGCATGGAACCCTAAATTCTTAGTAATATCAATACCTCTGTTAAAGTTAGCAGGAGACTACGCTATGATTAAATGATATATCAAAGGAATTAGACTAAAAAATGGTCCAAATAACTTCCGCTTTCAACGGTTTGTCATTAAATTAAAACCCATAAAGGACCCCGTTGATCGTGGAACACCAAGTTATAGAACTATCCCAATTATAAATAGGATTATCCTCGAAAGCAAAGTGTCAGTATCAATGAAAAGTAATCTCAGGCATTTGAACGATATTTCGTCCTTCAGATTATAATTCCAGCTTTAATACTTTGTTATTCACAACAACTCAAGGTTGGATCACGATTTATTACACGTACACTGACTATTAAGAGGCTCCCGACTTTATAATTTTTTTTTTTTTTTAATGAAACAGCTGAGTTATTAGCGCATATTGAGTATTGAGAAGCCTAAGCTTAGGCGTTTAAAATAAAGTGAGTCATGACATAACAGTGAGATTAAATCACAAAATGTTACGAGCAGACCTCTAAAGCCTACGAATTTAATCAACAGTTGTCGTTGTTGGAATGATAATAACTATTCCTCAAATAATTCAGAAGAGTGCTGCCGATTTGACTGTCCTTGGACGGATAATAATTCGGGTCCGTTGCGGTTACGTAGAAGTAACTGTCGTGGGAATGCCTTTGACCATCAGTCAACGTCAAGGATCCAGCTCATTGTATACAAAGTGAAGTAAGGAAGCTTATTTGTGTAGATTAACGAACTGTTAAACGTATACAAATATAATTCCTGCAATTTTTTAGGATATATAAAACCTGGAACACCAGGATCCCAAACGAACTCAGCCTCTAACCCAGAGAAGTTGTAGATGCTTTTTTGAAAATTATTGACAAAAGCAAAGATCCATTCCCAGACCCTAAACATGGCAATCTTGATACAAATGATTTGAAGAGTATCGAAGAAGCATTGATTTCGTCCTTAAACCGAATCAAAATTGTTCCCTAGATTTTCATAAATAACTTGAAAATTACACTATAAAACAACAAACTACGCTGATTTTTCGCATTTTCCGGAAAAGTTATATATTGAATATAATGAATCGTAAAACAGACTTCACTTTCGTTCTCAGGCGGTCAAAATACATAGGTGTATTTCATTTCATAAGAATCTGAAACGTAAAAAGTTTCGGGTTAAGACGACACATGTCTCTTTGGTTTGTTTTGTATTGGAAGCATGATACTTCCTAGAGGGATAGCTATCATCCTAATAGTCACAATAAATCCTAAATAGTTGACCTTTAGAATCTACATAATTATGGCAAATTACTAATTCCACTTCTCATTTAACCAGCGCTTAACTGAAATAACTGTTTTGAAGAGAAACTTGCAAAGATCCCCAAGCGGTTCTTCTCTTCAAACCACCCACAATAGTTACTGTCGTGTGATTCATGGCGAACTTTTTAGAACTGAATATGGATCCAACATTACCATCAAAGATGAGCGCAAGAAGCAAATCCCATGTTAATATCAATCGTCTAAGTGCTAAATAATCGCAGTAAGACGAAATGTCGAGCTAAGAGCGACTATGCTGAAAAAAGTAGTGCAAAATAGGACCGAAGGACCTTAAGGGGGTTTCAAATTTTCAAAATTTGAAAAAAAACAATTTTTTTTTTGCTCATTAAATAATGCAATATGTTTAAAATATTATCCAAAAATATCAAATCAATTCGAGTAATATTCTAAAAGATATGGAGGTTTCCGCCCATCAGGCCAGGTCAGCATGAGTGTAAAACTTTAAACGAATTTATCTCAAAACTAAATTTTTCAAGTCGTGGACACGATAACTCAAAAAGTTATAAAGCGATTTTAATCAAATTACATTATCTAGTTAATGAACGAAGGATTTTTTTCATATTTTATTTGTTAATATTTTTTACGAGCCAATATATGCCGAAAATTTGACCAAAAAAGTGAGTTTTTTGGTTTAAATTCTGTCAAAAATTCAAATTTCAATATTTTCAATTTTCCTTCGTTCATTAACTAGATTTATCCATGTATTATCGAAGTATTTTTGGTTTATTGTTTTTAGATGAATCAATCATGAGTTATGCTATCCACCGCAAGCGCTTTTTTCGAACACGTCATGGAAGATGAGCTGTCAACGGCTGAGTTTTCAGAATTTTTAAATAAAAATTTCACAAAAAATACAGTTTAAATATGTATCTTCGATACGCTGAATTCTTTAAATGAAATTGATTGTATATATTAAAAAAAAACTCTAAAAATAACCTTTATTTTTAGCCTTTGAAACCGAATCTAACCCCCTTAATAGATTATATATTTCGTCACAAGTGCTTAAAATATTATTCATATATTTATGCCGCAGTGTCTGGCGACCTGTTTCATGAATTTTATATGCATAAAAATTATTAAAATTGAATTTCTTATTTCATAATATTTATATTTATTGCTATATATTTACATACATATATGTATAAAGTAATAACAATCGTGACTAAAAGCAGAAAACTGCACAAATTAAATATGAAAATAAATATAAATAGAAATATCCACTTAACCACAAATTGCCAAACTAATAATAATTAAACTTTTGTATGGTCAAATGTATATGTGTATGTATGTGTGTATGTGTATTAATATATGCAAATAATAACGAAAAATATTAAATCCAAAATGAGTCAACCGCTTTTTAAATGTATGCAGTTTAGCTTATTATTATTACATTAAAAAGCTTTTCTCACTCCCCTCCTCACTGCGTATCAATTCATATACAGTTTTTGCGGGCAACTTGTTTTGCAACGCGTTGTTGTTGTTGCTATTTCGACCACTGATTACGGCTTCTGTGCTGGTCAAATGGAGTCAACGACTATCGAGTGAGTGCAGCAGCGCCAAAGTGGGCTCGAGCAGTTGGCGCGACGGCAGCAGCTAATGGCCAGATCGGATTGCCAGTTGTGAAGGCTTATTTACGCGCGACGTACTTGCAACACAACACACACACCAACATATATGTAAGTATGTATGTATGTATGTGAGTGTGTCTGTGTGCGCTAGCTGCTATCTAGGCATAAACTTTTAATATTATTGAAAAAGAGCAGGTGAAACTTTGCGCCAACCGCCACTGACTGACCAAACTGGACCACTTTTTCCTATCACGCGCACACACACACACATACACTTGTATACTTACATATGTATATCGGTATGTGCCTGTGTGTGTTTTACTCAATCACATGCAGACGGCAGATTGTTAGCTGTTGTTTTGAGTTTCACAACGTATCTATCGTATCATCGCACTCTAATGGCCAAAGTGCGACGCAGTGTTGCCACACTTTAGCATTTTACCTCAATTTATACATACACACGAACAAGTCTATATCGTTTTTCATATGCATATGTATTGCAAATAAATTCATTGCATGCTAATTCCACATGTTGCATGTTGTTTGCTTGCCACAAAATGCTGCGCCACTGTACGTTGCATGCACTCAGTAGAGACTTTGTGCAGCAGCAACAATTGACGCAGTCAAATGGTTTCATCTCGATTTGAAGCGACAAACGTTGTTCGTGCAACGTTGTTACAGTGGTGGCTGCAACAATTGCAGCAGCAGCAGTGTTGGCAACAGCAAAAACAACATTCATTGAGCGAAATAATTGTAACAACTCTGTTGTGTGCGTTATTAATGATGTTGTCGATGTTGCTGGTGAGCTCACTGTTGCTGAGACTCTGTTGCTTCAGCTTGTGTTGCACGTACGCCAAGCTGCCAACACAGGTTTCATACGTACTTTTGATTGTAGAGCGGTAAAATTTGATTTAGCTGTAAGACATATTTATCTATAGGCATATGCAGACAGTGGTGGCTAATGTTAGAGAAACATAAGTGCGATCTAACCTCAAAAATGCAATACAAAAATTAAATATTCAAGAAAAAAGATAGTTGAAAAGATTCTTAATAAGCTTCTCAAAACCTAAAACAGAGGATAGCCAAAATTGGAATACAACAACAACAAAATGATCGAGATAGTACCAAGTAGAACTTAAGAACTTACTCAAATAATCAGCTGGCAAAGCCAAGATGGACCTACTCCTGTCAAAGAGAGTTCTAATTTGAAACGAAATCGGAATCTTGATCAGTAAATATACATATATATATAATATAAATAGGAAGTTCAAAGAATCCTTCAAAGGTACCGTACTGGATCACTCATCTTCTTGCAAGAGAGTACCCATCAAATATGATATTATAGATTTTTCGAATTTGGGAATGAATTTTTAGTCTTAATTCTAGAAGACTTGCTCAGATTTTAATGGCTCTTAACAAAACAGTAAGTTCATAAGCCGACCCTATCCGAAGCAACCCTTAGCGCCTATAGACCATTATTACAATAAGAATTCATCATTAGGAACATCTGAAGCTTTTAATCGAGCTTTTTGAGATTTTTAGTATATCTAATGAACAAGCTGAGCTTTGTGGTTCCAACTCATTCAGGAATTCAGGTCTAGCAGTAATTAGTCGGTTATCTTTTTTACTAAAACCTTTACCGAGTCATTTCTTTAAAATTATATAGTTACAAGCAGACCACAACGGCTTCGCACGGGCTTAAACAAACATTTGAAATGTTGTAAGTTTTTACACACTCTCCCATACATATGTATGTATTTACTTTGCCGATTCATGCGTGGGTTCATTTTAAAAAAGTGAAATAAGGAAAATTCGAAAATGAAATTATTTGCAATGAACTAAAACTTGATTACGATCTCTAGTCTTTTGTGTTCGTTGTCTTTCTCTCTGATTATGAAGGCTTTGGGAACACTCAGAGTTCGACGCCCTAGTGCGAGCTTGTATGCTATTTTGTTCTTCAAGCCGCTGCATAAGCTCCGTACTCGACCCTCAAGCGCGTACTTGGCAGGTTTTGAAATTTTGTTCAGCAAGCAGCTGCGAGCGTTCGTTACTCGACTCTCTGGCGCGCAATTGCGATGCGAAGAGAATGACTTGCAGGACGATTTTCAGTTTCATATTAAGATTCTCCATCACGGAGTCTTTTTGATACCTCACCGGGGAACTATTTCCAGAAAGTTGAGATTCTAGCAATAAATATAGCCTATGTTACTCGGGGTGAATGTAGCTTTCCAATGGTGAAAGAATTTTTGAAATCGGGACAGTAGTTTTCGAGTTTATTCAGTACAAACATACATACAAATCTTTCCTCTTTATAATTATATAGTTATAGACATAAATCTCATTAATTTTGACTAACTTTTATTTCAAAATAAATAACCTACATATTGGAGGGATGTTTAGTGGTAATCTGACCTATTCTGTTCGTAGACTAGTCCCTCTAAGTTTGGATAACTTTTAACCATGTTCATGTATAATCAAATATATTGGATTTCGCTTCAGATTGACGAGTTCGAAATCTAAAGTTCGTCAAACCTCTGGTATAAAACAGTTTCATCGAAATGGAGACTCACATCTTCTCTCTAACCATAACTATATGTATATAAAATCGTTCTAGAAATTGAAATTTATCTATCATAAAGGTCAAATAAAGAAGCATTTGATCAATTGAGGATACAGAGAAACAAAATTGTATATATGGAGCTTCAATATAATAAATAAATAACGAATTTTAATATAAGAAAACAAGGTGTTCTCATATTTTCGCACACCACTGTACGCACTTCGTAATCATTGAGGGTGATGCCGACCGACATACTATAAACGAACCATAACACAGCATTTCGTACTATGTATTAGTTATTATTATTATTGTTGCAATTGGTAGCATGCAATTGTAAAATAGAAATGTTGGTCAAGTGGCAATCCACGCGCCCGCTAACGTCAGGCTTAGGCAGCAACACAACAACAACACACCCAAGAGTTGTAAGAGCAGTGTACAGCAGTAAGAATAGTAAAACAAAAAAACAAAAAAAAAGAAAAATCGCGATTTACAATTTGCAATAAAAAGTGCCACTACAATAATGCCAGCAGCAAGCAACAATTGCATATCAATGCAACGCTGAAATAGGGTGAGCAGCAAACGGACATACTATTTAGAATTGTATGTGTGTATGTATGTAAGTCTACATGGATCGCAGTCATGTGCCACGGCAAACGCATTAATCACACCAGGTGCTATTCCAGCAGTCTAGTCAGTGCCATTTGCTCCTATTTCTGAATGCACACACCAACAACTACATATATATCACCAATATGTAGGTATATACTCTCCGTCTTATTGCCCGCAGTAAAGTGATGGCGCACGCCTGTTTCAATGTAACCTAAGCCGCGCTGGAGATGTGAATAAAACAAAAATGAAGCCGCAATCAAAGAAATACTTCATGCCGCATTTCGATAGCTGCGGTGGCTGCATAAGCCCAGCTTAAGACGAGAGCATGCCGTCCGAGTTCCCTTCTTACTGCTCTCTGGACGATCGTTAAAGAAAAGCTTCTGATTGTAGCAACAAAATGTGCGGATTACTTTTACTCGAAGAGTGATGTGCAAATGTGAGGTTAGGTGCTCAAATAGTATTTAGTATTTGATAATTGAAGTTGGTTGTTGTTCGTGGTATTGGGTTTACTTTTAATATCAAGGTAATGGTAATGTAATGGCCGCATATGAGATTAAAGGAACTAAAGTAAGTTTTGGCAGACCTACAGTCGGTACTCGGATAATCGTAGACTTTCGAGCCGTTTTATATAAGACAAAAATATACCTAGAAGCTGTAATATTAGACGATTTCTCGCTTCTTCTCTTTATTAATAGAAGTCTTGTGACAAATTGAGAGCAAACTATACCTGTTAATAATAATTATCATTACTCATGGTAATGGTACTGGTATTGATACTGACATTTATTTTGAAAAACATTTTGAAATTTTGATTACTTTTGATATTGATGCTGATGTAGCGTTTTAGTTAAGGCAACTGAATGTAATGGTATTGGTAATGGTAATGGTAATGGTAATGGTAATGGTAATGGTAATGGTAATGATAATGGTAATGATAATGGTAATGAAAATAATATTGGGAACTATTGGCTATATTTTTTTCATTTTTATAAAATAAAGCATGCTTTGGTAGGCATGGTAATGGATAAATTAATGATATTGACAAAGCTTATGACAGATATTTTATCAAAGAGTACCGATGTTGATACTGGTAATGGATTTTGATTAGAGTAATGGGATTCAGTATTTGTACTAAACGTACTTTTCTGCTGATAACGGCACTTTTTGTGGTATTTATTTAAACTGATTGAACTAATATTCGTATTAGTACTGATATTTGATTACTATTGTAATAATAATATTAGTACTGGTAATGACAATGTAATTGATACTAGATTGCTTGCTTTTTTCGAACTCCTTTGTAGCTAGTTTCTTTTCATACTTTTCATACTTTTACTACACTTTTACTAGGTACTCCAGATAATCTTAAGTAACATCACAAGTACTGACTCATTAGCGATAGGCGACTAATGATGGTTGATGAAATAGCAGTTGCAAGATAGCCATATATACTATGAATGTACATATGTACATATGTTTGTGTAATTTCATAAGTCCTTCTACGTGTAGCACCTGTTGCGGGTAACCGTTAAAAACTATATTATGCTTCAATGGTAAATACACGATACACACAAATATGTGTGTGCCTCAGCTTGTGTATGCAGAGGCCCATAAAATCTTATAAAGACATTATAAGTGAAAACTCACATGCAAGCTAACACACTTAGACACTCGTATGCCTGTATGTATCAATTTTTAAAGCTGATTTGCTGTTGTTCAATCGCTTTTACTTCATTTCATGCCCGCCGCCCGCCGCCCGCCGCGTTGTTGTTGTTGTCGCCATTATTGCTAAGCTCGCTGTGCCATTAAATTTTCACATTTCCTTATGATTTTTAGAGCAATTTTTGCTCGCTTTTTATGCGCCAACACATACATACATACACACACACACACAAATATATGTATTGTTGGCTTGCTGGCCCAACTTCACGCGATCTCCTGTGTACTAAGTAAGCTACAGCTGCTGCCACAAGCTCCAGCTGTTCTTCGCAAATCTGATCATTCGAAGTGATTTTTATGACTCGCAGCTAACTGGCGGCAAGTGATCGCTAAAGTCGTTCACTTTTATGCCCACACATACAAACAAACAAATTTTTTTATATATGTATTTGCATGTATGCGTGTGTGTTTGTGTGTGGCAAGTGCCGTTGCTGCCACAGAACAACTTCAATCAAACAATTACATTGCGGTTACACGAGGAATCGTAATGTAGTGCATATGAAAATAGGATTATTTACGGTAGTGCAATGACAACGAAGCTGGAAAAATGGGGAATTAGTGCAAACTAGCGTTTATTTATATGTTCTTCAGAGAATTTATATACATACATGTCGAACTTACTCTGCATAAAACAGGGGTTAAGTCTACTACATACAACCCCTGTTAGGCTATGTGTAAGGAAAGTAGGACTTTCAAGTTCTCTTATTGTATGGAAGAGATCTTCACAGAGCTACCGAATGAAATCTCGTGCTAACACTTAAGACTTTCAACATCATCATCATTAGACTGATTAAGCATAGATCTTTCCGAAAATATGGCACACGAAAGCAGATCTTTATGCGTATGAAGGCTTGTTTTCGATTATATTTTTTCGGTTCTATTACAAGTCGAAAGATTTTGAAACACAAATTGGGTAGCAATACACATTTTTTTAATTCTATATAAGACTATATCTCTAAAACCAAAAAAAGTCATTCAATGAAGTTCCCTAGAACTTAAATTGTTTACTTATGAAAAAGATAAAGAAAGAGGAAACTGTATATGCTATATTTTATTAGATATTTAACCGAACTTTTAGGCTAATTGAACCCTTTTATTACATAAATGCATCAAAATGGTCTTGAGATTCATGAGCTAACCCATTCATTAAAGGTCTTAAGTTCAGTCCAGTCTGTTAGCGTCGTAATTATGATTGGTATATGTGTATAATATTGGGTAATTTTCAGAAATAAACATGAATACATGTCATCAACTGCTTAACGGACCCTAAATCGGCATAAAAAAACTGGCAACTATTTCCCCACATTCGACTAGAACTGGGTCTTAGAGTTGGAGGCATAGCTACAGCTTAGATTCAACCTAGAAACTCGACGTTAAGTAATTATTGTAAAGATCTATTACTCACAGTTGGAGAAGTCCTTTGACGACTTTCATAAACTACATATCATCGGATAGTCTCTCATCTTATAGGTCATTCTTAAGAAGATCGACAGAAGGATTCTAAGATTACATCGTACGTGATATAAATTTATTTCAAATCCGATTCCTTCGAAGGTACAACTGCTGTAAGAAGGTTAAGCTCAAGGTTTCTTTGATATAATTACTAATCAGTTAAAAAAAAGAAGAAGAAGTCTTACAAATAAAACGGGGATCAGCACCTCAAGCATATGATCTCAATTCCTCAAAATAGAACAGCAAAATTTAGCTCATGAGTCACACTCGTAGCAATAGCAAAATAACGGCAATAAGTTTTACAAGTTCAATCTCACAGACCCACAGCATTTCTCACTCACTTCATTACCAACTTCTTATGCAAATAAATATAAAATTGTTGGGACTAAACTACAATTAAAATAAACTTCAATAACCAAAGAAGTCTGCAGTCTTCTACGACTTCTTAATTCTTCTACTTAGCTATATTTCGCGTACGTTCTTTAATTGTGGGAGCCACATAACCGCAAAACCACAAATTAATCGATATTCGGTAGCCAAGCAGCGCGTGATCTCAACTTGAACAGCGCGTCTTCAGCTACTACTACAGCATTTTTTCAACTCATTCGGCTCATTCAACAAAGCAAACCCATAATCAGCGTCTTTTAAGCCGGTTCAGTCAACTCCACGGATATGTATATACCCCTCTTCTCCTCAAAGTGACGCGACGTTTGCGCCGGCGGTCACTTGGTCACTATGTTTGTTTGTTTGTTTGAGTGTAAGGCTGTCTTCAAATGCATACTAATTGCGTCTAAAGAAATACTAAACTTTTGATTAACATAAATTTATGGCATTAAGTTACAAATGATGAGTAGTCGGGCGACTCCCTTTTATTGATTTTCGCTGTCGTCTTCTTCTTCTTTTTTTAATAAATTACTAGTTTTTTTTACTGCTCGAGTGCCACTTTGTTTTCGATTATCCATTTCCTTTTTATACTCTCGCAACCTGTTGCACAGAGTATAATAGTTTTGTTCACCTAACGGTTGTTTGTGTCACCAAGAAATATAAGAACTAGATATGGGGTTATATATACATAAATGATCAGGATGACGAGTGGATTTGAAATCCGGATGTCTGTCCGTCCGTCTGTCCGTCTGTCCGTCTGTCCGTCTGTCCGTCCGTCTGTCCGTCTGTCCGTGCAAGCGATAACTTGAGTAAAAATTAAGATATCTTAATGAAACTTGGAACATATGTTCCTTGGCACCCTGAGGAGGTTGCTTTCGAAAATGGGCAAAATCGGTCCACTGCCACGCCCACAAAATGGCGGAAACCGAAAACCTATACAGTGTCATAACTAAGCCATACATAAAGTTATGAAAATGAAATTTGGAACATAGGATCCCATTAGGGAGGAGCACATTTGGATGTAATTTTTTTGGAAAAGTGGGCGTGACCCCACCCCCAAATAGGTTTTTTGTATATAACTCGCAAACCAAAAAAGCTATATAAACCAAACTTTCTGCAGTCGTTTATTTTAGCTATTTCCTTATACAGTCCAAAAATGAAAGAAATCGGATAATAACCACGCCCACCTCCCATACAAAGGTTAGGTTGAAAATTACAAAAAGTGCGTTAACTCACTAACGAAAAACGTCAGAAAAATCAAATTTTACATAAGAAATGGCAGAAAGAAGCTGCACTGAGATTTTTTTACAAAATGAAAAATGGGCGTGGCGTCGCCCACTTATGGGTCAAAAACCATATCTCAGGAACTACTAGACAGATTTCAATGAAATTCGGTATATAATATTTTCTTGATACCCTGATGACACGTGTGAAAAATTGACGAAATTGGTTCACAACAACGACAACTTCCCATATAACTCATTTTCGAATTTCATCTTATTCCTTCACTTTATAATATATACATTAGGAACCAATGAAGATAGCGAAATAAAACTTTACACAAACACTGTATATGATCTGTTGCATCACTTGTGAAAAAATTGTCAAAATCGAACCATGACTTTTCAAGGCCCCTGATATCGAACATGAAGAACTCAGTGCCTAAGGGTAATTTTCCCCGAAAATATACTTAGGTAAATCCCTCAGATATTTTAATGTAATTCATTCCCTCTGAATTTTTTTCTTATAACAGTTTCTCTCTGTACCTGAAATGGTAAAAATCGGGTCATAACTTCCCCCAGATCCCATATACCTAATTATAAGTAATATCAAATTAAGTGAGCGTATAGTCTTCGAACCATTGTATCTTGGTGGTGAAAACGAGTGAAATCGGTTTAGGAATTACCTCAGTCCCCATATACTATTTATGATGATTTTCGTTATTCTATTGAACATTATACCCAATATATGGGTCGAATTGTGTTATCTTTATAAAATTACATCAATAAATTGCGAGAGTATAAAATGTTCGGTTCCACCCGAACTTAGCCCTTCCTTACTTGTTTTATTTATATATGTACATATGTATATATTCTTATTAAGTAACTAAATATTTATACAATTTAGTTATATTTTAATGTGCATGTGTGTGTGTGTGTGTATTTACACATATTTGCATTTCTGCTTAGCAGTCCATTGACCAGCGTCGCAAACGTTCGTTAGCCATGCGCCGATATCAATTGTTAGCGATCTTTACGAGTAGCTTAAATTATTTTTATTGTATTTTATTTTAGTTTTTATTATTGTTGTTGTTATTTTATTTTATTTTATTTTTTCTTGTTATTATTTTACTTTTTGTTGTTACTGTAGCGACTGCTGCTGATGGGAAATTAATGAATGAACGAATGAGGCGAGTACTGTTAGTGGTATCAATGAATGAACGAGTGAATGAGTGCTCGCTACACATGTGTGTGTGTGTGTTTGTGTTTGGCTGTGAAGCTGCGATTGATGCTGTGACTGTTGTTGCTAGAGTCGACTGTGCTGGTTTGCTGCCTCGTCCGTCGCCTTTGGTTGGCTGACCGGTTAGCGTATCTCCTCATCTTATTGTCGCTCACACAAGATGATCGCTTGCTTGCTTGCTGGTTGTGTGTGTTTGTGTATGTGCCTCTGTGTGTATTTCCTCTTATCAATTAACGATTTTGCATAAATTAACATTAATATTAGTTAACTATTATTTTCTTCATGCGTCAAAGTGTCTGTGTGTTTGTGTGCGTCGGAAATTGTTGTAAATGCAAATATTGCCTATAATATTAATTGGTACGCCCACAAGCATGATTGGTTTATGAATGGGCTGCGGCAAGCGCTTACTTTAGTAGTATGTAGGAATGTATTTATTAAGTTAATTTCATTTATGTTTTTTATCTAAAATGTTTACATAAATGAGAATTACATTTCGACTTTTTTGAAATCATATAAACCGATCTACATATTAATATTTAGAGATCTATTTTTTTCTTGATAATATCCATTTAAAGTCATTCATCTTTATGCTAATATCTTTACTAATCGAATCTCGCCCTCATTGTACAGAGAATCTGGTTTCGTAACCATAGCGGAAATGCTGTAAACCTCAAAACTGATGAGTTTGCGAGAAATCTGTGTACTTACACTGGATACATGGAACTCCCGAGAGATCGATTGATCAACAACTAACACCTGTGAAACTGAGAGATCTTTTTGGTCCCGAGTAGAACGTCCAGGACAGGTCCATTAGACTACTTACTCTAACCAAGGTGAGAGTCCTAAGTGGACGCTGTCCAATAGGTACACACGACGTGAGGCTAAAAATATTAAACAAGTCTAATTGCTTCTTCTTCTTTTTCGTTGGCTTAGGAAACGCTTACGGGGTTATAGACGAGTTTACAAAAGCGCGCCATTCATTCCTCCGATGAGTCATGTGTAGAAGTTCACGTAAGTGAAGAAAATTCCTGACAGCCATTCTAGGAACGATTCTTTTGCATGTGGCTCAAGCAGCTCACAACTTCCGGTCTTAGATCAAGTATCAACAGCAGTACGAACAGACAACCGTTTTGAGGCGAGCTAAGGTGAGAAGGCGAATCTCGCATATGCCTCCGAAAAAAGCTAGAAAACAAAAGCCCCGGATGAGTCTAATTGCTTGGTAGTTACACATTCAGTCAACCGGACGACTTTAATGAAATGGACGTTAGCCACCTCAAAAAATGTATAATAGACTCAATCAATTAATAAGCTCATGTACACATTTAGAAGATCTTGGCAACACAAATGATCGGCGACCTTCGCTGTCTAGGTTTGGATTCTTTATAAGCCTTTATCACCTCCAATAGGGATAGGATTAGTGACCTCTTTCAATGGTTTATAACCACAAAAGTTGGTATCTATAAAGCAAACGCTATATCTGAAGAAAAGTCTACTGTTTCAGCAAAAGAAAAAAATAAAAACCTCAAGAAATATGGTCCTCAAATTTATTTATTTATGTAATGACTCATTTTATACCACCAAGCAGTTAAACTGGACATTAAATATGTGTGGTTACAATCGTATGTGATTTTTGGAAGTAAAACATGACCAAAGCACAAGTGTTTAATAATTCATTCATAATTTAACATACGTTTTCTTTGTAAAACACCCGATATTTAGCTGGAAAACAAATCAACGAAATATTACATTTTAAACGACAATGAATGAAATTATGTACTCGTATAACCCCAAAAACAAAAAATATGTTTAAATATACTTAAATTTCATTGGAGAAGTATACAAATGTGTTTACTAGGAATCCGGTACTCATTTCTAACTAATGCAGTCCCCGAGTATAAATAAAATATAATGAAGTGAGCGTATCAAAATATAAAAACATATTTTCTTTTTTTGCCACTTGAATTTGCGAATTTCAACAGCAAGCTGATAGAAGGTGTGCCAATATTATCAGAATTAACTGTTATTATTTATAGATTATTTTGGCCGATAAACTTGCGATTTGGTATATATTTTATTTAGGTGTGTGAGTAAATATCTTTGTATACTCAAAAATACAAAAGAACTGAAATTAATATTTAAAATAAATAAAATATAATTTTCACCAAATTTTTTTTAATGAAGACATTTTTTATTTAAAAGAAATTTGATATTGTTAATAATATATTAACTAATTGTGGAAGATTTGTATGTAAGCACGCTATTTTCAATTTTTATTTCATCTGAATCACCCTGTCTAAACTGGTTGCCGTTTTTGCTTAGCAGAGTTTAAGCATTTGCATAGCTATTGAGCATTTATGCATTTCTGAAAATTTTGTATTGCATACTTTTAGGCATTATGCAGCCAGTATACAACAGTAGCGTATAAATAATTAAAGTTAAATATTTTAAAACAGCTTATTTAGTATATAACAATTGTAAGTGTAGAAATTAGCAAAAATTTAATATTTTTTAGAAAAAAATTTTAAAAATTATTAATAATTATATAAATTATATAAATTATACGCTAAATATGATTTTCTATTTTAATTATTATTATTTTGAATAATGAGTTTTGTATACAAAAATAGGGTATATATATAAGTTTCTGGCTAGCAATATTTTTTTTTTTATTAAAAATAAGTCTTAAAGTTGATTATTTGAATTAAAAAATAATTAATTAAAAAAAAATATTATTTTTCTTGAAATATTATAAGTATAAGTTTTGAATGATGAGTTTTGAATGCATAAGCAGGATATAGAAGTTTCTGGCTAGCAATATTTTTTTTTTTTAATTAAAAATAAGTCGTTAAGTTTATTATTTTAATTAAAAAATAATTAATTTAAAAAAAAAAATTTTTTTTTCTTGAAATATTATAAGTGAACTTCTTAGTGCCCACCACTGTGCGCGTTTGACAGGACCTTGAAATCTGCATTAGAAATGTTGTTGAATGATTTATGAAGTGGTTTTGGTGCTTAAATTTTGCGCAACTAATTTATTTCCAATTTTATTTTATTTATCTTGGGCTTTATGGCCCATTTTCTGTTGCAAGAGAGGAGACTAATGTGGAAATACAGCAGAAAAATAAGAATAATAAAATTCGAATTTGGGTGTATGTGTATATTTATAGCGTTATAAACTTATATGTAATTACAGAGTTGCCATCTTTTTTATTTTAACAAAACAAATTTATCAGAGATTTTCTCATTGATTGCTTGAAATTTTTTTTTTAACTTAATTGAGTCTATTTTTTTCATAATCATAGACAGATTTAATACTTATATATTTAATATTTTTAATTTTAATTAATTTTTATCTAATTTAAGTTTGATTTTATTCACTTTAAAAATAGTAAAATTTAATTATTTTATTTTTATTTATTTATTCAATACGAAACTAGATTACCTAAATTTTACTGAAAATGATAATTTGGTAAACTAGAATTGTCTTTTTGCAACAAAAAATATAGGTGGCAACTCTACGTATATACAAATGCATATCAAAGAAATTTGATTTCAATACAAACAAAATCGAAAAATCAAATCAATCGAATGCAAAATCATCAGAAAATCGTAATTTGCATGGGGGGAGGGGTTTCTGTGGAGGGGCTATTGCAATGCGAAAAACAACCGTTCGAGCGAGAAATTACCGCCCGCCGCTTGTCGCCTACCACAGTGTGTGTGCTTCGTTTTGCGCATAATTTGCTGAATGACTAATTCCAACGCCGTCGACGATTTGCTATATATATTTTGTTATTTAATTTTTTCCAAGTCTATTTTGTTTTTGCTTTTCTTGGCTTTTTGTTTACTTCGCTCATGAATATATGTATGTATGTACATGTATTTTATCTTGCTTATCGCAAATTTATGTGTGTGTGTGGGTGTGTGTGTCTGTTGATTTAATTGTCTGCGTTTATGAGTGTTACTACCCATAACCCCCTACGCCACTCTTCTTTTTTCTCTCTCTCTTTTTTATTACATGCCCCTGCCAGCCAGGCCTAACCACTTTCCCCTCATGTTTCTTCAATTACTAACACCAACGCACACGTTTGGGTTATTTTGTTTTTGTATTCGTACGTGTGAGGGGAATAGTGGTTAAAAAACTCACAAGCAGCTATGCTGGCCTATGGCAAACTCACCACTTTTTTTACCACTTTTGTGGGTTTAATAAACTTCGGTTTAACCAGCTTTTTCACCACCTTTGGCTGGCAGGGGCACTACTTCATTGTTTATTTTTATAAAATTTTTATTTTTTTTCCTCCAATGTGTTCTTTTTTGCTTCTACTCATTATCGACTATGTCGAGCAAATTTGTATTCGCACAGTTGTAAACATATTATCTACTATCTATTTCTTCGAAAAGAATGTACAAAGAAAATAAATTAATTGGAAGAACTCTTTAATAATCTTGTTTTTATTGTTCGCTGTTGTTGTTGTAGGCTATTATTTTTGTAAAGACAGGTGTGCGAAATCGGGGTTCATAAACACTTGCACTGTGTAGTTCAAGGCATGGGCTCCATATTTATGCACACGTGCGGTACTGATAGTAAAAATAATTGTATATACAATGTGTGAAAGAAGGCAGGGTTTGGTAAAAAAAAAATTAAATTAAAATAAAATAAAAAAATAAAATAAAATAAATTAAATTTAAAACAAAATATAAAATAAGATAAAATTAAATTAAATAAAAAAAAATAAATATAAAATAAAATAAAATAAATTAAAATTAAATTAAATTTAAAAAATATAAAATTAAATTAAATCAAATCAAATTAAATTTAAAAAAATAAATATAAAATAAAATAAATTAAAATAACATTTAAAAAAATAAATAAAATAAAATAAAAAATATAAAATAAATTAAAATTAAATTAAATTTAAAAAATATAAAATTAAATTAAATCAAATCAAATTAAATTTAAAAAAATAAATATAAAATAAAATAAATTAAAATAAAATTTAAAAAAATAAATAAAATAAAATAAAAAATATAAAATAAATTAAAATTAAATTAAATTGAATTAAAAAAATATAAAATAAAATAAAATAAATTAAATTAAATTTAAAACAAAATATAAAATAAGATAAAATTAAATTAAATAAAAAAAAATAAATATAAAATAAAATAAAATAAATTAAAATTAAATTAAATTTAAAAAATATAAAATTAAATTAAATCAAAAAATTTAAAAAATAAATATAAAATTAAATAAATTAAAATAAAATTTAAAAAAATAAATAAAATAAAATAAAAATTATAAAATAAATTAAAATTAAATTAAATTAAATTTAAAAAAATAAATATAAAATAAAATAAAATTAAAATAAAATAAAAAAAAATAAAAAAATAAAATAAAAAAAATAAAATAAATTAAAATTAAATTAAATTAAATTAAAAAAAATAAAATAAAATAAATTAAATTAAATTTAAAACAAAATATAAAATAAGATAAAATTAAATTAAATAAAAAAAATAAATATAAAATAAAATAAAATAAATTAAAATTAAATTAAATTTAAAAAAGTATAAAATTAAATTAAATCAAATCAAATTAAATTTAAAAAATAAATATAAAATAAAATAAATTAAAATAAAATTTAAAAAAATAAATAAAATAAAATAAAAATTATAAAATAAATTAAAATTAAATTAAATTGAATTAAAAAAAATAAATATAAAATAAAATAAAAATAAATAAATAAAATAAAATAAAAAGTATAAAATAAATTAAAATATAATAAAAAAAATAAATAAAAAAGTATAAAATAAATGGAGTAAAAAATATAAAAAAAGTAAAATTAAATTAAATTTAAAATTCCAATATTAGTCGTTAAAAAGTTCTAAGAGCACCATATAAAGGTTCGTGAACGAGTTCCAAGAGAGCAAAGCAAATAAGAGGGGATTCAAATAAACGCGATGAAAAAAAACCCCTCGAATAACACAATTCGCAATCACGTTTTGTCGAAGGTACCGGAATTAAATATTTAAAGAGTACAGATTTACATATTTGCACACATGTATATACATATTCGTATATCTAGTCCAACATGTTAAATAAATAAATTTGCTTAAATGAATTTAGCACACATGTTCATTGCAGCAACCCAGACACTTGTTGAATGTGGTCAGTACCTTCAGAGACACTTACATATGTAGAACACACATATGTATGTATGTTTATGTACACATTTCATATGCAAATATCCACAAACAACACATATGAATATTTGCAAAATCATACATAACTAAAGTAAATAACTGCGCGAATGTAGAGCACTCGATGCTGAACGAATGACCAAAGAACGGGATGCGACAATTTAGTCATTTCCGGTACAGATACAGCTAGAATAACAACAAATAACTCGCTAATGCAAAAAAAAAACAGTCAAACAAACAAACACACCTCAAATAAGTGACGTAAAAAAGAATAATAATAAAATCTGCAGCAAACAGTAAAACCGAAAAACAACGGTAATATTTGCAAAAAAAAAAAATAAAAATAAAAAAACAAAAAAATTACAAAAAATCGTTTGGCTTAAATGGAGCGCGAAAATGGATGGGAACCCTCAGCGATTAGCGCTTATATACAAATAAAATATATAGGTACATATACATGCAAGGAGGCAGGTCCCTATGAGGGGCGTCACGTAGCAGCAATGCATGCAGATATTTTTGCATATTTGGACAACAAACAAAGCAGCAAGAGACGAGGAGATTAGTAAATGAAATATTTGATTAGATAAATGCTTAATGAGTGCAATACAAATATATACTACATATATACTACATTTGTATATTCATATATATAAATATACATATATGTATGCCTCCGCTGTTATAAATTTTGTAGGTTAAAATATAATAAGTTGTGGGTTGTGGTATATGTGCCATATAAACACACAGTGGTGGGCAACAAAATGATAACAGTGACGGTTAAATTCAAGAAACACGCAATGAAGTAATATAAAGAACGCTAATAATGGATGAGAATTTCTGAACAGATTAAGATGGGAGGCGATTGTTATTGTTGCCCGATCTCATCCATATCTACTTCATAGCCTTATATTGCTAAAGGTCAGTAAGGTGTCTTCAATAATTAAGAAGGTCATCGCCAGGAAGAAGAGCTGAAAACAACTCAACACTCTCTCCTCAACTGCCCAGCTTACACTAGGCTCAGGTTTTGAACACCTTCTGACATGTTAGGCCTTATTATAAAGTAATATTTTCAAAGAATTCAAATACTTATAATTATTAAAAAATATGTATAAATAAATATTACAACAACAAATAATATACCTATTTGTACACAAATAATTCTGAAATCAGCATGTGAACGACTTTACTCATGTCGGCGTGCATTTGACAGCGTTAAGTGTTAGCGATAAGCGTGTAGGTAGGTTGGTGCATGCAAATGTTTTGTTTTTTATTGCGCACTGCATGCAATTACTAACCCACACGTGTGCCATTTGAGGCATGCAATTGGCAAGCGTATAAAACACTATATTGCAACAACAAAAAATACAAAAATAAAAAACACATAAAAAATAAATAAAAGGAAAGGCTATCAAAATTAATAGCTAGTAAAATATACATATGTGTACAACGAGTAGTGTTGGTGGAGTTAATATTATTTTAGACATATTTTCCGAATTAAAACTGGATTAGTCCGAAAAAGTTCAAAATTTGGCACAGTTGTAAAACGATTTTTTTACTTGAAATAGACATATTTAAAAAATTTTGAGAATTAAAAAATTAAATTAGAATTTTCTTGGACTACTCCAAAAAAGTTCAAAATTGGCCCAGTTGTAAAACAATTAATTTTGACTTGAAAGACCAATATTTAAAATTGTATGAGAATTAAAAAAATTAAATTATAATTTTCTTGGATTTAATTCTCAAAAAATTTAATTATAATTTTCTTAGACTAGTCCAAAAAAGTTCAAAATTGGACCAGTTGTAAAACGATTTATTTTTACATAAAAGACCAATATTTAAAATTTTATGAGAATTAAAAAAAATTAATTATATTTTTTTGGACTAGTCCAAAAAAGCTCAATATAGAGCCAGTTCTAGAAAAGGTTTGTTAATAAATTTCAGGTTTCAGTTTGAATTTCAATCCCTGAGAAATAAATATGCATGCAAAGATTTCTATGCATGGTTTTCTTTCAAAGACTCCAGCACTAATGGCGACAGACAGTGTGACTGAGCAGCTGACTAACTGACTGACTGACTGACTCGAAGTGGCGGCAATGATTTTTGCAATCGCATAATTGCAATAAACGCAATGTAACAAAAAATCAATGTGGAGAAGCAAAAAACCAACAACAATTACAATAACAACAACCGCAGAAAATCCAGCATACAACTGACATAAACGATCGCGCGTAAAAGCGAATTATGAATGAAAAGCACACACACAGACATTAATATATGGTAAGTATGTATGCATACGTGTGCGTAGCAATGAATGAATGAATAACTGAAACGCTGACAGACAAGCAGCAATAAGCGCGGCAAAGAAAAACTTACAAGCGCACAAAAGTTTATGAATGAAAAATTGTAAAGACATAAAAATTGTTAACGCAGCGATTCCGTGGAAATACGAGCAGGCGATCCAAAGCAACAGTGGCAGCAACAAACAACAACAACAAGTAAATATGTATGTATATGCTGGGGAGCAGCGGCAGCAACAAGTAATAGGAGCGGCAGGCAGCCAGCCAGGCAAGTGATCCCCTAAAGCAGCAACAATAACAAAAAGCCAACCGCAAAAGTAATGGCATAAACGCACACACACATACATACATACCTCTGTACACACTCATAAATAAAACGCGAGCAACATGTGAATAAACATATGTACATATGTATGTCTGTCTGTATGTTTGTATAAATTTTATTGTGGCTAAGAAACAACCAGTTTGGCCACTTCGAACATCATCATTAAGTTAATTGCTATATGCGGTTGAATATTGTCATACATATATACAAGTGTGTGTGTGTGTGTAAAGAGCCGGCGAGTGGCTTATGTTTGTAGCCACGCTTTGTTTTTTTCCATACAAATGTGATTGCATACACAATCGAGCGATTAGACACAACAGCGAAAAAGGGCCAAAAGGCAACAGTCAGCAGGCAAAGTGTAGGCAAGGCGGGCGCGGCAACGCTCTAGGCAACCCTTCATCTGCAACTATGTATCACTCGAACGAACGCAAGTGCTTGCCTCGGCTGTCGCAAATGAAAAGTTTAACCAGCTGCACGCGATTGGATCACAATAAATTCAAATGCAACATAAACAAAAAACTTGATTTCCCTAATGAAATGTCGGCGGATAGAGGACAGAGTTGATAGATTTGATACTGTATAGACATATGGACATACATATGAACATATGTATATGATGGACAATAAGGAGTTGGAGCGGTAAGAAAGCGCGTAAAAATTGACTTTATACCCTTTAGCAGATATAATTAGGGTTAATTTTATAAAAGAAAGTAGCTTTAATAATAACAAGTAAGGAAAGGCTAAGTTCGGGTGCAACCGAACATTTTATACTTTCGCAATTTATTGATATGTTTTTATTAAGATAACACACAATTTGACCCAATTTGAAAATCCTATAATTAGGTATATAAGAGCTAGGGGAAGTTACACTATTAGAAGAAAAATATTTCCTATAAATTAAATTAAGATACCCTAGAGATTTACCGAAATTTTCGATGAAAAATTACCTTTGGGCACTGAATTCTTCATATTCGATATTCGGGACTTTGAAAAGTTATAGTCCGACTTCGACAAGTTTTTCACAAGTGATGCCACAGATCATATACAGTATTTGTGTAAAGTTTTATTTCGCTATCTTCGTTGTTTCCTTATGTATATATTATAAAGTGAAGGAATAAGATGGAGTTCAAAATTGAGTTATATGGGAAGTTGTCGTGGTTGTGAACCGATTTCTTCCACTTTCCACACGTGTCATCAGGGTTTCAAGAAAATATTTTGTACCAAATTTCATTCGAATCGGTCAAGTAGTTCCTGAGATATGGTTTTTGACCCATAAGTGGGCGATGTCACGCCCATTTTCCATTTTGTAAAAAAATCTGAGTGCAGCTTCCATCTGCAATTTCTTCTGTAAAATTTAGTATTTCTGACCTTTTCGTTAGTGAGATAACCCACTTTTAGTAATTTTCAACCTAACCTTTGTACGGGAGGTGGGCGTGGTTACTATCCGATTTCAACTAATTTCATGGTGTGTGGTGGGGTACGTAAGAGAACCGACTGCAGAAAGTTTGGTTTATATAGCTTTATTGGTTTGAGAGATATATATACAAATAACCGATTTGGGGGCGGGTCCACGCCCACTTACCCAAAAAAGTTACATTCAAATATACCCCTTCCTAGTGCGATCCCTTGTTCCAAATTTTACTTATATAACTTCGGTTTTCGCCATTTTGTGGGCGGCCAGTGGTCTGATTTTGTCCATTTTCGAAAGCAACCTTCTCACGGTCACAAGGAACAGGTTTCATCAAGATATCTCAATTTTTACCCAAGTTATCCGTGACTCGTCTCGTCACCCTGATCATTTTGATATATAACTCGTTTAGTTTTATGACTTACAAACAACCGTTATGTGAACAAAACTATAATACTCTCTTAGCAACTTTTGTTACGAGAGTATAAAAACTTAATATGCAGAAGTTCCCAAACTATGACTGGTAGTAATCTTCGTTTGGACCTAGTAATTGCCGAGCAGTACTGTGGAGCTTTTAAACGAGCTTTGAACTCATAACATTAACTTGTTTGCCTTTAGGCATAAAATGTTGATGAAAAATTCGTTTTCAAGAGCTTACATTTTGAAGCTACCACTACATATATCCTCCTGGACTTCAATAGTTCCTTTAAAGAAATGTCCTCTAGACATGAATGAATAAGATGTTTGGGGGGTAGGATAATGTCTCAATATATATCAAAATGGACTGCGGAAGTATATTCGAAGGACCTGGACGTCTCTCTTTCTCACTATCCGTAAGTTAGGAAGCATCTTCGAAGAAGAAATACTAGGCATAGAGAAGGCTTGTGCAGCTCTATTGAATTACTAAGGGAGGACAGATCGATTAATTCTAGGGTTATCAACCGAAATGCAAAAAGCCACATCTAGTGCTGATTGAGCCCAGGGAGGCTGCCCTCTATCTAATTACCACCCTCGAGGGACTCATATTCGTGCTTTTGAAAGTGGCCCTCCAAACTTATGATTCAGAACTAAATAGTTAAAATCTAAAGGTTCTCTTGCTGAAATATTTGGGACTGAAATCATATGACAAAAACTTGAATAACTGGGTCATAATGATTTATTAAAATCGAACAACAGTCCTATTGTAATACCCCGTTTCTTAACTAGCTGTTTGCAAACAAAGAGATTTTAGATGAAAAAAAATTCCACAAATTGAGGTTAGAACTTTGGAAAATTAAAAAAATTATATTCTAGAAATGACGTGATTGGTATAGAATTATTTATGAAATTCATTGGCATACATACAAACGTAAGCAATGAAAGTGTAGAATTATGAATGGAACAGCAAGCAAAAGTAAAGAACCGCAGGAGTCGTTAATAATTACAAAAAAGAAAAACAAATAAATGCCGTGAGTAGGCACTTCGGTACTCGGGTACTTTGGCAAGTGGAAGGCAACGAGAATATGAATGAGTGAGTACATTTACACATATATTTTATGTACATATATAGGTACATATGTTTGTTTGTATGTATATTCATATGCCTGCAACATGACGCGCCCAGCGTTGCACAGTCAGTACAAAAAGCGAATGCGCCCGCATGCAGTGACAACGACGATCATATTGCTGTGGCATGATTGCATGTTGCATGCAGTTGTTGTTGTTGTTGCTGTTGTTGTGAGTGCTATCGCCCACGGTCAATAGCAAAGTCAACTTATGCTTACCACGGGGCCACTAAACAACTACCTACAAAATAATTTAATATGCATATATATGTGTGTGTGTGCGCCCCTCCAAGCACCGCTTGTTGCATGTGGCATGTAGCAGTCATGCAGAGGCAAAGGCAATAAAGCCGGTTTCCTTATGTGCACGCCGGGCACAGCACAGCACAGAGCAACAATGACAATATGGCAATAAAAGAGACTAATAAAATGGGAATACATATGTGTGTGTGTGTGTGTGAGTATGTGTGATGCAAAGCTGGAGAGTCGCGCTGTCATTTATATGCGGCGCAAGCAAACTTAGTGTAAGGTAGGATTAATTGCGTATGGCCAACGGTGTGTGAGTGTGTGTGTGTGTGTGTATTGGTGGCTACATTTTGTCGCAAATAAATGAATGGGAAAATCTGACAGCCTGTAGGGAGCGCCGCGCAGCAGCAGCCATGAGCCATCAGTCAAATTCACGTCAGCGCTGCCCTGCGAGCCAAGACAGTTCCATATTGTAATTGTATGCAAATGCGAAAGTGTGCATGGAAATGCTTAAAATCGATCGCAAGCAACTACAAATGAAAACGAAATTTGCAAATCTTGCAAAAAGTCTTGCATAAAGAGATACAAGAAGATGGAGGAGAACAAGAACAAGAGTAGTAAGCAAATTGCCGAAGTGAGCGAGCAAACAAAAAGTTGGAAAGGTGGAAGGCAAAAACAGACTAAAAGTCATTAAGAGAAATTGAAAAAAATTATACAAGGGTGCCTTGAAAAGTTACTGATTTTGATTTTGCAGACAATTCAAATGCAGCACTGCTACCGTACATTTTTACTAATACTTAGCTTCTTTTAAGCATCTTAGTGCTTTTAAAACTGCGAATATTAAGCCGTCGAGGGAGATAGATAGGTAGAGGGCAGCATCCAAGGGCTCAATCAGCACTAAATGTGGCTTTATGCAATCCGTTGATAATCCTGGAATTAATCGATCTGTCCTCCTGTAGTAATTCAATAGAGCTGCATCGACCTTCTCTATGCCTAGTATTTCTGCATGGAAGATACTAGCTAAGTGACTAATAGAGGGATAGATGTCCAGGTCATTGGTATATACTCCCGCAGTCCATTTTGGTATATGTTGAGATATCATGCTAGTTAGCAGTTTGTACTTGGCCATTAGATGCAGATAACCTAACAAAATTTGAAAAAAAACGGATGAAATTAAGTTACTAACACGCTAAAAATGAGGTCACACCCGATTGAGGAAAGAATTTGCATGAAGTAGCAGACTGTTCATATAATGTATTCTTCAGATCCCACATAAAAATAAATCTATCACAATGAATCGGGAACCAAGAACCATAAAGTAAATTTATCTTGTCAGAAATGTTACGCGATCCGCTGTAGATTCTAATCGGCATAGAGATTGCTGAATCGCCAATTCAAGAAATGATACATATGACCACAGTAGGAGCATGATACCATACTCAGAACAAAGGTAGAATGAGAGATCCGAAAGCATGTCGTGGATGCTTGACAACCTTCGAATTCGTTAGTGTGGTCATAACTTTTCGGTCTGAACGTCAGTCAGTCAGTGAATCTAAAGGCCGACATGATAATGACAATCGTATTTGTTGAAAAACTAGAGTACTTTCAATTTCATGGATTACTTTTAAGATAAGACTAAGGAATTTAAATTGTTCCCTTACTTTGTAATCTAGTGTAACTATTAGCTGTACCAACACTCGATGAATTTTTGAAGATATATATTTTATTCCAAGATAATTATTTATAGATCATACCTCGTACTACTCCAAAAATGCCAATAAAGCACTGTAGATCGGAAGTTGGAAAGCTACGAAAGAACTCGAAAACGAATGAATTCAAATTCTGTGATAACATTTAAAAAAACTGAAGTCGGCTCAATCTAGAGTATGTACAAAGATCTCCAGAAAATTTTTAGCCCACATATTCTCTGTATTTGATATTGTTTTTGAGCTCCAATTGTTAATATATCATTTAAAATAAAAAACACATTCGCGTCACGAATAATTTCTTCAGAATTACGCAAATTGTTTTCGTTAGCTTAAATCGACTTAAGCACTTTTAACATATTACCAAAAAGAAAAATTTTTCTTCAATCTATGAATGAACGAGTGCAAGCGAAAAACAAAAACTAAAAAAGAACCAGCTTTTCTTGCAGCAATGAAGAAAAGTAAAAACAAAATAACAACAACAAGTAATGCTTAACTACTTATGTATTTGTATGTGTATGTGTATGCATGTGGCAACATAATGAAGTACGAAAATAAAGTAGCAATCGGCAAGTCAATGGCAATGCCGGCGTTAAGAATCATCTTCAGCGCTCTCGTATTGCCTGTATGCAGGTTCGAACTGCAATGTTGCTAAAAACACTAAAAACAACAACAACACTGCGACAGCACTACCAACAACAACAGATAAGAAAACTACAAAAAAGCTGAGCAAAATCACAAAAAGATTGCTGGCAAAAGATCGAAAGAGTAGAAAATGAAAGACAAAAAAAATTGATTTTAATCCAACAGCTGCACATCTCGCGATAGAACACCAAAACAACAACAGAACTATACAAAAACAAAAATCTAAAATAAATGCAAAAAGTGTATGAAAAATAAGAAAAAGCAACAACAACACGATTCCCCCAACGTTGAATGAAAACGAACGTGTTTGGGTAGCCAGCCGCCGACCAAGAAGAGAATCGCCAACAAAAACAATCAATATACAAAACTATGAATGAAGTACTGAATGAATGATTCAATGGACGCTAACGATCAACGGAGAGACCATACATTTCAATGAATATATACAAATATACATATAAACATAACTCAAAGCGCGCAGACAACGCGATCGATCGCCAACGTTTACGCCAACATTCGCTGCTCGTCGCCAACAAGGTGGAGCAACTGAGCGCGTTGGAGCCATGAGAGAGAGAGAGAGTGAATGGGTAAGTGAGCATTGCAGTCGCTGTAGTCATGTGCAAAGTGAGGCGATGGAGGCACTGTTGGGTCAGCAACAAGAACTGCTACATTCGTATACTCCAACGGGAGAGCCCCACAACAGCTTATGTGGAGAGCTTCAGCGACAGTGGCATGCCTAACATACATAATATATGTACGGCGACAAACTGTCCGGCAATTCTACTAGTGACCCAAGTAATAGATTCTCAATAATGCTCACCGATAGTTGAAAAATATGCGGAGTTCCAGAGAGCTCGTTGTTTTGGAAGTATAGAAACCATGGGAACCTATCAACAAGCTGCAACTTTTGATATTTGAACGATCATCTATCGACTGACAGTGTCATACTACATATTATATATCTAGACATCCAACCGAAGAAGCTTTCTCATAACACCCTAGGTCTAGTAGATATGGTTTTGTTTGTTTCTAAGGATCAAATAGTAAGCTACCACTCTAAAGCTTGGATTTTGAATTGGACATTCCTCTCACTAAGTTAACCTGATCTTCACATTATATGAGCGATCTCGAATTTTGGATAACCTAGAAAGGTGAATGAAGCAATCTTAAGATAATAGATCTCCAAAGTATTAAATGGTTCATGATTGCCCATAAATTCTACATTTCGATACTAACAGAATAGGTCTGTGCTATATACTAATTCGGTTTGAAAAGTTCGAGATCTAGTCATTTTAGCATCTATAGAATATTATAATAAATTTCATCAGCATTTGCTTCGATCAATTTCGAATAGAACTTAAGATAATTTCCTCAGAAAATATAGAATAGAATATGAAAATCATGAGAACAAAGAGCACAAAAGAAATCGATCAAAAAGAAGCAATAACATTTATGGGCCTCCCGCAGCGTCGAATTAAGATGTGTCGAATTGAATTATTTGTCGATCAGCTGAACAAGAAGCGTTTAAACGCATTAAAACGAGCAGCTTTTCGGGCAGGTAGACACGCAGCGGTGAACCGATGAATTGTTAAATTGAAATAAGGTGAAACTAAATGCTGAATGAATGAAGCGTGTGGAATCATAAACTTGAAGTGGTCAAAAGTATTTCAAATGTATTTAAGTTTGGGTGTCAGTATGTATGTATGTTGGCAGACTTATTCTTGGAATTAGAACTTTTTAGAGGTTAGCTTACAGTTTTGAAGCTGATTGAAGATATAAAATACATTTTTTATAAAAAAAATTTTAAAGGTATATTTTTATTTGATTAAATTATTTCAATAAAAATATTTAAATAAAATACAAACAAACACACAAAATTACATATTTCTATATGCAGTATATAAAGCCCAAAAGCATGTGCCCAAGCTCTCATACAAATTTGTAGTAAAGCAGCTGAGGTGACAAATGTATAGTGAGTACTCAAAAGAGCAAAACGAAGACACATTCAGTCGGTCTTCTTATTTTCAGATGAAAACGCAAATGTCAGTGTTACATTTACATTTATATTTATAGACGTATGTATTTTTAAAGGGTAAATATATGAGTTTCACTATTTAAAATTTATATATGGATACACATGTAGGCATACATTTATATGTATGTATATACATATGTATGTATGACACTCGCACTAATCGGTACCTTAGCTCATTGAAATGTACTCGTAGTACTGAAAAATTTGGCGACACACTCTTGCTCGTAAAATGACAGTCTATGTATGTAGCTACATGTGCTGCGGTTCTACAGCAGGCGCCCGGCCAAGCGGTCAGACCACCAGCATTGAATGGCAAATATAGGTAGCTAGCGAAGAAGTTGACTTAACCCGTGCGTGAGCGAAATTTTTTTAATAAATTTGAGAAAAAAATTATATATTAAATATTTAATATATATAATAAGACATTTCGCTGTTCTTTAAAAAATAAAAATAAAAATTTAATACAAAATTTTAATTAAGATAATTGTCATAATTTTTGGTTATATTTAAATTCAAATTTGTGCCTCATTCTAACTTTTGAGAGTAGCGAAACGAACAAGCAATTAGCTAACCTAGTTGTGAACTGAATTTAAAAAATTAAAAATATTAGAATTTGAAGTTACTCATATTTTTCTTCTATAAGACACTAATATTCTTAAAATACTCGCCACTAAGTCGATAATTTTTATTTGATATAAAAATATTTTAAATGAATAAGTGTACATAAATTATTTTCATCGAGGAAAAATAATAGTTTCGTGTTTGATTTACAGTGGAACTACCATAACTCGAACTTTTGAATTGGCAATAGCGTTTAGAAATAAAATTTCCTTCCATAACTCAAACTTCCTTAACTCGAAGTTCTCCATAACTCGAATTCTTGATATCCTTCCATAAATCGAACTTTTCGACCAGGACATAATACAAAATTTAAAATATTACTATCGAGGCAGGATTTTAAAAGAGTCCCTCTATATCGTATGGAGGCTAACAAAAAATATGATATTACGCTTATGTATTGCATAAATCATGTAACAAAAGCTTAGGATACAGACGTCAAGAGCCAAACAATAGCAAACTTCAACAAACAAAATTACAGAATACATGTTTTAACATATTTACATAAAACTTTCTGCGAATTAATTAAATAAAACTGTGTGGAAATCCATATTTTACAGCTTTTTCAAAAATTTTAAGTTTTAATGAAAAGTCTATAACTCGAAGTTTTTTTTTGTGGATTATGGCGATTCTAGTTAGAGAAGTTCCACTGTATATTATTTTAGGTAAATCATATTACTCTTTTACGAGCCAATAATATATGTTCTTAAAATACCCGATACTAATTCTGAAACTTTTATTTGATATAATTTTTTAAAGATTTTTTGAGTGTATAAGTATAAATAAATTATTTTCCTCGAGGGGAAAAAATAGTTGCTTGTTTGATATATTTTCTATCTTTCGGTCTATCAGACCGCCCAAGGTAAGTTAAGGGTTAAACATATTTATTAGACTTTTCTTCGCAGAAAATACCACAAATATACTCGTAAGCAGATTGTACTAAAAGTACGAATACTCAGTCCTAATTGATAGCTTTTCAATTTTATGTTAAAGAAAATTGTCGTATTTTAACGCTAAATACCTGAGTACTAAAGCACTAAATTCAGAACTAAAGTGTAAGAAAATATTTCGACAAATCCATAAAACTTAGAAATATATAATGCGAACTATACAGGCATATACACACATATTTATGTATTATATGTTGGTAAAAATGTCGCTTTTGTCTTTTGTGTATCTTTTGAAACCCCCACGGTAGACGCGCTGAACTTTATGTTGACATTGAAAAGTTTAAGATTGAAATGTTGCGATAAAAGTCTTTTACATAAAATATATGTAAACGTGTGCTCAGTTATTTGCTAAATATATGTTACATATATGTAAATCTGTATGTTTCTACGGAATTTCTGCTCATGTGCGATTTTTTATTTATAAAAATATTTACATTTTAGCATGAAGTATTGTAAAAATGTAGATCATTTGTATGTCATATGTTAGCTGCGAATGTGTTTTGTGAATTTATTTCGATTGAAATGCGAGTACTGCCTATTTGATAATATTCGGAAATGCCTATACAACAGTTTAATATATATTTCGTTCGGACTCGATTAAAATTTCGCTTTAGTTTTTTTTTTCAATCTATTACTCATACGTATCTGTCAGGTCGCAGAGGAAAACAAACAACAAAACAGACAGTAAAATAAATTATTTAGTAAAAATTTAAGGTTCTCTGGGTATAGCATTTGTGAAAAATTAAAAATGAAAATACAGTGGAACTTCCCTAACTCGAATCACCATAATCCACAAAAAAACTAGAGTTAGAGAGACCATCCGCGTTATAGCAGTTCGAGTTATGGAAGTTCAACTATTTATTCTTCTAGAGAATATGTACACTGGATCATTGAATTAATTGTAGACACCAGAAAACATGTCCTCCAACTTATTTGATTTTTTTAGTTTTTATTACAACTGAGAAAAACTTGAAAATGCTGTGAAGTTAGCTGCGGTTCACAATCGCTCTCTCTCTCTCTCTCTCTCTCTCTCCAACACTTAACTCAACGGTATATTGTTTACTATAGACTCAATTCAGAATATTATCTATTTTTCAAGTACTACGTTAACTAAGTAATCTAAAGTGCGCCAAGTTCTCACTAAAGCAAAAAAAAGCGAAATCTAGATAATATAAGATAGTATACAATCTATTTGTAGTAGTTTTAGTAATACTTCTACACTATCAGTAAGCTATACTCATTGATTAATTAGTAAAAATGAATGGATTTAGATAAACACTATGACTCTAGTTAGTAACACTATAACTATAACTAAGAGGGTACACCTAACCTTATCTTTGCAGATAAAAATATGCTTTCTTTGTACGTGCCTCGAATCAGTAGTTTATTAGTAGTACTTAGTTCCATATCATATTGGATCTCAATTAGTGGCACTTATAACAAAAAACCCATTAGAAGGTCGCTATAAAAATATCCCTTTATCAAGTGATTTTGCACAGATGAAATTCCGAAAAAGCAAATAAACTGAATATTTACCCGCTTTATGACTAAGTCCGAACTAGATTCTTTAAACTATATGTGTATCCTGAGTGGGTCGAAAAAATGTGGAAAACTTGACTCTTACAAGTCGTGCAGACTTAGAGATACAATAACAGAGATACCTCTCAGGAACAATTCAATATATATTATTCGATGTGGAGAGCATTCCGCCAAATTTACTACAAATAATAATTCGTTATATACTATGTTTTCCTTTAAGACTTTAGAACCTGAATTGGAATACCTTTAGTTATAAAAAACAGCCAACAATTTCCTACTGGGTGTTTGTTAACACTAAGATTATTCCATGACTTTTCATTAATAGCTATTTTTTGTGAATGTAATCACAATCTTCAACCATTTTAATTACAAGCATAAATCGCAGCAGCGCTTAAGAGCAGAAAAATGATTAGCTGCTATGAGTGCTAAACATAAATATGTATGGAGCTCGGCATATTCCATCACAACTGTTAGGGACTTGTCAAATTGAGTATGTCAAACAGAGATTCACATTTCCCGCGACAATTGTAAATCGCATAGAGTGTGTGCTTACTTACATACATACATATGTATCTATGGTGGACCCGAGCTACTTTTTGAATGCAAATGCGATTGTAGCAACGCAAACCGGGTAACCGGGCAAACGGTCGACAACGCTGGCGCTGGAAGACCGGAAATAAACGACGTGACTTTTAATAAAAGCAAATGGTACAAACAAAAAACCAAAAATAGGGAAATACAATATATCTATGTACATACGAGTACATACTTGCAAATGAATGGACATCAAAACAATTATGAATGAGTGGAAAAATTTTGAACTGAAGAAGTGAATTATGAACAACAACAAAAGCAAAAAAGCAAGTGATTAGTGGAATTATGAATGAAAAAATAAATAAATAATAATAATAAAAGAAGGAAAGAAATAATGATATGAGTGCTTTCCGAAAATGGTTTAGTATTTAACAAAAGTTTAAAAATAATCTAATTTTATACGACATTTGAGTGCCAGGCATTTTATATACATACATAATATGTACATAATTGGCCGAGCTATGTCACCATTCATGGCATATGCCTTGTTTATGTCCCACTAATGGAGTGAACTACCAATCGAAGTAGAGCCTAAAGTACTACAAAAGGGTTAGTGCAGAAGTCTTTTCCAGATAAAAAAGTGCAGAGATGACCGCTTTATAAAATATCTTGATGTCGATCAAAACAGATCCTTTCAACTCAAGTCCTGCAAATTAGTATTGTGAAGCTCTAACGACTACACGAAGAGATTTGAACTAAATTAACACCTTCAATCCCATTGTACTCGCTGGGGTAAAAAAAAAAACAAAAGATTTTTTCTGTACCCAAGCGAGTACAATGGGATAGAATAGGTTAAGAATCGTGGAACAATCATTATTCTATAAGACATTCATACATACTTCATAAGGACTCAATAAAACTTCATATGATCCCTCCACAATAGAACACAGAAACTCCTTATCACTTTAGGTCCTACGGCTTGATTTATTGTTATTACATCAGTAGAAGTAGTAGATATTTATTAGATCTTCTTCCCACCTAATTATCGATCCGACGGAAGATCCAACTTCGTACTGTTGTTGTGGACTGTAAAGTGATCTAAAATGTTCTAAAAATTGTCAAATATACTATCAGACTATACTATCCACATTGCATATTCCCCGAGAGCCATGGAGATTGAAAGTGTTACGGAGAGTCTCTGTCTTGCAAGCACTAAGTTGAGGACCAAGCTTCAAATATAAGGCATTTATCGAAGACTACTGACTGAGGTTTGGGTTGTTATCATATATTTTAAATTTCAATAAATTTAAAGTCTATAGTGCATTGATATATTACGTGAAATTAATTTTGCTTTAAGTTTCTTTGGAGTATATTTGGCAAATTATTGCCATCGATCAATTTGGAATTACTTGGACACTCCATATGATCCCGTAATTTGTTAAAATATATGAAGGTGTTGAGAAAGTTCTGTTCGAAGTTAGAACTGTTTTCAGCAGGCAGTATAAAATTCATACCAATAAATGCTGGCTGACTTCATACTACTATAAATATAGGTTTAAAAACTTGAAAAGAATTTAGAATACTTTTGGTGCTCAAATTGGGATTAATCGAATAATTTTAGGAGCCCTAAATACATACATATGTATATCTAAAAATATATTTACAATTTCATAGTAAACGGTATTTCTATAACCTAATTGTCGATATATCAATTTCATTCTCCATCGACTACTCACACTTTCACCCTACTTGCCATGAACACTTTGCGACTTTTTGTGAGTAATTTTGCGTCCATTAAGCGCAATCCGCAAATATTTATTTTTAAAAGTTCGTGCATAAATTTCGTATAACATTCAGAATAAGAATATTGCTACGTATCTACGTCACACACCATTTCAATTCGGCAAATGGTTTCATTTACATAGTTTCCTACAAACATTCCCGAATATAAGTAAATGTATATGGCACGCAAGCCCTGTAGGAAAATTTTGAATGTAAGGTGACAAAGAAAGATATTCGACTTTGTATTGAATATTTAAGTTCATCGAACATTGTTGATTTTTTTATTAAAATTGAGGGTCGAATGAAACTAATGAGCTGCTGCTCTATGCATTTCAGACAAAAAAAATTATTTAAAAAAAATTTCTTTTAATTTGATTTTTGCAAGTCATCAATGAGCTTTAGCGAGACTTAACTCATTTCACTTTAAACGAACTCCACTGAATTCATGTTTTCCAAGTCTGTTGGTCGTATCTTCCCTACAGGGTATGTATGTATAAAGGAATTCACTACGTCTAAATGTACTCGGTCAGTATTTGCCGATACCGATTTGAATGATTTTGCTTTTTTGTATCGTTGATGACGTTAATGTCGAAAAAAAAACGTATGTATTACGCCACTAAACATTATTTTTATACGCTCATTCTGGGTTTGTTTTATTCTATTTTAATGTGTTTAAGTTTGTCATATTGTTTGGCCATTGTTGCTGATTTCATGCATATATTCATAGTATACATATATAGTATATACATATGTATTACTGATGTGCGTACTTAACTGTATATATACATTATACGCGATTTTCGTTATTCTATTTTGTACGTATATATGTATGTATGTATGCCTGTTGGAGAGCACGAATGTTATTGCTTGTCTTATCATACACATATTTTATACTTGTCTAGCAAAAACAAAAAAAAATTATACAACAACAAAAAATATTCATTTTAATTTTTAATTGCAAAAATCATTCAGATTTCTTTTTAATTTGTTCAATGGTTTTGCTTTATACTTAAATGAAAACCCTTATCTTTAACTGATGGCAATATTGACATAAAATTTGTAATCAAAATTGCATTAAATTGATTGCTAAAAATTTTTAACTTTTGAATAAGATTTTTAGTTAATTTTTCGACTGCAACGAAATTGTGTGACGCAACGAAAATCCGTCACGCTGGCTGGTATAGAGCACAACTTCAAAGTGAATGCTAAATCGATTACAAAATAAATTAAAGATTTTTCTGTGTATTACATGAATGTTTTAAAACAAATATGCTACAGGGTTGCCACTTATTTAAAATATTGTATTAAATTAAATTTATGAAATAGAGAAAGACTTTGGTATGTACAAATAACTGGTGAGGTTTAAGAATATTTCCAGTTCAAGTTATTTTTTAAGTAGGGTTGCCACATGTTTATTGTAATTTAATGATATTTTACAATATGGGTATCAAACTAAACAGTTTAACGAAACATTCATTTTGTTTATAATAAAAAAAAGTTGCCAACACCTGATAATTTTAATTAATTGTAATTGTTAAGCAAATATTCATATTTTTTCTAAAAATTAGATGGTAACCCTACGAAAGTTATAATATTATATTTAATCGTATTTAATTTGTATCTTTAAAATGTGGCTTTTCTTAGAAATATTGAAACAAAAACATGTACATTTTCCGAGCAACTTTTATATAGTCGTCTGTATGTTTATATTTGCATGAAATCGAAAGTCATTTGGCACTAAACTATCCACTAAACCCACTTTATTATGTTTGTGTGCTAAATATTTCGAAGTGTATAAAATTCCATGAAAGTTCATTTATGGGGCGTCTGGTGGCGACGCGAAACGCCACTCAATCGTTGAGAAAGAAGGCAAAAATGGCACACAAGCCAATATGCGTTCTAAATGATTTCTAAGAAATTTCTTATCGCTGCACAAGAGGGTAAAAATTATAAAAAAAACAACAACAAATGCATAAAAGAAAAAAACGATATAAAATGACTGGAAAACAACTTAAAACAATAATAAAATTATGGCGCAATTTCACACACACACACAAATAAATGCAAAGAAATACGAAAACATGAGCTGTAAGGAGTGCATATATATATATATATATATATATATATATATAAATATGTATGTATGTAGGTATATTCTTGATACACAAATGCACTCAGTCGCATAAATTAAATATTAAAAGAATTAAAAAAAATGTATTCTTTATCTTTGGAATACATTACTGCTTTCTAATGGCAAATCAAATTTTAAGAAGCAATGCTTATTATAGTCAGATTTTCGTTATTTTAACCGCAGATATTTTAATATTTACGTTTTAAATTTGTATATATTATATTTAATATAGTATTAGTTTAATATATTTATGAATAATACTATTTATTCTCACTCACCGATTGACGCCTCATGATCGGACATATCCGATAAACTGCACATTGGCGGCGGTATGTCTTTGGTGCCATCATCAGGCTCTTCTTTGATGCGGATATTTGTCTGAAAAAAAATTTAATTATAAAATAATAAAATATTTATTAAAAAAAATTAAAATATTTAATAAATAAAAATTACATTTTAATTAAAAAACAAAAAATTTAATAAAAAATAAATAAAATATTTAATAAAAATAAATACAATTTTTAATTAAGAAATAAATGAAATATTTAATTAAAAAAAATTAATTAAAAAAATATAATATTTAATTAAAAAATAAATATAATATTTAATTAAAAAATAATATAATTTAAAAAAAATAAAATATTTAATAAATAAAAATTAAATTTTATTCAAAAAATAAAATATTTAATAAAAAAAATATATATATAATATTTAATAAAAAAAAACAATATTTAATTAAAAAATAAATAAAATATTTTATTAAAAAATTAAAAAAATTTAATTATAAAATAATAAAATATTTATTAAAAAAAATTAAAATATTTAAAAAATAAAAATTAAATTTTAATTAAAAAACAAAATACTTAATAAATAATAAATAAAATAGTTAATAAAAAATAAATATAATTTTTAATTCAAAAATTAATGAACTATTTAATTAAAAAAATTAATTAAAAAAATTAATTAAAAAAATATAATATTTAATCTAAAAAAAAAAAATATTTAATTAAAAAATAAATAAAATATTTAATTAAAAAATAATATAATTAAAAAAAAATTAATAAATTAAAAATTAAATTTTATTCAAAAAATATAATATTTAATAAAAAAAATATATATATAATATTTAATGGAAAAAAAATATTTAATTAAAAAATAAATAAAATATTTTATTAAAAATATTAAAATATTTCATTAAAAAATTATATTTTTTTTATAAAAACGTGCCTTTTAAATACAAAAAAAACTTTAAAACCACAATCTAAAAACTGTAATTAATTTTACAAAAAAAAGAACAATTCGCAATCTTTTAATTTTTTAAGAAAATTGCAAATAAATATCAGTGATTAGTAAAAACCACAAAATATTTAGAACGACGGATATGGTGGTGTACGAGGAATGTCAGGAATGTCGTTTTAAAAACATTTTTAGAATTATTTCCCCAGATACACATACATACATATGTATGAGAATAATGCATCCGTTTGAAATAACTGATTTGAAAATATTAATTTTAGATTTCTGGTTGCAATCAATTTTCTTTTGAACTACGATAAGAACAAACCACAATTTTGATAAATATGGGATTAAATTTACATAAAAATTTATTGGATCTACCCTTTGCCCATATTCATTACTCGCTGTGCTTAAGCGCTGCTCTTTGTTCAGAAATTTGCAAGCAACAACAATGTTATTTAGTAGAATTCATTATAAGAGACAACTTCATAAAACAAGTTGATTGTTAGAAACCAATTGCTTGTTCGATTCGGCATTTCACAATCATTCAACACAATAGACAATCGAAGACGGTTTTGTAAACTATTTCAATAAAACTTTATCAAATAAGTTTATGATTCTCCCTTATAACGGTACTTTTTTAAAATTCTCCTCCTTCTAAAAGACCCCTTTAAAACTGTTCCTTGATAGTAAAATTTTAAATTTTGTATTATGCCCTGGTCGAAAAGTTCGATTTATGGAAGGAAATTTGTATGAAATTTGACTTCTATTGCCCATTCAAGAGTTCGATTTATGGGGAACTTCGACTTATAGAAGTTCGAGTTATGAAAGCAATTTTGTATGAAATTTGATTTCTAAACGCTATTGACAATTAAAAAGTTCGAGTTATGGAGATCTTCGACTTATAGAAGTTCTTTATGGAAGTTCCACTGTATATCATTCATAATAACTTTTCAAGGTCCCTGATATCGAACATGAAGAATTCATTGCCTAAGGGTAATTTTTATCGAATATATCGGTAAATCTCTGAGATATTTTAATGTTATTCCGAGGGAATCTTTTTCTTCTAACAATGTGTCTCTGTACCAAAAATGGTTCATAACTTCCCCTAGCTCCCATATATCGAATTATAGGTTTTTCAAAAAATACGATGGGCTTAATATCTTAAGAATCGCTAAATATGTAAAATATCTTAGCCCAAATTAATAGAGCATACAGTCTTGGATATAAATAAATTGCGAGAGTATAAAATATTTGGTTGCACCCGAACTTAGTCTCTCCGTAGTTGTTATATTAATTATAGTCCAAACATCAAGAGTCATAAACAATTATATTAATTTTTTTAATTTGAAAAATAATGCCTACAAAATTTATAAAATAATAACAACAACACCAACAACTATTAAACACATCACATAAATATTTTCGAGCCTAAACAAACAAATTTAATATTTATAATCAACGGTACTCAATGCCACTGCTGTGGCCATTAAAACGTCTATTAAGTGCAATTAAAACAAGAGCTAACCACTACGTGACCACACATTTTATTACCATGCACCACAAATCTGACAGCCCCCAGCGTGGCAATGAGGAAGAAGCGAACAAGCGTGCAATTACAGCGCTACAAATGCACTTATGAGCTTAGAGATATGTATATAGTGTGTACATATATAGAGGTTTGTGTGGAAGCGTGAAAATGGCTGTGCACCCTATATTGATGATGATAATGGGCATGCAAGCTAATCTCAATGATGAATTAAATTGTCGCTTTGTCTATTTATAAACAAGACACTTTTACCCAATTCATTGTATTGCATTATAAACAGCATTTATGAAAGATGTTACTGCTCGAGTACCACACTGCACACACACACACACAACTCATTGGTCGCCCGGTTAACTGAAATATATATACATACATATATACACTCATATACAGTGGTGACACTGTGACTTTAGACACTTACAACCCAATAAAGAATTATATTTGATATGCGCTCGTCTTACAGTAGCGAGTTCCTCTAATTTCTGTTTCTTGGGTTGTATTCTATATATAAATATATATATTTTGACGCATCATAATCATAATTGATCGTATTTGCTTTTTATTTTGCGTTTTTGTTATTGGTGTGCGTGACAGTTCTTACTGTCTATGAAAAGGAGGCACATACGCTTTTATGGCTATGGCTCATATACTTGACTTCGCACACTAAATCCAATTGTGTATTTGACTCGGATCGTTTCTACGAACAGTATTACGATAACGTATTCAGCTACACACAATCGCTGAAGTATAATATTATGTTATTTTATGGGTCTTTTACAAGATAGAAAATAATATCAAGATTTTTAGACTCACAAGTAAGATGAACGAAGACCTAGGAAGACCAAATTTCAAGGTTCGCAACCGAATTTTGTAAACTTGAGTTAAGTGACTCGGTTCCAATTATTATCATCAGACCCAATTCGCGATATTTTGATTGAACAAGTCTAAAGAAACGCGTTGATATTTGATATTAGGTATCGAAGTATTTACAAACGAAATAAGGACATTTTAGAGGTTTTTTGCATAGTATGTTCTACAAATCATCAGTACCATCTTTATAAAATGGTATACAAAATATTAAATGGGCGTGGTTCCGCCCACTTATGGATCAAAAACCATATCTCCGAAATTACTCGACCAATTTCAATGAAATTCGGTTCATAATATCTGTTTGGCTTTCCACTGATATGTTGTGAAAATAGTTCAAATAGGTTCACAACCACGCCTACTTCCCATATACCATAACTTTGAAGTCGATCTAAATCGTTTACTTTACAATATGTAAAGTAAGCACTAGTGAAGATATCGAAACAGAACTTTGCAAAAATACTGCATTTAAAGAGTGAGCCCTTCTCGTCGAATCGTCGAAATCGGTCCATAAGTTTTCAAGACCCTATATATCGAATATGGGGACCTCAGTGCTTCCAACAAATTTTTACCGAACATATACTTAAGTCTCTCCGATATTTTGAAGAAATTCAGAGGGAATATTTTTCTTCTAATAATATGTCTCCGTGCCAACAATGAGAGAAATCGCGTGATAACTTCAATAGACTTTATACCATATATATGCCGAATATGTGAGTCAAATAAATAAATAAATTAAGAGTTGTGTTTGAATTGAAGCGAAAGGAATCTATAGTTTCGTCAAAAGATATTCTGACTTTGATCTCTCGATTAAAACATTTAATTGTGATTTCCGACGATAATGATGTACGAATTATAAATTTGAAAACAACTTAGAATTGTTTTTTTGATTTCTTTAAGATTGATAGAAAGGTTATTTTTTTAATACCAACTATCAGTATTATTGGGGGAGATATTGAGATCCTAAAGGAAACCTTTGCTTTCAGAATTTATCTATTTTGGACCCTAACTTAGAGATTTATGAGATACATATAAGAATAAATGTCGGGGAGTCATACATATATACATTTTCGAACAGAGCATCAAATCTTACAAACAAAAACAAAGAAAATCCGAGAAATACTCCTAGAAACGCTCATGAAACTACAGAAATCTTCAAAAAAACACGGCTTCTCATGAACATTTAAACCATTACAATAATAAGTTTGCAAGAAACAATCAAAATAGTGAATTTCTAATAAAATAATATTTCAAAAACCATTATTGATTATTAACCAAGCACATTTATTAAAATTTTTACTCGAAAATTAATCACCGCCGTGATACTGTACCATCAACAGGGCAGCAATAAAGCCATGAAGTCGGCCAATCGTCTTTTTGTTTGTTTAATAATGTACTCGTACAATTTTTGATACGAGTATGATAGCGAAGGTCACAGTGTCAAGTGAATATTTCACAAATACAACAATCAAATTTATAACAAGTTTGAAAACAACAAATAATTTTCTAATGAAATACAAAAAATTGAAATAAGACGATAGAAGTGAGGGTTCTGGCGCGATAATATGTGCTCTAAATTATAAATTTTTTACGTTTAACTCCGTGTGAAAGTTCAATGATCATAAGTTAATAAAAATGATAATAATAGTTTTTGGTTATTTTTAGAAATTATTAAGGTTTCTAGATGAAGCAGTTTAGGTGTAATAAAATGGAAGTTATATTAGGTTTACAATTTGCTTCCGCCGTTTTCCAATAGATGTCTCTAGGATCAAGCACTGGTCGATTAAATCGTTTTATATCGATCTTGGACATTGGTGTCAACATTAACCCAACAAAATATTTGTAGAGATCTGTTTGCATTCCAAACTTATCCTCAACTGAAAATGTCACTTTTTGAGCCGAATTCTCGACATTTGCGGAAATTTTGCTTTTTTGCTGAGGCTCATCGAATGCTAATTTACAAAAAACGGCGGAAGCAAGGTTGTAGACCTAATAATTTATAGAAACTTTTTGGAAGAAAGAAGATAAGAGCTTAAGGTAGTTTTTAAGAAGTATTCGACTGAATTATAGTATAACCGCATATGTACAGAATACAAAAATATATACTCGTTAAGAAGTAATATAGTTATCTGACATAAGAAAATTTCAATTTCACCAAAAAACAATTTCGGAAGTGGCATAAAACCATAAAACAATTTCGGTGCTTCTTCGCAATATCACTTACGACCAAATGTCCTGATCTGCATACATACTATGTACCATGTAGTGAAGAACATTTTTTTTTTATTTTTTTTTGGGTAATCCGATATGCGATCGTAACTAGCCACGAAGCATATAAAGTGCAGTACAGTGCAGATTCTGGAGTTAGTACACATGTTTTTTAATAATAATTTTGAACTTGTTGTTGTTGCTTTTCCCTCGATTCCATACAGCTGTCTGTCTGCGACATTTCGCCTTTTGCACTCGACGCTATTAAATTTCACGCATTTTCCAAGACACTGCGCAGGCGCACAGGTTCACTGTCCTGCCGCCATGTCATACGAATTTCGGTATGGCTCACAATGTGAAATCCATAATAATACAATAAAAAAAAAATTATGATATATGTCAGATCTATGTATTGGATATGAATATTAGATTACAAACCCTGCCAGCCAAAGGTGGTGAAAAAGCTGGTTAAACCGAAGTTTTTTAAACCCACAAAAGTGGTAAAAAAAGTGGTGAGTTTGCCATAGGCCAGCATAGCTGCTTGTGAGTTTTTTAACCACTATTCCCCTCACACGTACGAATACAAAAACAAAACGACCCAAACGTGTGCGTTGGTGTTAGTAATTGAAGAAACATGAGGGGAAAGTGGTTAGGCCTGGCTGGCAGGGAAGTGGCGTATGGCACGTCTGAAGATCAACGAACGTTTCCAAGAGAAAAGGATACAACAACCACACCAACACACACACACACACATTTATGCCACTTTTTTATGGTTTAGTGTGGGTCAGGGTGTGTCAAATGCTCAAGCGTTCTAAGCAAAGTGCCATAAGGAAGCGAAATACATACAAATTACTATGCTCTTACGTTCGCTAGTATGTTCGTATGTATGTGTGTGTGTAAAAAGTGCACGTTAAAATGACCGGATGAGGTGCGTGGTTTGCAGTTTAGATTACATCAAAGTTGTCAGCACACAACTGGACAACCGATCGTCCGTCCGGCACAATGAACTAACTGATCGATTGTTTCGTATGACTACCGACATGTCTCGCGATCTGAGTAGTTCAGTAGGTAGGTGCGGACGACGTTGACTTTACTTTTTTTTGCTTTTAGCGAGGAACTTCACTTGGAAAAAAGTCAACTTTTTATTTATAGTCATCAAAGGCATACCTACATACATATGTATCGACTAACGACTGATCGGTCGTCAGTGAGTGACACACGTTGTTCTACGCTTATGTATATGGATATAATACAAACAGTGTTGCCATTTTAATTTTTTTTGTATCAGGATAGAGGAGTGATATAGTAAGTTGCGAGTCCGTTGATTTCAAAAATACAAAATTACATACTAAAGTCAAAAAGATAGGAACCATTGATTGGACAATAGCTATTGAGAAATAAAGTCCTCTCTTGACAATTAAGTCTACCAAAAAGAGTAACAAACATAACTGATAAGAATAACCCATGTTAGCCTTTAGACTCTAAAGTTTAGAGGAAGATGTTATCCCTAAAAATCCTAAAGAAAAGAATCTTTAGTAGTTGAAAACATTGAACATCACATAAAATATATCAACGAGGAGACTCTACGAACCTTATTATAGGACGACAGTAAATTTAAAATCTTTGGAACCGGGACATGCCAGTCAAAAAACGTGTTCTAAATATGTTGTCTTCAAGCTCTGAGAAATGGACTACTCGAAGGCGAATTAGAAAATAGGAAACGCTACTGGATGCAGCTGCAGGAACTTCGCCACTCGAAACTGTTTCTAGGGGGGTACAACCGCAAAAGATTCAAGCAACTTATTGAGCTCCCAAGAAACAAAATGAGACAACTAGTGGCACTCTACACTGGCCAGTGCCGACTAAGGTGTCATCTGAACAAACTCGGGATCTGCTCTACGGACCTGTGCAGATTCTGTGATTTGGAAGCGGAAACACCTGAGCACCTACTCCTAGAATGTCACGCGATTGCAGGATTAAGAAGAAAGGAAATGGGGTCTCTATATCCCCAAAGGGAAAGTACGCGACCACCAGCCCTGCAGCGTTACTAAGTTTTCTTAGAGCTACAGGACTGGACGGTATTCTGTGATAAATAGGAGAGGGCACAATACACCGTAGGTCCCAGTGCGATCCTCTAATAAATCTAATCTAATCTAATGTTGTTAGAATGGATGTCGGGTCTCTAGCTCTGAAAGTGTTTAATGCTGTTAAAGCAAATCGCGACAGAGCAAGCGGTTTGCAGTCTTTATGTTGAAAAAATTAAATGGAGAGAGACTGGAAATTCGCCGAAGGGGATGTTCTAAGATCGCCATTTTAATTGAACCATCATCAGAGGTCAGCTGAGCACGACGACCTTAAGTTGGAGTTTGTTGTATCTCTAGAAATTTACAAAATTTCACGTTCAAAGCAAAAATCGATATTTCTACGAAAAGTATTCCATGCTCTGGACAGTCGAGCCTACATAGCCTAGCTTTGTAAACGACCAAGAACTGTCAACTCGGCAGCTTACCACAAAAGTATCTGAAGAATGTTTTCTATCACTGCAAAAACAAAAGCAGCAGCAACGAAAACTAATCCTAAAGTGGACTCGACCTAACTTAGCTGAGCTCAGGTATTTGAACTTGGAAACTTCTCAAACTTGCTAATTCATAAATAAATTCAGAAACTTCAGAATTTTCAAATTTTAAATTTAAGGTAGATCGTTAATCTAAAACCTCACTATTATCATTACATTTACCATTTAAGCTTCAAACTCGCTGTAAAAATGCAAATAACGGTATCAATCAGGGTTGCATTTGCCACGAATTAAGTGTCGCTCATTAATTTCCGATATTTCTATCATATATAGACGTTCAGAGCAAAGAAATAGTGTAAAAAGTAAAAAAATATCTAAAAGTGGCAACACTGCCCACTATATACATACCTATATATACATTTCCTTTTCAAGCGACAATTTTACATATAATATCTACACATTCGCTTTTGTACTAACAATTATAATTTGCAATTTACGCACATACAATGATCGTCAATTTAAACATTTGCCTTCGATGCGATGCCGTGCGTGGTGTTGAAGTGTGCGCCTACACACAAACAAACAAATATATATTCGTATGAAGATAGCTGACTATGTAGGTGTATGGTGTATGCTACCTGTGCCTGCACACATTCTAAGGATAAATATGTCTATTTAAAGACACTCATCGTTGTCAACACTGTCACTCAGCACTCGTGCAAATTGTGTGCCTCTATATATGTATGTACAGTTGTTTGTATGTATTTCAAGTATAGAATATTAATATTACTTTGTGTGGGTATTTGCATAAGCACTTTAAATGAAAGCCAACAACTACAACAAATAATGATTGCAATGCAAATGTCAAGTGTGTGTGTGTCTATACATGTATATATGTATGTGTGTGTGTGAAAAGAATAGCCAGTTGCATTTGGCTTTGCACAAATCTGGCTAATAACGTGACTGGCATGGCCAATAAGTTGAGGCACACGTTAATTTCCAAAGCGCTCGCACGCAAAAGAGGATATAAATAAATATGTAAATATGTATGTACATATATCTACGTGTGATTGTGTTCGAATGATTCGCGTACGCGTAAGTAAGTAGCTGCCTAACCCCAATGGCTTGTCTTTCACAATGCGGCAACTCAACTCTGATCTTACACACATATAATATATACATCTATACATATCTACAAATGTGAACTTTATGCGAACGCAGCGGAAGACAGCAAATAATCGCGCAAAATGATAAATCAAAGTAATTTATAATGGAGGCGATTGCAAACGCAATTCCTTTGATTTAAATGACAGTTTCACGGCTTCGTAACATTTATTGCACAAAAACATTTATCGCACAATTAGCTAATATCCAGTGTGTTCATGAAATATGATTTGCTTTTGTTGTTGAATTTGCATATGAATTTGTGAGGTTATGATGTTTGGCACGAAATATTGAAGGTCATAAAATCACGATGACCTCAAGCAATATGGTTGTATATGATTAACGTGGCATAGAAATATAGAACCAGATATAGTTCCGAGTTATAGTTGCTCTAAGACTAGATTTAAGCTATAACATATATAGCTTCTATAGAGTAACTATATCTGTGCGAGATCTATTTCTGCATAAAAAATATCCATAATCTCAAAGCGCTTAACAAAACAACTGGAGCGTCTGTTAGATCTGACCTACTGAGCAATTGGAACCACATGTCTTCCATATGCAACTGAACTGAGTTCGAACTAAAGAATATTAACTTTTGTGATCCCACAAATTTATTTTTTTATTGCTTCAATATCCAATTAATCACACACTAAAGTCACAGACAACTGTTATATTTGGAGTTTTTATCCTAAATCAGAAATTCTTCAATAACACTGTTTTGACTTTAAGGGATAGTATATTAAATCATTTTATTTTACAAATTATTTTTGTAGATTTTTGGTCTTAAAAATCGAGATTTTTGAAAAACAAAAAAAATAACCTCGATCTTGCCCAGGATTATTATGTATTTTAAAAGCTGTATAAATTTCATGAAAATCTACTGAGCGGTTTTCGAGTTACAGTTGTCACCACTTCAAAACACATAGTTTTGAGTAAAACGCATTTAAAGTTTCACATTAGCGGTTTGGAGTGCTCGAGCGCTCTCTGGTATTTGTCGAATAACACGAAAAGTAATTATCGGATCAACTTCAAATTTTCAGAGATTGTGATTTTTTGACAATCCTGATTACCCCTAACCCCTTAAGTGAGTAAGAAACACCTATAAGCGTTTAGCTCCTATTCCAGATAAATCCTTGAGTATACCTGGGACGTCCGAAAGGAAATTGCCTGTTCAAGATCATTTTCTTAGGAAGGCCAAATGATCAATCTGTATTTCCAAGCAAACTTTTCTCAAAAATACTTTAGTTGCTTAGTAACTAGTATTATTTACATATCTTGAACATTCAACTATAAGGTTCGGGTTATAAAATCATTACTATCATAAGCGAAGCGGGATATCTAATTTTTAACAAGATTAACAAGATGTATTGGTTCTGTAAAGATCGCTAACTTTGAGCAGGCTACGTTTGATATTCCGAAAGTTTTCTAGTGTTTAGGCCATCAACTTTAGGGCATTCACATAATGAGCTCAGTAGGAACAAGCTTTATACTACAGAATCTATCTACGATCAGTATTGGAATCATATCTAAAAACAGTCTAACTTTTTATCCTTAACTCTCCTACATTATGTAAATAAATTGGATTGACCATCGTTCCTTAATTTTTTCTCGGATATTAAAGAAACATTGTCTACTAAATGAACCCATTTATACATATAATCGTATAATTATACGTTATGACAAATACAAATCCATAATTTTTAAAAACATATACTTTACACATCAAGTATAACGATCGTGAAGTTTATGAGAACATACATAACTAAGAAACTTCTATAAGTATGTCTACGATGATATCAAAATACTTTCCTATTCCACAATCTTGAGGATGATATAAATATGTATTCACATAAAACATATTAAAAAAAAACATACATAAAAAAAATATTAAAAAATACAAGTGTTTAGAATTTTTATCACATTTTCACTTTGAACCAGGGACCGGAAATAAGAGTTATTTTACAATTTTTAATAAAAACAAGTAAGGAAGGGCTAAGTTCGGGTGTAACCGAACATTTTATACTCTCGCGATTTATTTATTTAACTTAATTAATATTATATAATACACAATTTGACCCACATATTCGTTATATATATTGTATAAAGTCCTTTGAAAGTTGGAAACCATAATATTAGGTTAGAAGCACCGAGGTCCTCGTGTTCGATATATGGGGCCTTAAAAACCTATGGTCCGATTTCGGCGATTTTTAGAATGGGGCTGCCCCACTATAAACATAGTATTTGTGCGAAATTCTGCACCGATATCTTCACTAGTGCTTACTTTATATATTGTAATGTAAACGATTCAGATTGTCTTCAAATTTCTGGTATATAGAAAGTAGGCGTGGTTGTGAAGCGATTTGGCCTATTTTCACAACATATCATTAGGATGTAAGGAAACTATCACAAACCAAGTTTCATTGAAATCGGTCGAGTAGTTCCTGAGATATGATTTTTGACCCATAAGTGGGCGACGCCACGCCCATTTTCCATTTTGTAAAAAAATCTGAGTGCAGCTTCTATCTGCCATTCCTTGTGTGAAATTTAGTGTTTCTGAGGTTTTTCGTTAGTGAGTTAACCCACTTTTAGTAATTTTCAACTTAACATTTGTATGGGAGGGGGGCGTGGTTATTATCCGATTTCTGTCATTTTTGGAATGTATAAGGAAATGGCTAAAAAAAACGACTGCAGAAAGTTTGGTTTATATAGCTCTATTGGTTTGCGAGATATATACAAAAAACATAGTAGGGGGCGGGGCCACGCCCACTTCCCCAAAAAAATTACATCCACATATGCCCCCTCATAGTACAATCCTTCATACCAAATTTTATTTCCATAGCTTTATTTATGGCTTAGTTATGGCACTTTATGTGTTTTCGGTTTTCGCCATTTTGTGGGCGTGGCAGTGGTCCGATTTTGCTCATTTTCGAAAGCAACCTTCCTATGGTGCCAAGAAATAAGTGTGCCAAGTTTCATCAAGATATCTTAATTTTTACTCAAGTTACAGCTTGCACAGACGGACGGACGGACGGACAGACAGACATTCGGATTTGAACTCCACTCTTCACCCTGATCACTTTGGTATATATAACCCTATATCTAACTCGTTTAGTTTTGGGTGTTACAAACAACCGTTATGTGAACAAAACTATAATACTCTCTTAGCAACTTTGTTGCTAGCAACTTTGTTGCGAGAGTATAAAAATCATACATAAAGGAACATCGTAGAAAAGTTTTGATTACACCATCATGATTTTTAGGTGAACTATATGTGAAATATTGCATGATTTTTAAATTTTGATTTTTATATATTTAGATCAAAAATATAAGTTATTTTTGATTTTTATTTTTTTAGATGAAAAATAAAAGTTATTTTTGATTTTTATTTTTTTAGATCAAAAATAAAAGTTATTTTTGATTTTTATATTTTTAGATCAAAAAATAAGAATTATTTTTGATTTTTATATTTTTAAATCCATAATAAAAATCAATTCAAAATTTGTGACATATAAAAATTGGAATGATGCAGCATATTGTAATACATACGGCATAAATAAATACATAAAAATTTTGAATTGATTTTTATTATTGATTTAAAAATATAAAAATCAAAAATAATTCTTATTTTTTGATCTAAAAAAATAAAAATCAAAAATAACTTTTATTTTTGATCTAAATATATAAAAATCAAAAATAACTTTTATTTTTGATCTAAAAAAATAAAAATCAAAAATAATTTTTATTTTTGATCTAAATATATAAAAATCAAAAATAACTCTTTTTTTTTTGATTTTTTCGATAAAAGTCATAAGAGTTACGGTCCCTGCTTTGAACAAATTATGGACTGAGGTATTTATGCCAAGAACAAACGCACTGACTGTCATTAAACGAACCGAAACTAATTATGTGTTTACATATATAAATATATAATTATAAATATATCGGGTGGTCAAAAACAAAAAGCGAAACTCCCCCACATGCAATCTTTGCACTAGGGGTGTTCTTTTTGTGAAGTACAACTCAACAGAATTTAGAATGGTTAGGAGCTTAAGGGGCTATACCAGTGTGACACTTTCAAAAATCGATTTTTGCTTATTCGATAGTTTATATGTACTTTAAAAACATCCTGTGAAAGTGGTAAGGTCGTATCCTGTAGTTATTGAATTGCAGCGCGACCACTCACAGGTATAAGCTGATATAATCGAAAATTTAAACACGTTTTTCTTGAAAAGAAATTTTCAAAATTGCTGACATCATAACTCAACGAGAAAATGACAGATCGACTTCAAATTGAAACTGAGTACTCCTGAATATATTTACTTCTTTTTGGCACCTCCGAAGACAGCACAGAACTAAGTTATTTTTCAATATTTGTGTAAAAAAAATAATCTTAAAATATAGCTGAAAGTATACCGTAATATGTCCAAAAAACTTCGAAACACTCAATCAAGTACTTTCTTAAAAAAAAATTCACGAAAATCGTCTAATTTTTCATCGTTTACACTGGTATAGCCCCTTAAAATATATAGTTCCAAAATATAGTAGTTGAGGTGAATTCATGGCAATTTTTATAGTAAATACAAATTACAAAAAATAATATTTGTTTATTAGTAAAAAAATGTTAATTAATCTTAAAAACCTCAACCAAAATTTCAAAAAATTAAATAATTAAAAAAATGTTAAAAATAAATTTTTGGAAAAATAAAAAGAAAATGTTTAGGAATTTTTTTGGAAATAAAATTAAAAGTTAAAAATTTTTTATTCAAATAAGTATTTTTTGTTAATTTATAAAACACAAATATTATATTATATAATTATTTTTTGAAAAAAAAAATTCGAACTACATAAAAAGAACACCCCTAATGAACACTCACTTTCGAATGCAGTGAAGTATGAAATAATACATAAGTATATATGGGAGCATGTACATGCATTTATATACATACTATATATGTATGTTTGTATGAAGACGAACAAATTATGCAAATGCTCGCCACATGCAATGCATATTAAATGCAACACTTAGTCGATAAATGCAAAGCTTGCATTTTAATGCGACTTGTTGCCATTGCTTTCAATTCAACTAAAAAAAATTGTATTTTTGATTTATTTTCTACATTACTTAATTTTTTTTTTCGTAAAGAAGACAACTCACCTCGATTAGGTTCTTCAGGAAAGTCACTCGCCGATTCTTTTTCAGACGCATGCTGCCGCTGGCGTTGTTGTTGTTGCTCAAAATAGAACTGCTGCTGTGATTATTGTTATTGTTGGCACTAATATTATTTTGATTATTATTATTTATAATTGCACTAGCACTCACACTGGCACTGGCACTATTATTATGATTGTTGCTGTTGCTATTTTGATTATTATCACAATTGTTGTTGTTTGTATTATTTTTATTGAACAGGAAATTGGTATTGAAATTGAGTATCTCACTAAAGTGAGCGTTGTTCTTCTGATAGAAGGAGGCCGGTGCAGTTGGTAGCATAAATCTGGTAGTTGGCAACTCTGTTTTACAAATCGCAAGTTCCATATTGTGCGGGCATCTGGAAGGAAGAGAGAAGGTAGAAGAAATATTTTAGTAAAAGCCTGAGAATATAATTTTTTATATCAGAACAAGTAAGGAAGGGCTTAATTCGGGTGTAATCGAACAAATAGTTTTATTCATATACCTATCACACAATTTGTCCAATATATTCGAATAGTAAAGGGTTTTTCAATAAGAGCGCTACAAACGATTTGGGATATCAATGAAATTCTTTATTCCTGTGAAAGTACATTCGACGTCATTATCTATGGAACTCGATTTTGAATGCCCACCACGGGCACGCTTGCAAAAGTCCAGACACTGAACCCAATTTTCGACGGGTTTCAAGCATAAATCGGCCGATACTGCTGCAATTTCACGTTCGATATTCGTACGAAGTTTATCAATCGTCGCTGGCTTTTTGGCATGTAGCCCCACAGGAACTAGTCTAACGACGTCAAATCGAACGACCGATGCGGCCAATTGACTGGGCATTTCATGAGGTAACACGTTCACCAAACTTGGTTTTCAATAAATCGATTGTGACATTCGCTATATGGCTTGTGGCGTCGTCCTGTTGGAAGTCCATATCATCCAATTCGTGCCAAAAATATTCGATTATCATTGGGCAGTAGCGATTCCCATTCACGTGCCGGTCTTGATCATCACGTCCTTTAACTGTAATTTTTTCGGGATGCAATGGTGACTCATGGAGTACGTGTGGATTGCTGCCTGACCAATAACGCATATTTTGCTTATTGACGAAGCCATTCAGCCAGAAATGAGCCGACCATAAATTGGACGTAGCGCTCTTAAAGTTGAGGCCACTGACTCCGAATTTCGGTAGTAAATTTTAATAATTTCGACTCGTTGTTGGATCGTATATCTTTCCATGATGAAATGGCTAACCTTACTCTATAGAAATGTCAAAAGAGCGGGAAAAATATGGCGTCGTTTGCTGTCTATATCGGTATACTTTCGTGGTGTCCTTTTTGAAAAACCCTTTATATGAGGGCTGAGGTAATTCCTGAACAAATTTCACTCCACCAAGCTTCATTATATCCAAGATTATACACCTACATAATTTTGGTACAGATTACCGGTATATACGGTATAAAGCTCCTAGGATGTTTCAAAGTAGTAGGTATATGAGTGCTGATTTTACCCATTTTTGGCACACAAACACACTATTAGAAGAAAAAGATACCCTGAATTTCTTTAATATATCTGAGAGATACTCCTATATTTTCGGCGAAAAATTATCTATTGACACTGAGGTCTTTATGTTCGATATCTGGGGGCTTGATATTCCGATTTTGACAATTTTTAAATATATGGACTCGAGGAAACCCATTTTATGGAAATTAGACAATTCTGTAGAATAAAATATTGTATTTTAATAAGTTCTCAAAGAAACTTTGCTCTCGTATTATATGTACATATGTATATCCAATCATTAAATATTACAACAAAACTCCGCCTTAAAAATGTCGCTCGCAGTAAATGTAATTACCTTAAGTATGCTTATTATCACCTAAGCAAATAATGAAATGTTGCAAGGCAAATATAGACACCTTATATATGTATGTAGACATGTCTATTTAGTATTCATATAGCTTTAAATTAAACGGTTAATTGCTTATGTTTTTTTAGCTTTATTTCTGTATGGAATATTTGTTTTACGGTCTTGGCGACACTTATTACTTTGTAAAAGGCAACAATTACAATGAGAAAATAAAAAAAAAATTGAAAAAAAAATAAAATAAAATAAAAATTGTTTAAATTTAAAAATATGAAAAAATTAAAAAAAATATGAAAAATTAAAAAAAAAAATATGAAAAAATTCGAGAAAATTCGAGAAAAAGTAAGACAATAAAAACTATGAAAATGAAGACATTAACTGTAAATAACACGCTCGAAATGAGGTGCTAACCAATTGACAAACCAATTGGCGCTGTCATTTAGTTTACACTTTGCCGTTAAATTTCTGCAAATAACACTAACTCACAAATTATTTGTTTATTTATCTGTTTATTTATGTAATTATGATGTTTTGAGTGGTGTTGTTTTTGCTTTGTATTGTTTCAATTATTGCGCTATTGTTGTAGACAAACTATGCATTTTTTTCAACAAATCAGTTATTTTTTGAAAATGCAAATATTTTAATTAATTTTTGAAAACACACAATTTAATCTACACTTAACATAACAATAGAGGCACATATACATCTGTACATACATTTTTCGATACATATCTACATATGCTTTAAGGCAATAATATGACTTATTTGTTAGTACAAAAATCGGCATTTTTCAAAGTCCCCAAACACCGTAATTAGTATAGGTAAATATTGAGACAATACAAATATACAAACAATTGCACACAATTTGATATACACACACACAGCAAGTTGTTGTTTGTGGCGTTATGCGTGCGAGAGAGTCAATACGTCAAAGTAGGCGACATCAAAGGCGATTTTGGCGGGGATGCACTGTGTGCACCAAATACATATATTATTTTCATAGTTTTCTTTTTACGTTTTCCACACCGTTTTTTTTTGCTCCATCTGTTGATGCAACTTTTTTGATTATTCGTGTAGTTGAAAAAAAAAATTGAAAAAAGTGTAAGAAAAAGGCCACAACAAAGGTGCCGCTTTGAAGTTTTATGTTTTTTAAGAGCGTTGTAATTCTTTCCGCATCTCTGCATCTCTCTTTAGCTCCAATACTCTCTCTCTCTCTCCCTCTTACTTGTAAGTCAGCCCCAGTTTAGCGGCAAATCAATTCATATGCACACTTATTTACGTTTGTTTTCTTTGTGACTATTTGATGGCATATTAAGCGCAGCTCATTTCGGAAATCACGAGATCTGTGGAAATTACACGCGCACCTTTCCGACTATGGACATTGTGTTTGTGTGTCCATAATAGATAAGTATGTATATAATTAAAATGTATTCGTGATTTAGAATAAATTGGTCTTAAATTTTAAATAGTTTTTATTAACCGTAATTATGTAAGAGGGCGCCCAGAAAAGATCTTATGAACAGCATCATTATGCAACAAATCCCGAAGAAATTAAAAAATAACGATCCTCAAACTGTCTGGTTTACCAAAATAAACGGTTCCAGTTTTCTGGCCGGATAAGGCGTGACAGGCTGACAACAGTAGTCCTCAAATTATTGGTGTACAATTTTTTGTTGCTACAACAATAACACAGTAAAAGTACAGTAGAAGAGTAGAGTTATTATGCTATTATTTAATTTAAATACGCTTGGGAAAAAGCCTTGACCTTTGTTTGACGTTAAATCAGCATTTTATTACCAAGAACATAAGAGCTCTCGAAGCATCTTCTAATTTTGATATTGGAACACTTTAGAGAACTACAGAATTATATAATTAGTTTCAAACGAGAGCATTGATCTTTTTATATAAAAGGTATTGGAAACCCAAAAACCCCGGGCGGATTCTATTGTGACAGTTGGCAAGTAGAGTAGAGCTACTTTTTCAATAACCTTTTTTAACAGATCACCCATCTTGAGGCTCAGTAATCATTGTTGGATAATATTCGACCGAATAGACCACGTCCAGCACGCAGTGATGAAAATGTAGCAGCCGTTGCTGAGAGTGTACACGAGAACCGTGGAAAGTCGATTCAGCGCCGTTCATTTCATCCAGAAAAAAAAACAACGTTTGGTGTGGTTTGTGGGACGGTGGAATCATCGGTCCATATTTCTTCAAAAATGATGCCGGTGAGAACGTAACTGTCAATGGCGACCGTTATCGCACCATGATAACCGACTATTTGATGCCTGAAATTGAAGTTCGCGATCTCGACGACATTTGGTTTCAACAAGACGGCGCCACTTCCCACACAACGCATCAATCAATGGATTTATAGAGAGAACACTTCGGTGAGCAGAGAATTTCAGATTTTGGGCCGATCGTTGGCCACCAAGATCGTGTGACATCACACCGCTAGACTTATTCCTGTGGGGTTATGTAAAGTCTAAACTCTATGCGGACAATCCCACTTCGATTCAGACCTTGGAGCACAACATCACGTGTGTCATGCGCCAGTTATGAGTGGAAATGCTCGAACGATTAATCGAAAATTGGACTCAACGGTTGGACCATTTGAGATGTAACCGCGGCCAACGTATGAAAGAGATAATCTTTAAAAAATAAATGCCAAAAATGTTTTTCTATTAATAATCGAAATTCGAAAATCGATAAAAATTTGTATTTTCCGTATTTTTTCTTAAAAAAAGTAGGCAACCTCGAAATGGATCAACCTTTATATATTAGGTTGTCAAATATTTCCCTTCCGCCTTTTTGTTTTTTGAATCGCTCGTATCTTGCAATACTATATATCTTTGAAAGGTCTTGACCTACAAAACGACTGACAACATGATTAGTTTGGATATTGTGTTCAACAGTTATAGAGGTATAAACATGTAACGCCGAAATTCGCAAATTCGCTGCTGAAACGGAACGAACTCGACCAATTTTTTAAGCGGATGGTGACTGGCGACGAAAAATGGATCACATGCGACAATATCAAGCGAAAACGGTCGTGGTCGAAGACCGATGAATCGTCCCAAATAGTGGACAAGCCGTGATTGACGGCCAGGAAGGTTTAGCTGTGTGTTTGGTGGGATTGGAAGGGAATCATCCACTATGAGCTGCTCCCATATGGCCAGATGCTTAATTCTACCATCTACTGCGATCGACCAGAATTGGCCAACAGGAAGGGTGTAGTGTTCCACGAGGACAACGTCAGACCACACACTTCGTTGATGACTCGTCAGAAGCTACAGGAGCTCGGATGGGAGGTTTTATCGCATCCACCATATAGCCCGGACATAGCGCCAAGTGATTACCACCTGTTCGCCCTTGGTGGTGTAAAGTTGAACTCAAAATAGGCTTGTGAAAAGTGACTGTCTAGATGGATCTAACCTTTGAGCAACCTTCCACCAATTTTATAACAATAATATATTGTGAGATTTTGGCTACCAGATTTACTGGATGACACGTAATAAGACGATCATAGAAAACGATCTTTCTAAAAATAATCAGAAAACAATGTAAAATTTCCAAATACTTTGTTATATGATATTTAACAAAACAACAAAACATTTTATTTCACAATAACTTTACATACGAGTATGAACCACTCATCTTAAGTAGCAATGAACGATATTGCACAATGCAATTGGTGTGATAATGTGGGGATATCAGGCATACTACATTGTGACAAAAGGAAAACTCTTCGAGTTTAAGCGATTATATAGAACAGATTTACATAAGCATGTATAAGAGAAGAATATATGCACTAATAAGAGTACAGTTAGTGCGATATGCAACTTCGTGACTTTTATAAGTGAAATATACATAATTGTATAGTGCAAGTATAGTTATGGATTTTTATCACAGGAAGTGCATAGGGACGCCTGGTGGGGATACAATCACAACTTGCTAGTACATATATATATTACATATATACATATGTATATCAATTTAAATATCACAAATTATTATTTATACATATACATATGTATGTATAATTTTATTTATAACGCAACAACAGTTGTTTATTCCTATTTTATTTGTGTATTACTGTATGTGTATCATAAACAATAGTCAATAGTTTTTCTCAGTTTTGTTATTAAATTTATTACATTACGCGATTGATGAATGAGCTGGAGCTTTACGTAAAGTCTTTGTTTATATGTATACTCTTGCATATATTTCTTGTAAATAAAAAATGCTCAGTCATAGATCATTGAGAATTGATCGTGCAACGTCATGTAAAAATCAGAAATTTCTATACTAAAATGTATCTTGCACTTTTCCAATGGCTTATACAAGTTGATAAATAAATAAAAATAATTTTTTGTGATATCGATCGATTAGTAATGAAAAAATTATACCAAAAGCTACATAGAGTGTTGGTAGTAGTACACTTAACAGACCGAAAGCTAACGAAAGTTGTTCCCAGTTATGTGTCTACTACTGAGGAATTTCTAGGTATACAAACAACAAAGCGCTGGAATATCCTGCAACAGAGTACCTTAGAGATTACCTTTCTAGAACAGTTAGATTCATTTTTAAGCTGATGATCGAGATAGAATCCAAGATACTTTCATATCAATCTTGTAATTGCGGGAATGTATGGTAAACACACGCGACTATTCGATTCGCCACTTCTCTGTTCGTTGAATTTAGACTATTTAATTGTTCTATTTTAAGAAGAGGAGAGAAATTGAAGACTGCTAAAGCTCAAAACGTGGCATTGAATATAAAACTTCTTTATTCATAGTCTACTTACTACCAGCAAGCTCTACTGGCATTAACATCCGCTAAGACTATGATAATAATACTCATCTGCATAATGTTATCAAATTCGACCAAGTTTCTACATTAAAAAGAACACCCATGTATATGTGTCTACATGTATAATTTATACGCTGCTATTTGGGTAAAGTATTCCGGCGATTGATCGGCAGAAGAAAAGTTGAAAAAATAGCGAATGACTGATCTTTGTTTAATTTATTATTCACATAATAAATGAACTTGGCTTACATATGTAGTTGTTCGTGTTTGGAGGATAAAAGAAAGAGAGTCTGCAAAAGAATTTATTGCAATGACGTCTATGTACATATACATATATCTGTAGATACATAGGTAGCTGAATCTATAATTTTACAGATTTTTATGTCTTATTCTTTCGAAGTTCAGTGCAAAGTTGAAGTGTGCTTCATATATTCAAACTAGTTGGCCACCATGTTATGGAATCTGAGAGATTAAATATGAGGCGTGAAAACTTTTTATTAGAATATCATGAAAAGTATAGTATACTTATGATGATTTTCACCGATTTTTCAAGATCTCAGAGATTTCAACAGCGTAGGTTATGAAAATTTTGGAATTGTAGAAAAGATGTCTGTGACTAACACTAGATGCTCTGTATGCAGTTGTTCCAGTTTTAGGTTGTTCATTCGCCGTTCCGTTACTCATCGATAGTGTTTTCGGTATATAAGGTGATGACATGAAAATTTTGAAAAAATCGTTCGAACCTCAATGCATTTTCGCATATATCTATATATTCAATCTACATTTTCTGCATATTTTTTTCCCATTTATTTTGTGAATGATTCAAATATAAAAAAAATGTTAATGAAAAATAAATTGTCGGATGTGACTCTTCAATTCCTTTCACAACAATTTCATTCATTCAGCATTGCAAATCACAAATATCACTAATAGCTTGCCTCGAAGGCACCCCTCCTTCGTACGCATTGGCTAACAATATCCGACAAGTGTGCGACAGCAGACACTCAGTTAGTGTGACTAGTGCATGCACAAGTACTGTTAAATATGTGCATAATTATATATATATATCTATATATTACACACACACACTCAGAGATTTGTGTCGTCGTTACACACCTTGCTATCTAAAACCCTTCAAATATACGTCGGTGGCGGTGTCGCTGATATGTCTGAGAGCTGTCAGGCGACTTGACTACTGAACTGATTTTCCCGCACTTGATTTGTACGTGGTCTGCAATACCATATGTATTTCCTATATTACATTCATAAATAAGTGAAATACTATATATTGAAATGCAGGAGCAAATGGTCAGTTTTTATACCCAGTAAATGCATTATAATATACTAATATTAGCGATTTCTCGATTTTTTTTTTGGTAAAAAATGAACTTTCATATCACGGAAGTAATCTTAGCATCCTTGAATTCTAATATAAATTGAATAAGATAATTAAAAGATCTCAATGTAGCTCACCAACCAGCCGGAGTTGGCTTAACCCTCTTTGGAGATGAAGCACCCTCCACTGGTGGAAAAACAAGCAGTTATTTCACATAAATTTTAAGATTTGAGATACTCAATAGCATTAGTCTCAATGCGCAGTCTTCACTTTGGACCTAAGTGTAAAGTTATTCAAAATTTCTCGGCTGAGTTCATCTCATCAGAAATTATCGTCAATGAGAGGGTCAATGAGAAGAGAGTACTTAACCAACTTAGCCTTTTAAAAATCTAAAAGGAGCGGAAATCATGAATACATATGAGTTTATTTAGTGATCTTCAAACGGATCGCTAACTAGTTTTTGAAGATTTACAAAAACAGCAAATTTGGTAAATCAGAGATCGGACTAAAGGCGGTATAAAGAATTTAGATACAGTGTACAAAACATAAACAAGTTTGATCTTTCAAAAATATCTCTCAAAGTTCAAGGTCCAAGAAAATTCTATGAATAGAGTTCAATATAAACCATTTGAGATCCTTCAAGATAATCGCCAATCTGGAAAGTTAATTCTAAAATTTTATAACTATCTAAGGACGACCGATTCCCAATTTTTGGCCGATGCCGTTTAATCGGTCGGTCTCTATACAAAATGTAAGATAATTATTGACTTAACATTGTGATTGGATTGACTTTATTTGATAATCCTGCCAAAATATTGAGATCCTCACTGTATATATTAGGTCTACAACCGACAGCCTCGCCGTACGTATCCGAAAGCATTCGATGAGCCTCAGCCGCACTTTTCTTGGAATTAAAAAAGAAAAGCAAAATTTCCTGCAAATGTCTAGAATTCGGCTCAAAAAGTGACATTTTCAGTTGAGAATAAGTTTGGGATGCAAACAGATCTCTACAAATATTTTCTTGGGTTAATGTTGACACAAATGTCCAAGATCGATATAAAACGATTTAATCGACCAGTGCTTGACCCTAGAGACATCTATTGGAAAACGGCGGAAGCAAAGTTGGAGACCTAATAGTAAATAAAGTAACCGTAATATAATATCTAACCTTTAACCACAGATCTATGAATCTCCCACTGTCTCTCTGAAATAAACTTCAAAAATGGTCCGTAAAAACGCCGTCATCCGATTTTTCGAACTTAAATGATGTTTTATAAAAAAAAAACTATTACTAACCATCGGTTAAACGAAATAGTCTCGGACTTTCAAACGCTTAGTATATAAAAATATATAAAATAATTGCACTCAATAATTTAAACAACAAATATTCAGATTTTTACAATGTATTATTTGTACAGTATTGTGAAGTGTGCCTCAAGTGATCCTCAAACGAACGGTTGGGCGGACGAACTCATATCTACAACAAACTATATACATATATACACACGAATATATGGCGAATACTTTGTATGCATTGCCATGCGCATTATTGCGAAAGTGACTGAAATGTCAACAATGGCGTGGGTTTGCGGTCAGACGTTGGCAAAATTGGCATGATTTGGCAGTATTCTAACATTTGCACGAAAGCTTGCCACACATTAGTGCAATAAAAAAATTAGTATACATATATGTAAAAAAGTATATTATATATTTAACGGGCTCATTCATTGCAAATTATTTATAGCAAATTAATTAAGTTTGATGTAAGCAATTACATATTTAATGTGACACTTGTGCACATACTTTCGGCATACACTGTTGTTGTGCTCAATTATTATTTGATATGAACTCTACAAGTTAATATAGCGTATAAAAATATAAATATGTACATATGTATGTATGTATTCAAAATGGAGTGTGGGCGTTATGACCAATGAGTCGCATTGAAGTGTGAAAAATCGGCGAATGCAATTGAGGCATAAAAGCAGTGCATACATACATATTTACTATTTACATACATAAGTATGAACAGTACATGTTATCAAATATAATACATATAACATTATGAATTTTTTTTTAAATAATTCTTTAAAGTAAATAATACAACGCATAATGTCGAGTTCAGCATTCTTGATCGGATTAAAAGTGGCTCTGTTCGGGATTCCTTAACATATAAACTAACCTAGAAAACATTATCCGTCAATGACAATTTCTCAGAAGACTTCCAAATATATTTTCCAATTTGAGTCGTGAAAAATTTTTGTAAAAAATGTCCAAGATCGATATAAAAAAAATCAAAGTAATCGACCAGTACTTTCAAAATCGAAAATAATCTCAATTCCTCGTTGAACTCCACCAAAAATGTTGCTGGAAGAATTGTGAGATACTTCTTCGAAAGTTTTGATCTAAGACAATCTTATAGAGGGTTTTCATTTTATCCAAATTTTCTAAATAAAATTGAATATGTAGTTATACCAACGAACGTGAATCAAATTGAGCTGAATTCTAGATATGAAATCTTCACCGAGAATTAAGATCCTATGCAAAATACTTCTAGTGTGGAAAAAAGTAAGAAATTAAGGAATGATACTCATTCTCTCTAAGGTAATAACTAGCGATAACATCAATCTTCCAATTGTTAGACGTAAAATCAAGGTTAGGTTAGGTTAGTAGGTAGACCTCTGCATATACAAATGTGATACCAATAAACTCCTAACGGATCAAAGACCCCTAAGATTCAGCAAAACGCTTAAACGCTAGCTTTAGTCTGCTAATATCAATTCTAACAAAATCGCTAGGTTCGCCGAAGAAGAGCCTTCCAAGATGTTTCAACTTCAGTCTGGCTAAGGCAGGATAGTGGAGGAGGAAATGCTTAGATGATTCCACCTCACCTTCCTCCGAACAGCTTTGGCAACTTGCATCTGGCAGGATCCGCTTGAAATCTGTTACGAACTTCTTTAGTCGGCTAATATCAATCTAGCCAATACGCTAGGTTCGTCGAAGGTAAGCCTTCCAAGGTGTTAGAACCTCAGTCTGCTGCAAAAGCTGGACAGTGGAGGCGGACGTGCTTAGATGATTTCACCTCGCCTTCCTACAAAATACTTGGCAACTTGCTTCGGATCCCAAGCCTTAACTCAATTCTAAAATCATAGAAAAATATTTTCGAATAGCCAAAGACTGATGTCAGTCAAAGTGAGATCTTGATATGTTCTGACATGAAATAACGTTGCATAGGTATCGAACAGATTTGAGATCGACACAAACTTGAAAGATCTTGTATAAGTCAGTTAAAGACTTAAAAAATGGACTCGAGTTCAACACAGTGCTCAGGTGTAAATGTATGCTAATGTCTGTATAAACTCGTAAATTAATGTAACTTCTTATGTTAATTTCCTTACTCCACAAGGTTCCTTAAACATATTTAAGTATATAAAACATGTAGATATGCACGCATGATATCGATTCCCCCACAAAAGCAGAAGCATTCGCTCATCAGAAGCATTAAAGTCAACCTGACATTACACTGCCAACGAAACAAGTGATCGTTAAGGGGAAACCATACACCAAATGCGGTTGAGAAGACAAATAAAAGCGCAAAGGGCACTGCACAAAAAGAAAGGTCTGTACATGTTTACACATACACACAACACTGTTTTTTACCGTTACCGACAAGTGCGTGCATTTTAACCCCTAACGCAGGTTCCGCCGCAAAAAGGGAAACTCGGTGTTATTGTCAGTGTGTATGTGTATATGTATGTATTTTATCTGCACACGATCGTATATCAATCGGGCTACACGATCAGTTTGTGATCTACAAAAGACAAATTGTTTGTCCAACCCAAAAAACATCGAAGAAAAGGGGCAACAATATATGCGAGTATTTATGTACCTACATTCACATTATTTACCGTTGTATTGAAGATCGTTAAAACCAAATACAAACTGATTTTGTCACTATCCAACTGACTGGGATTCTTCTGCCCTAATGGCCTTCATTATGCGAAAATGTATGAATGTATCGATATCTGTGTATGCAATTGTCTTTAGAAGTTGTTCTTTTCGTTTACCAACCTACTGACTTCTCTTATTGTCATTCTCATTTCATGTATATAAGCATAAATACTTCGTTTCGCTTTTGTTGTTGTCTTGTGGCCACCCTCGTACGATAAGTTTCGAAAATTGGAATGTTCTTTCGACGTTTCTTCTTCACTTCCAGGGAAAAGAAATCATGCAATCACTTATGTACATATGTATATATAGACATTTATACATAGAATCACTAATGACACATGGCTTGTACAGATAAGGTTAGACCCAATGTTATACGCAATTTTTCTGGTACAGATTGCAGTGTTATTGTTGTTGCCTATATGAGCATAGCAATTCGTTTTCGAACATTCGTATTTCTCAATTGGTACATACTACATACATACAGTATTGAAAGATGGCCTTGAAAAGCCGGCTTGTAGTGCTCTGAAGTGATTACGGCTGTTTTGGAGGGATCTTCTTTCGTTGATAAGAAGTATTCTATATTGCAAAATCTGTTGGCAATAATTCTAACAAGTTGTAATTGCATTTAGAAATCGACAAAGAGGTGTACTATGCATTTCGTGTCTAGTGTGCCGAAGTGATTTAGAAACAGTTATTATACTCTCGCAAAAAAGGTTGCTAAGTTTGTAAGTCATAAAATTAAACTTGTTAGAGATAGGTTTTTATGTATCAAAATGATCGGGATGACGAATCGAATGGAAATCCGGATATCTGTCTGTCCATCCGTCTGTCAATGCAACGGATAACTTGAGTAAAAAATAAGATATATTGACGAATCATGGTACACATGTTCTTTGCGACCGTGAAAGGGTTGCTATTGAAAATGGGCGGAATCGGATAATTACCACGCCCACAAATTTTGAAAAAGTAGGCGTGACGCCGCCCCTTAAGCGGTCTTTTGTACATATCTCGTGAGCTACTAGAGCTATATCAACCAAACTCTCGTTTTATTTAGCCTCCTCCTTATACTGTCTGAAAATTGAGGAAATCGGATAAGAACCACGCCCACCACCCATACAAAGGTGAGGTTGAAAACTACTAAAAGTGCGTTAACTCACTAAAGGAAAACATCAGAAACACTAAATTTTACAGAAGAAATAGCAGATGGAAGCTGCACTCAGATCTTGGCGAGGCGTCGCCAACTTATGTGTCAAAAACCATATCTCAGAAACTACTCGACCGCTTTCCATGGAATGCGGTAAATAATATTTTCTTGATACCCTGATGACTCGGATGAAAAATGGGCGAAATCGGTTCAAAACCACGACTACTTCTCGTATAACTCAATTTTGAATTCCACCTCATTCCTTCACTTTATAATGTATACCTAAGGAACCGATGAAGATAGCGAAATAAAGCTTATAACATATATACTGTATATCATCGGTGGATTCACTTGAGGAAAAATGGCCGGAATCAGACTACAACTTTTCAAGGCCCCGGATATTGAACATAAAGAACTCAGTGCCGAAGGGTAATTTTTCACCGAAAATATCGGTAAATCTCTCAGATATTGTAATATAATTCAGAGGAAATTATTTTCTTCTAATAGTGTGTCTCTGTACCAAAAATTATTAAAATCGGGTCATAACTTCCATAGCTCCCATATACCTAATTATAGGATTTTCCAAAGTACTGTGGGTTTTATTCCGCATATGCCGATTAATATATGAGATATCTTAAAAAATTAAGTAAACGTATAGTCTTGGATATAGTGTGGTGAAAATTAGTGAAATCGGTTCAGGAATTACCTCAGCCCTCACATATTTTCGCTATTCTATTGGACTTTATGCCGAATATATGGGTCAAATTGTGTTATCTTTTAAATGTTGACATATATGTAGACCTTAGTTTTACATATTTTTAAACTTCTTCTCCTTGGCAGTATTATTTCGTATCAATAGAACTTCTTTAGAATCCAGTTATTTTCACGGTGCCTAAGTATGAGCTCTTCGGAAAACCTCTCAAAACTAACCTAAAAATAGAGCCTTTCCTTACTTTTTTCTATATAGGGACCAATTTTTTATTTACTTATACATACATACATATGTATGTACGCACTACATATCTACTGTGTAACCCTGAGGTGTGTGCACATCTGTTGCGTTGCATAGTTTGACGATTGATTTGATAATGTTACATGCACATAAGTATTATAACGAACACTTTCCACTTAATTGCCGACAGAAGAGCAGCGAAATGATGTGCTCATACATTGTTTGGCAATTGGAAATTAGGTGCTGAGTGGAGCAGAGGTGTTGATAATGCTTGAAAAGTAATTAGTAATGAGTGACAAAAAAATATGTGTACTGATAAAAATGAAATTTTGCAAGAACATTGCACAGAAAAATTTGTTAATTTTTATTACAAAAAAGAAACATTTATTTTGAAAATATATTTTCATAAGAGAATTATAAACAAACAAATACTTATTTAGTGGAAAAAATAAAAAATAAAATTTAATTCTTGTTTCTGCTAAAAAAAATTATTTACAAAAAATTTCCATTACCAACTAGCAGAGCAAGGTTTCGATCCTCGGACCTCTGGGTTATGGGCCCAGCACGCTTCCACTGCGCCACTCTGCTTACTTACTGTTATACGCTTAGTTAGCCTATGCCTGCTTTCGCTTACATTCGCAACCCCTCACTCTTCGCTGTCTTGTCTTGTCTTGTCTATCACATTAATACATGCATACGGACAAACAAATATCTCACTGAATCTCGAGAATCGTGAATCTTGTTTATATTAGGTTCTATACATATTTTAACCAGTTTTTGTAAATATTTCGTCATACGGGTTTTCGTAAATAAACATATCTATGTCAACAGATTTATCAAAGGATTTATTGCCTGAAATAAATTTATATTCCACGAAATGGCTATTATTTCACTCTCGAGGCGATGTTTAATTTTCGATAAATCTATATCTTACGACAATAGAATTATTGATTCGAAATGATTACGGAAATTAGTCGATAATATCAGGAGAAAATAGCCAATAATGTCATAAATTAACTTGAGTGGACCTCTCACATCACGTAGCATCGAATCTTTCTCTAGATATGCCCAATTATCTAGCTTCTTTTTTAAGTGAACTCAACCTAAATAAAAATTCGCTGAAGATATTAAAACATATGGTAACATCTCAGATATATAGCTTATGAAGATTTGGAAGATTCAGACCTTTGGAGATCAAAAGTAAATTCTAGCATTCCCTCAATGCCAGTAATACCCGATTTTTCACTGAAGATCATGAACAACCCGGAACCAGCAACGAATCTAATTCTTTCAAAGACGAGAAAAATTATTAGAAAATGCGCAGAGTTGCATTAAATATACTATACGATGCTGTAAGTTTTATATAAATAATTCCATGAACTCACAAAAGCAAATCAAGAGAAAACAAGAAAAACGTTAACTTCGGCAGTACCGAAGCTAATATACCCTTCACAGGTGCATTTCTTTTAGTAACTATGTGTTTAAGCAAATCTAAAGACTTAAGAAAAAGTAAGTAAAAAAAAGAAAACATTTTACTAATTCTTTTTAGCCGGGTTGTTTGCTAGAAACATTAAGGTTATATAGTTAACCGATCTGAACAATTTCTTCGGAGATTATATTATTACCTTAAGCAGTAATCCATGTCAAATTTCGTGAAGATACCACGTCAAATGCGAAAATATCCCATACAAGCCCTTGATTCCGATCGTTCAGTTCGTATGGCAGCTATATGCTATAGTGAACCGATCTGAACAATTTTTTCGGAGATTAAATTATTTCTATGAGCAATAACTCACACCAAATTTCGTGAAGATATGTAGTAAAATGCGGAAGTTTTCCATACAAGCCCTTGATTCCGATCGTTCAGTTTGTATGGCAGCTATATGATATAGTGAACCGATCTGAACAATTTCTTCGGAGATTAAATTATTTCTATGAACAATAACTCACACCAAATTTCGTGAAGATACCACGTCAAATGCGAAAATTTTCCATACAAGCCCTTGATTCCGATCGTTCAGTTTGTATGGCAGCTGTATGCTATAGTGAAACGATCTGAATAATTTTTTCGGAGATTAAATTATTTCTATGAGCAATAACTCACACCAAATTTCGTGAAGATATGTAGTAAAATGCGGAAGTTTTCCATACAAGCCCTTGATTCCGATCGTTCAGTTTGTATGGCAGCTATATGATATAGTGAACCGATCTGAACAATTTCTTCGGAGATTAAATTATTTCTATAAACAATAACTCACACCAAATTTCGTGAAGATATGTAGTAAAATGCGGAAGTTTTCCATACAAGCCCTTGATTCCGATCGTTCAGTTTGTATGGCAGCTATATGATATAGTGAACCGATCTGAACAATTTCTTCGGAGATTAAATTATTTCTATAAACAATAACTCACACCAAATTTCGTGAAGATATGTAGTAAAATGCGGAAGTTTTCCATACAAGCCCTTGATTCCGATCGTTCAGTTTGTATGGCAGCTATATGATATAGTGAACCGATCTGAACAATTTCTTCGGAGATTAAATTATTTCTATAAACAATAACTCACACCAAATTTCGTGAAGATATGTAGTAAAATGCGGAAGTTTTCCGTACAAGCCCTTGATTCCGATCGTTCAGTTTGTATGGCAGCTATATGATATAGTGGTCCGATATCGGCAGTTCCGACAAATGAGCAGCTTCTTGAAGAGAAAATAACATCTGCAAAATTTCAAAACGATATGTTAAAAACTGAAGGACTAGTTCATATATATACAGACGGACATGGCTAAATCGACTCAGCTCAACATACTGATCATTTATATATATACTTTATAGGGTCTCCGACGCTTCCTTCTGGGTGTTACAAACATCGTGACAAACTTAATATACCCTGTTCAGGGTATACAAATTAAGAGCAACTATGAAATTAAATGCACAATTCTTGGCTTTAATCAATTTTGTAATTATTAGAAGAAAAAACACAGTACAAACATATAAACAGTTTTCTATGTATGTACGTTCTCATAGAACTTAGATAAGCTTTTATTATCAGCAAACCGTACCATTTGGAATACGAGGCTTTTTTGTTTTGCTTAGAAATTAAGAATGCTTGGGTTTTCTACGAATATATAAGTATACGAGTACATACATAGTATGTACAGAGTGATAACAATTATAGGTTCAACTGAATTAAGTAAACAAATATTTAATTTTTTATGCGACATTTCGTATTGAATATTTGAATATAATAAAATTTTAGAGATGTTCATGACCCAAAAACCACACAGCTGTTTGAAAATAAAATGCGTTTTACATAAAATTCAAAAAGAAATGATTGCCATGAGAGGGTTAAAGCCGAAATGCAGGGAAGGAGAACAGTTTTGAACAGTTACAGTTCAAGATTCTTTACTTTTTGAAGCCTACTACATTGGACTAACTCTTCTTGAAAGTAGCTATGCATGATATGCGAGTCTTCGAGATCATGAATACTTCCAATTAAGTTAAAAACAAAACTGTGTCCGAAACTGTGCCTCACAGTAATTAGCTCTATTTTAATGTTGGGTTACAAGTATAATATTCCAAAAGAACTATCATCATTGTTAAAACGAATTCGATGCCTTGTTAATAATGGCAAATGTATATAGACTTCTATGTATATGCGCGCACCCACACCCATCTATATTTGCGAGTAATTTAAAAGCGCGTCGAAAATAATTTTGTTTGATAAGCAATCATATTATTGACAACAATTAAGCACACGTGCCATTAGATAATTGCCTATCTATAACCATATTCATGAATATAGGAATATACATATGCATGTAGGTATCATATACGTAGCCCTCAGAGAATGGTTATTAAAAGAGCTCATAAAAATGAGAACGAGTTTTTAGACAAAAAACGATTTAAGTTTATACTGATCTATGATTATACTATATTGTATTAAAATCGATTTTTTTTGTGGGTATTGGAACAAACTATTTTTTTCCAGAAGATTGAGTCATAAGTAAAAAAATTGTATGCTCCGATTTTCGAAGTTAGGCTCCATAATCGAAAAATTAGGATTCAAAATCGAAAAATGGATTTTGACAGATGCTATGGACAGATGCTATGAAAGGTCAAATTTTGATTTTCGAAAAAAAAAATTAAAAAGGTTTATATCGAAAACTAGAGGACCCTTTATAATATCTATTATATAAGCTTGACGAAAGAGTTTTATATATGTATCATTGAATTCAGAATAAAGTTTAGATTACATCAATATTTTGGATTTTTTATTAGCTCTAATCTATAATTAATAAAAATTTTTTTAAAAGTCCCTTTTTCGAACTTCGAAATTTGGTTATTTCGAAAACCGAATAATACACTTTTTTACTTATGACACAATCTACCAGAAACAATTAGTTTGGTCCAGCCGAGTGTGGTACAGAGTTATGGATCGGTTCGCCAACAGATTATTTAAGGTCTCTTGGTGTTGTTTAGAATAAAATTTTGATTTTCGATAAAAAAATTAAAAAATGTTTATATCGAAAACTAGTGGCCCCTTTATAATATCTATTATATAAGCTTGACGAAAGAGTTTTATATATCATTGAATTCAGAAGAAAATTTAGATTACATCCATATTTTGCATTTTTTATTAGCTGCATCCTGTAATTAAACATAATTTTTTAAAAGTCATTTTTCGGACTTCGAAATTTGGTTATTTCGAAAACCGAAGAATACACTTTGTTACTTATGACAAAATCTACCAGAAACAATTAGTTTGGTCTAATATACAGCCGAGTGTTGTACAGAGTTATGGATAGGTTTGCCGACGGATCATTTAAGGTCTCCTGGTGTTGTTTAGAATCTCTACCATCATCAAATAAAAGCTTTATTTCATCAATTCAGCAGTTCAACATTTGATTGATGGTTGATAAAGACATTTTATTAAAGTAGACCTCGTAATAAGAACTAATAAAGATAAAGCCAAAGTAATTTTAGACTGAATCGCCTAGACCATTGAAGAGTTATTTTTATTTTTAGTTATTTTTATCGTTATAGCTGAACTTGTCTATTTCGGCTTTCGTTAAATTTATTTACTACTAAAAGCTTAGCACCCTAAATGTAGGCAACGTTTTGAAGTTCAATACTAAAAATAGCATACAAAACAAGGAATTAACTTGTAAGCTATTTCCGATTTTAATAAAGAAATTCGACAGATCTGATTTCTAATATTTATGCTTCGAAATGAACACCCATTTTTGCTTTCAATCGTTGAACACTTAATCATAAATTTCGTCCAATTATCAAGCGAAAATTTTACTTAAATTGAATAAAAAGCTTTTAGGATCTCGTTTAAACTAAGTTATCCACGTTTTATACTAGCATTGCAGAAAGAAACTCCTTCAGACCATGAAGCATCGAAGTCGGACTTAGATGAAATATATTATACCATAAATTTCTTAAATTCCACCATTTATAACTCAAATTTATATGCTTCTCAGAGCTCATTTTATTTCTCAAATCCAAATTTTTGAATCAAAACAATATATACGAAGTGAGGTTAAGCAGAACTTGTAACTAAATGCTAGTTTGGGTTAACAAGTTGTCTATCAGTCAGCGCTACTCCTTTTACACATTCCCTCGCTACTTTTTGTAGTTAGCCTTACATGCTAACCTAACTTTATGCCTGTAGGCACTTAACTGTTTCTGGATAACCAAATTAATTACAACTCTAAATTAGTTGCTTTATCTTGATTGGATTCTACCGTACACACACTCTAAGCCAAGCATATTTGTATGTATTTATGACTTAAGTATGCATATCCCGAAGATCTGAACTGTAACCAAGTCTTGCAGGTAGTTTTTACTGCAGCTAAACATAAACCTGATTTGATATAAAGTTTTTTTTTTCTCCACTCTAAATACGAGTATATTAGCCGGCCGCTAATCAAGCGCAGAGCAGCGAGAAGGCAAGGGTCAGGTGTGTATAATTAAATAATGCATGGCAGTGAGGAAAGCGAGCGTAAGCGGTGGTTGGGCGCGAGGGAGCTCTGCGCAGGCGCAACACTCATGTGTGTTGTGGATAAGCAAACCAGAAATTGTAAAAACAAACTAGAAAGAGATTTCAAAATCAAACCAAAATGTGTAGGAAACAAAAATTTAATTCAACAAAACGATTTAACACACAACAAACCACAAAAAGGGACGAGCACAAAGGGCCGAAGCATGTGTAGACCAACTGATCATGGCAGTGCTAATGATGATTACAACATAGCTAACATACATATAATCGTTGTTGTAAGCGCCACTGCAATGCGCGTGGAAACAATTGATAAATATGAAACAACAAAAAGACGAGTAACAGGAATTAAATGTAAGAAAGACTGAGAACTGGACCCGAACATCAGCACTTTGTTATGCCACAAAACAATTATAAACTACTGAACGATGATGGGCGAACATTTGAATGCACTTGGTCACTAGCCTTGATCAACAACAACAACAACAACAACAACAACTTATTACAGAGCAGTGTGAAGCACGAGGAGGAAGAACAGCAGCAGTAATAGCAGTTAGCAAGATCACTGTTGGCGCTGATTTTTGGTGATATCTCCCAGCTGCTGGCATGCACTTGATGCGATCAACAAACTGCAGTATCACCTAAACACACTAACACAAATAAGCACACACACGCATACAGCAAGTGTATAGAATATAAGTGTGCGATCAGCGATCGATAGTGCCAACATGGTGGTTTCACAGCAACAACAACAACAACAACATGTGCATGCACATGGCTATGGAGTAGAAAAAACGATGCAATAATAAAAAATAAATACAACAACAAAAATAAAATTAATAAAAAAACACTAAAAAAGGGCACACATGTGCAACTCCGTGTAATAAGAGCCCTAACAGATGCTACCACAACACTCCTGTTGCTGTTGCTGCTCGGCGGCTCAAGAACGTTGCGTTCGCCGAACACACACCGCGGCTTGAAGAGGCTGAAATTATGGCAGAGAGATGCAGAATTTGAGAAATATGATGATGGCGATGATCGCATAAATGTTGTTGTTTTTGCTTTGCTTTGCTTTTTTAACTGTCACGTTTTACTTTAATTTTTATTTATTTTTATAGTTTTTTAAGTAAGGTTAGGTTTGCTGTCAGCTGACAGTGTATATTTGTATTAATAAAATTTAAATATGGGCTCTCTTCTTATGGATTCAGTAGGATTTTATACACCAAGTATCTTTGCTGTCAAAAAACTTATATAATTGAGTTTAAGGCAGTAGTCTGCTTTAGAAGCCGAAAAAAAGCGTATTTTTAGCAACTTTTTTTTAAAGGGAAGGAAATGATTGCGGTAAACGGAATTTTAAGACGATAGTGTACTATATTTAAGGGTTAAAAAACAATATTTATTATTAAAAAATATTGAAATTTTTTCAAAGTTCTAAGTACTTTTTAAAAATTGACTTTAAGTTGCAAAACAAGTAGTTTAAATAATACTTTCGTCCAACTTTTTTAGTTGAAATAGAAGATAATTTAATACTGAAGCTAGATCACTTTGGTTTTTTCGATCGGACATACATATATTCTTTTTGCTATCGCCGGCACCGTTTTCTAATACTTGTGAAAATGAAAACTCGAGAAAACGCGCTTTAAAGTCTGCCTGATCATTCGCACCTGCTCGACGCTCGGCCACTAAAACTGCTCTAGCTTCGAAAATATGTCAAATTGGCCTCTGAAAATTTAAAGGCATATTCTTGAATAGTTTTGGAAGAGATTTAAAACAAAACAAAAAAATCGATTTTTTGAAGCCTGTAAAGCAGACTACTGCCTTAACCCTGATGGTCCGAATAATCGATAAATATTATTAATCGATTTTTAGTGAAAATTGTTATCGTTTACTACTAAAACAATTGACACATATATGTATTTTGCACTTTTACGAAAATATGGAGTGTAAACATGACAGTTGCAAAAGATTTAACGAACGATCTACAGGAATAGTCGTATAGTATATCTGAAGCTTCTATCAATATGACTGTATTCTAAAACTTCGTATGAAAAAGCATATATTTACATAGTTGTGAAATTATTGAAGATATGAATTATATGCTAAATACTAAAATTCTCACTGAAGTGTCCTGCTCCATTTTCTCTATAAGCAACCGTTGTCCAGTTAGAGACCAAACATTATTATTTTTTGCTATTTTCGAGTTTCGATAACAGTTTATCGATTCATTTTTATTAACAACACTATTTAAGATACTAACCATAACTTTTTGCGCACTACTAGAAAAAAATATATTTATATATATTATAACAAGAATGTTGATATACTATATATACTCGTATTGAGCAATTTACAATATAATTGGTTAAATTTACTTAAGAAACCGCAAAAAACTCACATTTTTTCCAAACATTTTGTTTGTTCTTCGAATTGTTTGTTCTTGAAAGAGTTTAATGGAACATTTTATAATTTCTCAATTTATTTTTTTTTAATTTAATTAAAGTAACACACAATTTAAAGAAATATATTTGGCATAAAGTAAATTAGAAAAACGAAAATCAATAGATATAGTACATGGGGCTGGTGTAATTCGTGGACCGATTTCAACAATTTCTGACACAATCCAAGATTATACATTTAAAATTAAAATTAATTTTGCTGAGATATCTCACATATTAACCAATATATACCGCCCTAAAACCTCTCAATAATTTTGAAAATTAAAATATTAGGTATATGGAAGCTAGAGGAAGAAATTACTAGATTTTCCCCATTTTTGGCACAGAGACACATTATTAAAAGAAAAAGAATTCCCTCTGATTTTCTATAAAATTTCTAAGAGAATTGCCAACATATTCACTATTCACTATTTCTATTGGTATTATATTTGAAACTCATTTTATACCAGTTGTTTGTTCGATTCGCTACTCTCTTAATATTAACAATTCTTTGCTAATATTCACACACTTTCTGACTTTTACTAATAATAATAAATATAATATATTTAAACTCACATCTAGCTGGCTAAAATTGCCAGAGTAAGAGAGTGGTCACGCGTGTTCCTGCGCTGAAAATGTTAAAGATCCCGAAGTTAAAGCCGTTGAGATGTTGAAAACAGTACGACTTGTTGAATGCTGTATATATTTGTGTTGAAAATTAAATATTTAATAACACTTATGTACTTTAACAACTTTTCGTACTCAAAAAAGCTTATACTGTTGCTTTTTATTTTATATGAGATCGTATGAGATTATATTATCTGCTTCACTTATGAATTGCAACAATATGATTTTCAGATAGTTCTATATATGGAACTTGTATAGTTTTGTATACCTTTATGCACTTTTTTCAAACGCGCCGATGATCTTCAGTTGAGATCAGATCAAAAATGTAAAGGTTTGATGTAAGATTTAATTTAAGCAAAATAAACTTTTTTCCTTGATTTTTACTGATCTTAAGTAATCGCTCAATTGGCACAATTTATAAAAAATATTTTTTTTTTATTAAAAATCACTTACTTCTTGCAAATAAATATCAAGGTTCATAACCTTTTATTGTGTATTATAATTTTTTAAAATATTTAATTTTTAAAGCTTCACTTTTAGATTTTTTTAATTATTTCAATTTTAAAGCTTCTTCTCTATCTCTATCAGTAGGCACTGCTTCCAATTATATTATTGAATTTTATTTTATAAAAATCTTATTTATTTTAGCTCGGCTAAAATATACAACAAATTACTTTCTGATATCGCTTTTTTTTACGAATTTTAACGATCTTTCGTATTGATCGTGTAAAGCAAAGATTTGAGGTTTGCACTTTAAATTTAAAGCTTTTATTGCCGTTATTTTCTAAAATTCGCACTTTTTCGCAACTGTTGATCAGATTTAACACAGCGTTCACTAAATCTTATAGTTTCACACTCGACTCGCAATATTTTTTGCTTCAGAAGTTCACTTTTCTTGCGCCAGGATCATGTTCCAACGAACGGGCTCTCTCTTTTTCTGCAACAAAGTACTGAGTCTACACAAACTCAAATTGGATGAACTGTGCGTGCAAGAAATTGTTGCTATTTCTTACACTTGCCGCCTGTTGTTGTTAGTATACAGTCTGATATATTTACTTTTGTGCAGCGCGATCAGTTGGTTTTTGGGCGCTACACTAGTTGCAGCAGCAGTAGGTAGTAGTTGGTAAGTAGGTAGATCCGACAAATCTTATATTACCACAACGCACACGCACACAAGTAGACGAGTCTTCAGTTGGTCTTCAGCGTATGTGTGTGGGTACCTGCTGCGTGGTTGACTGACTGACTGACTGACTATCGGTCGTTACGTCGCGATCGATCGATCAGTTTAGCTGCTTGGCTAGCTATTGGCTTTTGCTTGTTGTTGTTGTTACTGTTGCTGTTGGTGCAGTGTTGTTATTGTCAACGACGTCGCTTGCTTTATGCCGCCGGCGTTCGATATGCAACTGAGCTGTGAGCCGGGCCAACCTATGCAGGTTTGTATCGCCGAGTGTCTCTCTGTGTTCGGGTGTGTGTGTGTGTGTTTGGTTAAGTAGGCACAGTCTGCAAGCGGCCGTTGGATTTTCGGTTGCGCCCGGCGTTGTCTCAATAGTTTTCTTTGTTTTTACAGTTGTTCTTGTTGTTGTTGGTCGTATAAGTTAATGCACTAATATATTTAGTAAGGCCGTATGTGTGTTTCTAGCTTGATTTTGCAGTTGCATGTAGGTTTCACGTTTGCCGCACCAACATATGAGCGCCGAGCCGCCGCCAACACGTTGGTTGTCAAATATTGTGATTTTTTGTTTTTGTTCAAAAAAAATAAATTTATTTTTATATTATTTACTGTTAATTAATTTAATATTGCACTTAACACTGTCATAGGTTATTTTTTTAATTTAAAAAATATTTTTTTTTTTTTTTCAAAAATATCTAATTGAATAAAAGTTGACACTTCTTTGCGCTTACGTAAAAATATATATTTGAATACTTTGCGCTTGACAGCCAAACACACTTATTTATTTATATTATTATTTGTCATTTGCCGTTATTCACACAAATCGCACTGCTCGCAAAATGTTTACGCTCAAAATTTCGATTTTTCACAATTTTCAAATTTGTCAAAATCACAAATCACGCACGTTTTCCACTGAAATTCTAGTTGAAATACAAAAATATAAATGTTTCTAAATTTTTTCACGCTTCGCCCGCTCAAGAAATTATATGCTTTTGCCGCACGCAGAGTGTTGCTATCAACTGATTTCGGTCGGACGCTCTGTTGTTCTGTCAGAGCGTTCTCCTATCCCTAAAACACTGTTGCGACGGCGCTGCTGACGTCGCTGCCGACAGATACTGCACTGTCACACACACACAGATACATTTGTCATATGTCCGCCAGCGATCGCTCATTCGGTGCGCTCTTTGACTTCGAGTTTGCTCACGGTGTTGTTGTATCCACAACTTGGCTACACCAACCGTTTGCTCTCACACACAGTTATATATACACATGTATCTGTGTATGTGTTTGTTTAGATTCTACTTTTTGACCACGCTGAATTTCGTACAGCTGGAAGTCGCTGATAACCGAGCGAAAAGTGAGAGTCCAAGCGTGATTATCTAGAATTCTGAGTAAATGCACACCAACAACCGGGTCCACACGGCCCAACTGGTAGCTACTACATACAGCGTTTGTTTAGTGCAAAATGTACACTCATATTCACATACTTGAATAGATATCAATTGTTTGTCTATAGACAGCCTAATCTAACAGTAAATTTGATAAGAAAAGTATATTCATGTGATAACGGCATATCAGCGCATATTGACGAAGTATGGATTTCTCTTTTGGGCAATTTTGCGGGTATACCTTATAGCAGCGGTCTCAATGAAGCAAGAAGAGAGCATAGGAACTCAGGGTGCTCTTTCGTTAAAACTCTAGTAATAGGGTTATAGGGGTATACATAATTCTTAAGCCTTTCAAATGATATATTGCCTGAGAATATTTAAACTTGACGGACTCAACGAAGGTATTTCAACTTGAATTATACACAACTCAGGTTTCAGGGTGCTCAGTGAATTTAACGCCAAAGAGCTCAAGGTTAGTAAATTCGGACTCTATAACGACGCTGATCGGTTTTATTTAGTACCAAGTTCTCAAAATTATACACATTATTTCATCGAACACATTGCGTTAGGGCTCTATGATTTCAGAGCTGTAAGTAGTAACCGAGTACTGTGGACATCGACCCAAATCATTGTCAGATCAAAGATACAAATCGGTCTCTATGCATTGAAGAACCGTCATCATAACCATAATTTGAGCCTAAATGAACATTGGGTATAAGAAAAAAACTGATTCTTCTAACTAAACTGATGGATGGCAGACCAAAAATGTATAAAAAAGGTGAGATCGATGAATTTGAGATGAGACATACTGTAGATGAAGGAAAAAATATGTCAAATTGATATTGCCGCAATTGTGAGAACATCAGATCTTCTCAACGCTTCTATAATACATATTTCTTAATAATCGGGGGAATGTTGTATCCAATTTTAGTTGAATTAGTTTGAGCATCCATAGAATACCCTTCAATTTTCACAATGACACGGATTCGAAGGATTCAATTCCATATGGTTTCGCAGCATAGATCTTGTAGACTTGTTGGAACCTCTTGTGTGAGTCTATGTCGTTTGAAATTTAATATTCCAATCGACTATTGTAATATAAAAAGGTAGTGTTTGAAAATAGATGAAGTCTTATGACCCCAAGACTACTTCACATATAAAACTATTTTGAATTTAATCAAATTATTTTTACCGAATATAATGATTTAATTTTTCTTACCAACATGCGTAAATCGGTCTACATTTTCGCCAAATCCCCAAAATAACAAATTTTATATATTAAGGTCCCTCTGATTGTTTTTTATTGAATATAGGGTCAATACATGAAATATTGAAGTAAAATATTGTAAGATTACTCATTTTACCGAAGTTGAGTTTGTATCAATACTGGATGAAATTGGCTCTCTACTTTCCCGTAGTCCCTATCGAATATCGTTCGTGTATATCTATCAGCTTACGATGGATTTATAAAATTATTGAATAAAAATTGAAATATCTTGACGAAACTTGGTACACATGTTCCTTGGGACCGTGAGAGGGTTGTTATTGAAAATGGGCGAAATCGGACACGCCCGAAAAATGGCGAAAACCGAAAACACATAGTGTCATAACTAAGCCATAAATTAAGTTATAAAAGTAAAATTTGGCACAAAGATGGCTCTAGGATGGGGCATATTTCGAGAAAATAATTGAAATCGGATAATAACCACGCCCACCCCCGATACAAACGTTAATGAAATTCGGTATAAATTGGGATCGGCGAAATCGGTTCATAACCACGCCTACTTCCCATATAACTCAATTTTGAATTCGACCTGATTCCTTCATAATATATGCATCAGGATGAAGACAAGCTTTACACAAATATTGTATTTGAGCTGTGGCATCACTTGTGGAAAAATTGTCAAAATCGGTCTGTAAATTTTCAATGTCCCGGATATCGAACATGAAGAAGTCAGTGCCTAAGGTAATTTTTTACCGAAAATATCGGTAAATTTGTCAGTAATTTTAATGCAATTCAGAGGGAATCTTTTTCTTCTAATAGTGTGTCGCTGTACTAAAAATGTTTAAAATCGGGTCATAACTTCCCCTAGCTCCCATATAACTTATATTCGGATTATCAAACATCCGGTAGGCTTTATTCCACGTGAGATATCTTAGCAAAATTAAGTGAGCATATAGTCTTGGATATAGTGTACCTGGGTGGTGAAAATGAGTGAAATCGGTTCAGCCCTCATATACTATATATGATGATTTTCGTTATTCTAGTGGACTTTATGCCGAATATATGTGTCAAATTGTGTGTTATCTTAATAAAACTACATAAATAAAGTGCGAGTGTATAAAATGTTCGGTTGCACCCGAACTTAGCCTTTCCTTACTTGTTTATTGTTATATTTATCTCACTGCCCGACGCAGCATAAATAAAATGAATATTTATGCAAATACACTAATCATGTGTATGTGTGTATATGCATGTGTCTGTATGTATTCGTGAAAATTCATTCATCATTTACGATAGCAACTACAAATCACTTAATCCGTTCGCCAGCCACTCTTCGTTAACCCGTTCGCCGAAATCGTGCTTTTTACGCTAATTCATAAAAATAAATGCATACACAAGCACACAAACACATACACGCACACATACATATGCATAGCCAGAAGTATGGGTGTATGTGTGTATGTGGTTGCTTGCAGACCTCTTCAGCCAAATTAAAAACAAAAAACAAGTGAAAAAACGATCATTCCAATACACTGAGGGGACAGCGCAAGTGTACACATGCCAACGACGACGTCGACGTCAACGTCATACATCAAACGCACCATATATTTATCACAAGCAGAAGAATAAGAAAAAGAAGGTGAGGCTCGTTATTTTATGAATGAACTTCCAATTGTGCTGCGAGCTTTGCGCGCTCTTTGCGTTGGCAAACTTGTTATACCCAGCTACTCATAATCTGCTGCTATAAATTTCCGACGATATTGACGAGACGATGACCGCAATGGGAAATTAAAGTCTTAGCGGATCTACATAACAATAGTTTACGGTCCTGACTCAGATATAAATTACCCGATCCAGAAAGTCTGCATTATTGACACCTTCGTGCAGGAATTGCACCATCTCTATATCGTTTTCAAATAAGTAAGGATTAATGATGATAAAAAATGGCATAACCGTCATGTCCTTACTTCTTTCTGAGTCTTACAGACTTTGTTATGAGGACACAAGGGTTATGAGCTCAGAACAAAACACAGTCTCTTTAATCATAATTCTCTAAGTACCTTGTTTAGAGAGGCGCAGAATCACTCTTGCCAACAGGTGCTACTTTGGACTGAGTAGGCAATTGAACAGTAAAGTCCTCTCTCGACGAACCAAAAACAAACTCTACAAGTCGCTTATCATTCCCGTCCTGCTTTATGGTGCAGAAGCTTGGACGATGTCAACATCCGATGAGACGGCACTAGGAGTTTTCGAGAGAAAGGTTTTGCGGAAGATTTATGGTCCCTTAAACATTGGCAACGGCGAATACCGCAGACGATGGAACGATGAGCTGTACGAGTTATATGACGACATTGACATAGTTCAGCGAATAAAAAGACAGCGGCTACGCTGGCTAGGTCATGTTGTCCGAATGGACGAAAACACTCCAGCCCTGAAAGTGTTCGATGCAGTACCCGCCGGAGGAAGCCGAGGAAGGGGAAGGCCTCCACTCCGTTGGAGGGACCAAGTGGAGAGCGACCTGGTTACACTTGGAATCTCCAACTAGCCGAACTGCGAAGGAAAGAGAAGAGTGGCGCGCTCTCATCGATTCGGCTATAACCGGCTAAACGGTTGAACGTCAATAACATACATATCTTGTTTAGAGGAATTACATTCTGCTTTATGTGGACAGTGATGTGATCCTTGGACATTTGGGTTTCACTATTACGGTTATTCCAGTCACCCAAGGGATAAAATATTTGAGAAACTTCCATTTTGTATAATAAATTCCTGTTCACGTCTTGATGACCCCAAAAATTGCCTCTTCCCAGTATAAAAGCAAAATATTTATAATAATCTGAAAGCTATATCTCCTTGTTTGCATCCATAGAAATCAACATCTAAAAATTCCCTCTACTTCCTGACCGATTATTTGAAATCAGACTAAAGTTCATTCATAATCATCTAAGCCTCTTCATATGAAAGGCTCTTCATACGCGAGTTCAGACAAATTCTGGATTGTTTCCACGAACCGGCTCTGCGTAACCGAACCAAATCAGGATTTTAACCGGCAAAGAACTGTCGACAGCATTCCTCCAAATGAAGAAACGTTTTCTGGCGCTAAGATTAAGTCATTTTAAATCAGGCACAATCAAATCTAGGAATACAGAATGGACCAGCTGTTATAAACAAGCAAGGACTATCAATTACTTTGGTTCCCCGAAGAAGGCGATCTAAATGTGTTCAATCAAAATAAACATTTAAAAAGCTTAGAATTAACGGAATTTCAATCTATTCAATTTTTGTCGATCAATGGTTTTTTAACAACTCATTCACCAGCGCCATCTGCCAATGAATAGTTTTAAAAAATATGTCAATCTCATGAACACACTCTCTCCAACTACAGCCAATTAGACAGAATTTTGACAATTCAACTTGCGAAAAAAACTTTTGACAGCACCAACCGCAGCAGTTGTCTTCAGCCAGATTGGGAATATTCTTATCGCAAATATAATTTGTGAAGAATTTTAATTAACACACATTTAAAACAAGGTAAATGTTAAGCAAAACTACAAATAATGTGCTAATTCAACTACGCTTCAGTCAAAATAACAAACAAACTGCACTACGAATCAACTAAAAGCGAATTGACAAACGTCATTACATAACCTTTTAGGTTACACTGCTATTATTTATGTGTGAATTTATATATTTTTGGTTTGCTAAAATTCTTTAAAATTATTTACAGATGTTGTCGCAATCAGTACTTTCCACTGTACGCGTGCTACGCACCGAGGCACGCCGTAGCATTGGCATTATGGCACCTGCGTTCAACAAAGTCTCCGACCCCATCCAACAGCTCTTCTTGGACAAAGTGCGTGATTACAAGAAGCGCAGCAGGTACGCACAATAATTCATTTAAAACAAATATAGAATAAGCAAATTAACCAGTACCTTTTATCTTTCCATATTTAGTGGTGGTAAATTGGTTGATGCCACTCCTGAAATTGAACGTGAGCTGAAGAACGAATTGGAGCGCGTTGCAAAGCAATACGGCGGTGATGGCAAGGTCGATATGACTAAATTCCCCGAATTCAAGTTCCCAGAAGTCAAAATCGATCCCATCACATCAACCAATTAGATTTTTAATATGCTTTAGGTTGCAATTTTCAAATGCCGCTTGTGGCCGACTGCAAACGTTGCATTAAGAAGTTTTGCGTGTTTATTAAAATACGGTAAACAATTTATTTCTTTATGGTCTTTAAAATAATAACGCCTCCTAGAAGAAAATAAAAAAACTAATTGTAAAACACAAACAAAACTTTTATGATTGTTGGTGCAGCGTACTTTAAGAGTAGTTTAAGTTCGAAAGTAGCGCGTTACGTTGCAATGACTTGTTCCACTGTCTCCTGCAGCAGTTGCATTTTGTGATATTCCGCGACACGACGGAAGGTACGCAACAGACCGTTGATTTCGCGGCCACTTATAAGCGGCACGAATTCGCCAGCGCAAGTACAAAACTCCGCGAGATTTTCACGCTTTATTTCATTGCAGCGTGCGCACCTCAAATCCTGCAGCACATAGGACATTACCTTGCGTTGCACCACGTCGATGATACGCATTTCGATCTCCTCATTTTCATAAGCAACAAAGCACTGCGCACATAACCAAACGGGACTGTAATGAAATTTGTATGTAAACAATTATTTATAAACACAATATTTCGCGTTGGTTCAAATTAATTTGGTTATAATTTAATACACATACATGCCATCCTTCATTGCGCGATGTTTGTCTTTGCACAGATCCAAATCGCGACAGTGATTACATGCTTTACAAATCACTTCAGCAATGGTATAAGTATCACTAGGGTCCTTCCACTCAGCCAGATCGGAGAATTCGCCAATGCCTACGAGTCGGAGCATGTTTCGTCTCAACTCATTCACATCGTCGGCCAAGCCCTTGTCAACACTGAACGCTTTCACTACGGCACGCGTCAAATCTAAACCGGGACTTGGTCGCCCCTTGCCGTAATTTTTATGCAGTTTAGTTACGAAATCAAAGGCAGGATGTGATATTTCCTTGATAGCTTGTCTGGTATCTTTGCCTTCGGCCAGGGATTGCATAAATAATGTGAGCAGCGTCTCAAATTTCTCGCGGCAGGCATTCTCATCGGGCAAATGTTCACCAATTGTCCAATTCAATTCCAACGAGAGCTGTTGCTCGCTTTCACCATCCGCTGTACCGGTCTCGTCTACATCCTCTGGACGCGCAATCTCTTCAATGTCATCCTCATCCTCATCTTCGTCCTCATTGCTGCGACGCTTAGTTTGCGTTGAGCTCTTTGTTTTATCGCCATCTTCATCGTCATCATCAACATTACACAAAACAGTGTCACTCGTTACACCCGGCGGCAACTGGCCGCGTATGCCTGCATAGTTGGCCTGATCGAGCCACAACATAAAATTCCAACATTGCTCATAGGATAACTGTATCGAATGGAAGAGTTCTTTATTGCGTAAGCTCTGCACCACATACTCCACATAGCCTAAAGCGTCAGCCACGGTCTTTTTGCCCGAATTAAGTATGATGCGATTGAAGTCGGCGTAGATAATTGTCGCACCCAAGCGCTTGAACTCCGCCACAATGCGCAAGAACATTTTACGCATTAAATTATTCAAAGTACGCCGCAAAGCCGGATCGTACAATAAGGCATTTGAGGAACGCACCCAACGATAGAAGTGTATCAATTGGAAATCCGCGAAAATATTCTGATTCAGCGCTACTTCGCGCAACCAGCCATTCACCATATGTCGCAACACTCTAAAAGCGGCGGAGCACAGCGCCGTTTCATCATAGCTGGGTAGTGTTGCCGCGGGCACGGTGCCAATCATTTCCTCCAACGAAGCTTGTGGTATCACATCGAAGGTTACCGCCGAGCTGGCACCCTCCATCTCTTGTATGCGATTCGATTGTAGTAAGGCACTGACAGCCAAGCTATCCAGAGCCAACTCGACACACACATCACTATAGAATCCCGGTCGATTCTGTACGACCGTAATACTCTCTTCAAATTCAGCTAATAGACGACTGTCATCGGCTTCACGTCCACCCAGATCGGGTCGTGTAGTGGTCGACCACCAAAGCACGAAATTATTGCGCTGCAGAATGCGCGCAAAGAAGAGATCCGCGCCGAAGAGTACTGTGTCAGGTGGCATATTACCGATGGGAACCTGAAGGGTATTGAATAGGATAATTAGGAAAACATATAGATGGGAACTTGAATCTCAATATATTACCAGATATAATTGTTTTAGGCTAAACTGATATTGTGTTCACATACCTGAAAGTAGCGACACTGATCCAACATCATCTCGACCACATTGTTGAGATGCAAAAAGTGGCGCACCACAGCACGTGAGCCCTGACGTTGCCAATCCAGTCCCGATAAAAGCGACGCATCGTCTGTAATGTGTATGAGCGCCTGCGGAAAGTCCAGTAAGACAGGCATTGCCGAGTTGAGTTTTCGCGCTTCCATCGCCGTCTGCACGTAAAGCATGGAGGGACCGCGTTTCTCATCCTTATATGCGGTAAGCGCGCGTTGTATGTGACGATAGATCTGTTTCACATCCACTTCGATGAGCACTTCGAATGTAAATTCTTCCGGTGGCAAACGTTCTACTTCCGCCACATCTTTCATGGTTTTGATGAGCGCCAAGCGTTCGGCTGTGTAGAGTGTGCGCATATTTGGCATTTGATTGGTGCGCACGGTGTCTAACGCGAAGATCAACGCCTTTCTGCTGGATAATAGAAAGAGGCCCCATATTTCCTTTTTGGCCGTGGGTGTGTTGTGTTGATAGAGATATATTTTACGTAGTTTGTGTTGAGAGTCTTTCAAATAAGTGTGACCTTGCAGGCGTTGCTCTAGCTGTTCAATCGAGAAGCTATCCAAATCCTTGGTGGCGAGCGCGGCGAGCCGTTGCGCTTCCTGACGCTGCACCGAACACAGACAACCCATGTCCATGAGCGCACGGAACTCCAAAGACATCTGTGTCTCGTAGATACCCTCAATATCAGGCGTCGCCAGATCAGCCAGCATACCGAGACAGTTATCCTTGAATACCTGCTCTGGCACGCTGTAGCGATAGAGATTGTAGACAGGACGCGCACGCGGTAGCACACGGTTGACTTTCTTCCACAACTGTCCATCTTCGGGTGGCGCCACGCTGCGTTGATTTACATAGAAAATACGCGGCACCGTCAACTTGATGCGATGCAGCTCATCGCCGATCATCAACCACACCGTGAAATGACCCATATCGTAATTTGGCACTATCTGCAGCACATGCCAGACGTGATCGATGAGCGCGCGTTGTGCGCGTCGCAAGAAGCCGCCTATTGTGCCTGTGGCTGTTACGCCATCTCTACCGCTTGGCATTTGTGGCGCCAATTGTTGTTCGTTGCGCGGCCGCTTATTGGCTTGGCGCACGCGCAGTCGACGCTCTAGCTGCCAGGCCCACTTTTTCTTCTGGAACTTCACCCATTCGATTATTTCGTCGCGCGTTGTGCCAATTGGTGGCGGCGCGCCAAGCGCTTGACGCCATGTTGCCGCCGCTGCTGCCTTGTTAGCTTCATCTTCTGTCTCCTCGGTTTCACCGGAATTCACACGCTTGCGTTTTGTTACAACAGGACGTCCGTCGAGCGCACCTTCTGCTGTATTTCTGGCCACTAAATCCTCCATATCGGCTACCTCGCTGGTGGCGCGTATTTCACGCGCTGTTTTCGCTTTCGGCATGAACATTTCATTAATGCGCCGCTGCTTGAGCACATCATTCTTCTCGAGTATTTTCTTATGCAACCAATCGGGATGTTGTACGCGCGGCACCGGATTTGAGAGTCCTTGCAGCGCTGCGGGTATGGTGATGATCTTCTGTATGGTGCCGCCCAAACGTTCAATGTAATAGTTCCAGTCCAGCACATCACGTATATCCGCATCGCCCATGGTGCTGTCTTTGAGCCAGCGACGCAAGTGATAACGCCGCACATTCGGCTCCGACTGGAAAATAGCCAGTGGGATTGCACGTTCTGTGACCGGCGCGCCTTCTGGTTTCTTCGAAATTATATATTTGCAAGCTAACCCAGCATCTTTAACAATCTGATCGCCCAAGAATTCGGCTAAACGCTTTGCGGTGGAAATGGAAGTACTCTTTTGTTCACCATAATCTTCGAGTTTCTTGGACATCGATTTATTTTCAGCGATCAAATCAAAAAGTTCCGAATCAGGTAGGTTGGAACCACGGCTATAAAGCACATCCAGCCAGTAGTCAGCTACTTTGGCTACTGAAGCGTAGCATTCTTCTAAAGTGTTGCCCGCCAAGAAAGCCTCGAAGACTGAACTTTGAAAGTTCTTAATTAACTGCAATTCACCACGTCGCTTCACCTCAAAACCTTTTAACTCAGCGAGCGAACCATCGAAGTTGAACACAGCATAACGTTTCTTCAGTTTTTTACCCTCTTCCTTCGCAGCCGGCAACACCATCGCCAAATAGGGACCGTCCACCTCAAAGAAAATTGAATTCTCGTCACGTATGCGATACTCTGGCAGTTTACCATCTTGCGCTGGCTTTACCAATTCATGGTATTGGTCGTTGGTGAAATACTCTTTCACCATTGTGTTCAACACTGCATTGGGATAGGAGATATTGAATTTCTTTTTCTTTTCATGCGTCGTTTGTATCGTAAACTCTTGTGGGAACGAACCGGGCAGAATACACCAAATACCATCAGTGTCCAACTCCAACGGGCGTCCGACACGTTCGATTATCTCACGCGCCTTTGTGATTATATTCGAACCCGTGTAGCAGACAATGCCAGCCATTGGCATGGAATGCCAACGCGCGCCACGTCGCATCACATAACCGTAAAAAGAGTTCAGAATACACTTGTGCGCCAATTGCAGTGAGTCATACAACACTTCTCTGCCTTTTGCCGCTTTAATCTCAGCAGCATCACCAGACGCTAACGCTGCATTGACAGCTGCTTTCGCCACTTTGGTCAGTCCTTTGTATTCGTAACGACGATCACGAAAAGCACGCACTGTATCCACATAAAAACTGTTCTCCTGCTCACAAACGGTGGAGGTGCGCGTTTCCAGTTTTGTAATTTTCGTCTTCTTATAAGCCTTACGACAGTAATCGGTGAGACGTTTCTTCTCATAGGCGGCCTGATCTTCGCGCGAGAGTTCATGAAATGCACGATTCGGACCGCCAGGGAAAAGTGGTGGAAACTTTTCTGTTTCCAATTGTTGTTGTATGCGTTGAAATTCATTTCGGGACGCCGGTAACATCTCACCACGCCACAACCAATCCATGACACGCTTACATTTAGCACCGGCCTTATTAAAATCGCATGCGGCGCAATCAGTTTCGCTTACCATAGCCGACGGTTGCAGCCGATTGGTCAAAATAATATTGGGGTACATAGCGCCGACATCCAAATGGTAAATGACAGGCTGTTCCAGGCGGTTGGGGATGTCATGGAGACCTTACAATAAATATAATAAAATTATCTTTACGGCACATTAAATAGTTTCAAATAATTTACCTTGCAACGCTTGTGTTATTTCTTTATCCACTTCGTCTAAATTTGTCACCTTATCTATTGGTACACCTTCTTCCACCTCAATGGCATGCACTAACACTTTGGTCACATTATCTTTTAGTTTATTGACCATATTTGGATCGAGTCGGAAGCGACATGGTATATCGGCACGAAAGACACCCGACTCCAGCGCTTCTACATGTCCACCAACGTATGTCTCCGAATCCAATACATGTCCCTCATTCGACAACTTATTTAGCTCACTGAGTTGTTTATTTGGATAAACAATGTTCGCATGATAAGCTTGCACCATAAGTAAGGTTTCACATAATGTGCCCGAACCTTTGCGCAGAATTTCATCTGGTTCCATCGGAATGATTGTGTTCAAGGCGAAGATAAAGGGATGTACGTATTTCATATACAAATAGTAGGTGGCTACCGCATCGGACACTGAATAGTTGGACAAAACTTGTGGTTGTTCGACAGCCATGCGACACATGTCTTCTGGATCCAGTTCAACTGGATCATAACGCAATTTGGCCTTCGCTACCGCTTTGAGACCTTGTGAACCAACGGGAAGATAGGAATCACGTTTTACCTGAGATTACAGAAGTAAATACATTAGGTAATCACATTATATTTGTAATTATATTAATTGCATACCCAACATAGACAATCCATATGTATAGCGGGACGACTTAAATAAAAGCCATCTCTCAGTTTGGAAAAACCAATCTCCTGTTTCATATCTAAATCATAGACAGCAGCGCGCGTCTCAACAAATGGCCAATCGAAGAAGTCACCGTTATATGTCACCACAATGTGCGGTCGCACCTCCATTATGTGATCGAAAAATTTCTGTATTAAATGCATTTCATTCTTTTCATTAAACACAATAAAATTGCCTTCGAATTCTGGTTTCGGTGTATATTCAAAATCATCTACATCTGTTGAAATTATTTCACGATTAGTTATTAGATAGCCTTGGCCATCAATCATATATGAAATCATCATAATCTGATCCGTTTGCGCATCTGGAAATTTTAACGGTAATTTTGTGGTCTCAATATCAAAAGCCAGTACTACAGGCTCAGGCCGCTCGAGCAGATCCGGACGTGATGATATGATTGGTAACTCTAAACCACCGCTGCGACAACGTATATTGTACCATTGACCACAAAATATGCTTAAGTCAATTGATACACGCACATGATAAGGCACATCGTGTTCACGTATGTCCAATATTAGATCCATATAATCCATTTGCTTTTTAACTTCACCATCACCACCAATATTGGATGCAGCTAACGAGGACGATAACATTTGCATATAAAATGTATTGGATTTCTCACGTTCCAAATTGCGTTTAACCGCTGCATTTAATTCACGACGCACTTTTGTCATAGCGGTCTGATTCAGAAATGATAGTTTGAGAAAGTGTTGTTTTTTACCCACTAAATGATTTGGCAGATCGAGATCCTCTTTACTTATGTGCTCTACATTTGCCAATTGGCCGGAATATTTACGACTCAGAAAACGCGCCACTTCATGTGACTGTTTTTCATCTGGACGTATCAATAGATATGGTTTATATGCGACAGTACATTTGAAGCGTGAGCCATCCATTTGTATGAAAAACAAATCCAAAGCAGCAACTAAACGACGATCTTCATCCAAAATCTCTGTCTGCAGAAAATAAGAGAATGCATATTTATAGCTATTAGACACTTTGCGAAGGATAACTCACTGAATGCATATTTATGAGGTAGCCAGTACGCTCAATGCTATCCTTTACACGGTCGAAGCCATATTTGGAGTCGATTTTGTCGTTTTCACGCGACTGTCGGTATCCAGCCTCGTTGAAGAAGTCATCGCTGTGTGCAGTGTAACAAATACAATTTTGTCGAATTAGATTTATATTCTGTTAAACACATACCCTTCAGCGCGTGTATCCGACGTAAATTTGCCTGTATTTTGAAGCACTTTTGGTCTACTGCCACCACCTTCCTCCATTATGTGTTTAGAAATTTTTGCAAAACTTTATTTTCCCACAGATTTGCAGAACTTGCGAAAAACTTATTGCTAGTGAAGCTTATTTGGCGGCAATTTGTTTGAAGTTAAAGAAGGGTTGCCTAATTTCTTTCAAGAATAAAAACAAATGCAATCAGCTGATAAAATTTAGTACCAGATGAAAATGATAAATAATAAAACTAAAAAAAATTGAAAAGCTAAATTTATATGTAAAATAATAAATAAAAAACTAAAATAGCAATTTATTAGTGTATATCACTTATTAGTTAACCTAAATTGTATGCTCATTCAATTTGGTACGGATTTATAAAATTTTGTTTTTGTGTCTAATTTTGTTGTGTTGTCCGGCATCATTGTACATAGCTCCACGTCAAAAGAAACGCGAATTAGCTCAGAAGCCGCCTTGCACGATAAAAAAATTAATTCTTGTTGATTTTAATAAGCCTCTATCGCACAGTATCCATTAAATTTGATTAAAATGGTGAGTTTAATCAACACAGTAGACACCGGTCATGAGGATATGATCCACAATGCTGTGCTGGATTACTACGGCCTGCATTTGGCAACTTGCTCATCGGACGGATCTGTAAAGGTGTTCGATGTGAAGAACGGAAATCAAATTCTAGTTGCTGACCTCAAGGGTCATCAAGGGCCTGTGTGGCAAGTAGCATGGGCACATCCCAAGTTCGGTAATCTATTGGCTTCCTGCTCATATGATCGCAAGGTTATCGTATGGAAAGAGGGTGCTTCAAATGAATGGACAAAATTGTAAATACATACACATACATATAACACAGTGACGTTTACTAACAAAAAATACAAATTTCAGCTATGAGTACAACAATCACGATTCCTCCGTTAATTCGGTAGCTTTTGCGCCTGCTGAATATGGTTTGATACTAGCTTGTGGCAGTTCGGATGGTTCGATATCCATACTAACATGCAACATAGAATATGGCGTTTGGGATAGCAAGAAAATCTCCAATGCACATACCATCGGTTGTAATGCCATTTCGTGGTGCTCCTCAACTGTACCAGAACCAGCATTTGACCAACGTGCTTCAACGAGAAACACTGCTGTTAAGCGTCTTGCCAGTGCTGGCTGCGATAATTGTGTGAAAATATGGCGTGAAGAACCCGATCGTTGGGTGGAGGAAAATCGGCTTGAGGGACACTCTGACTGGGTGCGTGACGTAGCTTGGGCGCCATCAATCGGGCTGGCCCGTTCACAAATCGCTTCGGCGTCACAGGATCGTCATGTGATTATCTGGAATAGCACTGATTTAACAACATGGTCATCGACCATATTGCATATTTTTGATGATGTAGTTTGGAGTGTGAGCTGGTCAATGACTGGAAATATTTTAGCCGTTACTGGTGGTGACAATAAAGTGACACTGTGGAAGGAAAACAACGAGAACCAATGGATGTGCATCAACGACGATGCCGCCGCTACAAATGCACAAACAAACGAACAGCGTACGCTGTAAAAGTAAATGCTTACCAAGTGAAAAGTCTATGGCAATGTGGAAACGACATATCTAAATTTGCCAGAAGACAAAAATATAAATATAAAACGATCATACATACATATAATAGCTAGAATCTGTGCTGTTGCAAACTGATAAAAATATGTATAGCATTTATATTTCTTTATGCACTTTCGGTTTGCTGTTTCATATTGCCATAGACATTTTCCATGTTTTTGATTTGATGTTAATTTGAAACTGATAAAATGGTTTAGAGATAAGAAACTAAGTCTTGCGCAGAGTAGTCTCGTATTAATGTTTATGTTCTTCTATTCCCGTATATACATAAATAAATAGACATACATACATACATACTTATGTTTATTTTCTATTACACTTTCTCAATTATTGTGAAGGCAGAATTGTCGTATTGTAATAAAAAATAAATTTTCAGCTAAATGCGAAAAAGATGTAAATTTTAGTTATCTTTTGTGGAATTTATTAGTAATAGTAAAATTCGGAATTTTATATTATAAATGTATATTTCAGTTAACTTTTGTAGAATCTAGTAAACTTCGTTATTATTTAATATTTTATATGAATTGCACGGATTTGAATGTTTGAATAGACTTTTAGTCAGCGTGAAATTATTTCGTTAATAGTTACGCGTGCCGCAAATTATCATTATGAAAACATATTTCTTAGCTACAGGAATGGGCAGTTTGTGGAGACTTGCATAGATTAGGTCAATACACGTGCTGCTGCGAGGAAATAGAAATCAATATCCGCTTTGCATTTGCAACACCAAAGTGTGACTTAGATGATTTTGTGGGAATTTAAATGTGGGTCACAACTATAATGTGGATGCGTTATGCATGGATAATATACTTATTATATACTTATATAATACTACGGCAGTTCAGGGTATCACCGCAGAAGTGTGATACAGATTTTGGAATATTTCGAAAATATCTGTCAAATCTTATCTGCTATGAACCTAAATCAGACCATTGTCACACCCATAAAATGCCTTAAAATGCCATAAATAAGCTACAAACTCAATTTTAAATTGAATATAGTGTCATAGTAAGGAGATACATCTGTGGTTTCCAAATTTCCGTAACGTGGATGTAGCACTTAAGATTTCTAACAGTGAATTTGTTGTTTCCGTGAAGTTTATCAACACAACAAAGCAGTTTGTACTACCTGCTTATAATGCTTAGAAAAACACAGGCAAGTTCTTTTGGTCTACAATCCTGATAAAGAAGTGTAGTACTGATAATATGTGGTAGAATTGAAAAGAAAAAACGTTAACTTCGGCTGCACCGAAGCTTATATACCCTTCACAGGTGCATTTCTTTTAGTAACTAAAGACGTAAGAAAAAGTAAGTAAAAACAAAGAAAACATTTTACTAATTTTTTTTAGCCGGGTTGTTTGCCAGAAACATTAAAGTTATATAGTAACCGATCTGAACAATTTCTTCGGAGATTATATTATTACCTTAAGCAGTAATCCATGTCAAATTTCGTGAAGATACCACGTCAAATGCGAAAATTTTCCATACAAGCCATTGATACCGATCGTTCGGTTTGTATGACAGCTATATGCTATAGTGAACCGATCTGAACAATTATTTCGGAGATTAAATTATTTCTATGAGCAATAACTCACACCAAATTCCGTGAAGATATGTAGTAAAATGCGGAAGTTTTCCATACAAGCCCTTGATTCCGATCGTTCAGTTTGTATGGCAGCTATATGATATAGCGGTCCGATATCGGCAGTTCCGACAAATGAGCAGCTTCTTGAAGAGAAAATAACATCTGCAAAAAAACGATATCTTAAAAACTGAAGGACTAGTTCGTATATATACAGACAGACGGACATGGCTAAATCGACTCAGTTCAACATACTGATAATTTATATATGTACTTTATAAGGCCTCCGACGCTTCCTTCTATGTGTTACAAACTTAATATACCCTGCATGAAACGCACTACGATCAAGTGGATATTCCATATATTAGACTTTTAGTCGACATTTGAAAAAATTGCGATTTTATCTTTACTACCGTATTCTAGACATGTTAAGAAAGTAATTTATGAATAAAAAACAATGTTTTTGAGCCCATCACAAGGGATTACCCCCTTAATGCCAACATGATTCAGTATGATATGAAAAAACGATTCTGCAGGAGGTTGATAATTTCAAAAACACTTCCCTAATTCATCTCTACGTTCGTTTTACCTACATATGGACATGTTGAATGAAGTAAGTATATTCAACTCTGGTTGCGTTGGTAATTTCGATATAAACATGGAAACTCCAATTCATACGGTTTGAAGTTTGGTTTTATAAGGAGTTAGATATATAATTATATATGTACATATGTTTATTAAACTACTACGAGGCGATTTGAGACAAGAATGTCTGTCAGACCGTCAATTTGTCCGTCTATCCATTGAGGTATCTTGATGAAACTTGTACAAGTATTCCCCGACGAGGAGGTTGCAGTTGATCAAAATCGGACTATTGCCACACCCATAAAACGTCGTTAAGTGAAAAGGTTATGTTGAAAACTACCAAAAGTGCACTAAGTAGCACTAAATTTTATAGAAAATATACTTCTGTGTCATTTTTGCACTTAAAATAGAATATACAAGTAAAGAAGAAGTAAGTAAGGTAAGAAGGGCTCTAAGTTCGGGTGTAACCGTACATTATATACTTTAGCAATTTATTTATTTAATGTTATTAAGAGAACACATAATTGGACTCATATATTCGTATAAAATCATTATATATAGTATATGGGGGCTGGAGTAATTCCTGGACCGATTTCTACTATTTTTGCCACCAAGATACATAACATCCAAGATTATACGTTCACTTAATTTTCCTACTTCCCATATAACACATTTGTATAATCCCTCTAATTCTTTATAATAAAAATCTATAAAAAATAATATCCCCGAAATCGGAGTAAAAATTTCCCAGAGGCCGTACATCAGAATCTAGGAACATCTCAATAACATCTCGGGTTATTTACACGAAGTATCTTAATGAAATGGAGTATTTTTCTGATAACCCTATGAAAATGATTAAAACGGTAAACCGTAAACGGTATTCTCACATATGCCTAAAGTTTAATATTTTATTATAAATTAATTAGTTGAATTATTACTTCATTAATTTCACTCATACAGAAACCCATAACCCCAGCGCTGCATAAAAGTCGGAGAAACAAGCGGTTTTCATCAAATATAGTTCTTTTGAACCCTCACTTGTGCTTTCACGCAGCTGCCACGGCCGCTCCAAATTAATTGGCGTAAATTTAAATTCATTATTAATTTGCACAATGTTACTTATACGCCTAGTTGTGCACTTCGGCGTACTGCCGGCCCGCTTACCAATACTTTCGCTGTGTTCTTCGCTACCCTGCCAGCCAAAGGTGGTGAAAAAGCTGGTTAAACCGAAGTTTTTTAAACCCACAAAAGTGGTAAAAAATGTGGTGAGTTTGCCACAGGCCAGCATAGCTGCTTGTGAGTTTTTTAACCACTATTCCCCTCACACGTACGAATACAAAAACAAAACAACCCAAACGTGTGCGTTGGTGTTAGTAATTGAAGAAACATGAGGGGAAAGTGGTTAGGCCTGGCTGGCAGGGTATATTCTTGCTGTATATGCCTCTGTGTGTGTATGTGTGTATATTTAAGCATTAAACAACCGATTAAAGCAAAAACTCTGACTTGGCACAAAGTTCACTATACTCAAAGGCATTAGCACATTCCAACGCCACCGCAAACAGTATGCGACAACAACAATAACAACAACAAATTGTTATTATTACTCATATACACTTGTGTTGTTTAAGTTGCTTACTTCTTACCTACTTGTAGGCAGTAGAAATTTCGCGAAATTTTAATGCACACCACTGTAAGGTGTGTGTGTGTGGTGAGTGTTCGGTGTTACTACGTCGACAATTCACGCATTTGGCATATACAGGTAAACTAACTTGGACACTCATTAACCTCACTTTATATGCACATTTAATTTTCTATTTACCAGCGGCGACATGCCAACGACACAACTTATAACGGTACATACTTATATTTTTATAAACTGAACTCTGGTAAAGCAGCGACTAACTTCCAAAGTGTTGTAGTCGATATCAACAGCATAGCCTACCTACCGATCAATGCCACCACCAACGTCACTACTGTACTTGGTTCGGAATATGCTCACTAATACATTCATACATATGTACATACATACATATACATATATGTTTAATGTATACTTGTATAAGTGGTTCCAGTGTATAATTTAAGGTGACTTGATTTTATGATTGGTTTGCCATATTTCACTGGTTGCGAACACCTGTAATTCAGCGTAGTTATTTATAGTTGAAGGATTATGCATAATCTCAACATTTACAGCTGCGGTCAAGCACCCTTTTTGAGCTTTGTGTGAGCAACATGCATTAATATTGTGGTTGGTTCTTTATGTCCCTGCTGAAGGATAGGACAACTTTGCATAGCGCTCGCAAGTACTCGATATGCGTGTAGCTCAATAGGACGTCACAAATAAAATTGTTCACTTTCTCAGTAGAAACTCCATATGGATATAAAACTATAATTCGAAAACTATGCGATTCAAATTTAAGCCATTAACATTCAATTTGTATTAGGAAAGACTTAAAATACATATCAATGATCGCCTATGAGCGATTTTCGAATTCAGTCCGAAATTTCCATTGTTGATAAATGTGACTTGAAACATGGAAAATATGTCTAAGTGAGGCTTTATTGGACTCTTGGACTGTATTGGATTAGACTGGTTATCAAAATGATTACAACAAGGTGTTTAAAAGATGGTGATTGTTTGGGAAAATATTAATTAACTAATTAATATGACTAATTTTGATTTCGGACCACTGCCACGCCCACAAAATGGCGGACATCGTAAACATATAAAGTGACATAACTATGCCATAAATAAAGCGATGAAAGTAAAATTTTGGTAGAAAAGATCACACTATGAAGGCGCATATTTGGATGTAATTTTTTTGTGGAAATGGGCGTGACCCCGTACCTAGTAAGTTTTTTGTACATATCTTGTAAACTACTAAAGCTATATTAATGAAGCTCTCTAGAGTCGTTTCATTTAGGTACTACCTTATACAGTCTACAAATGAAGAACATAAGATTATAACCACACACACCTCCCATTTGAAGGTTATGTTGAAAACTACTAAAAATGCTTTATTTCAGTAAGGGAAAACACTAGAAACCAAACCAAATGAAACGCATTCTATTATAAAGATGGCACAGGAGAGCTGCACTTGAATTGGTATACAAAATTTGAAATGGGCGTGGCTCCGCCCACTTATGGATCAAAAACTATATCTCAGAAACTACTCGACCAATTTCAATGAAATTTGGTTCATAATATTTTCCTGGCATTCCAATGACATGTAATGAAAATAGGCCAAGTCGGTTAACAACCACGCCTACTTCCTATATACCAGAACTTCGAAGTCGATCTGAATCGTTTACTTTACAATATATAAAGTAAGCACTAGTGAAGAGATCGGAACAAAAATTTGCATAAATACTGAATTTGTAGTGTGGTAGCCGAAATCGGACCATAGGTTTTCAAGTCCCCATATATCGAACATGAGGACCTCAGAGCTTCGAATAAATTTTTTACCGAAAATATTAATAAGACTCTCAGATATTTTAAAGAAATTCAGAGGGAATATCTTTCTTTTAATAATATCTCTCCGCGACAAAAATGCGTGAAATCGGGTCTTAACTCCACTCTTGCCAACAGGTGCTACTATGGACTAAGTAGGCAATTGAAAAGTAAAGTCCTCTCTCGACGAACAAAAACCAAACTCTACAAGTCCCTCATCATTCCCGTCCTACTTTACGTGCAGAAGCGTGGACGATGTCAACATCCGATGAAACGGCACTAGGAGTTTTCGAAAGAAAGGTTTTGCGGAAGATTTATGGTCCCTTAAACATTGGCAACGGCGAATACCGCAGACGATGGAACGATGAGCTGTATGTGTTGTTCGACGACATTGACATAGTCCAGCGAATAAAAAGATAGCGGCTACGCTGGCTAGGTCATGTTGTTCGAATGGATGAAAGTGCTCCAGCTCTGAAAGTATTCGATGCAGTACCCGTTGGTGGAAGCCGAGGAAGAGGGAGACCTCCACTCCGATGGAAGGACCAGGTGGAGAGGGACCTGGCTTCGCTTGGTATAACCAATTGGCGCCAAACTGCCAGAAGGCGGGATACGTGGCGCGCTGTTTTGGACTCGGCTATAACCGCGTAAACCCTGTCTACGCCAGTCAAGAAGAAGACATGACGAATAAGAGGCTCAAATTGTGTGTTGTGTTATATTACAAAAATAAATTTATTAAATTGCGAGAGTATAAATGTTCGGTTATACCCGAACTTAGCCACTCTTACGGTTGTACTTACTTGTTTATGATACAAAACTGTTAATTAAAACAATTTCGGTACTGAAATTTAGTAGACAAACGTTTGCGAAATATCAGAAACTCGCCCACAATCTCCCTCTCTTTCTTAGGCCGGCCTGTTATAGTAGTATTGTACTCAGTAAGTTTACTCATACTTCAACCACTTGAATCCCTTAATGAGATTCGCATTTGGCGTCACAAGCGGCTAGTAAAAATTGAACGATATCAAGTAAAATATGGAGCCTCCGGAAATTCATACTGAGCGAACACCATAGCTCATCTCTCAAATTGAATTGAATTAAAAATGGATTAGAAATAAACACGAAAGCGAATGTAATAACCATTACGCAGACCAACAATTCATGCTGCACACGCTGTGGTTTGCTTTTTGATAAAAATAATAAAATGTAATATTAAGTAGACAAGCTAGAAAGCCATGCACTCCTTCTAGCCACACAGCCATAATTGTCAAGCGTGTGGGGGGAAACCAAAAATACTTGCGAAATCAAAACTAATGGTGGGTGCGAGCCCAATTTTTCACAGCGCTCGTTGATGACGCAATGGATTGCGTGCCCCGAAGTCGTCATCAATTTAATAAAAAGCACCCACAACTCGCGAAACGCAAAGCAACAAAGAGGTAAACAAACAAACAAACAAACGTATCATGAAGAAGACAAAGCAGAAAAATAACAACAACGAAATTCAGCGAAAAAAATTAAAAAAATTGGCGAAATTATGGCGAAGCGGTCAAACAAACCAAAGACCAAGCGAACTTCTGTGTTTCAAAGAAACATATTTACAAGCGCTCTTTCGACCAACACGCTGAATGCGGCAAGGCCTAACACCTCGAGCGTAAAGTCGGTGCGCCGGGTGGCAGTGGGCGCATTTCAGTTTGTGCACTCAACCGAACTCAACCACCAAAGTTGGCGCAAACGATTTTAACTTTTTCGCCACAAAGTCGAAAGCCAACACGTAATCAGTGAATCAGTTTAATCGGCAAAGGCATTTACTTATTTTTATTTCATTTCGTTTATTTTCAATTTTCGTTACTCCATTTTACTGATTACGACGCCACCGCTGTGAGTGCGGGTAATTCGCGAATGGTACGTCACTTCACAGTGTGAGTCCCACTGAGATTTTACAAAGAACTCGACAAACACTTAATAAAAATGTAGTCCTTTACACTGAATATGTGTATACCTAACAGGCCGAGCTCATTCAGATTGGTGGAGAATTATTGGAGATACAGAAGAAATAATACGAGTAGTCTTCGTTTGCGAGTCCTATCCTCGGAAGATTTGTTGTTCTGTGTTGTCTTTCAATGACGTACGTATATCACAGTTTGGTCTTATACATACGAAAAAAGCTATTAAAGGACCGAGCCAGTCTACATAATCTCCTATAATTAAAATTAGTAAGCTTTTCTAGAAATGTTATTCTTTAAGAAAGCCCAGGTTAATTAAAACAAATAATATAGTACAAAGGTATGGTCTCGGTCCCTCGAATTACATAGATGGAATGCTATAGGTGGGTTCAAGACGGTACAAATAAACAATCTCATTTTTACCTCTTGGATTTCTTATTCAAAAGAACAAAATTTACGCAAAATGGAAACATTTTAATAACCACATACTCGTTCTGAAATAAATCATTAAGAATTCACAGAAGACCAATCCGTTTCGTAAAGGGGAGTAATCTATTTTACCACCAACGAACTGAGCACTTTTCTTTTCGATGACGAAGTTACAAATATTTTAACACAAACTCTAGCGGAGGTATACCGTATGAGAAGTACTAAGTACCAGGTATTGAAATCCATACTTGTAGTATGACTTAAGACCATATAAAAACAAGTAAGGAAGGGCTAAGTTCGGGTGTAACCGAACATTTTAGACTCTCGCAATTTATTTATTTAACTTTATTTTTTATATTATATAATACACAATTTGACCCACATACTCGTCATATATATTGTATAAAGTCCATTGAAAGTTGGAAACCCTAATATAAAGTTAGAAGCACCGAGGTCCTCATGTTCGATATATGGGGCCTTGAAAACCTATTGTCCGATTTCGGTGATTTTTAGAATGGGACTGCCACACTATTAACATAGTATTTGTGCAAAGTTCTGCACCGATATCTTCACTAGTACTTACTTTATATATTGTAAAGTAAACGATTCAGATTGTTTTCAAAGTTCTGGTATATAGGAAGTAGGCGTGGTTGTGAAGCGATTTGGCCTATTTTCACAACATATCATTGGGATGTAAGAAAACTATTACAAACCAAGTTTCATTGAAATCGGTCGAGTAGTTCCTGAGATATGGTTTTTGACCCATAAGTGGGCGACGCCACGCCCATTTTCCATTTTGTAAAAAAATCTGAGTGCAGCTTTCATCTGCCATTTCTTATGTGAAATTTAGTGTTTCTGACGTTTTTAGTTAATGAGTTAACCCACTTTTAGTATTTTTCAACCTAACTTTTGTATGGAAGGTGGGCGTGGTTATTATCCGATTTCTTTCATTTTTGGACTGCATTAGGAAGTGGCTAAAAAACACGACTGCAGAAAGTTTGGTTTATATAGCTCTATTGGTTTGCGAGATATGTACAAAAAACTTAGTAGGGGGCGGGGCCCTTCATAGTGCGATCCTTCATACCAAATTTTATTTCCATAGCTTTATTTATGGCTTAGTTATGGCACTTTATGTGTTTTCAGTTTTCGCCATTTTGTGGGCGTGGCAGTGGTCCGATTTTGTTCATTTTCGAAACCAACCTTCCTATGGTGTCAAGAAATAAGTGTGCCAAGTTTCATCAAGATATCTTAATTTTTACTCAAGTTACAGCTTGCACAGACGGACGGACGGACAGACAGACATTCAGATTTGAACTCCACTCTTCACCCTGATCACTTTGGTATAAATAACCCTATATCTAACTCGTTTAGTTTTGGGTGTTACAAACAACCGTTATGTGAACAAAACTATAATACTCTCTTTAGCAACATTTGTTGCGAGAGTATAATTAAGAAGAGGTTTTGGTAACTGATTCCTAAGTATTCTAATTTTTGATGGACCAACCGGCTAAATGGAGATGAATTGAAATAATAGTATTTTGGTTGCCGGTGAATTACTAAATCAGCTTTAGAACTAGATATCGAAAAGATCATGGGATATTTTCAACAACTCTTCAGTACTATATATTGTACTAACTATTGTGGATTCTGCTTACTAATTTCAAATACAGTGATGAAGGCCCAAGGAAATTTGTCCATATGGCATCAAACGTTAAAAGTCTTTCCAATGTTCTCGAGACTTCTACTTAAGAAGAAAACTTCTCTCCGAAGATTATACGGCTGTGCAAAATTAAATTGACCAACGCCAGCACCTGAGTCAGACTTTGAAGGACCTTTTCCTTTTTAAAGGATGTTTCAGCCAAGGCGACTTGCAGTTGACAATATTTAACGGTTCCAAATGGTTGTGGCAGAGGAAAAAGGAAATATTCTCTGAATTACAATACGTATCTTCTATATTTTAGAGAAGCATTGATCACTCCTAGATAGAAGACCATTCCGATTCGAATAAAAATCAATTATTAAGTTGAAGAATCACATTATTGTGACTTAAGAAGTGGCAGTATTATAAGTATCGAACCTGATCCACAAGGCAAAGTACCGAATAAAGCCATGAGAGAGTTTTGGAAAACCCTAAATTTGAAGAAAGCAAACTATAATTTCTTTTTTTAAGTTCCGATAAAATCTTAACATATATTTTAGTTCTGATGTTGACAATAAGATAAGACGCAGTCATAAGCATATTACAAGCAAAGAACATTTCCATTCCCTTAACTGCAAATATAGACGACAAAGTGCAGACTACTAACTTATGTAGTGCAGCGATATTTAGTGAAGATATTCTCATGACCTTTCGACCTTTAAAATTCGAAAATAAATCATACACGAACACGCTTACGCCTCTCAATAATTTAACGAAGTCAAAATCGAATTACCTAAGGAATTTCAAGTGGACCCCAAACGGCTGCACAGTGAGGGGGCACGCGGTAAGAGTCTAATGTAAACGGTAAAAAAACGAAGCTTATCCAACACGATAGTACCACTCATGTACGACCATGTTATTTCGTTGTCGACTGCAATTCAAGGGCGGCAGCAAAACCGGAAAAGAAGGGAAATGCACTTGAACCACTTTGACCAAATGATAAATTAAAAACTGACGACGTTTGCCATTGGGGCGAAAGGTTAATTTCGTGGCAAATGCAGTTTGACCGCAACACATACACACGCTCGAATAGGTGGCTTTCTCATATAGGTGCCTACTTGAGAGTGTATTGCTCTTGCGTGAAAATAAAACTTTCTTTTTTTCTAAAGGAACTCAAATGTCTATATGTACATATGTATGACGGTGTGGCTGACAATATGCTGCTGGCGCATGTTTAAATAACGGTCAGTTGGTCAGCGTGCAACATGCATGGATTAGTTGGCCAATTGCGGACGTATACGGATATGAAATGCCGTCAAATTGTAGGGTGCGCACATGCCGCCTAAGTATGCACTTGCTGCTGAAGGTGTGTTTGTGGGAAACGATTAGACGCTCACAAATGTGGTGATGCTTTATCTAAGTTAAATTGCCGAAATCAATCAAGAAGAAAGAGTTTCACTTTATGATTTTTCTGTTAGAGACATTGGACTTTTGAGCGAAACTTTAAAACGATGGTCTATCTTCATAGATCTTTCTTCGAGGCTTCTGTTTCATTTAAGTTTCAACTGTAATATCGATGTTATTTCCTCTTAATCTATATATCTATTCTGTCCACGACAGGTAATAAACGAGAATTCAGTTTCGGGAAAGTAGTAAATGGTTTTTAGGGACGCCATATTTTCCCGCTCTTTTGAGATTTCCCTTAAGTAAGGTTTGCCATTTCATTATGGAAAGATATACGATCCAATAACGAGTCAAAATTATTAAAATTTATTACCGAAGTTCGGAATCAGTGGCCTCAACTTTAAGAACGCTACGTCCAATCTGTGGACGTCGTAATCGTCCTGTCAACAATTGAGCGTCTAGTGGCAAAAATTTGAATCCACAGGCACATTGCAAAACACAATTGAGGAAGACACAAATCAGTTTCTCACACGCCGTTCTCAAGCGTTGGGCATCTCTGTGACGTCGTTGTGCCAAATTTTGCGAAAAGATCTTGGCCTACATCCTTACAAATATCAAATTGTCGCAAGGACTAAATTCACTTCATCAGCAGAAGCAGTTCGTTAATTGGGCTGAGCAACAACTTGAAAATGATCCGGATTTTCATCGAGATTCATTTCTGGCTGAATGGCTTTCTTAATACCGTCAAATTGTAGGGTGCGCATGAAATTACGAAAAATTAGTGGGGTTTATGGACCAGCGGCGTCATTGGGCAGTACTTCTTCCGTGATGATCAAGACCGACACGTTACTGTGAATGGGAATCGCTACCGCTCAATGATAACCGAATATTTTTCGCCTGAATTGGATGGTATGGACTTGGGCAATATGTGGTTCTAACAGGACGGCGTCACAAGCCACACAGCGAATGTTACAATCGATTTATTGAAAACCATGTTTGGTGAACGTGGTATCTCACGAAATGGCCCAGTCAATTGGCCGCCTCGGTCGTGCGATTTGACGCTGTTAGAATATTTCCTATGAGGCTACGTCAAGTCTATGGTTTATGCCAACATAGACTTCGTAGGAATATCGAACGTGAAATTGCAGCAGTATCGGCCGATTTATGCTTGAAACTCGTCGAAAATTGGGTTCAGCGTCTGGACTTCTGCAAGCGTGCCCGTGGTGGCCATTCAAAAGTAATCGAATTCCATACATAATGGCATCGAATATACTTTCACAGGAATGAAGAATTCCATTGATATCTCAAACCGTTTTTGTTTTATTGCAGCGCCCTTATGGAAAACTCTTTTAGAAGTATCAAATGACCAACTGTATGTAAAAAGACACATTTATGAACATAGAATCTACATTCTTCTAATAACTTCAATATGCATATCACAAGTCAAGATCATTGAGCGTTTCATTTTTTGATGTAAGGAATATTCAAAAATGATGCTCTCCTGGTTACACATAACATCAGAAAGTCAATGTTTTCGAAAATATTATCTTTGAATAAAATCTGATTAAAGGTCTGAGCAAAATGAATCCCTAGAAGACGAAGAACGTTCTGTTCGTCCTAAAAGATCTTGAAGATGAGGAACTGTAAGCATTACTCAATGAAGATTGTTGCCAAACACCAGAAGAGCTCACAGAATTTTTGGAAGTCGCTCAACCAGCCATTTCAAAACTTTTAAAAGCAGTCAGGTGCATTCCAACCCAAGGGAATTTGGTGCCAAATTGAAAGAAGATCAGAAGAGAATCTGCTGTATTTTAAGTTTCTTAAAACGGATGAAACCAATAATGTGGAACGCTAGTTAAACGCATGAATACCTGTATCTTTTAAAGCACATCAAAAAAAAAAATATTATAGCAGCAACAACGAACTTCAATTTGTTCTGGTAATTGATCAAGGTAACGAATCAAGATTATTTTTAATGGATTTTGAAGTTATTTTAACTTGTGAAATTAATTAAGACTAACGTGAATTGTGTTTTTAGTGAAGTAAGTGTTTTATATCAACTATTTTTTTACCATTTTTGTTGCGTCTTCTATTTGTTTACATAAAGTTTTAATTGTGTTCCCCGCGATCCCCCTTTATTTATATTTTATATAGTATTTAGCAAAGTCTTAAGGTAATAAAAGTGCTAAAGTTGGGTGCGGAAAGTTGCAGATGTAGAAGTAATCGTCAAAATAATAATAGCCTTTGAATTAACTATTTTTATGTTCAAACTCATTATAATTGGACTAAAAAAGCTTGGAAAGAAGGATAAACCATCTTTATTTCAATCTATGTACGGTTTACTAAAGGATGCATTATAAGTTTTTGTTCTAATTATAATGGCTGTAGAATGGCAGTGAAAAAATGAACTGTATTAAATTGTTTGATAATTTCCCTTTTTCCTACATGATTTTTTTATATGATATTATTCTTATAGGTTGAATGTGGAGGTAACGACAAATCATGTTCAGCTTGTGTATCGCTTTCTTAAATTTTTTTTACAAAACTTTACTGAAAGTTTTGACGCTCCAACTATGATCATGAGAAGTATTTTTGCGCATCATTGCCATATAATGGCCTAGTAGTCCGATGGGGCCAATTTTTTAAATATATATTTAAAATATTTTTCTAGATTTTTGTTGAAAATTTCATAGCGATATCTCAACGGGAAGTATATATGGCTTATACGCCACGCAGCGCCTTCATACAAGCCGAACCACTGTGCATTATGACAACGCTTGGTCTCAGGTTGCAAGAGCTATTTGGAAAACAGCGTCTCAAAGACGGTCTCTCACTGAAATACGGTTCACATCGAACTGGATAGTTCTGGTGCATTCCCTTTGCGATAGAATCCACAAATTGCCAGATAGATGGGAACCTGTTATATATTTAGATGGTCAACAGTCTTCTAAGCAGGTAGCTGTACAATCGGTGATCTTTGTCTTTTGAAGTTGAAATCCGGTCACTGTTCTCATTTTTTGTTGTAAATAATCAGTTAATAAAGTCCATCCACATTTCAAAGTGAGCTTAAGACTCAAAGAACACACTGTTACACAACAAATTTTCGTAGAAATATAGCCGAATCTCACCAGCGTTAAATAATTAATATTATATTTATCATATTACACACGTATATAAGTATGTGTAAAGCATTTGTGCTGCTTATGAACATAAAATTGTACGCTTTGCTAAAATATGCAAATAATATGCCGATTTTTGCGGCCGTCGCAGTCATTAATCACAAAAAATGTTCAGGAACTCGACCCAGTTTGACAAATATTAACTTTAATTATACGACTATGAGAGGTTAAACGAGTATGCGGTATGATTTTGCGACTTAAATAAAATCAAGGAATAGTTATAATATTTTTTTTGGAAAAAATAAAATATTTATAATACTGCATTTGCGGTAAATCGCATTTTTCGGGCACATTTCGGCAACAATTTCGTGAGATGCGAAAATAATTATTTTATTTTGCTGTTATTAATATTTATAACGTTATAGGTGTGTGTGTGTGTGTGTGTACAATGAACGTCGCAATCGTTCTTCATTTACGCATATTCTACACAAATACATACATACACACATGCATATGCACGGTAATTAATATATATTTAAGCAATATTTTTAGCACATTTTCACCGCAAAAAAATGGTAATTAAATGTTGAGTGAAACTGTTTAATTACAGACAATTCAACCGTTAAGTCCAGTGGAGGGAGAGTTTGGTTTGGCAATGGTTGCTTATACGCCACGTTGGGCCACAAGCCCAAAATTTTGGCACTGCAGTATGAGCAGACACGCTTTTCCATCTTAATTTAACTGCAGCTATGAACTAAAGACACACACACACACACAGCTGCACATAGTATAAACACATACTTGTAGATATTTACCAACTAATTCGGTTGACTCAATTTATATTTATTGTTAAATGGTGTGCGTACGAACAATTTGTTTTATGCAAATGCGTTCAGCACTGTGTCGAAGCGGTCAGCGGTCACCTGACCATCGTGAATTCCGGCACCGAAACTTTCTTTCTACTATTTCGTTTCGTTTTCGTTTGCGACAAGCCAATTGCGTAGCATTACCATCAATAACGGTATTGCCGCTACAATTGCCACCATCATTACCACTGCCATTAGCATGCTCAACCCCGCACTAACCTCACTCCGGGTAGTGGTGCCTGCCCAAAATAGTAGGGATTAGTGTAAAACTTTTGCAAACAAAACAAACACACTCAGCCGTCTATCTATCGTCGCATACACATTGAAATTAAATATATTTGCCAACTAAATGAAATGTCTGTGATGGATGTGCACCGTCTACATGGCCCGGTGGCATTGTCCGAATGTGGCGGACAACGATTTTTTATTGTTTTCTTGCAGCTAAAAATAGTTTAAACGCTTTACAAGCGGCCATTTATAGCAGATTCTTGGTAAATTCCTACTGTGTTAGGCGCCTACGTTGGTTGCTACTATATTTAAACCTAAGTGGTGGTGCTTACCAACTCTGGACGATCAAAGTAACGAATTTCAAATAGGAAACCTGCTACTATTGTTCAAAGAATGTGACACTTTTCGGCTTCTTTTGCGACCTATTAAGGTAATTGAAACGAGTGGGTGACTATTAAACGGTTACAAAATATAGTCTAACGGATATATTAGAGTCTACCTACTGGAATAAATGTTTGAAGTCCTTTGACCATATCTATTTCGAAATTCGTCTACAAAATTTTAATTCAAACAAATTGAAATCCGGATGTCTGTAAGGGTGCCAGGGAGCATGTGTACCAAGTTTCATCAATATACCTAAATTTTTAATCAAGTTATCGTTTTCACAGACAGACAGACGTTCAGATTTCAACTCGTCTCACTGCCTGGATCATTTTGATTAATGTATGTAACTCTAATCCAAATCGTTTTGTTTTAAATCTTAAATTTTACAAACAACCGTGAGGTGAAAAAACAATTATACTCTAAGGAACATGATGTGAGAATATTTCCAACAACTTCCCACCAATCTAATCTGTTGAATAGAATACAGAGGGCTGGGGGTTACTGGGGCGCTTAAGTCATGTCCGACTGAAAGTTATGGACATAACGATACCTTGAACCAATTCATAAACAATCGAAGTAAATCGGACTATATCCCCCCAAAGTTGGACTTCAATATTGCGGAATACAAGCGGAAGTACTAGGCATACAGAGAGAAGGCCTGCGGAGCTCTATTGAACAATTATGGGAGGATAGGGAAAGCAAATATATACACAGCTAGTCAGGCGCAATTGCAAGAAGATTTTGAGCTCACTATTATAAAAAATCCACCTGTCAATATTCTGTGTTCCCGGTCATAGGAATATTATCGGTAAAAAAGGAGATGAGTTGGCAAAAACAGGAGGCTATCTAGATGAATCCGAGACGGAAAAAATACCATGCCCTTTAGGAACTATCAAGAGCATATATGACCTGGTCAGTCCTTTGATTATCAGTGTATGTTATACTTTTTTATTCTAGTGTGTGTAATTGGCGTTGAACCGTTTAGCCGGTTATAGCCGAATCGATGAGAGCGCGCCACTCCTCTCTTTCCTTCGCTGTTCGGCGCCAGTTGGTCGCTCTCCACCTGGTCCCTCCAACGGAGTGGAGGCCTGGACTGTTTTCGTCCATTCAGACAACATGACCTAGCCAGCGTAGCCGCTGTCTTTTTATTCGCTGAACTATGTCAGTGTCGTCGTATAACTCGTACAGCTTCAAACCAAGTATCTTTAGCAATATTAAAGAAAACCATTGGACGTCAGCAGATGTAGTAACTCGGCGATCACCGAATATCTCGAAGAACGCGTAGTTCCTATTGGAATTTCGCGGTTTCAAACTACACTCACCAAATTAACATAAAGGCAGGTCAAAGTTCGGTTTTAAAGTTGCTGTAAGTTAACACAACTTTTTCGAGTCCTGCCGTAATCAGTTACTTTCAGTGCGATATACTCCATGTTCAATGTTATTGCACAATATATGTTACTTTCATGTAACTGAATTGATAATGTATCATTATTAGAAATGCATTGTTATAAACAAAAACAACATTTTAATAAAATACTAGCTGACCCGGCGAACTTTGTACCGCCTAACAGTCAATGAATGTGGTGTTACAGATAAGCAGAACTTTATGATTTTTTGAAAGCAATACAATGAATACATATAATATTTATAGCGACCCGGTACGTGCTTCGCTACGTATAAAGTGAAATCCATATTAATATTATAAATGCGAAAGTAACTCTGTCTGTCTGTTACTCTTTCACGCCTAAACGGCTGAACGGATTTTGATGAAATTTGGTATGGTGATAGATGATAACCTAGAAATGGTCATAGGTTATAAATAATCACGCCATGGTTCTTAGGGGGTAGGCAGTAGGTAGATAACTAAATTAAGTTAGTAATTTTTAGTCGTTTTTGTTGGGACTTTTGCTCTTTCACGTCTAAACGGATGAACGGATTTTGATGAAATTTAGTAAGGTAATAGATGGTTACCTAAAAACGGATATAAGATCAAAATGATCGTAATTCGTCATCGTCATCGTAATTAGGGGGTAGGAAGTAGGTAGAAAACTGAATTGAATTAGTGATTATTTATGGTTTTTGCTGGGAGTTTTGCTCTATCATGTTCCGGACGAAGTCGCGGGTAAAAGCTAGTATAAAATATAACTAATTTATAAAAAAATAATATTTAATTATTTGCTAGCTATCCAAAACATTTGGATAAACAATATTTTTTGTTTTTCCATTTTGATCAAGAATAAACAAACGGCTGGGGGTACCGACTCTGGAACAGGCAACATAAAGTTGTCCATGTGAAAAACATGATTCCTCCAAATTCACACCACAAACGTTAAGTGTTTGCCCTTGAGCTTTGTTGATAGACATCGCAAATGATAAACGCACAGGATATTGTAATCGTTTCAATTCAAATGGCATATCAGTTGGAATCATAGGGATACGCGGTATTAAACAAACTTCTCCTTTTGATTTACCAGTTAAGATCGTAGCTCCAATCAAATTTGGCAATAAATTTTTCACTGCCAATCTGGTGCCATTACACAGTTTTGGTGGATTAATATTTCGCAATAATTCCACTTTCAGATTCAAGCAATGCGGTGGCATACCAGCCGGTTCTAATGAATTTAAAAATTCAGCTGGATAATTCATTGCCTTATTGCCATGTTTTGGCCTAGTTGGAAATTCGCTTTGCGCTATATTTATTTTTTTTCACAAATTCACACAAACTTCAATAATTATTAAAAAAAAAATATAATAACTAATAATTTTGCACCGCGGTAATTTCGGACACTACTGAACGTATGGGGCCAAAGAAAACGCTCCGGCGATGTTTACACTCCAATGTGATATATTCTCCTAATTTGAATTTTCTTAATGCTAAGGGTCAAAGTTCTATATACCTACAAAAAACAAAATATTCATGTATTTCTTTATGCAAAATAAATGCACCGTAATATAGTTCGATGTCTTTTCAAAGCCTACTTTGTTTGTCGATCTGCCTGCTACATACATACCTACATGTTGATATAAATATAATGCAGTAAGTTTGTAGGTGGGAATAATAAGTATGGTAGTTAAAACGAAAGTTCATAAATTTTGAGAGCGAAAGAGCGTAGCTAAGTAGCTAACAAATCTAATATGAGCGCTTTTCAGCTTTCCAAGTAGGTACGAGTTAAATAAACAAAAATGTAACATATGTGTGGTGAATTTTTTGAAACATTTTGGCCGATATCTCGAGACCCTAGTCACGGAGCAGCATCAAAAATACTCTATACTATAGAAAACATCAACAGCTTCCATTTGCTACCCATATTGTACAAACACATCCTAGGGTTACCCGGGTCCACGTTTTGGCCTATTTCTCGAGACCCTGGTATCCGATTGATTGCCTGCTACATATGTACCTACATGTGTGGTGAAATTTTTGAAACATTTTGGCCGATATCTCGAGACCCTAGTCACGGAGCGGCATCAAAAATACTCTACACTATAGAAATCATCAACAGCTTCCATTTGCTACCCATATTGTACAAACACATCCTAGGGTTACCCGGGTCCACGTTTTGGCCTATTTCTCGAGACCCTGGTATCCGATTCTTAAAATTTCAAAACACAAACCATCTACTGAATAGTCCAAACAAAGCCTAAAAATTTGGTTTGGATAGGTGAGCCCGTTCTTGAGTTATAAGATTACCAAGGAAATGTAACTTCTTTTTATATATATAGATAATTATATTTGAACATGCCATATTATTGTTAGTGCAACGAACCGTACTTTTGTAGCTGGAGTTTATGCATTTATTTATGGATTTTTATCACAGGAAATCCCCTCTGAGAGGCTGATATGGGTAAGCGTGCAGTTCAGAGGCACAATTAACAATTCACTAACCTCATACAACATGCAAACCGGTTCCCATATCATATATATGTTATTATTACATATAAGTAAACAAACATAATTTTAAAATAACATTGTTTTTGCTTAATTTAATTATTTAATTAATTAGATAACGTGATGTCAAATCGCACAGTTTATTAAGACTAGTAAAGCTAAATTTCTGAATCTCTAGTTGAAATGCAGATGGAATGGGTTTTTTGATAATATGTATATGACATGGGACAGCCATTTCTCCAAATGGACATTTTCTCAAGTTAAACATTTTAGACTCAAGTGGTCCTTCAGAATCCAGAGTGAACGTTGGTAGGGACGGAATTTTACTTACAAAGTTCATGAGATTCATATGTGTTTGTATTAAAGCCATTAGAGGTGGGACCAAATCTACGTGATCTTAACTTTATAACTTCATCTAAGCCCCACTTGTCAACATAGTTCACAAAGCCATGTCTAAAGCCACCTATGCGAAAAATTTTAGTGTATGGGCAGACACTTGAGCATTAGTGGGTAATGCTTATATAATCCAATGTACATATGTTTTGAAAACATGCAACAATGGAAAACTTCAAAAACTACAATAGTTTCGAAATTACTATGATTAATGCCATATTACCGACATTCAAAGGAAATCGCATCTAATTAGAGCAACTCTATGTAATTCGAACGAATTCTTCTAACTAGAAACTACAGTTAGTTTTGCTTAAGTATTGCCAATACAACTGTCGGTGTGTTTGTGTGTGCAAATGACGACTAAGAAAGCTTCTCAAAAAAAGTTAAATACTCGTACACGAGTGACCAAAAATTGCCAACAAACATGTGCTGCTGCATGTACTCGTACAAGTTGGTATGTCCCATATTTATTTACAAATATATATATATCTGTATGTATGTGTGTGTGTTTGTGTTCAACATCCTGCCGAAGCACGAGTGTAATAACCGTTAGCTGCAGTAGTGGAACTATGAGTATTTTTGGCAAAATAAATATGAGAATACACACACACACATACACGCAAGTACCGCAAATATTCAAATGTATGGAGAAGGCGTGCACATTCGCTTCTTCTCTTATTAATATTATTTTTTTTTTTATTTCTTCGGCATGTTTTGCCGTGTTTTGGTATTGTAAAACATTAGCATTAGGCGATATTCGTGAATCGCTCGCTCGCTGTTTGGCAATTGTTACTTTTACTTTCAACAAAATTGTACCGAGATTTGCATGCAAAGCAAACATGAACGCAAATATACATATTTACATACAACAATTTGTATATGTATGTATAGTATACACTCACTCACGCACGGCTACATAAGCCAAATTAGTTAGTCGGCACTACAACTCTAGCATAAACTGTAGCTTTCTTAGCCACAACGCTCAGCTGCTAGCCACGCTGAGCACGCTCATTTCTGGGCCCATCATCGTTGTGGAGGCCACTTTCACCTTTCGCCTTCGCCTTATGCCTTTCGTCATTGCCGTCAACGTCGTCATCATCGTCATTATCATCATCATTACCATGGGCCACCGCTCATTCGATTTCGGCTTTTTCGTAGACGCGCATGCAAATCGTTAGTAGTACCGAGTGCGAGGACGAGGTCGCATGGCATAAAGTTACGAATACATGGTAATCATGCGCCTAGGCGACACCAATACGCGTACAATTATTTTAACGGTACTGCTAATGGCAACAAATGAGCGCAGAAGAAAGAAGCTAGACGAAAGGGTAGCTTGTTAAGTTCGTAAGTTTTTGAATTTGCGATTTTAATATAAAGTTTAGCTGCCACCCTGCGCCTTGGACAAGCGTGACTGTTTACAGTTATTGAAATCATAACTAACTACAGGTTTGACCGAGATTTTCTTGAATTTAGTGTTTGAACCTTGGTATTATTGCATAATTTGAAGATCTTTTAAGTTCCAAGACGCCTTCTAATGGTCAATGGACTGACTAAGAGAATTTGTTTCAAGCTCGAAACCTTCTCATAGTTTTGAGAATGCCTAGAATGGGAAGTCTTAATAAAAATAATATTTTGACCTTTAGAATCATGTCGGCAAGAGTGTCTAGTTGTATAATGTTAATCAAACTGCGTAGGTCCAGCGATGAAGACCTCATCCATGTAAAATTTAACAATTGTTGTCGAAATTTTCTATGGTATGTTAAAAATAACAAGTAAGGAAGGGCTAAGTTCGGGTGTAATCGAACATTTTATACTCTCGCAATTTATTTATTTAACTTTATTTATATTATATAATCCACAATTTGACCCACATATTCGTCATATATATTGTATAAAGTCCATTGAAAGTTGGAAACCCAAATATTATGTTAGAAGCACCGAGGTCCTCATGTTCGATATATGGGGCCTTGAAAACCTATGGTCCGATTTCGACGATTTTTAGAATGGGGCTGCCACACTATAAACGTAGTATTTGTGCAAAGTTAGGCATTACTTTATATATTGTAAAGTAAACGATTTAGATCGTCTTCAAAGTTCTGGTATATAGGAAGTAGGCGTGGTTGTGGAGCGATTTAGCCTATTTTCACAACACATCATTGGGATGTAAGGAAACTATTACAAACCAAGTTTTATTGAAATCGGTCGAGTAGTTCCTTAGATATGGTTTTTGACCCATAAGTGGCCGACGCCACACCCATTTTCCATTTTGTAAAAAAACTGAGTGCAGCTTCCATCTGCCATTTCTTATGTGAAATTTAGTGTTTCTGACGTTTTTCGTTAGTGAGTTAACCCACTTTTAGTAATTTTCAACCTAATCTTTGTATGGGAGGTGGGCGTGGTTGTTATATGATATCAACTATTTTCATGGTGTGTGGTGGGGTACGTAAGAGAATCGACTGCAGAAAGTTTGGTTTATATAGCTTCATTGGTTTGCGAGATATATACAAATAACCGATTTGGGGGCGGGGCCACGCCTACTTCCCAAAAAAAAAAATTACATCCAAATATGCCCCTTCATAGTGCGATCCTTCATACCAAGTTTTATTTCCATAGCTTTATTTATGGCTTAGTTATGGCACTTTATGTGTTTTCGGGTTTCGACATTTTGTGGGCGTGGCAGTGCTCCGATTTTGCTCAATTTCGAAAGCAACCTTCCTATGGTGCCAAGAAATAAGTGTGCCAAGATCATCAAGATATCTTAACTTTTACTCAAGTTACAGCTTGCACAGACGGACGGACGGACAGACAGACATTCTGATTTGAACACCACTCTTCACCCTGATCACTTTGGTATATATAACCCTATATCTAACTCGTTTAATTTTGGGTGTTACAAACAACTGTTATGTGAACACTCTCTCTCTCTTTAGCATTCTCTTTGAACGCGCTTCCGTTTCCGATATCTCAGAAACCTAAATACATATTTAAATGTGGACTTTTCCGGTTGAGCTCCGAACAAGATGGGTCCTTCCATCACATCAATTATATTGAATGAGATGAACCCCTATCTTAGGATCGTAATTCGAAAGGCTTGAATATACTGAAAGGCTATGAGATTCTTTATAGCTTGGAAGGTACGAAAAGAGAAAAGCGCACTATACTGTTCAACTGGAAGTTAAAAATTGTGTACTCTCCCTGGAGACGGTCCCACTTTTCGATCAGCATCAAAATATTCTAATAATAAGGGTAATGTTGGTTCTACCTGTGAATTCCAGATGTTGAAAAAGACTCTCATAAAACCTATCTACCATTCGGACTTAGCCTTAGTACTGCCTTAAGATTAGCAGTACTCTGCAGACGGTCCGATTATCGAGCAGGAACTAAGGTATATAAAGGAGTAGTAGTAGTAATATTATTGCATAGTATATTATACACAAATTTCATGCCCAAAACCACACTGACTAGCCAATCAGCCCTCGTACCTACACACTCTGCCATGTGATACAGGTAATAACAACAAAAAATCAAAACAAAGATTGGTAGGCAAACGAAAGTAAGTGAAAAAGTAAAAAAAAAATGGTAAATCTTTCACTTTCTTGCGCTCAAATAATTTCTTATGAACACGATTTATAGCCGATTTACTCGCGCCGCTGCCACCATACCTGAGAAGGGGCCAATGCGGCGCACATATGACCCCCTTTTGTCCAACTGCCTACATTACTCATATTATTATTTGCCTACCAGTTGTATGTGAGTATATTTGATGCAAATATGAGTATGTATATATGTGTGTGTGTATGCGTTTCTTTGTAAGGCACTACAATCCTCGCCTCGGTGCGTTGGTTGGCGTGTCAAGTACTACATACACGGTGAGCTGGCAGAGAGTGGCAGCAGTGAGGCAGTGAGGCGATAGGCTGCAAAAGCAAACCGAACTTAAACTTGGAGTTGACTGCAAAAATATTCACTTGCAATCAGAACGTTCAGCCGACAAGAAGCAATTAAAATCCGGTTCCCAGCTGAGTTAAGTCAAAGCAAAAATTAAAAAAAAATATTTATTTGAAATTCAACAGATAAAATTATAGTAGAACGTTTAAAAATAAAGTTTAAAGATAATAAAAATATTTTCAATAATAAACAACAGTGACTTAAGTGCAGCTTGCAAATATTGCATAAGTCGAGCTCAGCAGCGTTGGACCTGAGCGCCGATTGAACTTGAAAAGTTGAAAAAAGTTTTTGTTTCGAGGAAAAAATTATTTTAAAACACTTTCTAAATAATAAAAAGACCTTCAAACAGTTTTAATATACTAATAAAAAAAATAAAAAAGTTATAATTAAAATAAATACATATATAACTGCGTTTCGCACACCAACGCACAGGCGAAACTCCACTCGCACTCACGCTCCAAACTCGATAAGCTCGATACACCGCTGACGCCAATTTTTCGCGCCAGCCAACGGTACCACAACAACACAACGGAAGTGGTAGCTCATTAAGTGCGGCGTAACTAAAGTAACAGTAACAGTAGATTTGTGTTATTTGCATAAAACTAAACGAATTTTTCTCTGCGCCTTCTTGTGTGCGATTACCTAATAGAAGCCGAAAAAGGCAGCAACACCCTTTGCATTGAACTAATTAACCCAGAAAAACTAGTGAGAGTTAATAGTTGAAATTTGTTAAATTTGAAAAGAAGAAAATCTATCAGAAATGCAGCCTCTAAAGCGTTTCACACAATGTGGCAGTCTAACCATGCTCTTTGGCGTCTTCATTATACTCTTCGGTGTCAGTTCGACCGCTTTGACAACATTTGGCAAGACCAACAATGATAAGCCAACACCAACCCCAATAAGTAAGTTTTGAATATAATCTAATTTATTTTTGTTAAAGAAGAGCTTCTTAATTGAAAACTACATAACTCAAAGACCAAAATCTGAAGCATATGCTTTATGGGAACTGCAAAAGAGTGGTATATATTATGGAGGTCTGATATAACTCGTTGTTACAAGTGTTTTATCAATATATCATAGCTCAACAGAAACTCTCAGCTGGATATCTCTAAAACCTAGCCTCTGGTTATAATTATTTAAAAACTATATTTAAGAATTTATACTATGGTTAAGGCGAAGACATGATTCTATTTTCTTTATTTTTTGTTTATTAGTTATCCGGGAAAACTAACTGGATGGCAGAATATGTATTTTGCTAACTTCCTAACTATTAGCATTTGCAGTGCCAGTATACCAGTATCATATATTCTAACTATCGTTTCAATATCTTTCTTAATGCTTAAGACATTTTAGGCAGAGAAAAATAATACAAAATTGCTAAATATATTTTTGACCAAAATCGATTTCGATTTGATTACTTTACTGTTCGGTGAGTTTGTGCACTTATTTTACTAAATGATTTTAAAACAGTATTAAATTTGTCGTAGATTTCAACATAAAACAGTATGTTTCTTCGCCAATAAATTGGTTTAACCGATTGCTTTCTCTGTATATTTAAATATGATAGTCTGTTTGATTTATGTATACCAGTTGTTTGTTCCATATACTACTTTACAAGATTTAATGAAACGAATACAGCTTACATAAGATTCTGATAGAACATAATATAGTAAATCTGGAAATGATCTTGCCGTCGGATTATTAAAGAAGAACGATTTTAATCCTAGGCTTAAGGCTTGTTGTGTTGGATTATTGTTATGGACAGGTGTGGTCTTACATTTATTATACCAACAAAAAAATATCAAGAAATAAATGAACTTTTGTCGCCTTTAAAATAGTCCCTATTCGATGTTATGTGCTTATGTCAACGCTTCCTTCAATCGTCGAAAAACTTCTCGAACTCGTTTTTTGGGATAACCTTTGGCTCTTTCAGCGATTTCTTGTTTGCTTGTAAAACGACGGCGCTTTAAGGATCTCTTTGTTTTTGGAAATATAAAAAAGTCACACTGTATCATGTCTGGAGGCTGGGACACCTTTACAGTATTGTTTTTGGCCAATTCCAATTCACGAAAGATAAACAAAATGTGAGATTTTAACAAATTAAACTTTAATACTTCAAAGAATAGTAATAGAAAAGAAATTCGCTAAAGATTGTTTTCAGTCGCTATTTGTATTTATTTAAAGACTCGTCTTAAGACAAGTAGCTAATTAAGTAGGAAAAGTGGTTAACTATTAGGAACAATGAACCTCCCTCAAAATGAAATGTCAAAAAGTGCACTCTGATCTTCGCAATTGCCTGATTTTTTTGAATGAGGTTATTTTTTAAAAGTTTTCCCGAAAGGCAGAAGAATGACCAGTTGGTTGTAACCAAATTTCGAGACATTTTAGAACAAAAAATTGTATCTTTCTCTTTCTTGAGGATAAAAATCATCCAATTTAATAAAAAATTTAAAACTCGTATCTACATCGATCTTCTGATTCTAGAAATATTTCAGTTAAGTGACTTTCGTTCCTGTTCCGACCCTGGGCGTAAGTTAAGACAAGAACTTGACAGCATAAATAATTAACAAACACAGCAGCCAAATATAAAAAATGAAATTTTTCGAGATATTGATACTAATATAAATAATTTCTTGCGATCCCAAGGAAATATAATAATTTAATTATTCGACAATTGAATTGGCTTAAATTCTAAAGCCATGATCAGACTCTTGTTGTACTAATATGATTACAGTTTTGGACATAATTATAGTATAGAAAGGCAGTATATTATGTATTCAAGCTCTTTAAAATTCAGTGGACGATCGGAGTACAAGACCTTTTTGACTATACTATGTCTAAATCTGAATTTGTATCTATTTCATTTCTCATGCTAAAATGTCCTTGAGTGCTTTAACAAATTGACAATATTTGATTAAAAAAAATTGTGCCGGGTACGAAGACTAGACTGTCCTGGGAATGGTATAGCTAAAGAATTTTCTATGAGTAACTTAAAGTTGAGTAAGATAGCTGCAGATAATACTTAATATCAATACTAATACTACTTCCAATTTTCACAAATTAACATTCAGTTCTAACTGACAGTGTAGTAACATTCCTTAGGAACTAGAATAAAAGCTCTTTAGCTTATATCCTACAAAAGTTGTAACTTTTAATTAGGGTAATAATATTAATTGGTAGAAAAAATATGAAATTGAAATCAAGATATACAGTTCACTCACGAAATTTATCTAATCTTTATTGTATAATTTGTGCAATTGGAAAGCATTTCCTTTCAAAATAGCGTTACGCCTACATATTAATTTTTTATTATTATTAATAATAACAAACCTGTCTCCAATCCAACAATAATGCTTGAGTAAACGCTAATCTAAGTAACGACTGTCATTTTGACATATCTCAGAACTCGTTAAATGTCAAATTAATTAGTATATCAAGCACATCAAGTGTCAATAATCTAATAGATTTCTTGCGAGATAATCACTTCCAAAACCTTTAGAAAAAATTTGGACTATTATAAACAGATTTTCCTGGTGACCTTAATGATCTGGCAAATGTGCGTACTCACACCTATGTATGTATATATACTATATGGAAGTGTTCAAATGTAGATCCATTAATAATTTCCAAATAATTGCATATTGCCTTCAGTTTGCCTTTTCAATATTATATCACAAAAGATTTTGTTCAATGACGTACATGACATACACACACATATATATCGTTATAGCTTAATAGATTCTATGACATAATGCTCATTAACGGTGTTTTCTGCAATTTTTCTTGTCTGCTTTGCAGACATACATATCTACAAGCCGTTTAGTTAAACAAATTATAGCTGCACATGTGTAAATAGTAGTTTCCTTCGATTCGCAAGCGTTGTAAGTGTGTTGACAGTTATCCATTTGGACAATTGATGTGATTTACTAAAAGCTGTGAGTGAGTCTCTAAGGATATCGTAACTTTGTCAACGTTTATGTAACGGTTATTTGTAATTTTGTACAAAGAAATGTGCGAAAGATGGATGTTTGTAAAAACAATTAACGGAATTGCAAAATGGGGTGCATGTAGTTTTTAAGCGCTCTGTGATGAAGGTTACTCCATTCTAGTTTGTATAAAAAAAAAGATTTAAAAAACTAAAACTTAGATATGTCTTTAAAGAAGAATTTAATGTTGATCTTTAAAATAGTTATATTTATTCTGATTCTAAATGTAGTTCGCTTTATGAATCCATTATTCTTAAGGGGTTAGGGGTAGTCAGAGACACGAAAAAATGAGAATTTACAGCAATTTTTTTTTGATGGGTGTAATCGAAGCTTTTTTATTTTCAAAAATTAACCATATGACGGGCTTAGGAATTTTTTTTCTAGATTTTTGGAAAAAAATCAACAGTTAAAAAATCAAAATTTCTGAAAAACAAAAAAAGCTTCGATCAGGCCCAAAATTATTATATATTCTAAAAGCTGTATAAAATTCATTAAAATCTACTGAGTGTTTTTCGAGTTACAGTTTTCACAAGTTCAAAAAAAAAAAACAAGAAAAAAATTAACTTCGGCTGCATTTCTTTTAGTAACTATGTGTTTAAGCAAATCTAAAGACGTACGAAAAAGTAAGTAAGTAAAAAAAAGAAAATATTTTACTAATTCTTTTTAGCCGGGTGCTGAAACCGGTTTGCTAGAAACATTAAGATTATATAGTTAACCGATTTGAACAATTTCTTGGGAGATTATATTATTACCTTAAGCAGTAATCCATGTCAAATTTCGTGAAGATACCACGTCAAATGCGAAAATTTTCCATACAAGCCCTTGATTCCGATCGTTCGGTTTGTATGGCAGCTATATGCTATAGTGAACCGATCTGAACAATTTTTACGGAGATTAAATTATTTCTATGAACAATAACTCACACCAAATTTCGTTAAGATAGGTATTAAAATGCGGAGGTTTTCCATACAAGCCCTTGATTCCGATCGTTCAGTTTGTATGGCAGCTATATGATATAGTGGTCCGATATCGGCAGTTCCGACAAATGAGCATCTTCTTGAAGAGAAAATAACATCTGCAAAATTTCAAAACGATATCTTAAAACTGAAGGACTAGTTCGCATATATACAGACAGACAGACGGACATGGCTAAATCGACTCAGTTCAACATACTTATCATTTATATATATACTTTCTATTTGTCGAATAATTTGGAAAGTAATTATCGAATCAACTTTAAATTTTCAGAGAATATTTTTAAGATATTAATGCAATTGCAAAAACAATATTGATTCTTTCAAAATCCTGACTACACCTAACCTCTTAACTCACATTAAATTTTTTTAATTTTTTAACCCCTTTCTCACACTGCAGTGCACTGCTCTATGTAACAACCGATTCAGGTGAAAACAGAGTTTTGTTTCTGCCTGTTCCAAGGTTTGATCCTAAGTTTCAGAAAATAATTCTTTTTAATCTCAAGATTCAAGAGCAAAAATACGCAATATGGTATTGGCTCGAAACTTATAAATAGTCGGAACATTTGTTTTTAGGAAACAGCGGTTGGTTGGATAAATTGATATGAGAATTTCATTATTGACATTATTATCCGAAAGTTTGCGCTATTCGTAAAAATACATACATAATTCTAGACCCACTCCTTTATAATATAATTCCTCTTTAAATTAATCCTCTCTATTTCGTGAGATTTTGACATAGAATCACATTTACTATATTTCTCAACGATAGGATCGAACATTTTCACCAAACTTGCAGCCGATCTTTAGTCTTGAGAGATTTAAGATATGTTAATCTGTAGAGTATAGAAAACAATTATTCCAACATATCAGTCCAAAACGAAACCACTCTACACAAATTCTGACATCTATTAAATTTGATTCGATATAAAAATCAGCGCATGCATTGCTTTTATCGTCTATATAAAACGAGTTTGTCAACACACTCAAAAACTCGTCTCAGGAGAAATTTATGACCTAAACAATAAATATGGATATGAATATTAATGAGCAAGAAAAAGTCATACCAGTAAATTTAGTAGCAATAAAAGCAGTTAGTTCCAGTTGAGGCAAGCAATAAAATCATTATTGATCACAAGTATATTGAAGCGGAAAATGAGCAAAGCATGGCTCAAAGCGTTTTTAGGTGCGCAAAGTGGTGATGAGAGACCTTTCCGAACTTTCTTTATTATTTCCACTCCCACTGCAAGCAGCTGAAAGCCTTCGTGACTAATGCTAATTTCTGTTTAGTTTTGCATATTTACAAATTTGTACGCGAAAATTTCGTTGAAAGATTGTTTACAATATTAACGGAGCTGAGCTGAGCTGCTTGCTTGCTTACAATGCATAATTTGTAATCCAGTAAAAATAAAGCAGAAAAAAAACTCAATTGGAATTGGTGAGTACCTATTGAGTGACAGGTGGAATTAGTGTAGCTATAACCTTGAGATTTGCATGCAAAGCAAATAGAAATTGTAGCTGCTGACTTCAGCTATTGATGAAACAAATGTTGCAAGCAACATGTTTACAAACATATGTATTACAATGACAATTCGTAAATTGTAACGAAATAAATTAATAAAATATTTATGTTCTTCATATTTTTTCGCCGCTATCTCTATTAAACACCAAATAAATAGTTAAGGGCAAAGAGTGCAACAACCATGATGACTGTATAACGATAGAAAAAACCAGCTGCGTCAAGGATCCCAACGACTACAAGCACCGCTGCCTGTGCGGTGATGATTCGGCGCCGGTTAATGGACATTGCGCGGATGTACTGAAAGGTGAGTTGATACTTGTTAATACAAAGGCAAATAAAAACTTTTAAATCTTTTGAGACATCCAAAAAGATTAAAAATCGGCAAGAGCAATTAAATATTAATAGTTCTTATAAAAACGTAACCAAATCTGAAAATATGATATAGCAATTATTATTATTTTGGCAGTAAGCCCTGATTCCACTATTTCATAAATCTAATTATCGAAGAAGTATGGCCCATATACCCCATGTGGGTACCTGGTCACCGAGGGATTGTTAGTAACTGTATAGCGGACAAGCTTGCAAGGGAGTTTACCCTAGCTACATTGACATCGGAATGGGAGCGCGTTGGTAGTCCATGGTCCACTTGCGCAAGAGCGCTGGACATGCAGACTACGCATGAGCTCGTCAAACGCTGGTCAACTACCAATACTTGTGCAGTGACGAGGTCGTTTTGGCCCTCTGTGGAGCGTAAGCGGTCCTTTCAACTGCTTTCTCTGTTCAAGGTCCATCTCAGCGCGATCATTGGTGTACTTACTGGACATTGTACAATGGGTAACCATGCGTTGAGACGTTAAAGCTGGATGTTAAAGCTGTATGGAGGAAGGCGAGGTGGAATCATTTAAGCATTTCCTTCTTCATTGTCCAGCTTTTGCCAGACTGAGGTTGAAACACCTCGGAAGGCCCTTTTTCGGAGATCCTAACGAATTGGCTGGAATCAACATTAGCTGTCTTAAGAAATTTGTAACGTATTTCAAGCGTTTTGCTGAATCTTAAAGGTCTTTGATCCACAGGGAATTTTATTGGTATCACAATGGACAGCGCCAGGCTGTCTAAGTGAGATCTTCTGTTTTTTGCAGAGATCTGCCAACAAACCTAACCTAACCTAACCTATGGCCCATAAATGTATGTAAGAGGGATTCGTAGGTTTATTCCCTTATATTTAACGAAGTCGAATTACTCTTATGTTCTCAAAGTTTCTTTGAAGAAGGCATAGTTTTTTATTGCTATTTCGCAAACTTTCTGACGACTTTCAATCGAGGCGAAGGTTTTGTGGATTTTCGTGTGGATTTAATTTTAGAAGTATTTTTTTATAAGACATGTCTTCGAAAGCTCTAGTAGGCCTTCTAACTTGATCGGGTATTATAAAATCACTCAACTGTTTTAACATACTATGTTGTCTCGATAATAAAGCTATGACAATTCCCACACCCCCCTTATTTGTGGTTATATTTTCTAAAAGTTTCCATTCTTAACAAGTTGAATGAGGATTCAGAATAGCTATATCGCTGGTTCTATTTCATTATTTTTTTAATTCAAAAATTATTCTTCGCATTAAGACACTGAACAGCTGGCTTCTTTTCATTTCAATGTTCAATAAAACAATCTGGACAAAGTAGAAGTCTTCTCTTGAAAACTTGAATTTTACATTATATAAAAAAAAATAATTAATTATAGCATTCCTTATAGCATCTGTCATGTAAAGTTGCCCGAAAAAATGTATACATCATTGAACCAAGAGGAAAATAAAGATTATATCCAAAGATAAATCGACATTTATAGTAACACCTTTTTTCGAACTGCGAAGGAGGCTAACTTCGAAAAGTTGGGTTTTTCATTTAGTCTTATCATTAGCTTCGAGAACTCGAGTCTCATAGAACAGATATTGCAATTCAAATTTACATTTTGAGTATTCTGATTTATATAAATCTAAACTTTTCAAATTGTATCGACAATTAGTTCGTGAAATATAGCACTTTGAGGGACGCAAATTTGAATTTGGAAGAAAATGCTTCCAATGCTTCGTAATGAGAACCATTGCAGAGGTATTATAAAGAATTAAATAAGGGAAAATTACAAAACTTGTTGTTCATTCATTTAAGAAGTAAGTAAAAAATACTTTCGTGGAATAGTATACAGTGGAACTTTCATAACTCGAAGATCGCCATAACTCGAACTTTTGAATTGGTTATAGCGTTTAGAAATCAAATTGCATACTAATTTCCTTCCATAAATCGAACTTTTTGACCAGAGCCTATTAACAAATTTTAAATTTTACTATCGAGGCAGTTTCTTTAAAGGAGTCCCTCTGAATCGTATGGAAGGGAACAAAAACTTTGAATTACACTTGTGGATTGTATAAATCATGTAACAAAGGCATGGGATACAGACCTCTAGAGCCAAACAATAGCAAAGTGCAACAAACAAAATTACAAAATACATATTTTAACGTATTTAAATAAAAATGTTTGCGAGTAAATAATTAAAACTGTCCATAAATCTATATATTACAGCTTTTTGAAAAATTGATTTTTTAAATAAAATTACTATAACTCGAAGTCTCTCTAACTTGAAGTTTTTTTGTGGATTATGGTGATTCGAGTTAGAGAAGTTCCACTGTATTTATATTGAATTAAATATATATACAATAAATATAATCGAGTTTGCTTAATACCCTTCTATAATTCTACTTTATATACAATATCTTCAATAATTATAAAGCTTGAAAATTCTTTGGGTCACACTTCTTACAAATTTGGTTAATTGCATGAGCCTTGACTAATGCCAACCAAAACTAATTTCCGGAAAATTGTTAAAAATTAGTATGCATACAAATGCACTCAGCACGGCGTATGAGTAACATTTATGCACAAGCAGTTGTACACTGTAAACGAGCAAACTGGTGACATGACTGCCAGCCAATTTGATGCAATGCCATAACTGCAATGAAACTTCAAAACTAAATTACCTATAAATACATAAATTAACACACACTCACACATACATATATCCAAGCCACTTGTAGTGCAATTCCAGCAATCTACCACTTGCATAAGCCAATAAAAAAATGCCATTATAGATTTGCCTTATAATTTGTAAACACAATGTAACGGGTTTCTGTTGGCACTTCGTGTGCACTGACATGAAATTCTTTTGCACACAAAAGTAACTGTCGTCGATGCATCACCAACCGCCAAACCAACGAACAGTCGAACCATTGTGCCCATGGCAGTGCAGCATGACACATAGTTATTTCCTTATGGCTTAATGACACTCGAGAAGCGTGTGCAACGCTCATTTAATTGCTTCATTGCAGCAATAATTTCAACACCAATTAACATCGTACAGATGGTCGAGTAAGAAATATGCAGCTCTGCATGCATTTATTTGCAAGTGTGAGCATACACTTGAATATACATATGTATTTATAGGTAGAAGAGTATTTTTGTGTAACGAAATCTCTTTATTATTTTTTTTTAATATTCAAAATTCACTGTATTTACTTCTCACCTACGTCAGCATGTTTTGAAGTGCTCTATAGTTTAGTGTAAATATTTGTGTTGCATAAATACAACTCTGAGAGATTACTCACTCTCGCTAATCTTAATGAGCTCATTAACAAAGCATCACTGTCTTCTTCGAGGATATTTATACAAGAGCGATCTTCGGTCCACTTTTATTATCTCATCTGTTAATTCTATGTATGTACAAACTAAATTTGGTTGTTATTGTTTTCTTGAAGTCTTATTTCATGTTATTTACTCGCCTTGTGTAACATATCCTTTTGCTTTATATTTACTTTGCCATAGAAATGCTCACTTTATTTGCTTAGTTATTGAAAAGTGCTGCCTTCTAACGTACTTAGCTTTGGCTTGACGCCTAAATGTATGTCGACTGTTATGAAAATAACTGTGTCACAGTTACCTGTAGATTGGGTTAGGTTAGGAAGATGGTTATAACTTGCAATAAGAAAATGACAAGTCAGTGATTTATTAATACTTTAAACAGGACCTAATTTGAAAGACAGAACAATTCATAACATATTTTGATATTTGACAGATGACATTTGAAATCAAATTAGTCGGGAAAGACTGTAAACTGTATAAATACTTTAAAAATCTTACCGGATGCAAGCAGTATAAGCTGAGCTGTAGAGGCTGCCTGGAGGAGGACAAGGTGGAATCATCTAATCACTTTCTTTTCGAATATCTCCTTTGCGAGATCAAGACAAATATTTCTTGGATCTCACTCTTTTGCACATTAGCGCGAACTAACGGTTATAGGAGTCAAAAATTTCTTCAGATTTGTAGTACGGGTCCTGACTTAACAAAGGACTGTCTAAGTGTATTTCCCTCTGGGAAAGAGCCACACAAGCTAACCTAACCTATAAATACTTTGTTAAGCCGGCGTATAAACTTATCAAATGAAGCAAACGCGACATTATCTTCATCAGTGTAGAAGACTTTATTATAACACTGACTAAATTTGGATGTATTTGTTTTGTTTTAATGTGCATGGCCTCGCCCCAAATAGGTTTTTTGATAGAGCTATGTATATAAACCAAACTGTCTGCAGTCGTTTCTTTTAGCCACTTCTTAATACAGTCCAAAAATGAAAGAAATCGGATAATAACCACGTCCATCTCCCATACAAAGGTTAGGTTGAAAATTACTAAAACTGCGTTAACTCACTAACGAAAAACATCAGAAACACTAAATTTTACAGAAGAAATGGCAGAGGAGAGCTGCACTCAAATTAAAACAAAATGGAAAATGGGCGTGTCGTCGCCAAACCATATCTCAGGAACTATTCGACTATTCGCAGGAACTATTTCAATGAAATTCGGTATATAATATTTTCTTGATACCCTGATGACACGTGTGGAAAATGGATGAAAACGGTTCACTACCACGGCTACTTCCCATATAACTCAATTTTGAATTTCGTCTTATTCCTTCACTTTATAATATATACATAAGGAACCAATGAAGATAGCGAAATAAAACTTTACACAAATACTGATCTGTGGCATCACTTGTGAAAAAATTTTCGAAGTCGGACTATAACTTTTCAATGCTCCGGATATCGAATATGAAGAACTCAGTGCCTTATGGTAATTTTTCACCGAAAATAATGGTAAATCTCTCAGATATCTTAATTTAATTCAGAGGAAACCTTTTTCTTCTAATAGTGTGTCTCTGTTCCAGAAATGGTTAAAATCGGGTCCTAACTTCCCCTAATTCCACTATACCTAATTATAGGGTTTTCAAAAATACGATGGGCTTAATAGCTTATAAATCGGTTATTATATGAGATATCTTATCAAAAATTAAATGAGCATATAGTCTTGGATATTGTGTACCTTGGTGGTGGAATTACCTCAGCCCTCATATACTATATATGATGATTTTCGTTATTTTATTGGACTTTATGCATAATATATGGGTCGAATTGTGTGTTATCTTAATAAAGTTATATCAACGAAATGCGAGAGTATAAAATGTTCGGTTGCACCCGAGCTTAGCCTTTCCTTACTTGTTTTTATTAACTCATAGATGAATATGTTCTAGAAGCGTTTAATGAACGAATGAGTATACAATAACAACAATTCAAGCTAAACTGCCCAGATGCTACCTTCAAATCGTAGTGACGTCATAATAGCGAAAGTTCAATACTATATTTTTCTTTCAATTATCGCTCATTGTGAACATATCGTAAAAATAATAATAAAATAATGCCAGTTCCACGTTTTATTTAACGTTTTCTTCAACTAATTCGTGCAATTAATTCACAATCTTATCACTTCCAGGTCTACGTCACAAGTGCACCAGCAGCCATGAATGTGAGGACGGTTTGGTTTGTCAATTCGAGAGTCTTAATCGCACCATTGGTGTATCGAAATTCATTTCCAAGACCAAATTATGCCTCTGCGACAATGAAAGTGGTTTCTTCGAGGATGTGCTACGTGACATTTGCAGCGGCGGTGAGTACCAACGGATGAATAATTATATTTAAAGATTAATTTTTAAAGTGAAATTCCAACTCTTTACAGCTTCGCTACAAACAATTGCAAATATCTTGTTGTCGCTGCTCTCTACCGTGGCGCCGTTCATTGTCTATGCACGCATGAAGCCGCATTTCTAAACGGAACGACAGCAGCTGAGCAAAGAAAAGTTTGAACTATATGTTTCTACCTTTAATTTCAATTCCAATTGTGATGTTAAATATTCATTAAATATTCTTTTGATGCACATAGACATATTTACATATGTTTTGAGGAAAAAACTTTCAATTAGAAGCGACACATTAATAAAAGTATATGGTCAATCAGCTTAGTCAAATATAATATGTGTGGATGTTTACATAGATATATGGTAGCACTGCACACTGAAGTGAGTTATTTACATATGTAATTTGTTTTAATTATTAATTTTTTTAAATTATTCGAAAAAAATATATATAAAAAATTTATTCAATTTAAATAAACAAACCTCAACTCAAATCAACCAACATATATATGTAATTCTAAGTATCACTGGTTCTATATAAACCTCTATTATACTGTGTATCACCAACTATCGTGCCTCTTACATGAGCTATAGTTTAAGTTTATTTACTTGTATACACTTTAGTGCTCTACTATATACATACATACCCTAGTACAGTTATATTTAAGTGTAATAAATAATGAAATATTGTACAATATACACGTATATGTCTATCATTGTTGTCTTATAGTAAAATTCATTACATATTATAGTACCACCGCCAAGTTTATCTGCCTTAACACTAAGGTTCCCTTAAATTCTATTTTATATACAAAATTTTAAAAAATAATACAGAAAAGAAAAGAATAATAACTTGCAATGCACACACTCGGATTTTACAATACTATATAGTACATACAGTCAACATATGAAATTGGTCTAACTCGCAAGCAAAACTATACTTTAAAGCACTCAACTCACCGGCAACATAACTGAGTACACTTAAGCACTTGCTAGTTGTAATTCTACACTGTAGTTTGTTAAAAAAATAGTAAAAAATAATAATTAAATTATTTACTTGCATAACCACACACGTTCGATTTAAAAGATTTCAAGGTAAAAGAGCTTAACTCGATTTTAGAAAATATTCAAAAGATAGTCTAAAGCCAAGCTAAGCGGTTATGTCTCGTTCTCACATTGACATCAACATAAGTAAGCAGTTTTAATTTGGCATTTGTATCTTAGATAAGAGTGGAATTATTAATAGATTTAAGCGCATTATTAAACACTCATGCAAATAAGTGATTTTATATAGTATATAATTACATAAGTATATAACCAGATTTCGTTATTTTATTCTGACCTAAGGTCGGAGGCTCTATCATTATTTTATTTTAATTTCAACAGTTTTTTGAAGTATTTTAGTATTTGAATCCGACTTGTTATAAAAATCGAAAAAATAGATGTGGTCTATTCAGTTATATTCTTTGAGCAGTTTTTATAATATCTCTAATAAAAGAAGTCTTATTCACTAAATAAAAAAACTTCATTAAATATATTACTGTATTTCAAGAAAATAAACCTTTCAATCCTATACGAATCCATCTTTTAATGCTAAAAATCGATCTAATTGAAAACTACAGCACAGTACCTTATGTTTCAACTCTTACAAACCACTCAATTAGCAGGGTTGCTATTAACTACTACCAACTGATTTTCAGGAACCATAATTCTTCTCAGCGGTATTTGACTTTCCATACCTCTTAAAAAATATGGAATTTGAAAAGTAAAATTGAAATTCAGTACATCGCATATACCAAATATCGGATTGAAAGTGAATTTGCTTGAATTTCACTCGGAAGTGAATTACAGAACCAGAAAGACCTTAATAAACATATCGTATTTTAATTGACATTTCCCTCAGAAGTAAGTCACATAAGAAAATATGTTGAAGAAATGAAGTCGATCCTGGCCATACCATCTATATATTGACGAATCTTCGCGATGTGAATAAATCTCGTGTAAACACAATCACGAAACTGTCTCGTCTCAATCAGAAGATTAAGCGAATGTGCTTTATTGCATAAAGGTCCGATAGAAAATAACTGCTCTGCTCTTAATCAAAAGTAGATTGATGATAAAATTAATTTTTCAAAGCCGAAATAGTAAGAATATTTAAAATGAGGGATGCTGTAACATCGTTTAGAATTGTGGAAACCCTTACTAAAAGTATACTCATAATAAGACAAATAATATTAATTAACACCCAGTCATTAACAGCCGTCATCGGATCACTGATGGGCTCTTAAGACAAAAGTTTAAAATTGACATTTCAGAAAACATGTAATTTTGAAAATAATTAATAAAACAATATTCAAACAGACATATATAATAATAGTTTCATAAATTCAAACTCATTTTTTTTTGTGACCTGCAAGAGTAGAAAATATTGATAGCCCTATTTAATTACCCTGGTTATATACGATTATCACATTACATTACTACATTTATAGACATGTAGTAGTAAACACAAAAAATATTTAAAATTTAAATGTTAATCAAATAATCGTATCGTAATTTATGTTTAACCGTGATTTTAATGTATGTATGTATATGAACATTTTTTCGTACCTTGTTTTCAATAAAAGTCCAAAACGCTAAAAGCTGTCGTGTTTTATTACGCAATAAAAATAATTTCGAAGTAAGTAATAAATATTGGCCAAAAAACTTCTCGCCGAGTTCAAATTATGACCAACAAAGACAAGGGAATTCAAATGTGTAACCGTAAGTTATAGCTAAATAATATTATATGCGTATACTAGAAATAAAAAAACAATATCTATGGGATATATACATCTGTATATATGTACAATATATGTTAATTAATAACAAATCACATAATAAATAAAAATTAAAAGGCATAGTCTTTGTTTAGCTACCGAACTCTGGTTATACGTTTTTCAATCAAAGTAAAAATATATGTATATCGCTCATTTACATGAATTGTGTCTAAAAAACACGATTTTTGAGTTGAGTATGCAGAAATGTGCGATAAATGAGCGATATGTATTTACAAAAATTTGTATTTTTTAGTAAAGAACTTATCATTTCCTGCATTCAAACATTTTATGTACTTAAATCGTAAAATTTTAATACATATATGTAAGGTCATATTGTTACATAGGCTGCCAAACTGTTTTGCTATAATTCTAGTACATTCTGCTATATTTCAAATGCAAAGTATGAACGATCGCCTAAGCGTAGCGAATGTTACAAATACATATTTACCATGGTTTTATTATAACACAATACAACATGCAAGCAACAACATATATGACAAGCTGCTCTATACTTGCTGCCTTTGCTGGTCTTGTACACATGTATAATAATGTATAATTACATTATAAAAAGTTAAATTCTTCATATTAATAACAAATTCACACAAACAAATTTTCTAGTGCGAAGACTTACCTTTGCTGTCCCGGCGCTACAATTAACTTCCTTTCTTCGCTTCTACATGGTTACAAACAATGAACGAACAAATATTTTTCATATTTTACACTAGAAACATTAAATACTAGTTTATATTTGATATAATCTTTAATGTATTAAGTTTTCATGACCAAATTCACAATTTTCACTGATTTCTCACAAGCGCGTCGGAAGCAAATGCGTGACGTTTGAAATGGCGGCGGAAACTGTGTAATGCAATAGTAAGAATGGTGTTGCCGTACATCAAAAAGAGCACCACTAACATGTGGTGCACACTGTGCGATTAAAGAAAGTATAGAAAGTAAATCAAAGTATAATAATTATTTAGGAAATTTAATTTCCGCACACTGAATACATTAGTAACAGCATAAAATTAAATAATAAAATTACAAATGCATTGATCGCGGAAATTGGTAGCAGAATACAACTTGGCAGTAATATGATGTATTAAATAATTCTTTACTTTGAATGCAAATATTTGTAATCAAATAATTTTAAGTATAATATTAATATGAAATAACATAAATATAGCTTAAATAGCTGAAATCATTAAGTGTATTTATTCTGGTCTTTTTTTTAGTCTGGTCACTTTGTAATTAAAATAAATTCATACTGATCCGGCAACACGTCGTTTGATGCTCTTTCCTGTTTTTCTCGTCTTCCTGTCAACTGTTCTTCTCAGTTCAGTCATTAAAGGTATTCATTATGCAAATTGAGTATTATTTAAAATATTTAAATAAACAAATTTAAATAAAAGTTATGCTATTAATAAAAATTATTAAAATGAATGCTAAGTTTCGTTTAATGTAGTCTCAGTAGAGCAGAATAGTTATAAAAGTTTTATTTATTCAGACATCTGTATTAAAAGAATAGTATACTTATAATTATCGTAATAATTAAAAGTTAATTCATTATCATTATTAATTTGTTCGTAGTTTTAATATTTAAATGTTATTTTTAAATAGTAAAGTGAATAAATGTTCAAATCGTAAATTACATATGTTTATAACATTCATTTGGTTTTTTATTTTTTTTTTTATATATATTATATATAAAATATATTTTTTTATTCCACATATTTAATATTTTCTATTTTTATTATTTATAAAATTATTTTATTATTTAAATTATTTTGAAATTTATGCTTAAGTACTATTTTATAGTGAATACCACAATTCACAATCCATCACTGTAATTGCAACTCTATGCATTCGCTAGTGTCCGCCGCCATTTCAATTGTCATGACATTACTTTCAACACGTTCGCGAAAAAATCATTGAAAATCGCTATTTTTCATAAAATATCAACGGAAATTAAGTGTTATTTACAAACTATTACTGTGTGGAGTGTTTTTAAGAAAAATATGTGCGAAACCAATAATTTATTAGAACAATTGCTTGGGAGTGGCTCCGGCAGCGAATGTGAGTGCGCTGCGCAGGCAGAGAGAAACTTTCGCAGTGCTTCTGTATGTAAAAATGTAAGCATCTTTGTTGGTGTATGGAAATATTGTTGCTTGATGGTGTAAATTTCAATCATAAAACGGTATGTGTATTCAAAAAAATACATAATATAATATTTTATTAATATTCAAGACAATAAATCATGTGCGTGAGATACTGCATAGCAACGAGCTGGTGGCTGCGCTACCATGCTTAAATAATTGGCTTCAAAACTTTGTTGCAAACATTTTGAAGTTAATGGAGCTTTTGGTTGTTTAGTTGAAAATTTTGATTGCATTGTATTTTTGATTTGATATGACATTTTTTATTTATTACAGCATTTATTCATCATCTAAAATATTTGTTAGAATATAATATAAAGGCATAGTAAAATAAACATTTGTACAAAAACGGACAATTTGAAGCGATGTTCAACTAAAAGCTAGCCATATATATGACTATATAGCTAAATACATATCAACCCGAATTCGAACGTTCCGTATTACTACCCGATGTAGTATGTGAGACATTAACGTGTTTCGAACGCGATGCTTTCAATTTCAAAAACTTCATGCCCATCATATAGATTTTTTCATTAGCATCCTGCAGAGCGGAGGTCAACTCTGAATTGCGTGCGACTGTGTCCTCCTAATGTAAATAAAAAACAGTAAAATTATTTTCAATATCGATGGAAAATATTTATGTCAGTACCAATAATCGTGTACGATCGCCAAGCAGCGTTTTGATATCGTGCATCTCACGCATCATGGCATTTCGTTCCATCATCTGATAATCGCGTTGCATACGGCATTCATCTTGCAATTCATAATTCTGATTCTTCAATTCGTACATTTCGCCCAACAGCTCGTTTTGTTTGAGTATAATGGTGCGTACAAGATTCTCCAAGTTCTCTACCGAGATTTGTGCTTCGTTGAGATGTTTTTTGAGTACCCAAATTTCCGCTTTGGCCGCCGCCAATTCGGTTGCAGACACTTCTTCGTTCAATTTGGTGACTTCCCTGAAATTTGCACAAAAACAGATGTGATAATGGAGAAATGAAAGTATTCTCTACGCATGGATTGCCTACTTACTCCCGCTTGTGCTCCTCCTTTGTTAGTGCCAGTGGGTTTTGTGTGAACACTGAAAGGTCACTGCCGTCCGCGCTGTGACCAATGAACTTGTGATTTTTCGATGTCACAAAATATTGACACAAGCATGACATTTTGCTATACTTTGCTTTTATTAATTTGATATCAATGATTAATGGTTTTATTGAGGCAATGCAAATTGAAGTTTTCAAAGCTTTTTGAAGCGTGACTGAATTGAATTTTTCAAATTTCCGTTTCATATACGATATTGTGTGAAAAATAATACTCGGGTAACCATCAGTTTTTTTATAATTTTTTTACAAGGTTTTGTAAAGATTGAGAATGTGAAATTAATTACGTTCACCTCTCCATACAATTTCTTGTGGACATATCATATTCTGACGTCTCTGCATCCGCTTCTCAAATAAACATCATTGATTGTCGTATTTAGATACGCCACGACCCATATACAAACATCTTTGTTGACCTTTCACAGGGGTTTGTTAACATTTCGGTAGAGGTCAAGATTTTGTCAAGATTTTGTTTACATTTGAGGATGTTTCACGTAATATCAAGTTTATTAAATTTTGAGGAGTCACGTGGCAGTCAGTTTTGTTTAAAGCTCATGTTTATTGACATCTTGATGGATCTTATGGGGTCAGATCTGTCTACATTTTATGGGTTCACGTGAGGTTTGGTCTGAATATATTTTGAAAGGTCACATAAGTTCAAGTTTATTGACACTTTCAGAGTCCACTTGGGTCAGATTTGTGTACATTTAGAGTAGGGTCGGGTTTGCGCAGACTTTGAGATATAACGGGCGGTAATACTGATTTTCAGTATAAAATTGGATAATATTTTAGAAGGAATTCAATGTCAGAAGTCCACAACTTAACCTCTCTTTTGGAGTATTGATTTATATATAATTGGATAATATTTTAGAAGGAATTCAATGTCAGAACTCCTTTCAGAAAATATCATGCTCATGGAAAAATTATAAAAAATATAAATTTCAAAAACTGTAGCCTGAATCGATTAATTTTATTGAAAGGGAAAATAGGACGCCTTACCTAGTATAGTTGATACAGAGATTTTATAATGATGAATCGTACTCTATATAAACAAGGAAATGGACGCAATTGTGAAAGCTTCACGGCAATAATTCGATAAAATTTTTAAAACATATCGTAACATATACATGGTGACCCTCAGCCCCCATTCTTTATAACTTAAAACACGCTACCAAAATAAAAAAAAAATAATATTTTCCTGCCGAAATGTCTAGACATTGAGTAAACTTTCTTAGCGATAATTATTGCACAATCTGATTATTCGCTGCTTACACGACTACACACAAATCTACCAAATCGCATTCTAAAATATACTTTTGAACCAATTACTGGTAAAGTGAGGTGCTCAAAAATCGTATTATGAAGCGAAATTCCTTCGCCCAACAATTAAACTACCGACACTCACGAGCTTACCTCAACATTGAGCGAATTCAAGCTGACATTGGTTAAATTGCGTGATTGAATTTATTTAATGCCAATATTTACTACGCCACTCAAGTATCCTTGAAAGTAGATATATTTACATACATTATATAAAACTGGAAATATATATAAAATCACGAAAACGGTGTAATAATTAATTGGTAAATCGTCAATGACGGCCTAACTTCGCAGGACACCGCATGGTGACGTCATTGCTTAGCCCAGAAAGTCGAAGAAGCTATTTCGAATAAAAAGAATGAATGATGTAACCGAAAATGTACATATATTGGAAAAGAAGAAAAAACGTTTACTTGCTTGAACTCTCATGTCATAACTATTGCGTGATTACAATCAAAAAGTGAATATCATACGAACGAAACATACATATATACATACACACTTCCAAAAATTATATATTAGCAATCGACGGTAGATTACATGAATAACACACCCTGCTTAATAATTTCGTGTATCTATCCAATTAAAAATAGTATATACTTCCTTCCCTGTAGGAAATTATAGTAAAAAAAGAATATGTTAATGAAACCCAGTGAGGTTTTAAATACCGGCTGTATTTCTTGCTGGACTGGTCAGGCCTCAGCCGCATACTAATAGAAAGACGGCTGATCTTGGAGTTTCACTTGAAGTCAATTCATGAGACCAAAAGCGTTTAATTTATTATTTCAAAGAGGTTTATAACAAGAAATACTCAATAGATAAATAATATATCTAACTGAAAATTTCCTTTTTGGATGTTTAAGACAAAATCGTCATAACTGTTGATGTAGAGCACACACGAACCGTGATTCTAGCCTATGACCTTTATTAATTTTCTAACACGTGTTGTAGTCCACTTCCTTAAAATAACAAATTTAGTAGTGTGAAATGCTTATAGAATGTTATACAAACCTCTCACATGTGTATATACATATATATCCGAGTATATACTCGGAGTACATTGCTTACATACTACAAGTACATATATAAATCACCGGAATTTCTATTTCTTCAGCAGTTACTTTCTAACAAGCCTAAATAATAATTTTGAGTCTGCTTCATATGTCCGCCATATGTCGGAGATGACGAACTCCGACCCTTCTCTAGACTTTATTCTTTATTTATATCAGTTAGTAGGGCGGGATATCTCAATAGAATTAGAGGGAATGTTTTACTCATATATTCATTTCTTGTTTAATATATAATTTTTATCTAGGTAAAATATTAAAATCCTAAATATCTAATGAGTTCATACAAATTCGAATTCCAACCCTTTCGATGTACTCGTAGTTCGACGTAACTTTCACAGACAAACAATTATTTTGATTACCTGATGAAGCCTTTCCAAACTCAACAGAACGTCAGTAATAACTTTTGGAGATGGTTAACATAGTTTAAACCACATAATGTAGAAGAAGGTCGTAGTGAACTCGACCAAAATCGCATAAGGGATTAGGGGTAGCCAGAGACACGAAAAAATTAGAATGTTTAGTAATCTTTTTGCTATTAAATCATGTTATTTTACAAAAGTAATAATATGGCATTATTACACAATGTGTTGACTTGAAGTCACGAAAATTTAAAAGAATAATTTATAATTTCCAAAGTTATAGCTGTTTGTGTTGACCAACTTCCAAACAAAGGTTCTTGCGGTGACAATCGTAAGTCCTTGGAGATTCATTTAAGGGGTGGTAAGGTTTGACAACTTTTTTTCTTCATTATTTTTTTATTTTTTTCCTGAACCATCAACATCTCAAGAATATTGTGTTAAAATTTGAGGTCATTCGGAGAAAAACTAACTAGCTTACAGCAGGTTGAATAACGGTACCTCCAGCTACCTGCGCTGAGTGTACAAAACTTTGAATCGATTTTCCCAAATATGTCATTTTGAAAGTCGGTGACCAGCCTACAGAAAAAACTACTGCATCGATCGTTTTGAAATTTTGAACAAATATTCTACATATCGATGGCTTAATATAGAAAAGGCGTATCTACACTTTTCGTTACTTTTCAGGAGAAGGAAAAAACTGAATAAAACCTTAAAAACTTAAGATGCAAAAAACATTTCTATTGCAATTTTTATCCAAAACAGGTAACAAATTCAATTGTGGTATAATTTTGTTATTATTTTTAATTTCTTTGAAGTTATTAGAGATAGGGATTTATGTTGTTATTGTAACTTCGAATGAGTTAGGGCTTTTTTTTATATGATTATAAATCCGTTATTTACGATCATAGCCCACTAATTTTTTAAGGGGAGGAGTATTTGACAGTGGTCTACCAGAATACATTAAAAACGCGATTTCGAAAAAAATGTAGATACGCCTTTTCTATATTAAGCCAACGATATATATAGCTCTCGAATGACGTCGAGTTTTTCCAAAAAATTAAATAATTAAATAACAAATAGGTCGATTTTTTCGTCATTTTGGCTTGAAAATGGTACCAAAAATTTAAAAATTGAAAGATTAAAAAAACTCGACGTCAATTGAAAGATAAACTAATAAACTAAAGAAAGCATTTTGATTTTTTGGTTTCGGATGATCCAGTGATGCTGTAGGCTGGTCACCGCACAAACACTTTTTTTCGAGGTGCCTGCAGAAATCGACGATAAATCCGTTATTCCTCGCTATTTTTCGATAAAACTTTTTTTAAGTATCCTTCAAATGTTGTACTTTCATATAATAATAAGTAAAATAAACCAACAGCAATAATTTTTTCTAAAAAAATTCATGAAAAAAGGTCTTTTTTCGACGTAACAAACCTTAACCCCCCCCCCCCCCCCTTTAATCGAATCAATGGGATAAGAAAAATTAGTTTTATAAATAGATAATTCTGGGCCGGATCGAAGCCTTTTTCTTTTCTCAAAAATTAACAAAATGGCGGACTCAGGAATTTTTTTCTAGATTTTCGGGAAAAATCAACTCTAATTGGTCTTAAAAAATCCAAATTTTTGAAAAAACAAAGAGCTTCGATCAGTCCCAGGATTAGTATGTATTCTAAAAGCTGTATAAATGTCATTAAATCTTCTGAATGGTATTCGAATTGCAGTTGTCACAGTTCAAAGAACATAGTTTTGAGAAAAACGCTTTAAAAGTTTCAAACTGTGCGTTTTGCGTGCCCGAGCGCCTTTGCTATTTGTTGAATAACTCGATAAGTAATTATCGGATCAACTTCAAATTTTCAGAGAATATTTTTCAGATTTTACACTTAACGAAAATGCAAAAAAAAACAAAAGACTTGATCAGCTAGCCAGCTTGATATATATATATATTTTTTTTCTGGAGCACTCCCTGATGGTATACATGATTGGAATTTCATTTTTTGTTTGAAACAAATAAAACAATATTTTTCGTAAAAACTGATAAATTTTGAACAGAGTGATGTGGCCGTCATTTAAAAAACAAATTTTTACTCAAATGAACACTTCAAAAATTGACTTTATATTTAGGGCTAAAAATACCGTATAAAAAATTGGATACGAATTTTTCAATCGAAAAAATCCCATTTCACTCTGTGAAAAATCTATTTAGAAAGATGTATTTTAATTTTCAAGTTATTTAGTTATCGTGTACAACGTCTCGAGAAATGTGGTCTTGAGAAAAAAGCAAAAGAAGAAATGCGCTTCCACCGCGCTAATTTCTAATGATCATAACATTCGTAATTATTGAGACTTTGATTTCGGAGACATCTCAAGATACCCTTTAGAATACTTTGAAATTAAGCAAAAAAATTAATTTTTTTTGAAAATTGTGTGTGCCGTAAACCCTTAAAATGTTATAAAGGCAATGCTGTTACTGTTTTAAAAATAAGACAAATTACTATTGTAGTTTTTGGCAATAAGTTCAAAAGTTTTATTAACTATAATCTTAGGCTAAAACAAATTTGTCAATTATATTACTATAGTTAATATGCACCACAACGCACATGCACCCAGATATGACAAATATTATATTTATGTATGTATTTATGTGCATATGAATAACTTACGCAGAATCTTAAGAATCTTAAATTTAAAAATAATTTCCTTTACTAGTTTACATGATTGACTTAAAATCTTCTTATCGATTAATTAATTAATTAAATACGAGTAATTGCAAAAGTTAAGTAATCATTAAGTATTGCTTTTGGAATTTTTCTTTAATTAATTATTTGTTTCTTTGATTTTTGTATATTTAATTTATACTTCACGTGTCAGTTTTTAATACTTTATGCATAATTATTTGCAATTTCTTTCATTTCATTTCTTGTATAGTTTTTGTAAATCAAATATAAGATTGCTAAGTAATATTTTCAGGCCGGTGTTTTGAGTTTTTGCTTGAAGCGAAAATTACAAAAAGTTAATTAATTTATTTTTATTTTTTTTTACGTGTTATGTTTTTATTTGTTTCCTCATTCATTGTGGCTAAATAATTTTTTTATAAATAATTTACGCTCCTAATTAAAATACCATATTATATATAACCATAACTTAGATGAAATTTAATCATAATAAGCCTGTTTAATTGCGGCACTTGTTATTAAGAAAGCTGATCCTATTAAGAGGAATGTTATTATTTTAAGAGCACTTGGCCTTCCGGAAGAATCTGAAAACAAATTATAATAGTTTGTCATATTGTAGGATACATTATAAAGTTTTTGAATAATTATATATATTTGGGATATATTTCGCACATTTTCTGATCTTAAGTAGGTTTAAGAAAGGTTATGGGGAACTGCAATTCACTAAAAAATCAATAGTGGAAAAAGAATAACTGAATATAGTACTTTGTAACGATATAACTCCAACTCTGTATGGTAATGATGTATGAGAGGTATGAGAGTTCTTGTTCTCTAGAAAATTTACATTAATTACTGCCGTTTCCTTATAGAATTACTAGATTACAAGTGTATTATAAATTGAGACAATCAACCTCTGTTCTAGAAGATTTTCTTTGGAAGAGTTGGTGGATTCCAACTAGAAATTGCACTCGGAATTTGGACATAAATTTCTTTATGAAATGGACACCAAAATGGTAGCCACGTTGAGTCTTTCGACTACAACGACATTTCTTAATAAACTCAAAGGAAGGTAAATATATAGGTACATTTAGAGACCTTCCAGTTTGGGCAACACTTTGTGTCTGAATATACATATATACAGTTGAACATCCATTGCTCGAAGTTCTCGAAGAAGGAATAACTTGAACTCTTCAATTGGTAATGGTTGTCAATTTCGGAACTCGGAAGTCTCTCTAACTCGAAGTTTTTTTGTGGATTATGGTAATTCGAAGAGCGAAGTTCAACTGTATATATATAAAAAACAGGAAATTGAAACCAAAAATCCCGTCCTGAAGAATTTCATAGTAAACTTTAGAGGGAAGGTCTCGTGGACCATATCACCACACAGTTTACATGATATTCTACTTACTTTTGGTACTGGACACCACACGTATACAAGTCTTCTGTTCTTCATGCGCTTGATAACCAAACTTGCATTGGCAAACCGAATTACGGCATTCCACGTTCTCCGGCTCCTTTTCAACGAAACATTCTGTCGACCGAGCACAAGTTTCACCAAGGTCTGTAATGATCGTAAAAGTATTAGAAAGATTACACTAGATAAGAATACAAATAAGCGTGTTACCTTTCTTATCTTGACAAAGCCCAAATTTAAAATGCTGTTCGGGTGTGCAGGAACATTTCTGATTCTTACAGGTAGCCAATAGTGGTTTACATTGCTCCGTTTCAATGCACTCATCGTCAAGTTCCTCAGCTGTTTGGTCAAAAATATATATGAAATTAATATAAAAATCCATTTCTTTGATCACATAGTCATCGCTGTGTATCAACTCACCCTCTTTGAGACACTCATCCTTAAAATGTACATAGCCCTTTTTGCATTGGCAAGCTTTTTCTCGCTCCTCACTTGTCGGTGAGGTGAAATCACAAACCGAATTTTCTACACCACACTCCACATCGGCATCGCAAATAGCACCGACACCTAAAGTACATATAGAATATTTGAATAGATTTCTTCATTGTGACGTTTTAAAGTCCACACACCTGGTACACACGTATTATCCCTTGCAATGAAATTCTCCTTACATGCACAATAATTATCTAAGCATACTCCATTCGCATATGAACTGCAGGCTTCATTCGATTCACAGTACTCGCCGAGACCCTGTTTGTAGACGCACAACTGGCGCAATTCATCGTACTCTGCATACTCATCACAGGTGCAACGTCTTGGAATTTTCGTAGGGCAATAGGCGGCACCGAACGGACTGCATTGACTGTTCGAGGTACACGATAAGGTATATTGGATTGCTGCGGTGGATTTGAATAAGAGATGAATAAATAATTTTTGAATAACTAAATACTGCCTCCAGGAATGAAAATGAGTAAAGATGTTAGTCACTAAAATTTTGACAAAAAATAATTAGAGAATCTCACTAGATCCGGAAGTGCGAAGTATATTGCATTTTAAAAGAGGAAACATTTAAATTGTTCCAGATAAGTCCTCTTGTTATTATATATGAGTTCGATATTCTATGAACTTCTAGCCGCACAGGACCTACAAACCGACTCTCTGCGACTAATTTTTACAACCATTCTGATATTGGGTGAAACAATTCTCGACTAGTTCTACAAATTCTAACAAGCACTTTGCCTCATTCATGAGCTCTCTTATCAGAACTCTTTCATTTCAAATTTTATAATTCAGCTGGTACTTACGTTTTCGGCAAGAGCGTAAATTACGTTCGTAAAAGTAATTATTTTGGCAAATACATTTTTTGGATAATGAATCGAATGTGTGCTCACATTCGTTGGCACTCTCCGCTATCTCACCAAGCTCTGAAAGATATATCATTATACATATACATATTTGGAGAAGGAGTTATAGTTTTTCTCAAAACCCACCTGCAAAGCATTTTCCATTACTTGGATAGTACCCAGAGCTACAGAAGCAAATGTTGTGTGAGCAAATCGAATGCGGAAGTCCCGCACATAATTTGCCATTCTCTGTGCAAGAGCTGCCATCTGAATGGAGAAAATTAAAGGAATGATTTTTAATACAAATGTAGTATTGATGACGTCACTTTAGCGTGTGTATACATAGAAAATAATTATTTCACAGTATACTCTCTCTTGTTCATATTTTTACAGAGCTAAGCAGATGTAACGCCTAATTAACGCTTTCGAAACTCGCGTCATCCTTAATTTTGCATATAGAAGGTTTTTAAGCTTGTTGAAAATAATTTGTGAAATACTTACAACGCTTTTCTTCTCCATCATCATCAGTATTCGATATCGTCGAGAAAGTCTTATCCTCATCATCGTAGCGGAATGCTGATTGACGACGTTTATAGCGCGAGAAACGGCGACTGCTCGTACTAGTAGATGTGGTGCCAGTACCAACATTCTTCACTAACGGCGCCAATGGTTTCAACTCAAAAGCATCGATACTCGTTTGTACAGCGATCTCACGTGATCTCCGTTTCTGTTCATTTCCACCGGCCTCTTCTTGCTCCGTCTCGTGATCGGTATCGTCAGTCAAATCACTACGACCATTCACCAATGCTAAAGTATCTTTACTAGTACCGCTAGTTGACCTCGATGATTTCGAGAATTGTGATGTACCGTCAGATGATGGTGATTTCTCGTTGCCACCATCAGTTTTCGTGTGTGTGTTTGTGCTGGTCGTGCCGGCGTTTGTATTCGTGTGACCTGTGGGTGTCGGTGTATTGGTACGGGCATCTAAAACGGTTTTTGACGATTCCGAATCGCTTTGTGATACCTCGGCACAACTCAAATTATTGCACCGCACATTTGTTCCTAAATCTTCACAGTCCGTATGCACGACACAGGCATCGCCAATTTCTGAAATAATACATACATATATGATAGTTAAACACTCTGTAGAAGTATGACTGCAAAATACACTTACTCATTGATTTACGCCGACATATATTTCCACTCCTGTGATAATAACCGTCAGCACATTTACAAACATTATCGAGACAGGCAACCGAATGGCGATCATAACCGAAAATGCAATCATTATCCTGTAAATAAAAAATTAATTTTACTATTCTTTCTCTCCATCCGTAACGCACGCCTACTCACCGTTTCACAGGCACCATTCAAACCATTCAATAGTCTACAACGTCCACCAACATAAGTGTATCCATCGGCGCAGTCGCAGACCCCGGACTTACAACTGGCTCCCGATGGCATAAGATTGCACTGAACTGTGTCTTCGCATTGGTCACCAATTAGTGACGTCTTCAGACATGCTGTCAAGTTGCTAGCGAAAACAGCTGCAAAACTGTTACATTCACAATTTGCCGTCGCCGTGGAGCATGTTGAGTCTACAGCTGTGCAATCAGCGTTCGAAGCGCAGGGCCAGATTAATGCATCAGTTACTATGGATTGGAGAGGATGAAAAAATAGAAAACAATATTAGAGTTAATATTATATTTCGTGAGTATATATTGTTGTTAGTTCTCATAACAATACGATCGACTCTTCGGAGGTCAACCAACTGTATAGGGGTCGGAGAGCACTAGAGTGAATTAAAAAGAAAAGCCACGATCGGCATGTCGGGTCGTCTCTAAGAAAACTTTTTTGGCAAACTTGGTGTTCATGATTTAGGAAGAGCATGGGGGGATGGGGTCATATGTAGAATTTCACGCAAGTGAGAAAAGTTTCTGATTGCTATTCACTTGGGAGTGGCCAGGAACGATTCTTTTACATATGACTCAAGCAGCTCACGACTTCCGGTTTTAGACCAAGTATCCCCTGGGTAGCCAACAGACATACGTTTGAAGGAGAGCTAAAGTGAGAAGGCGAAGCCCGCTTCTTCACCACATAAAAAACCTTCCCAATGAAAAAACAATCAGAGAGCACGAAAAGGAGCTGCCTTAATGCCGCGATGTCTGAATTTGGTATCCCTGCAAAACTAATACGGCTATGTAAACTGACGTTGAGCAACACCAAAAGCTCCGTCAGGATCGGGAAGGACCTCTCCGAGCCGTTCGATACCAAATGAGGCTTCAAACAGGGTGACTCACTATCGTGCGACTTCTTCAATCTATTACTGGAAAAAATAATACGAGCTGCAGAGCTAAATAGAGAAGGTACAATCTTCTACAAGAGTGTACAGCTGCTGGCGTATGCCGATAATATTGATATCATCGGAAGCAACAACCGCGCCGTTTGTTCTGCTTTTTCCAGACTAGATAAAGAAGCGAAGCGTATGGGTCTGGTGGTGAATGAGGACAAGATGAAATATCTCCTGTCATCAAACAAACAGTCAGCGCACTTGCGTCTTGGCTCCCACGTCACTGTTGACAGTCATACCTTTGAAGTAGTATCTAGTTTCGTCTACTTGGGAACCAGCGTTAACAACACCAACAATGTCAGCCTTGAAATCCAACGCAGAATCACTCTTGCCAACAGGTGTTACTTTGGACTGAGTAGGCAATTGCAAAGTAAAGTCCTCTCTCGACGAACAAAAATCAAACTCTACAAGTCGCTCATTATTCCCGTCCTGATGTATGGCGCCGAAGCGTGGACGATAACAACATCCGATGAGAGGACTATTGGGGTTTTCGAGAGAAAGGTTTTCTGCAGACGATGGAACGATGAGCTGTACGATTTATACTACGACATTAACATAGTTCAGCGAATAAAAAGACAGCGGCTACGCTGGCTAGGTCATGCTGTACGAATGGATGAAAACAGCTCTTAAAGTGTTCGATGTAGTACCCGCTGGTGGAAGCCGCGGAAGAGGACGACCTCCACTCCGGTGGAAAGACCAAGTGCAAAGTGACCTGACTTCACTTGGTGTTTCCAGTTGGCGCAAAAAGGCAAAAAGGAGGAACGAGTGGCGCGCTCTGGTGGATTCGGCTATAATCGCTTAAGCGGTTTCTACGCCAAATATATATATATATATGTAGAATGTGGAGGTCTTGTGGAGATCCATCGACCATTTATAATTTAATTTCCACACATTACAGAGATTTCTTTGACAATGCAAGAAGTGGTAGGATCGCAAAATCATTTTACTTAGTCTAAATGCGGGAGAGTCATGCGAGATCATGAAACTATGAAACCATTTTTTTTCCTGATACTTCCTAAGAATATTGTATGGATAACGATAAGATGGATTCAACTGATTCTTTACTCAGAACATTTCAATATTCGGGCAATACTTGTCATTACTTCTTCATTAGTGACGCCATAAACTTAAGTAGGGAATTTTCGGTCTTCACTTTTCAAATTAGATTCAATACATTGAGTCACTGTTTTTGTGCTTTGCTCACTCATTGTGTAAATCATTAATAATGAAATACATTTTATAACTTAAAATCGCTGCAATTACGTTCAGCTATTATCATCTCACCTCTTGACTTATTCAAATTTATAAATAAAAACTCAATACAACTAACTTGATAATTACACTCTACCCTTTTTGGTGCATATTAAAAATTTTTGGTTGCGCTATTTTCGCTACAAAGTTAAAAACAAAAACACTTTATAAAGCGTGATTCAATTACCGCAGACCTAATTATTTTTGTGCTGGAATGAGAATGCGCCATAATGCTACATACCCGTATAATACCAACACGAATCGTAAAATCAATAGGTCAAAGGTGATATGTTACGTTGCACTAGACATGTGTGCGCACATGGACGTTCGAACATTTTCATTCAAATGTATAATATACAACTTTTTATATAAGAGAGAATAATGCACATTGTTGCTAGTTTTATATATGAAGTATGTATGTATGTATAATATTTATATAAGTAGCCGTTTAGAAGGCCATAAAACGTTTCACTTATCAGGGTTGCAATAAACATTAATATAAAAATTGGATTTACTAATATATGTGGGAAAACTGAAAACGAGGGCATTGCAATAAGTCAATAAAAAGAAGATAATAATTTTTAATTATAAAAAAATATATTTTTTTAAATATTTCGCGTTCAGCTCGACGCTCGTGGTACTGATTTATACGATGACGTCTTAGCTTAAGTTAAACTGATTATGAGTTATTATTAAGGATTAACGTTGTTGTGGCTAAGGTATACATTAAATTAAGTTGGTCCAATCTTGGCATCGGCGACGATATTGATTACTCGAGGTCGATTTATGTTACGCAGCATGATGACAACTCACACTACTTTTAATTGCAAAGTGAGTGGTGATAGTACAGGCAATTTTAAATAGTTTGGGATAATTGACAACGTCATCCTGGTTTGTATCTTTGTTTTTTACCACCAATATAGGTCATTCGATCAGTCATTTATGGTTATCGTATTGAGGTTTCATGTCAGGAAAACTTCTCTTTCAAGACAAAGAAGTGACAGAAATCTGTTGGAAATGCTATTAATCCATCGAGGTGTCAACTGCGACCCTACCATTTCCAACTGCTTCTACAATCGCAATTTAAAATTGTTGCAAAAACACTCATATGTTAGTTGTTAATTGACGATACTTTATGTGTCGCCACAAATTAAATGACTTTAGGCATGCGATTAGCCCGTCAGTAACAGTTGATCCAGGAATAATTGGAAGAGTCTGGCGTAAATCACCTGTTAACAGAATCCTGGCTCCACCAAAAACGTTTATTGACAATCAAGATCTTTTAAAGTCCTTTGCAGTACCTCCAGCGACTTCTTGAATATTTGGAAAATCTTCGTTATAGCGCTATTTTTGGCGATTTTGCCGACTGGTGTTTCGTTCATTTGCAATTTAGGAGTAATTTCAAGGCCGAATGTGCCGTTTGTTTGCCTACTAACAGGTGCCAAGTTACCTCTATTCCCGTTAACCTTGGTGGTGAAAATGAGTGAAATTGGTTCTGGAATCACATCAGCCCTTATATACTATATGTTATGATTTTCTATGGGACTTTATGCCGAATATATAGGTCATATTGTGTGTTATCTTAATAAAATTACATCAATAAATTGCGAGAGTGTAAAATGTTCGGTTGGACGTAAACTTAACCTTTCCTTATTTTTTACAAATTGTTTTGGGCTATCGACACAACCTTATACAATTGAACAATAACAAAAATATTTTAACAAAGCAACAATGACAACCTTCAAAATATTATTTTTTTGTTTTCTGTTTTTATATTTTTCTCGAATAAAATTCTCTTATTGATATCTTCCTCGCAATTTTTCCATATTTACTCACTTTCTAATCTTTTTCAGGCCTTCCACGAATATTTCAAGACTAAAATTAGCCAGATCGGTTTGAACTTCAACAACCAATAACTTCCCGATTTTAGAAAATTTTTAATTTTCTTCGCGGAAAGTTAAAAAAATTTAGGGGTGGACTACCCTTAACATTTAGGAGGATGAAAAATAGATGTTGTCCGATTCTCCACCCTAGCCGATATTCACGCTAAGATTCACGAAAATCGGTCGAGCGGTTTCAGAGGAGTTCAATAACGTACACCGTGACACGAGAATTTTATATATTAGATTTCCCGTAGTTCCTTAGGGCCTCAATAAACAATTTATAATTAATTCTATTTATAGCTAGGAATTTAATTAATCTCCAAGAATAACCACTTCTCTGTGCTTCTGCTTCGACTTCCGTCTCCAGATGTTAGCTGGTCTTCCGCGTCTTTGGTTACCTTGTGGGTTCCAATCTACCACTGTTCTACTAATGTCATCATGAGGCTTTCGCAAAGTGTGGCCCATCCACTTCTATTTAAGACATCGAATTTCGATATGGATCGGTAGCTGTTCCGTTGCAGTCCAGAGGTTAGCATTACTAATAACGTTAGGCCAGAATATCCGCATTAATACCAAAAAATGCGCAAATGGGGTTAGTGATGCGAAAACATAGCCTATCCCTCCCAAACGTCAACCTCACGAACGAGGCTCTGACGACCTAGTAAAGGCGGTATAACCATAGAACCTGCGAGGAGAAAACTCTTACGCCACTGCCCGCCTAGAGGCGAAACCGGCAGCCCCGGAACTAGGCTCGGATGCAGAAGGCCAATCATCTACTCATCTTAAACTCTATGATTACCGAAACCGAAATAAACAAAGTTAAGATTAAGCACAATGATCTTTAAAAGCGGTAATTCGTGCGAATCATTGGACTATCACTCCCTTTCAGCACACTACAATAATCAGATAACTCAAAACGGGAGAATTATTGGCGACTTTCTTATACAGTGTCAATTGTATCCATTAAGTAAGATTCTTTCTCTATTCTAATGGCGATTAATAACTAAAATTGAAATAACTTCTACCGATGGTCTCGCGATAGCAAGTTCTTACGGGCAAAGTGATCTTTTTTGAGAAATTTTAAATATCACTGACTTATCGAAATGACCTTATATATTCCCTAATAAGCCCTTTAGAAGTAATATCAATGATAACGAATAGATTCTCCAAATATTTCTTATATCACTAAGGGATATTTTCTAATGGAAAGTATTTTCACTCTATACAGTCTGAAATTTGGTTGCTTTAATCAGAACCACACGCCTACCTCGGCCACAACTCGAAAGTATTATAAAATGTATTTTTTAAATTCAAAACGGTATAAATATTCTTAATATTAAGAAAAAATGGATAATAATCTACTTATAGCCTGAACCAATATTCCACTTTTATTTGGTTTCATAAAAGTTGAGGTTTCCACCGCTACTCCTAAACCTCAATGACTGATATACTCAAATAAATCTGTAACTAACACAAATTACACTTAATTCAGTTGCTCAGTTTTGAGGAACAAGATATTATCTCAATTTGAATCATGACAAAGAATATCTTTAAGTTTAAGAGTTTCAAGTTTGCCAAAGGGTTAAGGGACCCTTTAAGGGACCCTCTTTGTACATATTAGTATATATTTTGCATTACAAATATATATGCATTTTCTGGTACAACAAACACTTTATTCTGCTCATAAATAATTCACTTCCCACGTCACTTCACACTCGTATACCTGCAAGGATGCCTATTGTTAGCAACAGCACCGCCGCTCCCAAACGGTTTTGATCAATTCGCGACATTTTGTAAACCTTCACGTTCACTTTGCGAGTTTCAAATTTAAACTGGAAAATATGCAATTTCTTGCGTTCGAAAATTAAACTTTTCATGAACGTTATAATGCTTAATTATTTGTGTTAATCTAATCATCAAAGATATGTAAAGTTAAGCAGGTGTTTATCTCATTGATTTTACTACGTACTTGTGCTAGGCAATGCCTTGAAGTCAATATAACTAAGCAAGTTAGTCACAGTTATATGTGTATAGTGCATATGTAAAAGCCCACCGTCTGCTTATCGCGTCTACTAATTAATTAGTTGTCGATTTTTGTTATAGGGTTCTTAACTCTTACAATACCGCTTTTTATGAAGAGTGTTGTTGTTGTTTTGCATTTAATTTACATTTTCGTACATTATATTAATAAATCTTAGACACTGAGGTACTCATATTGGGTATATTCAGGGCCTTGACAAGTTATAGTCCGATTTTTATTTTTTTGGTGAGAGATGTGAGAAAAGATTAATAATTTAAAAAAACTACTTGAAATTCGTCGAATAGTTGCTAAGATAAGAGATTTACCCAAAACTTGTGCGGTGCCACGCTCATTCTATAATTTTCACACGGAGACCCTTGCCACACTTCCTAACCATCTCTATAGTTTTGAGAGCATTACCACATTTCAAAAAATTTCAAACCCCAGATAGCCCGCCGTTTTGTCGCATTGAGCATTTTGAAAAAAAAAATTCGCCACTAAAAATTAGTATTTCAAGGGTTAAAGTGTTGATTTTGCTGTGTAACCGAGCACCTGCTAAATACAAATAACACCTGTGGTCATAGAATATTTATATTGCCTACATTATTCCATTGTACATACATATCGTGATAACTAAACAGTTCAAATGAAAATATTTAAATACCAACTAACCAATAAAAAGTTCAATAGACGAATCGAGATTATTTCGCAGACTGCATTTCATTATTTCACTGTTTCTTTGTCATACAAATTATGAGATTTTGAGACATAATTTTATAAAGATATATGTATGTATGTATGATATGGGTCGAATTGAGATATGGGATTTCCAATTTTTCAATTCTCTTTGCGTTTTCTTTACTTTTTAATACCCTATAGAGGTACGTTTTTTTTATCAGACGAAGCATATATTATTTCATATATATAATATGTTACCTGTTTTCTGATAAGATCAAGATTTTCGATAGTAATAGTTGAAAAGAAATAAATCATATTGCTGAAAAGTGAAAAGTTTAGAATTCCAATCGATTTCATTGGATAACCATCATCTCACCATTGTGAAATTGTAAAACCTGTTCTGTAACCAAATGTCAGGGATAGAGCCGATCTTATATGTATATATCTACCTCATGATGTAGTGAGTAAGTACGAGGTAAATATGGGTATTACTTTGGTATTGAATCAAAGAAAAACTACCGAAAATGTTCTCGGATAGAATATATTAGGTCTACAACTTTGCTTCCGCCGTTTTACAATAGATGTCTCTATAGTCAAACCCTAATCGATTAAATCGATTAAATCGTTTTATATCGATCTTGGACATTTGTGTCAACTTTAACCCAACAAAATATGTAGTATAAAATGTAGAGATCTGTTTGCATCCCAAACTTATTCTCAACTGAAAATGTCACTTTTTAAGACGAATTCTCAACATTTCCGGGAAATTTTGCTTTTCTTTTTTAATTCCAAGAAAAGTGCGACTGAGGCTCATCGAATGCTTTCGGATACGTAAGTGAAAAAAGCCTTAAATTTACAAAAAAAAAAAACGGCGGAAGCAAAGTTGTAGACCTAATAGTAAAGTTTTTTTTTATCTGACAAAAAACCTTTAAGTTTATATACAAATTTTGTTCTATAAAGATACTAAAATTATTTCCTAATATTATACTTATCCACTTAAGCAATTTCGCATTCAGTAAACATCGTTTAGACTGGTGCTATTTTCAGAATATTTATTCTAAATATAGAATGACATTACAATGATGAGCTGCTAATTTGTTATCACTTATTTCGACATACTTATGTTACATAAATATATATAAATGTTCTTAATTTATTTGTGGGACGTTCGATGTACTTATGGCTAATTAATCCACATATTTAAAGAATGTCTACCACTGAAATAACTGTCAATTTCACCATTGCCATTACTACAGTGCTCATTATTAATATGTCATTATGTTAATATTAAGTAATCTAATATATAGGAAGTGTGAGTAATAGGCCCCCAGTATGGTATTACAAGTAAATTATAGTAATTTTTGAGTAGACAGTTAGAACTCTTCCTCATACCAATAAACTTAATAAATACCAATAAACAGAAATTTGTAGAAAAATGTTGGTAATTCGGTATTCTTTTTATGACTCACCTAAAGCGCTCATACTTTACGAGCTACTTTTTCTCTCACAATTTCTGAACAATGCTTCTGAGACTTCACTTGCAACAAGTATGATATCTGAAACCTTAATATGACAACTTCGATCTATTCAAGTGCTCAAAAATCGGCACTAAATCGAACTGTACTGATAAGCGATCAGAATGATATGGATATAGTTGGAGGATTAAACAAAACAAGTTAGATCTGTTAGTTGTCGAACTTCGTTGAAAAGAAGTGTATCACCTTGAAGTTAATTCGTTAGCTAAGTCTGGAATCGGACAAAATCCCTGACATTAAACCGTTACACCACCATCTTCTTAATTATAGAAGTACGGATAAACTCATGCTTTACGGCTAAATTCGGGTGCGATCGAACATTTTATACTCTCGCAATGTATGTATGTATTTAATTTTATTAAGATAACACAAAGTTCAATAGAATAACGAAAATCATCATAAATAGTATATGAGGGCGGAGGTAATTCAATTCCTGAACCGAGATCATTAATTTTCACCATCAAGGTTAACTATACGCTCACTTAATTTTGCTAAGATATATCACATATTAACCGATATATGCGGAATAAAGCCCACCGTATATTAGGAAAGTTCTTCATTTTCGATATCAGGGACCTTGAATAGTTATAGTCAAATTTCGAAATTTTAACCTCACATAATATAATTTTTATTCCGCTTTCCCGATGTACATATCGTCACCTAAAATGCAAAAGGCCGTAACTAACATTTTTAGTATTTTACAGGAAGAACAAACGTTATAGATTAAAGACTACTTAAAGCTAAATATCCAAATTGTAGATTTAAGCTTAGAAAACAAAGACGGATTTGTTTCTGAAAACCAAATTAATGGGAAAAAAGCAGTTTTTAAGAAATGCTAGTTACGACCTTTTGCACTCTATTTTTCTGAAACCAAAAAGCCGTAACTACTTGAAAAAAAATGTGTATAAAATGAAAGCAATGGTTAAAATAAGAAAATGTGCTTTTAAGCTGTAACTAAAAAAGTTTTTAACAAGTTATGTCTTTTTGTATCTATTTATTGTAAGTATTTTAACACAAAAGAAATTATTTAATTAATACATTTAATTCGAGAAAATAAAATTAAATTAAACTGGTTAGAAAAACAAAATAATTCATTTGAAAACAATAAAACCTGCAATACAAATAGCAAATTAGAATAGGTTTAAGATGTAAAGGGTATATTATCATAAAAGCTGTGGCAGTCAGCCGGAAGTAAAAATTTAAGTTCCTGCAGGTGTTCCCAATTCTTTTTGGATATTGATATTCTTTCGGTATGCAACTGTGAAGGTTCGATGTCCCTAAATTTTTGTTGTGTACGTTGTGGCAAAACGTTATAATCGTCGTGATATTTGTTTTATAATAAATTATTCCAGATGGATCATATGCCAAGGCACGGATCATATTAACAGTTGGCTCTCCGGATTTTTTGCCTGTATTGAAGAAAGGCAAAACACAATAACACAATTTGATAAAGAATGAAAGATAATGAAAACAACTGTAATTGTGGATAACACAATGTGTCACATTGAAATTGAATCAAAGAGAATGAAAAAGGGTAGTTACGGCTTTTTGGTTTATGAAATTGTTGAAGTTGTAGTTGCGGCCTTCTGATTCTCACCTATAAAGTCGTTATTTTTGGACGTATACATGTAAAATTTGCTGTGTACACGTGTTTCGGTTAAGTACTTCATAATCAATCAAAAAGTCAATTTTGAATTTTTTGTTAGTTACGGCCTTTTGCATTTTAGGTGACAATATATAATATAAAGTGAAAGAATCAGATGGAATTCAAAATTTTAATATATGGGAAGTAGACGTGGTTGCGAACAGATTTCACCCATTTTTCATCCGTATGTCAAGAATACTATATACCGCATTTTATTGCAATCGGTCGAGCAGAAATGGTTTTTGACGGGCGACGCCACGCCCTTTTTCCATTTTTTTTAATCTGAGTGAGAGGCATATCTTCAATCAAATTTAGTGTTTCTGGTGTTGTCCGCTAGTGAATTTAGTAATTTTCAACATAACCTTTGTATGGGAGATGGGCGTGGTTATTAACCGATTTCACCTATTTTTATGGTGTGCAATGGAGTATGTAAAGGAAATGACTGTATAAAGTTTATTTTATATAGCTTCATTGTATAGAGTATAAAAAAGTATCTGATTCAGTAACTCGCATCTGAATTTGGATATTTTGAGTTGGAAACGAACCACTTTGATGAGTTAGCCAGTTCCCTTGAATGACTTCGATAGATTTCGTGAAATCTGATTTTTATCACCTTTTTTTCCACCCCGCTATTCCTAATTGTTGTGCCCTCCATTTTAAATAAGATAAAGAAAAGAGTGTGGTGTCTCGTTTTGTCAAATTTTAGTTCTTGAAAATTAAGTGAAGTCTCTGAATCCTTATGGTTCCTTATGGATTTTATATAAAAATTAACGTTTAATATGTAAGCTATCTTAATGAAATTGGGTCAGAATATCTTCGTGAAACCAAGCATATATAAAGTCGGCCAAGTCTTGCTGACACTTGGAAACCGGCTCCAATGCTTAGAAATTGCTATTCAGATCTCTTATATTTGCTAATATTATATTCCTCTAATATACATAAATACAGAAAATTGGGTCAATCGAACTACCTTGCTATATCGTTTTCTTAGACAAATCCAACTAATGAAATGTAAAGCTCAATGAGAATTTAGTGATAATTAAGATATTTTTTACGCTCAATGTGATATGTAGAATGAAAAGTAAATACATAAATGAGCATGTCAAATGTCAATATACATATGTATATGTACATACATACATATGTATATTTATTAATAATAAATAATAATCACCATTAAATCGGTGAGTAATCGATACGAAGGCGTTGTTGAATTTATGTATGTGTAGAAATGCATAAATGTTTAAAAGCACAAGATATATGTATGGTATGTATGTACATATGAACATATTCCAGTGATATTTTGTCTTTTTGTATAATATATGTAAGTACATACATACATATGTAGAGCGTTTGTGAAAGTGTGCTAAAAATGCTCACATCGAATGTAAGAAGCGAAAGTGTCGTATTGAAAGAGTCACACAAAAATAAAAACCAAAAAAACAGCAGGACAATCGCCACGATGAAGGTATGCGCGCTAAAAATACGTCACACACACACACTGTTAGTTTGCACGCGATTTTTGTGATGGCGCCGAACGCAGCGGCCGCGCAGCCATAATAAAATGGAGGCAACCATGCCGCACATGTGGAAAAACGGGCTTGTCTCCACGTTAACTACGAGTATTAAGCACGCCAACAGAACCAGCAACAACAACAACAAAAAAACATATAACTTTGTATATACATTTGTATGTATGTATGTAAGGAAAGTGAGTGACGGCAAAGATAACCAAAACTAATAACAAAGTTCAAGAAACAAAATTGTCCAACTTATTTTCCTACTTTCCATAACATTTTCCAACGCTTCTATTTGCTTTATTTATTTCTTTTTCGCTTTTATTTGATTTAAAATTGATGAAATAGCTGCAACCTCCATGTACAACCGCACCCGCTTGCCCATATATACATACATACATTTAGGCGCGAATGCACAGTTATATTTGTGTTTGTATTGATGTTGTGAGTACATTTGTTGCTTTGTGCTTTGTGCAGTTCTTGCGCGATATGAACTTTCAAGTGCAACTTTAAGGTACTTAATTATAGTTAGTAAATAAATATAAACTTTTATCTGCAAGCACTTGTGGCACCGTCATTAAAGGTAAAAATAAATATTTTATTTACGTTGCGGTTATTCTTGTATTTTGTAAATATGCATACGTGTGGTGTATAACATGTATTATCGCTTTCTTATTATATAATTAGGGTGCAGATAGACGTAAGAGACATACGAAGGACAGTGTGTTTTTAAAATATATTTGGCTCAACTTTAAAATTGAATATTATATATCGTCGAACAGGCGAGAAATTCAACTATAACCTGATAATTGCAGTGTTTAACAAGTAAGGAAAGGCTAAGTTCGGGTGTAACCGAACTTTTTATACTCTCGCAATTTATTTATTTAACTTTATTTATATTAATAATACACAATTTGACCCACATATTCATCATATATATTGTATAAAGTCCATTGAAAGTTGGAAACCCTAATATTAGGTTAGAAGCACCGAGGTCCTCATGTTCGATACATGGGGCCTTGAAAACCTAGGGTCCGATTTCGGCGATTTTTAGAATGGGGTAGTAGTATTTGTGGTAAAGGTAGTATTTGTGCAAAGTTCTGCATCGATATCTTCACTAGTGCTTCCTTTATATATTGTAAAGTTAACGATTCATATCGTCTTCAAAGTTCTGGTATATAGGAAGTAGGCGTGGTTGTGAAGCGATTTGGCCTATTTTCACAGCATATCATTGGGATGTAAGAAAACTATTACAAACCAAGTTTCATTGAAATCGGTCGAGTAGTTCCTGAGATATGGTTTTTGACCCATAAGTGGGCGATGCCACGCCCATTTTCCATTTTGTAAAAAAATCTGAGTGCAGCTTCTATCTGCCATTTCTTATGTGAAATTTAGTGTTTCTGGCTTTTTTCGTTACTGAGTTAACTCACTTTTAGTAATTTTCAACCTAACCTTTATATGGGAGGTGGGCGTGGTTATTATCCGATTTCTTTCATTTTTGGACTGTATAAGGAAATGGCTAAAAGAAATGACTGCAGAAAGTTTGGTTTATATAGCTTTATTGGTTTGCGAGTTATATACAAAAAACCTATTTGGGGGCGGGGTCACGCCCACTTTTCCAAAAAAATTACATCCAAATGTGCCCCTCCCTAATGGGATCCTATGTTCCAAATTTTATTTTCATAACTTTATTTATGGCTTAGTTATGACACTGTATAGGTTTTTGGTTTCCACCATTTTGTGGGCGTGGCAGTGGACCGATTTTGCCCATTTTTGAAAGCAACCTCCTCAGGGTGCCAAGGAACATGTGTTCCAAGTTTCATTAAGATATCTTAATTTTTACTCAAGTTATCGCTTGCACGGACAGACGGACAGACGGACAGACGGACAGACGGACGGACGGACAGACGGACGGACAGACATCCGGATTTCAAATCTACTCGTCATCCTGATCATTTATGTATATATAACCCCATATCTAACTCTTATATTTCTTGGTGACACAAACAACCGTTAGGTGAACAAAACTATTATACTCTGTGCAACAGGTTGCGAGAGTATAAAAATAGTTTCTTCTTTCCTTGTCTTCTCAAAGAAAAAAAAACTAATTTAAACCTTCTAGAAACCTGCCTGTTATAACCGCGTAAGCGGTGTCTACGCCTGTCAAGAAGAAGAAGAAGAAACCTCTAGTACTTATTAGATCTTTCGGAAAAAAGTTATGCGATATTATACATTGCAAAGAAAACCGAGTTAACTCTAAATTTTCAGTACTTCCAAGAAGGATAAAAGGTTAGTCCTTTCGAAACCACGGTATCCAGATATCTAGTGTCGCAATGTCAACTTGTTCCTCTTAGCCAGACTCAAATAATTCGATGTTTAATAAGCTAAGAACTAACAGCTCTGTCAGATATAGTAATCAAGTTACCTTGATTAGTATTTTATCGAGGTGATATTGCTAGATCAAGGCTGTTGAGTGGGATCTAATTTCGGATTTGTTTATACGGGCCCTACCGATCATATACCAGTCCCACTCATTATCTTACAGTGCAGTGTTGTATTTCAAAGGGTTTGGCTACGAAAATTTTTGTGTTTTCGTTGTGTTGAAATATCTCTAATTTCCAGAGGTGCGTTCAAAAGAAAACGGGAATTCTATGTTATGCACATTTCCAATCGTCTTCCTCCACTTCTTAAACTCGATTTATGGAATTCACGAACAAAGAATGAAGAGTGAGCTTTCAACATACGAAAAGATCATGTACTTCAGGACCATGTACGTATATCCACATAATAAAAACAAGTAAGGAAGGGCTAAGTTCGGGTGTAACCGAACATTAATTTTTTTAGGTAGAAAGTCCATTGAAAGTTGGAAACCCTAATATTAGGTATATGGGAGCTAGGGGAAGTTATGACCCGCTTTCACTCATTTTTGGCAAAAATATTCCCTCTGAATGTCTTCAAAATATCTGAGAGATTTACTTATATTTTCGGGAAAAAATGTATTAGAAGCACTGAGGACCTAATTTTCGATACATTTTTAAAAACGTATGGTCCGAATTCGGCAATTTTTAGAAAGGCGATGCCACACTATAAATGCAGTATTTGTGCAAAGTTCTGTTCCGATATCTTCACTAATGCTTACTTTATATATTGTTAAGTAATCGATTCAGATTGACTTCAGAGTTCTGGTATATAGGAAGTAGGCGTAGTTGCGAACCGATTCCGCATATTTTCACAATATATTATTGAGATGACAGGAGAATATTACGAACGGAATATTATTGAAATTGGTCGAGTAGTTTTTGAGATATGGTTTTTGACCCATAAGTGGGCGGGACAACACCCATTTAAAATTTTGTATACCAATTTGGGTGGAGCCCTTCTGTACCTTCTTTATAATGAAATTTAAGGTTTCTGGTAGTTTTTCTTACTGAATTAAAGAATTTTTAGTAGTTTTCAACATAACCTTCGTATGGGAGGTGGGCGTGGTTATAATCCGATTTCCTCCATTTTTGGACTGTATAAATACCTTAAAGAAACGACTCTAAACGAGTTTACTAGATATGTACAAAAAACTTAGTCTCCACAAAAAATATATCCAAATATGCCCCCTCATAGTGCGATCCTTTGTACCAAATTTCCATAGCTTTATTTATGGCTTAGTTATGGCATTTTATGTGTTTTCGGTTTTCGCCATTTTGTGGGCGTGCCAGTGGTCCGATTTCGCCCATTTAGCCCATCACGGTCCAAGAAATATGTGCACCAAGTTTCGTCAATATATCTTAATTTTTACTCAAGTTATCCGTTGCACGAATTGACAGACGGACGGACAGACAGACATCCGAATTTTAATCGTCTCGTCATTCTGATCATTTCGATACCCTATATCTAACTCGTTTAGTTTTGGGTGTTACAAACAACCGTTATGTGAACAAAACTACTCTCTTTTGCAACTTTGTTGCGAGTGTATAAAATGTAACAATTGACAATCGGAAAATTTTAAATTCCTATTATTTTTTGAACATACCGTTTATAGTAGTATTATTATCCTGCGAATACTTTCTTCCAATATGCTATCCTTGAACTACTTTCTCGCAAGAAAGAACGTTTAATTTAAATTTCCTATTAATGCGTTACATTTATTGAAAAATGTGATCGCGGCATGCATTCTCACACGCATCGTTCAACAAACGCACCGACATCTACGCATTAAGCATAAATTTGCACGAAAAGTCCAATGGCGAACACTGCCAAACCACTAGCCATTAGGCCCGCACGATTGCGAAATTCCCCACATTGCTATGATGTAATATTTCCGTTTGTAATAAATTAGGGTTTCCCACACTCTATTGAGTGTGTTTGTAAAGCGGCGTAAATTAATAAACTGCAAGTTTCGTTTGACAAATTTCATATTTTATTTTCATTCATCTATCCACAATTGGGCTTATAAATAATATTGAGAAGAAATAAAAAGGAATTTGTTGGAGTGCGCATTTGCCTATTGGCGTTTAATCATACTCTAAAGAAGGAAAACTAACAATCACAGAGCACCGTTAGTATTCCTACACACCCATTCGCATTCTGAGTTCATTTTCTACTGTAATTTCCAGTCCCATTGTAGATTCACCGATGGGTTTATCGACGTAGGTCCGATTGTTCACCACAATATCACTGAGGTTAGTTATCGATTAAAAATGAAGTGAAGAAATGGACGTGTTCTTAAGTCACAAGTTTATAGAACGTTTCGAAAAAACTTTCCAGAATCACAACGATCTCAACAAAATTGGGTGTAGTCTGTAGATAATGTATTTCTCGAATCGATTTCAAATGTAGCATTAGATTTTAATATGAATTTCGAAATATCAGAGATTCTTTTGGTAATACTATAAACTGGGTCACAACATATTTTGAATATACATATTTATTAACGTCTCCAAATATAAATAATTTACGAACAAATCGTCATCAATGTCTATTCTATTCTTGGATTATGTCTTTTTATAAATAAAATATTTAAAATAATCCGTTTTCCTGCAGTCAAATTGCTATAAATAGAAAATTAATTACTAAATTACAACAGTTTAATTAAATTAATTATTTACATGTGACAGGAAGGAAGAAGTCGTCCTAACGTTATTTATTAGAGCGAAACACCTAGTAAACACAAACGATGGTGAATTAGTTGTAGTCATGTCATATAACAGTTAATTGAAAATAGTTTTATATGATATCAAAAAAAAAATAAAAACGAACTTGTAACCAGCTTTTAGTTATATATAATATATGTTTAAGTATAATAAATACCGCTATATGGGACGTATTATATATATGTATAATTTTTTTGTGAATTAAATTGGTATGTTGTTGCTTTTATATAGCTGTTGACAACAACAGCATAAAATACTCCTCAAAAGTTTGAAAGGAATGTCCTTTGCCGATTTGACGATGTGATTTTTTTTTGAATATGGAAAACTTTTTACAATAATAAAAAAATATATGTAGATACATATATCCAACTGAGTAGGAGAAAAACCCACATTTTCTGTATCAAAGCAACACTGTTTGATTACTAAATAGATAAAATGCAATTACTTTGGTAATTATATAGATAAAAAACAAAACAGGTGAAACTGTACATATGTGTCAGTAATACATATAAATAGACATTCATATGTGGTGAATAATATACTGCAACAAAAACAAAGAGAAAGTATTTACAATGAATGAATTTCCACTATCGAACAGTGCGATCGTAAGCTTACGACTAATTTCAATAAATTCAGTGAATAAAATAGAGTTATTCAGCAACCAAAAGAAAATATTTCCTTATTGATTTTTATTGAAAACACAGTATTTGAAACTACATTTGAACTCTTTTCAGAGTTATCAATATTTAATATTTATTTAAGAAAGAATAACTTAATTCTAACTTTAATCAACGTAACAGTATTTAACTCAACTTTATTAGAATAATATAATAACACAACCACATAAAAAAAAATGTCATGACCTGAGGGTCTTACTATGTGTGCGTTATGTTTTTAGGTTTGTTGAATCCGAATCCGAAGTCCATTTAAACCCATCAAATCAAGGTTTTGACGTAACCCCAGAAAATCAATATGACGAACCGAGTTTTTAAATCTTCATCGGATTCGCTTAAAACTCTCATTTCGGGGTCGCTGATTACGAACCCGGCGTCGAATTTGTAAAATTCTAAATGGCGGATCCAATATGGCGGACGATATTTTCAAAACTTCATCGGATCTGTTCGTAACTCGTTACGCAGGGGTTTTCAAGGTCGCTGAAGAGCTTCAAGCGGTCATTTTTGTGTGGCTGTTATCAATTCCAACTGATCTGGTGCTAATATACGATATTATAGCCATTCGAAATATGTCACTGCAATAACAGTTTTAAGGGCTCTAAGAACACATACTAGTCTCTAAAACACTTTTATCTCACCGCAGCTTATGTTAAATATGTACATTCAGTTTTTATGAAAATGAAATTAGCTGTAGAAAACAAAACGTTTCGAGATTTCAATGTACATATTTACATATAGTATATTCGAAAAGTAACAAATCCACAACTAGTTAGTACACTCTGCAGCTTTCAATAATTAACGGGTTCTGTAACGTCTACCATTGCGCTCCACTTCTTCTTCTTCACTTTATCTTTTCAAAGCTTATGACGCTTTTTAACACCACTAGCTAATAGCAAATCTGAAACTATACCGACCAACGAAGCTGTTGTCAAACCTTTGAGGTCCATCAACCTTCGTTCCAATACCAATCTGTCATCAGCCAATAAATGGCGTCATTCTAATAGTTCAGAACTACCTTTTATATGATCCCTACAATACTTATTTCGATAATTTCATCTCTTTCATAGCTGATAATCACCTCCTACACTATTATATACCCGAATATTTGAGTTAACGAAACGCGGTTGAGCAACGCTTATTCTCACACCATATAAACTGGTTAGTAAACTTGAGTAAAAAGTGAGCTATGCATTTTTCTGAATTTCGTTTACTATGGCAGTCTAAACCAAACATTTGTACATACATATTATGCCAATGCTAAGTGCATTATATTGGCAAAACATTAGACCTCTAGATGGCGCATGAATCGAATTATTACCAAAAATTGAAGTTTCTTGGCTCCCACGTCACTGTTGACAGTCATACCTTTGAAATACAGTAGAACTCCAATTATTCGAACTCCGACTATCCGAATCACCGATTATCCGAATCACAAAAAACAGAGACTGCTTTGAAGTGGATGGAGCGTCAGACCGAGGGTGACCACTTGCAACTGCTCATCGTCAAGCGAATGCGTGACCTGGCTGCCCGAAAACGGTTGAAGACCGCAAAACAGCTTACATTGACAGAGATGTTTAAAAAACAATGATCTCTTTCATTTAATTCAATAAAAAAATAGTGTAATATCAAAACGTAGCTTTTATTCTCTCCAATGGCAATTAAAAAAAAAAATCCGATTATCCGAATATTTGATTATCCGAATGGGTCCCGGTCCCCATTAATTCGGATAATTGGAGTTCTACTGTAGTAGATAGTTTCGTCTACTTGGGAACCAGCGTTAACAACACCAACAATGTCAGCCTTGAATTCCAATGCAGAATCACTCTTGCCAACAGGTGTTACTTCGGACTGAGTAGGCAATTGCAAAGTAAAGTCCTCATTCTTCCCGTCCGTGGACGTGGACGACAACATCCGATGAGAGGACTATTGGGGTTTTCGAGAGAAAGGTTTTGCGTAAGATTTATGGTCCTCTGAACATTGGCAACGGCGAATACCGCGGAAGAGGACGACCTCCACTCCGGTGGAAAGACCAAGTGCAAAGTGCCTTGCTTCACTTGGGGTTTCAGTTGGCGCCAAAAAGCAAAAAGGAGGAACGAGTGGCGCGCTCTGGTGGATTCGGCTATAATCGCTTAAAGCGGCTTCTACGCCAAATATACATATATATATATAAAGCTCGGAGTTAAGATTTTATACTCTCGCAATTTCTTTATTTAACTTTATTAATATAAAGCACAATTTAACTCATATATTCCGCATATATAGTTCTAAAATTCATTGAAAGTTAAACCTAACATTAGTTATATGGGAGCTAGGGGAAGTTATGACCCGATTTCACTCATTTTTCCACGGAGACATATTATTACAAGAAAAATATTACCTCTGAATTTCTTCAAAATATCCGAGAGACTTACCTATATTTTCGGTAAAAAATTTATTCAAAGATCTGAGGTGCACATATTCGATACATGGGGCCTTAAATACTTATGGTCCGATTTCGACGATTTTTAGATGGGGATGCCACACTATAAATGCAGTATTTGTGCAAAGTTCTGTTCCGATATCTGTACTAGTGCTTACTTTACCTATTGTAAAGTAAAGGATTCAGATTCAAAACATATCATTATCAAGAAGATTTCAGTGAAATTGGTTGAGTAGTTTCGAAGATATGGTTTTTACATCCAAATATTCCTCTTTCTAGAACAATCCTTCGTACCAAAGTTCATAGCTTAATTTATGGCTTAGTTATAGCTCTTTATAGGTGGCAGTGATCCAATCCCGCCCATCTTCGAACTTAACCTTCTTATGGTGGCAAAAAACACGTGTACCAAGTTTCATGAATATATATCTCAATTTTTACTCAAGTTACAGTTTAATTTTAGGACTTACAAACAACCTTTAAGTGAACAAAAATAGTATAGTCTCTTTAGCAACTTTGTTGCGAGAGTATAAGCTTAAAAAAGATTAAAGAAAAACAAGTCCTAATTTCTAGAATTCTGTACTTTAAAATATGTATGTCAGTATAGAGATTTCAACGATTTATTAGCAAATATTCATTCAAAGTAAGAAATAAAGAATGTGGATTTTGTTAGAAGAATATTGTGCCAACAAATTTCTTTTTTAAAATCATATATTTTTGTGTTTATAACGGTATAATAAGTGACGCAAGGCATTATCAAATCATTACACCTGCACACATATCATATGAGTACAAATATAATATGTGCCATAGACGTTTGTTGTTGCTTTAATATTACGATTATTAATATTTTTGTTTTTGGAATTTTCGCTTTTTTGTATTATTTTTTTTTGTTTTTATACATATACAAATGTATGCTTTTGTCTGCCCATAGAATAACCACCCCTAATACAGTACGACCTTCGTTTTGTACATTTTTCATATTTCGATTTCCTACTCAATCAATAATCATTAAAGTTGCCGAAAACTAGTTATTATAATTAATGGCTCACGCAGCTAGTTACATACCTGGCGTTTAATCCAAGCGTACATATCTATATACATACATATGTGTGTGTGTATGTTTAAGCGTGTGGTGTTTCCAATGAAGTGCGCTTCTTTAATTGAATTGTATGAATATTTTCATATTTTTTATATGATATTTTTTTATTTTTGTATAATTGCGTTTAAATTAGTTTTTTTTTATTTTTTTTTGTATTTCTTATATTTCTTATATTCACTTATTTTCACACAATCGCAACAGTTTAACGCATTTAACGCTTAATATTTCCGAGTGTTATTCTATTTGTTAGCAATTAAGAAGTTTAAAGTGCATTTAGCATTCGTATTGACATTAGAACTGACACTCTCCAGCAATTAGTGCATCAAACGTCACTAACAAGCGCGCACACAAAATACATACGAACACTGAGTTGTAGTGATTTTTCTTTTTCTACGCGTCATCGTATATACATATATATATGTATTATATATATATATTTATATATCTGTGTATGTATGTATGTATGTCAAACACTGATGTCTTATTCAAAATTTTCCGCAAATACTACACACTATAGTATATGCATATATCGTTGCTCAGGCATTATTGCCGTATTTTGTTATTGTTCAAATCAAAAAATAAAATTTATTAAATATGCACAACCTTTAAAAAACTTTTTTTTTTTATAAATTTATTATATTTTTCTGCCAACAAAACACTTGCAACTCTCTTACAAACGCACAAACCGTTCACTGCATTTAAACCGTTATAAGCAGTGTAAAATCCGTTATATTAGCTACTAGTTCATGTATTATGCCATTCGCTCACCAGTGCCATGCCTCGAATAACGCGCTTTCAAAAACACACATCAATTTTTTGTCTAATATTTTCCGAAAAATTCATTAAAGGCGACTGGTGTTGCCACTTAACGGTATGCGACTGTTATCTGCCAAGTGCTTTCCCATGTCGCACCTGTCACGACCTCAACAGTCACTGTTGTCGGCCGCCGACTTTGTTCAAACGATTAGCCCAAGCGGGTGAAACGAACCCACAGGCTTTGCTAGCTTTTCGTCCTTCGTCAATGGTTTGTGTGGTGGCGTTGTGTGTTGCTTTGTTGTTGTACAAGTTGCACGAACGCCAGTGCAGTGCAGTTGGTGTTGGCGTTTCCATGGTCTTGTGGCACTACAGGTGTACAGCAACAATACGTGTACGATTTACATTTTAGCCATACATACATACATATATAATGGTATATAGTATGCATAGTGTACGAATTAGAAAGTAGGACGTAGTACGTAGGAATGTACAGGCAAACGGTCAACTAACGGTTTTGGCCGCAAGGTTGATTGTAGCATACACAACAGTAGGTGGTTAGCTAGGTAGCTGAACTAGAAGAGTAATGGTAGATATTGTAAAATAAATGAAATACAATAACTAAAGTAGTTAGTATATATGGCATACTGCCTGTATGCAGAGTTAAAGTATGTAAGGCGTATACCGTAAGTGGGTTGGAATATAAATTCGGAAAAATATGTTATTTAAGCCATTTCCGATACGAGTAATTTAAAATGTTTTTTCATATATCATTTGTCTAAAGAACATATTTCAACAAAAAATCTATACGAGGGCTGCTATATATATATTTCTGGCCTAATAATGAAAATAGGAATATTTATCAACGAAAATGGTTTTATCGTTTTTCAAAATATTCTCCATCAAGATTTATACACTTTTGCATGCGCTCAAACCAATTTTCGAAGCACTTTTTTTGAGCCTTTTTTTGAGCGATTGTCAAATTGTGCGGGATCCAATGAGAACAAACCTTTTTTACGACCAGGTGTTCATGCAATATCGAATGTATGCTGGTGGGAGAAATGCATAGGCATGCCTCTATCTGAAGGTATGTTACATGACGGTCTTGCATTATCAGTTCACTTACGGCATCGATGTTTTCTGGCACAACGGCTGTATTTGGACGACCTTCACGGAATTCGTCTTTGAGCGAGCGTCGGCCACGATTGAATTCGTTGTACCAGTTTTTCATAGTGCTATAGGATGGTGCTTCATAGCCATACAAAGATTTTAGTTCATCGATGCACTCTTGTCGTGATAATCCACGTCGAAAGTTGTGTTCACGATTTAATTCCATTTTTTGGCCGAGATGAATTTTTTAATTCCCTGTAAATAAATAAAACAATTAACGATTAAATGACCAAACGTTCTGAGTGATGTTATGCTAAAAAATGTCAAACTTTCCAATGGAAATGTCAGATTGCACCTGGCAACACTTAGTGTTCCCTAGGCGAGAAATATATATAGTAGCCCTCGTATTTATTATAAGAAAAATATTTATGCAAAATCAAGTACAATCGACTTGTTTTTTGTTCAAAAGGAGGCTTGCCGTGATTACGATTCCAGTCCATCAAATCAACTGAAAGCATAAAACTAAACAAATTTGGTTAGTGTGGGGACTTGTATGGTATAAAGTCCATTGAAAGTTGGAAACCCTATTATTAGGTATATAGGAACTAGGTGAAGTTATGAGCCGATTTCACCCATTTTTGGAACGGAGACACATTATTAGAAGCAAAATATTCCCTACAAATTTCTTCAAATTATCTGAGAGACTTACTTATATTTTCGGTAAAAAAATGAATAGAAGCGCTGAGGTCCTCATGTTCGTTATGGGGTCTTGAAAACCTATGGTCCGATTTCAGCTGCCACACTATAAATTCAGTATTTATGCAAAGATCTGTTCCGATACCTTCACTAGTGCTTAATTTACATATTGTAAAGTAAACTATTCAGATCGACTTCAAAGTTCTGGTATATAGGAAGTTGGCGTGGTAGTGAACTGATTTAGCATATTTTCACAATATATTATTGGGATGCAAGGCAATTATTACAACCAAATTTCATTGATTATGGGTTTGTTACCCATAGGTGGGCGGAGCCACACCCACTTAAAATTTTGTATACCAATTTGAGTGCAGCTCTTCCGTACCTTCTTTATAATGAAATTTAAGATATCTAGTGCTTTCCCTTACTGAATTAAAGTATTTTTAGTAGTTTTCAACATAACCTTTGTATGGGAGGAGGGCGTGGTTATAATCCGATTTCCATTTTTGGACTGCATAAGGTAGTACCTAAGAGAAACGATTCTAAAAAGTTTGGTTGATATAGCTTTGGTAGTTAACGAGATATCTACAAAAAATTTAGTAGGGGGCGGGCCACGCCCTAATTACATCCAAATAAGCCCCTTAATAGTGCGATCCTTTGTACCAAATTTTACTTCAATAGCTTTATTTATGGCTTAGTTATGGCACTTTATGTGTTTTCGGTTTTCGCCATTTTGTGGGCGTGGTAGTGGTCCGATTTTGCCCATCAAGCAAACATAGCACAAAGCAACCTTCCTATGGTTCCAAAAAGCAAGTGTATCAAGTTTCATCAAGATATCGTAATTATTACTCAAGTTACAGCTTGCACAGACGGACGGACGGACAGACAGACATCCGGATTTGAACTCAACTCATCACCCTGATTACTTTGGTATAGTTTTGGTTGTTACAAAAAACCGTTATGTGAACAAAACTATAATACTCTCTTAGCAACTTTGTTGCGAGAGTATAAAAATCAAATAGTTCAAGGACATGCCAAATAAATTACGAACAATTTGAAAAAAAAAATTGAAATCGGTGGAAAACTCTATCGGCAATCCAAGTCACTGCAACGACGTTTTCGGAAAAACATGATTTCGAGATAATCGCGCTTAAACTTTCAAGTACACTTTGTCTAGTGTAGCGGAGCAAGATGCAATGCGCTATAACTTCGCTTCTATTGCTTAAATCTCCATAAAAATTTGAGATAACATTCTTAAGAACGTATACTTTAAGATAAAAGAATAAAAGAAAATTCGATTTTTTTACCGACTTTAACATATATATATATAACCCCTTAATTCTTACAAACAATCAGTCTTTTCTCTAAACGTATCCAAGCTCTCTACCTTTACGGTATCAACTCGAAATACAAATATTACAACAAATTGGGTCAAGCAATGCATGACAACGTAGCTACTACAAAACCATAAAATGGATCTATGTGTCAGTTGTATTCTACTATGTTTGCAGTTGTTGTAAATAGCCCTAGGTAGACAGTTGGTTTAGTGGTTTTTGTATACTTTGACATGCTAACTTGTTTGCCGCCAAAGCTAACAGTCCGAAACAATATAGTGAACAATGCAGACTAAATCGCGACATGGCCGAAAACTCCTCCAATACCAATGATACCTGTGCGGTCCGCAGTCCGCAGTCAGTACAAAAACGAAAAGTGTATCATATCTTATAAAATAATTGTACATAAAGCATAGAATAGCGGAAAGTACCAGCATACCTACACATGTAAATATAAATATGTATAAATGGATTGTTGAAAAATTGTACAGGTGGCCTAGGACACCCAGCACACCAAGCTTTCGTACAATAACCATGTAGCCCTGCAAATCGTGCCTGTTTAAGTTAAACGTTGCAGTGTTGTTACCAATTAGAATTCAAGCCAATATAGGGTTCACTAAGAAGGACAAGTCGACGAAGATTGTGACTCTCTGAGAAACGGCTTCTTTTTTTCATTTTCACTTGAGTTGAAGTAGATTTTGCGTATTTTCAAAAATTCAAACATAAAACTTCAGAAGACCCCAACCAAAATTCTTTTTTTAACTTTCGATATTTTGAAATTTTTTTCTCGCAGTCGCAGAACTCAAAGGAAAATTAGAAAGAGAAATCCACCAATTTAGTCACCCTGTATTGTTGTAGTACTACAAGTTTCGCCATAACTAAATTGTAACTGTTGCTATTATATGGTTAGTATATGCATACTCACCCGACACACAGATAGGTATACGCCTAAAAGTGAGCATGAAAAATTGGGTGATTGTTTCATTTCAGACTATTTACACGCAGAGTTCAATGAATTTGAATTAAGTGGCAATTACACTATCACCGTGCATTGACGGCACTCATACTCCTCGTATTAAATGAAATTAGTGAGAATTCTGGCATTTGTCATTTGAGAAAAAATGCGAAATTAATTCAGATCGGTGACTGATGGGAAAAGCATTCATTTGATTCTATGTAAGACCTAATGGCTAGTCTCGTGCTATGGCGTAAAATATCACAAGGAATTTATGTAAAGCAATAATATTATGTTAGAATTAACACTAAGTCCATCAAATTTGAATTTACGACCCCTATTGCGAGTGTCGACTGGCAGAAGATAATCGACTACTGAGCGATTATCGACTACCGGTGCTATTATAAGTGTCGATCAGTCGCGCAACCACCCACTGTGAATGCTTTTCAAGCGCTAATTTTTCAATAGATATTTTTTAATCATTAGACATTTTTAAATTTTGTCGATCAAGTTACACAATAGCAAGAGCAATTAAAATATAATATAATCGTCCCAATCGACTGGAGTCTATTCACTTGTATGTATGTATGTATTCATTTGTATATTAATATGTTCTCTCTCGCAATATCTCTTATATGAAATAATAGTTTTGTGCCATTAACAAGCAGCTAGGGGTTAATCCATAACTTTACTTTGCTATTTGGAAATGGGAGAAATCGGATTACTCTAACGCCTACTTTCCATATAACACTAATTTAAACCACGCCAGATTTTTTTCTCTTCACAATAAAAAATAGTCGAACTATAGCTTCTCAAGCCCCCAGAAACGTGGACTGACAATAGTGTGAATTGTAAAAACGATTGAATTCTCTCGTAGGCTGAACCTAAGTAATTGATTTTCGTTATTCTGGTTTAGTTTATACAATATACAATATCTCGGTCAGTATGTGTCGGGAAGGACCTCTTCGAGCCGTTCGATACTAAACGAGGTTTCAGACAGGGTGACTTACAATCGTGTGACTTCTTTAACCTGATGCTGAAAAAAATAATACGAGACGCAGAGCTAAGTAGAAAGGGATAATCTTCTATAAGAGTGTAAAGCTGCTGGCCGATGATATCGATATCATTGGAAACAACACCCACGCCGTTAGTTCTGCTTTTTCCAGATTGGATAAGGAAGCGAAGCGAATGGGTCTGGTAGTGAACGTGGACAAGACGAAATATCTCCTGTCATCAAACAAGCAAAAGGCGCACTCGCGTCTTGGCTCCCACGTCACTGTTGACAATCATAACATTGCAGTTGTAGATAATTTCGTCTAAATTGGAACCAGCATTGACATCAATAATAATGTCAGCCTTGAAATCCAACGCAGAATCACTCTTGACAACAGGTGCTACTTGGGACTGTGTAGGCAATTGAAAGTCCTCTTTCGACGAACCAAAAACTAACTCTACAAGTCCCTTACCATTTTCGTCTGCTTTATGGTGCAGAAGAGAAGGACGATGTCAACATCCGATGAGACGGCACTAGGAGTTTTGCGGAAGATTTATGGTCCCTTAAACATTGGCAACGACGAATACAGCAGTCGATGTAACGATGAGCTGTATGAGTTATTCGACGACATTGACAGTTCAGCGAATAAAAAGACAGCGCCTGCACTTGGTCATGTTGTTTGAATGGACAAAAACACTCCAACTTGGAAAGTGGTCGATGCTGCACCTGCTGGTGGAAGCCGCGAAAGAGGGAAGTCTCCATTCCGTTGGAAAGACCAGGTGGAGAAGGATCGGACTGCACTTGGAAATTCCAATTGGCGCCAAATAACAAGAAGGACGAACGAACGGCGCGCTGTTGTAAACTCGGATATAACCGCGGCTATAAGCGGTGTCTACGCCAGTTAAAAATAAGAATGTGCGGAATCTTAACAAAATCAACGAGGGACTATCTTCGACATACTATAGTGTTGAAAACAAGTAAGATCGGTTAATAACTCACACATAATACTAGATATAACGATTTTAGTTATCTGAGTTTACTGTAAGACGAATATATCGATCAAAGGGCTTATTTTTATGGGTGAAATCAATCCAGACCATTATCCCAATATATGTAAATAGTGATTTTCGGATTGTCTAATATGAAAATTTTACTCTGAACAGTTTTGGTTCTTTCAGTCTTCTTTCTAATGATATTCGACTAATGAAATCCATTAGTATTAAAATTACTCCGAAACGATCCAGAGAAACGATATGAGAAGCTTTCCCATATCAATAATATACTCGCCGGTTTAACTATCGAGAGGAGAGCCAAATTGGAGCCAAAATTGCAAGCTAGTTGAAAACTGGCATCAAATCCTAATTAAAATGCTTCTTCTTGCTTTGATTATAGCTTAGACATTGATGAATAATACTCATTAATTTTTTGTATCCAACACTTTTTGACTCCCTCTTATCTAACATTCGAGTGATCTGGTAAATCTAAAGGATATTACTGAAGATCGTAAGCTTACTTATGTGAGTATATATAATATTTATTACTTCTTATTTTTTGTTATTTTGTTTTTTTTTTCTATTACTCATATACAGTTTTGAACAATTATTACATTTTAATAAATAACACTCAAGGTAATAAAAATGTGAGCATATTTCAGCGCATCTGCCATGAATTGTATATGAAAATTGTGTACTTACTTTCAAAACTATATTGACACTGCTAGCTCAGGCACGAATATGAATTATTAAAAATAAGTTTCAATTGTTGCATTGCTTTCCCGGCAATGCATTTTTTATTAGTTCCTCAGGCACAAACTTGAGCGTGTGTGTATTGAATGAAATATGCATATTTTAATGGGTTAACTTGGAGCAAAGTTTCATTCCACTTTTGTTCGAATGCAGTTGTACAAATACAACTTATTCAAATTTCACACACACAAGCATGCTGTAGGTGTATGTGTTGTTGTTATCGACTACTGTATCACAAAATCAACGTATGAGAATTTATTAGGGTAATCTCAACAAAAAATAGTAACCGAGCATATATTTGTATTAGAGGCCTCGTATATAAGAGCAACCATCGTTAAAAAAAATTCTGTATTTTTAGAGTAAATTTATTTAGAAATTTTGATTTTGACAAAATTATTTTTTCAACCAGAAAATATCAACTCGAACCACCCTTATGTTAAATTAAAAACTTTAATCAAGTTGTAACATGTAAAATGTGTACAAAAATAGAACATTTACGGCATAGCATACTCGTATGTGTCCTCTGGGGCGTATACGCAACCGCAATGGACAGTGAGTGGCGACTGTGTGAAAGTAAATCGACTAACGACACACCAACTGAAAATCGAATATGTACACAAGTGAGTTAGTTTATTAATGCGACTGCATGTATAGATGTACATACATATAATTAATAATCAGATAAAGTGTATGTTAAATTTAAATGAAACTAGTCCATTTAGGACCATTTAGTAAATTTAATGTTTTCATATTTATTAAAAATTCTAACTAAATTTTGATAATTCTAACTTAAAATTGCAGAACGTAGATATAAGACGCTCTACGAAGTTAAAAATACCAATGGATCAAAGAATTTGTTTCGGCACCAGTTTACATTCGAAATACCTTCAATGATGGTGGTTTGTAAACACATATTGAGCTTCTGATATAGAAAGTTAGTGAAATAAAGGAAATTTTTTAAAAGGTCTACAACTTTGCTTCCGCCGTTTTCCAATAGATGTCTTTAGGGTCAAGCACTGGTCGATTAAATCGATTAAATCGTTTTATATCGATCTTGGACATTTGTGTCAACATTAACCCAACAAATTATTTATAGAGATCTGTTTGCACCCCAAACTTATTCTCAACTGAAAATGTCACTTTTGAGCCGAATTCTCGACGTTTGCGGAAATGTCTCTAAAGTCAAGCACTGGTCGATTAAATCGTTTTATATCGATCTTGGACATTTGTGTCAACATTAACCCAAAAAAATATTTGTAGAGATCTGTTTGCATCCCAAACTTATTCTCAACTGAAAATGTCACTTTTTGAGCCGAATTCTCGACATTTGCGGGGAATTTTCATTTTTAATTCCAAGAAAAGTGCGGCTGAGGCTCATCGAATGCTTTCGGATACGTACGGTGAGGCTGTCCTGAGGGGAAAAAAGCCTTAAATTTACAAAAAAACGGCGGAAGCAAAGTTATAGACATAATATATTGAAAAAGTAATCTAAAATCAGCAAGTAGAAACACCGGTATTTTCTTAAAGTTTAAAATTGAATGATTGAGGTCCGCACACGCTGATCAACTACAAGCACTGGCTCGGTATAAATCGAAAGAGTTTCCCAGCAGAGCAGAGTTCACTTTTCCTTGGTCTCTGTCCGTTTGGCGTTAAAGCGGGAAGATTAAAATTTAAAATGAACCTTAACCAATTTCAAAATCTTTAAGGGCCTTAATATATGTGAGCTCACAAAGACTGTTTAAGTGTTATCCGATAACTTGCGGATTTCAAGGCTGACATTATTGTCGGTGTTGATGCTGGTGCCTAGGTATACGAAATTATCTACAACTTCAAAGTTATGGCTGATTGTTTGCTTGATGACAGGAGATATTTCGTCTTGTCCTCGTTCACCACCAGACCCATACGCTTCGCTTCCTTATCCAGTCTGGAAAAAGCAGAACTAACGGCGCGGGTGTTGTTTCTAATGATATCGATATCATCGGCGTACGCCAGTAGCTGTACACTCTTGTAGAAGATTGTATCTTCTCTATTTAGCTCTGCGGCTCGAACTATTTTTTTCCAGCATCAGGTTAAAGAAGTCACACGATAGCGAGTCACCTTGTCTGAAACCTCGTTTGGTATCGAACGGCTCGGAGAAGTCCTTCCCGATCCTGACGGAGCTTTTGGTGTTGCTCAACGTCGGCTTACACAGCCGTATTAGTTTTGCAGGGATACCAAATTCAGACATCGCGGCCTAAAGGCAGCTTTAAAGTCGACAAATAGATGGTGTGTGTCGATCCTCTTTTCACGGGTCTTCTACAAGATTTGGCGCATGGTGAATATCTGGTCAGTTGTTGATTTTCCAGGTCTAAAGGCACACTGATAAGGTCCATGCGCCCGCGCAGTACCCGTTGGTGGAAGCCGAGGAAGAGGGAGACCTCCACTCCGATGGAAGGACCAGGTGGAGAGGGACCTGGCTTCGCTTGGTATAACCAATTGGCGCCAAACTGCCAAAAGGAGAGATTCGTGGCGCGCTGTTGTGGACTCGACTATAACCGCGTAAGCGGTGTCTACGCCAGTCAAGAAGAAGAAGATATCTTGCGGATCAGCCATATAACCTAACAAAATCGAAATATCTAAAATGAACAAAAATCAAATGTATATTCGAAGGCTGTCTGTATAACAGGTATTGCTTAATCAACAAACGGCAGAAGGCAATGGAACCTGAACTCGTGGTAATTTCTACCAGAAAATTCTGAACTAAATGTCTCTCAATTGTCATTAAAGATTTTCACATACACTTCCTACCATATATACGAGTATAAGTCCGGTTTTTCACTGGGTTTATACTGTTACAATATGTACATATACCTATGTATATAAATTGTTGTGTATTTGTGAGCATGTGCATGATTTCTGTACAGTGATAAGGAAATGGCAGTGAATAAAATATTCGTATTATATTCCACGCTTTAACTACATTTACACATAAGTACTAATACCTATACATATGTACATATATACATACATACGAATATTGAATAATGTTTACACACAAGTCACGGTGTCTGACTACAGCTCTTAAATTCAAATATACATACATGTATGTATGTATGTGTTAGCTGGGTGGGTAGATTTTTAACTTATGAATAAAAGTCTGCGTGCACGCAATCCTCCAAAGCATATGAGGCAAATGCCGCTATATCGTATAATAAAAAATTTAACTGAAATACATTTTTACGAAATTGCTCAAATCGACGCAAAACTTGACTTCACTATATATACAATGAAACGATTTTCGTGATAAATACCAGCATATGCTCAATTTTAGCATTTTGAAAAATGGTCAACTAAATATTTTTTTTATGATAAACGCGTTTAACTTACTTATGTAACAGGGTTTTATGGTGCTACATATGCTCCTATGTCTATTTGTTTATATAAATTTATACATATGGCTTTAGCTTGCATAAATATTTAAATATGTACTCGAAGGACCAATAGTGGAGTAGAACATCTGTTCTGTTCTATTTTTAGTTTCATAATAACTGCTCGTTAGTATGTGCGTACATAAATTCGTCCTTGGCTGCATTTTATATGACTCGTAAATGCGTGTGTATTCATACAGTAGTTATGTTTGTCCAAATATCTAACATATTGCGCTATGACCTTGAACATATTTGAAAAGAGTACAGGCATAACGGTGTGATGATAAATAATATAAAATCATGTAATCTATAAGGATAGTTTTATTAAAGAAAAGGTAAGGAAAGATTTAATATCTTCCCAAAACGCCAATTGAAAAAACTACGAGAAACAAGTAAGGAAGGGCTAAGTTCGGGTGTAACCGAACATTTTATACTCTCGCAATTTATTTATTTAACTTTATTTATATAACACATAAATTCGTCGTATATATAAGTTGAAAGTTGGAAACCCAAATATTAGGTATATTCGAGTTAGGTAAGGTTATGACCCGATTGCGCTCATTTTTGACCCGCAGACATACTATTAGAACAAAAATATTCCCTCTGAATTTCTTCAAAATATCTGAGAGACTTACCTATATTTTCGGTAAAAAATTTGTTAGAAGCACCGAGGTCCTCATATTCGATATATAGGGCCTTGAAAACCGATGGTCCGATTTCGGCGACTTTTAGAAGGGCGATGCCACACTATAAATGTAGTATTTGTGCAAAGTTCTGTTCCGATATCTTCACTAGTGCTTACTTTATATATTTTAAAGTAAACTATTCCGATGAACTTCAAAGTTCTGGTATATAGGAAGTAGGCGTCGTTGTGAACCGATTTGGCCTATTTTCACAACATATCATTGGGATGCAAGGAAAATATTACAAACCAAATTTCATTGATATTTGTCGAGTAGTTTCTGAGATGTGGTTTTTGACCAATAAGTGGCGGAGCCACACCCACTTAAAATTTTGTATACCAATTTGGATGGAGCCCTTCTGTACCTTCTTTATAGTGAAATCTAAGGCTTGCGGTGTTTTCTCTTACTGAATTAAAGCATTTTCAGTAGTTTTCAACATAACCTTTGTATGGGAGGTGGGCGTAGTTATAATCCGATTTCCCCCATTTTTGTACTGTATAAGGAAATGTCTGAAAAAAAACGACTCCTGAAAGTTTCGTTGATATAGCTTTATTAGTTTGCGAGATATATACAAAAAACTTTGGTGGGGGCGAGGCCACGCCCACTTTCCCGAAAAATTAGTTATGACTAAGTTATGGCACTTTATGTGTTTTCGGTTTTCGCCATTTTGTGGGCGTGACAGTGGTCCGATTTTGCCCATTGCAACCTTCCTATGGTGTCAAGAAACAAGTGTGCCAAGTTTCATCAACAGACGGACGGACGGACAGACAGACATCCGGATTTAAACTCCACTCTTCACCATGATCACTTTGGTATATGTAACCCTATATCTAACACGTTTAGTTTTGGGTGTTACAAACAACCGTTATGCGAACAAAACTATAATACTCTCTTAGCAACTCTCTCTAATGAGGCATCCTCATACTCTCTTGTAGTGTGAGTAAAGTTCTAACATAGCGTTCAGAGAAGTGACGTATAAGACGTATTTTTATACTCTGCATTATGATTACTTTGGACTGAGACATTGACAATTTGGACTTTGGACAATGAAAAGTAAAATCCTCTCTCGATGAACCAAAACTAAACTCTACAAGTCGCTAACTATTTCCGTCCTGATCTATGGTGCCGAAGCATGAACGATGACAACATCCTATGAGACGACTCTTGGAGTTTTCGAGAGAAAGGCTTTGCGAAAGATTTATGGTCCTCAGAATATTGGCAACGGTGAATACCGCTGGCGATGGAACGACTAGCTGTACAAGTTATACGACGACATAGATATACATAGTTCAGCGAATAAAGAGACAGCGTCTACGCTGGATAGGTCATGTTGTTCGAACAGTATCCGCTTGTGGAAGCCACGGAAGAGGTCGACCTCCACTCCGTTGGACAGACCAAGTGGAAAGTGACCTGGCAGCACTTGAAATTTCTAAATGGCGCCGAATTGCAAAACGGAGTGATGAATGGCGTGCTCTGGTGGATTCGGCTATAATCACTTAAGCTATTCCTTTACCAAATAATACCGAAAGCATAGTTTGAAAATGGGCGAAATCGGTTCACAACCATGTCTACTTTCCCTATACCACAATTTGAAGTCCATCTGATTCGTTTCGTAGACAATATATAAATTAAGTTCCAGTGAAGTTATCGGAACAAAAACTTTTCACAAATACCTAATTTCTAGTGTGACATCGCCCATCTAAAAATCGAAATCGGACTATAACTTTTCAATGCCCCAGATATCAAACATGAGGACCTCAGTGCTTTTGGCTTATTCTTTACTGAAAATATCGCTAAATCTCTCTGATATTCTTTAGAAATTTGAAGAAGATGTGTTTATAATAATAGCCAAACGGTGCCAAAAATAGTCAAAATCAGGCCAATATTTCTTCGAGCCGCAATATTCATCATATACGGATTTTCAAGTTTTGGTGGACTTTATACCGTATATATCGGTTAATATGCGATATAACCTTAGCAAAATTAAGTCAACGTAGAATCTTGAATATAATATTGCTTGGTGACAAAAATAGTTGAAATCGATCCAGCTTACATTTACTATAAATAATGAGTTTCGCTATTCTAGTGGACTTTATGCCGAATATACAGAACAAATTGTGTGTTAACATAACATTAAATAAATAAATTGCGAGTGTTTAAAATGTTCGGTTACACCCGAACTTCCTTACTTTTTATATTTATCGATATCTATTTTTGTGTTTTTAAATTGGCTTTATTGCTTCTTTATGAACAGAAAATATCCCATAAAAGAAAGCGTAGCTCCAAGAAAAAACTTCGTTGGCTGGAAAATAAAGTTACTATTTTATTTTTTTGTGTTTATTGATCTTCAAATAGAAAAATATTGATGGTGGCATGTTGTAAATATAGATTACCATAAAATACTATAATAAGCGTCAAAATGAAATTCTGATAATTTGTTTTGTCTCAAAACTTAAACTTATCATAAATACAAATTAACATTTAGTAAATAAGTTTGCCTGTTATTTTGCATTTTTATTTTTAAGTAATAGTAAAGTGTATTTATATTTAGTTGAATATGTATTTGTTGCGAAATAATTACCAGCTGGGGGTTTAGAAAAGCAAAAATAATGCAAACCTACATACATATGTACATATTAAGTCAAATTTAAAATGACGAAATGGAAAAATACTATATACATATAATATATAATAATATGTATATATGTAGGCATGCATAACAAAATGAGCTGGACTGCTTACAAGTACCTGCCGAAACGTGATAATAGCGTGAATTCATTTTATTTTCATATTTTATTTACTAACAGGGAATAGGTAAAGCAAAATACAAAAAAAAAACGTATAGCAACATAGAATACTTATTGAGAACGTGTTTTATGGCTAGACATATTTATACATATGTACAGTGCAGATTCATATTATTAACGAACGTTCGAAATGCAATATAAAGATCATGAGTGCATTTTGCCATATGTCAAAAAATACAACAAGAACTAATTTTCCTTATTAGCATTTAGCATTTTCATATAAAAATCAGCTGTTGCTTACGAGGGTGATTCGATATGTCACATATTTGGCATTAACTGAAAAGTGTCAAAACTAAAGTTGGATGACGCAATGTAGATCATGTAAGGAGTTAATATTGAACGGTTTGCTGGAGAAATTCTCTGTACATACAAATTACAAATGATTACCACTGCGTAGCTTGATAGCAAGATCGAAAGTAATATGATCTGTTCTTTTTTCTAACCTCCATACTCCAAACATAATTATTTTCATCTGACTTATTAATTTTATCCCACAGACATACTCTTATATTTAGCAATCTATACTGGAGATAAAATTTATCTATAGTTAATTAAGGTTTCAGATAAGGTGACTCGCTATCGTGTGACTTCTTTAACCTGATGCTACAAAAAATAGTTCGAGCCGCAGAGCTAAACAGAGAAGGTACAATTTTTTATAAGAGGGAACAGCTACTGGCGTCCTCCGATGATATCGATATCATTGGAAACAACACCCGCGCCTTTAGTTCTGCTTTTTCCCGCCTGGATAAGGAAGCGAAGCGAATGGGTCTGGAGGTGAATGAGGACAAGACGAAATATCTCCTGGAACCACCATCAACACCGATAATAATGTCAGCCTTGAAATCCAACGCAGAATCACTCTTGCCAACAGGTGCTACTATGGACTGAGTAGGTAGTAAAGTCCTCTCTCGACGAACAAAAACTAAACTCTACAAGTCCCTCATCATTCCCGTCCTACTTTATGGTGCAGAAGGGTGGACGGTGTCAACATCCGATGAGACGGCACTAGGAGTTTTCGAGAGAAAGGTTTTGCGGAAGATTTATGGTCCCTTAAGAATTGGCAACGGCGAATACCGCAGAAGATGGAATGATGAGCTGTATGAGTTATACGACGACATTGACATAGTTCAGCGAATAAAAAGACAGCGGCTACGCTGGCTAGGTCATGTTGTTCGAATGGACGAAAGTGCTCCAGCTCTGAAAGTGTTCGATACAGTACCCGCTGGTGGAAGCCGAGGAAGAGGGAGACCTCCACTCCGATGGAAGGACCAGGTGGAGAAGGACCTGTCTTCACTTGGTATTACCAATTGGCGCCAAACTGCCAAAAGGAGAGATGCGTGGCGCGCTGTTGTGGATTCGACTATAACCGCATAAGCGGTGTCTACTCCAGTCAAGAAGAAGAAGAGTTGAATTAGCTCCATATCTTCCATATTCCATAAACATAAATACTACTCATCAGAATTTGAGATATCTTAACATACTTCAAATATTTGCCCATACCCTAATACATGTACTACCTTTCTCAACAGGGAGGAATGAAGAATATTACTTTACTGGGAGTAAGGAATATGGCTTTTCTTACCTACCAAATTTGCTAACCATGCCGACCTCGTAACCATATGCTTTTCATTGAAAGACACTAGGCCAAACTTCTTACATAATAAGAATAAAACAATTTATTCCCCCTCCTGCTTATGATTTTATGGGCAGCTCGTTCTGATGTAAGAATCCAAATTTTTGTGTAGCAGGAAAAAATAATGACTATTGCGAAAATTCCGCTTATTTTCATGTCAGTAGCGAACTTGGCATGTGGGGCTCACTGCCACTTTGTCACGTACAAAGTAAGCTCGACTGCAAAGTCTAACTCGTCACACACAAATCGCGAACGTGTTTTACAGTTACCTGTAAACGTTTAGCGAATTACATATATGAAATATTTCCACTCCATACGAAACACGCTGGCGATCGAACCAAGCACAAACAATACGAACCATAGTGAGTGTATCAATGTCCAGTGATGATCGTTGTCGGTCGAAAGCAGTGTAATATGTGCATCCGTATTTTATAAATCTTGGTATTTCGTTCAAAAATATACGCGTAATGTTTGTGTGTTTATATGTGCTTAAAGAGAAGAGTTATTGCATTTTAAACGATAAGAAATAAAAAAACCGTCCCAGTATTTAATTTCATATTATTAGTGTTTGTAATGCCTCAAATTCAGCCCGAGGCATTTGCGGAGGAGCAAACGCAAACCAGCAAGGAAACTCATTACCCACTCTTTTGCTCTGTGCGTTTAACCTACACAATATGCGCCTTCCTTGCCATGATTATGCACTTATGCATGCGAAATATATTCAATTTTACCATACTTTGCATGGTGCAGCAGGAAGATGTGGTGAATGTGACGGTCACTGGTAATAATGAGTCCACAAAATATGTGTATTCAGTAGTAAATAATACGGATTCGCGTGAAAATGTAAGTAGAAATTCAATTACTATATAATTACGATTAGCATGAGAATTGGAAAGCCGTGCCCATGATCTCACTAAATAGCTTCGGGAATATTTCATAAATAGCTAAGTTTTCTATTCACACACAATCTCCATATTTTGAAATCATTTTATTTATTAAAAAGTTCTGAGCCATTGACTGAATAAGACGTACAGCTTCATCTTGAGTTAAAAGTCTTGTACTCTTCATTATTCCGTGCATGGGTTTTCTCTCTGTTTATTTTAGCAATTCATACGGCCGAAAACTCATTTCAAATTTTTTGTTGCTTCTGAAAGCTAAGCCTTCGTCGTATTAGAACCAAATTTTACGCTAACATACAGAGTTGGAAGTAAAACAAGATTACTGTTTAACCTTGGTTTCGGCTTCTACTGCCGATCCACGTCTGTGTCATATACTAAATTTTTATTTTTACCATGAATATCTATAACTTAGGTTAAGTTAGTCTGGTAAGCCAAAGCCACACATGGGCCAGTTTTGGTCCTGTGCGATACCAGATGGCGTGCCGTCCCATAGTCAATATGTAGTAGTCATCCTTTAGGATGCCTGCGCTTTTCGCGAATTTTAATAGATTCTGTGGTTTTACTAACAATAGCTCTGCCAGATTCTCATACTGTGCGGCCCAAAATGCTGAAGCCGTTGCCTTGACAATGCAGCACAAGCGCACAAGAGATGCTCCATTCTTTCTCTTATACCTTTCTAGTGACATTTCATGCAATCATCTCTTATAGGCCTGTGCCGCCACCAGACAGTGACCGGTGAGAATTCCAACCATTCTCCAACAGTTCGTTCTGTCGAGCGACAGTAAGAATTCTGGTGTATTTCTGGTATACCGCTTTACATATGGCTATAGCGGTTTTGTACCCCGTATTTTTTCCCCAGCGCGTTATATTCTTCCTAGCCATTCTCCTGTCTAGATCATCGTATCGACAGTAAATGGGTTTGCCAATGTTGGTTTGGATGTTTCCGTATGTAGTAGTATATCTATAAGATAAGTCTCCCTTTCCATTTCCGTGTTAGAAAAACATGTACTAGATGACCACAGATTCCAAACACCAAAATTCTGTAGGCTCTTTGTTCGTTTCGATGGTGATCCCGAAAATTTGTATAATGCCATCTTTTACCCAGACATTAAGAAATACATACATATATGTACCGAGATACGTTTTAGCTTCGCCAGTTTAAACTAAAAAAAATTATTCTATACAGTGTGTTTCTGGAGTTTTAATCTATATACAGAAACATAGACCCAGATTTCGGAATAAAAATGTCATATTATCTACAACTGATTTCTTATGCCTCTAATCCTAATTCTATACTTACCAACATTTCTTAAATTTTAGTCTATTTTTAGTTTCTTTCTTTCTCTCTTTTCAGTCGGGCGACATTCCATGGACACGTCAAGAGGAATTCGCTATACAAGCAACTTTTTACTACGGTTACTTGGTTACACTACCATTTGCCGGTCGATTGGCTGACCGATTTGGTGGTAAATTCTTCTTTATACACTCTGTGACTATGCAGGCAGCACTATTCATGCTGATACCAACATTCGCACACTTCAGCTATCTAGGAACATCCGCGATACGATTGCTGCAGGGATTAGTGGCGGTAAGACATTAGACAATTTATTAGTGGTGAGGAAATTACTTAAAATACTTTCACGCAAACTAAGCACAATGACGAAGGCAAGACGAGACCCTGCTGGATTCGACCAGAAGTTGTGGGTTGAAGTGTGGAAGTTCGCGAGGTGGCTTTGACCTATAGAGTGATTTCTGCAGAGAAAAATAACTAAAAGGTGCATTAACAAACCGAAGCAGTACTTAATACTTTGCGAGAACAGAGTAGAGCACCATTATAAAACTCAGAGGCGATGAAACTATCGAATTATTTGAGGCAACTTGAACAAAAAATCAAGTTTGTAGCACCTTAAAATACGCTCAGAGTCTACCGACGCGATAATTATTTTGCAACTTAATCATTTTTGTATTTATTTATTATTATATTTGTATATTGCTAAAATATTAAATATGTATTATATTTTCAGGGTTTTGGCAATCCAGCACTATATCAACTCTTTTCTACGTGGGCTCATCGCACGGAGCGTAGCACGTTATTATCGTTTGCCTATGGTGGTTACTCGGTTGGCACACTAATTGCCTTTCCACTCTCAGCACTACTTTGTCGTTACAATTGGGAATTAGTATTCTATATAGTTGGCTCAGTTGCTTTGGTCTTTGGTATATCCTGCCATTGGTTGGTATATAACACTTTAGAAGAACATCCTAGATTGTCTGAGGCGGAGCGTGCATATTTGAAATCCACAAATGATGAAAAGTCAAAGGTATGCTTACAATTTTAAAGTATTTTTGGTGTGACACGAATTTTTCCAGGAAAAAATTATTAACTTGTCTTTTCAAACAACAATATCATCGGACTTATTCTTTATTTTGTAAGCAATTCAACTGTAATATTATTATTTTTGTTAATTTCCAGTCAAAATCCATTCCTTGGTCCCACATTCTGTCATCAGCGCCGGTTTACGCCTTTATATTGACGCACGTTTTGCATAGCTATGGCATAATCGTATTTACAATGATGTTGCCTCGTTTTCTGAAAGAAGCTCTGGGTTACTCACTATCTGAAGTAAGTTATAATAGAGATTTAATTATTATGTATGATGATATCGGTTAGCCATACTAATTTCAATTTCTTTTCTGCTGCTAGGCGGGAATATATGCTTCAACGCCATTCCTGGGTGGTATTATTGCGAAAATCATAATTTTTCCAGCGTGCAGGTATATTGAAAAGAAGCCAAACTATAAGCCCACACTCTATGGAAAAATATTTTATGTGTTATGTAAGTATATATTTGTAATATTTATATACTACGTGAACTTTTTCCATATTAATTATTAAATACTTGACTAATGCAAATTTTTATTTTAACAGGCAACATCTTTACAATAAAATTTTTGATTGTCGTTATGTTATTGAACGCCACGCAACGCATGTTTATTAATTTATGCATACTATTTGTGGGTATTTTCTCCGATATGGCATTTTCTGGTGGCTATTGGCCCAGTTTATTACATCTAACACCGTCGTATGCGGGTTTACTCTCCGGTATTGCGAATGCTTTTTCAACAATTGACGGTTTCATTTCACCAATAATCATTTCCGCTATTGCAGTGCAGGTAATTATCGATTATTTATGTTATCGATACCTTTATTGAAAGTGATCTATAATGTTATTAGTTTTTAATAAATTTAAAAATTTGTTTCACACTTTTCAGGGCACAAAATCCGAATGGAATTATGTAATGCTTACATTGCTCATATCCTACTTGTTAGCTGCAATAGTATTTGGAACACTTGGCAGCTCAAAATTACGTTCATGGAACAATCTAAGCGCCAATGAAAATGTTTAAGCTTTAAATATTGTAAATATTTGAAAACTGTGCTTTTATAATTGTTGTGATAATTTTTAACGTATTTAGTTTATTTTTTAATTTGTATAGTTTTAGTAAAATAAGTGTTAAATGTGCTATTTATATGTTACATAAAAAAATTGTTTATAACACGAAAGTTTGCGAATATGATTCTTAAATCTTGTTGAAATATCTGTAGTCCTGAGGAATACCTCGGTTTATTTGCCCTGAATTAAGTAAAACTACGAATGCTCCAACTCAATACTGTTTCACAGTTGATCAATCACACTTGGAATAATAATTTATAAAAATTTCCATTTTTAATTTAAAAAAAATTAAAAAAAAAGTATGAACATCGTAATCAATATAGAGACTTGACTTTTGCTCAAAAAAATCCAATTAGAATACAGCATTATCCATTTCAACTACAGTCCAGTTTGAGTTAGCAGCACGGCTTGGATTTATTTGTCACCAAGTAGAGCCCATTTAGCAATATTCCTGCAAAACCATAAACAGAAATATTCCAACAACGATACTGCGCTACTAAAGCTTTAATATTTATCAAAGAAAATTATTTTTTTAAGACAAAACATGAAAAAATGCTATCGGTTAATTACGAGGGAGAGCTACCTAAGATTTCCGATAAAGTTTCTATGAACTTCTTAAGGCCAAATTGACAAAACTACCCAAAACTCTTGTGTACGTGATGAGTTGCAATTTGTGAATTTGTTAGTTGTACACGCTAATTTTTTATTTATTCTGTACAAATATTATTAAATTATTCCAACACTGTCAAAATAATTTGAGAGCACACTGCAACACTTATTTGCTAGAATGAAAAAATCATCACTGAGTTTTGCGTTACACCAGCACTGTCGGAACGAGCTACAAAGATTTTGTACGTAGTGGACGTCAAATTTTTTGTGTATAATTTTTAATAAATTTCTAGTGTTAACGAATTATTGCAAAATTTTCAGTGCATTTTTTTGAAGGAACTATTGTTTGGCATTTTAGCTATAAGCAGATTTACAAAAGTTCTGGTGTAAGTTTCTTTTTTTTCTACAATAAAAATTATCTCCATTTTTTTGACTACTGCAGAGAAAATGACACGAAGAACAATCAATTGAGTACACCATCTTGTTTATATTTTCCTGTATTATATGTGTTTGTTTGTTTATTTTACCTTTGGTAAATTAAATTGTATTTGCTAAAAACATACATAATATCAGATCTTAAACTATTTATTAAAAGTTCAGAAGATTGTTATAAAAGATTGTGCATCTGCTAACGGGTTTCTAACTGGAATAGTGCTGTTGTAAAGGATATATTCCAAGCAGATTTTTACAACAATTAGTTGCATTAAAACAATTAAAATGAGCGAAAAACAGAAAATACAGCTATTTTTTATAAACATAACTTGGTTGTATTTGTTGTATGCAAATTTAATAGCAGTTGTGTGGGTGCCGTATTTAGTGGTACGACAAAAATTAAGGCTATATACATAATAAAAACAGTTTCTGATTGGATAGAAACATTTATTTTAAGCTAATACATAATTATTTCTGTCCATAAACCTCAGAAAGCTATTATACAGATAAAAAGACTATTTATTATTATTTTGTGGCAAAAAAATTATTATATTACTTAAATTTAAATTATTAATTTAAATACACGCTTGGCTTGCACTAATTTTCATAGTAATTATTTTTTTCTAATTGTTTTAATGCACATACCAATATAGGTACTTATTTATATACCTATATACACAAACATTTGCTGTTATGTACTTATAAATAAGAACAAAAACCGGAAATAAAACAAGGAAGCATTATCACGGCAAACGCGTTCATTTAAAGTACACTCATGTAAACACTTTTGCGCATAAAATTTAAACGTTCAATTAACGTGCATATTTTTAAAGTTAACAAAAATTAATTACGTGTGTATTTGCAGATTCAAACATATAAGTGTACATATAAATTATACCAAGCATTTAATACGTTTGACCCAGAGTACCTACTTGGGTATATTTCATACACCACACATTTTATGAATTTTAATTTTTGTTTAACTTCAAATTATACTTGCTTTCTCAATATAAAAAATATTGCAATTTACCAACACAAAATGTTAATAAATTGTATTTGTTATTATTATTAGTATATTGGTAAATATTTTGTATGCAAACAAATTATATTCTACAACTTGTTTACAATTAATTTTATTAGTTTATTCTCTGTTGTTATCAATTTTGCATATATGTACTTATACACTCTCTTATGCTCTGTTGCTCAATTCATGGTGTTGGTATATAAACTTAACTAATCGTGAGACATTTTACTAGTAGGCATCGACCCCAAACCCCTCCGCAAATCACCTGCCCACAAATACGCACATTTGTATGGTCGACGACGACGGCGACGTGCAACGACTACCTACATACATGCTTAACATAGAGAGATCCATGAACTCTCTTGAACCATTTCGATTGCTGTGCTACGCCAAGTTGAGATGTTGGCCATTTCAGTCAGTCAATCGCGTTCATTAGCTCACAACACACTTTAACAAAATTTATTTATACATAATTGAATATATTCGACGATTTTACTTTGTTTTGTTCTCGTTTTGCCTTTGTTTTCTACGCAGCTGTTTTATGAATTTTTGAAATTCACGAATTTAATATATCACGCAGTTAATTTAAATAATTTCTGATTAAAACAGTAGCACAGATATCCACACCATATGGTATATTGCCTTGCAGTGTTAAAGTATTAAGTAAGTAAAGTTAATACAATTTACCAGACATTACATTGATCTCCTCAGTGAATGAATGGTGGTATTATTTTAAAATAAATTCAATTAAAAATTAGTAAAATGTGTACATACATATGTGTAACATAATTTTAAAATTTCAATGAGCATCGAATTAATGCATAAGTAGATACTTATTTGATTTATTACTACGTGTAAGAATAAAACAAGTGTTTTGAGTTTTTTGGAACACAGACACCAATACAAATGCTTTGCTTAAAAAACGCACAGAACGCCAACGCCAAATGCTAGTAAATAAGCTTTGTGGGTTTCCTTAGCTGCTCAGTCGTTTGGGATACGTGGTTGTGAGCACTCACGAAAATACATATTTCTTCGTTGTTTACCAAATACGAAAATAACTCATAAACAAAACAATTGTAGTAGTGCTTTAAGTAAGAAGAGCAGTATCTGACACAGTGCATTCTTGATTGTATGGAGAGTTTGAGTTAGTCCAATATCAAATAAATATATAAGTACGTTCTTCAATACGTGTGTGTATGAGTGTGTTTGTGCTGAAAAGTGCAATATACGAAAACAAGATTATACTAATGTATCAATATGCTGCTTTTGCGTCGTATTTTTGTGCTGAAGTACATGCCGGTTTCGAAGTGCAAAAAACAATTTTATATTATTTCAGTGAATCTTAATAAAATCGAAAGTCATATATCCTTTCTGTTCACCACCGCTAATGATTTTAATATACTTCAATATTGTTTTTCTTTTTTTTTTGTGGAGAAATATATAAATTTCCAACATCATTTCAGCTATTTTGTATACATACATACATATCGATGGCTTAATATAGAAAAGGCGTATCTACACTTTTCGTTACTTTTCAGGAGAAGGAAAAAACTGAATAAAACCTTAAAAACTTAAGATGCAAAAAACATTTATATTGCAATTTTTATTCAAAACAGGTAACAAATTCAATTGTGGTATAATTTTGTTATTATTTTTAATTTCTTTGAAGTTATTTGAGATAGGGCTTTATGTTGTTATTGTAACTTCGAATGAGTTAGGGCTTTTTTTTATATGACTATAAATCCGTTATTTACGATCATAGCCCACAAATTTTTTAAGGGGAGGAGTATTTGACAGTGGTCTACCAGAATACATTAAAAACGCGATTTCGAAAAAAATGTAGATACGCCTTTTCTATATTAAGCCAACGATATGTAAACACTGACTTATATATGACCTGTATAATATTTTTATTATTTATATATCTTTGCAGTTGTAAAAGCTTCAAATAAAAACTGACAAACAAAATGATTTTGAAAGTTCCTTCAAATGATTGGTCCGACCAATTTGAATATGTAGTGGAGGAGGATGATTCGCTATCAGATTTAGAAGATGAACAAGATTTCTCTGAGTATCTATGGATGGAGAATGAAGAAGAGTTCGATAAGAATGTAAGTGCCTATACAAATTTATTACCGTACATATATATTTATTAAATTAACGAAATGTTGCGCTGAGGTTATCACAATTGTTTATTAAAATAAAACTCGATTTTTTCATTTCTTATTTGTTATTAATGTTTTTAAATTCGCAGGAATTAAAACGTCTCGAAGAAGAGGACATTATGAAAGAGTGCATTGAAGCAATGCTGGAGGACGAACTTGAAGCGGAATTGGCTGAATGGCAAAAAGCAAAGTATGAAATCTCTTGAAACCCCCCGAACATGTACTTGTGCACGTCTTTTTAACTATTTTGAGGTTTCTTCTAATCAACTACATACTAAAAAATATTGGTTTTATTGTGCTTTTAGAACCGAAGAATTAAATGCAGCATTATCCTCGCTAGCTGTGAGCGAATGCAATGTTGAACATTCCATTCTGAATCCACTGGCCGCTGAGTTTGTACCGCAAAAGCATATAATTGGACTGGGTACATCATAAACTTTATATTGACTAACGCCCCTAACAGGAATATAACGCAACACACGACGATCAAATCAAATCACCAACGGAACGCATCAACAACAATACTATATGAAATTGTACGTAATGACCCGAATAACACACACAAACTCAAACCAAAACAAAAAGTAAACAAAAAAATTCTAATACTCTTACTGAAGTATAATTAAAGTATACAAAAACAAAACAAAAAAAAATTATCAACCTCCGTGACAACGCTGCGCTGTAATGTGAGTAATATTTACTCGCTATTATTTGCAAGCATTGATCAATAAACGAGAGAGAGGCACATAAAACTAAGGATAAAAAATACAAAAACACATAAGCTATTTAACAACAAAAAAACTTAAAAGCTAACAAAAGCTTAAAATAATTTTAAATTACGTTAAATTACGCAAACTGACTACTTGTTGCCCTGCATTAGTTCCAAAAAATTTTTAAAGCTACTCATTTAGAAAGTTGTTTGTTGCAAGTCCAACGTACAAATTGCTTTTAATTTATTGTGGGTATTTACACATTTATATATAGATATATTTTTTCATAATTACCTCATCAAATTGCTTTTGAATCGTCCTTGTCTTATTTTGGAGACGTGCTATTTGATTCAGGAAGTCACTTGCCTCAAACTGCATTAATAGTGCAAAACGAGAGAATGAGAGCATTTTGGTCATTTTTTGTTTGTTATAAAAACATTTAACTAGTTTTAAATAAGTAATAAAATGATAAATTGTTAGTCCAGGATTTTAGAATATTTGAAAATTCCAAATGTGATCTTAATTACTGTAGCTTTCTGTATCAACTGTTCATATAAATGTTTTTTTTTCATCGTTGTTACATTTTATTTACACGTTTGAAATTCAATTCACCAACAAATTATAACGTGATTAGCCGACACATTATCCACATATATACATACATACTAGTATTTGTCTTGTCTACATATATTTATATATTTTAGTGTACGAAATTCTATATAAACTACACCGACATACCCATCACTACTTCTTTTAGCTTTAATGGGAATTTTGTAAGATTGTATGTAATTTAAAATTGAACAAAAAAATTAATAAAGTCAAATGTAATGTCTGAAATTACAAGGATACATACATAATAGGCGTATTGATATGCTTAACTAAGAAAGCCAATATTGATAAATGCAATAAACATATGTATGTATATGAGTTTATAATGCAAACATAGTTATAAAGTAATTAAAAAAAAATATTAATAATTAATTACATTAATGTAGTATACATTTTATTTAATAAATGCGAATGCATAATACTAAATTGAAAATGGTAGATACTCCAATAATAAATAGTTAACTTTGCCAACTCTTTATATACATTATATATAAATATATATACATATACATATATTATATACGACACTCCAACTTTATGTATGTATGTATTTCTACATCAGCCTCATAATATTGACCTGCTTCGTGCAAGAGTTATCTCAAAGACTAATGCAAAAAAAAAAAAATACTGTTAAAGTAGTTTACGATTAAACCTTAAATATATTATAAAAATAAAAAAGTTTGTTATTAGCAAAGTGTTTGATAAATGCGCAGGTATCTAAATACGTGCGTGTTATTTATCGTAGCACATTAAAAATGCAAGACATGAACAAAAAAATATATACTATTACTTACCTTTATGTGTGATATAAAAATAGAAAAACTAAAAAAAAAGTAATATTGTAAGAATAAAAGCAAAGCAAAAAAAGATAAAAACTAAAAAATCCGAATAAAAAGTATTATAGCAATTTAAAAAGTCTATGTTATTTACAAAGCCGTAGTTGAAAATTTCTTGTTTATTTTGGAGGGCGTAAAATGTAATAAAATTAAACTTCAATATGTTTTGAGAATCAAAAATGTACTCGGAGTGCAGTTTAAATTCTTGTTTAACAAGTCTCAACCTCGATATATTAAAAAAACAGTTCCTATAACACTAACAAATGCGCCTATTGTTGTTGTAACATCATAAAAAATTGCAGCGAACGATTAGAAATAGCGCATTTATGGAAAGTTTAATTTTCTTTAAAAAATAACTATATTTTATTCCAAGATGCACTATTACTGACGTATTTTCAATAGTTTACGTAAATAATTAAACATAATTTATTTAGTAATTTATTACATGGGGAAATTTTATGTGAAAATATTGCACAAAGAAATTTCTTTTGGCAACACCATTACAACAGCATTACCGTTGGCAACGCAGAAAGTGACATTTAATAGTGCAAACATGGCGTCGTGCAATTATTAACATTTGATTAGATTGCTGTAATTCTAATTAGTTTTCATACATTTAAAGTGTTTCAATATTGTTCAAAGTGTGACTAAAGTGCTTCTCAACATTCGTAGAATGTAATTATGTAAAAATATTGTGAAATTCCAGTGAATCTTAGACGAAAAAACGCCAACATATGTCTGCAAATTTCATTGCACATCGCCGATTGCTGTCAAATGTTGAAAAAAGGAGAGCGAGACTGCACAAAAGCTAGGAGCGCGCGAGCAGAACTTTGACAGACAAAGCGGCGACAACAAACACAACGCATTTGACGCTAACGTCAACTCCGACGCCAACCGCACAAGCAGGTGTCGTTGGCAGTGCTTAATGATGTTTGCTATAGAAGCACTAATATTTTCATATTGTAAACAAATGCATAAACGTCATTGCACAATAAAATTTCATAGTTCTCCTTAATAAGTGTGGAAACTAATTGGCCCCATTTTTAGCAACTAAGCCAATGTTGAGCATAAGTTAATGCAATTTTAATTTGAATGTGACGAAAACGCCTGCAATATTTTAATTACAAATTGCTAAGAAATTACATGCAATTAGTAATTTATTTTATGTAAAAGAAAAATTAGCATGTCGTCGAAATATTTTATTGTATGAAGTGTAGTGGTTAAATATTTTTACATAAAATTTATATGCCAATGGCAACGAGCTCAACCACGGCAGCTGCATCGGGAACAGCTGCCACGGTTCCACCTTCGTCCATAAGTACTTTGAGTAGTGGTGCTAACAGTGGAAGTGTGAGTGCCTCTTTGATAAATACGAACGCAGCGCAATTTCGAGAAATACACAAAAATACATGGCTTAAAAGATTAACAGCTGAAGGCAAAAAAATTACAGTAGGACCTAAAGTGAGTAGATATGCATTATTGAATTCTTAAAACTTGTTTTCTTTTTCTTTTAAAATATTGCTATGAGTACTACTTAGAGTTGCGTATTAAATTTTTGTTAAAATATCTAATTATTTCACATAATTTTTAGAAATCTGATCGTAGCTGGGTTGTCTTTTGCGTGCACGATGACACCGACGCCCTCTTGGAGGGTTACGCAGAGCCTCGTCAGGCTGCTGCTCACAATCCGGAGTGGATTGTTTCGATGCAGGACACTTTACACATTTCGCATGCGCTCATTCCTAATTCACATGAATTTGAATTTGTCGTCACGCTTGCTAATGAAGTGATACGCTTCCATGCAATGTCATGGTAGGATACACATTTGTTACTTAACAAACGCGCGTAATGTAATGAATTACGCTTCACAATCTGTTTGAGCACTCACAGCTGTTTTTTGTATACATTACATGACGCGTTGTCTGCATTTATAGTTTTGTTTGCTACTAAAATAAATTTTGAATATAATATCATTTCTATGTTTACTTTTTGCAGGGAAATTATGCAGGAATGGGTTGAGACGTTGCGTTCTAAATTACGTGAGATGAAAATTCTATCGCCCCGTGAAAATCTCTATACAAAGTTACCTGAAATACGTGCACCACTCTTACCAACTCGTGATCCAACATCACCACTGCCGGCACCTCCACCCGTACCAGCTGCAATAGTACCAGGCGTTGAGCGCATTGTACCGCCAAGCTTAGCTCAAGACAATGCCACAAATGAAACACGTTTAGAACGTACAAATTCTACAATAACAACAACAACTACAACTTCAACAATAGCACAGTCTGTGCCAACAACTACAAGCAATTCCAGCAACAATGTCATTAGCAGAGTCCAAGCGCCCACAACTACGGCAAACGTAAGCAATAGCAGTACCAATTACTCTGTGTCCACTGCAGCAACTTCCACTCCTCAGGCAATGGCATTACCAGCCCTTACTGCCATGTCGAATACACTAACACAAAATCTCCTGAATTTGCTCTCCGATCCTATTAGTGCATACAGTGAACAAATAAATGATGCAATGCTTATGGATGAGCATAACTTCGTTCATGATGCGAATGACACGGATTTTGAAGATGAGTTTATTTCACCAATTCTAAGAAAGTCACAGCAAAGACATGAAAATGGCGCACCAACATTTAGTTCTGACAACAGTGTACGTCTAGATATTGGTCAGCGTGTGTCAGCAGGTATTAAATTTCATAAAATAAATAAATTTTTTTAATAATATTTTTGACATTTCCTTTCATACAGACCAAATCAAAAACTGGGAAAGTTTGGTGCAAGCAGAAAGCGTTACGACGTCAAGGTATGTTAATGATTAAATAAAATATTTATTATACATATATTTTTGTTAAAAAATAACCCCTATTCAGTGTTAAAAAAGTTATGAATCGATTTTATAAAATATATTTATTAATTAATATATTCTTTAAACTATAAGAACGGAATTCATTTTAAAAATGAAATTTTAGAAAAGAAATGAAGATCAAATCTTAAGGTCATCAAGTATATAGCACTATATACAGGTGCTTTTAAAGTATAAAACATTAGTTGTTGCTGTTATAATGTGTATGTATATGTATATCCATCTAACGTCAAAGGTCTTTACGATGTCATATTCAGATATTCCTTATAAATACAAAACCACAAAACCCATATAAATCAAAGAATAATTTATATATAATATATAATTTTTATTTAATTCAAACTGAAATAAAATTTCATAAATACATACATTCAAATAAGTACTCCTCATTAGGCATGAAGGAAATCTATACAATCTCATTAACAATAGTCTGATACTTGTCTTCCAAGACACGCAAGAGCTCCCACATTTTCTCATTCATGCCAGCGCCATCCTTCTCTAGTTGTGCATTTATGAATATTTGTCTTAACGCCGAAAAACACTTGAGTTTCACCAATTTCAATTGTAGACGTTGTGCCCAGTTTTGCATGCGTAATTTTTGCTCATATTTCTCTTGTAAACGCTTCTTGCCTTTAACCAATTTCCTACAGATATGGCTTCTCATTTTCGTCTTACGTTTAATTAACTCGTTTTCAAAACGTTTTGTAATAATCTGTTCGAATTCGATATCGTATGCCTTGATGGATGTCAAAAAATCTTCACTCATTTCGAAATCTCTGAATAAAACTTCGAATAGCTTCATGGGAAATGTTGGCTGCGTCTCAGTGTTCCATTGTTCTAGTGCTTGTTTGACACCCTGTAGTAAATTTTTACGTATTCCCTCCAGTACATTTTCATAATTAGAATTCTGCATTTCGCATTTTTCGACTATCTCCTTAAGGCGCATATTTTCGATTTCCTTCTCAGTTAATTGTAAACGTAGCGTTTCCAACTCACGTCGTAAGAGTAGATTTTCCGTCAGTTTCTCGTTTTCCTCACATTCTGTAGACAGCTCATCTAGTCTGCCAGCGTCGCCACCAGCGCGTCCATCCTTTATATTACATTGTTTACTATAAATATTACTTTCGTAAATGCAATTGCCACAAGCGCCGTCCAAATGGTGTTCGGCAGTACCTTCATTGGTATATTCGTACAAACACGCTTCACAAACTGCATCGTGGCGCAAATTGTAATGTAACTCTTGACTGTGTCCCTGCTTTTGGCTGTGATAATATTGACAACAATGACTGCATTTAGCGTGGGAGGCGTAGGTGCGCATCGTTTGCGCTTGCTGTATATAATTGGCGCTGAGGAAACTCTGTTTGTCCAGCTCGTGCAGAACGCGTTCCAAGTCACGATTGCAGTTCTGTAAATTGGTAAAGGGCTCACCCAACATGCCTTGTTCCTGCAACTGTTGTTGCATAAGCGAACACAGACAATTTCGCGCCATCTTCTCACCTTTGCTTGTCTTGCTGAATATCTTGAGCCATTTGCGACAGAGCTCGATGTCTTCTGTGCGACTTTGTTTGAAGACAAGCTCGCGTAGCATTTGCAATTGTTCTTTGTACAATTGATCTAGTGTATCACCGTTGAGCTCATATTCACTGCTCTCATTACTACAATGTGAAGCTTCATACATCCTTTGGTGTTAGTTTACTATTCGCTTTTTATAAAATAAATCAGTTTTGCTTTCGTTTGTCTGCTTGAAAATCTAAAAAAAATATTTCTTTAAATTGTCAGAACTTCGAAGGTTCAATTTACTTCGAAATTTTCGTTGCATAGTATTGGAAAATCTTTCAAGAATTTTTTAGAATGGAATTCGCGTAAGTACGGAACTGAAGATAGGTAAACGATAGGATTCCTCGATATTGAAATCTGTCGTCCAAAACTTATCAAGAACACTGCTGTAATTGTCATTGTAATGTTTTTAATCGAAAGGGACTTAATTGATAGTCGGGATCCGTTTGGTCCGTAAACGGGTTGAGATTTTTTTTGTACCTTCAGTCTTCACATGATTTTGAGCTCGTCCCGGTTACGTAGACCCGAAAGTCGTAGAAACGGTATCTCTATTTTTCCCTGTATCTCTCTCTCTCTTTTCCTGTATCTCTCACTCTCTCCCTTTCTCTGTATCTTTCACTCTCTACCTTTCTCTGTATCTCTCTCTCTATCCCTGTCTCTCTTTCTCTCTCTTTCCCTGTATCTCTCTCTCTCTCTTTCTCTCTCTTTCCCTGTATCTCTCTCTCTCTTTCTCTCTCTTTCCCTGTATCTCTCTCTCTCTCCCTGTATCTCTCTCTCTCTCTCTTTCCCTGTATCTCTCTCTCTCTCTTTCCCCGTCTCTCTAAGTTTTAATAAAACCCAATGCAACCATCCACAAATCGTATTTTTTTCGTTCTTTTTCAGATTTCAAACTTCCCGTTCGTTGTCCGCCGGTGCAGCCGACACTTCCCGAAAAGAAGTCACAAAATCCTCAATAACTCACAATACATCCGCCACGTCAAGCGATGACAATATCACGGCGCTGGAGATAAGCACAGATCCACAAGCCGAGACATGGCAAAATACTTCCATTACCTCGACTAACAGTGAATCAATTGAACAGATAGATATAGATAAAATGAACATCACCATCATACAAGTATCGGCCAACGATACCAATGAACTGAAACAGCAGAACGAAACAAAATCCAGTGCAAAAGTGTCCAGTAAACGGGTTACAGGCGAAATTTTCAAATTCCCCGAAGCCGTACAGACCGAGTACAAAAGTAATGTGCAAATCATTCCGTCCACAAAATCAAATAGTAGTACAATTCATGTACTTGGTACTAAAACAACTACTACTACAACAACAACAACAACAACCACTCCAAAAACAACACCCTATGCAACACCAGTGAAGAAGTCGAACCACAACAGTGCAGCAGCAAGTACAACAACAAATTTGTCTGCCGAGGATATTAAAATAACAACGGTACATGTGATTGGAAATAACCCGGTCATGGTAGCTAAAGCGCCAGAAGCACGCAACCACATTGTGCCCAATGCCGTTTCCCTCTATGGCACCTGTTACACCACAGCACCGTCCAGTTCGACGGCGCTGCCTACAAATGCGTCCAGCATTGATGGTACCCCAAAAATGATGAAGAAAATCATACTTTCAGCCAATACTTCGGGTATAACAAATATCACAGTGGATAATGCTAGTACGTCAAGCAGACAGGAACGTTATACCATCGCACCAGAAGCAGCTGTCAAACATAATGTTGGTTCGGTTCACTATGAAAAGGTCTTTCTATCGACCAGTGTTCCACCTGAGTTAGGCGTCACGACAAACGCTGCACTCGTTAGTACTGTAATGACCACGGCGCCACCACTATCGCCCATATTAATCAGTAGCTCCACGACGCATGCGCGCGCTGAGGTAAAATAATTTATTTTTTTACTTTTCTATATTTTTTACATAATATGAATGTTATTTCATTATTACTACAATTCTTAGGTCCCCTCTAGTTCGACTAGTAAATCCGATAAAGAATGCATTCCCCAGCCATCTTCCCCCATACCACACGCTGATACACATAAGCAAAACAAGCCCACGCCAGCGGCCCGTACTATTAGCCCAACAGTCGCGACGCATGTTGAAATGCCATCGCTACCGCCCAAAAACCGTCACAAAGCAATGCAATCGCCATTGATGACGCGAGCACATCCGCCCAACGTCAGTCCAATGCTGGAGCGTCGACGCATTACAACAACTACAAATCTATTAACGCGCACTACCACATCATCATCACCGCCGCCGCTAGCGTCACATCAAGCGACACAAGCTGCGATTTCAACAACTACAACAACAAATACTCCATTTCCCTTACCTAGCCGCAGTCATATGCTAACACGCGGACTTACCGAAGCTGTGATAACGACTCGACCGAGTCGTCGTGATTTTCATTTACTTAAAGCGTCTGCGGGTAAGGGAAAACCAACAGCTGTTGTAGCAAATAAGAGTGGTAGCGCGGTAACTTCCAACAACAACGGTGATAATGTGCCGGCGGCACAGCCATCAACCAGCTCTGCCAGCAGTTCGAATGCACCGCAAGTCAATCGTGGACGCAATAGCGAATTAATGGAGCAACGTCGACGCAGTTCCTCTACATCAGATGCACGCACCGGTGCTGCACGTGGTGCCAACAACAATGAGCTACCAGGCGGACGCAATACAGCATTGCGTTTTCAACATCCGCCACAGCCATTTCGAAATGGCGAAAACGGAATGGCGAATGGAAGTGGAAATGGTGGTGTAGCCGGCAGCAATATAGGTGTATCTTCACCGCTGCCATTGCCCAGTGGTGCTAATAATGCGTCGGCGAATAAACGCATGACATTGCGCGAGCACCAGGTCATGCAGTTGCGGCGCGAAATTATGCATCCCGGTGGTGTGCGTCTGCAGTTGCGACGCAAAGACTGCGTAGGCTCAATTGCATGGGTGGATGCGTTTGGTGCTGTGTGGTGAGTACTTGATGCCTGTCCATTGTTGTTGTAGCGTTAATTTTTATTATACTCTCGCAACTAGGTTGTTAAGAAAGTATAATAGTTTTGTTCACATAACGGTTGTATGTAACACCCAAAACTAAACGAGTTAGATATAGAGTTACATAGACTTATATACCAAAGTGATCAGGGTGATAAGTTGAGTTCAAATAAGGATGTCTGTCTGTCCATCCGTCCGTCTAAAGCTAAAAAGCTATGAAAATAAAATTTGGTACAAAGCATCGCACTATGAAGGGGCATATTTGGATGTAATTTTTTGGGGGAAGTGGGCGTGGCCCACGTGGCGTAGGTTTTTTGTACATATCTCGTAAACTACTAAAGCTATATCAACGAAACTCTCAGGAGTCGTTTTCTTCAGGCACGGTTATACGGTCTGAAAATGGAGGAAATCGGATTATAACCATGCCCACCTCCCATATAAAAATTATGTTGAAAACTACTAAAAATGCTTTAATTCATTAAAATTTAAAATTTCATTATAAAGATGGTACAGAAGTGCTGCACTCAAAATGGTATACAAAATTTTAATTGGGCGTGGTTCTGCCCACTTATGGGTCAAAACCCATATCTCCGAAACAACTCGACCAATTTCAATCAAATTCTGTTCATAATATCTTCCTGACTTCCCAGTGATATGTTATGAAAATAATCCAAATCGGTTCACAAACACGCCTACTTCCCATATACCACAATCTTGAAATCCACCTGATTCGTTCACTTTACAATATATAAAGTAAGCACTAGTGAAGGTATCGGAACAGAACTTTGCACAAATTCTGCATTTATAGTGTGGCATCGCCCATCTGAAAATCGCCGAAATTGGATCAGAAGTATTCAAGGCCCCATATATCAAACATGAGGACCTCAGAACTTCGAATAAATTTTTTTCCGAAAATAGAGGTAAATCTCTCAGATATTTTGAAGAAATTCAGATGTGATATTTGTCTTCTAATAATATGTATCCGTGCCAAAAATGGGTGAAATCGGGTCATAACTTCACCCACTTCACTAGGTATAGTAGGAACCTAATATTAGGTTTTCCAACTTTCAATGGACTTTATACTATATATATGACGAATATGTGGGTCAAATTGTATGTTATATTACTAAAATTAAATAAATAAATTGCGAGAGTATGAAATGTTCGGTTACACCCGAACTTAGCACTACCTTACTTTGTATATTAATTAACATTTTCATATAGGGTGGCTGGTTGGAAGCAAAAAGAACACCCGGTGCTATACAATGCACTCCACATCGGCGATCAATTGCTCTCCATTGCCGGCACAGCGATAACTACAGCGAATGAGGCCAACAAAATAATACGCAACACCAATACGCTTTTTGTAAGTGCGCTTTTAGTTATTTATTTGGAGGAAATTTAAAATTTATATTTTCTTTTTAAATGTGCAGGTCGAGGTGCTCGTACGTCGCATACCCTTCGGACGCGGCTACGCTGTGCGACGTGAGCGCGAAGGTCAGTGTTTGGGTCTAATACGTGACGGCAACACAGCCACCATTGTTGATGTCGTGCCAAATAGCTTAGCAGCACGCCATGGACTGCCGCCTAAGGTATGCATGAAGTTCATACACATTATATGTGCTCCTTCAAGTCACTAATCTCTCGCTTTGCAGGCACAATCTTGTGATGGCACAACACTTACATTCTGGGTACTTACTGAAATCAATGGGCGTCCATTGAATCTATTTTTTAAAGAAAATGAGATACGCGATCGCCTAAATTCCGTGGGTCGTGATATTTCTATATTGGTGCAACCGTCAGACTTAATAACAAAACTTAAAAAACAATTGAAATCGCTACGTGGCTACAAGGATTATCTTGTGCAATAGTGATAACAACTACAACACATTGCAATTCAACACATTACTAGTATAAAATGGCACTGAAGTGTTTTCGATTTCGATTTCATGCATTCATTTATAGGAGCAGGAATCACTTTCAATTTGAACAATGCAAACATCTATTACTAATCGAACAAAACTTTTTTAATGCTGCATATAACTAGTAAATAGATTACAAAAACAAATATTATAAAATTTGATACTAACAACACCCCAATTTTGCTTCAAAAGTAATTAGGGTAAGAAAATGAAAAGTCGGTTTGCAGGAACATAATCAAGCAATCATATAGTGGAATTGTATGCCGTTCATTATTATAGGAAAAAAATATAAAAAAAAAAAAAACAAAAAAATCGTTTAAAAATTACAAAAAAAAGAAGAAATAAGCATTCCATTTATAAAAGACATTTTTACGCAAATTTGCCGAGTCAATTTAGCCATTAAGTAGCGTATAAAAAGTGATAAAGGACAACGTTCATACATACACACACACATACATACATACATACATATAACTATAATAATAAATATCGCTGTATGCGTGAACCATATATATATACAAGTGCATACACACACACATGTATTTTTGCAACTTTGTAATCTCTTATTATTCCAAGTGCATACTATGATATAATATAGGTTGAAATTTATTGTATTTACATATAAGTAAATTTTTTTGCAAAAATTTAAAACTATTTAGTATTATATTGAAATACATACATACATACATGTATGTGCAAGTTATGTACTGTAAAACAAAAACAACAAAAAACATTTAGACAAAAAAAATTCACATACGAGTAAATTAGTTATTTTAAAAAATAATATAATAATTTACAATTTCTAATACCCATTTGAATACATCTAAAATTGTCATGCAATATTATAGTGCCTGTAATTTTAGTTAATCGCATATGGACAACGTGATAAACAATTTTTTTGTAAACTTGATAACTTACATATAAACAACATAATCACATAATTTTTTCTTTTTTTTTTTGTATAATTTTTAGTTTGGATTTCAATAAAAAAATATAATCAACATGATACAAAAATGTATTTATTATTACCAAATCAGTATTATACACAACTCAGCAGCGTTGGCGTAAAAATTTAATTACAGATTTTTTTTAAATTATTTTCTATATAAAATCGTTGATTAGATTAAGCTGCACAGACAGTATTCTTTGCAGCTTCGTATACATTCTGTTTCCACACGCGGAAATTCACCACATTCGGATCAAGTGTGGCGTAAATGAATATTGGCATAGAATTGGTCATCACCCAGATATTGCCTTCGTCATCAATCTGTGAATAAAAGAAAACACGTTAGAAAGTGTTAAATTCAAGCTAAACTAAAAAATCATTACGCTTGCAAGTTGTACAAAATTTTGGTGTATATGAAATACAGCGAGCGTATATCTACCACCACCACCACAATCCAACTTACCGTCAAATCACTCGGGTATATCATACGTTGTGCATCCTGTGCAACTGTGCCATGATTTTGTGCTGAAAACGGTTTATTTGTATTCCAACAACCAACACCGTTACGTTGTATTTCCGCATAGAATATAACATCGCTTTGTTTGTCATACGAATGCATGGTGGATTGATGATTTTCACCACGACTACCCAATGGACGAAAATCGTTGCCGTGATCGCTACGTGCGGCATTAGCCTCATTCTGCAACACGCTGCTGTCCACCACGAACTCCGTATTGCTAGCCATTGGATGAAAGTATACATTACGATAACCGTCCGGTGCGTATGGACCAAGTGTAATCGAGAAGATGCCGTCATCCCAACGGAAGGTTTGCCCACCGATTTGCAGATCGCCACCAAGTGGATCGAAGTTGAAGTAATTATGGCTGAAGCCCCACATGCGCTTATCTTTTAGGCTGTGTAGAGAGTTTTCAAGAAATTTGCATGAATAAAAATTATAAAAAATTACATAACGGTATGAGATTACCTAAAAACGAACAACTGCCGATTCACTAGATCGGGTATGTACGCAAAGGCATCATTGCATGCGCGCTCAAAAACATCAACAGTTATGCTGGCAAGTCCACGACCTGTGTCCACGATACTCTCGGGTATTTCATAGCGATGCAAAACGCGATCATTCGACAAATCAATTACCCAAATCGATGGACGTTGCACCTGCATACGATTGTCTGCGGAATGGATTTAAAAATAATAGTAATAAATAATAAAGAATATTTTAACTTACTGGGATACTCCAGCATGCCAGTATCGATGAACCACAGGCGTTTGCACTCGTCCACCGTGGTGCGATAAACCGATATGATGCGTTTGGGATTTGCTTGAAAATTCGGCTGAAATTAATTTTCGGAAACAATTAAAGTATGCACTACTCATTACTTTGAATATAGAACGTAATAACTCACATTTAGATAGTTCGTCTCGAAATCGGGGTATGCACGCAGTTTCGGACTAGTCTGTTTGCCATCCTTCTGCAGATCGATATAATTCAGCGTGGACGGTATGCCGATGCGGCGACGCGGCATTGTCACAAATAAGCGACCCTTATAGTGTGTCACGCCCATGGGTACATTGTTGTATGGTATGTAAGAAGCATTTGCGTCTTGATGTTGAAATCGACTTTCGAAATTGACAAGTGAGTCATCTCGTGATGTTATTCGGTTATCGGCGGCACGCTTGCTTCTGTCGTCACTTTTAATCAAGCCACTTAGTTGATCAGGGAATACGATTGTACCGGCTGGAAATTGTAAATTTAAAATAAAAATAAAAGTATATTAGATGAAAATGTCAAAATTTGTACAAATCAGGAAGCTGGGCCGGAAGTAATTACTAATAACAGAGATTTACATATATACATAGGTTTAGGTGTTTAATTAAGTCCGGGAAAAATAATGTCTTAAGAGCCTTCCCTCTTTCATTCTCACAACAGTGGAGTCTACGTATCCGAAACTGACCTATATTATGCCTAGGACTGTTTACATATCCGAAACTATTTTGCGGGGTTGTTTCCGCGGTTTGCATAGGCTTTGAGACCCACCATATAAAAAAACCCACCCCAATGGAAAACCAAATCACAGATGCTACTTTGGAGTGTGTAATTGAAAAGTAAAAACCTCTCCTTATGAACCAAAACCGAACTCTACAAGTCGCTTATTATTCCCGCTCTGTCGATGCCGATGTCGTCATCCGAAGAGACTACACCACGAGCTTTCGATAGAAAGGTTTTGGGACGATTTGTGGTATTTTGAACATTGCCAACAGGATTGCTGCAGACGATGGAACGACATTGACATAGTTCAGCGAATAAAAAGACAGCGGCTGCGTTGGCTTGGTCATGTTGTTCGAATGGACGAAAGCACTCCAGCTTTCAAAGTATTCGATGCAGTGCCCGTTAATGGAAGCAGAAGAAGAGGAAAACCCCCCACTCAGTTGGAAAGATCTGGTTTCGCTTTGACTTTTTCAATTGGCGTCTAACTGCCGCACTTTTATTGATTCGTAAGCGGTGCTTACGCCAATTACATATAAAAATATTCGAAACGGTTCAACGGTTGCTCGGGTTTAACCGTCGCGTGTCGTACAAATGATATTCTAGAGTAGATCCCCGACTTAAATATACCGATTTATTATAATTAATATATACTGCTACAACTCTATGTAACTAGCTATTAAAAAATTCAAAACGACACAGCATAGTCAGTTTTTTTTAACAATATTAGCTGGAAGCTTCTTTTCATATTCAACTATTTTTCTTAAAAATTGAGAGGAATATTTCTTTTGAAATTTCCTAATATCAAAGAGCATGAAAATTTCATGGAAATCAATTTATACACAATAATCAATTTATTATTAAACAAACAATTTGTTGTTCAAAACTATAAGTTGTAAGCTTTCCTATCTGCGATTCATTATCACCAAAGCCTTGGGGTATATGGGTAAATACAAATTTATGTATGTACATACAAATGTATAATGATGCTCATGAACAGATTCAAACGTGTATTTTATTAGTTATTTATTTTGCCGATTGCTTTGAGCCTCACTTTGAACCTTGACAGATGATTTCATTACACTACAATATTTCACTTGAATTTATGTCTGTTTGTATAACATTGTACGAGCACGTACATGCTTATTAATTGTAAAAACATGAATTGTTGTCATAGAATACAATAATTATTAATATCAATTAATTATTGTTTAATTTGCTTACTTGGACGTTTTTTATTTCCACCACCTACAGCTCCACCTGCACCACCTCTATTTCCGTTCCCATCTGGAGCCCTTTCGCCACGATTATAGAAGTCCATTTGTTTCCAGCCAAAAACCTCTACCATGCCATCACCGTTAGCAAAGTGTACGATACTCACCGCAAACACCAACAAAAGCAGTAAATATGTGTTTTTTAATTTCATATTTCTAAACTTGTTAAACTCAAAGCGATCTGTGCTGATCGACACTAAAATTTACACTAAAAGCGCAAATGTTATTAAGAAAATAGAAATCAATGTCGCTCTCTTGAAAAATATTACTTACCTAACACATTTACACTTACATTTGTATATATTATATTAATTAATCGTTGCATATAAGAATATCGTGTTGATTATCATCTCCAGCATCATCTTTCGGCATTTCAAGTCGCAAACATTGAACGTTCGTACGAATTTCATGTTCTATTGCCTAAGCTATGTATTTAAAACCGAGCATACATATACAAACACACTGTATACAAGTTACAAAATCATATGTTGATAAGATGCACAAGTGGGAAATGACCAGTTGTGCCGGATGTTATTGGAAACCGGTTTTTGAATATGCTTTCTTTGCCAACTTTTCGCAACATTCATAAATATGTTATGTTACGTGTGTATGTATGATATTCCACATATACATACGTACGCATCTCTGTGAAAGCCTCGCTTATAGTCGAAACCCAATATGAGAATAAATGAGAAAATGTGTAAAAGCCTATAGGACGCGGAGGCAGCCCAATTTGATGTTGAGACTCTTTCCGACAATGTTATTAATATTTTGATATTTATATCGGACCCATGCTCATCAGCCGCTGCCACGAAATACAAATGCACCTCCGTGCAGCACTACGTAACAACACAAGCTTAATTGAGCGCGGATAAAAGAAGAAGGAATTGCCATTGCCTTAACCATATATGAAGCAGTCCTGTGCCTAGAATAACATGCAGGCACTTATTCAATGCACTGCCAGTGCCTATATGTACTCCATTATACAATACAAGGACCTCCTGCAAATATTATGATGCACTAGGTCGTAAAAAAAATTATATATAACTCCGATACCGATTAATCATAATGTCAATCTCCAGCTAATTCTAATTAGTTTCTATATTCTATCTAGAATATATCTACATATTTATAGTTAAAATACGTTTATAACCACACAAGATTTCTTTATTTAAAAATTTAAATAATTCCTCTTCGAGCGGTATTGTTGTTTAACACCAGTGTTGCCAAAATGTCCAAATATGTATTTAGCACAGATCCTTTAAATCAACTAATATTATTTCAATAAATTTTCACATATTATAGCCTTTTATTTTTAATGTCTTCATAAGTGTGTTTTGCTTTTTATATGTTATAAGTTGATAAATTAGATTGTAAACAATTCAGTTAAATTTTTCATTAATTATGTTACCGATTTGTGCAACTCTGCAAAAAACAAAGTTCGATGCAACTCTCACGAACGATATTAAACGACGAATAGAGAACGAAGCGCAGAACGAGGAAATTTCATACATCTGTGGAAAAAGGGAAAATTAAACAAAAGGACATTATACAAGTGTATAAAATAATTAAAATTATAAAAATTAAAATATTTTGCTTTAGTTGAGTTATATAAAAGTGTGAAAAGTGCGTGGGTATTGTAGAAAAACAAAAAAGAAGTAAACTTGCTCAGAGCAATTTAGATTTGTGGCTGCGGCAACCGAGTGAAAGTGTCGCGGAAATTCTGGGCTTCGTCTGCCCGCACCGCGTTGCGCTGTTTTTATGCGCTTTGTTGGGCTCTGCTGCTGGACACAAGTTTGCAGCGAACGTTTTTGCAAGCAGACAAAACGAAAAATGCACGTAGCGAATGAAGTAAATAGAAAATAACAGAAAAGGTGGACAAAATAGAGCCAAACATTGTGAAAAACACGGATGGTGGGAAATACGGAAATAAAGTAGCGAATACCAACCGAACAAGTTAACGAATAACTGGCGCGTGCAACTACACTTTGTATTGCCTTAAATCGAAAATATACATAGTTTTGTGATAAATTAGACAAATTCTATGTCTAAGATATATGCATCCAATAGAAGAGTGATTGAGTTGATAGCATAAAGCTGATCTTTAAATGCGACCTCGTCCGTTTTCAACGACACATCGTGCCGATTGCAAGTGCGGGCGCGAAAGATCGCCATCATTGTAGATGTCGCAGGTACTGCAGCGTCATCAAGTCAATTGAAAATAAATTGTGCTGGTGCAGTTGTATTGCAACTGCATTAATAAGCACATAACTTTGAGGACAACTAATGGAATCAAGAAAGGCGAAAGATCTACGAGTGCGCGTACGACGCATAAAAGTGAACTCTTCCACCTGCAGCTCTAGCACTGCCCCAATAGCAGATGCTGTTTTCACGTCAGGCAAGACGGAAGTTACTGACGGGATGGAAACGGAAACTCCATGTACCAGCAAGAGCACGTTGGTGTCATCTAATGCATCCTCGCCTTCAACATCGGATGGCGATGATTTCTCTACAGTGCATTTTAAGTTAGCAGCCGCATTAGAAGCTGCTGCAGCGCATGCCACTGGTAGTGGTGGGGGTGCACATCTTCTTGATTGGCAAAGCATGAAGTCTGCGCTATTAGCTGAAGCCAAGCCAACATTCAAGCTTAAAAGTCGCAGCAATGAGAAGACAGAAGATATTGAAACCGAACCACAATCTGATGCAGAACACCAAGATTCTGCAACAGAGGAAACACGATTGAGCGGTGTGCTATTAAAGGCACGGCAAGATAGTGATAGCAGCAGTACTAGTTCCAGTGACGACGACGACGATGTGCCTGAGATACTATTGCTTTCGCCAAAACCAAATGTAGATACTATGGACACTGATCGTTCAATGTTATTATCCAAACTGCCCTTTTCGGATCCTGGTGTGTCGGTGGTGGACGATAAGAATCCAACTGCAGCTTTATCAAAGATACTCTCTCTGCCACCATTTGATCCACATGCACCACATTTGCTAGTGCAATTAATCATTAAAAATGTTGTTTCGCTCACACAGTTGAGTCAGCGCGAAGACAATGTAATTGAGGTGGATATTAAAAAAAGCCTTATAGCAGAGTTTGCTGTTAGCAAGAAGCATCGCACACTTAGTCCATTCATGGTAAAAGGATTTGAAAGAAAACTTGAAACTTATATTTACTAATGAATTTCTCTTTATACAAATATGAAGGATGCATCCAACATACATGTAAAACATAGCAACGATGAGTTCTTTACATTCTGTTCGTGTAAAAATTGCTTGAAATATCGCGAAATTGTCATACATATAATGGTAGAGCAATTTAAGACGGCGCACATGGTAGTAATGTTACTGGATGTGCTAATAAAGGCGTACGGGCCAATGTTGAAGTAAGTAAATGTTTTTCTACCGAATTAACTATGATTTTTATCCTAAATTTATATTCACAGAAATCGGACCGCTTACAACAAGTTTGAAAAACTTTTGGACGCTAATAAGGAGATATACTGGATAGCGTGTGGTTTTGTCTACAATAAAAAGGCTGAACATATGGATTTCATATATGATGACTCCTTATCAGATAATATGATTTTCGTACTCTTTAGTTCCATGTGAGTGTAAAATTTAAACCTCTCACCTTCTTTATATAACATTAAAAAAATTGTATTCCAGACTTATGGTAAACAATCCACTGCTGTTGTTGCAAATATTAGCCTTTCACGTAGAGTGCATCGTTAAGGCGTATGCGGAAGGTTTTATCGAAATTGTTGAACCTGACAACAATAAAATACCTGCAGAGGAAATGTTAACATGTACGTATATATACATACATAATGTGCAGTATCCAATATATGTAATATACATCTACTTTTACAGATATTTTGGACGGTTATGATGACTTGTGTCGCATATCAGAACAAATTTCAAGCTATTTGTTTGCATTCGAAAATGATTTTTTACGCAAATTCAACCTAACCTGGACATTGCTTTGTCAACGCTTATATCAGCTACATGTCTACTCCAATCTCACTGATACTATGTTGGCATGTATCATTACCGTAAGCATAATTTTTATTTCAGTTATAATTTTTATTATATTTCTGTTTATATTTTAATTGAATTAGTTGAAAGAAGATGAACTAACATCGCGACATGCTTCACTTATTAAAAAGTACATACAGTTCGATGATAAAATGACGTGTGTGGAGAAACGTTGGGCGGATGTTTGGAATGAACTTAACAAATTCAATTTGTCCGAAGCGGAACGCAAACGTCGAAAATGTCTATTAAATGTGCATCGCATATTCGACACGGTGGTACAGGATGCGATAGCCTTTTCATTGCAGGAATTCGATGATGACAATGATTTCTACGATTTTCAGTGCCTGGAAAATCGTCGGCTGGCCTGGCAAAATATAATGGCATATACGAAAATGAAATGGCCGGATGGATTTTTCAAACCACCAAATACAATGGTGTGCGATGACAAATGCAAGAAATGCAATGTGCTGTTGGAATATCATACAGAGTGAGCTAATGAGCTGATTATATATATAACACAGTATTTATATGTCCAAAACTATTGTAAATTGTGGCAAACTGATTTTTATTTATAAAATTTTTATTTTTTTATTAATATCATTTTTTTTATTAATATCATTTTTATTAATATTTTTATTTTTATTATTATATTTTTTATAAATTTTTATTATTTTTTTTTATTATAAATTTTTATTATTCACTTTTATTATTTTTTTTTATTATAAATTTTTATTATATTTTTTTTATTATAAATTTTTATTATATTTTTTTTATATATAATTTTTTGTCGTATGTAGTACGATACATTCTTACTTATAATATTAATTATTTATTTAGGAACTGCAAATGCATCACGTGCTCTATTGCTGGGGGACCATTACCACCTCGTCGCAATGCCGATAATACCTGCTACAAGTGTATGGCGCAATCACTGATCGAAAAGGAAGTTAATCTGTATGAATCGAAAATTTTAAATGTTTGCACAAGTGATGATTTTCTATCATTTGTACGAAGTAATAGCAAACGTAAGGGCTCGACACAAGATGAACTGGGCGATGAAGTGTGCACCACATTACCGGCCATTGAAGCGAAATCGGACGACATAATAGAGCTGGGACAATACCATATAGCATGGGCTGTTTTTCAACATTTAAATAGTATGTACTCAACAATACCTACAATCCTCTATAGTTTTTTATTAATATTCTATTTGATAATTACGCAGATCGAAAGCGTTATAGATATGCAACAATTGACGAGAAGTATTTTTGTAAAGATTGCACAAGTCCAGCTTGTTTGTTGGCGCGTAAAATACTCAACAACGAAGTGACACATACTCTGTCGCTGCACTTGGTGCAATACTATCAGCAGCTGTCGATGAGTATCGAAGAACTTCGTGCTATACTGCCAAACATAATGTTCTATAATCGAAAAATGATTGCTTTCAACATTGGATTCGATTTAGCGGATGTACACGATCTTGTAGTGAAGATATATTGGACATTTATAATATCACTTTATGCTAGATATTTCATGGAGTTCGATCTTAAGTGTCCATTGAATTTAAGCTACTTTGAATTGGAGAATAATGACATTAAGCTGTGCACGGAGAAAATAGTAGGCAACAAAGACGACACAAAGTTCGTAAAGTTTCTAGATAAAATAAAAAGGTAAGCTTGATATGTATATTAATTCACCATTCTATTTTACAAATGTAATATTCAAGCTGCTTATTGAATGCCTGACAGCCTAAATCATCACCTTACAATTTTCAAAACCAATCGTACTTAGTTAGATACAAATCTATATAATACTATTTGTTGATAATTTTAGTATAATTTGCTAATAATATTTTTTTTATTTTATTCGCCTACAGTTTATCGCCTTTTAAAAGTCAAGTCGAATCAGAGTAAGTATTATATATAGAAACTACTTCTTTATATATATGTACATATATATATATAACTGTTATAATTTTTAATTTCAGTTTTGCTTTTACTGTTGATGTACACACCGAGGAGATTCAAAAGAAATTGGATGAACTACTCAATTTCGAGGATACGCAAAAGTATGTAGATATATACATATTTACATAAAGTTAGAAATAAGTTATTTCCTCATTATAGCAGCCCGACATTGAATGACCAAATCCCACCGCCCATCACCAATATCGAAGCAACTACAACTGTCGAAGATCATCCAAAAAAGAACTGCAAGGAGAAAATGAAAAAATGTATGTGACATACATACTTGCGAAATTCTGCTATATAATACCATTTCTGTTCTGTTTTCTTTCTGTAGGCTGTTTCGATCATTCGGATTTGGGTGATCATTGCAAAGAAAATCATTCCAGCAAAAAGCGCATTAAAAAGGTATTATTATGAGTTTCTGTAATATCTCAAACCCGAATAACTATCTACTTCTATTATTCCGTTTGCAGGAGTGCAATCACGCACGCATGAACGAGACGCGTGATAGATTGCGTAAAAAACTGACGCAGCTGATAAATGCACGTAAAAACATGAAAGCAGCATCAGCGGCAGCGGCAGTTGCCAATGATCCACAACAGCAGCCGGCGCAACCACCGCAACAGGCTGCACAGACGACAGTGCCAGCAGCAAGCACGAGCACAAAGCAGCCACCTTCATTAAAGGCGGTAGCTAAAGCAGCAGCAGCAGCTACCGCCGCGGCCAATTCTAAAACACACAATTTCACTGGCAACAAGTTGGAGGACGACGATGACAGCTTAGTTTGTCTAAGTACATTGTGTAAACGTATCAGTCATTTGCATATGAATCAAACTGCTACTAGTGGACAAACGGCACAGTCCACCACCACGGAAACGCCGAATGGTGTCGGCAAAAAAGTTACTCCATCAACAGTAGTCGGTTCAACCAGCATTCCAGCGGCAAAGAAACCCGGTAGCACGAGTGTAAATGCTGCCGCTTGGGAAGCAGCTAATCGGGAGGCTGCCGCTAGCAAGGTAGCTAATGGTAAAAGTGCTTCGGGTGGCAGCGAGAAGGGTGGCGGTGGTAGTGGTTCACGTGATTTGAGTGTGCTTAGTGTCTATCTGAACAGCTATTCGAAAGAGTTCCTAGATAATTACTCACGTGATCAATCCAAGGTGCGCAAGTGGATAAATGAAACGCTGAGCTACATCGAAGGCGGGTCGGGTGGTTGCAATGGTAACGGCAAGAAACCGCAACCGCAAACTACCAATCCTAAGAAAGCTGCCAAGAAGGCCAAGCAAAAGCAACGCAAAGAGGAGGAAAAACGTATTATAGAACTGCAGGATCTGCGCGGACAGTTTCAAGATATTTATTTCAAAGAATTCACGGATAAACACAAACTCAAACTGCTGAAGAGCAGTAAGAAACGTGACAAAAAGCAAATGTGTGAACTCGAAATAAACATTAAAAAGCTGCAGCGCGCTAAGGGAAGAGTGGAAACTGTGATATTGGAGTTGATTGCCACGGTAAAGCAAACAAATGCTGAATTCAAATTCTCCTATTTGCCCACCAAGGAGCAACAAATAGAAAAGTTGAAAGCTATTGAGGAGAACGCCAGCGGTGCCGGTACAAGTGTGAGCGCTAATATCAATGCCAGCTCAAGTGTGCCATCCACAACCGCCAACGCCATTGATGGTATTAATAACCTGAACGCCGCAACGGGTATTATGCCTGGCAGCAGCAGCAATTATGTCCTGCCATCTGCTTATACACATGCCAATGTGCCCAGCGCGTCTTTCTCTCCTTACCAAATTGACTTCCAGTCTTCACAAAGCGCTACATTAGGTGCTGGGGCTGCCACAGCGGGTTATGGTATGATTCGCGCACCCATGCCGACACCAATGTGCTATGCACCGCCACCCCATCAAACACTCTCCCCCGATGTTGTCGCTGCCATGGCGGCCAACGCCGCTTGCAACTCGAATACGGACCCCTCCAAGCGCATCGTCACAATACGCCGCGTTAACTTGCCAAACGTACCAGAACCACGTGTCACGGTCACCGCCAAGGGTAGCTCTCCGGATAAGGACAAGTTGCTCTACACATTCGTGAATGGTCAACTGGTACCGACTACGGCGCCGCCAATGACGCAACTACCCTTACAACAATTGTCGAATGTCACGGAACCACGAGTTACTGTCAGCGCCAAAATCAATCCTGCGGACAAAGATAAGTTACTCTATTCATTCGTGAATGGACAATTGGTGCCAACATCGACGCCGCCGCCAATGACGCAATTGCCATTACAACAAATACCTTTGCCACTGCCAATGCAGGCGCCGCCGCCACCACCGCCCATTACTTCGAACGAAATGCCAGCGGATCATCTATCACTAACAATACCGCCGCCACCTTTGTCCAAAACGCAACTCAAAAAAGAGCGACGTCGTGCAGCCAAATTAGCAGCAGAACAGGCAGCAGTTTTGGCAGCGGCTAAAGAAAAACAACTACGCCAAGAGCAGGAGCGTGTGCGTGCAGAGAAAGCAAATCAACCAAAAGGGGGCAAAAAGAATAAATCGAAAGCTGATGAGCCAACGGAACGACTGCTGAATGAAACAGTCACTTCCAATTCAAAAGCAAAGCATAATACTGGCAAGAATGCGGTTACACCGTCGGCGTCCACCACATCTGTCTCCACAGCGGAGGCTCTTGAAGGGGCACCCAAGAAGGGCAGTAAAGCATTAATGACAGCATCACAACGGCGTTCAGCTTCCACAACTACTTCGTGCTCTGCCGGCACATCGTTATCCGCCACCCCAGTCAATAGTCAAATGAACACGAGGGAGAATTCCGTGAGCAGTCAGAAGCCGACATTAGGTGCTGCTGATAGGGGCAAGAACAAGAAAGTGACCAGCAAATCTGCCATACAGCAACAGAAAATCTTAATTCAAACACAAAAAGTGACGCCGTCACAAAAACAAAAGGACGTAGTTAAGGGGCAATCGCAAACAAATAAGGGCAATGGTGGCAATAAAAAACCGCTCGAAACTGAAAGCAAAGAGAAGGCAAAATCGCCATCTCCTGAACCTGCCGAAGATGTTGTAGAAGAAATTGAATTGAAAAAGCGAAAGAAACGTAAGAAGGAGCGTATGCAACGCGAACGTTTAATAGACAATGGTCAGTTCGATAATAATCCATTTGCAACACTGCATACGCAGGATTCCGATTCCGAATGGTATTCAGATTCGTCAAGCTACGATGAAACAGACTCGGAAGATGAACAGCGGCAGAGCCAAGCTGTTGCTACACCTCAAAAGACAACTTCGAACCCGCCTGTATCTAAAACTAAGGTAGCACCGAAAGCCACGCCGGCTATTGCATCGAACGCCATCACTACGGCAACAACAATTGCCACATCAGATATTGCAAAGCCAAAAACAAAAACTGGCAGCGGAAAGATAAAAGAAGAAACTAATTCTAATCAACAAAATCCAAAATCACAAAACAGGAAAGGTCAACAAGATCAGCGTAAGGATGATGGCGTCGCTAAAAAGCAGCAGCAAAACCAACAAACAGTCACACCTCCACCACCGCAACAACAATCGTCACAAACAAAACAACGTGCTTCAATCCCAACACAGCGTAGGAGCGATAAAGATAGGGAACGTGAACGAGACAGAGATGTGGCGAGCTCTAAGGGAAAAGCCAAAGGAAAGGAAAATGTGCAAGCTGGCCAGAGCAGTCAACAAACTTCTGCAGTAGGAGGTAGGACTACCGGTGCTACTTCCGTGGCAGGTGTTTCCGCACAAAGAGAACTTCCATCGAAATCTGGTCGCCAGTCGTCACGACAGCAAAAGTTGACTGAAAACGGATCACAAAAACAAATGCAAGGCCAATTACAAACTCAAACGCAGGATCCACCCCGCAACAGAGGAGGGCGAGGTAGTAGAGGTGGTGGTGGTGGTAACGGCGGTTGCAGTGGTGATGGCGGTGGAAGCGATTCACGTCTAAAACGAGGCGGTGGCCGTTACGAACGTGGCGGTCGTGGATCTGGTGAGTTCCTAACATTACTATAGTTTAACTAAATTTATTATTCGTAGATATATATATTAAAATTAATTAACAAATATCTTTCATAACAATATATAAATTAAACTTTCTTCACAAGGTGGTGGTAATGGCGGCACGAATCAAAATTCGGCTCGTCATTCTGCAGAGCCCAACCATCAAGTCACCAGTGCTACTGCTGGCGCTGAGGGTAAACCGCTCTCAAAGCGCGCACAACGACAGGCCCAACGCAATAAAAAATTCCAAAAACAACAACATTCGCATCACAACTATGAGGATTGCGGTGCAGGCATACCGAACAATATGGGCTACTTCAATCCCGACGAAGTTGTTATACCACCGGATCCACAGCCGTCATTACAGCATCTGCAACATCAGCAACGACAATATAACAGCTTGCCGCAACAGCTCCAAGCGCTACATATTGGTGGAAATGTAAGTGTGAATGTAAATGGCCAACCCCCGATGCAACCTAGTTACGCGAGTGTCAGTAATGGTGGTAATAATGGCGCCTACCAAGGCATGGTCCCCGCATTAAGCATTATGGATCAACTGAATCGTGGTGTGCAAGTGGAAAATCTGTCGTTGCCGCCCGGTATTACGCTCACCAAAGTGGATCCGGTAAAGAGCGAACAACTGAGACAGAAGTCAGAATCCATACGAAAACTATCCAAGCCCTTGCAGCAACAACAGGCACAGCAGCCACAAGCATTCCATCACAAGGCCGGTGCAACAATTATTGCACCACCTGTTGCTCCGGTCGGCAACTATTTCGGTGCCGCCCCATATGCAGGTGTTGCAGCAGCGGCCGCCGCATTAGAACAAAGTGGCATCATAATGGTCGAAGCAAATCCAACCAGTAATAATAACAACAAGAAAGTCTTGGAAAAGATGAATGCAGGCGGCGGATCGGCACCAGCTGGCGGTAAACCTTCAAAAAGTAAGAAGCGACGTAATAAATCAAAACAAGAAAGTAATGCGCGCCTTGCAAACGCCGCAGCTTCTGCTAACGGTCCAATTGGTGGTAATATTGGTGAGATGGGAGCTGATCAGAATGCCAACGGGCACCCGAAGATGATAACCTTACGAAATCCGATGTTCCACGGCGGTGCTGCCAATGCAGCGGCAACTATACTACAACAACAACCAGGACTCGTTCCCGGTCGTCCACTTGGCGGAATGCCGCTAGCCGCACCAATACCAATGGACCAACCAGCTGCAATAATTAAAAATGAGAATGGTATGTTTACCATTCGCAATCCAGCATTACACCAGGCCGTAACGAATGGCTTAGCGTTGGGCGGTTATCGCCAATTCGGCAACGTAAGCTATTACACGCCGCAAGAAGCCGCTGCTGAGGCTGTTAGAGCCAATCAGCAGCAGCAGCAACAACAACAACAGCTAAATGCTGCTGGCAGCCAATTAATTTCAACCAACAACAATGGCGATGGCAGTAGCACCTCTTCGTCATCGGCCTTCTCATATTTCTCGAATAGCAGTTCGAATGCGAGCAGCGGCAATGCGCCGGCCTCATCGTCTTCGTCGACTGGCAGTGTGGGTCCGGGTACAATTGGTAGCACACACAACACCATCAGTATTAGCTGTACAAGCATCGATGAAAATGGTGGCAGCACTTCGTTAGCTGGTAGTGGTGGCGGTGGTTTGACTGGGGATGCGGCGATAATTGCACGTCCATCGCCGCAACAAAAATGCATCTCAGCCATTGGTAGTGAAATCAAGAACGCACTACAGCAAAAGCAGAAATGCAAGGAAGGTACACCGCAATGGCCCTCGTTTGTTGGACAAGAGCTGCAAAACACCGTAGTGCCGGGTACAGATAACTGTAAGTTAAATACTTTTTCAAATTCTAGATATACAGCAGCTTAGTCTTATCATAAACATTTTGTTTTTAATAAATCCATTCGTTCATTTCCAATTTTCAGTGGCAGCTGCGGCGGCGGCAGCAGCTTACTTGGGTGGTGCAGGAAATGGTTGTGTTGGCAATGCCGGTAATAGTGGTGTTGGTGGTGGTGCAGGTGGCTGCTTAACTGCTGCCACATTGCAAGAGAAATATCAACAGTCCAGCTACTATAACGGTTTTGTTGATGTTTTTCCACCGACAGCCCAAAGCAATAGCAGTCAAATGTCAACACCAGTTGTGCATTCCTCCAACGCTGGTTCACTATTCGACAGCAACAATGATTGCCATTTACATCATCATAATTGCGGTGAGGATTCACCGCCACCCACCATCACCGGTTATAATTCATATTTGGATGGCATAACCAATACGGGAGTTATACGCTATGACGACGCTTCGTTTTTGAAAAATTTAATACCAGGACAAAATCTTAGCAATGAGGTGAATTTGGTTTAAAAATTATTTAGCTTAATTAATTAAAACAAAAAAACACAAGTGTTACAAGAACTTTCACGACTTTTTTTCTTGGAGCTTGAGTCATAAATAAAAAAGTGTGTTCTTCGATTTTCGAAGTTAGCCTCCAAAATCGAAAAATTTGACTTCGAAGTTCGAAAAAAGGCGCATACAGTTACTAAAAAATCCAAAATATGAATACAATCTACATTCAGTGGTGTATAAAAAAAGTCGGTCAAGCTTATATGACAGAAGTTATTAGAGGTTAAAGTGGAATGTTCGAAGAAATATTTTTTGAAAATGTTGTACGGTTGTGAATGTGGTTGGTTAAGCCACCTTCCTATTGGTATCCGTACTTATTTCATTTCAGAATAAATCTTCCAGTAAAAAACATTTTAATGAAAATTTATATATTACCACACACCAATTGATTAAGAAAGAAATGTTGATTATACCAAATTTTATACTTTTTTGGTAACTTAGATACTATAATTAATAATGGAGTTTCCAGTAAGCTAATTTTCGAAATTCAAAGGCGAATATTTCGATTTTGGAGGCTAACTTCGAAAATCGAAGAACACACATTTTTATTTATGACTCAATCTCCAAGAAAAAATAAGTTTGATTCAATACCCAGTCGAGTGTTGCACTGTGTAAGTTAGTGGGCATGTAAAAGTATAAAAAAATCCTGAAAGTTTGGAGGCTAACTTCGAAAAACGGAAAACATAGTTTTTTTTATTATAACTAATCGCCCTGAAAATTTATATTTGGTTCAATACCCAGAAAAATAATCGATTTTTTGTATAGTGTTACTAATCAATCATTGCGGAGTTAGTTGAATCAAAACTATTAAATTTTTTTGTTTTTAAGGTATCCATTCATAATATAAACGACTCGAATTTTACACGAAGTACGACATCACCGGTGGCACATCGTGTGGAAATCACGCCGGTCTACCGAAGTAGGCCAACGTCAACGACTACGAATATATACGAACACTGTCCAACATCAGTATCACTGACACAGAATGCATTGAGCGAACAGCAGGCGAAATATCATTCGAATGTTGTGTCCAATTACAATGAGACTTTAGCCGATTACGGAAATGGTAAGCAGTATACAATAGGTATAAGCTAAACAATAAATGCAATGTTGAAGTATCCGAAAAATGACAGTTATGCTCAACAAGTTGTAAAGGGTTTTTCAATAAGAGCGCTACAAACGATTTGGGATATCAATGAAATTATTTAATCCTATGAAAGTACATTCGATGCCATTATGTATAAAACTCGGATTTATTTTGCATGGCCACTACGGGCGCGCTTGAAGAAGTCCAGACGCTGAATCCAATTTTCGACGGTTTTCAAGCATAAATCGGCCGATACTGCTGCAATTTCACGTTCAATATTCGTACGAAGTTCATGAAACGTCGCTGGCTTGTTGACATACACCATAGACTTGACGGAACTAGTCCTTCGGCGTCATATCGCACGCCCGAGGCGGCCAATTGACTGCGCCAAAACTTGGTTTTCAATAAATCGATTGTGACATTCGCTGGCTTGTGTCGCCGTCCTGTTGGAACCACATATTGGCCACGTCCATATCGTCCAATTGGGGCCAAAAGTATTCGGTTATCATTGAGCGGTAGCGATTCCCATTCATAGTATGGCACGTTAACGTATTGATAATCACGGAAGAAGTACGGCCCAATGACGCCGCCAGCCCATAAACAGTACCAAACCCAAATTTGTTCGGGATGTAATGGTGACTCGAAGAGTACGTGTAGATTGATGCCTTATTAATAAAGCATATAAATAAAGCTTATTGACGAAGCCATTCATGATGACCATAAATTGGACGTATTGATTTTAAATTTGAGCCCATTGACTCCGAATTTCGATAGAAAACTTTAATAACTTCGACACGGTGTTGGATCGTACATCTTTCCATGATGAATTGGCTAACCTTACTGAAGAGAAGAGTTAAAAGAGCGGGAAAAAATATGGCGACGTTTGCTGTCCCTATCTGTCAACTTTTGTAGCGTCTCTTTTGAAAAACTCTTTAGTTCTCACTTATGCCGAATATTTAATTTCCCCACACTATAGAATCGGGTTTTAAATCGATTTATATAAGAAGTTTTTTCTTCTCCAGCTATACTCATACTTTTAGCTGTAATTTAAGTACATATGTATAAGCTCATATTATACATACAAAATTTTCACCATAATTGAATAATTTAATTATTCTCATTATTTTCCAGATGCTGGTATGTTTGCAGCCAACAATCTCGTTAACTTGAATGAACTCGACGCAGGCAGTGCTGGCACCGAATCTGATGTTGAATCCTATCAGCGTTATAATTATGAATATGAGAGTCAGCAACAGCAACAGCAGCAGCAGCAACAACAACAACAAAATGCAATACTCGACCTAAACGAACTGCTAATCAAGAAGAGCTCACACAGCCCACATGCGCAGTGCGCTTCTCCATACCTAGACGAAGCGGCCATGGACAGTTTTGTGCAAAATATCAGTACTTTACAAATATCAGCAGCTGCAGATGAGCAATGCGGCGGCCATTTGAATGGGAATGGTAGCGGTAGTGGTGGTAACAATAATGGCGGTAGCAGTGTTGGAGCTGCCGGCATCCCGAGTAGTTCTGCCAACACGACGACGGCTAATGGTTGGTGGTAAAGACAAAATGCAGCGATGTGTTGTTGGCGCCCAAACTCTATTCTAACAAAACTACACACAAGTGAAACATATTGCAATACATGCTCGAACATATGAATACATATAAATATATATACATACATATAAACTCACATACACAAATAACAAATATACACATGACAACGTGTTGTTTATGTTAACTATAACGGTTAAAGTCTTAAATTGTCAATTTAAGTAAAACGTCAAGATGTCAAACAATTTTTGCTGCACCAGTTTACATTGTCGTGTGACAGTGACGGCTCGTCGGTCGATTATTCGTAGAATGGCATGCGCAACTGTTTTTCCGAAATGCAATTTATACACAAGTAATAAAAAAGAAAGCGAAAAATAATAAAAAAATATATATATATTGCGAAATAAGAAGTAACAAATGAACGATAGTTTTGTCACATTTGAAAATGCGAAAACACAAAGTTTGCAAAATACACATACATATATACAATAATGATGATAAAAATACAACTAGAATGCGAGTAAAACATACATACATACATACATTGAAATACATCATAAAAAAGAAACTTACATAGATTAAACACTGCTTTCTTTTCTTTGTGTCCGTGGCTTATCCACATTCGAAACTAAGTAAGGAACATATATGTATGTACATATATGCATATATCAGAGTTAGTTCGGGTTCGAACACCTCCACATGTGCAACAGGGAAACATAAAGAAACGAAAATGCTTAACAAATTAATTAAACGGCTTACTGTGTGCATTCACATTTACATACATATGTATGTGGTACGTGGATTTAATGAATCGAATGTTTTTGGCATACGAATCTTTTACGAGCACTTACCTGTGTTCGTGCATCTAAAGTGTAGCACGTTCAATAAAGAACACCTGCTGCAGCTAATTATTCTCATTGATCTATATACATATGTACATATTTACCTAATATGTATGTATTTAAAGAAATATCTATGTATGTGCAAGGATTTTATTTTTCTATTTTCTTTCAGCTTTTGACGCCAACTGAAGTTGCAAATTAGCAAATAAAACAAAAAAATAATTGTAAAAAAATAGTGATTTTTAAACGTTCACACGCGAAATAAAATCACGATGAACAATGTAAATAATAAATGTGATGTATTAAATATGCATTTCGACATTGTTTCAATTCAAATTGCATGTGTATCGTATCGTATTTAAATAGTTCGTTCATGTCCTTGATGAGTATGATTTTACAACGGTATGACCAATCCTAATGTAGGCGGTAAAGCGATGATTTCGTGAAAAATATTTGACTTGAGCTTGATAATCAATGATCCGAGGACTGCCAGCGTTCTCTTTGCTTTTCAAATGAATCAAAATTAAGTAGCTAGTAAGTAAAATCTAGAGATCTGTTTGGTCCACTTACTTTTACCACTTTTTGAACCAGTCTTTCAGGTAGTTTTGCTTGCAGCAACTAAAATCGATTTCTATCTAAGCTTTTTCTCTTTTTCTCTTTTTTTCCTTTTTTGTTTTTTTATTTTTTTTTTCTTTTTTTGTTTTTTTTTCTTTTTTGTTTTTTTTTTCTTTTTTTGTTTTTTTTTTCTTTTTTTGTTTTTTTTTCTTTTTTTGTTTTTTTTTCTTTTTTTTTCCTTTTTTCTTTTTTTAATTTATTTTTTTTTCTTTTTTTTCATTTTTTTTCTTTTTTTTCATTTTTTTTCTTTTTTTTCATTTTTTTTCATTCTTCATTTTTTTACAGGTTTGGGTCTACGCTTTTGTCGTTCAGGGTTGTGGAATCTGAATGTTTTCGAGTCGTATATGGTTATATTATGCTATTAATGGTATCGACGTTGTGCTCATTAAACCAACGGAACAATTATTTTCTATGCAAAACGCCAAAAACGTAGTATTAAACTTAAGTATATCGAAGATAATCTGTTTTTTTCATACTATAAATTTTATGAAGTACTGCACGGACACGCTGCTTGCAGATGTCCAGACGCTGAACCCATTTTTCGACGGTTTTCAAGCATAAATCGGCCGATACTGCTGCAATTTCACGTTCGATATTCGTACGAAGTTCATCAATCGTCGCTGACCTGTTGGCATAGACCATAGACTTGACGTAGCCCCACAGAAAATAGTCTAACGGCGTCAAATCGCACGACCGAGGCGGCCAATTGACTGTGCCATTTCGTGAGATAACACGTTCACCAAACTTGGTTTTCAATAAATCGATTGTGACATTCGCTGTGTGGCTTGTGGCGCCGTCCTGTTGGAACCACATATTGTCCAAGTCCATATCATCCAATTCGTGCCAAAAATATTCGGTTATCATTGAGTGGTAGCGATTTCCATTCACTGTAACCTGCCTGACTTGATTATCACGAAGTAGTACGGCCCAATGACGCCGCCGGCCCATAAACCGCAAAAAACCGTATTTTTTTATGCAATAGTGACTCATGGAATACGTGTGGATTGCTTGACGAAGCCATTCAGCCAGAAATGAGCCTCATCGCTACGTAGAACGTAGTGCTCTTAAAGTTGAGGCCACTGACTCCGAATTTCGGTAGTAAATTTTAATAATTTCGTCTCATTGTTGGATCGTATATCTTTCCACGATGAAATGAAAATAAATGTCAAAAGAGCGGGAAAAATATGGCTACGTTTGCAGTCCTCATCGGTTAACTTTTTGAGGTTCCTTTTTGAGAAAACCCTTTGCATACTTATCCTTGCCGTATAACCAATTATCACATCAAAAACATAATTGTTTGCCTTTTTATTTGTAGTTATTTTATCAATACCTTAATACTAGCAGAATTTTTAAATTGATTTTAGAGTTAAAAATTTAAATTTGTATTTTAAACATAGAAATTTACCAAAAAAAAAAATAAAGTAAAAATAAAAACAATTATTTTTATAGTAGATATTATATTATTAAGGTGACTTACGCTCGTACAATAATTCATTTATATTTGTAAATCAAATTAAACAATAATGTCTATATGTATGCGTTTATGTTCCAGTGTTGTATGCATGGTGTTTGTTGTTGTTTTTTTTTCTTTTTCTTTTCTTGCTTGTTCATATGTTGTATGGGTACTTAAAATTAAAACTACATATTTATAGATACAATACCAGAATCGAACTATCCGTATTGCGTGGTGAATCTCGTATTGCAAGACGATAGACAGTTCAAATTTATAAAATTCAAAGGAAAAAAAATTAAATTAAATTATGAATATAATAGAAGTTTGCCATTATTGCCATATTAATATACATATGATAATGCAAATCATAAGGAAAAGGTGCCAATAGTTAGTACTAACGCATACGGTAGTTAATCATAAATTGATTTGTATGTTTTCAGCTATTTTCAAATATTTTATTGCAGTTTAAATGTTGAAGAAATTTCTTTTGTAATTGTATGAACAAATTAACGTTTGAGTGAAGCGCACAGAAAGTGTTTGGTTGCATTGACCACACGGCAGACGGTTTAATATGGGTAGTTAGTTGGCTTTTCTGATACTCGGTATGTGATTTAAGAATGGTTATACTATAAGGAATTTCAGTATGGTAAAGCAACTTTTTTAAAACTTCAAAAAATATGTAAGAATTCCGCGCGGTTAGAAAGATTTCGAAAAAAATTATATTTTTAATAATATAAGTTCTAAACTTATTACAATGTTAGGGCAATCTGATATAAAAAGCTACAAAACAGTGAGCATAAAAGTTCGTTGTATTATTACTGACCAAACTCCGAAGAGGGTCAACGCTGTTAAACAAATTATTAACGTTTGAATAGTTAAAGAAATGTTTAAATTTAGAGAGCAAATGCAGCGCGAAACGCTTAAGTACCACTCGGAAAAAATAAAAATAAAAAAAAAACAAATTCACTGATCTCACAGAATTAACTTATTTTACAAATGAAAAGTGTGTTATTTGAAGCCTATGATGTACCAGCTACTCGTTGGTAATGCAATCTTCTCTCATTGTATAATTACTTTTTTAAATGATTGTGGGTAAAACTATTCAACTGAATTTCATAAGTAACTTAAATTAATTGCAAATCTAGAGGAGTATTATGTAAGACAACTTTTTTGATTAACTAAACATTTATAATGAGCTTGTTACTTATACATTTGTTTTTTTTTTTTGTTTTTTGTTTGTTTATATTTAATTGTACTTCACTCTGAATTATTCAATTAATTTGTATTTGTTAGAACATGTTTAAGTATTGTAGAGCGAATAAGCGTGTTTAAAGTGTGTTTAGTATATCCCTACAAAGAAATATACTAGTACATATATTTTGTTTGTCACTTACATAAGCGAATACTCTTTTTTAAGCTTTAAAAATTTAACGAAATATTGTGACGGATCAAGTTAAAATTGTCTTCGTTTTTATTTTCTTTCTTTCATTGCTGATTTTCCGCATCTTTTTCATTTTTTAAATTATGTGATTATTTTAATCTGCTGCCTATATGTGCATACTACGTGCTAAGTTTGGGTCATTACGTTCACGTTGCGTATTAACGGCGGAACAACGGCCAGTTTATTATTACATATAAACGTTTTCTATGTGTAATTATGCCATAATTAATCTTAAAATATCTTCTTCTTGGTTTAAAATTTTACATCACGTCTAGAATTTGCATTCTTTTTATTTATTTTTATTTTCCTGCTGGCCGGTGTCACTAAAATATTGCCGTTTTAAAATCAGTTGCGGAAATTAATTAATTCGTGTTGCTGGTTTGATGAATTTGCGTTTCAATTATTTTCAGGTCAATTTGATGTTTCGTTTAAACGGTTGTGGTTTATTGTAATTGTTGTTGATTTATTTATTTATATTAGCTTGCTGAGTCCGCTGACAATGGTTGGCGCTTTTGAACTATTGGACCTCTGATGGCTCTGGTTTGTTAGAAGCAGACGAAAGATGGTTATTAGGGTCTGGTGCATTCAGGGGCTGAAATAAAGTAGAATTTAAAATTAAAAATGATCATTAGTTATTCTTAAAAAAATAGTAATACAATAAACAAATTCAATTATTACAGAGAAATGCAATACAATTAAAAATTTTAGTGAGAATATTTAAATAATAATAAATTTGGGTTTAACGTTGTAGAAATTAATTGCTGAATTATATTGTTTTATAAGTTCCACTTCAAATTGAATTTCGAAGATTTAACGAAGTAGCAATAGCAACTGATTTCGATAAACTACAGAATTAAAACAAACACGAGCTAAAGTGTTACATCACGCGTCAAATAATTTTTTCTTATATTCGTAGATATATATTTATATAAAATATTTAAATTAAAAATAAATAAATAAATAAAAATTAATCATACATATATTCATATGGATCCATTACAAAAAATATGACAGCCAAAAATTATTCAAATTAAAAATACCAAATTTTAATTAGCAATAATATTAAAAATTTTGTATGCTAGTGAATAATATTTCTGAAAAAATTAAAAGTAAGGATTCGTTAGAAAATATATGTACATATATACATACATATACAGTTGTAATTCCATAACTCGAACTCTTGACTTGACAATAGAAGTCAAAATTTCATACACATTACGTTCCATAACTCGAAGTCGCACTAAGTCGAAGTTTTTTTGTGGATTATGGTAATTCGGAGTTAGAGAAGTTCAACTGTATATTATTATTATATTAAAAAATACGAATAACGATTCGATAAGAGATTTTAGTTCTTTTAATAAATGAGTGACCACAACTCAATTATGAATTAATAAGTTTTTTTAGCAAAACCGCTATATCACGATAAAGATGTATTGTTTCTTGCATTTGACACACACAGTTTGAAACAAACACAATTATATAAATAAATACATGAATTATAGAAATTTAAAAATAATATTACATAATCCAACTAACTAAATGTAAACCAACAACAACCATATCAGCTAACAAGGCTTCAATGAAATTGTGATAGCAACAAATTTAAACAACTTTTAATAGTTATACATACAAAAAAACTGCAATTTTATAAAAAATAATATCCAACATAGCGATTGAAAAATCCCAAATGATACAAATAGACTAACTATCACTCAGTTTGTTCATATTCAAATATCGAGATATCAAATATTCAATTAGAAGATAGTAAGGTCTGGAAATCATGATACTTCCAATTATTAACTCACAAATCTACTGCAGTAAACAACACTAACAACAATAGCGACAACAACAACAACAACATACATTTTAACAATAACAACAACAACAACAGCAACACATATGTAACTATACCTACCGATTTACTACTCACAATTCCATGCTGTAATCCAACTTGCGGTGCTATATGCACCGACGGCACCGTAGGAACTGGTGACGGATTCACTACCGACGGCGGCGGTGGTACGATAAGTGCACTGCCAGCTGCAGTGTGCGGTACATCAAGTGTAGTACTGTGGGCCTGTTGCAGTCCGCCAGTTGCGTAATATCCACCATTTAATCCTGTTTGTTTGTATACATACATATATATGTAGCACATGGCATAGTAACAACGTTAATATTGAAATACTTTTGCTTCAGCATTATAACAACTAAAAAATTTACTATCTAAATGTAGTAGCTCTGTGTGAAGTTTGGAATTAATTTTAAGTTTAAATTTTGCAAAATTTCCTTGTATCTACTTTATAAATTTCTTACAAAAATTTCATAATGGGAAATGGATTAACATACACGCAACCATTCACGCGAGCGCACAAACATATGTAAACAGTTATGGATCCAAATCGTAGTAGTTTCGGTCTTTTAAGGATTTATCCCAAATTAATTTATATCGTTTTATTGTGGTTGTTGTTGTTGTTGTTATTGTAACAGCGTACAAGGCTTTTGCATTGCTTCAATATGCATGACTGTTGCAGTGAGTATATACTCGGATAGCAATCCGAACATACCGTTGACGTAGATCCAACTGTCTTAAGTTATTCAGCGATTTAATGGAACACTTCGTTATAAGTATAAAATTATAATTACTACATTTGGGTTTCATACGAGAGTTCTAACGTTCGATGTTGACGAACACACTCCGAAACACTCCTACTATACAAAATTGAACTTAAAATGTAAACTGTGATCCAATATACTGTTGAACTTCCATAACTCGAACTCTTGAATTGGCCATAGAAGTCTAATTTCATAAAAATTACATTCCATAACTCGAAATCTCTTTAACTCGAAGTTTTTTTGTGGATTATGGTGATTCGATTTAGAGAAGCTCAACAGTATATCTAAATAAATTATCTAAAAAATATCAAAAAGTTTGGAAACTATGGCTGAAAAGCATGCCTAAAAACTCGGCGACTAAATTTGCATTTGTTTGAAGGCAAATGAACCGTACTGCGCATGTATAGCCCCTCATTACACAAAATCATTAATATATTATGTAAATCAATAAAAAATGTAATGTTTTCGAATACATTTACCCAAAGCATTATCAACTTTAGAACATTTGTTATTTTCCCCAGCATTAGAGATTCACCAAAACTATGAAAATATGCCGATCGTTTCAAATTTAACTACATTACAAATCAATGTTGAAATCTCATTCTCCACGTACACATACAAACATACCAAATTCATACATTAAAATCTATATTAAAGCATTTATAATTCTCTTGATGGCCAAGAAATTTCTATGCTTCCTGATGCTATAAATATTTCTTTTCTATCACTAATTGCTTATGCCAGTTGTTTGTTCGATTCGCCAATATCCATGGCATACAAGCACACTGCGAATTGCGTCTATAATTATAACTGTAACTATTCAATTTTAACAAATTCTTGAAATTCGTGGGAATGATGGAAACGAATATGCTGCACAAAACAAACTGTAAGTGTAAGTGAGTGCGAAAGGAATTTGTGATGTTGTGCTGCAATACTAAAATCCATTATCACTGGAATTGCATGCGTTACAGTTATTTACTAACTGTTTAATATTTTTTTATGTAGATCTATTTTAAACTATATGATTTATACTAAAAAATTTTCATAAATTTACTGACTTTCATTAGCAGCATAATTTTACTTTTTTGTTTTGTTATATATGTATGTATGTATATATAAAATATTTTATATAACAACTTTTTTGTGCATAAAATTTTCTATTTCACTTATATATACAGAATTTTGCTCTCACTTAAAATGATTCCATCATCCCAGAAAATTTCATATGCCTTTGCAAAAACAAAAAATAAATAAATAAATCCTAACAACATAAAGAACTCAATGATATTCATTTATTTTGTATAACTAAATGCAAATCGTGCCGTCAAAATAAATTCGATGCCATGTTGACTATGAGTATATCCAACAAGTGCAGTTTAAAGAAAAGAGTTGTAACGCGTTTGTTTTTAGAATTTAGTTTATTTTTGTTTTGTTTTTTTTTTTTGTTTCTCTGGAAAAGTTTAATTTTATTTAGCTTTCACAGTTATTAAAAATATTTATACAATACAAAATAACAGTTTTCATCTCATTTTACTTTCTTTTGCATCATTGTCTTGACCATTTAATTATGATCGTTTTTTATCTGTTGTTTAACTTCAATCTTTACTCTTCCTTATTTAAACTTATACTTTTATGTGTCTCATATACTTATTATAATATACATATATGTATATATATATATTAATATATGTATAATTTCCTTTGCTTTAGTTTCTTTTTTTATTTATGCATATATTTTTGTTTTTGTTTTTTTTTTTTTGAATTTTCAATGTGGGAGTGTGGGTGCTCAGTATACATATTCCTTTGCAAATAACTGTAGACGTAGATGTAGTAGATGTGACTGCTGTGTGGTGATGGTGGCCGTTGTATGCAAGTTGCTGGTAGCTGGACAAATGGCGACTTTCGCCGACAACACTCACAATTTCAAAATTTATTCTTTATATATTTCAAATAATTTACAGCTTGCTAGTGTGTCTAAGTTTACTGTGATGAATCAAATTGATAAAATTATTGCGCGATTATTGCCTATTTGACCTTGCACTGGCGCCTGCTTGCATTATTTACCGTTATTTTGTGCAAATTACTACAACTTTGTAAGCTACAATTTATTGTGGGGAATTTATAATAGAATAATTTCTACTTAATTTGCAAGTAGTAGAATCAAGACGATGAAAGTATAATGTGGAAATGTGCCTGCTCTCAAATATTAATTAATTAATTGTGATTTTTAGATTGGTTTTCTTTTGTTAATGGACGCGGAAGGACAATTAAGAATTGAATGTGATTTCTATTTTTGTTTATCTTTTTAACTATTACATATGCGCACATGTAAGTAAAATTAATTCACACCAAAGAAAGCTCTAAGAGTTGCACGAAGACCCTTTCTGTGTTGCAGTTGCTTTATGTGACAGCTAAAATGTTTGAAAACCAATACAACTATACATGTATGTTTGTATTTCGTCTGATTTAATTAACTGCAATTTAAGTTCATTACACTTTCCCACAGTGACACGAGTGCAGCTGCGTTGGAAAAAATAAGCGAATCGTTCGCGCACTTTTGCACACGAGCGTTTTGCGTGCGTTTCGTGTGTGTTCTCATTGTTCAGCATGCTAATATTTTAATCATAAAACTACATACTATTTTCTTTTCTGAACTTATAAATCGATTTTATATCTTTATTATTTACTTTATTTTTACTTTTATATAATCGTAACTCTAAATTAATATTATTAAATTTAAAGTATTTTAAATGTACATAATCTATTCTGTTTTAGTATATTTTAAGTTTCTTGTTAGGTTAGATGTTAAAATATTTGCTTTCTGTTATTATATCTTTTCTCATCGTCCTTCATGTTGCTAATGTGTTCATTCATTTCATTGTTGTTTATTCTGCGCATCTACTGTTTGTCATTGTTGTTGTTTTAAAGAAGTTCAACAGATTTGATTGCAATTCTTTCCTATCATATATGTATGTATTATAGTTTTCTATGTTGTATACACACGTGCAACTTAATTATTTCTCGCTTACAAACTTATAACGGTTTTTGTTTTTTATTTTTCTGTTAGAGTTTAGGCAAATCAATTTTGAACTGTTCGCTGTATTACATACCTTTTCGATATACATATGCAACATACATGTACATATGTATGTATTAATTAGTTGGAAATAAACAAGGATGATGAGATCATTTAAAGAGCAGATTTTCATTTTTGTTATTTAAAGTTGTTTAGACAAAGCTTAAAACCATCCAAGCTTAATTATAATTACAAGAAAAAAAAAACAATATTTGCATGTATTCTACATATATTATTTTCATGTAAAAATAATTATTTGAGGTTATAATTATTATTCTAACAACTACAAAGTTTTATTTTCGATTTGTGAAAGTCAGTAAATTTTTGTTTGCTTTAATTATAAAATGTACATAAAATGAATATAAAATGTTAAGTAGTCATTATGTGCACAGATATCCAGCTGCTTACAAAATATAGAAATAACTTCTACGTTCCTCTTCGAAGATTTATAAACGACTCTTTGCTTTACAATAATGAATAAGACACACTCTTACAATTAACATCCATTAACACACAAAATACTATAGCATTATGCATCCTGCTTACAGTTAACGACCTTATACGCTTAATTTACATCGACAGGCACCCGAAATCCTTTAGAGTGCCATGTGAATATATTATTATGTTTTGATGTGTAGTTGTCGTTTTCTTTTAAGTTTTTTTTTTTTTTTAAATAGTTTGTTAAAGATTTTGTAGCATATATGTATATCACAAGAAAATTTCATGAATGCCATCAAATATTTTGCTTGCTGTTTAAAATTGAAAATTATCTTTACTGACGAACTCTTTGAAGAGGAAACATTACCATCTTTGTGTGGAACCATTTTTTTGGTTGCGCTTTTTTCTTCATATACAATATACAAATATGTCAAAGAAGCAAAAATAGTTCTTTCTGGTCTGCCCTTTGAACTAACGAAAATGCGAAAACTGTAACCTAACTCAAATGATGCAAAACTACAATATAGAACAAAATGTTTCGAAGTATTGGAATAAAGCAATATGGAAACAAAAAAGGAATAATTAAACAACAAATTAATTTAGTAAAGCACAGTTAATTTGAAAACAGAAATTGGTTTTAAAACGAATTGCTAAATTATGGTATTGACAAATTTATATTCAGCGACAGCATTCTTTAACACGGAATTAAGCATTTGAAACATTTTAATTTTACGTTCTACGTCTTTTAATTCCAAAAAAAAAAAAGTATTTAGAAATTTTAAACACCTGCTGTTACAAATTGTGTGGTGTATAAAACGCGTGACGATAAGGAAATAATGTTTCGGACAAATTTATAAAGAACAACAAACGTACATAAACCGATTAATAAGATGGATTGTCTTTGTTGAGAAGTGAAAGAAATTCATTGTACTGATGTGCACGTGTACGTGTAAATAAAGAAAAATTATTTAATTTCACAAATATGGAGAAAGTAATGATAACAATTTAATATATGCAAAAATAGATTGCGTCACGAATTAACGAAATTTGTATAAAGGAAACAAGTATTATAAGCATACGTGAAATTTCAATATTTTTACCAACACTACATTCAGATATATACTGAAAATAATGACTAAATTTCAGAATTTCAAAAGAAATATGATGGAAGGTCAGAAGTTCAGTATACTTGAAGATGAAAACAATCGAAGACTACTACAAGCAGTTGATAAGAATCAACAAATATATTTGAATGAGTTCTCGTAGTTGCGAGAATTTAAACAAATAATTCATTGTGAAAATCAAGTGTATTCGAATCGAAACAGCAGTGTGTAACTTTGTGTGTGCTGACAACTGAAACGGATTGCTTGCAACAAACATCATTGTCGCGTTTGATTTTTCAATATTAGTAAATATTTTTCTTCTTCTTTTTATGCTTTAAACCGTATGTATGTATACATATAGAGCGCGCGTATGCTAATGAAGGAGCGTTAATGAGTATGGACATAAATACATCTATGTACATATTGTACATATGTACAAACATTACTAAGCTCATGTATTGTACAACTGCATGACATTTCTGTTTATTATTAAGGAAATTGAAACATATGTATATGCTGCGCATATGTTCCCGCTACTACTGATGCTCTGCTATAAACCTAATTAAATTTGTTTCAAGAAATTCAATTCTTTTCCTCTCTCGCTGTTATGTGTGCATTGCATTTTTATCTCTTTTGTTGTTGACTTGTTGTTCCTATATGTTTATTGTTATTATTATTATTTTGTTTCCTTGTTGTTGGTATTGTGGTTTTATGCACTAATCTAATTGTGTGTTTTTTGCAGATTCGCATTTATAGATTATTAAATAGTCCTTATTATGATTTATTTTTTTGTTTTTGTGTTGTTGGTTTTATATTCTTTGCATCTTCTTTTAATATTTCAATATACTGAATTATGCTCTGTTTTTAGTTTGCAGGATTTATTACACTCAATATTTATATTTTAACTCTATATTTTTGTGGTGTTTTTTATTTAAATTTAATTGTATTTAAACCTGTTTGCTTTATTCAGTTTTTTTTTTTTGTTTTTTGCGCTTATTATAATTTGCAATGTTTCTCTTCTATTTCCTCTTTTTGTTTTGTTGGTAATTATTAAAGTTACGTTTAGGTTAAAATATTACTTTCACTTTTCTGGATTTGATAATATTTGTAGTTTACCTTCTGAATACACTGCCGCAGCTGCAGCAGCAGCAGCCACAGCTGGTGTTCGCAAGAAATATTCCTTATTAACACAATTCCTTAAGACGTCTGGAATATTGCCGACTATTGCCCGTCGTATCTCCGTTGCTGCCATTTCTCGCAACTCGGTTGCGGATGCATCGCTGAAGAAGGCTGCATGTGGTGTACATATAAGATTTGGAGCATCTTTAAGGGCTCCCTGAAAACGAATTGTGGATTTATTAGTAACGGTTTTTAAAGCAAGGTGGGTCTTAAAAATAAAAATATATTTTTATGTATAAATTGCTGCGCACAACGCTTACTTGGAATACATTGTAGGGCTCGTTTTCGTGCACATCTAAAGCTGCAGCTCTTATTCTACCTTGTTTCAGAGCCAGAGCCAAGGTCTCGTCATCGACCAGTCCGCCTCGTGCTGTGTTTACCAAAAATGCACCAGGTCGCATCTGTATTATTTACAAAACAAAAAAAGGTATTGAAAGCAAATAAACAAAATAGTAAATGCAAGTAATAGTTAATTTAGATTTTTAGCAAACCTGTTTAATTGTGAATTCGTTAATTAAGTGGTGGTTATGCTCGTTGAGTGTACAATGCAACGACACACAATCCGATTGAAATAGCAAATCTTGTAGGGTGTAGACACGAGTTAGGCCAAGCGATTTGTCGATACCATCCGGAAGATAAGGATCGTAAAATATAACATTAAAGCCAAATGCTTTTGCTCGCAATGCGACAGCGCTGCCAATGCGACCAAGTCCTACAAGTCCTAAGGTATCTCCCCGAATCCTAGCGCAACCCTGTATGTAAATAATTTCAAATATTTAAATTAATTTTTCAATTTTTCTGTTACTTTACAAACTGCAAATTTTACATACATGCGCTGCTTCCCGCACTTGTTCAGGACCGGTAAATTTTTTGCCTTCGCGCACCATGTTCGCCAGCCAATAGGTCCTTCGATACAAATTTAATATCAAACACATTGTTGTATCTGCTACTTCTTCAACACCATAACCCGGCACATTACAAACGGCAATACCAAGTTCACCCGCTGCTTTTACATCGATATTGTCCGTACCGCTACCAATCCGCACTATAATACGTAAAGCTTTGAATTTTTCCAAATCCTCTTTTGTTAGGATTATAGTATGCCACATTAGTGCGCCGACAGCTTCATTTAGAACCTATTTTAGGGTGAGAATTTATATTAGATGAGCACTTTCGGATTACTTCATCAAGCATGAATAATTACCTTTTCATGAATCTCGGATGTACTTTGTGCGTCGCAGAAGGCCACTGTGGCCACATCTTTCAATATAGGCATTTCAATCGAACAGTCGCGACCATCCAGCAACGCCACCAATGGGCGTGCCTGCAACGGACCATTGGCGAATGTGCCCTTCACGTCCAAGCGTGAACGCTTCGGCAACATCATATTTTTATCCATTGTGTGTGTTACTATCGTATTTGTATTTGATTTAAAAGTATGTTTTCGTTTTCCAAGTCTATGTTAATATATTTGTGTGTTACAATACACTCCTCCTGCATATATATGAACAAAACAAGAAACTACCATTATATCATAATCAAAAAGTTTGTGTTTATACCAGACTTTAGTAGTAGTCAGCAATACTTACCGCTATAAATAATATAAAACTTTGACCTTAAAAAAGAAATGTGATGAATTGCAATTTTTCGGTTTTTCCCAACTATGCGCAATCGTTAATATCTTGCACTTCCTTTTTTCACTTCAACTCAGCTACGTAAAACGTAAATTTATACGACGCAGATATTTTGTTTTTAGTATTTCTCAGATATTTCAACTGGCACAACGATTACAATTTAATAAAAATGTGTGACCTTCATACGCAATAACTTCATTTCCTTCATGTTGAATTATCCATTTTATCTAAAAAGAAAATGTTAATTAACATTATAAATTTATAATTCATTTTATAGCAAAATATTTTTTATTCTACCAAAAGAAGCATTTCGTCATATTTGTTATTGCTATTGTAACAGCATAAAAGAATTCTCAAATATTTTGCGAAATGCTGAAAAGATCAGTCCTTGTCCAAAAATAAATTATATTTCTATTTAGAACTTTGCGATAGAAATATGAATAATATATAATAATATAATATCGTGAATTTATGGCGCACATAGTTTTTAAAACTAAAATCCTTTTAGTATGTTCGTATTGAGATGATATAGATACCCATATAACTTTTAATACAAGTAGAAAATACGGATAAAATAGGGCTTTTTACGGTTTGATTACTAATACCGTCTACCAAACACAATTGCCTCCTCTATTTCTATTAAGGGCTTACCCCACTCTGAACGCATGGAAGTCGGATGTTTTAGGAATCTTTTTGACAATAATATTTGAGTTAGGGGCATTGCGGTGGATAAATTTTTCCGGAGCACTCCTTGATGGTGTACATGTTTACATATACAATATGTTTCTTATTGTTATAAATTTTTAAAAGCGTGACGTGTCCGTTTTATAAACAAAAAAAAACACAAAAACAAATTTTTACGCAATTGGAAGCACTTTAAAAATTGATTTTATATTTTGAGCTAAAAATACCGTATAAAAAATGGATACACCGTCTCGAAAAATGTGGTTTTGAGAAAAACGCAGAAGAAGAAAAAAATTTAATCTCGGCGCGAACCCACCGCGCTGACTTCTAATGATCATAACTTTCGTAAATATTGTTTTTGGAGACATATCAAAATACTCGTTAGAATATAGACTTTATAGAAATTAAGCAAAAAATAAATACATTTTTTTGAAAATTTCAGGGTGGTGTAACCTCTTAATATGCGAATTACAAGTTTATGTGAAAATAATTGGTTTGTTTTAATTTTCTTTATTTGTCGAGCCTTTTTTAATTTTTAATTTCCTGTTAACGAATTAGTCTTTAATATATACTCAATAAAAATTAGTTAAATATCCGAAAATTGCTGTTTAATAAATTGTTTTATTAATTATTTGTTAAAAAATTAAAAACCATAACAAAACAATTCAAATCCAATAATTTTTTTCAAAATAGACCAATTCTGACACTTGTACTTCTATTTGGTGCTGATCAATAATTTTAAGGTTTTTTATAAAATTCAACATTTTTTCAATTTGCACATTTCTTTTGAATTTTTTCAAGTTTTATTTTTAATTCTTGTTCCATGTTATTTGATTTGTTTTCTTGTTCAACCGAGTACTTGCAAATCCCCGATGTTCGTTATTTAAGGTCTCAATGTAACAAATTTGCTTGTTCGTTATAAGCGGTTTTCGTTAAAATGAATATTTGTTATTTCGGAAAACTAATGTATACAAATTAACAATACCGCAGTTAATAAATAACTCGTCATTATCATCAATTGTTGTTTCAATAGACCAAGAAAAATAAAAAGCGTTTTCATTGAAATAAGAAATTAAATGATTTATTTTATTCCAATACTAATAGCAGAAATACGATACAACAGTAATATATCACTATGAAATTCATTCGCTGGTCGAGTTTGAGAATGCAAATCTATAGATTTCTATTTTTGTATTATATATCATGAAAAGCTTCTAGTATTTATAATATTAAAATCATTATAAAAACATAATCACTTTCTATTCACTACTTAGGGGAAAAACACTATACATGAGGATTATTATTGTGTACAATGAAAACAATTTAGCTTTCTCCATATCAACAAAAAGAAAAATGCAAACCAAAATAACTTTATATAATTTCATTTAGGTACATATAATCTCAAAAAGTTTCAATTAAATTTGTGCATATTGCATGTGTATATACGACAGGCATATGTACGTGGGATTAGTACAAAAGTCTTATCACTTAAATAAAAAAATAATGCGAGCGGTATGCAATTTTTCCTAAAAGAATACACATATGTATGTACATATGTAAATACATATGATTATATTATATTTATACATATATAAGAATGTACATGAACTTTGATAAGTACATCTGCACGCTTACACCAAGCTTAAATTTAAGTGTTGTCGATTATTTAATGAAAAACAAAATGAATATAAAAACTTGGAATCCACGAGTAGCATGCTCTTGATTATATGTGTAAAATGTGCGTATTTCAAGCCAATGCTTGCTCTACTAACTCATTCAATTGATGACAGTAGCTCTACTGTACAAATATGAATAGCACAGAATAAATAATAAAACCAATATATATACATGTACATACATATATATTTATATAGAATACAAAATGCGGTACTTTCAAAGATAAGACTGAAAATGAAATTCTATTTCAGGCAGCTGAAAGATATAGCGCGCAATTGTGAAATCATTAACACCTGCTGTCCCTCTCCATCAACATAGCATTTGGGTGCAGCTAACTTTTGATTACGAGTTCGCACAATTATATACATACAGACAAACATATCTATATGTATATTCACATACTTATGTTGTTATGCATGTATGTTTATTAGAAGGCTTTATAGGCAACTATACAGTTTCGTTTCTGGCGAGTGATAAGATTAGAGTGCTAGATTAGGTTTAATTGTTGCTGTTTTTGGTTAAACAAATTGATGACGTGAGAAAGCAAAATATTCCAAATGATCATAGACAACAAAATTGAGCTACATATATGTATTATTACTATATTTTTATTGCCTGGGAATGACTGAAGGAAATCTGTACATATTTTTATGAATAATAGAAATATATTGAATAAATAAATAATTAATAATTTTTTTAATAAAACCCAGAGATAAGCAAATTGATTATTCGAAATTTTAAAAGATTTGCCAGCGTAAAATATTAGTAAAAATTTTCTATTAGTTACCGTAAATTCATTTATGTATAAAAATGTGTACTAAAAATTTGTGATTCCAAAAATATATGAAAAATTGTGGGAATAAACATTCTAAAAATTGTAAACATTTATTCATGGGATAACCTTTAATTTAAAATAAGTCACCGAATTTATAAAAGATTGAAAATCAATCTTATTAACCATATCGAATTAACATTAAATAAATTGCCACACCGATACGTATATCTCTTCAAAGCTAAATTTGTACATAATTTCACAGAAAGTGTAAATGGTGAATATTGTATGACATAAACGTGTATTATTGAACTTGCGTGCGTAGCACAAATTTACTTGTATGCCAACATACATATACATACATGTATGTATGTTAGCGCTTATTGAAAATATGGCAACAAACCGAGCCGGTAAACATTCACTTCCATCAAATGGAATGATTATCAGTAAGTTAAGCTATGTAGCCACACAATTGACATTCTACAAATGCAAAAAACCGGTTTCGGTTCTCATTAATTCATTATGAAAAAACTGAAAACTAAAATGAAAAAATAACCCTATAAAGATTGGTATTTATAAAGTTGTGCCTTTCGCTCTCATGGTGTTATGTGTATAAAGGGAGCATACAAACAATACAGGCTATTTTCTAACTCTCTTTTCACTGCCATAAAGTCAAAATGATAGTTGTCTGCCAGATTGCCTGCCTGTTGGTTTGCTTGTTTCGCCATTCTTCCTCAACAACGATTACACGTTGTACTTAGCTATATAAGTTAAAGTTATACTCAAATAAAGTAAATATATTTTATGTTAACAATTGTTTTTTATAGTTATTTAAACTTTTTTGATATTATTTTGTCGTTTCAAGAATTTTGATGCAACAATTGTTGCAAAATGAGCTACAGAGGGTATTGCGATGAACTGGTTGCATATTCACAACGTTTGTCAAATGTTACGAACTTCACATCGCTATCGACAACTTAAGCCACAAAAACATGTGACTCCACAAAACGTGTTGTATGCAACGGCAGATAAACCTCTTTTCGTCTCAATGGCAAGGGAACAGTGTGCGTGCTCGTAATTGAATGACCGTAAGTCAGACAGTTCAGTGGGGAAATTGAAGTAGCTTAATGGCGGATATATTATGCGTTATTATGCTCGAACAGACAACCAGCTAAAATAAATGCATATTTACAAATGGCAGACATACCATCATTATATATTTGCATTTACATGTATGTATGTATGTATGTTCATATATAGCAGTTGGTTTTATTACTTCTCTGCAATGTGCCTGTCGATTTTAGTAAATACTTGTTCATTGTGTTCATATACATTTCATTCTGCTGTTATTGTTGTTTTTATATGTCCAATGTACAATAGCTTAGCATTGCGTAGGTGGCAATCAGCAAAACGTTAAAGATTGGATTTACACACATGTTGCATTGATATTAATGACCGATACAGTTTTATACCTAGTTAACTGTAACTCCACAAATTTGAGAACACATGTTAAGATCTACCTGTTCCTTGTTTTTTTTTAGTTTTTTACTTTCACAGTAATACATTCAAATATAATGAACTCCCTAATAAAGTTAAAATAGTTTATATTTTTCAATCAATAGCCATTTTGAAAAGTTAAATTCTAATATTTATTAATATAAATTTAAGTTTAACTCTCTATATCTATTTGATACTGTGGAAGATTTTATTTAAAAAATTTAACATAATTTTTATTTATGTCGGACAAAAAAATATAAAACAAGGAAGAATTTATTGGAGTTGTCTAGTAAATTTTCCATTTATATGTATGTATGTATATATACATATTTCAAATTATTCAATAAAGTTGACACCATATTAAAATAACAAATATAAATACATACATAATATATTTAGAAGAAAAAAATGCAGCTCAATAAACTTCATTATGGTGGGAATAATATTACAGCGCATTAAACATATGCGGATTTGATACCGTGAATTCATGTTAATTCCAATTAATTTGCTGACAATACAATATTTAGATCAGACTTGTTTGTCTACGGACATATATGTATATGATATGCAAAACGCATGTTCACATTAATTTTGCACATAGATTCGACTGTAGATTTGACATTTTTATATTCACGTTTTCTACTACATCCATAAAGAATATATATTGTCTAATTCTCTAGAATATGTGTTATGAGAATATCTATTTTTAATTTAAAACAAACAAACAAAAAAAATACAAACGCAACGACAGCATAGTACATCTCACATTTTTATTTATATATTATCATTTGTTCAGTGTAGACATTTGTATTTGCGTATGTAACTATATATAATATTTCCTTTGTGCTCTCATACTTTCAAGATAACGAATTTTTATTTCTATTTTCTTCATAAAATGAAAAAGCAAACAAATTTCTGTATATGGTTTGATTTTTAAACGGACGCTACAATTTGCAGAAAATGCGAACAACAAAATGTTGTATGACAAACGAACCTGCCAAACACAAAAAAAAAACAATGAAATGAAAAATCAATCATACAAAGTTCACAACACTTTTATGACACAAATATACTTTGTGTAAGAAAAAAGTTTAGGTCATGTATTGTTTGTTGTTTCTAGCAATTTTAATATTATTTTGGAGCAGTAATAGCAAAAAAAATCCAAAATGTGTCAACAATATTCGCCGCCATAGTTGTACTAGTTATTCGCTCGCGCCATCTACACTCGTTAAATTATCAGTTTTTTTTTTCTTTTTCCTATTTCACTTTACCACTCGTTACTTTCTTTTTCTGCACAGCGTGCAAGTGTGAATAGGAGGCGGCTTATGACTGGTGCAGAGCCTTCTTTCTACCAACAGCTTGTCAAGAAAAACTTAAATTTGTTGTTTTCAATTAACGGCTGGAGTTAGCAGAATTATATTTTATTTTCTATAACAAAGCGTGACTTTGCCATTGTTGCAAAACAAAAAAAATATTCTTTTTCAATACAAAGCACTTCTTAAAGTTGTATTAATCATCTCACATATCTACAGATATAATTTAACTAATAAGCAAGGCTTACCAGTCATAGTTTTCACTATTTTAAAGGGACAAAATTCACGAACGATTTGTTGAATGGTCACTATGTATGTATTGACCGACTTAAATGTGTTCTGCGACGTTGACAAGGTCTGGGAACGAAACGAACTATGACTGCGCGACAACTTTCAATTTTATTTCCTGCGTTAGGCACGTCAACAAACTTTAATTTTATAACTAGTTATAAACCATATTTTTCAAAGTATTGCCTTTTTAAGTTTATAGCCGCGGCGGCAGACCGTGGATTTTGTGGTGCTACTCGCTCACTTGTAGTAGGCTTGCTTTTTTCTGCGTTGGTTAGCCCTTTTCGCTTGTACAGAACATAAAATTTTCCTCGAACAAATCGAGCAAACACAACGTTTTAAACAACTACTTTTTATTCACAAACACTTTTGTGGTTGATCCACTAACAATTTACACTTATTTTATTTATTTTATGTAGGTTTTTTCAGCAATTTTCGCAATCTTTATAAGCAACGCGTTTCCTGACGAATCACTAAATTTTACACTCGTAGCTTTCAAAATGGCGGAAAATGGTGGAGAACACGGCGATTCTTTTTGCTGTCTGTGCTTCTTCTTCTTTTCTTCAATTTTAGTACATAAATGACGCGATAGTGCATTTCGCACAAACCTCAGAAGCGAACGAATGAAAACTGAATCGCCGCAATGACAGTTGACTCGTTACAATTGCCGATTTTCAGTTTTCACTAGTTCAATGCGTACTCTTGAATGCTTTTAAAAACGAATTTTTACATTTCCATAAACTTATTATAAAAACACTTTAGAAAATTCACACACCTTTTCTTTACCAGTATATCACAAGGAATTCAATTTATCACCAAGAGAATATATAGAAAAAATGCAGTGCACACCACGACCTGTGAAAATCACCAACTAGCGAACTCCAGCGAATTCTGACAAACTACCAATTATTTTAGTACACGCTGCCATGCGGCATTTTATTTAATCAGAGTTGTATTTAGTAGTTTGTTCATACAAACTTTGGATACCAAAGTTTCTTTAATCTTCTGATTTAATTACACCATCTGATTTATTTCACTAATTCTAACGAATACGTACTGAAAATACGAATTTAAATCTAATTTCTAAATAAATTATCAAATTCAAGATAAGATGGAAATGAGCTAATTAAATTATTTCAAAATTTAGTCACACTTTTTATTTTATTTAGTATTAATTGAAATATTTGGTTCTAAGTTTTGTTACTAAATAAGTTTTTAAAATTAATTTACAATTTTTGAAAAAATTGTGAATGATAACTATTCTGTGAATTGTCATTCATCCAATGCAATCGGTCGTCCCTTTTGTCAAAAGACAATGAAAATAAATTGTTATTAGGTTTTCACATTTGACTGTGCAGCTCATACCGAGAAATTATTCAGAAGTACTATATCATTTGTCAGCTATTATTTGAAAAAAATAAATAAAGTTCTAATTGTAAATATATAGTTAAAGAATAATAAAAAAGTGTACTGGTAAATATGTCTACAGTCAGAAAAGCCACCCACTCTGGAAGCTGGTACACAAACATAGGTAAACATTGAGGAAATATTTTTTCTTGGCGTATACTGCTATCTGCAATGTAATCAGTTTTATAGATAAATTTTTTAATTGCTAAGAAGATGAGTCAGCATTGTCATATTCTTGTTTGTTTTCGGAAACATACATATTTATGGACGATATATATACATACATACTCTTTAATATAACACAAGATGCATTTAGTTTGTCGTATAAGTAAAACAATGCATGGGGCAAACAAAAATATTCTTCCAAAGTATTTACATACATACATATATAAACCTCAAAGAGCCAATAAGGGTTAAGTCCTTTATATATTCAATTAAAAATTTTGAAAAACTATACATATACCAAGACATTTGGAAGAAAACAATAAATTGAATTAGAGGTCTTGTTGATATTCTGTGAGGTTCTGGCTCTGTCCTGGCTGTCTAGAACGCATTATCTTATGAATATGATCTACACGTTCGTATGAAGCTTCTGTAGCATTAGAAAGACGTTTCGTCATTTCGCTAACGGAATTGCGTTGTCGCTTCAATTGCTCCAGACCATGTTGTAACTGCGAACAAGTTTGGAAAAATTCACTCAACTCCGGTATATTGCCAAATTCGCCAGGATGACTTTGAAACTTTGCACCCATTTCAGCTGTCAAATTATTCAGTGTATTGTTATTGTAATGTTTTTCTAGTACATCCCTCATTTCATCCTTTAGCTTTGCTGTGCGGTCCTGTTTACTAAGATTCATATCCTTAATGCGATTTTTAAGTGAACTAAAATTGATAGCTTGGAATCGTTCACCCATTGTCTGGAAAAGCTCGTAGCTTTGTTGTAAATCATAACGCATCTTTTGCAGGTCGGTGTCAATCGTTGCACTTTGCGTTTCATCAGAAGGTAGTTGCAAGATTTTGCTTGAGAGCATTGTTGACAAATGTTCCGCGGAAGTGGGTATATTAGTGGTGGTTTCGCTTTCAGCGAAAGCCGATGCGGAATTATGCTGCTGCTGTGAATGCGAGACTTCTGTTGCATCCAATTTTTTAAACTTGTTCGAATCATTATTTGTTTGTGGAGCACTAAAAAAATAAAACAATAATAAATAATTTTTGTATGGCCGCTGCTTTGGCGAATGAGGGTTTACCTATTGTCATTAATAATTGAATTAAGTTCCTTCCGTATGATATCGTAAAGCACGTTGGAGTTATTGCTGTCTGTCATGTTGCTTTTTTTTTAAATTAATACAAATAATTATAATTGACTATTTTTTTCTATAAATTTCATGTAAAATATGTGTTTTTTTTTTAATTTTCAATGATCAAATATGAAATAAACAAACATGTTACTAAGCAAAGTAAATTTTTTTCGCTGGTTACTTTTTATTAGAAAAAAGAAACAACCTTGCCAGAGTTTAATAATTTTAATCAATTCTAGGTGCTAAGAAAATTAAAAAAAAAAATTATATTTTACAGGTACTGAGCTGTCACGTCAACTGGATCGCTGGCTGGGTGCTGCCGAACTTTCTCATGGACCAGCCCGTGCAATAATTGCGCCGTAAGTAAAAATGACAAATTCATTTACCTGTAATAAATAAAATTATAAAACTCATTGCAGACATGCTGGTTATACCTACTGTGGTGCTTGTGGTGCCTTTGCATATCGACAAGTCAGTCCCGCTGTAGTGTAAGTCTTTTCGATTGATATGCAGCATATGGATTCCATTTATCATATTAAAAATATTTTGTTGTTTTGTTTAGAAAACGAATTTTCATATTAGGGCCATCTCATCATGTACGCCTGCGTGGCTGTGCTTTGTCCACTGCTAAGACCTACAAAACACCTTTATATGATCTCAAGATTGATACTCAAAGTAAGTGCATACATTTTTTAAATTTTAAATTTGCTTAAATGTTCTACTGTTTTTATCTATAGTCAACGCCGAATTAGAAAAGACTGGACACTTTTCGAGAATGGACATGAAAACGGACGAAGATGAACATAGCATTGAAATGCATTTGCCATATATAGCAAAAGTAATGGAGGAGTAAGTATATTAAATACATATAAGTTCCAAAAACTCATCGTGTTATCCAAATACAGTTGAACTTCCATAACTCGAACTGCTCTAACTCGAAGTTCTCCATAATTCGAACTATAGAATTGGCAATTGATGTCAAAATTCATACAAAATACATTCTGTAACTCGGAAGTCTCTCTAACTCGAATTTTTTTTATGGATTATGGTGATTCGAATTAGAGAAGTTCCACTGTAATTCTTATCCTTAGCATGTTGCCCTCGGTCTTGTTAATTTATCTATATATTTTGCTTGAATTTTCAGTTTTAAGGATCAGTTCACGATTGTGCCAATTTTAGTGGGTTCTTTGAATCCTGAACAGGAAGCTTTATATGGTGATCTTTTAGCAAACTACTTTACAGATCCACAAAACCTCTTTGTGATATCATCGGACTTTTGCCATTGGGGTCACCGCTTCAACTATACATATTACGAGCGTTCGTGTGGTCAAATTCACGCATCCATTGAGAAGCTGGACAAGGATGTAAGTATTTAAGACAGCTTAAAATGACAATGGCTTATTCGTAATGCGTAAATTTCTTCGAACAGGGCATGGCCATTATTGAGACCTTAAATCCTAGCACTTTCACTGAGTATCTACGGAAATACAATAATACAATTTGTGGCCGCCATCCAATCGGTGTGATGTTGAACGCTGTAAAAGCGTTACAAAATCAAGGCTACAGTAACATGAGCTTTAAATTCCTCAAGTATGCTCAAAGCAGTCAGTGCAAGGATATGGATGATTCCAGTGTTAGCTATGCATCCGGTTCATTGGTGTTTGAAGCTTAGAACATGCAGCAATGTAAAAAATAGTAAGTTAATGTGCAAATACTGAACGACATACGTATCCACAACGCTGGCAGAGTAATTTTACTTTTAATTATTTCACGTAGTTTTTTTTTTGTTTTCTTTACAAGCTTAAAATAATTGAATTTCACAAAGTAAGGTTTGAATAAATATAGACAAGTGGAGTAGCTGATAAGAAATGTGTTTTACTTTTGTACTGCTGTAGCAATAAGAATGTTTTATGGATTTTAGCAAAATATGAATGCACGCTATTGTATTATCATGACAAAGCACTTGAAAAAGATAATCAAACACTTTTGTAGTATTTTATGACATACAGACATATGTACTTTTGTATCGGTTTGTATTTAGACATATTTACAATACAGAATACAGACAGGTGTACATCTAGGCTTATACAACAGTTTAAAACTACAAAAAAATATATAGATATATATTTAATATACTAGGGTCTACATTGATTTTAAAATGTGATTTTTTATAATTTTCGGCGTTTGGAATATGTGCTAAGGTCAAACATTTCTGCTTACTACTGGGAATGTTGGACTGATACGACACAATGTTTTGCAAATGCGAGCTTGCTTGGTCTTGTGATTTGTTTGATTATTCATATAGTTGCCACGAACTCATCTCAACTCATCTAAAAATTATAGTTCTGCCTACGAATTTAGTAAACTACAGTTAGCAAGTATTGTTTTATTTTTAGTTTTTGATAGTTTTAGTTTCTTTGCTTAGTTTGTGTACTTATTTTATAATATATATTTTAATTTTGATAGTTTCAATCACACATTTCTTTAACATTTATGTACAACATATGTATGTATATTCTTGTGAACGAATGTTTCAATATATAGTATATTTTTAGTGCGGCTCAATTACGGTTTTGTTGTTGCCTCTGAAAACCATTAATTTTTTTATTATCATGTTACGGTATTGTGCAATTTAATTAAAATGAAATGCAAATATTTATATGCAACTGTTGCTTTGCTTTGTATGTAACACATATGTACATACATACATAGGTATGCAAACGATTACACAGATAAAAATTCGGCGTATTTCACATAAATATCTTAACGTTAACTTAAATCACCGAAACTTTCTACGCTCATTGACACTCACGCGCACAATTATGTGGAAAACACATAATTTTTTGCTTTAAAATTTGATTTGATGCGTTTATAACATCTATGTACATAGGTATATATATATATATATATATGTATATACGTTTAAAAAGCAAATCGAGCACGATTTCCACACAGCACTTATCATTGCACTGATAAGCACATTTAAAACAAACGTCTTATGGTTGGTCGCAAGAACTTATATGTATGATATAGCAGTATGCTGCCAATAGATGCTTTAACTGAGAACCAAGCAATGCGTGTACTCAAACGGGCGGGTGGTATTTCCATAATGGCTGGTATGCTCTGTGGATCGACACGTCCCCACTTCTCTGCAATGCCATTAGCATGCCCAATACCTAACGGTAGTATGAAATTATATAGTAAAATTTATATTTATATCAAATATAAATATAATGCACATACCTACAACACCGACGACACGCACTGGTCGTGGTATACCGGAGCCGTCAATTGGCGCTTGTGGTAAAGCGGCCAGCTGCAATGAATGGCATAGAAATGTATCACGCTCCTTCACAAATACATCGGAAAACTCTGGGAATTCACCAGCCATCTCTTGCATCAACTTTTCGAGTAAATCACGCTGTTTGCACTCCTCCACCTCTTCGATGCTAATGGTGTCCGTGGATGTGAGACGCCACACCAATTTCATTGTCTGCCATAGCGAGAGCGCGCGCAGCGCACGATGCAGCGTGATGCGTATAGGTCGGTCGCCGAGATGTAGCATGCAACCGGGTATTTTGTGAATTTCTTCGAATGCACGACGGAACTCGCCACCGGGCGCCATGCCCAAATCTTTGGCGATTTGTGCGCTCATTTGTAATAAGAGGATGAAGAAGATGCCGTTAATGTAGCCGTGTGTTTGGATAATGCTGCGAATCTGTTTTTTAATTTATATATTTAATTATTTTCTTCCAAATATATTTTTTAAATCAATTCAAAATTACCTTCGCGAAATTGAAATTTTTAGCTTCCTCTAACAGCGTTTTCTCATCAAGTTTCAATATATGTACACGTGATGGACAGAGTTCAACCATCACCACATCTGGACGGACATTGCGTATAACCTAATGTATATTAAAATTTCTTGGTTATTAACTAACTTTCAGTATAGTACTTCTACTCACATAAGAGACATCATCCTGCGACTCCTCACTGAAATGAGCTGTCCCCACCAAATAAACTCTGCTACCGAATGGTGTGTCCAGCACTGTTACCGTCGACGGCAAATTCGCTTCAAACTCTTCTATTGTATCGTATATTTTCATTTCACGCTTGGTGACGGGCTGTATTTCGGTCGACACCTCCTCAACAATGTCATTTGTATCGCCACTAGCGGCTTTGGATTCAGCCGCGAATGCCTCAACCACATCTACATTTAATGTTTGTTTACTGGATTGTATCAGCGATTCAGCTTTTTTACGCCTATTTTCAGACGCTGTTGCAATAGCAGTATCGTTAGTTTTTAAGGGAGAACTCTTTTTATTTTTCTGCTGTTCACTTTTATCATTAGTTAACGATTCTATTAGGAAAAATGAATTTTCAGCGTCTTGCTCTTTAATTGAATTATCACTAATTTCTATAATTGACAAATCCGGATTATCCGTTTTAAATATTGTCTTATTTGCTAGCTGGGATTTTGGATCAACTTCTTCTTGTGAAGCATTTGTCTCGGTACTCTCCGACTGTATTAATAGCAGACTGGCGCTAATGTTTGTATTCAAGTCACGAGTAGCAGTAGAGCTGCCTGAACCGGTGGTTGTGTTAAATCGATGTGAATCGCTGCCGTTTAATGTTGCATCGGTGGATACGTTGAGATGTGAATTGTCATTGGCACTATCTGGAATATATCAAATGCAGACAATTAACATAAGATATTATATATCTATAAGTATGCTTAGGCACTCCAAAGTGTATTTTAATCTTATATAATTTATACATCCGTACCTTAATTTACTTTTCAAAGTTACGAATTTTAATAAAACACTTTATCGCATTTCATATATCATAATTTAATTAATTTTAATGTAACGTATGTAGAAATTAATACTCGGTTTGATCACAGAATTTAAAACTTAAATCTAATAGTTACCGTCAAAAGATGTATACGCGGTGAGATTATCCAAGGCGCTGTCATATATGCTACTGCCACCCAGTGTTGTGTCATTGAGTTGTCCTTTGCTTTTATTTCGAGCACTTAATGGTGGTGATTGGGAGTCTGCTCGAGACAAATCACGATTGGAAGATGATGATAAGTTCATGTTTTGGAAGAATTGGTTACGTAAACAAATTCGGTTTTCGGAGGATATCTATTTATATAGTTTACTATTTTTTTTTCGTTTTTTGTTTAGCAATGTTTGCAGTCTTATAACTATATTTTTGCCATCAATAACTGCAAAGGAAGAAAATATCAATTTTAAAATGACGAAAGTAGAAAGTAAAACAATATATATATTTTTTTCCTATTTCATGCGATATTGAATTTGATCACTGATTATGTACACTACATTTACTTCAAGATCTAGTTAGTTAGAGAACGATTATGAAAATGATAAATTTTTCAAAATATTAACACCTTCGTTTTTTCACTACCTGATGACGATATTTTTTATGTATTTACTTACAATAATCTGGAACGATTTGGCTAGTGCATAAATCTTTGCAGTTTTGTGTACACGATTAACAAAATATAAATTATAATGCAAAATTTTTCAAAAAACCAAAAACTAATTGAAAATTTCTATTATCGTCTTTGCGCTCGTTTCTGATGCTCTTGCTATTCCTTCAAATTGTTATTACGACGTTTGCGTTTCATCAACACGTACACAATTTTTTGACATTTGTTGACTTTAGTTATGATTGCCAGGCTTAGAATTCCATCACATTAATATTGTAACGAAAATGGCACCAGAACAAACTAGAATAGACAATCGAAAGCGATAACTTTCCAGATGTATCTAGACATCGATATTCGTAGTTGCCAGAATGTTCGAGTGACGATAACATGCTAGCAATCGACTATATAAGGGCTGCCGGGCTAGCAGCAAGACACAGTTCTGATAAGAGAGTTGTCGAGTGAGGACAATTCTAAGGAGAGAGTTGTCGAGCAAAGTGTAAACAAGTTATAAGTTAGAGTTGTAAAGTAGAGTATTGAGTACTAAAGTGTTAAGTTATAAGGAATTAGAAATAAAGATTAGTGTATAGCCATTAAAGTGTGACTTTTATTTGACAATCCAGTGATCGAACTCAGGGTAGAGTTTTAGAGTAAACGACAGATTTTGGAAATCCGTTACAATTGGTGTCAGAAGTGGGATTGACAAATAAAACAACGTCGGAGATAATGGCTAAGTTAAACGAATTAAGGATACCACAACTCAAAAGGGTGTTGGAACAACGAGGGTTAGCAACGAATGGGTTGAAAGCTGAGTTACAAGCCCGGTTGCGAGAGGCGATGGAGGAAGAAAACATCAACGTGGACGAATTTGTTTTTGAATCGCTGTTAGAGGAATCAACAACGAAAATTGAGGAAAAGAAAGAGATTCCATGTTCATCAGGGGTACTGGACATGAACAAACTTTTGTCTGCAATATCGTCACAGTTCCAGGCGCAGGAGATACGCTTAACAACAAAGTTATCCCAAATATCAGCTCAATTTTCTTCACAGTTAAAAGAGCGGATGTCGGAAGCGAATGGGATATCTTCACAGCTGGAAAAGCATGAAGAAATTTTATTAACACAGACCGAAGCGAATGATGCGTGTATGTCAAAGCCTTTGGAAGCGCATGGGCAAGTTTTGTCAACACAGTCGGAAGCGAATGGAGTGTCTTTACAGTTGGAAGAGCAGGAGGAGGAGTCAATGGATATGGTCTCAAATAGAGCAGAGGTGTCAACACAACTGGAAGTACATGGAGAGAATATGTCCACACAGTTGGAAGCGAATCAGACGTATATGTTAAGACCTTTAGAAGCGCATGAAGAGATTTTGTTAACACAATTGGAAGTGAATGGGATGTCCTCACAGTCGAGAGAGGAGGAGTCGATGGAGGTGACCTTACAGAGAGAAAAGGCGTCAACACAGCTGGAAGTGCATGGAGAGTGTATACCATCACAGGTTTCGGCACAGGTATTGACACAGTTGAAGGAACAGGAGGTGCATAAATCGACGCAGGTGGTCCCAGAGGAGACAGACGTGTTATGGACAAAAGATTGTGAACTGAAGGAAGAAGACTCTCAACAACATGAGCCTCCAGGTGTGAAACGTCCAAAGAAAGAAGAAATAGCTGCAGAACGTCCAATCGCAAAGGTACAGTGCAAAAGTTTCAAGTTGGTGGCTGGTTGCTTATATCGAGTGTGGAAAGGCAAACTAGGATACTGCTCCCGATCTCTCGTGGTTGTTCGAAACGAAAGATCGCCTAAAGTTTGCTACGAGATGCACAAAGGTCCAAGTGAAGGACACATAAGAATCACGGAAACCTTGGGAAGGTTGAGGAATCAGTTTTGTTGGGTTGGTTGTCGTCAATCAATGAAAGATTGCATTGCAAATGAAGTGTCGAGTTCCAAGAGACATGGTCAGATAAAGCAGTACAGTTCGGGAACGCCATTTGAGCAATTTGCCATGGTAGTAGCTGGTACATTACCTACCAGCAGATCGGGAATCAGGAGTGGTTTGATGGCTAGGTTGAAGAAATGCCCAATTCTAAGCCAAGAGATTGACGAGATGGTGGACATAGACATCAAAAGTTGGGAGATGTGCCAGAAGCAATGTGTCCGGAAAATATGTGAAGCTGCATCACATCCACGATCCGATATCATGGTGGAAAGATTCAGCCGAAACTTGGAAGAGCATTTTAGAAAGCTGGTGGATAGGTATCACCACAGGTACAGAGGATGTCCATATATCCATGTTCCTAGAATCATCGGCGTAGACGACTGCGAGTATAATTTTTGGTTACGGAATGATTTAAAGTTTAGGATTAATGCCAATGGAGAAAGGAATGTTAAGGAGGACGACAGTGTCCTAGAAGACGAGATTAGGGGAAGAAATGCTAAGCGTTTGATTCTGGAAGTATGTCTAATCGGGACGATCAGATTTAAGTGGAGGGCAGTGTAACGAAAATGGCACCAGAACAAACTAGAATAGACAATCGAAAGCGATAACTTTCCAGATGTATCTAGACATCGATATTCGTAGTTGCCAGAATGTTCGAGTGACGATAACATGCTAGCAATCGACTATATAAGGGCTGCCGGGCTAGCAGCAAGACACAGTTCTGATAAGAGAGTTGTCGAGTGAGGACAATTCTAAGGAGAGAGTTGTCGAGCAAAGTGTAAACAAGTTATAAGTTAGAGTTGTAAAGTAGAGTATTGAGTACTAAAGTGTTAAGTTATAAGGAATTAGAAATAAAGATTAGTGTATAGCCATTAAAGTGTGACTTTTATTTGACAATCCAGTGATCGAACTCAGGGTAGAGTTTTAGAGTAAACGACAGATTTTGGAAATCCGTTACAATTGGTGTCAGAAGTGGGATTGACAAATAAAACAACGTCGGAGATAATGGCTAAGTTAAACGAATTAAGGATACCACAACTCAAAAGGGTGTTGGAACAACGAGGGTTAGCAACGAATGGGTTGAAAGCTGAGTTACAAGCCCGGTTGCGAGAGGCGATGGAGGAAGAAAACATCAACGTGGACGAATTTGTTTTTGAATCGCTGTTAGAGGAATCAACAACGAAAATTGAGGAAAAGAAAGAGATTCCATGTTCATCAGGGGTACTGGACATGAACAAACTTTTGTCTGCAATATCGTCACAGTTCCAGGCGCAGGAGATACGCTTAACAACAAAGTTATCCCAAATATCAGCTCAATTTTCTTCACAGTTAAAAGAGCGGATGTCGGAAGCGAATGGGATATCTTCACAGCTGGAAAAGCATGAAGAAATTTTATTAACACAGACCGAAGCGAATGATGCGTGTATGTCAAAGCCTTTGGAAGCGCATGGGCAAGTTTTGTCAACACAGTCGGAAGCGAATGGAGTGTCTTTACAGTTGGAAGAGCAGGAGGAGGAGTCAATGGATATGGTCTCAAATAGAGCAGAGGTGTCAACACAACTGGAAGTACATGGAGAGAATATGTCCACACAGTTGGAAGCGAATCAGACGTATATGTTAAGACCTTTAGAAGCGCATGAAGAGATTTTGTTAACACAATTGGAAGTGAATGGGATGTCCTCACAGTCGAGAGAGGAGGAGTCGATGGAGGTGACCTTACAGAGAGAAAAGGCGTCAACACAGCTGGAAGTGCATGGAGAGTGTATACCATCACAGGTTTCGGCACAGGTATTGACACAGTTGAAGGAACAGGAGGTGCATAAATCGACGCAGGTGGTCCCAGAGGAGACAGACGTGTTATGGACAAAAGATTGTGAACTGAAGGAAGAAGACTCTCAACAACATGAGCCTCCAGGTGTGAAACGTCCAAAGAAAGAAGAAATAGCTGCAGAACGTCCAATCGCAAAGGTACAGTGCAAAAGTTTCAAGTTGGTGGCTGGTTGCTTATATCGAGTGTGGAAAGGCAAACTAGGATACTGCTCCCGATCTCTCGTGGTTGTTCGAAACGAAAGATCGCCTAAAGTTTGCTACGAGATGCACAAAGGTCCAAGTGAAGGACACATAAGAATCACGGAAACCTTGGGAAGGTTGAGGAATCAGTTTTGTTGGGTTGGTTGTCGTCAATCAATGAAAGATTGCATTGCAAATGAAGTGTCGAGTTCCAAGAGACATGGTCAGATAAAGCAGTACAGTTCGGGAACGCCATTTGAGCAATTTGCCATGGTAGTAGCTGGTACATTACCTACCAGCAGATCGGGAATCAGGAGTGGTTTGATGGCTAGGTTGAAGAAATGCCCAATTCTAAGCCAAGAGATTGACGAGATGGTGGACATAGACATCAAAAGTTGGGAGATGTGCCAGAAGCAATGTGTCCGGAAAATATGTGAAGCTGCATCACATCCACGATCCGATATCATGGTGGAAAGATTCAGCCGAAACTTGGAAGAGCATTTTAGAAAGCTGGTGGATAGGTATCACCACAGGTACAGAGGATGTCCATATATCCATGTTCCTAGAATCATCGGCGTAGACGACTGCGAGTATAATTTTTGGTTACGGAATGATTTAAAGTTTAGGATTAATGCCAATGGAGAAAGGAATGTTAAGGAGGACGACAGTGTCCTAGAAGACGAGATTAGGGGAAGAAATGCTAAGCGTTTGATTCTGGAAGTATGTCTAATCGGGACGATCAGATTTAAGTGGAGGGCAGTGTAACGAAAATGGCACCAGAACAAACTAGAATAGACAATCGAAAGCGATAACTTTCCAGATGTATCTAGACATCGATATTCGTAGTTGCCAGAATGTTCGAGTGACGATAACATGCTAGCAATCGACTATATAAGGGCTGCCGGGCTAGCAGCAAGACACAGTTCTGATAAGAGAGTTGTCGAGTGAGGACAATTCTAAGGAGAGAGTTGTCGAGCAAAGTGTAAACAAGTTATAAGTTAGAGTTGTAAAGTAGAGTATTGAGTACTACCCTACAAGACGGAGCTAACTCATACACCACTACACATGCAAAATTTTTCAGATTTACCAATACATACACATTGCTAACATTTTGTAGTTAAGTGGCAATCTCGGTAGTTAGATTAGCAAAATTCATTAACCCTAATTTTTGTATGTGTAAGAAAGAGATACAATGAACCGTTCAAAAAACGCCGCTATGGCCGCTGTTCATTTCAAAATAAAATTTAAAGTGAATGGATGTAAGTAAGTGCGTTTAAATATTTCTTTTATTTTGTTAAGTGTTTCTGGATATTTTTCGAATTTATAAATGCAGTTATTTGTGTTGTTTTTGTTATTAGTTTTTATAAGTAACATAATTTCATTTCAGTTATACGTGTGTGCACAGGAAAGGAAGACCAAGGAGGTGACGTTGGAATTGGTGGAGGTATGTTTGAAATATTTTTAATACATAATGCAAATTAGTAATTTTAATAATTTCAGGTTTTTGGATTTAGCATAGTATAACAAAACGCAGAAACAATGGATAATAACATGGTAAATATAAATGCGTATATGTGCATGAGTTAGTGCGTATTAAGTTGTACACACAATGCAACAAATGCATTCTTGTATGTATACATGTATGTATAATAATAATAATAATAATGGATAATTGTATTTATATAAATAACCTCAGTAGGTATGTACATACGTGACTAGTGAAATTTAAGATGCATTGTGTCCAAAATAATGGATTATTACTATTTTGTAAATAACCATAGTAGGTACGTAGTTTAGATGCATTATATCCAAAGTAATGGGCTGTTATTATTTTGTATTTGCTTTCATTATCCATTTCAGATATTGACTGACAGGTACTTCTCCACCTGGTCCTTCCATCGGAGTGGAGGTCTTCCTCGGCTTCCACCAGCGGGTACTGCATCGAAAACTTTCAGAGCTGGGACACTTACGTCCATTCGAACAACATGACCCAACCAGCGTAGCCTATGTCGTCGAACAACATATACAGCTCATCATTTCATCTTTTGCGGTATTCGCCGTTGCCAATGTTTAAGGGACCATAAATCTTCCGCAAAACCTTTCTTTCGAAAACTCCTAGTGCCGTCTCATCGGATGTTGATATCGTCCACGCTTCTGCACCGTAAAGTAGGATGGGAAAGATGAGAGACTTGTAGAGTTTGGTTTTTGCTCATCGAGAGAGGACTTTACTTTTCAATTGCCTACTCAGACCATAAACACAAATACTTTGCACAAATGGAGGATTACAATAGCTACAACTTTTCTTAGGTTTGTACTACGAATACAAATACATTCATATTTTCTAATCGTTAATAACAATTTCTATTTCTAATATTTTTCAGGCATGATAAACAAGACAACAACAAATCCCATCGGACATTTAGATTAGCAGTTGCACAACCTCTTTCCGACGAGCTGAACCTTTTTATGATGTACATATGGGATAGGATTGTGTGGAATTGACATCAAACAATATGGGTTCATTAATTTCATTGGATCCTTACAGGACAGTTATATGGAAATCGTTCGCGTTTAGTATTAATTTATTCCTTTGCTAATTCATAATTTAGATGTAAAATATTATTAAATTATTAAAATGAATGTTCGAATACTAATAACATTCGAAATAGTAATGGAATTTTATTTGAATTGTATAACAACAACTACAAAAAATAAAAATGTAATAATTAATACTAAATTTATATATGAAATATGTAAAAAGTAAAAATTTAATAATTAATACTAACTTTATTTTTAAAATATGTAAATTTTGTCAATGTATAAATATAAATTTATAAAAATTCAATGCAAAAACGTTTGTAAAAAATCAATGTATAAATAGCTGTAAAAAGTTCACTTTGTACTGAAATGCTAATATTTAAAAATTAATCTATAATGATTATTAAAAATTTAAAATATTATACAATACTAATTTATAAATGTAAATATATCATACAATTATAATAAATAAATAAACATAAAAATAAAAAAAATTTCAATTTTTCATTTTTAAACGGAAAAGTAGGTGACCTATATAATGAAGACCAATGCTGACCAATGAACCAAATTTAAGTAACGAAACGGTGACCCAACAAATGACCACTACCAGTGATTAAAGGGTTACCCTGAAAATGATAAATCGAACAGTCTCCACTGATAGATGGCTGATTAAAAAAAAAACTACTACAGGGGGCTCTGCTGACCACAGAGTGACATATGCCTTTCCAAAACAAAGAAAAATTAGAGCAGAAAGACATATGCAGCATTGGCACCAAAATCAATGAGAGAGAGCGAGCAAGATAATCACACCGACATGCCGTAAAAGAGGAGAAATGGTAACTTTTTTCCTGCTGCTAGAACAAAAGAGACCAAAATAATAATACAAGCTTTCTTTACCGGTGACCAATATTCCATAAGATAAGTAACTATACCCGTCTTGCAGGGTAAAGTGTTAAGTTATAAGGAATTAGAAATAAAGATTAGTGTATAGCCATTAAAGTGTGACTTTTATTTGACAATCCAGTGATCGAACTCAGGGTAGAGTTTTAGAGTAAACGACAGATTTTGGAAATCCGTTACAATATGTAATACGATTATGTGTTTTTATAAAATTAAGTAAATTATTATATATTAATTAATATCAAATATCAGATTTTCCATTATGCGTTTAACGAGTTCTTTTTTTACTATCAGCGGGCAGATTGTTGACATTATTGTTCTTTCAGCAAAATTAAAAATTTCCCAATTTATTATTTTTCTTACAAAATAAAGATAAACAAATTAACATTCATTGCGATATATTACTAACTAACTAGATCAAAAGTGTTTTATTTTATATAAGAAGACTGAAATACGCAAATTTTTTAGTTAATTTTAGTTGCAATTAAAACCTATTGTGAATGGTGATTTTGTGACAACAGCTGATTGTGACATATCCCAACCAAAGGGAATTTACAAAAACATTGTGCACGTGAAGTTGTTTTGATATACTTATAATTTTTATATTCGTATATTAAAAATTATTATTTTTTACAATTGTAAACGTAGTAAATAGACTTTTAACATGGAAACGATAAGCCTAAAGCAACGTTTCCTTGAGGATAATACGCAGTACAAGGAAATAAAGGCAAGCGCTGAATTAACCACAATCGGTAAATTTCAAGACATCGACGAAATCGAAGATGAAATTTGGGTTCTACAATGTCCAAAAGGATTTAATTTGGAGGAAGAATTGCAGAGTCAAAAATTAAAACTCCCAGGTCGTACTAATTTTAACTCAGCTGAAGCTGTATCAGTGGAATATGCGGAACCAGAGACACGTGCCTTCGGCTATTGCAACCGCAAAGGTCGGTACTCCTTGCGATTGCTACCAGTAAAGGGAAGCATTTTACTTCGTAATCGTCTAAAAGTTACTGAAGGTGTAACATTAGAAAGTGCCGAAGCATTATGCCCACCTCCAAGTCGCGTACCATTTCCTGATATGATTAAGGTTCGTCATCCTTTGCATGGCCATCAATTTGACAAGAGCTTACGAATAAACAAATCCATAGCAGAACGTTTAAAGAAAGCGGATGAAATATCAGCGAAGTTAACGTATGAAGCGGTTACAAATAGAACAAGTGTGAAATCCCAAAATAGCAAGCTATCCAGTCAGAAGAAAAAATCCAAAACCATTTTGGCTACCAACGGAAATAATTTATCTGATGACGATATTGAATTCATTGGTGAAGTAACGCCAAAGAAAAAAGAAAACAAACGAAAACGAAAGGACAGCACAATATTGAAAGAAGAAAAGGGAGCACAATTGACAGTGGGAATCGCAAAGAAAAAGAAAAAAACTGACAAGGTCGAAGAAGTTGCAAAAGATTTGCAATGGCTTCAAAATATATAAATTATACTATTTTTTTATAAAATAAATCCAATAAAAAATATTGTGTTTACATCGTTTCTTTTAATTAATGACAGTACCTAATTGGCGGTATACAAAATTTTCAAGTATTCACAATAGTTGGTTGGCTTTTGAAAGGTGACCAAATAAATGTCAACTAAAGAGAAAAAGAAAAAGTATAAAACAGCGCGTCTTTTTCCTTCGTAGAAGAAAAATATTTAATTGTTTGTAATTGTTCCAGTTTTTCTTTTATATTATATTTATTGAATCGAAATAAATAAATAGAGACTTTCCAAAAACAAATCTACGATGACTGAGGATGAATTACCGGCGGAGGCTTCCACCTCCGCGCCAAAAGATGATGTATATTTTCTACAATATATTGAAATGGAAAATTTTAAGTCGTATCGCGGACATGTAATTGTTGGTCCACTTAAAAAGTTCACTGCAGTAATCGGACCCAATGGCTCAGGTAAAATAATTTTCCTCGATAATACCTAAACTAATTTCACTAATATGAAAATGTACATGAATAGGAAAATCGAATTTTATGGACGCAATCAGTTTTGTTATGGGTGAAAAGACTTCCAGTTTACGTGTGAAGCGCCTCAACGATCTAATTCATGGGTCATCCATTGGTAAGCCAGTTTCACGTAGTTGCTACGTTACTGCTAAATTTCTCATCAATGGCGAAAGGCAAATGGATTTTATGCGAGCAGTTATTGGCGGATCATCCGAATATCGTATCAACGGAGAGGTAAGTTGATTTTTTGATTCTAAAATTGAGATACTATAAAATAATGATTTTTAATTGTGTTAGAATGTCACGAGCAATATCTATTTATGTACATTGGAGAAAATGGGTATAAACGTTAAAGCGAAAAACTTTTTGGTTTTCCAAGGCGCTGTCGAAAATATCGCAATGAAAACGCCAAAAGAACGAACAGCTCTATTTGAAGAGATTAGCGGGTAATGTACTAAGCATAAGCCTTTTAAAGATAGTTAAAATTGTTGATTTATATACGTGTTTTAGATCTGGTTTGCTTAAGGAGGATTACAATCGTTTGAAGCAAGAAATGAATTTGGCTGAAGAAGAAACACAATTTACATATCAGAAAAAGAAGGGTATGGCCGCTGAGCGTAAAGAAGCAAAACATGAAAAAATGGAAGCAGAACGTTATGCGCGTTTAAAAAACGAATATGTGAGTTTTATAACAATTAAAAATTGTTTTTAATTTTTTAATAATTTTTTTACTGTTATTTTGTAACTTTTTTATTCAAATTTTTTTTATTGTTTTCAGAATGAGAAACAAGTGGAATATCAACTATTTCGGCTATTCCACGTTGAGAACGACATTAAAAAACTTAATCAAGATTTAGAATCAAAACAACAAGACGTCAAAGCCGTGGAAGCACGCAAAGAGCAAGCCGATGGTGTGCTGCGTGAGAAGAAGAAAGACGCCGGCAAGTTCTCACGTGATTTGGCCAAAATCGAGCAGGAGATACGTGAATTTGAAACACAAATGAATAAAAAACGGCCATTGTACATTAAAGCGAAAGAGAAGGTGGCACATTGTCAGAAGAAGTTGGCATCACTGCAGAAAACACTTGAAACTGCGCGAGAAGCGGATAATGCACATCAACAAGACATACGCAAATTAGAAAAACAGCTGGCCGAAGTGGAAGCATTAAAAAAACGTTATGAGGATGATCTCGAAAATGAATCCCAGCGTCGTGGTAAAAGCGTGACAATGGAAGAGGGCTTGGTGCAAGAGTACGATCGCCTTAAACAACAAGCGGAGGCCACTGCTACACAATATCGTTCGCAATTAGATTCTGTGAATCGCGAACAAAAATCCGATCAGGATATGTTAGATGGCGAAGGCAATCGGAAGGCTTCAGTGGAAGAGTCCTTAAAAAAGTTGTCATTACAACGTGAAGAAGCAGTGAAACGACGCGATAAGCTAATGGATCACATAAAGTCATCACAGGCGGCATTGGAGGAACAAAATCGTATTAAGGATGAACTGAGACGCGATGTAGGTTGCTCCAAAGAAAAGATCGCGGAAAAACAACGTGAACTGGAAAACGTGCGCGATCAACTGGGTGATGCCAAGAGTGATAAGCACGAGGATGCGCATCGCAAAAAGAAGCAGCAAGTTGTTGAGTTGTTCAAGAAACAAGTGCCCGGAGTGGTGAGTTAGTAGATCAGCAAGTGAAACCCATAACAAAATCTAACTGTTTTTTGTTTGGAATATTCTATAAATGCTACAGTATGATCGCATGATAAACATGTGTCAACCCACGCACAAACGTTACAATGTTGCAGTCACCAAGGTGTTGGGCAAATATATGGAGGCCATAATTGTTGATACCGAAAAGACCGCCAGACATTGCATCCAGGTGTGTTTTATTTTACATTTTTCTGGTAAATATTAATAACAATTTCTTTTTTGTGCATAGATCTTAAAAGAGGAAATGCTGGAAGTGGAAACATTTCTACCGTTAGACTACTTGCAAGTGAAGCCGCTTAAAGAACGCTTGAGGTACCCTTATAATAAGTATTTTTTGTGTAATATACTAATATGCTTACCGTTTCTCTGTAGAAATATTACCGAACCACGTAACGTCAAACTCGTATTCGATGTGCTCAAATTTGAACCACCTGAAATAGAGCGTGCTGTCCTCTTCGCCACAAATAATGCATTGGTTTGCGAAACACCCGAGGATGCTATGAAAGTGGCTTATGAAATCGATCGTACACGCTATGATGCGCTCGCCTTGGACGGCACTTTCTACCAGAAGTCTGGTATTCTTTCTGGTGGTAGTCACGATTTAGCGCGCAAAGCCAAACGGTGGGATGAAAAACATATGGCACAATTGAAAATGGAAAAGGACAAACTGAACGAAGAGTTAAAGGAGCTGGTGAAGAAGTCACGTAAGCAGAGTGAACTTGCTACGGTTGAGTCGCAAATTAAGGTAAATAAATTATGATGTTTAAGTAAATATTAACTAAAAATTATATATTTAAATATACAAACTAAAAGGGTTTGGAGAATCGACTAAAGTACAGTATGGTGGATATGGAATCGTCGAAGAAGTCGATACAGCAATTCGATAATCAACTCAAGATGGTGCAAATCAATTTGGATGAATTCGGCGTAAGATTTTCACAAAAAAAACAAACAACCAAAAATAATATTGTATGCTGTTAAAATTCACTACACTTTCAGCCTAAGATCAGCGAAATTGAACGGCGTATGATGAAGCGCGAAGAGCATATTCAGGAGATTAAAGAGAATATGAATAATGTTGAAGATAAGGTGTTCGCCGCATTCTGCAAACGTTTGGGCGTTAAGAATATACGTCAGTATGAGGAGCGTGAGCTCGTTATGCAACAGGAGCGTGCGAAGAAACGCGCGGAATTCGAACAGCAAATCGATGCTATCAATACGCAGTTAGATTTTGAGAAGCAAAAGGACACCAAAAGTAAAAAAGCTGGCTGAAGCAGTACAATTTCACTAACATGCAATTAATTAAATCATTACAGGGAATTTGGAACGTTGGGAGCGTGGTGTACAGGATGAAGAAGATGCGTTGGAGGACTTGAAAGCAGCCGAAAAACGTTATCTGAAGGAAATCGACGAGGATAAAGAGAAAATGGAGAAACTTAAGCAGGGCAAACAGGCCAAAAAGCAAGCCGCCGATGACATGGAAGAGGATATATCCAAAGCCAGACGTGATGTTTCCAATTTGGCAAAGGAAATACACAATTTGGGCAGTCAGATTTCATCGATTGAGGCCAAAATCGAAACGAAAAAGAACGAGCGTCATAACATACTGATGCAGGCGAAGGTTATTGCAATGCATAAGTGATATTTACCTTTGAATTGTGTGTAATTAAAATGTTTTCTCTCTGCAGATGGATTGCATTGCTATACCGTTGCTCAAAGGTTCGCTCGACGATGCAGTGCGTCAGGGCGACTCTGAAACGAATACTACTTCGACTTCACTTATTTTAGAACGTGAAAATCAGTAAATACACCATATAATATACAAATTAATTAATGCTCACTAATTAATCCCATTATTTTATATTTTTTTAGAATCGAAGTCAATTATAGCAGTCTACCGCGTGAAATTTGCAAGCTGAAGGATGATTCCTCCTTCAAAAAGATGAATGACCAATTGCAAAAGGATCTACAATCGAAATTAGATATACTTGAGCGCATACAAACGCCGAATATGAAAGCCATGCAAAAGTTATCACTCGTCACAGAGAAAATCCAATCGACCAATGAGGAGTTCGAAAATGCACGCCGTAAAGCGAAAAAGGCAAAATCCGCTTTCGAAAAGGTGAAGAACGAGCGTTCCGAGAAATTCATACAGTGCTGCAATCACATATCCGATGCCATTGATGGTATCTACAAAAGTTTAGCGCGCAATGAAGCGGCACAGGCCTATCTTGGGCCGGATAATCCGGAAGAGCCGTATTTGGATGGCATCAATTATAATTGTGTGGCGCCAGGTAAACGTTTCCAACCGATGAGCAACTTGAGCGGTGGCGAAAAGACTATTGCTGCATTAGCTTTGCTCTTCTCCATACACAGGTAAGCATTTTTGTTATATCTAATTGTGCTCTCTTTATAACGTATCACTTACAGTTACCAACCGGCACCGTTCTTTGTGCTGGACGAAATCGATGCTGCGCTGGATAACACCAATATTGGCAAGGTGGCATCCTATATACGCGACCACACAAACAATTTGCAGACAATTGTCATTTCGCTGAAGGAGGAATTCTATGGACACGCTGACGCTTTGGTTGGCATAACACCGGCGGTGAGCTTTTAAAGTTCTATTTCATTTAAGACTTTTTTATTTATGCTTTCTTTATTTCTTTATGCTGTAGGAGGGCGATTGTTTGATTTCAAACGTTTACCTGTTTGATTTGAGCGTCTTCGATGACAAGTAACAAACTTCGTGTTTTCTTTTTTTTACACACCAAAAGTAATTTACAGTGACAATGTTGCTTTAAACACATTTCTTTTTCACCATATACATATATATGTACTGTTAATAACCAAACGATCACATTCATAGGGAATAAAAGTAATAAGTAAAAATTTTTAGAAAAATAATATTTATTTAAAATATGTACATATGAGCGCGGTCGGATAAAAAATGAACATTTTGGCTACATGTTGATTTATTTATCAACAAAGGCCGTCTATCTAGTTTGATACACTTGAGTCAACGAGTTGCAGGAGTAGCTGGAAGTTGGAGTATACGTTGGATGCACATCAGGCAATAGCTTAGTTGCAACATAATGGCTGCGTAGTGACTTGTGAACTTCTTTAAGTAGTCTTAGTAGATCACCCCTATAAGACGGTCTTCTTCTTCAGAAACGAGACAGAAATTTTGAAGTGATTTCATTGTTTGCTTATTGCTCGGATTGAGCAAACACTACACACTTCGTTTCGACCGCTATCGGTTTCTATTCTATTGTTGTTGTTATACACTTTCCTTCTCCGGGAGAGATCGTGGACTTTTGATACATTACACTGCAAAACACTCCGTTGTGTATTGGATGAAACTTAGTTTTTCCCGGAGATTGAGTCGTAAATAAAAAACGTGTGTTCTTCGATTCGATTCGAATTCAGCCTCCAAAACCGAAATATTTGGCTTCGAAGTTCGATAAAATGCTTATTAAATAAATTATTATTAATTTCAAGATATAGTCACTAAAAAATCCAAAATATATGTAGATACAGTCTATATTTATTATTTCATAATTCCATGGTGTATAAAAAGATTCGGTCAAGCTTATATGACAGAAGTTATTAGAGGTTAAAGTAGGATGTTCGAAAAAATTGAAAATCTTTATATTTCGAAAAATACTGGTCCATTTTTTGCAAATTTTGTATGGTTGTGAATGTAGCTAAGGGACCCTCCTCCTGTTATACGTACGTATTTATTTAGTTGCAATAAATGAATTATTATATGAATATAATTGAATTATAAGAAATATTTTTTGAAATATAAAATTTTGAATTCCTTTTTCAAAGTGCTTGATCGAGAAATTACATACACCATGTGAATCAAAGTTTTGATATTATATTCTCCAATGTATCTTTATTGATGCATAAAAAATAGGTTGTTTCCATGAGGCCATCAATCCTCGAACGAAAACAAATAGCACATAGTTAGATGGTTTTCTAACGACTCTCTCCATCGGATCATACTCATAGCAAGAAGTTATTTTCATCTCATCTATGGAGAGCACAGAGATCCGTTCCTCTTTACTTAAGTTACTATGTTTCATTAGTTTAATAACATTTTCTAAAAGCCCTTCATTCATTTTTAATTTTCGTACCCAGTTATTCAAAGAGCCCGTACTTGGTAGAGGATATCCATTTTTTGGCAAATGTCTATATGCTCTCGGTCCTGATGCATGCAAGATTACAGCTGATGAAATGTCTGACTATGAACAATGTATACTTTTATTTACAATCAGCTTCGTAATCTGACCTTCTGTAAAATTTTTTTTTCACTGCGGTTACAAGTTTACTCAACGTCGATACTTTATTTTCTAGTGATCTATGATACACGTTATGCATTACAGTGCTACAAGGCCTGGATGGTCCTATTTAAACTTGTTCAACCAAAAGTAACTTACTCGGTTTGAACAGATGCGTTAACATGAGCTGTATTAAAAATGGCGTGGTTCTCGCTCATGTGCACTAGAAATTTGGGCCAATTCCACAAAAGAAACTCCTCACCACAAAAACTGCAGCATAGCATGTAGAGCTTCCGATCACTAGTTAAAATCTTAGCACAAACACGTTTGTCTTGAGGCCTAATCAATATTAAAAACACATAAAATTCTATTTATCAGAAGATTAGGGTTTCTTACATCCTTTCTTGAATAACGGGAAGTAATTTTAGTGAAGGTACTGCATGGGGGCTTAGTCGTCTTCTTTTAAGTGGATATTCTTTAATTTCCTCCGTTTTAAAATGTAGCCCACAGATGCGCGATGACAAACCGAATTTCATCCCACATGATTTTTCCCATTCCTCCCGTTGCGATTTGTCTGTTGGAGGACAAAACATTGGTAAGTTTCTGCCATGAGTTGTTTTGCACAAGCAGCAAGTATTCGGCATTTTTTAAATTTATTTAAAAAAATCTTGTTTCTCGTTTAAATTTTATTTTATTTTGAATTTCAAAATTTGAAATTTTGGGTAAATGTAAGGAGTAAATCAATGAAAGCATACTTGTCAAATACGGGTAAAAAAAAATTAAATGTCATATACATACTAAGTTCACTTTGTTAAATACACTTTGATTTGAATAAGAATTAAACGTTTATTAAGCTTATATAAGCTATACTTTTTTGGCAACCTACATACATACATAAATTACATAAGTAATAATGTCGCTTCTAGTATGCTAAATTTCGAAGTTCGAAGGCGAAAATTTCGAATTTGGCCTCCAAATTGGAGATCATATTTTATTTGGTCCAATATCCAGAAAAAACTGGATTTTGCCGTATTGTGTTATCATCAATGGAACCCGTTTCGGTGCTTCTGGGTTCCTGGCTCATCAAAAACCAATAATATAACATTGGAAGTCACGAGTCACCGTGCACTAACTATCATATTACTATACGAATCAACGTCATGCCTGCTGCCCTGCGATGTTAGGTTAGTTTAGGTTAAGTGGCTGTCAAACGACGCACGGCCTTTGGGAACCCCATTGTGATACCACTATGACTGAGATGCCTCACACTATCGAGTCATCATTGAACCACTCTGTGGTCCTCCTGCGAAGTTAAAACAAATCTAAAAAAATATTGACAGTAGCCACCTCAGAGAATGTACCAATAGTAATTTTCTCGCTCTCGGGCTGTTAGTCAAAGTACTTATCGAAGGGCACTCGTATTATATACTAGAGACCGACCGATTAATCGGCCTTGGTATCGGCATCGGCTAGTATCGGCCACAAAATTAAGCATCGGCATCGGCCATATTTGGCCGATTCTTACACGATTCTTTCTACTTCTTTCGGATTATACCAAAAAACATTTTTATTTCTTTTTTGATTTCTTTAGAGCATTAGAGCAGTGAATCACATTTGACTAAACTAACAATTCATCATGGCGATAATTTAAGTCTAGTATAAAAAAATTCAACAATTTTGCATTAATGAAAGGTTTTATTTAGCACTGCTAGAAACATTCGATTTATGTCAAATATGTACACTTTTGTTTAAAGTTGTTGAGATTTGAAGATAATGTCATAAAGTCACTATTATATAAGCATTCGTAACTAGGTTAATTTATTTTTAAAAGTTTTGCCATAGACAGGGTCACGTAATAATCACTTGGTGCTGGCTGGCCTTATTATTATAATAAGGTGCATGGAAAAGAATCTCCCAAACAAGCTTCCGAAATTTCTATTGAGTCACTAACACTATCTACCGCCCTTATTTTTGAAATTATATTTGAAATTATAAACTTTCGAATAAGCAAAAAATAAAAAATCGATGTCACACCGGAAAGCTATATTGCCGATTGTAGATTCGCTTTGAGAAAACGCGAATAACTTATTTGTTCTATCAACATATATCTTATAATAATAATTTATTTAGTTTTGAATATTAATTAAATCACTAAACAACTTCATATTTACATATGAATTGAGTTGTTTACCTATTTTGTGATGTTATTTGTCTTTGTTTTTATTTTGTTACCATACTAATTTACTAAATAATGTTGTTGATGAAAGAATCGGCATCGGCATCGGCCAAAATTTTGGTATCGGTCGGACACTATTATATACCTTCGTTTACAATTATTTTTTCGCATACTTACAATTCTAATAATTCCTACTTCATTCAATAAAATAATAAAAAAAACTCAAGACAAATTCTTTTTAACTGCTTTTATTTTTTGCAACTTTAATAACTTTTTATTAAATTTTTATATAACTTTTCTTCCTTCGTTCTTTATTTAATATTTATGTTTTTTTCTCGGGTGTGTGGGGAAATATTCTCAATAAATTACATACAATATTTGTTGTATTTGTTTAATGTCGGTTGAGTATGTTTACTGGTATGCATTTTTGTATAACCTTTAGTTTATAACTACCGTTATAGTAGTTTACGACATAGTACATACTATTATTGTGTTGGAATTTGAATAAAACTCTTACAATGTTGGCGTTCATCATTAAACATATGTTTGTTAGTGTATGTGTGTGTGTGTGTGGTTGTTGTTGATACAAACTTATTGGATTTGCGAAAAACAAAACAAAAAAAAAAGAAATTTATCGAGAATAATTTGCAAATCGGTTATTAAATAAAAACAATTGAAGCGATTTTATAAATCGCCCTGATGACAGTAAGCACCTAGTAAGTAAGTAAGTATTATAATTATAATGCAACATTGTGTGGCAAAAACATTTCAATGACTGACTGCATGCAAGCATTAATGGCAAACATAGGTTGAAGAATTTATTGCTATTTATGCGCCTTTGCTGGCTTTGAGTGGGTAGGGTGACAGCGCTTTGATTACTAGAAATACTAGTAGTAAAGCTAACACCCGTTGTTGTTGTAACGGTTATCTTTTCATTTGTTGTTGTTGGTAAAGCACTCTTTTGCATACAAATAATTTCAAGAAAATTACAAAAAAATTATGTATATAATTTCTGAATTTTTGCCAATGCATAAATCGCTACATATACATAGATAAGCATGCACATGTCTGGAGGTCTGCAGCTATGGTTTTTGGTGGTCAGCGGGTTGTTATAATGCTTGTTGCAATTTCTTTCATATTCTTTTTGTATTCTATTTTAGGCATTAGCAATGCTACCATTATTAATATCGTATAAATAGTTGTTATTGTTATAGTTGTTTCCATTGTTGTTGTGGTTGTTGTTGTTGTGATAATTATTGCTCAAGGTATCCATACTGTTGCCGATTTTGTTATCGCCGTTGCTCTGTTCATTGTTGTTGCTGTTATTATTATTATAATTATTACCATTGCTGTTAACATGGCGCATTGTGTCATCTGTAATTGTTTTTATTTTTGTTGCATTGAACGTGTTGACTGAATTTCAGCTTTTCAGAGGCCCTTTATTACTGCAAAAGAGAATAAGAAAATAAAATTAATTATAAATAAAATAATGTGTGAAATAAAAATAATAAAATAGCTAAATTACACAAAATCAAAATACAATTTTTGTGTCTGTCTAGCCTCGTCACTTTTCGTTTCAATTTTATAAAAATACGATTTTCTGACTATAATCTTCATTGTAATTATATGTTTTGCATCGTTTATACGAGGGTAGAGCAAAGATAAGTATGGAATGCGGTACTACGAATGGAACGGAACTCTGATTAGACTGTATGGACTGAGATTATTATCTTCGAATTGGGTAATAAGAAAATATATAGAGTCTTTGAAGAAAATGGAGAACTTAGAGGAACTATACCCTGGTTTAATTTTTGATGCTCGAGATATATCTAATAAAATATCTATTAAGGGGTTAGGTGGGTTTCAAAATTTGAAAAAATTTGTGTTTGTCTTATTAAATAGTGCAAGATGTTTAAAATGTTATCCAAAAATATCAAATGAATCCGAGTATTATTCTAAGAAATTTACGCTTTGGAAGTTCCGCCCATCAGACCACGTCAGTATGAATGTAAAACTTTAAACGCATTTATCTCTAAATTCAATTTTTCAAGTCGGTAGACACGATAACTCAAAAAGTTATAAAGCGATTTTGTTCAAATTTTGCACAAATCTTTGGAATAACATTATTAAGTTAATGAACGAATGGTTTTTTTAATATATTTTTATTACAACTATTTTTTCCGAGCCAATATATGCCGAAAATTTGAGCAAAAAAGTGAGTTTTTTGATTAAAACTCTGTCAAAAATTCAAATTTCAATATTTTTAATTTTTCCTTGGTTCATTAACTAGATTTATCGATATTAGTATCGAAATATTTTCGGTTTATTGTTTTTAGATTATCCAATTATGAGTTACGATGTCCACCGCAAGATACGTCATGGGAGATGAGGTGACAACGGCTGAGTTTTCGTAATTTTTTAATAAAAAATTCACAAAATATTGTTTAAACATGTATCTATGATACGCTGAATTGTTTAAATGAAATATATGATTGTATATATTTAAAAAAAAATTGTAAAACTACCCTTCTTTTTAGCCTCTGAAACCCACCTAACCCCTTAAAATAAGTTCAGGCGATTCTAAATGGGGTAATATGGGAAGTTGACGAAGTAATCCGAATAAACTCTGACCCAGGGGAAGGAGGGATTTGAAAAAAGAAAACAGTTTTGAGTAAAATTACCTAAGGTCACGCCTCTGGTATGGGTTATTACAGAGGATTGTGATGATAGCGCGAAATGTTAAGAGATTACAGCTGTGAAACACCTTTCATTCATTTTAACGATGGTGTACATTTTTTATTACACATCAAGTTCCAGTCTTAACTCGAAAACTGCTCAGTAGATTTTAATGAAATTAATACAGCTTTTAGAATACATAATTATTCTGGGACGGATCGGGCCTTTTTTGTTTTTTCAAAATTTCGATTTTTTAAGACCAATTAACCAATTTTAAGGCTATTAAGGTTGATTTTTTCCCAAAAATCTAGTAAAAAATTTCCTGAGGCCGCCATTTTGTTAATTTTTGAAAAAAAAAGCTTCGATCCGGCCCAGGATTATCTATTTAAAAAACTAATTTTTCTTATCGAATTGATTTTAGATGAATCTCCAAGGACTTATGATTGTCACAGCAAGGACATTTTTTTTGGAACTGGGTCAACACAAAAAGCAATAACTGTTTGGAATTTATAATTTTTTTCAAATTTTCGTGACTTCAAGTCAAAACATTGTGTAGTAATGCCATATTATTAATTTTGTGAAATAACATGATTTAATAGCAAAAAAAATTACTGATAATTCCTATTTTTTCGTGTCTCTGACTACCCCTTAATGATACTACAATAACAACAATATAAAATGCTTACTTGTTTTAAATAACATTTTCGAAATTATAAATTGTATAAATATTTTATATAAATTTGTTGAATATTTGAAATCAATACTCACATTGCTACATATTTAAGGCTATCACAGTGTATCTTATACTCCATTGCCGTTGTTAGAGGTATGTTTAATATCCTACGTAGCGTGTCACGGATACGTGTCGTGCTCGTGTGATCAGTGGCAGTGCGATTCCAAACTGATAAGCTATCCTCCTATTAATGGCGAAATGGAGAAAAACAATTGCGTTAGAAAACATTATAAATAAATTATATTTTTTAGTGAAATAAAATAAATATTATGCTTCACAGATATGCAGTTACACTAGGGCTGAAAAAATATATCTGTATAAACTCGTATACTTACTGCTTGACCCACTTTAGTTAAAATAAAACAACATTTTTTTTTGCATTTATTTATTAGTCTGTTATTTTCAATCAATCAATATTTAAATCATTTATCCAATCAATTACGCCAAAAATATACTTGTAACAAATAATGAATGCTATATGTATATTAATTAATTTAATTATATTTGTTTGTCTATTTTCGTTTATCTGAATATAAACACTTGTTGTTATGCCTTTTTTGGATGTTATCATTTTTTGTTTTTGTTTTTTTTTTTAATTTTTATTAAATATATTATTTTATGTTTTTACTTCAAATATGCAAGTATGTATTCTAACACTTAATATGTAATTCAAAAACCAATTAACTAAACTTACTAAAAGGAGAAAATTGTTTTAATATATAATAGTCATATTTTTTTTTACTTTTACTATTGAAATATATATATATATTTTTGTTATTTTTTTTACCTTTTTATAATTGTTGTATATTTAATTATATATTTTTAATTTCATAATTGTATTTCGTATTATTTTTTTGTAGTTTTTTTTCTTTTTTTATTTTATAATTAAACCGTTTAACAATAATGAGTATTTTTTCACCAAAAAAGTTGTTATACAATTTTATATTAACACTTTCGCTTGTGGCGCGCATGCGCGACTTGTGTTTGCCGGCGGGTTGTTGCCAGCGCGCTGCTCCGTGCGCATTATTACTTGATTTATTTGCAATTTTTTTCTTTTCTAGATTTTGTTTTTGTTTTTGTGTAATTAATTAATTGTGTGTGTTGGGTTTTCGTACATTTTTGAATTTGGTGATTTGTTTTCATTCATTTCTAAGCTTCTCAAAATGTTTGATGTTGGATAGTGCACCAAATTGTTGTACAACTACAACGCCTAGAAGTAGGCAACACCATACATATACATATGTGTGTGTGGTTCTGTTTGTTTCTGTATTCTTTACTCATTCCTGCTTCGAAACAGAAAGAGTAAACACATTTTTTATCGTTTTTGTTGAATTTATCAAAGTTAGCGCCTAAAACTATGCTTCCATGCAATATATTATATGAAAATTAAGCATAATTTTGGGCGCTATAACTTAATTTATATTTTTCTTCGTTATATTTCTTGACACCTAAAACTATACTGCATTATAACCCAGTACAGCATAATTTTAGTTGCAATATTATATTATATATTCTTTACTTCGACCTAGCGCCCAAAACTATGCTTCATTTATTAATTCTAGCATAATTTTAGGCGCATTTTTATATTATTTCGATTTTACAACATTGGATTGGGTATGCGATTTTTCAAAATATGTACTATTGCTTATATGTGGTTAAGCTGCTTTGCAGTTTACTTTTCAATCTTGCGATTTTCTTAAATATATTTGTTAAGTTTTGTTGTTATTTTTTAAACATTTTGCTTGCTAATAATATGTAATTTAAGGGCTCTGCGACCCAGTGTCGTGTGCGTGTGTGGGTTGGCTAACGGCTTATTTACTGTTAAACCTATATGCGCTCCACTAATTCGACTCTCTGTATGCACTTTCAAATGCTGTTCGTTAACAATTAGTATTCTGTTTTTTTTCAATTCATATACCATATACAACGTGTAAATATGTATGTATGTATATACAAACGTGTAAATACACTTGTCAAGTATATAGTTAATCTTTTCGCCTCAAAATGCGTAACAAAGAAATTTTTGACTTTAGGCTTTGCATTTTTATCCGCCAAACTAAGCCCTTTCAATTAACTTGTCTTTGGTACGAGTATGTATATGTAAGTATGTATTTTCTTTATATAATACATAATAACTTGTATATGCATATATGTAGCTGCATTTGCCTAAACTTTAATTCACGTTGTATGAGTGTATTCTAAGTATTAAATATTGAATATATTTAAAATATATATATATATATATATATATATATGTACTTGTATATATATATTTTTTAACATTATTTGTGTTAAATATTTAATTTCAATTATTTTTTATTGCTTTTTGGTTATTTAAGTTTATCATTTCCAACATTCCTTTACGTCGATTACGCATTACGTCGACGTTAATTGATTAATTTTGCCAGTTATTTAATACTTTGGAAAAGTTCCCTAACAATTGTTGTTATTTAATTTTGTTGTTATATAACGTTATTTTTTGATATCTTCAAACCCACAGTAGTTTTGTTGACAGCAACAAATTGCTTATTTTTTGTTTTTTTTTTTTAATTCGATTCTTTGTTGATATTTTCGGATTTTTCCAGCATTTGCTGTCATTCCACTATGCGTTTGATATGTTGTGGTTAGAACCATTTTAGCTATACTTCCATACTGCAATTTCAAACCCGAGAACACCGCTAAGTAGTCAGAACCCTCTCAAGAAAACTAAATGATGGTTTAAGAAAAAATAAATGAGATGAATCACATATCTATGAAGTAAACTATTATTCAAGAGCAATAATCGATATTGGAATCGATCAGGAAATACGCTTACACTTCTCATAATATATTTTTTAAATTCAAAAAACGAGATTTTTGCTAAATATGTATCTGAAAGGCAATACTTGCATTTCAGAATCCACAGAACACTTCCGACATAAACTTGAAAAAAAACGTTGAATTGGGAGAGATTAGGATTTAAAAAGTAATGACAATATAGACAGCATCAGCTAACAGTATTAAATAGTTGTTAAATAGTTGGGTCCGAACTGATCTCTAGTTACGGCAATACATCTTCAGACTTCAACTATACTCTAGTTGCATATTGAGACTTCAACTGTTCTCTAGTTGCTATAGCGCACTTTTTACTTTTCGAAACTTTTCACTTCCTATACTTTTCAGATATTTTCCAACCTAGTTGTTTTCATGTTCTATTACTCATTTGAATATTATCACTAAATGTTATTATATTTTTAATGTATGTTAATATAAATTTGGAGATCTTTGCATATTTATACATAAATATTAATGTTTCTTTGGTCTAGCTTTCAATTAGGCATTTCAAATACCAATATTCTTCTGGTATATGTCATGCTTATTCTCTTAATTAGATTTGAAATAGTTTTGCTTTCGTTATGAATTTGTTTTATAAATTCTAAATTTTATTAATTGAACTTGCGAGCTTCTTAAAATTGTAACTATATTAATTTATATATATATTTCAATATTTTAAGTACTATATGAAACTTAAAAAAATGTATTTTATATTATATTTATGTTTAATACTTAATAATTTTTTTAATTTAATATGCGCTTTCCGATTTTTATTACATTTTCTTGTAGAATCGAATTGTATTTGCCAAGCGCTGTATTATTCTACGGAAAATTTGTATTTTGTGTGATTGTGTTTGCTGTAAGTTTTAGTGAAAGAATGAGTTGTTAAATATTATAATAAGGAATTCAATATAAATAAGATTTTATACATTTATAAAAAGGTTTTATCGAATATTGGTCTACAACTTTGCTTCCGCCGTTTTTGTGTAAATTTAAGTTTTTGTTTCTATAAAAACGGTTACAAATGTCGATGAGCCTCAGCCGCACTTTTCTTGGAATTAAAAAAGAAAAGCAAAATTTCCCGCAAATGTCGAGGATTCGGTTCAAAAAGTGACATTTTCAGTTGAGAATATGTTTGGTATGCAAACAGATCTCTACAAATATTTTGTTGGGTTAATGTTGACACAAATGTCGAAGATCGATATAAAACGTTTTAATCGATTTAATCGACCAGTGCTTGACCCTAGAGACATCTATTGGAAAACGGCGGAAACAAAGTTGTAAACCTAATTTTAACATTGAAACAATGACAGGTAAATCTGTCTCCGAGTCTGAAGTTGCACTCTCGAATTCAATTGATCTCGTATTTTTTTTTTGTTGAAGTTTTGAATTTTATTTTAATATTTTCCAACCCTGAATTTTGGGATATTTTTGGGGATTTTTTGTCAAATTAAACTTAGAGATTAATATATTAACTTAGAGATAATATATTTCATACTGGATTTAAAAAAATATATATATATTGTTAATATTTTTTCTATCGTAATCCAGAGTTAATGAATATTTTTACCAGTTTTCATTAACTAGTTGATGAATAAATAATTTTTTTTATATCATCACTGGTTCGGATCTCAAAGCATTAACCAAGCAGTGTCTTTTGCTAGACATATATAATTGAAAAGAGTCTAATTGAAAGATAGCGTTTGGTTCTCAGATGACTACAGACTACAGACCAGTCCAACAAAATATATAATAAACAAATGTTAATTAAAATGTTTTAAATTTTAAAATAAACAATCATCACAACTACTGTGTGTGCACATATCTACAATATATGAATACACCGTGATTACATATGTATCCATGTATAACAAATTGTGTGTGCTTGTTGTTGTCTGTAGTATGTATTATATGTATGTTGTGTTTTACGCGAGAATCTAAAGTAACACCTATCGAACACATTTATGTTTTTTTCATCACTTTGTTTTGTCATAAATTATAAGTTTTTATTTAGTACTATACATACACACGTTATTTATTTTACACAATTTTTCGAAAATAGTTTAAATTTAAATTTATTAATTTTTACTCCACCTACATATATATTACTATTTAAAATTACTACAGTTATAAATTTAAAGTTTTTTTTTTATACAATAACGTTTTATGACTAGCGTCAATAAATTTTGTGTAGCGATATATTTTGGGATTAAAGGCAGAAAAATATACGGTCCTATTTACATTTGGAGGTTATATTTATAAATATACGAGTAAGTATTTAATATTAAGATGGCAACTGTTATAAATTTATTTTTGCTGTTATTTAACAGTTGCGATTTTTATTTTGAATGCTAGCTTATTTTTATTGGTTTTTTGCATTTTTTAATTACTTGAATTTCAATTGGTGTTTTCCTAAGTATCAAGCGAATTTGCATATTCGCATTCATAAAATGTGAAAAAAAAATTTAGTATTGAAAAAAAATATATGTATATTTATTGTAAAAAACAAATAAATAAAAATATAAAATATTATACCAAAAGTGTTGAAAGAGAAGGAAAATAACTAAAAAATAAAAAAAAATTTAAAAATTAAAAAAAAAATTAAATAAAAAAATTAAAAAAAATTATAATTAAAAAAATATTAAAACATAAATTAAATAAATTAATTAAATAATATGCTTTGTTGAAAATTTAATCATATTTGTGTGTATGTGAGTATATATTTATATTGAATTTATGTGTAATTGTAATTAAGTATTTACCATATATGTATGTATTTATGTCTATATATAAGTTTTTATGTAATTAATTTATATAGTTGAATTAATCTTCAAAAAAATCTACTTATTCGAATTAATGTACTTTTTGTTTGGTATTTTTTGTTTATTTTTATTTTTTTTTATTTGTTAATTTTGTTATTAATTTTAAATTTTATTATCAATTTTATATTTGATTTAATTTTTTATTTTTATTTAATTTTTAATTTTTTTTATCGCATATATATAAATTTAAATGTTTAACAAGATTTTTCTAGTTTACAAATTTAATTGCATCATTTTATTTTTAGTATTATTTATTTTTTTACAATTTTTTCTTTTATCATTTATAATTACATTTGATATTTTCTGTTATTATTTTATTTTACTTTAATATTTAATTACTTTAACATCACAATACAATAATATTTGCTTTAAATATTTTTATATAATTTTTAATTTAAATATTTTGTTTTATAAAGTTTTATTTTTTTCTTGTTTTTTATGTAATTTTTTATTAAACAAGTGTTGTTCTTTGCGATTTTTTATTTATTTTAATGTTTTTGTTGTAATTCCTGACCAATTTACTGGCAATTTCTCGCTGTATATTTCATAAAAACGTGTTTTGGTTTTTAATATGTCTTCAAAACCATTTTCGATTGTGTGATAAAAAACATAAACATTTAAAAATGTTTAATTTAACTTTAGATTTATAATTTTTTACACAATAAATCTTGATATCAAACACTAAAAACCATAAACAATCAATACAATGAATATAGTACACAATACATTACTTGGTCTCTGGGGTTAGTGCAAGCACTCAATCACGCATATGGACATACATAATATTACATAAATTATTTCCATTGAATACGTGATATAACGATTAATTAATTTTCACATTAATCGCTTAGTTTTGTAAGTAAGTGACAAAATATAAATACTGTTAGCCAAATAAACTCATCAAAGTTCTTAAAATAGAATTTATCTTATTTTCATTAAAACCAGAATGGAGCACAGCTAGAGAAGTGCTGAAATATGAAAATAACACCTAAGTATGTATGTATGACACATGTATCTAATATTAACCGTATATTTTTTAGTAAGCAAAAATTTAACGCCTCTTAAATCCGGTTGTAACGCCAACACAAAGCTGTCAACACTGCGCTTACATAAGTTATGCTCTTTACCACCTGTGCTTAGATATTGCCGCTCTGCTGCCTCACTCTTCGTTATCTGTGATTATACATGTACATATATATGGTGTATGTATGGCATGCTTACTATTTGTGTTGCTGCTGCTTCCTGCAATAAAAATTCACAAAAGAAAGAGAAAGGTGTCTTGTTTTTATTGTAACACTTTAATGTCACCGCTGAGGCTGTGTGTTGGTTTCACCCTTGATGGCCTTGCGAACAAACGTTTTTCTGCTGTGTATATCTTTCGTGGTTTTTATGTGTTGGTTTGCAATTTTTTTTTGCTAGTATACGAGTATATAAGTAATAATACAACAAAAACAAAAAAATATATAAATAAAAGGGTGGTAGCTTTTTAAAACTTAATGGATATTAATGTGGTGAAATATTATTTTAACTTAATACATATGCCTACTACTCTAAACAATCGATCATAAATTCTTTTATTGCTAACAACTTTGACTACTATAAATATTTATATTTATTTGATCGTATTTTGCATATAATAAATTCATATACGAGGGCTGCTATATTTATTTCTGGCCAAGCAGTTTGACATTTTTTAGCATAACATCACTCAGAACGTTTTGCCATTTAATCGTGATCGTTTTATTTACAGGGAATTAAAAAATGCATCTCGGCCAAAAAATGGAATTAACTTGTGAACATTTTCGTGCGATCATTTTTATGGATTATCGCGACAAGAGCGCATCGATGAACTAAAATCTTTGTATGGCTATGAAGCACCATCCTATAGCACTGTGAAAAACTGGTACAACGAATCGTGGCCGACGCTCGCTCAAAGACGAATTCCGTGAAGGTCGTCCAAAAACAGCCGTTGTGCCAGAAAACATCGATGCCGTATGTGAACTGATAATGCAAGACCGCCATGTAACATACCTTCAGATAGAGGCATGCCTATGCATTTCTCCCACCAGCATACATTCGATATTGCATGAACACCTGGCCGTAAAAAAGGTTTGTTCTCGTTGGATCCTGCACAATTTGACAATCGCTCAAAAAAAGGCTCAAAAAAGTGCTTCGAAAATTGGTTTGAGCGCATGCAAAAGTATATAAATGTTGATGGAGAATATTTTGAAAAACAATAAAACCATTTTCGTTGATAAATATTCGCTTGATATATATAGCGGGCCTCGTATATAAATCGGGTTCCATAATTTTTTTTTTGGATTTTTAAACTTTTTAGCGCTTTTATTGAAAAACACTTTATTTAATAAAATTCTCTTTGAATATACATATATTGTTCAAAAGTACGTAATAGAATATCCGATATTTCTGAGCCTAACTTTGTTTTAATACTCTCATATCACTTCTTCTTTCTTGAATATCTCGTCTCTGCAAGATACCATGGATCTTGCCTCACTAGACATTCTTGTGAATTAGAAAAAAGGATATAAAACATCAGCAGCTTTATGATAGATTCAAGGCACTTTGTCGAGATTTAATGTCCAATTACTAAAATTCTATTATAAGACCGTTCATTCAGTCAACATCCTTTTAAAAAAAAATATGCAACACTGTATCTGTATAAATAATAAAAATTGCCAGGAATAAATGAAAAGAGAAAAAAAAAAACAATTTTAGTAGGCAACGACCTTCAGCAATGTATTTATGGAACAGAGAATTGCATTCAAACCAGTATCTAGTGTCAGTGATTGGATGCAATCTCATATACAATACTCTGAATGGTTAAAACATTAACTAAATTATTTAAGAATCTAGAAAAATGTAATCCAGACCGAGAAATAATATAGTCAAACCAAAAAAACACAATCACTCTCTTTCTCTTTAAAAAAAATTGAAATTGTGCATATTCAAGTGTGTCTTCCGGAGCAAATGACATAAACTGGCCAAAGCAAACTAATATGAAGAACGTGTGTCGTCAAACAAACATGACCGAAACATATTAACCCTTAAGTGCACACACACACAGGGGCGCACAAACGTTTAGGCGCTGCAGCACAGACGTACACACGGCCAGCGCGAGCATTGGCCGAACATAAAATCACTGTCTGCAAGTGTTGCCATGACATGGGGGAAATCGAATGACGGTTTATAAGTGTAACAAATGAAATATGCAGTAATAAATTGGTCCACGGAGAGGAAGCTGGCTGCAATGCACAAGCACGCGAAATGCGAGAGTGACAGGCAGAAATGAATGGTTTGTGGGAACGTGAAAGGGAAAGATGCAAGACAGTGGTTGTGGTGCGGACAGCTATGAATGTTTGTTAGCAGCGATTTACAGTCAAGACCAAGCGAATTAAAGTGTGGTTGTTGTTGTTGTAGCGGCAACAGTAGTCACATGTGCTTATACTGCAAATATGAGAGCAGCAACAACAAGAAATAAGTGCAAGAACAAGCAAGCGCAACAACTCAGCAAGTTGAGAAATGAATTGTACCTCGTTTATGGAATTAGGAAAAGGATGTGGCATTTGGTTTGTTGTTCGTTGTTTTCACTTACAAAATGTTGATTGTTGTTGTTGTTGCTTTTGTTCTAGGTGCCGAAAATGCTGAAATGGCAGGCGCATTTACCGACAATTGCACAAGCACGAGCGGAAACGAAATTATATCCGGACAGTGTTGTGGAACTCAGACGACAAATCGAATATGTAGCGCTGTGCTGGCACACTTGTAATGCACTTGTGGACAGACGGACTATATCTACACAGTACGTGAGCTGCAGCATGCGAGCGTATTCTGTGTGCTGTAGTGTGTGTAATTTTTGTTTGTAGGTGGCGGTATATGTGTGTGTCTCTAATGGCGCAAAGCTGTTGCATGATTTCACTTGTAAGTAGAGTGCAGTAAATTTTATTAAAAATAAGCTTAATATGATATAAGGCACAAATTCAATTTCCTGATTTGGTGATTATACAATCTTAATTTAATATTCTACAATTAATAATTTATAGTATTTTGGTAAATATTTACTAGTTACTCTCTCATGGTTGTGATTTGCATTTAAGTTTGCGAAATTTTCATACAAATTTCCATTTTTTATATTTAGTGACGTCACTCTAGCCTTATTATGTAAACAAACTGAGCCAAATTTGAAACAATAAACTATGAAATAAGTAAAATACTGTACTATGACGTCAGTGAAAAGAAAAATAATGTATTGTCAACACCGCTGAGCTTTCAGAATTCTGTAAATCAACCATTTACCACTTAAATAAAAAAATGTTGCGTATACGCACTGTTGCTCCATTTGAGCTCGAAAGCAAACGCACACTAAATAGGGTGTGCGATTTTTGTCGCTCAAAACTTTGCTTATTTACCAATAAACCATATTTACCGCCAGCTATATTAGCAACTTGCGAACATTTTTTTTCAGCAGTAAAAGTTTACACTTTCAAATAAACTTCCCAACACTAATCGGCTGTTTTTGCCACCGTCCACACTCGCCGCACGCATAGCGAAAGTAGCAGCTGTAGCAGTGGCGGCAGTGGAAATTTTGCGTTAATAATTTATTATCCATGATTTATGTGTTAAACAGCGCAAAGAAAAAAAGGTTAAAAAGCGAACTGGAAAAAGTAAAATAAATGTTAGCACTAAACACTTTTGCGCCACAGAGAATTATGAGCGGCAATTATTTTGCGGTCGAGTTTGAGTATACTCGTACATTGTATGCGAGTTACCCAGTAAGCATTAAGTGTTTGTTGGTTGAATGGATAATTTTATAAGGTTTTGAATAAAAGAAAGTAGATTATTATTCTGTATTGGTGAACTCAAATATGAATTCTGAGGGTATTGGGTATTCAGTAAATAATAGAATTACAATTAGATATTTTGTGACGTCAGTTTAGCGTTACTTTGAAAGGAAGTTTAAAGAATAAGAGGGAGTTGAAATACTTTAAGGATAAATACCATAAATCGAATAAGGTAATAATGAGCCAACCTCTGACTTATTATTTTTGTTTTTAAAATCATATTCCAAGATAATCCAGAGAACTTACAATTAAGTGCCATATAACATCCATAGGGAATATCTTCAATTTGAAAGTAAATTTTTCATCTTCTCGAACGGATTATTCTATAAGGTCTATTAATTATTATATAATACAATATATATTCCATTGTTGTGAATTTTTGAAAATTTTGCTCCATGGGTTATCTGGCTACTGTCTGCCTTTTATTTACTAGCCAGCCAGCGCTAGCCAGCAATGCCATTCGAAATACACATGCAACAGCGCGTGTTTAAGCTGCTTGCGGAGGCGTAACTACCATAGATTACAACAAGTGAGTCAAGTACATTTGTGCCAACACATACATACATACATACATACAAACAATCATACATACTTATATGTTTTTATGCATTGCATAGCAATATACTCAGTGCTTTTCTCACATCTTGCTGACTGCAAAGCAGCGTAAAACGCACATAAATAGTATAAACACGTACATATTAAAAACTCTCTATATCCTTGACCCAAAATTAGTTAAAGTATAGTGCAATTTTATTTGTATTTTTATTAATTTTGGGGTTTCTTGTTTGGTTGCGCACAAAATTAATTTGTTATGATGCATTTTTACTCTGCAAAATGTGATTAGTCTAAAGTGGGTTAACGGGTTAATAATATATTATTTCAAGGTGAAATGATGCTCCCGATTTTTCAAAAATCCAAAAATATTTATTTTCCTACAAAAACAAGATTATTGTCCTAGTCACGAATCTAATTGCGTTTTTAGACAGCCAAATTAATTGATCAATTAAAATGTTTATTAAGAAACAGTTTTTTTGCCTTTTACACTGCCGATAACCCATCAGCTGTTATAAATTTTTTATACTCTCGCTACAAAAGTTGCTAAGAGAGTATTATAGTTTTGTTCACATAACGGTTGGTTGTAAGTCATAAAACTAAACGAGTTAGATATAGGGTTATATCAAAATGATCAGGGTGACGAGACGAGTAAAAATCCGAATGTCTGTCTGTCCGTCCGTCCGTCCGTCCGTCTGTCCGTGCAACGAATAACTTGAGTAAAAATTGAGATATCTTGATGAAACTTGGAACACATGAGGGTCCTTGGGACCATGAGGGTTGCTTTCGAATGGGCAAAATCGGACCACTGCCACGCCCATAAAATGGCGAAAACCGAAAACACATAAAGCCATAAATAAAGTTATAAAAGTAAAATTTGGAGCAAACCACACCCACCTCCCATACAAAGGTTAGGTTGAATATTACTAAAAGAGTGTTATCTCACTAATGAAAAACGTCAGAAATACTAAAATTTACAGAAGAAATTGCAGAAGGATGCTTCTTCTTCTTCTTGACTGGCGTAGACACCGCTTACGCGGTTATAGCCGAGTCCAAAACAGCGCGCCACGCATCCCTCCTTCTGGCAGTTTGGCGCCAATTGGTTATTCCAAGCGAAGCCAGGTCCCTCTCCACCTGGTCCTTCCATCGGAGTGGAGGTCTCCCTCTTCCTCTGCTTCCACCAGCGGGTACTGCATCGAATACTTTCAAAGCTGGAGCACTTTCATCCATTCGAACAACATGACCTAGCCAGCGTAGCCGCTGTTTTTTTATTCGCTGGACTATGTCTATGTCGTCGAATAACACATACAGCTCATCGTTCCATCGTCTGCGGTATTCGCCGTTGCCAATTCTTAAGGGACCATAAATCTTCCGCAAAACCTTTCTCTCGAAAACTCCTAGTGCCGTCTCATCGGATGTTGACATCGTCCACGCTTCTGCACCGTAAAGTAGGACGGGAATGATGAGAGACTTGTAGAGTTTGGTTTTTGTTCGTCGAGAGAGGACTTTACTTTTCAATTGCCTACTTAGTCCATAGTAGCACCTGTTGGCAAGAGTGATTCTGCGTTGGATTTCCAGGCTGACATTGTTATTGGTGTTAATGCTGGTTCCCAGGTAGACGAAATTATCTACAACTTCAAAGTTATGACTGTCAACAGTGACGTGGGAGCCAAGACGCGAATGCGCTGACTGTTTGTTTGACGACAGGAGATATTTCGTCTTGTCCTCGTTCACCACCAGACCCATACGCTTCGCTTCCTTATCCAGTCTGGAGAAAGCAGAAGGATGCTGCTCTCAGATTTTTTTACAAAATGGAAAATGGTCGTGGCGTCGCCCACTTATGGGTTAAAAACCATATCTCAGGAACCTGCTCGACCGATTCGAATGAAATTCGGTGTATAATATTTTCTTAACACCCTGATGACACGTGTGGAAAATGGAGGAAATCGGTTCACAACCACGACAACTTCCCATGTAACTCAATTTTGAATTCCATCTTATTATTATCACTTTATAATATATATACATAATGAACCAATGAAGATAGCGAAATAAAACTTTACACAAATACTGTATATGATCTGTGGCATCACTTGTGAAAAAATTGTCGAAATCGGACTATAACTTTTCAAAGCCCCGAATATCGAATGTGAAGAATTCAGTTAATAAAAATATGTATATCTATAAATTGCGAGAGAATAAAATGTTCGGTTGCACCCGAACTTAGCCATTCCTTACTTGTTGTTTTTGCTTTTCATAAGAAGTTGGTAAGTTTCATTAGCTGATTAATATTTTTAGCAGCGACATCTAGTGTAGCTTTTTTTTTAATTCAACCAATCGCAAACAAAGAACGTATATCGTACGTCTTTGCCGCAGAGTTGCATTTGATTTTCAAGTCGAATAAAATTCAATTAAAAATTAATGTAGACTTTTATTTTGTATGGTAAATCGAATTTAATAAGCGTTTTAATCGACAGTGGCCTGTTAATTCACCATTCCTGTGTAAAAAGGCTATAAGGGTTCCATTAGAAGTTTGTTCACATTGTTTTGCGACTAATTCGAATTTAAATGGAGGGGATGGCGAGCAACTTTAGGCCTTACATTATAAATATTGTGGAATATACATTTATGGAGAATACTTGAAACACTGTAGACTAAATTTAAACGCAGCTGAGCAGAATGCAAATCTTTCAGAAGCTGTTTCCTTTCACACCCTTACTTTTTGCTAAGGATCTCACGAGGGTTCGTGCTCGATGGACAAAAACTTACAGAGCATAAAGAAACAATTTCAGCAAATCTCAGGCCACAACGTATGAATATATTTTTTTATATAAAAATACTCAAAGAGGAGATGACTTTTCACGACACATACAAAGATTGAAGTTCATCAAAAAACTTTTGCGTCACAACAATTTTCAACACTGCTATTATTATTATTTTTAATTTATAAAATAAATACATATGTATGTATAATTCAACACAGTTGACAATTTAGCGGACAAATTTGGTGTGCACCAGTGCATACAGTGTCACATAAAAATAAGTGACTGTTATTTTTACGTTACGGATGTGTCGCATATTTCATTATTATGGAAAGTGGACGGTCACGACACGCAACACATGTGTGCATCCTCAAATACATACACATGTACACATACTAAAACGTGTCCTGCTGGTGGTACATGTCTGTTTAATTGCAACATGTGGTGCGAAATGACTTGCATGCAGCATACAATTGCATGTGCATGAGTACACAGCATAAAGAATAAATTAAAAATGTGGTAAAAATGAAATGAATTATACACTGAAGAGTAGCAAGAAATATTTCAATTCCCACAGAGGATTTGAGTTGCAAAAAAATTTATTTCTTTGATATTTTTTATTTGAAAATAGAAATAAAATGATTTATTTATAAATTTCAGAAAAATAAATTTATTTCAAAAAGAAAAACTTCAAAAAATAGTTATAGAAATGGATTGTGAAAAGCATAATGGCATCAGAAGAACAATTGCGCATAAAAGTGAATCAGAAATAAAAAAAGTATTCAATTCAAAACTGTATTATTGCAGTACAAGGACATTGCAAGGTCATGAGCTGGCATGGCAACACAGCATTGAAGTTGTAAATGATGATTGCACATATAATGCAGAAATAAATTTCAGAAATATTTACCAAATCAATCAAAATATTTGAAAAAATATTACAAAATATTTTTGCTGTAAAAATGCTAAGGGTAACGGGGTTGAGAGTCGAAATGTATGGAATTTCATGGGTAAAACAGTATTAAAGATGTAAAACAAGAATAGCCGATATCCGCCTAAGATAACAAATATTTTACAGACAACAATTAAAACAATATACAATAAATTATTTTATTTACAAAATCCACAAACAAATTTTATATTTTTCGAAGATCGGACTTTGAGCCCTTATAACAAGTGTCAGCTCAATTTCGATTTCAAATTCGAAAATCAAGGACAAATATTTCGATTTTAGGTACTAACTTTGAAAAGAAATTGCTTTTTTCTTCTCTAGAAGAAATTGGTTTGGTCCAATACCCAGAAAAAATTACATACATTTACATAGAATGTTAATGATTTTAATAATATTAATGCTGGATACTGGGCCAAATTATTTTTTTCCGGGAGATTGAGGCATAAGTAAAAAAAGTGTAATCTTCGATTTTCGAAGTTAGCTTGGAGGCTTGGAGGATCGAAATATTGGGATTCGAAGTTTGAAAAATTACCTTTTCAATAAATTATTATTGAATACGGCATACAGTTATTAAAAAATTCCAAAATATACATACATATAATTTAAATTTTATTCTTAATTCACAGGTGTAAAAATTATTTCGTCAAGTTTATATGACAGATGTTATAAGGGGTTCATCATTTACTTTTTTTGAAGATCAAGCTTTACCGAAAAGTTTTATACACCATTGAAATAAGAGGAAAATATAGATTACATCCATATTTTGAACTTTTTAGTAACTAAATCCCGTAATTAATTAATATTTAAAGAAAGGCGTTTTTCGAACTTCGAAACCAAATATTTCGATTTTGGAGACTAACTTCGAAAATCTGAGAATACAATTTGTTTACTTCTATCTCAATCTCCCAAAAAAAATGGTTTGGTCCATTACCCACAAAAATATTCGATTTTGCTGTATAGAGTAATGAATGATATTATTGAATGATATTTGAAAACCAGACATCACATCATATTTCATATTCAAGATATACAAAAATGAAGTGTTTCTCATGTCTAACACACGCAACAGAACCCATACTCCTCCTACGTCCTTAGCTATATTCAAAACATTTCAATTATATATATATATATATCACGAATTTAATTTGCACGACAACCATTTTGACAGCTTAAAATTTTGTCAAAGACTTAACGCGGCAGAGCACAATGCTCCACGCTACGTCGGGTGGAGAGAAATCTAGATTATTTGCTGTCAGCAACATTAGCTGCTGCATTTGCAATAACAACCGCAATAACAAAACTAATTTATGCTTTTGCAAATTTATTCCACATTTTCCAATCAAACGGAATTTCGAAAACGCTCACACACGCGGGTACAGGAAGGTGGTGGCGTTGCAGCAGTTTTATCAATGACACTACTTCGCCGCTCTTATGGCGCTCGTTTGGCGAATTCTAAAGTGCTTGCGGCGCTATTGATTTACGACGTTATTATAAGGCACGTGGCCAAGAAAATTCGACGCAGATACGTACACATGTATGTATTTATATATACAAAAGAACACTATTGTTTGTTTGTGTCAAATTTAAAGCGATTTATAGAAAAAGAGAAAAAATGGAATTGTTGGGCCAAGCGTCTCGTGTGTAATGACTGGGAAACGAAGCTGAAAAAACTTGCTAATTCACGTTTTTTTTCACAAAAATTAAATTGGAAAGAAAAATTTAGCTGACAGAGACACTGATAAGGAACACAACGAATCAACAACAATATGAAGGCAATTGTTCGGGAATTTAATGATAATAGCATAGAAATTTAAGCATTTTGCGGAGATAGAGAGTTATTGAAAATTATGGTTATAGCGTATGTTATGGCAAACAGTATAAAAAATATAGGTGGATCTCTGATTTCTATTAGACCCGTATAGACACCGAAACCATTTATTTAATTTTGCTGAAATTTTTAAAATAGCTTTATGAACAAGTTAGTATCCAAATTCTTGATTAAATAACCATCGCACCAATTTAAAAATCACAACAACAACACAAAGTACTTGTTTCTGCCACAAAGTAGAAATACACGTGCTTCAGATTCCGTCGATAAATCACTTGTAGATGTAGACTACACTTCAAGAAGTCCAACGAACAAGCAGCAAAACACTAAAATTGTTGACAACTAAGATAAATGCATTACTTTAAAACAAAGTCCACAATATAAATGAAATTTAATAAATTAAAAAAAAAGAAAACATAGAGAAGAAACAGTCAACAGGAAAGTAGCCAACCCAAAGGCAATAAGAATAGAAAACACAAATAACAAAGCAACAAATTGCAAAACAACATGCCACAAGTCAGTAGCAATATAAAAGCAGATACCCAAAAAGGCACATTGTTACGACGGCGTTGACGGCAACCAATCAAACTTACAATACTTATTTGTTGGCGTAACCGGGCGATGAAGTCGAAGTCGAACAACACAGTTTACGATGTTCTCAAGCTGCTGCGATGAATTTGTACGAAGCTTTGTCAGCAGCTAACGATTGTTGGAGGGAGTCGAATAGAATAGATATATGTGACGTTTAGCGATGTGGTATGTAGTGTGGCTGCCGTAACGGATGTTTGTCCAACTATTTGAGTAGCTTACATTTGGAAATTTAGGAAATTTCTGTAAACCCACAACAAGCAAAATAGCCAGTAGTCAAATAGAAAAACAAATAACAAGCATATCAATAACATTAATAACGGAAGAGACAATCAAATGGGCGTATGTGTAGGGATACGGTTATGTAAGAGAATTAAGTTTGCGTAATTTCGGAGCCAGTTGACTAAGCGTTTCAGTAAAATGTCTATACAGCTACTTGAATATGTAATATTTGCTGGGGATGATCTAAATTCATACCTAAAAATATTAATAGGAGGCAGTAGATACCTTGTTCAAGATATTTTGAAAGTTCCAGAAATTTATTTATTGAGAAATTAAAACCTTTCTTTTATGGCTTAAAATAAATCTTTCATAAGATGTTTTTCAATGTCGAGTAGATTGTCATTGTGATACCTTATAGCATCTTTACCACAGTCGAGTTTTGAACCGATAAGTATATTTATGTTTCCAAAACGGATTTATCGTACAGCGAATGCGAAGTAGGAATCAAATAGTAGAAATAATTTTATTTGAAGCTTAGAAGGTCTCTAGAAACTTAAGATAACCTAATATGATCCAAATATCTGGAAAGTTACTAGCCGTAAGTATGGAGGCTATTACAGACGAGGAGGAATGTATCTTTGATCAAAGTTTGGACTAGAGAACGAGTTAATGAAGTATCTTTGTTCTTGGATTGCTCCAGGTAAGATGATCTACTAAAACATCAGAAGAATTCAGTTGGCTGAAGAGATAATGCGTCATGGTAGAAATTTCGAAGACTAATTTTTGCATGTATTCAGTGATCTTATAGAGATCTGTTGTTGTAATCGATTACACTGGTATACAGTGATTTTGTTGCCCTGGATATGAGACTAATTTTAGATATATTTATGCTCACAATTTACGAAACTATCAATGATTTTGTAAGAATTGCTCTCAATTTTTTTTAAATATTTATTTTAATTTTAATTCAAAAAAATCGGAAAACAAGAAATAAAATGACATAAATGTTGAAAATATTAGTTTTATTTGGAAAGATTAACAAACATTGAAGTAAATAGAGAAAAAAATGTTAAAAACCTATATTCCCTTAAAATGCCTTTCATTAGCTTTTCTTTTACAATTCCTCTTTGGACAATCTCTTTTTAAACACCAGCAGTAATCTGCCATCATGTGACAATCCCAGGGACCCTGATACCGTTCTTCCATCACTTTTAGATCCTGGTGGAACCGCTCTCCCTGTTCTTCACAATAATTCCCTAAATTATCCGGGAATTTATCTAGATGATTGCGAAGATAGTGTAACTTTATACTCATATTTGCTCCTAGAGTCTGAAAATGTGTCAGCATATTTTGCACAATTGTTTCATAATTTGGTGCTTTATGATTACCTAGGAAATTTTCGACTACCAATACAAAACTTTCCCAAGCTTTACTTTCCGGAACAGTCATGACTTTGATAAAATCTGAGTCTTTCATCATTAGCTGTATTTGAGGACCATCAAATATTCCACCTTTTAACTTTTCTAGGGGTGGGGATCGCTAAGAGTAGGGATCACGTGATGTTTGCATGAGCGAAAAAGTTGTGCAGAAGCCTAATCATGACTTATAAAATCGATTTTTATGAATAAAAAGCTGATTATTGTTCAAATTATAAGATTTGTGAAAATCATAAAAATAAGAGCACATTCAGAACTTTCATATATATATTCGTGATCTAGACACTTGAAAACATAAAAATATTCACAGATATCCAGGGCAACAAAAAAAATATTTTTTTGTAGAGCTGTGTTATTTTTGCTTTGTGATAATATATTTAGTTTCGAAAACGAATTGAGATTCGTAGTATTAAAAATTAAAAAAAAATATGTTTTTTTTATTTAAAAACTAGCTGACCCAGCGGAGAAGTTTCTTCCGCCTTAGAGGCAATAAATGAGGAAATTTTATTGAGTTCATTTTTGTATTAGAATAACATAAAAAATAAAGTATTTCAATTATTCTTAGTTTGTTATTAATTTTTCAGCATTGGTTTGCACTCTCCAGTCAAGCACCTTGTGATAGACGGCATTTTTCGTTTCATAATCGATTTTCAAGGATTGGCCTGTCTTTTGTTAATATTTATAGCGAATGCAAGACGAATCGGAAATTGAAGTCGTTTAAACTCAAACGTCATATCGGTAGGGATTATCGAGATCCTCGAAATGAGAACTTCTTCCTTTTTACAATCAAATGCGTTTCGGTGCACAGTTTATGTTTCCAAATATGATTACTACGGAGCCAATCTTTAGTCGTAAATTGTACGGCGGCAAGCCAAGCACATCCAAGGAGTTTAAAAATTCAATTGAATAGTTGGTGGCTTCATCTTCATTTATTACGTAGTCAATGGATTTGAATGAATGAAGTGGACCAATGATCCCATTCTGAATTTTGTAGTTTAAGTCATCTATGTCTTTATTCTTAGCCGCCCACCTGTAATACCGTGTTGATGAGATTATTTTTCGATAATACAAAGTTACAAAAATCCGAAATCCGTTCCGAAATTCAGCAATTGCTCAGAGTTATCTTCAACAGACATATATTTTAGTAACACAACTCTCATGTCTGTTGTCATTGTGTAGATCTTTTACTGTTCGGTTAAGTGCTTCTAATGCAGTTTTATGCATTATTAAGCATTCGTCCTATATGAGAACTTTTGATGTATTTCAAACTTGGGCCATCATGGACTGTTTTGCAATATTACATGTTGATTCTTCAATAGTTTTAAGATTTAACTATAATTATAGTCTTGAATGATCCATACGTCATCTTTCGAACAATGTGGCTGCTATTCACGCGCAAACAATGGCTAAAACAGGGTAATTTGAACTATTAAATCTAATTTCTGGAGATTACATTCCCGTTCCCGTTTATGTTATATCCTATCTCATGTTATATAAATGTTACGATGCCCGAAGAGCGAAGAGAATAACAGTAAGAAAAACTTTACTCAATAAAACGATTTGTAACATAACTATCACACGGTTAGATAAAGGGTTAAATTCAAATTTTCAAATCTTCAATGTTCAACCATAGGCAACATTATTTTTTTTTGTCAGTTGAATTTTTTTTTTTTTCAATTTTATCATATGAAATGAAAATGTTTTGACTGAATTTTTTTCGTTTGGCTATCATTTTTTTTTTGTTTTCATTTTTATGAAAAGAAAGCCTACTAAGATGTTTTGAAAAATAAATTTGTGTTTTATATGGAATGTCAGTTGCGTTTTTTATACCACAGTTTATTCACGTTCTTTTCACGAAAAATGTATAAAATGTATCCTATGTCCGACTCCTGGCTCTAAGCTACCTCCCTACCAATTTTCAGCCAAATCTGTTCTGCCGTTCTTGAGTTATAAGTGGTGTAACTAACACGACTTTCTTTTATATATATAGATTATATTCTCACTGGACCTGACAGGGATATAAGACTGTGCAATTAACCGGAAAACACGCTCGTATTTAGAAAGAGGCGAAACGAACGAACACCTTGGCTATATTCGTACATATACTTGGAGACAGATCGATATCTACGTTGTTGTTTTAATAAAATATCTTCTGATTAGAGAGTAATATTTAAATTTAATGAAAAAATTTCTAAAAATGGTTCAAAATACTTGAAAATAACGCAAAAATTAAAGTAAATACACCGAAATATTGTATGCTTATATTATATTTACTGTTTAACCTTGAAATCTTACATCTTCGGTTTACTGCAATTTGTTTCACAACAACAACAAATGTATTGTACTTATGTATAATATTATTTTAGCACAACACTACTAAAAATACACAGGAATGTTTAGGGCACTTTGGTGTATTTTATGTTTAACCCATTTAAGCGCAAATGGAAAATGAAAATAGAAACATAGCCCAAAGGGGGAATTTCCATATACCGACAAATGTACGGACATTTGCAAATGAAAGACTCTACAGCATACATACATACATACATATAAATGTGTTCGAGTATGTAGTATATAAGTAAACTAATTTAAAAGCATACAATCAGAGTTCCTCCGAGCTGCAGCTACATTCTTAACGGTATAAAGTTAAGCTAAGCAAAACGGGCTAACAATGCGAAATCGTATGGGAATGGAGTGAATGTTGGGAAATGGTAGGGGATTAAGTAGGCATTCCTAGGAGATGTAGTCAAACAAATATATCGAGTTATGTACATATGTATATATGTATATAGGTATACTTATATATATATGTATGTGTAAATATATATTTGTTGTATGTGTGTTTGCATGGAAGTAGTTATGTATGCACAGTTGGATTTAAGTAAATTCATCGACTTTACGTTTTGATACCCTTAATCTTATGTAACTGTAACAAAAACAATAGCCCAAGCATAATATCGGCAGTACAGCCCTACGGTCCTTGTTGTATTTAAATGTAAAATTCGTTGTTTGTTTCGCTTTGAGCTCATTTATAATACACCAAAAGCAATTGTGGCTACAATGTAATGCAAAAATGTGCGTACTTCTATTGTACTTATGTATGTATTTGCTTGTATATTTATGTGACTTCTTTGCCGTTGGTTCGTTCGCTCGAGGTTAATGTAGTACATAGTGACTTATTATTATTCTGTAACTGTGCTGAATTTATGGTTGTTTTAATTTCTTGCCACAACGATTATCAACAGAGCTCGAATAAATACCGGAATGTTGGATAAAAAACGTGCACCTTTTTATTTTTCGGTAGGAGGCGATATGAATATATTAGTGGAGGTCTACATACATTCCTACACATTGAGGTAGGTATTTTATTCAACAGAAAAATTAAAGCACTTTAAACTATTGGTAGTTGTATAGATGCTGCTAAATTATAGCAAATAAGCTGCAAGAGATTTTTTTACTAAGGTTAAAATATGTTTCTCGAAACAATAGTTGTACTGGAACTGGAACTGTGTTCCAGGCGAAATCTTCTTAGTTTAGTCAGAATGATCAGAGTTTAATACAGTTGTCTCAAATGGTATATGTGCTGTATTCGACCATTAATATAGACGAATGAATAATTTTTTTTATCCAAAAAACGAAAATTCCCGTTATTTTTTGAACACAACTCGTACAAATTTCAATAAATTTTAGGTGTAAAAAGCGCTTGTAGTCTCCTCATAAAATATCGATCCTCTGTTTATTAAGGGAAACGATTTCCAAATTTTTTATTTTTTGCATTTTCGTTAAGAGTACAATCTTAAAAATATGAACCGATAACTACTTTTCGAGTTATTCGACAAATAACAAAGAGCGTTCAGGCACTCCAACACGCTAGTTTCAAACTTTAAATGCGTTTATCTCAAAACTATGTTTTCTTAAATTGGTGACAACTGTAACCGCTCAGTAGATTTTAATGAAATTCATACAGCTTTTAGAATACATAATAAACTCAGGCCTGATCCGAAGGATTTTTTTTCAAAAATTTCGATTTTTTAACACCAATTATCTAACTGTTGATTTTTTCCCGAAAATCTAAAAAAAAATTCCTGAGGCCACCATTTTGTTAATTTTTGAAAAAAAAAGCTTCGGATCAGGCTCAGGATTATCTAATTATAAAACTAATTTTTTTCCGATTGATTTTAGATGAATCTCCAAGAACTTATGATTGTCACCGTAAGGACCTTTTTTTGAAACTGGGTCAACACAGACAGCTATAACTTTGGAAATTATAAATTTTTTGTTTTCAAATTTTCGTGACTTTTAGTCAAAACATTGTTTTTGTTTTGTAAAATAACATGATTTAATAGTAAAAAAAAAAAAATACTGAAAATTCTAATTTTTTCGTGTCTCTGACTACGCCTAACCCCTTAATATATCTTAAGAAGAAGAACATATTATTCTACTGATAAGACTTGAGAGTTTTTGGACAATGCCAAAAGATGAAAGCTAAAATGCTGAAAAGCAGAAAATGTTTATCTCGAGAGCTCCCTTATAGTATTTTTGCCCCAGACCATTTCCCTACCTTTTCATATCAGCCCTTTCTTTAACATTTCACTTATGTAATGACTGAAATGAGTAATTCATTTAGGATTTCCACAAGTGCTGTTTGTGACTCTCATTCTTATCCGCCAAAAGCTTAGCCAATTTGTAAACGAATGTGAGTGTGGATACTCCCTACAGAATAGATCTGCAGGCACTTTACATTGGCCGGCTTCATTTTGCATGGGATTAATCAACACGAATGGGGATACAATGGACGACTACTAGTAGAGAGCAGCAGCAGAACGGAATAACAATGTGGGGATTTTCATGAATGATAACAAGCTTAACTCAACACTGTAATTGTGTTGAATGCCAGCTGAGCGGTAAACAATCCAAATGACTAAAACTTAATTACTAATACCAATGGGCACATGTAAAACGAGCCGGAGCGATAGAAATCGTGCTAACGCGCCCGCGCTCTCCGCTAAAACTATACATTTCAGGGCATTGCACAATTAATCTAGGAAAAAGCGAGAAAAAAATGTGCACATGAAGGGAAATGCGGAAAAAGATAATAGAGAAAGAATAAAATAAAAAAAGAAAATTAGAGACAACCGCCAAAGCGAAATAGAAAATGGTCTAGTTTAATGATTCACCACCACCACCAGCGGTAGAAGTCGTATGCTATTAATTTATTCCTTTCTTGTTGTTGCTTGTGGCGTCTTTTAACGGTTACCTTAAGCGCATACACGATTCTATTCGTGTGTGTGTTCGTCTTTTTTTGTTACGTGGTGTTAGTTTACGCCGTGCGTTTGTTGGACTGGGTCACGCGACTTGTGTGTTTATTTTTGGAAAATGAGTCGTTTGCGTGGTGGTTTAACACACCGTTACCTTTGATGACGTTACGTATCCCCGGCTATGTCGGAAGAAGTTTACCACATTACAACGAAGGCATTTTTTTTCTACTAGAATTTTAGAACCAAAAACCTTTCTTAATGGCGCATGCTTTCGATTGGAGCTTTAGTGCGGCGCTGTGCGTTCGCCTTTCGCCTTTCGTGGTGTTGTATGTTATTTATAATAACGGCACGTTTTGCTCGTTTTGCTTCAAATGTTATGTTCTCACGATTTCACTATTAAATAAAATATTATATGATGGAAAATTCTGATTTTTTATGTAAAATAAATCAATCGTCATTTAGGGATTTTTCAAGTTCATTTTATTTTCAAATAAACTTATGGTATATTGACTAATTAAGCGTGAAGTATGTGGAATTATATATATTTGGAAGTTATATTAGGTAAGCAATATATAGTTGCCAACGAACACTTCTTCTTCTTGGAATATGCCTGTCTTTTTGACAACAGTTCTGTGAGTCATATGTCATGTGGGTACTGAGTTCTACACTCAGCTTTAGGCTAAGCCCACCGATATGAGCAAAGCGATTACTGTATGTGCGGTTCAGAGATATGGATAATATATTCAGTTTAAAAAGCTTAGAGGTGTCTCTTATAATTATCAAAAAAATTCCCAACGGTATGTGACTTCAGTAATTGAGTGGTTGACCTGTGACTACATTAAAGTTACACTGTACGGCAAAATCGAATACTTTTCAGGTTATTGGACCAAATTTACTTTTTCTGGACTTCAAAGGGAAATATTTCGTTTTTGG